>JALMGF010000007.1:17537685-18782685 GCA_023333645.1 Sceloporus occidentalis
AAATTTCAAATATCAAACCTTGATTTTCCTTTTTTTATGAGGGACACCATTTTGCTATGTCTTTATATTTAATGGGACTTGAGCATCCACGGATTTTGGTATTCACGGGGGATCTTAGAACCAAACTCCAGCGTATAACAAGGGTCCACTGTACTGGTATACACAGGTGCAAACAGTCCAAAGGTTACCCAAGTCTCTTGTAAAAGCTAATTTACCCAACATTTAAGGAAACACCGGCAGTTGGCGGGGACCCACCCAGTTCCCCCACTTTTTTTTGGTTAACACCAGGATTCTTTCATGTAGTGAAGATAGCAGCTCCTTCAAAGCTTATTCAAAATCTTGGCTTGGAAAGGAGGGGAAGGTTTGAAGTGTAACAACACTCTGTACTGAGTTAATGTCTCAGAATGGGCAGTCCTTAGTCAGAATCTTTGACTGCTGCACTGCATTAATTCTAACAGGGAGGATAGTTAGGATCAGTTGATGGAATACCTTTGACCCCTGCTGCATTGCTGCAAATGTATGTGAACTCAATTTGATACCTTCCAGATGTATTGGATTACAAACTCCCTTAAGGCTGGCTTGGCATTATGAGAGTTGTAGTCCAACACATCTGGAGGGGACCAGCCTGCTGAAAGATGCTTTCAGCTGTTTACAGCTCCTCTCCTTACACCAGTTCATGAGGAAGGGTAGCAATGATATGTTTTTCATATCCAAATTAATCTTGCACACTGGTGAAATTGTTCACTCAGCCCTAAACCTGGGGGGTCAGATATTGCATTAAAGAGGGTGGGTCAGGTGAAGACATTATACATGGAAGAAAAAAAGTGTGCAGCAGCTGTATGTCTATGGAAGGAAGGAACGTTAGCCCCCCACCCTACACACAGACAATACACTCCTATCATTTTGTTGCTCATCCACACTTATATAATACAGTAAGAGATAAACAAAGAGCAGACCTCTTTTCATTCTGAAACAGCCCATCATGAGTATATTTTGCTGAAGGGGAAAACAGCAAAATAGACTTGAACATATGTGCTGCTTTATCTGTCTCCTCCATTATGCTTCCCATTGCTTTGGAGTGCTGTGTTTCCTGAACAGATGGAAAATATGGGGAAAAATGGCCAGAGGCAGTCGGCGTGTATGAGGCCTTGGCAACAAAGTTAACTAGGTTCCTACAAATCCAACTAGATTTTATTAGGCTTCTAATAATATTGTAATGCTTCCGATGTTTGTCATGGTGCAGGGCTTTTTATTTGGTGACAGTTGCTGATTGGTAGCAAGGTGAACATTTGAAATGTATATCTTAATTTGTGATCTGTATTTGTGTAACTTATGATCCAACACTTGGAGAAATTTTACTGTCTAGTTACTTTGAGATGTTTTTTTTTCCACCTTACAGAGCAGTGTTCCATTTATATTAATGCAGTCATACATGTATCTACTACGAAGTTAGTTCCAATTATTTTAATGGGATGTGTGTGTATGTGTGTGTCTTCCAGTCGTTTCCAACTTATGGCGACCGTAAGGGACTTAGGTAATTGTGTACAGGATTACATCCTGAAAGACCACTGAAGTGCATGCATTTCTTTATGGCAACCAGTTTTTTCCCAACTATATTTTTCTCAAGTAGTTATGTTTCATTTATCTATTGGAGCTGAACGTATTTCACATCCCCCCTCACTCACCCCATTGTTATTTTAAGAACAACCCTATGAAATAGATTAAGTTGAGAAGCTACAATTGGTTAAAGGTGACCACATGCATGTTATGTTATGAAAGACCTAGAATTTGACCCGATGTATAATCTGCATTGAGGGAGGGAGTGGGGATACTGTAAATATAGAGTTCCTGCAGCAGATCTGAGGATTTGTTGTCTGGCCACAATCTTTTCACCACACTCTGATGTTGCTTGGCCTCATGTGTCCTGATTTTCATCTGTGAAATGTGGGAGGCTATTGAATCCAAATCCAAGTGCTAAGGTGACTCAGGAACTTTTGATGAAGGACTTCATCAGTTGCTTTTTGGCAGTCCCAAGAATATATCATCCACATGAATGTTTACATTAATGCCAAAGAACTCCAAAGAGTTGATCATGCAGCATATCCCTTTTCAAATGCTTTGTTAATTCTTTCCAGTAAGAGTTGTTTTATGTTTTGGTAGATCTGGAGGAAGTTACAGTGAAATCTTATGTATGTCTGCTTAGAAGTAAGACCCACTGAGATCAGCGATGCTTACTTTCAGATGAGTATGCTGTATATACAATTGCAGTGTCAGTCACACTTTCGTTCTATTGAAATTAAGGATATTTTCATGGCTATCTTGTCTCATTGATATCATCAGGACTAAAAGATGACTAATGTTTGATTCCCCATAGCTAGTAATTCTAGCTTCAATAATATTTCCTGCCAATTTCATCTGGAACAAATGTTCATTCTGTATTTTCTTGGAACCCAGTTTCCCTTTTTAAAAACCCATGCTAATGCTGGCTCTTTTCCAATCCCCCAGTAAAAGAGACAATTTTACTGGCATATCTTTGTCAGTAGATGAGATACGTCATACTTTAATTCTCTAAGAAGAACTCTCTGGCATATGCCATCCAGATCGGGTAACTTGTTATTTTTTATCTGTCAATTAAGCCCAGAATGTTATCCCTTATTACCTCAATTTTGCCTTGTTTTTCAGAGACACTCACTGGCACAAACTGTTCAGGCCTAGGTATCTGAGCAATATCTTCTGCAGTGAAGATAATGCAGTTTTCTCCCAATTTATCTTCTGTCCCTATAACTTTGAGGCCATTACATAGTTATAGAATTACCACTTCAGGATTCAGTTCATAGCATGCTATGTTCTTCTCTATCTTAAATATCACTAATTTTCACCATCCGCATGTTAACCTGTTTGGTTCTCTTCCTTTTATTCAGTCCTGTTGCTAGATCCCTAAAACTTCATGTATTTTCCTTACCTTACAAATGTAAGCAGGTATGTGCTACAATAACTGGCAGTATCAGAATGGATCCCAGATGTCTAGATAAATACTCTTGTCTGCCAACACCTTCTGGCTTGAGCCCTCTACACTGGAAGAACATGTGACTAAATTTGTACATTTGGATGCTGAACACAACATTAGCTTTCCAACTTACATGCCAGGTAACATTCAACTATTCCTTATCAGGCAGTAAGAGTTGTTCCAAATTCTCCAGTACCCCAGAGACGGACAGACACATTGCCTTTTGCCTGTGTCTATTTTGGCTCCCCACCATGCCTTGTTCTTGTTATATTATAGTGTTTCCCATAAAATCTTTTTCTCTTCAAAACAACCACAGCACTAATCTGTAATTTAAGCAATGAGACCTGAACCTCTTGTCCCTTTCTTTTACATTTTTACTTACCCTCTGATGGAGAATTTCAGTTCAGTCCCTTGTAATCAGTTACTTTTACACAAGCTTTAAATAAGTCCCCACCCACTGAGTCGAAACAGGCTTACCAAACGCATAAGACAAGTTGGGATAAAAAGTGTTCCACCCACATTCCGAATGTGTGACTTTTGGCATTATCTTCTGTATAGGAGCTTTTTGTGGAGTTATCCTGAGCATACACATGCATGATTGAGTACCGTGTTTGATTATGTAGCGTAACGTAGTGTGGTGTGGTGCAGTAGATAAAGAATTGGCAAAGCATTCATACGTATGTGTTTTAGGAAATATGTCACACTATGTGCAAGAAGATTACTCTCAAGAAAGTGTGCTTTGGGTTGCACATTTCCCTGGAAGTAAGTCCCACTGAACTCAGGAATTTATTATGAGTAAACACCTTTATAATTGTGCTGCTAATTGTAAGCAAGGAAGTATAAAAATCTTGCTTCTATGCCTTAGACATGCCCATCTTATTCTTAATTTCCTCAACAATAGGTTTCAGGGTGCTGTCTGAAGTCTAACGGAATTACTATGTTTTTCCCAGGACTTCTTTATGTATGTGTGCATCTTCAAGTTGCCTGTTGACTTATGGCAACCTCATGAATTTTATCGGGCTTTCTAAGACAAGGGATATTCAGAGATAGTTTTGCCATTGCCTTCCTCTGAAATACAGTGGTCTCTCCACATTCGCTGGGGTTAGAGGTGAAGGACCCCCATGAATGTAAAAAACCCACAAATTAAAACAACAACACTATTCTTTTTAACCTAAGAGAGCACCTCTCTAGGACTCTCCAGGTCCTTCAGAGCACTCTATGGTTAACATCGACCAGAGGTTGATCATAGAATCATGCTGGAAGGCCAACAAATGCCTAGAGAAGTGTTTTCTTTTGGCATTCTTTTGGCATAGGAACTTCTAGGTTCTCCACTACAATTCTGTGGTCAACTTCTGGCAGAGTTGCACTGGAGGACCTAGAGATTCCTAGAGAAAACATATTAATCAAATTTGCAAATGATGAAATCCACAAAAGTCAAAACTACAAAGGTGGATGGTCAACTGTATAGGACATAGTAACTGGTAATTTTTGGTGGTATTCCATCCAGTTATTACCCATGGCTGACCTTGCATAGCTTCCATTATATGGGATTTAGGGCCTTCAAGTTATTTAGACCCCAGCACATACACACCCCTAAAAATCCAAGTTAGTCTTCAGGCTATCCTTCAAATGACATTTGCTCTTTCTCAGTGATTTGTCCTGGAAGGGAGGGTAATATTCAAATGTGTACTCTTCTTTTATATTTTTTCACCTAATTGAATGTCAGACACAATTTACTAAAAACAAAGCTTTAAACTTATATTAAACAAATATTCTCCTCCACATAAAATTTCTTTCTTTAAATCCACACATAGAATTTAAAGGTCATTTTAACTTGGTTGCATTTTCCTTCATAGGTGCCCCTTGAGCTGCTCCAGATGGACCGCTAGAGACTGCACTGCAAGTACGGAAAGATGATCATACTTAGCTCACTGGGGAGGAGGGAACTTCTCTGTTAAGTTGATAATGAATTAAATAATCTTGCTTATACGCCATTGCAAAATGCAAGGCCATGATGAGGCACAAGATTGGGACAAAAATCATAGTTAGAAAGGACAAGAAAATCAATGTAGTCTAAACCCCTGCCATACAGGGGAGTAGCTGTGGACCTCAAATGAAAGGCACCTTCCAGTGCTGCAGCCTCTTGACTGCTATTTGGGATCTGGAGCAGCTGCTTGGGGGAGCAGCTATGCTGGATCTCAAATGAAAGGCACTGCCCCCCCCCCCCCCTAGCAGCCACCGCTGGTTGGGAGGGCAGTGCCAAGGCCTCCTGACAGCCACTTGGGATCCGAAGCAGCTGCTGGGCAAATGAGAAAGGAATGTGATGCCCTTTCTCGCTTGCCCAGCAGCCATGCCAGTCCCACCGGGTGTCCACCCCCCGGGATGTCACCCAGTGTGATCCACATCCCTGCACCCCCAGTAACACCACCGAACACATCTGCGCCATTTCTTTGTTAGACGTGAACTTGTATGTGCCATCACAAAAGGTTGGTTTACAAGGATCCAACAGTGCACACCAGAAACCCAAGATTTTTTTTTTAACTGCTGGTGGATGTAGTCATTTTTGTATGGTTGGTGGGAGAAATTACTCAACCATGTGTGGGCTGATGACCAGTGGATCTCCCATTTCCACATGACCCTGAGCACCTGCTCTGAAATACTGGAGGCATTCCATCCAGCTTTCCAAAATCAGCACACTGTTCTGAGACAGTCCATTCTGGTGGAGAAGAGAGCTGTCCTAACCCTATGGCTCCTCACAGATCCCTGTGTCTACTGCACTGTGGCTCAGCTGTTTAGTCTCAGTCATTCCACAGCTGCTGAAATCATCATAGCCGTGTACCTTGCAATGCAACTAGTACTGCTATGTTGCACAGTATTCCCAGGCAATGTGCTGCGAGTTCCCAAATGTCCTTGTTTATGCTTTTTAAAAATGTTATGCAGTTGTGCATATGTATGCTTAAATTGTCATTATTTCCCTTCCCTGCACCCCATAGTCACCCCGCTGCATCTCCGCTGCCCACTTGCACTGGGTGACACCAACCACAAAGATGCCACTGGATGTGTTGCTTGTGCACCTGTGGCTGCACAGCAACAGGACAAATATTCTTACTTCAATTGCCTAATGCACAACACCCCACTGGATGGCTGTGCTGGTGGGGTTATGGGAATTGTACTCCAGCACCTCTAGTTTGGTGATGGCTGCCTTAGCCTCCTTGGAGTCCATGCCAAGTGATCTTGTTACTCTGTTTATCACTGCAGTCTTTTTCAGGTAATGACAGCAGGGATCCTTTGATAGATTTACTGGGAGCTATGCTAAAAAGAATAAAAATATATTCTTAAACTGGGCCTCTTAACTCAGGATCCATTGCTTATGTATGATCACCATGGCAACCGGAAGACTGGAATAGGGGGCATTCCTTTTATGGTCCATTTCCGGATTCAGCATCGCCAGAACTGGTGCCTGTAGACTCCCCAGTTACTTAGCAACCTGTTCCTTATGCAGCAGTTGCTAGGAAACACTGTCCCTTGCAAGGTATGCTGGCTTTTTTCTTCTTCTTCATTTTAGTGGTGCCTGACATCATGATCATATGTTCCATTTTGTTCTTCCCCTCTCCCCTCCACTTCAGTATGAGATAAAGCTGTAGAAAAGCTGATCTCTTCCTTTGTCGCTGCTGTTGCTCCCCTCCTCTGTCCCTGACCATAATTATTTAATGTGTTCAGGAAAGGGCAACTAAGACAATAGAATTTCTTCTTCTTCTTCCTTCTTCTTTTTTGAAGTTCTCCTCAAGGTGATGCTTACTGGTAATGAAATTGGTGCCATTTAACCCTATACATATTGTCATCATTCCCTAGATTTTCTTTTTGTTAGGTAGCGTGTTTGTTTTATGTCCAGTCTTCATATACAACATCTCACCTAACACAGAACACATATTAAGGGTGCATCCTTTTGCTCAATAAGGCTGGAAGCAAAGTGTGGGCTTAAGTTGCAATGGAAAGCCCGCTATGCAAGTCTGTAGATATATGAATACAACCCCACAGCAGTGCAGCTGAATTGCTGATGGAATCCCACTTACGGAGTACTCACAATGGGGCAGGAACAAGAGAAGGATAGAGGTAGGATGGGAAGGAGTAAGAATAAACTCCCCCCCCCACACAATTTGGATCATTCTGCCCAGCGGATACAACATTGCACTTGCCATGGGGTAGATGCAAGTTGAAAAATGCCCATTTAATTTGATGGGGGACAAAAATCACCCAGTCACAGCAGACTGCCATAATAGAGACTACCTTACAAACAATCACAGCATACCGCCCCCAGTACATACTGTATATACTCAACTGTAATGCGACTTCATATATAAGTCAAGAGCAGGTTTTGGGGCTAAAATTATGGATCCATGGAGAGGTTGAGGATAAAACTTGGGGGCATATAATGAAGATGTAAAGGATGAAGCAAAGGAAAAGGATGCCAAAGAACTTACAAAATTCCAGCAGGAATAACTATTTGTGCCTATACTAAAAGCTGGTGGTGGTCAGTGCTTCAGGGCAGATTAAACTCTTGCCTTTCATCTCATATATATATATATATATATATATATATATATATATATATATATGAGAGAGTTAAAATACAGTACTAACAGTGACCTGTGGATAGGTCGACTCAGGTTTTTTGGGTTGATATTTTAACCTAAATTTCTGGACTTATACATGAGTATATACAGTAATCCCGATATGGAAGCCAAATTCTGACCAGCAGATAAAGAACAGAACTTTACTGTTTGAAGTTTCTACCTTGAACAGAGCTTAAACAATTTTTTTCTTTTAAATTAGGACCGCACTGGCATGTTTTACCTTAACAACACCAAAAAGTTTTCCCGATGCAAAAGCATGGAGGATTCCTGAGAAATTCAGTGTTCGCTTCCCAACAGCTTGTAGCCTCACAAAGGATTCCAGACAAACTGGATCCAAAAATAGCAGTAGCTTTTTGTCTTGCTAATGGCATTTAAAGTTTATTTCCTGGACTGAATTTTCCAGTATCCACATGGCCAGAAGGAGGAGTGGCCCACTTGTATGAATACCCTTCAACACCATCTGAACTGAGATCAACAACCACATCTTTACAAAACGCAGGGTTGTGATTAACATAGTCTGTTTTTCTTTCTTTTTCATGTATAATTTTAACACCTTTGCCTGATGAAGCCAGCGGAGTGTCGAAAGCTTGTGACATGTATAATGTGCATTTTGATTGTTCCAGTAAAGGTATCACTGGCGGGTTACAGACCGCCCATTTGGGGCAGGCTGCACCCGCCCCTTTCCCCGGTGTATCGGGGCCTCAGCTGCTAGAACGGCAGCCGCTGAGGCCCCGATCCGCCGTTTTTCAGGCTGCAGGGAAGCGGCAAAATGCCGCTTCCCCGCAGCCTGGAAAGGGGTGTCCTTGGGGCTTCAAGCCCCAAGGACACCCGCGGCGGCGGGGAGGAGGAGAAAGGGGCCGCTTGGCCCCTTTCTCCCTTGCTTCGCTGGGCACAGCCGTCTGAAGGCTGCGCCCAGCGAGGCAAAGCGGCGCCACAAACCAGGAAGGAGCTCCGAAACGGAGCTCCTTCCTGGTCCACGGAAAGGGCGCACTAAGCGCCCTGGCGCGGACCGACAACGTCACATCCGCACCACCCCATTTAGAGGCGGTGCGGTCATGACATCGTCATGGCGGCCCCCATGTGGAAGGGGAGCCGTCATTTTGTACGGACTCAGTCCGTACTAGGGTTAGGGGGGTGCGGAAGCACCGCACCTTCCTAACCCTAGTACGAACTGACTCTGTACTTTCATGGCGGTGTGTAACCTGCCCAAGTTTTGTGGATTTTGGATGATATCGTACTTTGCTATATGGCCAACATAGCTACCTTGGATATACTTTATGGTATAAAATGTGCAACAAATGAAAACTTTTAGAACATTTAATAATGAAATGAAAACATTTAAAATCAGGTTAAAACTCCTTTTTTAAATGCATTTTAAAACCTCAGACATTTATTTTAAGGGGCAGAAGTCATACAAAATACCACAGTCTTACCCACATGCCAGAAACTTATGAAGGACAGCCATCTTGACTCCCTTTGGGAAGTACCATAGCTGGGATGCTATGACAAAGAAAGACCTTTCATTTTTACAAACTAGACTAGCCTAACCTTGTAGGAGTATGGGAAATGCAGCACTGAGTGTATAAACACTGTAGAATTAAAAGCAGTTTGGCACTACTTTAACTGCCATGTCTATCCTGCAGAATCCTAGGATTTGTAGTTTGGTGTGGCACCAGAACTTTGACAAACCAGGCTGAATATCTCATCAAACTACTAATCCCAAGTTTTTAGAGTCATGGCATCTACAGTGGCCTCAAACTGCTTTAATTCTGCAGTGTGAAAACATTCAAGTCTAATATTGTTAGGTCTTTGAAATGTCACAGAAGCCAGTGATGTCACAAGGATGATGTTATAAGGATTAGCCCTTGGTGTCATTATTAATCATACATTAAGCAGCAACTGCAGTTGCACAAAATATATATCGTCCCACACATTGTTCAAGGAAACACTCTTGCCCTGAGATTCCTTTCTCTCATCGTGAGGTCCAGGCCCTGAAATCTGGGAGCCCTAGCAAGGACTTTTCTGAGGACCTCAGGCAGGCTCATATCTCACTGACCTACTTGGTTAACTCACATTGAATATACAAAAGGAAACAATGGAGAGAGGACATTTTGCACAAATAACTTGGCCTAAAAACACACATAATAGAGCACATTGTTAACATTTTTCTTCTGAATTCTTGCAGATCCTCTGAACTCTGGATACAAGTACCCAATACAATCCCTCATTCCATACTTCCATCAGGAGCCACGTCTGTCAATGGTACCCAGAAAAGCCCAAATGGTTCTTTCAGTCCAGAAACCCAACATTTGCTCCACGCCTTTAGCATTTCCTGTCATTCTCCACCACATGCATAGAGGATTTTCTACTCAGCCTAACCATATACTTCTGTAGTAGTGTATTGCCATTAAAACCCCTCTGCTTCACCTCCTGTGTGCCCTATCTCAGCATTGTTGCATTGCTCACCATAGCCCACACATGCATAGGTGCTTTCACGGGGTAGTGAGAGGACTCTTAATACCAACTGTGCCCCAGGCCCCATACATTCTCTAGATAGGCCTACAAAGGAGAACAGTAGTCATGTCTTGGGCCTGATCCAGCAAAGAAGACATAGAGATGACAAGCATTAGGAAAGTAGAAGACTATGGCCTGTTACAGACAGCCAAAATAAAGCTGCTTCGAGTCACAGTGGAAATATGGTGTTTCAGTGATGCATGTGTCCTAAGAGTCCAGAAGCCACACCAAAGCCACGTTCCAATCCTTAGGGATGGAGTGTGGCTTTGGTGCGACTTCTGGACTCTTAGGACGCATGCATCATTGAAACACCATACCTCCACTGTGACTCGAAGCAGCTTTATTTTGGCTGTCTGTAACAGGCCCCAGTTTTCAAAAAGGGGTTAAAATCAGGACACTATCAGTGGATGGCAGTTATTTTATTTATATCTTCAGATGTGGCAGTTAATAGCTTCTCTCTTATGTTGCTTGAATGTTAAAAAACAAACAGGCCCGAAAACTGTTAACACACTAATTTTAGCATGCCAAAGAGTTGTGTATTTATATTTCTTATATATACATGCATGCAACCGAGGAACTGCCACATGAGAAACATTAATTATAACTTTGAAACTGGCCAACTTGACTGGTATTCATTATCAGTCCATTCATGATGTTACTAACTAATATTATAAAACAATTCATTGTCAGAAATGGAAACATTTATGTGGGAAAATATAGCTACAAAACATTTTCCGGCATAAGCTGAATCAAGTTATTGGGTTTTTCATAGAAAGGCAATGATAAGTTTTGTATATGTGTGAGAGAGACATTCCAAATGTTTGGATGACCAAAGTTTGAGACCCATTCAGGTAGATGATTAGTAGATGTTGTTAGAATAGAATTTAGGGAATTTTGTGCGGAAGGACTTATTTATCCATAGGATAGTAGGAATGGCTTTCTAGAGATGTAAGGTTTCCCTCTTAAAGTTCTGACTCATGAACATATGCTTTCTTCCAGTGAAGTTACCAGAGAAAGGGGTTTGTTATAGAAAGGCGATGCTAAGTCCATTGGTGAAAGAGCAGTAGCCCTTCAACATCTGGGATCTAGGAGCTGGCAGGATGGAAAAGAATGATTGATGGGATGGAGCTAAATGTAGGATATATGAAGACGTCTTATCTAATTCAAGATCCCAGGTTAAATCAGTGAAAAGATGTATACAGTATTTATAGGGGGGTTATTTCAATATTTCATCTTTGATTACTAGTGCCATCCAGATAGTTAGAAGAGTCTGGTTGGTTCCATCAAGGGGAGTTAGATGCACAGTTAATCTCAAGCAACCTTAGAGTTTATCACACGAGAGAGATCGAGAGGTTACCCCAAAAATATAATACCATTTCAGACGACATCACACAAAGACTGCAGTTAAACCAGACATAGTGTAGGATTAATCCACATCCTTTTAACTTCAGAACTTTAGTGAAAACACATTTTCAAATTAGCTTTATTTGTGAAATTGCAATGTTATGATAGCCAAATTCACGTTATCTTCATGATAACCCTTGTTTTTCTTGTGTTTCTGGTTTTCCCATAGTTCTATAGGGCGGGATTGCTGCCGGTGGTGCTTTGGAGAAAGAGATGCTGCCTCCCCCTCCCCCCATTGAGATCGCGTCCAATTTTGATACGTGGTTATCTTGCTTTTGGAAAGGGAGGTTAGGCACAGCATTGCCCATTCCTCAGGGAGATAACATTCGGTGGGACTTGATGCTGGCTAGTAGAATATGTGGGAACATGTTTTGGTTTCTGAAACCATATATGTACTGGAACAGCTATATGTATACATGTACTGTCTTTACACACACACAGTGCACCCTTTTTTACGCAGGGGATCCATTCCAGACTTCCCTGCATAAAGCAAATTCCGCCTATGCTCAAGCCTCATTTAAATGAATGGGGCTCGTGCATGCGGTGGTGCGGTGGTATGGTGGCACAGCGGCATGCACACACCATGGGCGTGCACCCCACTGTTCCCTAAAGGACACGCTGCCCCTTCTGTTCATGCGGCTTTCAGTGTATGCTAAAGCCACATAAAATGCACCTGCGTTATCTATGACGCGGACACACTGTGTGTGTATACACACACACACACACACATACTTGAAGACAGATAGTGTAATAGGGAGATAGATACAGGCACCTTTGTATGTGTATAAAGGTAGATAGATAAAGGAGATAGATAAAGGCACCTTTATATGTCTCCAACCTACCCACAATCCTGACATAGATTGCCTAGTTGGAGTAGGAGGAGGACCCCATAATGATCTCTGGGTGCCTGCTCCTTCCCCAAAGCCCCTGAGGTACTGGACCTCAGGAGCAATCCAAAGCTCCCACCTCCTAGCCTTCACAAAAGGAGGTAGGAGCTGTGGGGCTCCATTATTTCTGGCTATGGGACGACTCCCCCTCCGTTTGTGGACATGCACAGTAAGTCCAGTTCTCCTTTATTTCTCCTTTATCTCCGCTGTAAACATAGCTGAATATGAAATGCAACTTTGGGTTTCCCCCCATTTTCACGCTATTACGCGCAGAATGCAAATGTGTGTGATTTTCATTTGTGAAATTTCATGTCATTTCCCCTTTATTTGCGGGATGCTTTAACTTTGCTTTAATGTCTCTTTAATACTGAAATTAGCCCCAGTGTGTAAGCTGACACTACTTTGTGCTCTTATCTCATCAAAACCTGTTACAGGACCAAATGTGTAATGGGCATATATCTCCAGGATTTCAACAGAACTTTAATGCATGCACAGTGTTTCAGAAACCCCCTGCCCTGAGCAAGGTTGGTCCTCCCATGCTTCATAACCCTGACAGCACTTCCAGGCAAGGTTTTTATTTTAAAACTGCTCTCTTTCCCTGTCAAAATTTAGTGCAAGGTCCTCCAGACATCAGCTTTCATTTTGTAGCCTTGTATGGTTTTCCCCAGTGCTTATTCTCCTTTTTTTCCATACAAAAACAATCCACTAAATAGTTAATGATGGAATAGATGCAGAATGCTTTTGATTAGTTGTGTTAGGAGCCATCCATCTGGAAACATCCTGTGTTATTGGTGAAGTTGTCCACTTGATGCATCTGATTTCCCTTTTTAGTGGCCATTACCTCTCTCTGAAAGGTAACTGCACCCCCTAGAGAATATAGGAATGCCTCTATAACAAAATGCTGTTGAAATGCATTTTGGATAACGCGCACACACACATACACACTACGTACAAAGCTAAATTTAGGGCAATTTAGCTCTAGATGTTATTAGTCAAGACAAATGTTTTTAATCTGAGAAAATCAGAGATTTTGATAAAAATGACTTTTATTAGGGATCAGCAAGGTCATCCTGAGATAACTAAGAGATTAAAGAAACACAAGGCCAGAAAGCAAAAAGCTATCTCCCACAGGCAGAATCTTTGTTAGCTCAGTCTTAAGTTCTGCTTCAGGAATAAACAGAACATAAATGCAGCTGCTTTCACAGAAAGCTACCTCCTTTCTCTATATAATTATTTTATTTCAGCCATCTGTAGAGTTATCATTTTCAATAAAATTCTCAGCTTGAAAAACTGATGCATGTAACTGTTGTTGTTAAGTTTCTTCAAGTCGTTTTCGACTTATGGTAACCTTAAGGCGGACTTATAATAGGGTTTTCTTGTCATGATTTTTTTGTGCCTTTGCCTTCCTTTGAGGCATAGAGAATGTGACTTGCCCATGGTCATGCATTAGGTTTCCATGTCTGAGTGGGGACTTGAATCCTTTTCTCCAGGGTCATAGTTCAGCACTGAAAGCACTGCACCAGTGATTCCCAGAGTGGGCAGTACAGGCCTCCCTTGTATGGTGGAAAGATCCAAAGGGAAGGTGAGGAGAAAGGGGGCAGCAGGAGAAGTCTTCAGTCAAAGCATGGCAACCAAGGAAGACAAGGCATGGCACCCAAGAAGCCTTTAGGACCTTGGTGAGGATGAGAAGTTAGAGCACTTGGCAGTAGGCAGAAATGGTGTCAAAAAAGGAGTTCACATTTGGGACCCTGCTTAAGCTGAGGTAGATGCCACTGGCTGAGTGTCCACTCCACAAACACTAGACTTTCTGTCAAGAAATAAGCATGGAGGGATGCTAGGGTTGTTCCCCAAAAGGAAAGTGGGTAGTAGCTCAAAAATGGTTGGGGACAGTTCCACTACACCATGCTGGCAGTCTTTTGTTCCAATAGATTTGTTTGTCTTTTAGAAGCCAGTTTTCTTCCAGAGTGGGGCTCAAGTGAGTTCACAAAATAAATCACTTTAAACTTGACAATACAACTTTTTTAAAAAATTAAAATCATCATATTTAAAACAGTTATATTTATTTATTTTAAAAGCATACAAAATTAAAAAAAATAATGCACACACCTCAAATAAGAACGCTCTCTGTGAATAATAATAAAAGCCCACCTAAATAAAAATATCTTTGGCTGCTGGTGAAAAAACAGGGACGGGGCCAGCCTAACTTCCCATATTACTTAGGTAAAATATTGACATAAGTAAATTGATTTTCCATTTAAAAATGCTCAGGGTAACAGTTTCCCTGTTTATATAGCAAATTTGTATAGCCACTGATTCATTTACAAGAAGAAATACTTTTTAAAAATCCAACAATTGATTCCTCCCACCCTCCAACATAAGATGGAATCATTATGGTTTCAATCTTCTTCAAGAGAGCAGTCCCAGTGGAGTGAAAGGAATAGTAGTTCCACCTCCACTTCCAAATCCCTGATGGCTCATGCTGACCAGTGCAGGAGACAGAGAAATCAGTGACAAAAGGGAATCCAGTTATGCCAGCTGGATCTCACTGGGGAGATGGAGATGAATTGTTCTTGCAGATCCAAAATGATACCCAAGTTCCAAGTGCTCTGTAATATAGTGTGCTGTGCTCCTGAAAGTATCTTCCTGGTTTCTGCAGTTATTAAATAACTTGGGGAATAAAGGAACCCTGAGGGACTTCCCAGGTCAATGATAATATATAGGTATAGGTATTTTGCATCACAATATATTTCAGATTGTCATAGGGCCCGTACAGACAGGCCAAAATAAAGCTGCTTCAGGTCACTTTGGAGGTATGCAATTTAAATGATGCATGTGTCCTAAGAGGCTGTGCCAAAGCTGTGGTTCAGTCCTTAGTACTGGAGTGTGGCTTTGGCATGGCTTCTGGTCTCTTAGGACGCATGCATCATTTAAGCAGCATACCTCCAAAGTGACCCAAAGGAGCTTTATTTTAGCCTGTCTGTATGGGCCCATAATTTCACGGGCACAGCCTCCCTTAGATAAACAGATGGTAGCTGCTTTTCTCTTAAAATAAAATGAAAATGAAACCCATGCCTATCTTTATACACCCCAAATTTACCTCAAGTGTGGTACAGGATAAATAAAAATTAATGATGATGATTTTCAATGTTTTAAATCATTCTTTGTCAAGCTTTAGTGGTAATAAATTTCTTTTAAAAACAGACTGATTTAAAATGAGCTTGATGCAGACATATAATCTCATCAACAAAGCATGACCCTCTCATGCACTTTTCTTTGTATATTGTATTCAGGAAGTCTCTCTTCCTGAGCTGGCTGAGTTTGTCTCGGCAGCAGCGTTGGAGTCACCTTGGCTTGTTATATTGGGGAACGTCAACATCCATGCAGAGACTTCTCTGTTAGGAGCAGCTCAGGACTTCTTGTCTGCCATTACCCTGGACCTGGTCTTCTGCTTTGTGCAGGACTGAAGTGATCTGGGTGTGGAGGGACTGTCTGTAGTTCCATTGTCATGGACTGATCACTTACCTGGTAGGGTTTAGACTCACTGAGACTTGGAGCCTCTGCAGGGGTGGGTGGGGTGATTAAAATTATCCACCCAAGAGATTTATGGATCCAGATGGATTCCTAAAGGATCTTGGGGGACTTACCTGTTGCCTTGGCAGGTGATTCTGTCAAAACCCAGGCTGATCTCTGGAACAGAGAAATGGCCAAGGCAGTGGATGCCATTGCCCATAAACATCCCTTCCCTTAAAGTGGAGCCAAGTTAGCCCCCTGGTTCACTAGTACGTGAGTACGCACCCCATTATTTCTGCTGGGGCTTGCCTTCTGTGTAAGCTCAAAACTGCAGATGGCAAGCTCGCCTGTAAGGAGGGCCAACTGTAGTTGATCCTTGATTCTCAAAGCAGCTAAAGGGGGACTGGCTGAGTGAAAAAGGGGAGTGGTGAATGCCTCGCTGTAGCAAGGAAACCAAGAAGAAGTGCATAAATTAGGTTAAAAAAAAGTCTCAGGGGGAAAGTTAGGTAAAAAAAGTTTCATGGGGGGACAGAAAACACATTAGGCAATGGGCTTGAGGAGGAAGGATCCTTCTAAAGTTTTTCAAAAGATTTAGAAAGCTCCTCCAATGTGCAGCAGGGACAGATTCTGAGGAGACCTCAAGCCCCACCTCAAACCCATTTGCTAAGGCATCTATTGTTTCTGGCTGAAGATAGGCTAGCAAATCAGTTCTAATCAGTGTGTCATTTATTGCTGTGTAGAGTTCAGGTTGAGTCATTGAAATGACCTGAGTCCAACTTAAGTCCAAGTCAATCAATTTAAATCTACACCACTGATAAATTCCTTATATTGGGTAGGAGGGAATATGATGTCACCATATATGTCAATCACTGGTCAATCTGGATAACTTTATCCTCTTATTTTATTTGTGTAAGGGGTCCTTTTCAGACTACAGTCCTCTCTTTGAAGGTACCCTCTATGAATTTTAAGTGCTGTCCAATACAGGTCCAACCTAAATTAAAAAAAAAAACTTAAGAAGGGATAACAGAATTATTTAAATTGACTGTTGATAAATGTTTATACCTGGCTAGCAAATTGACCAGGCTGTCATGGCCCTGGTAATCAGCAGTAATGCCGGTATGGATGTACATTACCTGGACTAGAATTTCACAGGACAGAATATGGCATTTGACTGAGGAAGCTGGATGATGCAACATCTGGAAAGGCTGCACCATGGTGACTGACATGGAATGTCATCGTCACCCCACTTGGAAGATACATCCAGGATGGCTCAACAAGCATGATGTAAGAGGCTGATGCAAGTGGTCAATTGCAGACACATGTGTCAGGAGATCATGCCATGGACAATATGTATAAATATGGGTGTGACCTATGGACAGTGTGGTTATAGTTATTACTGGATGGTTGGTTGGAGAGTCATCGTCATGTATATAGTGCTGCATATACTCTGTAGTAAAGTTCTGTAAATAGAACTTGGAGACTCTGAGTATTTCTTTGGCACCTTGTACAGTTATAGATGCTAGCAGCACTGCAGAGCCCGGCAGAGAAGGACCATGAGTAGTGCTAGGCTGTGACAAGCAACCTGGCTAGGGAACTAGTGATAGCAACACATGAAGAGCCTGATCAAAGCATCACAATGGAATCAGAGAAACGTGTTGGACATCTGTAATATTGGAGACATCCAAGATCCGTGAATGCAGACCCAGGCTCTAGGACAGAGACTAGGGTCTTTGATGTCTCCTGTTTTGTAAAAGTGGGATAGAATTTGAAAGTGAGTTTTAGGAGTCAATGTGTCTAACTTCTTGTTGGAACATGTTGCTCACTAGGCGCTCTCCCAAGTGTGACAACATCTGCCCTACCTCATTGCCTCTGACGTTACATATAGGTCATCTGGATACAGTTGACTATGGTAAAATGCACTTCTGTCAAAATTATAGTAATTATATATAAATATGCATCTAATACACACACACACACACACACACATCAACTTATGCAAATCTTCCCTCTTTTCTTCACCTGGACTCCATCATAAAATTCCATTAATGAGTTAGTCTGGTTGCAAAATGAAAACCTTGTTTGGAATCATCCATTGTGATGCTAATTTGCCTTTTCCTTCTTAACAGGTTTTGTGTGGAGAGACAGAGGCTCCCAGATGAAGTCAATTGTATTCTCAGAATTTTGTAGTATTCCAGACATCATCATCTTCCATTTGTAATTTTCCTGTATTTTCCCATTTTTTTTCCTTACCATATTAAAATCATTAAGGAAGGAAAGATAGAATAGCTATACAATACAGTTGGCCCTTCATATCAATGGATTCTTCATCCACGGATTCAAGCATACATGGCTTGAAAATATACCAAAATATATAAATTCCAAAAAGGAAATGCCGATTTTGCTTTTTTATATAAGGAAAGCCATTTTACTATGACATTGTATTTAATGGGATTTGAGTATCCACAGTTTTGGCATCCATGGGGATTCCTGGAACCAAACCCTGCGGATACCAAGGGCCCACTATATTTTTTTATTCATACAGCAGCAGTGTTTGGAAAGTTACTTTTGAAAAGTCAGACATCAGTGTTACTCAAAATAACTGGTTGTTGAGTCATTGCAGTTTTCAAAAATTGTCTTTTGTTGTTGTTAATGCCTTATTTGTTGCTTCTCCCCAAGTGATTTTATTTCTCCAAGTCACTTCCAGTCTTTGGAGATATAAAAACTTAGAATTTTAGAAGTTTTAAAATTTAAAACATTCCTTTAACAATGCATCTGAAAATGCTTAAAAGTGTCTTTTCTTTGAAAGTCACTACTGTAGAACATACTACACTTACATCAGATGAGACAGTTCCAGGAAAAGGCATCCCAGACCCAGAACATGTGGGAATACAAGTTTATGATTGAGATCAGGACTACATTCAGATCGTGAACTTGCGTCTTCAGGGAAAGGTGCAACCTTGCCCAGCACAGGTTGAAACCCTATTTCCTGATCTGTTCTTCATCTGTCCAAGAGCACCTCTGTCTTGTCTGCATTAAGCTTCATTGACTCTCATCTAGCCATTACTGATGTCAGGCACTAATTTAGAATTCAAATTACTTCCTTGAATTTACATGGAAATGAGAGAGAAAGACAGAGAGAGTTGAGTGACATCAACATACTGGTGGCGCCAAACTCTGAAACACTGGGAGATCTCTTCCAGTAGTTTCCTCTTAGTATTAAATAGCGCGGGGGATAAAATAGAACCATAAGGAACTTCACAGGCCAGTGGTAATATATATGTACAAGTATATTTTGGGCCCAAGGTGTTTCAGATTGTTGGAGTTTCTTGGCTGGACACATCCCGTTAGATTCTTATTAGAGGGCAGGGAAGATTGTATATACAGTGCTGTGTAAATAAAGGTTAATAATAATAATAATAATAATAATAATAATAATAATAATAATAATTCACTCCCTGCCTTACTGCCCCATCCCTTTTGATGCCTGTCTTCTGTTTTCCTGAGCCTTCTCTTTTTTCCCCCTTGAATGCTCCAGGTTCCCTCATCTTGTTGCCCACATCTTTCATCACCTGATGGCTTCCAAATGGTTCCTAACTCTTCCCTCACACTAAAGCTGTACCTTACCAGTTTCTGTCTGGTTCATTACTGGGTGCTTGGCATTTATTTTCCTGTGTCTGCTGAGGTCTGCTTCTAGTTCACACCTGGATTGATGACTAGGGAGAGGCATGAGGAAGAAACGGAGAACCCCTGGGCTCCTCCCAATGGTAAACACCACGCATGAACAGACAATTTTCAGAAAGAAAAAGAGTTTAAAGAATGTAGGCAAACAATGATGATGAGATGCTATATTCTGGGCCTAACTGGTAAATTAAACTTTAAGAACTATCAGGTCTGAATGGAATCTGCACAAGTGTTCATCAAGAATTCAAATGTGAAATGGCTGATTCAACAATAGTACAAGATACTGCAATGTTGGAGGACATGCCACCGCTACCATTCCTGCCTCTTGCCTGCTGGCTGAAACATTCTGGGGATTATAACCAACAAATCCTAATTTTTCCAAAATATGACTTTGGAGCAATTCTGCCAGTCTCCTCTTTCCTCTGTGGGGTTAAGGGAGCATACAGATCCATCCCTTCCATTTGGAAAATCTGATTTAATGCTGAGTGCTTTGATACAGAAAAAGAGGGTTCAGGAAAGTCTGCCCTTACACCTGCAAGTGTTGGTACATCCACACTTATTTGCCTCTTTGCTTTCTCTTCTGAGACATTTCTTCGTGGCACTGTTAACAAATTCACTTTTATCTTTAACTTCCAAGAAAGACGTTGCATATGGATGTATTGTAATGACTGTATAAGAACATCTGCAACAAAAGGAGGATTAAATCTCAACCATTGTGTAGGAGAGTGACTGACTGCTTCTTAAAATATGTTCTATTTGCCATGATGTAGGGTCCTTTACTAAAAAACAGTAGAGCATGGGTAGGAAATGTAGCCCTCCTGGTGATGTTGGACAGCAGCTTTCTGCAGCTCTGGCCTATTTAACCAATGGAGAGGAATGATGGGAGTTGCAGTCTAACAGCACCTAAAGGTCTGCATGATTGGCATTCTTGTGGTAGAAGAAGAGAGATGGGTGCTTAGTAATATAGTTCTTTTCTTTCCCTCCTGTGTTCCTCACCCCTCTATTTGTCTTGCTATGTGCACTTATTCATCTAATAAGAAATTGTGAATACAGGATTTACCTGGCTTTTATTTTATTGTGAGACAGGTCACCTGAGGTTTATTAACATTATGTAATATTTGCATGTATTTCTATTTGTCTTGCTATGTGCACTCATTCATCTAGTAAGAAATTGTGAATACAGGACTTACCTGGTTTTTACTTTATTGTGAGACAGGTCACCTGAGGTTTATTAGCATTCTGTAATATTTGCATTTGTTTCCTAATATACATGTGAACTATGGTTGGAGACACACAAGTTAGATACTCCAAAAGAATGCCATAATCTATTGATTCAGTCCCAAATGAGAAAGAGTTGGCTAGTTATTTAACTTCCATGGCAACATACTGGCACTAGTTCACATAACAAAGGATCTGCCAGGCTAGACTAGACCTGGCCAGCAGGTTTGGCCCTCTCCAGTTAATTCCCCAAGTGTGCAGAAGTTCAATTTTGATAGGTCCGCCCTACCTTGGTAGTAAATTGAGTACAGGTAAATTGAGTCTGACTGGGCTGAGATCTCACTTTTGTCTCCATTAGTGCTTTCTTTTTGTAGTTCTCAGTAGTTCTGTGCACTTCTTGTAGTTGTTTATTAATTGCCTTATTTGAGTTCTTTCAGGTAGGTTTTCCATCCCCATTTTAATGTTTATAAAGGCAAATCCCCTCTGAAAGACTCTTGCCAAGAAAACCCTGTGATAGGTTCACCTTAAGGTTGCCATAAGTCTGCAATGACTTGAAGGCACACAACAACTCCAGCCTACTGATTTTAATGTCATTGCCTTATATTTTAACTTGATTCCCCAATTATGTAGAGGAGGGCTATGCAAATAGTGATGTAAGAGCAACCAGAAAAAATCATTTCTGAATTATTTTATTGTTAATTTTTTAAGATGTGAGATACAAAAAAGTAAACACAATAATCAAGTTGTATACTGAAATGGCAGATAGGAGTACATATTGCAGGATGCTTATAAACCCCAAAAAGAGATTCAGATGTCTTAAATACTCATGATTTGGGCATTAAGATCTGTTAGTAGCTATCTCTAAAAGCAGAACATTTGATACAATTCTAAAAGCAAGTTATTTATTTTCAGATTTCACTTGTTTATTAAAAAAACGAACACAAAGGAACTTAAAGTAGACAGTGCACATTTAACACAAAAATATATCATATTAGTAGTCCCAACTATTAATTAATCAATAGGTTTTACATTGTTGACTCACCATTCAACAATTGATTTAGTGGATCCTAAATATTGGATACTGGTCTCAGTAGAATTCAGGCCTTAGTGATATATGCACATATTGCAGAGGTGGCTGTTGGACAAAGGCCATTGTGTAGCAAGAGTATATGGTATATATCTATACTGCCATATGTACTCATACATTGATTCAACAGCTAGTGAGATCCAAACGCTGCTGGGTTCCTTGCATATCTTAAACAATCATAATTGCTGTGGATTATATTTCCATTGCTGCGGATTCTAACTGTGTCACAGTGTCATTGAATACATGGTCACTGTGGCCAGTTTATCATCTGGTGGACAACCTGCTATGGATGAACCTCTCTAGTTTACTTCAGTAGACGGATTTTCAGACTGCACCATGAATGTAGTCAAAGTCTGGCCAGCATGGTTTTTATTGTTGCTGTGGGCCTTCAAGTTGTTTCCAACTTATGGTGACCCTAAGACAAACCTATTCATGGGGTTTTCCTTACAATTTTCTTCAGAGGGGATTTGCCATTGCCATCCTCTGAGGCTGAGAAAGTGTGACTTCCTAAAGTCACTGCAGTGGGTTTCCATGGCCCAGCTGGGATTCAAACCCAGGTCTCCAGAGTCATCGTTCAATGTTCAAACCACGACATGGTACAGCCTGACAGAGCTTTCTTCTGTCACAGCGCAGTGGAAATTACAAATCTTTTATTTCTTATATAGAAAAAAGTATTTACATTGTGAATACAATTACTGTATATATTCATACATAAGTTTATAAATTTTAGTCAAAAAGTTAACCCAAAAAAGCTGAATTGACAGGTCAATGTAAGTACTGTTCTTTGACTTTTTTTAAAGGAACCATCCCCCTTTTTAAAAAATGCCAAGAGCATCCTTTAGATCCTTTGCTACATGTCCCTAAGTTTTACCCTTAATTTATCCATGGGTCGTATCAAAATTCATAATTCTGGTCCCCAAACCTGTCCTTGACCTATACATGAGGTTGATTTATAGTTGAGTAGATATTGTAACTGATATTTTGAGGGAACCCCTGCTTAGTTTTTGTGTTCTAATAAGTACTGGATGGAAGCGGATATATAGGTATTAGAACTTCCATTAGAAATTTCTAATTGAAATTAATGAAATTATATCTTCAAATTAAGTTGAAAAAGGTGTGCAGAGAATCTCTTGCTGTGATGTCTTTAATGTATCTAGAGGAGAAGTACATGCACAAGTAAACAGTGCTATTATTTATTTATTTCATTTTATGCTGTCTTTCTCCCCAAAAGGGACCCAAGGTGGCTCTCGAGATAAAACAGCTTAAAAACAATTTTAAAAAAACAATTTAAAATAACACAGTTAAAATAGTATACAGTGTGTTACAGTATAGAGTGTGTTACAGTAGTTGAAATGGGATGCAATCAAGGCATGTGTCACTGTAGCCAGATCTGACGTTTCAAGGAACGGGCTCAGCTGGTGCACTAGTTTTAACTTTGCATATGGATTCCTGGCGATTGCTGAAACCTGGGCATCCAGGCTCAGAGTAGACTCCAGGAGCACACCCAAGCTGGGAGCCTGAGATTTAGGGGGCATGTGTGGGCGGGGCCGGTGTTGCCGGCTGCATACTTGAATGGAAATGCCCTTTTGCACGCCAACCTCTCCTCCACTTGAGAAACAAACTTACTCTCGCAGTGCAGAGTAACAGTAAACTTTAATGATAACTTCCCAACTCTTTCCCAACCATGTCAAAACAGTGTCGAAACCTTCAGGCTCTCGGTCCAACCTACTTCACAGTACCCCTAGCTCCTGGCCAGTACCTTCCACCCAGCTGGGGCTATCCTCAGGCAGAGCGTGGCGCGTTCATCACCCTCCGGCGTGCTTTTCCAAGGGCTCCAGGTGGGACTTCTCTTGGTCCTGGGGAACGGGGCCTAGTTCCCACTGCTCGCCCTTTGGGTCCCACCACTCGTCCTCCAGGTCCCTCTCTCCCCTTGGGCCCCACTCCTCCGAGTCGGAGTAGGCAAAGTTGCCTTCCTCCCAGGGGTTTCTCAAACGCACTTCCTCATGCGGGCCCCGCCGTCACACCCGGCCCTTCGCTGCAGGGACACTGGGGTGCCGGCTCAGTTCGGGCTCCGCACCACCTGCTCTTTCCCTTTCGCGTCCGCTGCTCCCCAACCACCTCTTCCACGTCCTTCTCCTCTCCCTGCATGCCTCTGCCCCTCCTCCTTTATAATCCTGGGGCCCGCCCCACCAACCTCCTCTGGTCCTCCCCCTGGGCTCCTTCTGCCTGTTCTCCCACCTGGTCCCCATTAGCCTCCTCAGCTCTCTCTCCTAAGGGTAGCTCCACCTCATCACAGCATGTAACCCCATCCAGCACAGTCAAAGGCCTGTTACAGACAGCCAAAATAAAGCTGCTTCGAGTCACAGTGGAGCTATGGTGTTTCAATGATGCATGCGTCCTAAGAGTCCAGAAGTTGCACCAAAGCCACACTCCAGCCCTAAGGACTGGAGCGTGGCTTTGGTGTGGCTTCTGGACTCTTAGGACACATGCATCATTGAAACACCATAGCTCCACTGTGACTCGAAGCAGCTTTATTTTGGCTGTCTGTAACAGGCCAAAGTTCCTATTTCCTGATCTGCCTTACAACTGACCAGGAGCACTTCTGTCTTGTCTGGATTAAGTTTCAGTTTGTTTACCCTCATTCTGTCCGTTACTGACAGCAGATACTGATTCAGCACAGAGACAGCTTCAGATGAAAAGGAGAGATAGAGTTGGGTGTCATCAGCACACTGGTGACACCGCACCCCAAAAATCTGGCTGACTTCTTCCAGCGGTTTCATGTAGATGTTGAATAACATGGGGGACAGAACCAAACCGTGAGGGACCCCACAAGCCAGTAGCCAGGAGGTTGAATAGGAGTCTCCTAACAGTACCATCTAGGACTGCCCGTCCAGGAAAGACTGGAACCACCCCAAGTCCCATCCCAGAGAGGCAGCCCAGAAAGATATCATGATCATTGGTATTGAAAGAATGATATAAACTGCTAAAGGATGATATAAACTATGTGAGTCAGCTTTTGACTGGAAATACTGCTTTTCTTGGAGCAGCCACAAGATCACTTCATATAGATTAGTTTTTCCCGCAGCATACTTTAATTGCACTGTTGTACTGTGGAATAGTGGGTTTCTTTTACAACAGTTCTTTTTAGTTCTTTCATCCAGGAAAGAAGTAACCAGTGGAGTGCGACAGGGTTCTGTCTTGGGCCCAGTGCTATTCAACATCTTTATCAATGACTTGGATGACAGAATTGGGGGCATACTTATCAAATTTGCAGATGACGCCAAATTAGGAGGAGTAGCTAATACCCCAGAGGATAGGATCAAGATTCAAGAAGACCTGAATAGATTAGAAAGTTGGGCCAAAGCTAACAAAATTAATTTCAACACAGAGAAATGTAAGGTATGGCACTTAGGGAGTAAAAATGAAATGCATAAGTATAGGATGGCGGATATCTGGCTTAAGGAAAATACGTGTGAAAGGGATCTAGGAGTCCTAGTAGATGACAAGTTGAACATGAGTCAAGAGTGTGATGTGGTAGCTAAAAGGGCCAATGCGATTTTAGCCTGCATTAATACAATTATAGTGTCTACATCAAGGGAAGTAATAGTGCCACTCTATTTTGCTTTGGTTAGGCCCCACCTGGAATACTGTGTTCAGTTCTGGTCACCACAATTCAAAAAGGATGTTGATAAATTGGTATGTGTCCAGAGGAGGGAGACTAAAATGGTGAAGGGTCTGGAAACCATGCCCTATGAGGAACGACTTAGGGAGCTGGGGATGTTTAGCCTGGAGAAGAGAAGGTTAAGAGGTGATATGATAGCCCTGTTTAAGTATTTGAAAAGATGTCACATTGAAGATGGAGCAAGCCTGTTTTCTACTGTTCCAGAGTCTAGAACATGGAACAGTAAATGCAAGCCACAAGAAAAGAATACACTAAAATGGTATTGTGGTATGAAGATTAAATGCAGCCTGTAATACTGAGAATGGTGGAGAATGCTATTTTCATAATAATTAACCTGAAGTATACGCCAACCTGAAACTTTTTTAAAATTTCAAGGGCAATTTTCCTTCTGCTACTGTTGTTGTCCATATGGCAAATTGTGAAAATTTACATTAAGTAGGGCTAAAGAACACATTACGATCTATCAATTGACTCAATAAAATAACATTTACGCCTTGATATAGATAAGAAAGTACATTTCAAAGCAGACTGTGTACATTGCAAGATACTATGCTGCTTCCTGTAAGCAGTTTTCCCAGGGAGTGTCCCTCTTTGCTTAACCAAACAATATAATTATGTTGATGGTACTGTCTTCTTTGTTCTTTTCAGGGTTTGGCTTCTGTTGCAGGCAAGAAATAAAAACATGTATTTATCTTTTGCAGTCTTTGAAAGTCAGATATGCATTGCTAGTGAAGAAAAACGATGTGCTCTTTTAACACTATTTTATATTAACGGACTATACTGTGACAGGTTTATCGTGTGCACTAATAACAAACTTGGTTTTCTGAGTATTGATTTTTAACTTGCCAAACTGGCACCATCTATGGACAAGTCATCAGGCTTGGGAGAACCCCAACATGGTCAGATATATCTATATATCACTTTCTCTATCTGTATGTATTGGTGGAAAACTATGAAAGGAAGCATGCTGTGCCACAGTATATTGGTTGAATGGCAAATAAAAAGACAGGAGTGGAATAGAATGTAGTATCTTGCAAATGACATGGGAGATTATCACATGGGAGAAAACAGGAGTAAAAGAGATAATCCTGGCATAAACACGTGATCATGCTGAAGATTTTCAGACGACGTCATGCTCATCCAGGACTTTTCCCTTGAAGAACCCAGTATGCTCCTGCAACAAACCATTCATGGGAGAGACTTGTGAATGGCGTCTCAATAGCACGAATGAAGCGTGATTGCGAGAGTGCAAAAGTTAATCATGCTTCATTCACACTACTGTGGAAGCAACAAGGGATATCCAGAATACATTGCAGTGGAGACAATCCTTTCTCCTTGCCAGGATCAGTTTTGCAGTGGATTTCAGCCTTCTTTTGATGTATCAGACACAATTTTATTTACACTGGATTAAAATAATGTAGTTAAGTAATACATTTCATTTTGTTTTCTTTTATTCTGTGCGGGATGGAAACATGCACAAAACAATCAATACCAATGTACTTACTATTCGTTCATAGATGTATGAGAAACGTGATTGCGATATTATATGGCAATGTCACAATAATCGTGTCATTGCGTGATTGTGTGAGCACATCGATTATTGCTAAATTGGCCCTGCTATGATAATCTCCATGGTTGACTGACAGGGATCCTGAACAGGAGTTCTCTGCTCTGGAACTATTGGCTGCAGGACCCAGTTCTTGTACTAAATGCCATTTTCTACTTGTATTAAGTTCTGTTTATTTTTATTAGCTACTAAATTTGATAGGAAATTAATGGGATAATTCAAAGCTAAAAGGGTCCTAGGTTTTATTGTCTAGTAATAGCATGGTGTACACAAGCATGGTTTAGTGGTTTGAATATTGGACTAGGACTCTGGAGTCCAAGGTTCAAATCTTGGCTCAGCCATGGAAACCCACTGGGTGACCTTGGGCAAGTCACAGTCTCTCAGCCTCAAAGGATGGAAATGGCAAACCCCTCTGAAGAAACTTGCCAAGGAAGCCCCTTGATAGATTTGCCTTAGAGTCGCTATAGGTTGGAAATGTCTTGAAGACACACAACAAAAACAACAACAGTTCTTATTTTTGCAGCTTAGTGATTAGTGTGGGCATTATGCAAATATGTCCCAGAAGGACATGCAAAAAAGGGCTGCTTTATTGTTGTCCAGGATCTGAATCACAAAGCATAATGTGCTAATCAAATTCTCTGTAACTGGTACTTTTGTGCCACTTACATCTTTTCCATTGTAGAAGAAGGTGGGGTAGGTTAAGGGTGGTGGTGGGTAGACATTTGATATCATTCTCAAGTTTCCCTAGGAATTTTCTCTGTAGCTGGAAGGAAGGAGAGAGCGAGTGTGGTATAATGGTTTGAACACTGGACTAGGACTCTAGAAACAAGGAAAGTCACACACTCTCAACCTCAAAGGATGGCAAAGGCAAACCTCCTCTGAACAAACCTTGCCAAGAAAACCTCATGATAGATTCACCTTAGGGTCACCATAGGTCAGAAGTTACTTGAAGGCACACAACAACAAGCTGGAAGAAGGAGAGGCCTGATACCCTGAAGGCTTCAGATCCTGTCTGATCTTGGAACCTAAGCAGGGTGAGGCCTGGTTACTATTTGATGGGCGACAGCCAAAGAATAAGCTATATTTCAGAAGAAATCAACAACAAACTGCCTCTGAGTATTCCTTTCCCAAGAAAGTCCTGTGAATTTTATAGGGTCATCATGAGTCAACAGGTGACTGACACACACACAACTGAAGGTGCCTCTGTTTGTGTGTTCAACAGAAGAAATACATTCAATCCTCATCAACACATGTAGCTCATCCATCTCTCAGGCAGTATTTCGGTGAATGTCTATATAGGTAGATGTACATGCAGATGGGAATGTGAAGAAAACTTTGTGAAAGGGGGAGAGAAGGAGGGGATGAGAGGCTGATATATTATCATTGTTAACAGAGGACATTTTGGTGGTGATGGCTTCAGTCATTAGAAACATAGACAGCTGGGATTCCTGTTGAAGATGTGGTGAGCTGTTTTCCTGCTGAAAGATTGGAGACATCACATGTCATCTATATTTTCTGGGGTGGAATTAGTAGTTGTATTGCATATGACATGGGGAAATGTAGTTGTGAAATTTAGAAAATTAAATCTAGATTGAGATGAAGGGGGTTGAAAACCAGGGCCACCAAGGTAATTTCCTCTGAAAGTCTTTCCCTAAGGAACAAAGGTGAAAGTGTTTCTAATGTCCAAATGGGAATGAGATATACACAGGGGAGAAGTCATGGCACACCCCAGAAGAAACCATGGTATGGAAGAAGTAATGGGGTGTACGCCTGTGGCGTGCACACTGCACCGCACCGTAGGCATGATGGGGCTCCACCATATGTGGGATTTTCCTTATACTGGGGGTGGGGTGTTTCCAGAATGGATCCCCCACTTAAAGAAGGGCCCACTGTATATAGGATTGGGCATATGGTGAAACATGTGCCTAAAAGCTGAAGTACAAAATCCCCACACTAGAGTTGTCTCCAAATTTGTGTTTTTGACTTTTGCCAATTTGATTAGTCACAGATTTTATTAATATGTTCTCTCTAGGAATTTCCAGGTCCTCTTGAATGACTTTATGGTCAACGCCTACCAGACGTTGTGCTGGAGGACCAAGAGATTCCTCGAGAGAACATTTCTCTAGGCATTTGTAGGTCCTCCGACACAATTCTGTGGTCAGCTTCCAGAAGATGTTGACCATACTGTTGTTCTGGAGGACCTAGAGATTCCTAGACAGATGTTCTCTCAGGTTAAAAAACTAGTGCTTTTATATTTGTGGTTTCCCCACTTTCATAGGAGTCCTGTGCCCCTAACCCAGAGAATGTGAAGGGCCCACTGTAAAGACATCTAGAGGATACTGTGTGTAAGTATTGCTCTGTTAACGCAAGAAGCCTCTGAGTCAAAATGGGAGAACTGGAATACCTGAAGAGAAGATATAGCAACCATAACAGAAGCCTGACAGAACGGAAAAAACTAATGGGATATAATCACCTTTGCATATAAAGGGCATGAGGGAGTGCTGTTGCTTTGCATATCAAAGCATTCACAGTGTCAGACAAGTTAGAAACCTCAAAAAGGATTCTGCCTCTTCCAAAGAATCACTACAGATGGCAATTCTTAGCCAAAACATTCAAGCTGGATTTGAGATGAACAACGAAATTAGGGTAGCATCCATTGGAGACAGTGTGGTAGTGATGGGTTGTTTTAACTGGATGTAGAATGGATAAATATATATTCTGCTTACAAGGAAGGGGTAAAAATTCTAAATGTCCTAAATTACTTTTGCCTAGAACAGCTACTCGCAGAAATAACCGGAAGGGGAGTATGGACAGATTTAATCTTAAATGGTGCTACTCATTCACTTAATCCCAAGCAGAGCAAGATATGAGTGTGGCTGAACAAGCTGAGAAACACAATGGTATCAGATTTAAGTTCTGCGTAAGTGGAACAGTGCCAGAGAATGAGTGGATTGGTAAATAAATAAATAATAAATAAAATGAGTGGACTGGTAAAAAGGAAGTTAAAAGGAAAAGGCAAGAGGATCAAACTTTTCAAAAATGCTTGAGGCCTATTGCATCCAAATGAGGAAAACATAAATAAACATAAATTTGCATAAAGGAAACCCAGACATATATTTATGGATGACGAAAAGGATTTTTTGGGTATATCAGTAAAAGCATCAAGACTATGGAGATTATCGCACTGGGTTCTGAGAACGTTCTCATCACGTGATGAGAACGGAACACATTTGAGTATACTGCACGTATGTGTTCCAATCGGGTTCTCAGAACGTTTAAATGTGTTCCACATGTGTTCCAGGAGGGTACAGATTGAATGTGTTCCCAGCGAACTGAAACGTGATGAGAACGTTCCAACAGAGGTGTGTGCGGTATTCTTATCCGTTCTCAAATCCGTTCTCTCATTCCTCCGTCTCCTGATTGGCTGAAAGAATGACAGGCAGGGAGGCAGGGAGACAGGGAGGCAGGCAGGCGAGCGACTGCAGTGAGGGAAGGTGTGTGTGTGTGTGTGTGTGTGAGAGAGAGAGAGAGAGAGCGAGAGAGAGAGGGGGGAAGAAGGAGGGAAAGAAGGAAGGAAAAAGGGAGGAAAGGTGGGACAAGGAAGAGAAAAGGAAAGCAGGGAAAGAGACAGAAAGAGAGAGGGAAAGAAGAGACCAGAGCAGAGAGCAAGAGGGAGAGGGTCTGGCTGCTTCTGCGGGGGCCTCTAGTGTCATGTCCAGTGGGGCTCCTGTGCTGTCACAATGCAGGAGGCAGGGATGCCCAGGACCTTCTCCTCCTTCCCTCCAGGAGGGAACCCACAAAAGCTCCTCTGTTTGGAGCACCACACAAAAGCAAGCAAACAACTCCCAGAATTCCATAGCAAAGAGCCAGACAAGAGTTAAAGCGGGGAGGGAAGCTCACAACCTGAAGGCACACATTACATGCACACACACAGGAGCAAAAGGGTGTCAAGGTGTCAAAAAGGGGAAATGGGATGACAGCAGAGGACTCTTCTTTTCTAACCGGTTTAAAGAGCTGCAATGGCTGCTGGGGCTCTGCCCTTGGTCCAGTCCCCTCCCTTTCCCTCCGCTTGAAGGGACCTCCGTGGAACTCCCTTAAAACCCAGGCTGCCAAGGAGGGGACTCTGCCTTTGGCCCATTTATAGGGACTTGCCTTCCTTCCCTCCCAAGAGAATCCTCGGACTCCCTTCGGAGGGAAGACAAGCTGGGGGGGGGGGGCGGCCAGAGTCCCTAGGCTTACTGAAATCCCCCACCTCCCTTCCCCTTTGGGTCTGCATCTGGGAGAGATTTTAAACTCCATTTTTGGATTGATTTCTATGGGGAAAGAGGGGAGAGAGAGAGATGGCAGGACATCCCCATAGCCAGGCAACCTCTGCCTCCCCAGATGAAGACCCATAGGGCTCACTGCTCTTTTTAAACTCCGTTTTTGGATTGATTTCTATGGGGAAAGAGGGGAGAGAGAGAGATGGCAGGACATCCCCATAGCCAAGCAACCTCTGCCTCCCCAGATGAAGACCCATAGGGCTCGCTGCTCTTTTTAAACTCCGTTTTTGGATTGATTTCTATGGGGAAAGAGGGGAGAGAGAGAGATGGCAGGACATCCCCATAGCCAAGCAACCTCTGCCTCCCCAGATGAAGACCCATAGGGCTCGCTGCTCTTTTTAAACTCCGTTTTTGGATTGATTTCTATGGGGAAAGAGGGGAGAGAGAGAGATGGCAGGACATCCCCATAGCCAAGCAACCTCTGCCTCCCCAGATGAAGACTCATAGGGCTTGCTGCTCTTTTTAAACTCCGTTTTTGGATTGATTTCTATGGGGAAAGAGGGGAGAGAGAGAGATGGCAGGACATCCCCATAGCCAAGCAACCTCTGCCTCCCCAGATGAAGACCCATAGGGCTTGCTGCTCTTTTTAAACTCCGTTTTTGGATTGATTCCTATGGGGAAGGGAGGTGAGGGATTTCAGTAAGCCGAGGGACTCAGGAGAGGCAAGCTCCATGGCCCAAGCCTCCTTTTTTCCTCTTTCCTGGGAGCAGCGCCTCTCCCGAGCCGTCCAACCACTAAGTGGCGACGTCATCAGAACACAGCCCACAAAACGTAATACAGCAAACCGTTCTGAGAACAGTTTCAAGAAAAAGGAAGCGCTGTGCGGTAAAATGCGTTCCAATCACGTTCTGATCATGTTCCAGTTTACTCAATGCGGTAATATCCGTTCCAGGAACGTTCTCATCATGTTACGTGCAGAACGTTCTGAGAACGATATGCGGTAATCTCCTATGCATAAAAAAATTCTCAAGATACATTAAGAGCAAGAAGACAACTAGAGGGCAGGAGGACCACTGGGTGGCAATGGACCTGAAGGAGTTCTGAAGGAGGAGTAATAAAAGTCTAGTGAGAGCATAGAGAAACTAAATGAATTATTTTCATACGTCTTCACAGCTAAAGGTATAGAGCAGATATCTTTGTCTACACTGAAGTTTTTAGGGTAGGGGGAATTAGGAATTGACACAAATACTGGTAATAAAAGAGGAATTTCTATTGACTAATTAGCATGATGGCTGGGAGATTCTGGGAACTGTGGTCCAAAACAATTTCCAAGCTCTGCTAATTACAAATAACAAATGTATTCCTCTTAGAGGTATTAACGAATTAAACTGTAAAACATCTGAACTTCTAACTAAAACATATACAGCTCCAGAGGACTAATGTAACAGCTTTTAAAGAGGGAGATGGTGCTGCTGATGGGTCTGGGAAATTATAGGCCCGTTAGCTTAATGTTAGTGCTGGTAAACTAGTGGGGAACATAAAGGAAAAATGGTCAAGCATATATAAGGGCAAGTCCTACTGAAAAAGATAAAATGGTCAAGCACATGGAAGGGCAAGTCCTACTGAAAAAGAATCAATATGGCTTCTGCAAGGGTAAATCCTGCCTCATTAACCTTTCAGTCTGACTAGAAAATATCAATAAACATGTGGACAAGAGTGATCTAGTAGATATTATTTACTTGGATTTCCAAAAGGCGTTTGACAAAATGCCTTCAGGAAAGTCTCCAGAGCAAATTTAGCAGGTACGGGCAGAGGAGAACTATTATGGATTAGAAATCCACAGGTAGCTGTGTTGGCCGTATATATCAAAGTACATCCAAGATCCAGAAAACAGTGATAGCTTTATTGGACCAACCAAAATGTACAATATACAAATTGCAAGTTTTCGAAACTCCACTGGCTTCTTCGTCATGCAAATATGTTCAAAATCATACAGGCGGGAAAAAATGAGGATGTTAGTCATAGGCTTCCATTTTGTCAAGATGTTGTGGTTGGTGTTCTCAGTTCAGATGGTATGGAGGAGTATTCATGCAGGCAGACCCTTCCTCCTTCTGGCCATGTGGGTACTGGGAGATTCTTAATAGTCAGTAAATAAAATTTAAATTCCATGAGCAACACAAAAATGCATTCCCTTTGAGATCCAATATGCCTCTATCCTTTGTGAGGCTACAAGCCCCATTGTTAGGCAGAGAATACTGAACGCTGGATTGGAAACTGGTCAGCTAAAAATAGGAATAGTCACTTCCTCTGAATGAGTGATGAGACCAGAAGGGTCATTCAAGGATCTGCATTGGGACTGATGCTTTTAAACTGTTTATAAATGACCTAGAGTTACGTGTGACTGTGAATAATGAAGTGACCAAGCTGAGTATTGACAAACAAACAGAACAACAATAGATTGTTAAGACCTCTGAAAGTGTTTTTCCATACTGGTGAAACAGACATTAAAATGGTAAATGTGATCCAGTATAAGCAAATGTAAAGTGATGCATATTGGGGTAAAAACAAAATGATTAATGTGTGCACTGCTGGGATTTGAGCTGGCAATGACTGACCAAGAAAGCATTTTGGCTGTGTAGATAATGGCTAAATGGAAATGTTGATCCATTGTGTGTGGCTCCTGGAATAAAAAGAAGAAGAAAAATTCCAGATTGGATATCATCAAGGGATTGGAGCAACTCCCTGATGAGGAGAGATTACAACATTTGGATCTGTTTATCTTAAAAGGGAAGGGGAACATGAGAAGTCAAGACAATTGTGTGAGCTCATGTGCAAGCAAAATCCTGGGCTATAACATTTTACGTCTGATCTAGTAGGGCTCTTGTATGGTTATACACTGCCACATTGTTAACGTAATTGTGTTGGGCTCTTGTACTTACACAACACCAAGCAGGAGAAAAACATACTGCCTTAGAAAAAGCATTGATGACAGTAACGCACTAGCAATGTGCTAGTCTTTTAATAATAGACAAACAGATAACATCAGTGAATGATTCTGAGAAGAATCAGGCAATGAGTAACAAATTACTTCTTAAAAGTAATTTATCTTATCTTCATCTTCTAAGCTTTATATCTGAATATTATCATGAATGCCTTGAGCCCGGCATCATAAGTTTGGCAAGCTGAGGACTCCCTGGTAGCATGTTTCCTGAAAGAAAAATGGCTGCTGCTGGAGTGAATTGCCCGAAGTACTAGAAAATGACAGATATTAGGAGGGGACCTATTGTGCCTCTGTACTGTACCTTTATTATTATTATTTAAAAATCTTGCAGAGAATATATAGGAAAATACCCCCTTTCCTGATTTTGCCCATATGAATGGACGAAGCATCTCATTTTGAACAACTGGACGGTTTTGAAGCTTCTCATTATTTTTGGCAGCAGTTGTGACTACCTTCCAGGCCGTATATGGTAATGTTGCTGCTCCAACTACTGCTTTTTAAAAGTCAGCAATGTATATTTTCATAGGAAATGCTGCCGTGTGAGATGTGTTTGCATCTGAGGTAGAGCTTTTGTGCTTTTAATTATCTGCTTCACATCTGTGTATGCTTAGTGTATGATGTTCTCTTGCATTGGATACATGGCCAACTGTTACCATGTACATGCATGGCCAGCTGTTCTTGATGATAAATGTTATAAATACAAAGGATGCTATGGTGAGCCTTGGTGGCGTAGTGATTTAATGCTGGTACTGCAGCCACAAGGTTATGTGTTCCATCCCAGGGCTCCAAGGTTGACTCAGCTTTTCATAGGTCAATAAAATGAGTACCCAGCTTGTTGGGGGCAATTGGCTTACAGATTGTAAACCAGTTAGAGAGTGCTGAGTATACTGATGCGCAGTATAGAAATGTACATGCTATTGCTATTGGGATATCACCCCTCAAAGCTGTGACATGACACTGGACCTGTCTGCCATTGTCCCCATCACCTGTTATACTTTGGGAGCTAATACACACATGCACGCGCGCACACACATGTGTCATGAACTTTGAACCAAACATCCAGCTATGGCTGAAGCACTATGAGCAAAGGGATGCCAAGAGGAGAAGAGGAATGTCTTTCCTTCTTGCGGAAAAGGTAACTGTTGGTGCTATATAAGTTTCCTTGGGGAGGGAATCCATAAGAAGGTGCAGAGAAGAATATTTATTGGAACTGATTTCTGCATTATCATGGCACAAACAGGAAGCAAAGACAGTTCTGTGTATGTTAATAATCTTGTGTATGCAAGAGTAGCCTTTTCAATAGATTGATTCTGTATACAGTTAATTACAAGTAAACCTCAGTTAATGAAGTACAGTAAATGTGTTCCTGGGCATTACTTCTTTAACAGAAAATTTGGTACCAGAAGTAGAAATAATAGGGGAAGAATAGGAGAGAGGTTACTCTGCCACAAAAAAAGAGCAGCTGTGTTCAACATTTCAGCAAACTTTTTAAAATCAAAAACTAACAATATGCACACATGAAATGGAACAAACACTCTCCCCTCAATAACATTCTGAATATTCTAAGACTATGTCAGCTTCTTCCCAAATCCATATAGGGATATTTTTCTTTCTTTCTCCAATCTCCATTCTTCTTTTGATTTCCATTTTGGTGGCCGTACTTATAGATCTAGGCATAGTTGGTGAGGCAGACTAATCTGCATTCTCCTTTTCTCCATGTTGCTGTTCACGCACGCTCAGCAAAGTATTCTGGAGGCAGCTGCTGCTTACCTTGTCTGTTGAAAACTTACACAGCTATGGTAACATCATACAGAATCGAATCCAGTTCTTTCCTAGTTCAGGTCTTGATCGTTGCATTGTATACTGCTGCATCCTAACATCGAAGGCTTTTTTCCAGCCCTCCTTCACCACCCTCCCCATGCTGATGATTCTTAAAAACCTCCAGAAAGACAGGATGATGAGCAAAAAGGAGGACTGGGTATATATATATATGTGTGTGGTAGAAAGGGTGCTCTTTATCTTTTGTTAACAGGTATGCCTGGAACTGAAGCTTTACAATTTAGAGTAAGATATAATTTAATTATTTCTTTGATTTTATTTTTAAACATGCCCATGAGTGAATTCTGTAGTTTCAGAGCAGTTTTGCATATGGATGATTATCACAAGTAAGAATAAAAAAATCCCACCTTGCTAAAGGTTTGAACATTATCATGTTTCACTGATATTTTCCCATTTTAACCAAAGGGAGACTTTGATCCTAGAATAAAGCTATTTGTTTTTTAACAACACAATTCTGTGCTATGCTCCCACAGAAATAAGCTCCACTGTGTTCAATGAGACTCACTCCCAAGCCTTTTGATGCAGCTCTGAAATGAAATATATAGAGAAAATAATTCTGTATGGCTTTTAAATATTTAATAGTTTACATAACAGAAACCTCCCTGAGATATATATTTGTTCATCTCATATGTTGTTTCTTTTGAATCTTCCATATTCTTTGTTCTGAATGAAATACAGCTACAGTATAGAATTAAAGTTTCCATTGACAAGCTGGTGTTGAGAATGTTCTGGAAAATAGCTGTGGTGAAATTAGGGTTGCCATAAGTCAGGACCTCCAAACGGGGACAAATGTGGGACAAATGTAGGACATTTTAAAATGTAGGACACATTTTTATTAAATGGAGGACACGTGAAAAAAATTCAGGGTTTTTAAAGAATCTTAATATAAATGCATGTTTCTTAGGCATTCTTACTTTAGTGCTCAGTTACATATCTTTACTACTCTTTAGGACCTTGTCTAGTTCTTTCATAGCTACCCTTTCCATTCCTAATCTTCTTCTGATTTCTTGGCTGCAGTTTCCTTTCTGATCAAGGCTTGATCTATGGTATCAGAACTCTTTAACTCTTTCAATTTCCCCATTGTCTGCTTGACAGGGATATTATAGCATCTTTGAGACTAATTGAAAGAAAGAAGCTGGCAGCATGGCAGTTCATAGATTGAGCGTATTTCCTCAGATGCGTCAGGTGGAATGAAGAGTCCAGAGACAGACCTGTATAAACCAGTTGTATCTGAGCATGTCAATGGAAATTCAAAACCTCGGGGGTATGGAGATGAAGTGACAAGTTCAACTTTATGTTGCTTGTTGGGGGACAAAGGCAGGAATAAGAATTTTGCCTATAGCCAAGAAGGGGTAGATAACCATATAAATGACTATTGTAATATAGACACGGTACAGACTGGCCCAAAAGGCAGGTATCAGGTGAAGGCGAGAGTTATGTTTTTATAAAAGTAGTTAGTGTAGTATAGTGTATTGAGTCCAGGACTAGGATTTTGGAGAGCCATGGAAACCTACTGGATGACACAGACTCACTCCATTCTCTAATAAGAGAGAAGCAGCGTGTTCACAAAACCAAAGGAGACAGGCATGTGTCTAGTTCTCTCTTTTTCTTCCAAAAGGCTCAGCAGTGGAAAACCTACCTGGAATTAGAAAACAGCCACTGAAATAATAAACCTGCAACAGTTGCACAGGAGCACTAAACTCACTAAAGCCTTGTCTCCCTGTTGCAATCTATCAGAATCAGATGACGAGACTTTGAATAACTTCCAGTTCCTTCCAAAGAGGAAAATTAATTTAAAGAAAATGAAGAGGGGAGGAAGTATGCAGGGATTCCAACAAAGATGTTGGGAATTTGAAATCCAAACATAGGGAATAATAAAATCCCCCAAAGGCTCTAAATGTATGTACACAGAGACACACACAAAGTCTGTATGCCAGTACATGTTCATGTTTATAGTACTACAGCTGACACTTTTTGTTAATAGGACTTTATTGGGGTACATCCTCTCTAGATGCTAAGGAGCTTATCACGCCATGTCATTATGCTGGAATATACCGTTCAAAAACTGCTGCAGCTGTACTGACAATGATAGCTGATTGGTTGACATTGTGCATCACACCCTTACCACTTGCACTGTAATAGTGTGATTTGCACACTTTCTATCTGCCATTATCACCGCCCCACATGACATGTCCCACCTTTGGCTTTGGGATTGGTTTGATTTTTTTAAAAAGCGCCACTTCTTAAATAGCAGTAATAACACAGTTATAGCAAGACATAATTACGGCACACCCATCATTCACAGACCAACTCTCTCTCCACCTTTCTCCAAGCACAGGATTCATGGAAACATTGTTGTTGGTGGTGTTGCTGTGTGCCTTTAAATCGTTTTCAACTAATGGCGACCGTAAGGTGTCCCTATCCCAGGGTTTTCTTGGCAACATTTTTTCAGAGTCAGGTTTGCCATTGCCTTCCTCTGAGGCTGAGAGAGTGTGACATGTCCAAGGTCACCCAGTGGGTTTCCATTGCTGAGAAGGGATTTGAACCTTGGTCTCCAGAATCGTAGTCCAAAACTCAAACTGTTACACCAGACTGGCTCTTTTCAAGTTGAGTTACATACATTTTAACCCCTAGGAAGAAGCTTGACTTAAATGTGCTTCAACAGATAGCCAAACTCCATGGCTGCCCCAAGTAAAGTCTTCACAAAAAGACAGCTGGCACTTTTAAAGACGATTCATTTACAAAACCCAGACACAGCCCCCTAGTCTTTCTTCATCTCACTCAAGCGCCTTTGGCAGGGCATTTGACCTACCAAATTGGCGGGTAATGATGATAATAACAATATTTTTAAAGAAATAAATAATAGAGGTTTTATTTGTTGTCAAACATTCTTTATTCAACTACAGTATCATAAATAGCCTTCAAGAAAGTTCTAGATTTCTTTCCTATACCGTTATTTCAGTCTTTGTCCACCAGTGAAACCAGGAGGCTCTACACAGATTTCACAGGGCGTCTCATGTTCACCCATCCCAGAGCTGCTTTGATTCAACAAGAAGCCTGCCCACAGGATCCTTTGGATGGTCGCACCTTCAGAAGAAGCGTTGCATCCCTGGAAGAGAAATACAAACAAACTAAGAGGGCTGGCTCATCAGCAACCATCCCCCAGCTTCATCCCAACAGACATATCTACCCGCTTCTGTTGGTGACTTCATCCCCAAACTTCTGCCTGCCAACATCCACCGGCTTCAATCCACAAGTATCCACCGGTTCATCACATTCACTCTGTGTCTGGAAGGTAGCTTCCGGTACCTTCTGAACACTTGTCCCCAGTCACGCCTGCACCAGATCCGGACTTCCGTCAGAGCCTGGATGCATTCACAGACACACATGCATTCACCTCGACCACATTCTCTGCCTCATATTCAAACACGCATCCACCAGCTTCATCACATTCACTCTGTGTCTGGAAGGTAGCTTCCGGTACCTTCTGAACACTTGTCCCCAGTCACGCCTGCACCAGATCCGGACTTCCGTCAGAGCCTGGATGCATTCACAGACACACATGCATTCACCTCGACCACATTCTCTGCCTCACATTCAAACACGCATCCACCAGCTTCATCACATTCACTCTGTGTCTGGAAGGGAGCTTCCGGTACCTTCTGAACACTTGTCTCCAGTCACGCCTGCACCAGATCCGGACTTCCGTCAGAGCCTGGATGCATTCACAGACACACATGCATTCACCTCGACCACATTCTCTGCCTCATATTCAAACATGTATCCACCAGCTTCATCACATTCACTCTGTGTCTGGAAGGTAGCTTCCGGTACCTTCTGAACACTTGTCCCCAGTCACGCCTGCACCAGATCCGGACTTCCGTCAGAGCCTGGATGCATTCACAGACACACATGCATTCACCTCGATCACATTCTCTGCCTCACATTCAAACACGCATCCACCAGCTTCATCACATTCACTCTGTGTCTGGAAGGTAGCTTCCGGTACCTTCTGAACACTTGTCCCCAGTCACGCCTGCACCAGATCCGGACTTCCGTCAGAGCCTGGATGCATTCACAGACACACATGCATTCACCTCAACCACATTCTCTGCCTCACATTCAAACACGCATCCACCAGCTTCATCACATTCACTCTGTGTCTGGAAGGTAGCTTCCGGTACCTTCTGAACACTTGTCCCCAGTCACGCCTGCACCAGATCCGGACTTCCGTCAGAGCCTGGATGCATTCACAGACACACATGCATTCACCTCGACCACATTCTCTGCCTCATATTCAAACACGCATCCACCAGCTTCATCACATTCACTCTGTGTCTGGAAGGTAGCTTCCGGTACCTTCTGAACACTTGTCCCCAGTCACGCCTGCACCAGATCCGGACTTCCGTCAGAGCCTGGATGCATTCACAGACACACATGCATTCACCTCGACCACATTCTCTGCCTCACATTCAAACATGCATCCACCAGCTTCATCACATTCACTCTGTGTCTGGAAGGTAGCTTCCGGTACCTTCTGAACACTTGTCTCCAGTCACGCCTGCACCAGATTCGGACTTCCGTCAGAGCCTGGATGCATTCACAGACACACATGCATTCACCTCGACCACATTCTCTGCCTCACATTCAAACACGCATCCACCAGCTTCATCACATTCACTTTGTGTCTGGAAGGGAGCTTCCGCCACCTTCTGAACACGTGGCATCCACAGATTCGGACTTCCGTCAGAACCTGAAGTACACACACACACACACACACACACACACACAAGCATTCACACATATGAACGCTGGCTCTCAGACACTCTCCTTTCACTCCCAGACACGCCCCAGCTTCAACCCACAAATATCCACCAAGCTTCCGTCAACAGGCTTCTGCCGGGTCTGTCGCCCGACACCAGCCAGTGTTATGTCAAGGAACTACACTGGCTTCGGGTCCCTAGACCCAGCTCCTGCTTAGCAAGTCACTAGGGACTTGCCTTCTGATGCTCATCTGCCAGTTGGCCTCCTCTGCTTGCCATCCATCCTGGTCTGTGGGTTGGACTGTTCTGAAGCCTGCCAAGCAATGCAAGTTCTCTTTAGCCATGGTCTCTGTGATGTCACAAAGACTCAGAAACTGAACACAAGCCTCAAGGATTGGCTGAGCACTAGTGAGGTCAACAGTCCCTCAGACTCAAGGGTTTTACGATGTCTCTTTGATATGCAGCACAGATAGGGTTGCCATAAGTCAGGACCTCCAAACGGGGACAAATGTTGGACAAATGTAGGACACATTTTAAATAAATGGAGGACATGTGAAAAAAATTGATGGTTTTAAAAAAATGTTCATATAAATCCATGTTTCTTAGGCATGATCAAAATGGAGGACATTTTGAAATTTGACAGAAGAGGACATGTCCTGGAAAAGGAGGAGGCTGTCTAGTCACCTTGTCTCTGGTCCAAAATACACTGCAGAAATAAAACAATGCTGGACTGAAATGCCCAGAGTTCCTCACCAAAGCTGCATCCACACTGAGGAAATAATCCAGTTCGAGAGTGACTTAACTGTCCTGGGTTAGTGCTGAGGAATGCTGGGAATTGTAGTACACTGTGGTCCCAGAGCTATCTCTGACAGGGAATGACATAACTGCAGTGCCTAGAATTCCTCCCCAGGTGCATCCACACTGAGGAAATGGTCCAGTTTGAGACTGCTCAGTGCTGGGGAATCCTGGGAATTGGAGTCTATTGTGGCCTCAGAGCCATCTCTGACAGAGAAGTCTCAATGTCTCCCAAACACTAGCATTCCCAGGATTCCCTAGCATTGAGTTAAAGCAGTCTCAAAGTGGGTTATTACTCCTGCAGAGTGTGAGAGAGATAGAAAGGCTAGGGACTGGATTCATTCATTAACTCACAAAAGAAGGATATCTGTGTCCAAAACACACTGCTTTGACTGCCAGGGCTCAGTGCTATGGAATCCTGGGAATTGTAGTTTATTGTGGCACCAGAGCTCTCTGACAGAGAAGGCCAAATGCCTCACAGACACCAGAATTCCAGAGCATTGAGCCCTGGCAGTCATAGTTAGAAAAAATACACAGGGGCAAAATAAATATTGAAAATGGCCATGCACCTCCTCCTCCTCCTCCTCCTCATCATCATCATCATCTTCGCCTCGGTGCCAAAGGAAATGGCCCTCTCCCCTCTGCTGCCTTGCTGGGACCAAACAGAGGAGGCGCTCCTCTTCCTGAGTCTGGCAACAATTGTTGCCAACAAGCCTCCAAGATAATTCCCCAAACGTTTGGCCAAAACTCACCAAATCCCCCCCCCCCATATCTCATCAAGTATTCAGTCAAAAACCCTGAAAAGTCCCTGTAATGTTAATATGGCAATAAAACGTAGCCCTAATTGAATAAAAATAACTGGAACTTATTTCAACTCTCAAAATTACCATTAAAACCAACCACCAAAATCACACCAAAGGCTCTGAAAAAGACCCATTTTGGTGTGAAAGTCACCAGATTGGCAACACGAAAACCCAGGACAAACCTGAGTCAAGGAGGAAACCGTGCAGGGACGCCCCCTAGTGGTTAAAAACCGGGAATGTCCCGCCGGCAGGAGGGTTATGGCAACCCTAGGTGAAATGTGCTCAGCTCATTACTCATTTTTCTTCTCAAAACAATAAAAAGTGTTGGTGCGATCAGGGATAAGGAAAGCATGGCCCTCCAGATGTTGCAGAATTCATAATACTGTCTGTACTGGCTCAGGATGAGAGGCTTTAGGATGCTCACCCTATGACCTAGGAGGCAAAGACATAGAAATAATGGGAACTTTTATTCTTTGAACAATAATCAACACAAACGTGCGCTATTGAGGTTACTGTTAAGGTGGGCCTGCTGTGTCAGCAGGCTAGCAACCCATGGGCATGAGTGTCGCCCCCACCCTGTTACTGTCAATGGTGGTATGCATATTGCTGCCCACTGACTATGATGGGGCTTTCATGTGTATATTTTTTCTCGATGGCAGTTGGAGGCTGGAACTGAACCTTGGATGGGAAGGCAGTGTTGCCAATCACACTTGAAGGAAATCCCGATTGGCTCCCCAGAATGCCTCCAAATTCCCCAGAAGCAGGTGGGACTTCCGGGTCAAGGGATGGGACTTCTGGGTCAGGGGTGGGACTTTGAGGGTCGGGGAGGGGGAAGGCACTATGGGAAGGCTAAATGGGTGGGACTTCCGGGACGGGAGTTATATTTGGGTGAGAAGGTATGCTTTGAAGGTATTTTGGGCTGGTATGTTTGGGTGGGAAGGGCTGAATTCCATGGAATTTACCCAGAAATTTCTCATCCACGGAAATAAAATGGATAGTTTTTTAATTACCCGCAAATCGGGGAAATTCCCTGGAAATTGGCAACACTGTGGGAAGGGCACTGTATTTGAGAGAAAGGCTTAGGAACCATTTCCTTATGGAAGACTTCGTTGTCATTGTTGTTGTCCACCCACAAGTCGATCTCAATTCTCAATCCATGGCGACTCTGTGGATGAGACATCTCCAAGACTCCCTGTCCTCCACTGCTCTGCTCAGTTCCTGCAAATTCATACCTGTGACCTCTTTTATAGAGTCCATCCGGCTAGCATGCAGCCTTCCTCTCTTTCTAATTCCCTCCACCTTTCCTAGCATTATTTCCCCCCCAGTCATTCATGACTTCTCATGATGTGGCCAAAGTATGCCAGCTTTACTTTAGTCATCTTGGCTTCCAGAGAGATTTCTAGTTTGATCTGTTCTAGGACCCATTTGCTTAACTCCTTGGCTGTCCATGGTATCCTCAGCACATTCTGAAGGACTTGATTTTCTTCTTATCCGCTTTAACTGTCCCGTGCTTGCATCCATACGTGGTAATAGTGAATGCGATGGCTTGTACGAGTCTAACATTTGTGTTCAATTATATACCTTTACATTTGTATACCTTTATCTTCCATAAAATACTTGCTGCGATTATTTTTGTATTCTAAGTATGCAAATCTAAAATATTTAGTGAGGCTTTTTTTTTTTAGTATCCACTGCATTGTAGCCTTGATACTATTTTTGATAATGTTCTGTGGAAACCAGTATAGAGTAATCTTTAAAATGCTGGACTTGGGAGAGGGACACACTATTTCAAATCCCTGCTTGATCATGGAATTTATCATGTGATCTTGGGTCATCACTATCTCTCAGTACCCCAAGCAATAGGGTTGTGGTGAGGATTAATAGAGAAAGGGGGGGATGATGTGAAGGGGTGATGTACATTTCTGGTGTTGTACCAAAACAATAATAGTGACATGTCATTGCCATGTGCAGGCACTTTATTAGATCTGTGTATTCTTTTCCCCAATGCAGCTCCATTAAAATACCACCGGAAGTCAGTGAAAGTGACTGCCATGTGGTTCCTAGGGTTGAATGCAAAGTAAAGCAAAGAAAAAATTGCAGTAATTACTGCAAAAAGGTAGAGATATAATTAAATATTTATTATAGCTAGAAAATAGCCTAGTTTAACTTTGAGTTTTAAGCACAACACAAGTGTAAATTGGCTCCCCTATGCTACGATGTTTGCAGCCATCCAATAACATTAAGTGATAAAGCAAGAGGTATGCTACTTTAATGATAAGGTAATGGTAAATGTTTGTACTTTTTACATTCCCTTTCCATTTTACCCTATTTATTGACAACCTCCCACCAAACTATGTGTATAATAATCTGTTAACTGAAGCAACACTCCATGCATCTGATAAAGGGATTTTGAAGCTGGAGTCTCCAAAAGCTTATACCACCTTGAGTCCCCCAGGAGAATCCCACAGTGGGAAAAAGGCAGGATATAAATTCTTGAAATAAATAAAATAAATAAGGTGGGATATAAATAATAATAATAATAATAATAATAATAATAATACAGTATGAAATAAAATGGACCTGCATAGCTGCTGCTTCGTTTCCCTGTTATAGATTACATTGTAGAAGGAAATGGTTTTCGCAATGTAAGCTATAGCAGGAACTACATATATATGAATTTTTAATGCACATTTACTTAGGTGTAAGAGTCACTTACTTTAATAGGATTAAGTATGAGTAAACAGTTCATTCACTCATATTGTGTGTGCCTTCAAGACTTATGGTGACCCTAAGGTGAACCTATCATGGGCTTTTCTTGGCAAGATTTGTTACAGGAAGTTTGCCTTTGCCTGAGGTTGAGAGAGTTTCTCAAGGGCACCCAGTGGGTTTCGTGGCCAAGTGGGATTCAAACCCTGATCTCCAGAATCTCAGTCCAACACTCAAACCATTATGTCATGCTGGCTCTGTAACGGTCATATTATATTTTATTTATCCTTGTTTGAATCCATTTCCCCAAAACCCAAAGGTTCACATAAAAAATCAACTCAATAAATCTTTGACTAGTCTTTCTTCTTGCTATTTCCCAGGTGGTACCATGGCACCTTAAATACTAATAATTATGCTATAGGAATAGCAGCTTTTATGCTGCTTGGTTGCATCCCCATCCCTCCCACCTATTAATTCCAACAGCTCCAATGTTTTCTCTGCACTCTCCACAAGGACCTCTCCCAAACAGACTCTCCAAGTGCCAGCCATAGGTTGAAGACTTCACTCATTGTTTAAACACACTGAAAAAGTGGTGGCAAGCTTATGGCACACAAAACAGTTGGACAGCTGGCTATTGTGGAAGCAGGAATTACAAGTGGCTCTGAATTTTGAAGCTAAGCTTTCAGACTCTGAAACGTGGACAAATAACCAGTACAGGTGGCCAACAACTGATGAGATATTGAAACTATACCGATCTCGCTAAACTCTTCAAAGACAGCCTCAGACAAGTAATGCAGCCATATAACCTAAAAACTACCGTGTCATAGATAACTGTGGCCAGACTACATCTATCCAAGAGGGCTAGTATACCAGCCTAGGATAGGATAGTGGAAAGTGCATAGGGCCAGCTGGTTTGCTCAGTGGCAAAGCTGGACCTGGGAGCACCTTTAAACTGTATACTTGATTATTTATTTGATAGTTTATTGTATCCATTTTGACTTATGGTGATCCTAAGGCAAACCTATCACAGAGGTTTCTTGGCAAGATTTGATCAGAGGGGGTCTGCTTTTGCTTCCCTCTAAGACTGAGAGATTGTGACTTGCCTAAGGTCACCCAGTGGGTTTCCATGGCTGTGTGAGAATTCAAACCTTAGTCTCCAGAACTGTAATCCAATGCTCCAACCACTACACCATACTGATAGTATATATTGCATATATCCAAGCAGTTTAGGAATTAAGTACTGTATACTAAATACCCTAAAGGGGTTGTAGGGACAGGGGCCTAAATACCCTAAGGTCATCCCATCTGATTTTGGAAGTTAAGGAGGATCAGTCCTGGTTGGTACTTGGATGGGAGGCCAGCAACGAATACCATGTGTTGTAGGCTATATTTCAGCGGATGGAATTGGCAAAAGCACCTCTGAATATTCTTTGCCTAAATCAGTGATGTCCAAACTCTGGCCCTTTGGGTGTTTTGGACTTCAGCTCCGAGAATCCCAAAGCATTAGCCAAGATGGCTGAGGCTTCTGGGAGCTGAAGTCCAAAACACCTGGAGGGCCAGAGTTTGGACATCACTGGCCTAAGTAAACCCTAGGAAACTGATGGGGTTGCCATAAGTTGACACTAGTCAATAAACAAATGCTATGCATATTGTGCAAACTAATGTACACTTTTATGACATCCAAGAAATAGATGTGAGGTTGGACTGCATAAAGGTTTACCCATGTAAGTATGATTTCAACATTCATCAAAAACTAAGAATGTTCTGATTATTTAGAGGAATTATTAGCCCAATCCAGATTTACATAGGCATTTTAACTGTGTGCTTTCTCAAGGGAACTCTAGGTTGCATGCCCTACCCCCATTCATCCTCACAGTAACCTAGTTATTTAGGTTAAGCATTTTATTTATTTAAAAGATGCATTGCAGTCAAACATATTTTAGCCAGACATTAATGGGTTTGGAATATCTTTAATCTGAAAATCTAAAACCTTGACAGAAACACACATTACTACTTATATATATATTATTGCACTCAGATCCACAGGAAAGCATATGCATTTTAACGTGATTTGTGGTATGCCGTCAGCTCCTTGTAAAATCATCTCCTGACTATTTAATGAGCTCAACATGAAGATAGCACTGTGGGTTGTAAATACTGCAAAACTGCTGCTCGGCAGGCAAGAAACTGCACGTTCCCATTGAGCCTGCCCTGCCCATCTTCCGCTGCCTCTCTTGAAACAACAGCACCACATCTTTTCTTGCAAAGGGAAAGGGGCAGCATTTCAGTCTCGAAAGATAGCAGGTATAGGGTTACTTTTACAAATAGCAATAGGTTGAAATCTGTGCAATCCACAGTACTCCATTACTACCATGTAAGGGGCACTTCTCTCTCTCTCTCTCTCTCTCTCTCTCTGTGTGTGTGTGTGTGTGTGTGTGTATACATATACACACATATGTATATGAAATATATATACCTCACATCTTGTGTGAGAGATATATACATTTTACATACACACACACACAAACACACAGCCACTCTCCCACATCCACAGATTCCTTATCCACGGATTCAACCATTAATGACTTGAAAATCTTAAAACAACATATAAATCCTAAACAGTAAACCTTGATTTTTCCATTTTATATGAGGGGCACCATTTTACTATGCCATTTTATTTCATGAAGCTTGAGCATCCACGGATTTTGGTATCCATGGAGGGTCCTGGAACCAAAACGCAGTGGATACCAAGGGCCCACTGTGTGTGTGTATGTAAGGCAAGGGTAATCCTTGGACATGAATGTCTAATCGTAACTGATTATAGATGGTGTTTCTCATCTCTGGTGTGTTGAGTGTATTCAAGTGTATTCTCGCTTGAATACACACGAGCCTCCATTTTCGCAGGGGATCCAAAACTGATCCCCTGCTCAAATGGAGAGCCAGCTGTATTAACAACTGTATCATGCCCCATTGGCTTGAATAGGGTGTTCCCCCATGCGCGCGTGGCCCAGGTGTGTGCACCATTAGAAACAACAGAGGCCGCCCCTCCATGCATAGAGGACGCGGATCTCAGATCCACGAGTTTGGAGGAGTGACTGTAAGCTGAAGAGCCAGCATTGTTCGAAGACTGCTCTGGTGGTGATGTTGCACATGACTGCACTGAATGCTGTTACCTTCCCACTGAAGTGGTACCTATTTATCTACTTGCATTTGCATGCTTTCAAACTGCTAAGTTGGCACAAGCTGGGTTTAGTGATGGGAGCTCAACCCATCATGCAGCAACTGGCATCTTAACCACTAAGCCACTGCATCCCTTTTGTGCGTGGGTGGTGTGTGTGTGTGAGACAACACACACACACTGGATGTGGTGGCTTAGTGGTTAAGACGCCAGTTCTGACAATCAATCGTAAATTTGGAAGGTTGGCAGTTCGAGGCCCAATTGCTGCAAAATGGTGCTGCATGCTTTTATATATATATATATATATATATATATATATAGTCACCCCTCTAAATCCACAGACTTGAAATCTTTATACTTGAAAATCTGCGAAGGGGCGACCGCCATTAATCTCAATGAGGCACGCGCCCCTCATGCACATGCCCCATTCTAGCCTATGGGGCTTGAATATGCACAAGTTTTGGAAATGGTGAGAGGGCAGGGTCCAGAATGGATCCCCCACGCGTTCCAATGGGCAACTGTGTGTGTATATATATGTATGTATGTATTATATATACACACACATATTTATATTTGACAGCCAGTATGGTATAGCGATTTGAACATTCGACTGCGACTCCACCATGGAAGCCCACTGGGTGACCTTGGGCAAATCACACTCTCTCAGCATCAGAGGATGGCAAGGGCAAACCCCAGCCTGAAGAAACATATCGAGAAAACCCCATGATAGGCCCTCTTAGGGTCGCCGTTAGTGGGAAATGACTGGAAGGCAGACAACACAATACATTTGTCCCTCCATATTCACTGGGGTTAGGGTGCACAAGACCCTTGTGAATATGGAAAAACAACAAATAACAAAAACACTTTTTACCTGAGAGGACACCTCTCCAGGGATCTCTATTGCAACTCTGTGGTCAACGTCCGACAGACACTGACCATAGAGTTGCGCTGGAGGAGCTACAAATGCCCAGTACAATATTCTCTCTAGGAATCTCTAGGTTTTTCGGTGTGACTTTTAGTTAAAGTTGACCATAGAGTTGCACCAGAGGACCATTCCTAGAGAGAATGTATTAATCAAATCCTTGAATAATCAAAGCAGCAAATATGGAGAGATGAGTGTGTATACATTTATATACAGTGGGCCCTTCTCTTATGTGGGGATCCGTTCTGGACCCCGCCGTGTAAGGGAAGAAACACGTAAGCTCAACCCCATAAGGAGTAATGGGGCTTGTGCCTGTGGCATGCTATGGGGTGTGTGCTGCGGGCGCGAGCCTCATTACTTCTTCCGGGGCACGGGAGCATTTTTCTGGCATGGTTTCCAGCATATGCTGGCAGCCGTGTATGGCATAGGTGCACTGTATTACATAACCCCACCACACCCCTTATGAGGGAGTACCTTCTTTTTAAATACACTCATCCCTCCCTATTTGTGGATTTGATTAATATGTTCTCTCTAGGAATATCTAGGTCCTCCAGTGCAACTCTATGGTCAACTTTGACTAAAAAGTTGCACTGAAAGTTCTAGAGATTCCTAGAGAGAACACTATACTATGCCTTTGTAGCTCCTCCAGAGCAGTTCTGTGGTCAGTGTCTGACAGATGTTGACCACAGAGTTGCCCTGGAGGACCCAGAGATTCCTAGAGAGGTGTCCTCTCAGGTGAAAGAAACCATGGCGTTGTTGTTATGTGTGGTCTTTCCATATCCACGGGGGGGGGCTCTTGTGCCCCTAAGAGTGTCAGGGGGGCGCTATACTGGGAGGTTGGGGAAGGAAAGGAAGGGAGGAATAGGAACTGAGGGGAAAAGGGGCCCGACGGAGCGCGCGCCCCCTGCTGGCTGCCCACTGATTCGGTGAGGTAAGAGGGTCTGCGAGCGAGCGGGCGGGGGCGCGCACGCACGTACGCACGCAAGGGCGGGGCGCGAAAAGGAGAGGGGAGAGTCTCTCTCGCGCGCGTGCCGCCAGCGAGGTGGGTTGTAGCCCCGCCCACCACCTGTGTGCTGCTGCCGCTGCTGCTGGCTGCGAGACGGGAGCGCGCATGCGCGTGCTGCTGCTCTGTTTGACTAAACAGACTTGAGTGACTGACTCGATTCATCCCTCCGACCGACCTGGCGCGCGCACACTGCGCCTGCGCGCGCAGATCTAAAGAAAAAAAAGCAAGCGGCGGCGGCGGCGCGCCTGAGAAGGGAAGTGAGCGCGCGTGCGCGCGTGTCGCCCTTGCTGTGTCTGTAGATGGAGGGGATTGTTTTGTGAAGGAGCAGCCTCGGCCCCCAAGGCTCCCGGCGCGGAGAGGGAAGGAGGGAGGTGTGAGCCGCCCTTCCTCCTCCTCCTCCTCCTCCTCCTCCTCTTCCTCGGCGTCGGGAATGGTGAAGGAAGGGGGCCCTCCTCCCTCAAGGCTCTGAGGAAGGCAAGCCCGACGTGGCCGCGCCCCTGGGCTGACGACCCCCCACCGGCCCCGAAGGAGGTGAGTCAGGAGGAGGAGGACTGCCTCGAAGGAAGGAGGGAGGGATGGGTGTGTGCCTGGTTCACTTGGTACAAATGCGGGGAGGAAAGGTTGCCTTTCCCAGGTCACTGGGTGATCCCTGCTGCTGTCCGCTGGAAGTCAGTGGCTGGAGGTGGGAGAGAGGTCCCTAGCGAAGGGATGGGGGTCAGAAGCCGACCTCACTTGGACGGGGAGGAAGAGGAGGAGGAGGAAGGAAGGGGAGGAAGAAGAGAAAAAGGAGGAGGAGGAGGAGGAGGAAGGAAGGGGAGGAAGAAGAGAAAAAGGAGGAGGAGGAGGAGGAGGAAGGAAGGGGAGGAAGAAGAGAAAAAAGAGGAGGAGGAGGAGGAGGAAGGAAGGGGAGGAAGAAGAGAAAAAGGAGGAGGAGGAGGAGGAGGAAGGAAGGGGAGGAAGAAGAGAAAAAGGAGGAGGAGGAGGAGGAGGAAGGAAGGGGAGGAAGAAGAGAAAAAAGAGGAGGAGGAGGAGGAGGAAGGAAGGGGAGGAAGAAGAGAAAAAGGAGGAGGAGGAGGAGGAGGAAGGAAGGGGAGGAAGAAGAGAAAAAGGAGGAGGAGGAGGAGGAGGAAGGAAGGGGAGGAAGAAGAGAAAAAGGAGGAGGAGGAGGAGGAGGAAGGAAGGGGAGGAAGAAGAGAAAAAGGAGGAGGAGGAGGAAGGAAGGGGAGGAAGAAGAGAAAAAGGAGGAGGAGGAGGAGGAGGAAGGAAGGGGAGGAAGAAGAGAAAAAGGAGGAGGAGGAGGAGGAGGAAGGAAGGGGAGGAAGAAGAGAAAAAGGAGGAGGAGGAGGAGGAGGAAGGAAGGGGAGGAAGAAGAGAAAAAGGAGGAGGAGGAGGAAGGAAGGGGAGGAAGAAGAGAAAAAGGAGGAGGAGGAGGAGGAGGAAGGAAGGGGAGGAAGAAGAGAAAAAGGAGGAGGAGGAGGAGGAGGAAGGAAGGGGAGGAAGAAGAGAAAAAGGAGGAGGAGGAGGAGGAGGAAGGAAGGGGAGGAAGAAGAGAAAAAGGAGGAGGAGGAGGAGGAGGAAGGAAGGGGAGGAAGAAGAGAAAAAAGAGGAGGAGGAGGAGGAGGAAGGAAGGGGAGGAAGAAGAGAAAAAGGAGGAGGAGGAGGAGGAGGAAGGAAGGGGAGGAAGAAGAGAAAAAGGAGGAGGAGGAGGAGGAGGAAGGAAGGGGAGGAAGAAGAGAAAAAAGAGGAGGAGGAGGAGGAGGAAGGAAGGGGAGGAAGAAGAGAAAAAGGAGGAGGAGGAGGAGGAGGAAGGAAGGGGAGGAAGAAGAGAAAAAGGAGGAGGAGGAGGAGGAGGAAGGAAGGGGAGGAAGAAGAGAAAAAGGAGGAGGAGGAGGAGGAGGAAGGAAGGGGAGGAAGAAGAGAAAAAGGAGGAGGAGGAGGAAGGAAGGGGAGGAAGAAGAGAAAAAGGAGGAGGAGGAGGAGGAGGAAGGAAGGGGAGGAAGAAGAGAAAAAGGAGGAGGAGGAGGAGGAGGAAGGAAGGGGAGGAAGAAGAGAAAAAGGAGGAGGAGGAGGAGGAGGAAGGAAGGGGAGGAAGAAGAGAAAAAGGAGGAGGAGGAGGAAGGAAGGGGAGGAAGAAGAGAAAAAGGAGGAGGAGGAGGAGGAGGAAGGAAGGGGAGGAAGAAGAGAAAAAGGAGGAGGAGGAGGAGGAGGAAGGAAGGGGAGGAAGAAGAGAAAAAGGAGGAGGAGGAGGAGGAGGAAGGAAGGGGAGGAAGAAGAGAAAAAGGAGGAGGAGGAGGAGGAGGAAGGAAGGGGAGGAAGAAGAGAAAAAGGAGGAGGAGGAGGAGGAGGAGGAAGGAAGGGGAGGAGGAAGAGAAAAAGGAGGAGGAGGAGGAGGAGGAAGGATGGGGGGGGGAAGAAGAAGAGAAGGAAGAGGAGGACAAGGAGGAGGAAAAATAAGAGGTGGAGGAAGAAGAAGAAGAGGGGGAGGAAGAGGAGGAGGAGGAAGGACGGGGAGGAGGAGGAGGAGGAGGAAGAGAAAGACTAGAAGGAAGAAGGGGGAGGAGGAGGAAGAGGAGGACAAGGAGGAGGAAAAATAAGAGGTGGAGGAAGGAGAAGAAGAGGGGGAGGAAGAGGAAGCAGGAGGAGGAGGGGGGAAGAAGAAGAAGAGGAGGAAGAGGAGAAGGAAGAGGAGGACAAGTAGGAGGGAATAATGAGGAGGAAGAGGAGCTGGAAGGAAGAAGAGGGGGAGGAGGAGGAAAAAGAGGAAGAGGGGGAAGAGGGAGGAAGAAGAGAAGGTAGAGGAGGACAGGGAGGGGGAAAATAAGAAGAGGAGCAGGAAGGAAGAAGAGGGAGGAGGAGGAAGAGGAGGAGGAAGAGGAAGAATAGGGAGGGGGAAGAGGGAGGAGGAGGAGGAGGAAGAGGGTGAGGAGGGTGTAGCTGTGTATATTTAGGAAGACAGTTGTGGAAGAGGAGGGTCGGGGAGAAGCTGTCCATTCCCCACTGTGTCCTGGTTCCCTCTCACATCTGGTGAACACAACCTCATGTCCGCGCCTAGATTGACTGAGAAGTGTGTTATTCCAGGGCTGCCAGAATGGGCCACCAGAGCGTCTCCAAGGAGAGAGATGTAGGGTTCCCTATGAAGCAAGGAAATGGACGCCGTGCATTATTATGACAGCAGTTGGCTTTTGGGTGGCATCATTTGATGATGAGGAATTGTTTTTGGATGATGGAAATGCGAATGTGGGAGCGGTGATGTGCCAGAGGAAAGCAGCATGGTGTGTGCATACATTGTATGTGTGCAAGAGTTGGGACATAGCAAGCTGGGTGTAGTAGGGCTGTGGTGCTCCCTCCGTACAGGTTTTGTGGAGGTTGTGGGTGGGGAGCAGGGAGATCCTGAGATCTTCCATTATAGACACAAAGCCCTTAGATTAGGATATTGGTCTCAGCCCTGTAATGGAGGAGACGGAGGATCTTGGTACAAAGTGTGTGGCAGATCTTTCATTGCCAGAGAGTGAAAGATAGCGTTATCGAGGGACAGATTGGTGCTGTGGGATGAACAAACACGCAATTGGGGTGGGACTGAATCTGTGACGAACTGTCACGTTGTTTGTAGATGGGTCCTTTTAGGACCTGTTGATGTGAGGATAGCCAAAAGTGCTTTTCAGTATCAATAATGGCTTTAGATCTGTTGGTACTGTAGGGATTATCGACCACTAATGCGTGGGATGAGAGTTTATTTTCTTTATTCTTGGTGGTCAGGGATAAAATATTAATATTAAATATTATTAAAATAATGTATAAATCCTAAACAGCCAAACCTTGGTTTTAACATTTTATCTATACTGTACCATTAAATATAATGGTAAAATAAAATACATTTTGCCATTGTATGTAATGGGGCTGGAGCATCCATGGATTTTGGTATCCATGGGGGATCCTGGAACCTGGGAAACTGATACCTATTTTAATCAATCTAAGATCAAATGTTGGTGGTGGACCACATTTGTCCTGAAGCTAAATTGTTCACATGAATTGAAGATAGACAGTGGCCAGCCTTGTTGTAACGTCCATTTCCTGGAGTTTAGTCATGTATTTATTCATGTGTTGTTAGGAATGGAACATAACGTTGTATGAAGTAAACAACATTGGTCTTTCCAGCAGTATTAAAAGTAATACTTGGGAGCTATAGCCATGTCATAATCAGCTCTTTTCTTAACATGAATGTGGATCAATATGAGGCCATGCGCTTAGTCAGATTTCAGTTTCTTGTGGTTGAAGTGAGAGCAGTGACTTTTTAGTAGCACTTAAGTTTTAATACACTATGGTGGATTGTACTTGAACCTGTAGTTAGCAATCAGCTTTGAATTATGTTGTGTGTTAGAGACAGAAAATAAGGATTTTGAAATGAATCCCAATGAAAATTTGAGTTTTCCTTCTGAGTCAATATATACAGTTGGCCTACTGTATCCAAGGATTCTTTATCAACAGATTCAACCATTCGCAGCTTGAATACATATCTATAGATAGATAGATAGATAGATAGATAGATAGATTAATTCCCTTCCCCACAACCATTCCTTCATTTGTGTCGTGTCTTTTTAGATTGTAAGCCTGAGGGCAGGGAACCGTCTAACTAAAAGTTTGTATGTACAGCGCTGTGTAAATTTACAGCGCTTTATAAATAAAGGTTAATAATAATTACGATCAACTGATCAAACATCAACAAACATCAATCAACATACATCACAATAAATCATCAAATTGTAACAGTAGATAATAGTTAAAATTTCACTTATAAAATTATATTAAAAGAAAGGAATATATATATATATATATATATATATATATATATATATTCCAAAATGTAAATATTGATTTTGCCATTTTATATAAGAGATACCATTTTACTACACCATTTTATATAATGGGACTTGAGCATCCACAGACTTTAGTATCTATGGGGTGGTGGTGGTGGTGGTCCTGGAACCAAACCCAATGGATACTAATGTTTTGAGATTAATTTTAATAGCTTTAAAAAGTTTTCACTTCAACCTGCAATCTTTTCAGGTGCCTTATACAGTCAGCCCTTCTTATACATGGATTTTTTATACATGGATTCAAGCATCCACGGTTTGAAAATGTTCAAAAAAAGTATACATTTCCAATATCAAACCTTGATTTTCCATTTTTATAAGGGACACCATTTTGCTGTGTCATTATATTTAATGGGACTTGAGCATACACGAATTTTGTTATACATGGTGGATCTTGAAACCAAACTCCAGCGTATAACAAGGGTCCACTGTATCTAATTTACATCTACTTTATACTGTTTTTTTTACCCATTTGGACAAGGATATGTTTTTTTATGTTTCCATGGATGATACTAATAGGACAGTCCTTTATGCACTTGCTTTGGAGTAGCCCATTTGAACTCAGTGGGACGTACTTATGGGTAGAATGGATAGAATTATGCTAACGCAGTCAGCTTTGTGGACTTAACTTTTTCTGATGATTTGTGGTATATTAGATCTTAGACTTGCATCTTAGTTTAAAGTGGGCTTTGAAATCTTGCTATTTCAAGTAAGGATTTTACCCTTCTGCTGTACTATACTTTCCGGCTTCTTTTAATTAATCTAATGTTTGAAAAATGTCCAATTGTAATGGCTGTGTTGGAAAGCATGGCTGTGTTTGGAGCTGCCCTTTCCTGAGACAGTTTCTTAGAGGTGTGATGCTGGTTTCATGGCCAAGTGGGGAATCAAACCTTGATCTCTAGAGTCATAGTCCAACCCTCAAACCACTACACCATGCTGGCTTTCATATTACAAGACACCAGTCAAGACCTTCTGACTGAAACCCACTGGATGACCTTGGGCAAGTCGCATGCTCTCAGCCTCAAAGGAAGGCAATGGCAAATCTCCTCTGAACAAATCTTTCCAAGAAAACCCCAAGATAGGTTTACCTTAGGGTTGCCATACGTCAAGACTTGAAGGCACACAACAACAACAACTCTTGTAATATAAAACCTTTCATGTACAGGGCTGCCATATGTGGCAGGATTTAAGGCTTAAACCTAAAGATAATATAGGCCTGATTACAGGCCAAAATAAAACTGCTTTGAGTCACTTTGGAGGTATGCTGTTTAAATGATACATGCGTCCTAAGAGTCCAGAAGCCACACCAAAGCCACGCTCTAGTCCTTAGGACTAGCTTTATTTTGGCCTGTGTGTATAGGGCCATAGTCAAATATTATTGTACATAGAAAAAATATTGGGATAAAGAGGCCCACTAGAACAAAAGTGTCTTTCAACTTCTTGTTTGTCTTTTTCTAAATTTTTAATTTGCTTTTTGATTAAAATTCTGTTTGACCTTTTTCTATAAAATGATAGAGTAAGGTGAGGAAAGATTTAGGTTTCAGCAGTACAGCTGGGCAAGATTGCATATATGGAAACTGGTTATGTAGCCATGAAAGTATAAAGTACTTGTTTCTCCTGGAATACAGAACTTTATGTGAATAAATCCATTAAGTAATGATATAATTTTAGGACTGTGAGCCTTATTTAGCAATATTATTGCTATGGAAGTCAGGAGAATAATTAACCTAATTTTTATGCCATGTTGCTTTTGTTGGTAAACTATTTGCATTGAAAAAATGGCGTAGTGGCTTTGTAAAACATCTTTTAAGGATAGTGATTAAAAAACCCCCTTAATATGCATGTTTTCTGTGTATCTGTTCTTTCACATAAACCACTATACCGCTGAACTACCATTTTTTATTTGCAGCCTTTCTTTCTATAAATTTGCATATTATAACAAAACGTTCCAAATTGTACCTTTTTAAAATGTATCACCAAATGTCTAGAAAATATGAAAATAAGTTTTTATGAATGAATAGCCCTTATAACTTTCTGCAAGACTGATGTGCAGAATGCACATATGCCCCGAATCCTGAATGTGAATGCTCAGTTCAATGGTACTATTCATGTTGTGTTTCTTGACATATTTAAAGCTTTAGGTCTTCACAGGAAAGCCATTGTATGGGAACTAATGGGTGGGGAAATTAATCTGTTAAAGTAGTATGCTCTTTCAAAGAATGAAGGCAGATGAATCATGCTTGTTGACATTTCATTTCACTTGTTGCAGTATTTTCCACTTATTTATTGTTCATGCAAAATGCACCAGTGGGTAGCAGAATATGACTTTGTGTAGACATGTAAAATTATAAAATAAACATTGATATTGAAACTTACTATTTTATCTTTGGATTAAATGATAATGAAACATCAAATTGCATAGAAAAGTAAAGAAAAATAATGTGCCACTTTCTAAAACGCAATCTACACAGAGAGACATTAAAGGTTAGGAAAAATACCTAAAAGCCATATTAATGCTGCAGTTCAATACATGCGTTTTCAAAAGTAAGCTTTTCTGGGTTTACCATCTTTATTTATTTTTTACTGTCTTGAATCTGTACATTTTCCTGCAGATGCACAATAAGTAGGAGAATATCTCTTGTTGAAATTTCTGTTCCATCCTTTCTACAAACAATGGGGGGTGTTGCTACTTATTTGGTTAAGTAGTGTACACTGGTGCCTCGGGTTACGAAATTAATTCGTTCCGCCATTCCTTTCGTAACCCGAAAATTTCGTAACCCGAAAGCACTGGAAACCCTATAGCTGCACTTTGCAGCATTTGAATTTCGCGCCGAAATGAATTTCGTAACCCGAAAAATATTTCATAACCCGAAACAGTTTTTGCCAATCCAACTTTTTCGTATCCCGGAAATTTCGTAACCCGATCATTTCGTATCCCGAGGCACCAGTGTACTACATTTAGACAAATTTATACTATCAAAAATCGGTGTTTGTTCTGTTTGAGCTTTACTTCTGCTTCAGCATTGAGAGTGGACCGTGGGATTGCATTCTCCCTTCTGCCCTGGAGTGTGAATATTTGCAAGTTGCCTTAATTAATTAAGCATTGCATTGTTAGAGCTGTTGAAAATTCTCTCTTCACCCAAATTCTGAACTATGGCCCTATACAGAGTGGCACTTTGGGCTGGCATTGTGGCAGAGTTGGGGCATAGCGTCCTCACTACATAAGCCCCAACTCCGCCCGCAGGCTGCCGTGATGTAGTGTGCCACTCCACATGGTGTGCTGCATCCCTTTGCTCCTCTGGCGCTGCATCCATATGACACAGCACCGAAGGAGCGCTGCATTGCTGCGCTCCTGCAGCTATTGCTCCCTTTCCAGAGCACGAAAAAGAGACGCCTTTTGCGGCTTTTTTTCAACACCCTAGAAAGGCTGGATTGGGGTTGTGGCGTGAGGTTGCCATGGCCCCAATCTGGCTAGGAAAGTGGCAGCTGGAGGCCACCCCTTCGAGGCTATATGTACAACCCCTGTTTCGAAATTGTTTTCAAATCCTAGTTAAAGAGAAACCTTGTTTGACTTTGTTAAAGCAGAAATTTGCATTCCAGAAAAGAGGCCTTGGGAGGAAATATGAAATCCTATTCTCATTCTGTTAATAATGGTTAATTAGGAGTGTCAAAAATATTAATTAAATATTTATATTACAGAATGTTCATAACAGTTTAACAGCAATAGAAATTAAAAATACATCTGCAATATCACGTACCTTAACCATGTGGAACAGTAAACAGACATACTTTTAAATAAAACTATGAGGAAAACAGTAAAAGTCCTTAATATGCAACAAACATAAAATATCTTTTGTAGAGGCTAGGATTGCATGTGTGACAATCCTAGAAATACATTTGGTAGGAACTGGAGAAGATACATCCTTCTTAGGCCCTGTGCATTACTTCTTGAATTTTCTCCCAAGGAAGGTCAGCCTTATTCTTTCTTAGGGCCTGAACAGACAGGCCAAAATAAAGCTGCTTTAGGTCACCTTGGAGGTATGCTGTTTAAATGGCATACGCATCTTAAGAGGCCAGAAGCAGTGCCAATGCTGCACTCCCGTCCTTAGGACTGGAACATGGCTTTGGTGCAGCTTCCAGACTCTTAAACAGAATACCTCCAAAGTGACTCGAAGCAGCTTTATTTTGGTCTGTTCGTATGGGCCCTTAATGGCCTTTTGCTGTGCAGTGAAAGCCTTCCCTTCTTGGAAAGGACTTTATGTACATTAAATTGTGGTGGAGATACTTTGTTTTGTTGTTATTAACTGCCTTTGAGTCAGTCTTGACCTATTGCGACCCTGTGGACGAGATATCTCCAAGACCCCTGTCTTCCACTGCTCTGTTTAGTTCCTGGTATGACTATATCCACCTAGCATGTGACCTTCCTCTCTTTCTACTTTCCTCCACCTTTTTTGTTTTTATTATTGTTTTTCCTCATTGAGTTGTACCTTCTTGTGATGTGTCTGAAGTATGACAGTCTCAGTTTTGTCATCTTGGCTTCCAAGGAGATTTCTGGCTTGATCTGATCTAGGACCCATTGGTTTGTTTGGCTGTCCACAGGATTCTCAGCACTGTTCTGTGTACTGAGCACCACATCTTAAATGAACTGATTTTCTTCTTATCTTCTTTCTTAAATGTCCAGTTCTCACATCCATACATGGTAACAGGAAAAAGAATGGCTTATACAATTCTGGCTTTTGTGTCCAGGTTGTATATCTTTAGGATCTTTTCTAGTTCTTTCATAGCCATCCTCCTCATTCTTAATGTTCTTCTGATTTCCTGACTGCAGTCCCCGTTTCTATCAGTGTTGGATCTGAAGTATGAAAACTCTTTTACTACTTTGTCTAGGTTGAATTTGGGGTGAAACAAACTTCCCAGAAAGGGTGGATTGGGGTCACCCTGGAGTTGCTTGCCCTGGAGGTCTGGCAAATAGATGCACACAGCCCCAATCTGCCTTGCCGCTGTGGTCCCAGATGGCATCCGGGTTGGGTGGCTTCAGAGCGTGTGTCATGTGATTGCCATGCCTCCAAGCCACCTGGAAGCAGGCTTATTATCTCTGTCTGTTTCATCCCTTTGTCTGGATTCTCTGTTGTCATTTTTGTTTTCTTTATGTTCAACAGTAGGCTTGCCTTTGCACTTTTGCTCTGTGTGTGTGTGTGTGGGTGGGTGGGTGGTTTTAGAGCACTGTTATGCAAAGTGGGTTGTCTCTGGGCCAGTGCTGGTTGCTGAATGAAACAGTTGTAGTCAGTGGACACAAATATGGTGTTGCTCCCTGGCACATTATGGGAAAAACAAACAAACCTGACAGCCATTCCGCTGAATGAGATAGCTTAAGAAGCAGGGTTTTTCAAGATACTTATTTTATTGTATAGTTCTTAGCTTTCTTATGTTATTATTCTAATATTATAGTGTTGATTTTAATTTTCTGTGGATGTTTTAATTCTCTGTTGAATGGCATTGGCCTTTGAGGAAAAGCAGGGTAGAAATGTTTTAAATAAATATCAAATGCTGCTAAAACAAACAGTTTTTACATTTTTTAATAAAGACAACAAAGGCCTCAAGCAGACAGGGCAAAAGAATTGGCCAGAGCTGCTCCCACCCTGATCTCTCCCCATTTGGCATGGGACCATGGCAGCAAGATGCCACTGTCCTGAGGTTGGTCATGGCCAGGGGTCTGCAATGAACCGCCAGCAAGGAGCACTTCTGTTGTGCTCCTTTTGCAGCTGGGTTTGGGACGCCTTAGGTGGCCAAGGCTCAGCTTCACCCTGGCCCCTAGATCAGGATGAAGCCAGAGCTTTTGGCCCATCTGTTCGGGCCAAAGAAAAGGAATGCCAATTCAGAACATAAATACGTTTATTGTTAACTGTTGTCAAGTTGACTTTTCTGTCGATTGAAGTAGCTGTATTGGTAAGCCATCTATTCCTGCTGATTTAGTTCTACTGAATACTCTGAGTGCAGCTTCCACTTCATTTTTGAAAACTGGAGGTTTGTCTTCATATGGGTCTTCTTTGAATGAATCTGTCATCCTTTCATCTCCTTTATATAGTTCTTGTATGTATTGTTTCCATCTTTTTATTTCTGTTTGGTTGTGTAATGTATTCCCTTGTTGGTCATAGAGCATCTCCACTCTTTGTTTAAATTTCCCTTGGATTTTTTTGATCTTGTGGAAGAGCTTTCTTGTTTCTTATTATCTATTTTTCTGCATTGATTATTATAGTATTTCACCTTGTTGCTGCACACAAATAACTGGACAGTTGGATTCAGGGTTCTGACTCTGTTTCTGCCCCCTTCTACTTTTGCTTCTCATCTGTCCTTAACTCTCATCCATTGAGGTTGTCTTTTTGGCTACAGATAGTGTCTTTTTGCATTCTTCCCTGACAATGCCCCTGGCTTTAGTCCAGAGTTGTCTGGCTTACAGTCATTTAGGCTTAATAGTGCAAATCTGTTTTTTCACATTACCTTTAAATTCTGTGGAGATATTCTTTAGGTTGTATTTTGGCATGATGGCTTGATTTAGTTTTCTTTAGCTTTAGTCTAACTTTTGTTAACACTATATATAGTGGCTGAAAAAAACCCTTTACTTCTCTTGACCAGTTATTATTCAGATATTGGGAGTGTATAAAATAAAGCCCTTCCAGAAAATAGTAATGCATGGGTGTGCTTAAGTGGGGAAAGACAATGACAGAAAAAGCCTTGGCTTCTAGCCCTATAGGACTTCATAAATTGGTCGAAGAAAGGGACAGGTAACCAGTGAAGTAGCTGTAATGGCACTTGTTCCCAGTAACTGGTCTGGTTGATAGAGCTGCTAGGTGAATTTGCAAACACTTTTCAGACATATTATAGTAGTCTAGGTGCAATGCAATTAGAGCATAAATCACTGGACTGCTCTGATTTTTATTCAGGAATAGCTTGCATATCCCAAAAAACTGGGCAAAGGCATTCCTGGCCACAGTTTATACCGTGAATATCCAGACATAGAATACAGCATGTGTAAATTTTGAATATGTGTTTGCAAGGGGATTGAAGTGACATCTGAGGCAGGTTAAACTCATGTTCCTGGATCAGCAGTACTGTGGATTAAGAGCACCTCTGCCTTATATGGATTAATCTACAGTTTGTTTGTCCTCATCTGGCTCATCATAAGCCTCAAGCATTGGTTCAGCACTACAGCACCTTCCCTGAAATATGATGGGAGCTTCTGAATGATTTATTTCAGTGGTGTAGGGATTAAACAGCATGGGGGACAAGATCATACCCTATGTGACACTGTTTGTTTAATGTTGCTTCATAGAAGCTGCTTGCCATTTCTTCAAAATGCATTGAGAACCATCTATCTCTATTTCTGTCTTTAACAACAACAAGTTTATTGATTAGTCAGCTGACCGTATCAAGAAATGCACAATACAAATTGCAAAATGCAAAATAGAAAATCCGAGTATCAAAATATATACAAAAATAAAACTTGGTCACATCTAAAAACACATATAAAATTACGACAAGAGTTAAGAGTTAAAACCAATACTAGCTAAATAAAAGCAAATATAATAAAATAGGGTGCAAAATACATTAGACTAAAATAAGACAAACCACCTAAAATAGGGTAGAGGAAATCAATATTGGGTATTAAATAAACTCATCTCCATGGCACGAGACCCTGTTTTGTATGATAAATTGATCTCTTAAATAAGCAGCTTTTACAGTAAATTTTGCAATACATCGCACTATGTGTAAATTCTGTTCCGAAAGGAGATGGGACAATTTGACAGTGGGATCCCAGTTTGTCATGTTGACCAAAATGGTTCTAAGTAATGGGATATCTCCTGATCATATAGACAACAATTGAACAGGATATGTGTAATGTCCTCTACAGCTGAAACGCCACAAATACATATTCTTTCGTGGTAAGATATTTTTTGAAATCGCCTTGTTCTTACCATGGAGTTCAGTTGTTCAAATCTGGTTCTAGTGAATGCTATTCTCTGGCTCTGTGTTAGGTGTGACCTATGTGACACTGTTTGTTTAATGTTGCTTCATAGAAGCTGCTTGCCATTTCTTCAAAATGTATTGTGAACCAGCTATCTCTATTTCTATCTTTATCTTTCACTATCTGTCCATCTGTCTATCCAGCTGTGAGTTATTCCTGTCTCATTGGTTGACTTAAATTTGTCTCAGTAATACTACCAATAATAACAATGTTAAGAATAATATAATCTTTCTATAAGCAGTTTGCCATACAGCTTCCTATATCTGAAATGATTTTTCAAAGTACTGTATAAAAAGTAATAAAAACAAATTTTAAAAGAATTAAAACATTACAATGCATGGTACTGAATAAAAGATTTAACATCAGAAGATTTAAACCACAATAACCAACTTAGGCAGCATTATATCGCTGTATCAATTAACTCTACTCAGGAAAACCTGGAGTTTAGATACCACAACACACTTGAATGTCTTGCCTCCAAACTGAAAATTAAAGACATACTGTAAATGATACAGTCTGGCATGTTGGAGGGAGGGCTTTTTAAAATAACAGTCCCACTGTTAACTCCTTTAGGCTAAGTCAGTGATGGCGAACCTATGGCACGCGTGCCAGAGGTAGCACTCAGAGCCCTCTCTGTGGGCACACCTGCTGTCACCCTAGAACAGAGTTTGCCAGAGTTTCTTACTAGAAAGCCAGAGGGACGTGGCACTTTGCAATAAATAAGTGGGGTCTGGGTTGCAATTTGGGCACTTGGTCTGTAAAAGGTTCACCATCACTGGGCTAGGTAAAACAGTTCTCAGACATAAGGAAATACTTGCTTTTCCTGTTACTTATTAGTCCATCTCTGGTTGCCTTTAACAGTCAGGAAGAGTAGAAAGAACATATACAGTACATGTGGTTGGCTTCATAAGTTGCAAAAAATTCTGTTCATATCCTTGTGTTTGCACTTTGTCTGAGTTATATGAGGCCACTGAGAAAAATGGGCTACTAATTTGGTACTGGCTGAAGAAGGAAAGGCCTGCAAAGTCAGCATTGCTGAACACATTTTAGAGCAACATAATATTGGATGATAATCTCTAATGATAGTTCATAGAAGAAGACTTAAAACAAGCTATATGGAATACTTATATATTTCAGAATGATTATAGCGAATCTATTAAATTACGGTATATATTTCAGACTGATTGTAGCAACTCTCTTAAATAATTTTGAACTTTTTCCAGTTGCCATTTTTACATTCAGAATTGTTTGCTAGTGTCTGATAATATGTGATTATTATCTGTCCAATTATGAATAATTGAGATGACTAACATCTTAGTTATTGCAGGGAAATGTGTTTATGAGAAAGTTATGCATACATGTGATAAACATACCTTTTCTCTTGTGAGATCCCATAATTCAGGAAAAATAGTCAATATTGCAAAGGGCAAAGGGGGATTTTCCATTATCCCCTTCCCCTGAACAACTGCCAGCACCTTGAAAAGGATGTTCAGAGGGTCAGGGGGAAGCATGGGATCTTCCCAAACCTGGCAGAAGCACCTTCTGTGAGCAGAACTGTACTTATGAAAGAGATGTTTTTTATGAGCTATCTCTTCCCCCTCAGTCACCCACCCAGCTTAGCCATTCATCAGACCTCTGACCATTTGTGCATCGAATTTTCAGGAGACAGGAAGGGCTGCCAGCTCTTCAAACAAAGTTATTTCTCTCACAGCTCTCCAACTCCGCTATATTATGTTACTGTTTATACTTGACTATAAGTCAGCCTCATATATAAGTCGAGGTCAGGTTTTGGGACCAAAATTATGGGTTTTGATATGACCTGTGGATAAGCCGAGGGTGAAACTTATGGGCATGTAACAAAGGATCTAAAAGATGAAGCAAAGGAAAACAATGCAAAAGAACTTACAAAATTCCAGCAGGCATTACTGCTTGTGCTTATACTTGAAGCTGGATGGATGAGATAATAGAGAGGGGTCAGTGCTCCCAGGACAGATTATGCTCTTGCTTTTCACCAGGGGATGGTTCCTTTTAAAATAAGAATTAAAGCACACTATTTACATTGAGTAAATCGACTCAGGTTTTTGGGGGTGAACGTTTGATTGAAATGTTTAGACCTATACATGAATATATACAGTAGTTCTCTGTTGTTTGCATCCTTACAATAAGGCTTCGTTTGTGCCTGAGCATAACAGAATGGGTTGTCAGCACTGGAATAAAAGACTTAATAAAGAATGTTTCAATCCACAGAAATCAACTGTAGCTCTCTCTTTTAAAATGTTTGATTACATCAGTCCTAGGCCATGATGAAGGGAAGGGTTATGATTTGGGCTTGCATGAAAGCTTTTGTTTTCTCTGGGAAAGACAGTGGCGAACATTGTAGGAAGTTCTTTATTTGTCTAGGGAAATGAGCAGTGCTGATGGGAACAGGCAGTAGGAAAAAGGGAGATGGACTCTACTGAAATTCACACTCTGGCCGAGTGGCAGAAATAGGCACACAGAAGAGGAATTTTAAAATGGCGGGGCTAGCTCCCATTTCAGACAACTGGAGGATCAGAATGGGTGGCAGAATAAGTGATTCATTGACATGCTGATCTGGCTCAGAATGCTGGCAGGTTTTTAAAAAGAGAGAAATGACATGGAATTTGGTTTCAGAAGGCCACTCAATAGAATTAAATTTATGGTTACCATTGAGCACTTCTGTGTTACCTTGTTTAGATTGAGCTTTTCATATAAATCATTTATTATTTGTGTCCAGATAAATAACTTTGAAACCATAATGTAGTTGTAGAACACGAAGTGTGCACCGAAAAATTGGCGTGTGGTGTTGTGCACTCTCCAGTCGTTCCCGACTTATGGCAATCTTAAAGCGAACAAGAAAATTAAATTTACTTACAGCTGTATCATTTTGTAAAAGATAGGATATGGAAAACAACATAACAAGGAAATTCTTGAGTAGTCCCTTGGGAAGAGAATAACAATACAGTGGTACCTCGGGATACGAATTACCCAGCTTACGAAATTTTCAGGATACGAAAAAAATTAATTTAAAAAAACTGTTTCGGGTTAAGAAAGTTTTTTCGGGTTACGAAAAAACTTTTGGTGCTTTTCGGCGCTATTTTACACCAAATCGCGGCTTTTCCCCATTAGCGCCTATGGGGATTCGGCTTGCGAAAGCCTTTCGGGTTACGAAATTGACAGCGGAACGAATTAATTTCGTAACCCGAGGCACCACTGTACTGTCTTTAAACTTAGATTGTAAGCCTGAGGGCAAGGAACCATCTGACTAAAAGATTGTATGTACAGCGCTGTGTAAATTTACAGCACTTTATAAATAAAGGTTAATAATAATAATAATAATAATAAACTGTTTGTATGGTTCACTGATCTTTGTAGCATTATTTTTGTATGGTTCACAGCTGTGCACTTATAAGGACTTTTAACACCTCAAGGCAGCACAGGCCAAATTTCCGTGTGCCATCTTTGGTGTCACACGATGCCTTCTAAATGTCTTGCTTAGAGTAGAATCCAGAGTGCTTAGTTTTGCAGTTAGATACTGGATTAAATAAAATGTTACTCCTTTTGGTCCAGTCGCCAATTGACAAATTTTCCTCTTCTGGCTCAGGGCTGTTAAGCTGAGTTGACAACAGTATGAGTTTTCCCCTTTAGCTTTTTTGGTCTTGGAACTCCTTGTACAACAGAAAGATTCAAGCAATGGATCTGGAACATAGCCTTGTTGGAAGACAGGGCAAGACCTCAACGTTATCCTGCAGCTGGCAATCATAACAAAAACTTTGCTCTGGCTGATTATCTTTACACTCTGGAAATTCTTAAACTTCACAGAGCTTTTGCTTTGGCTGGTTTAAACGTTATAACCATCAGCCCTACTTCATGGGAGATACTTATGAATTCCTTATGCACAGCGTATCTGTCCCTGTCAGTCAGGCACAGTCGAAACGGCTGACCATGTACTGCAATATTGCCAGTATTACAAGGATATTTGTTCCCAGTTTATATATCAAATCTTGGAAAAGTTCCCAGGCAGATCTGATAGCTTTTATGCTTCCCTCCTTCTTTCAAATTCCTCTAAATCTGTGTTGAAATTTACAAAGTTGTGCATGATAGCATGCTACATTATGAGTAAGTTGGTCAGATCCTATTGTGGCTCAACTAATTCTGTTGAATGCTGTCTGGTATTAATTTAGGAGGTGGTTGATGAGCTGACACACACACACACACACACAGAGAGAGAGAGAGAGAGAGAGAGAGAGAGATATTCTTGTACCTGGGAGTTGTTTTTAACCTCAATTTTCCACTACATTCTGCTTTTGTCCTTTTATGACTGATCTATGGTGGTAATAAAGTTGATTGATCATTGATTGATTGATTTCTAAAGCAGGCTGAAAGCTGGGCAGTTTCAGAAAAGCAGTGGTAAGCTGGAGAATAGTTCCCATAAAATATGAACTTACCTTGAAGAAGACAAATTCTCTCAATATTAACCTTTCTTCTAAACATGTTTGATTTTCTGAATCTGTCTCCTGGACCCTTAATACTTGTGTACATCATTACTTGTTTTGTTACCTATCAAAATCATATGCACCCTGCTTGTGCCAAATTCCTTGCTCTCTATTTTTTCACTGTGCTGGTTTGCCATTTTGCCCCATTTTTAAAATCAGCTGGAGGAAAGTAGACCAACAACAGTGATGGATATGTAACTTCAGTTCTGCTTCACAAGTAATGATTATGAAATACTCTTGGAAAGACTCCTGACTTCATGTATTATGAGTAAGAATATGCACCCTGCTGGTGCCCTATTCTGGTTACAGGATGGAAAAGGATTAATCCATTTCCTGATAAAAATCAAAATCATTTGCTTGGGGAAGGGCTTCTTTGGATCTGGTTTTATCTCTGTTTTTGACTACAGAGTGCAACCACTTTGTTGCTGTTTGAAGTCTCTTGTAAAACGAAGACTGGTTTTTCTTTTTATGACTTTCTTTTTCTCACTGTATTTTTTTCTTTTGCTTAGCTTGGAAAGGCAAGCTATTTGACTGGGACCTAGATAAAAAGGGGCTCACTGTAGTGGCTTTGGGAAGCCTTCTCATTCATCTGAAGTTCTCATTCCTTGCACCTAGAACAGAAACTCTAGAAAAAGAATGGTGTTCTTAACATTTTCACCTCCTTTTATTTTATAGCTTTAATTTCTACTGTGTAAGAACAACTTGTTAACTCTCTCCCATTCTGCTAAGTCTGATTTGTGTCTTTCTTTCTGCTGTGCCTTCCTTCACAACACCCAGTTCTGACCTTGATGTAATCTCCTTGGGTGACCTATTTCCTTTCTACTCATGAAAAGTATGGGCTAACATTGGCCTTTAAAGCTAACCTTCAGTTAAGAGGTGCAAAGGAGGCCACACCTGAGACATTGCTTATAGTTTTCAGAAAATTGCTTTTTACTGTTCACATCTGTAATTCACCTGAAGTTCTGTGGAACAGTATGTTTTTGAATGAATGTTTGAATGAGTGTTTACTTTTAACTTGGGTCAAACAGAAATGTAATACAGTATCATGAGAAATTAAAATATTATCTATTTACTTTCAATTGAACATGTATGAAACACAGATATATTACTCATATAAGTGTGTCACAGCTAAATGTATTTCTGGGTATTTACTTCTTTAACAGAAAATTTGGAAATAACGTGGAAAGCATAGGAAATGGTTCCAATACCACAAAAAAGAGTAGTTCAGTGTGTTTCAGCAACTTTTTATTGAAACAAACTACCAAATACACATGTGAAATCACACAACTAGGTCAGATAACCCTTAGATAAGTTAACAAAAACATTTTAGATCTTCTAGAGAGCCAGTGCAATGTAGTGGGTTTAGCACTGGATTTTAATTCTGGAGATCAGGGTTCAAATCCTTGCTTGTTTATGGAAGCTCTCTGGGTGATTTTGGGCAAGTCACATACTCTCAGCCTCAGAGGAAAGCAAACCTCCTCTGAATAAATCTTGCCAAGAAAACCCTGTGATAGGTTCACATTAGGGCAGTGATGGCGAACCTATGGCACGTGCGCCAGAGGTGGCACTCAGAGCTGTCGCCCTAGCACAGAGTTTGCCAGAGTTTCTTACTAGAAAGCATGATGGACGTGACACTTTGCAATAAATAAGTGGGGTCTGGGTTGCAGTTTGGGCACTTGGTCTGTAAAAGGTTCACCATCACTGCCTTAGGGTCATTGTAAATTGGAAACAACATGAAGGTACACAACAGCAAAGACCTTTGTGTCCATTGCACTGTGGCTCAGCTGTGGCTCAGTGATCACTTAAAAGCCTCCCTCAAAATGCATTAAGTGATTATTCTTTTTTCTTACACCACCTTTTATTTTTATAATTTCCATTTTGATGGCTACATCTGTAGATCCTTAGTTCTTTACCATAAGGGGGGAACTGGTTGGGCAGTCCTTTCTTTCTATTTTGATCTGCGTGCATGCATAATAATAGAACAGCCTAGAGGCAGCTGTTGTTTATCTTGCCTGTTGTAGGCAAGCATAAACACAACTACAGCAGGATTAACTAGAGAAGAATCCCCTTCTTTTTCAGCTCAAGGTTTATTGTATTGTTTACTGTACACATACTCCTGCAAACCAGACACTGAAAGTCTGTTTTTCTCCAGCCTTCCTTCGCCATTCTCCCAATGCTGATGCTGCCAGAAAACATCCAGTTGGTTGACTTACTCCTCCATCTCCCAGTGAGAACTATGAAATGACAATTTAATTTTAATATTAATAATGTGTTTGCTGTGTAGTATTAAGATTCCTTTGAACTATGAAATGTTTGGGTTTTGCATTAAAAAATGAGGTGTTTTAATATAACAAATCATCATGTCTGGACCCATCCCATTTTATAAACAATGGCTTCTAAATGGCTTTCAAATTAGATCAGAAGCAGAGGTTTAAAACTAATTTACAAGCTACAGTTTGAATAAACAGTCATTTGGAGTTGTACCTGAACAGGTTGACTGTAGTTATGTATGTTGCTTTGCCTGAGAAGAGTTGGTAAATCCTTTATACAATCCAAGGTCTGATCTTTCATCTGAATTAGCTCTGTATTTTTAAGCATTTGTTATACCTTGAGACAAGTCTAAAAGTTAATCAGAACGTAGGACGGCTTTTAGCAATTGCTTTGAATTTTGCTAAACAGATTAAATATTACACAAAAATTTAAAAAAATCACAGTTGCTTAAAATACTGTGTAAAATATTAGATAAACTTAGTTGCTTGTAAACTGAAACACATTTTCATAGTTATACTTAGTAAAATACAGGTTATATGTATATTAGAGCCAGTGTAGTGAGCATTGGACTATGAATCGGGAGACCAGGGTTTGAATATCTGCTCAGTCATGGAAACCCACTGGGCAACTCACAGTCTCTCAGCTTCGGATGAAGGCAAAAGAAAAACCTCTCTGAACAAATCTTGTCAAGAAAACACCATGATGAGTTTGCCTTATGATTGCCATAAGTCAGAAGTAGCTTCCTTTCTCTCTCTGTATTGCTGGTCAAACATGGTTAGGAAAGAAGGGATTCTGAAACTATCCCTGTTTACATAGCCTGTTATAGTCAGGCACACACAACTAATTAGCAGAAAATGTCCTCTGGGAAGTACTGTAGTTACCAGTCTAGTTCTCTCTGACTGTAGTAGATTCTTCCCTGAGGATCTGAGAGTGCGGGAAGGATTACTTCCCATTACTCCTTCCTTTCCCAAACCAGAGAAAGAAAGGCAGCCCTCCTTCCTTCCTTACATTATTTTTCTGCCTGAATGGTGTTCAGCAGCAGCATGGAAGAGCCCAAAGAATGCAGCACGCCTGCCATTTTGGGTGCTTGAGGTGGAATGGAGTGACAGTGGCCACTTTTAATAGGGGCTTACTGTATGAGCCTCTGCAGTGGGCATTTTAAATAGGGGACTACTGCATAAGCATCTCTGCAGAGAGACTGCCAAGCCTCATGAGGTTTATATAGTAAGCTTCTATTAAAAATGGCCACCACTTCTTTGCTCCACCCCATCTCTAGCTTCCAAAATGGCAGATTTTAAGATTAAAAAAAAATATAAAAATATTTTAAGGACTTGCTTCTATAATAGAGGTTTAATTTGAAGGTATAATTTTAATTTTGCTAGTTGTTTATGTCACAACTATTAGCATTACTTTCAGTGGTATGTGGGAACTGCGATTTATGAGTAACATTAGTGCAAAAAAGTATTCTGTATGGTGTACAATGGGAGGATATCAATAGGAGGGGTGGCACCATGAGTTACCATTCATGAGTGACACCAACCTTAGGGATGCTACTGTATATAGCCACCAAATAGCTTTCATGTTGTTCATGAGCTCCTCCTTGCATCTCACCTTACTTACTTTTCATGATTTCTCCAGCTGAGAACGTGGCAATTAGTGTTCATGACATCTGGTTCTAGCATTAGTTTTGTGATGGGGTAGAATGGGGTTGGGCTGTGATGAGACTGCAGCTTACCAGGCTGGGAGGTTTAAATTTTCCCATACTGGCTCACCGAGATGGATATGTGTACCATTGTTTTTGACCTTAAATATTTGGTAAATGCAATAACTAATGGGATATTTTGGAATTATGTATAAATAAATTCATCTTCTAAGTATCTTGAGCCTGTTCGTATGTAAATCACACTGAATCTTTCATACCTGATCTATTTCCTGTTTATATAGCTTTGGTACTCTTGACTGCCTTTGAAAGACATGGCCTCTATGAAATAACATTCCAGATTCTACATTATTGCTAACATAGTGGCTACCGTGTCAGTTTTACCCAATTTGTAGAATCCAGTCATGGCAGCATTTTGTCCCAAACTATTGAACAGGTGAGGCAGAAAAGAATTCTGAAATATGTGCTGAGCATAGTCAATCTCTAGAAGAACAGAAAATTTGCAGTAGAACAGTACTTCATTTTAATTTAAGCATTATTTTTTCCTGAGCATTTAGTTTTCTACGAAGATCTGATTAGTTTGTTACATTATGGATGCAGAAAGCAATTCTAAAGATTGCTTGTGCCTCTTCATTATTCTTTGCTGCTAATGACCAAAAATTAGTTAATGGATACATTTTATTTTTATATTTACACAGCTTTGGGGCGTGCTGATTAGACCAGAACAGCCATGTTTCGAAACAGTCTCAAGATGCTTCTTACGGGTGGGAAATCAAACCGCAAAAACAGATCCAGTGGTAAGTGTGGAAGAAGGGAGTATTTTGATGCAACATAGTTACCCTTGTTCTGAAAATAAAGATGGCATGAAAATACTTGCTGCAGGGTGGGGTGGAATATTGTCCCACCAAGTAATCTGTTGATCCCATCCCTTCTGTTGTAGTCCCTATGAAATTCAAATTTCTGCACTAAATGTTAGAATTTCGCCTATACAGTAAAACATAAATAGCCTGCTGTTTTCAGGTTCTCTGGATCAAAATGGCATTTTATTTATTTTATTTTATTTCATTTCTATCCTTCCTTTCTCCCAGAAAGTGACCTAATGTGGCTCACAGATACAATAAAAAATGTAAAACAGTTAAAATCAACTAGCTTGATTTTAAATACATATGTTTACAACTAGATTGATCTGCTTAACCAGTATACCCTCATGTCAATGGGTAGCCCTCTCGCCATAGTGCTGAAAGATCAAACCAGTTAGAGTTGTTGCTGCTGCTGTTCATGCCAATGTGCTGTCTTTGCCAACCCTAAATATGAAAACATTTGCCAGCTGGACTGAATAATAGCTAGAGGAGAAGAGGAAATAATCACCTGCATGACTGCTGGGCAACCACAGAAGCTTCCTTTATTCGTTCCAAATCCTAAGTGATTAATGCCACATTAAGAAAACAGATTTAAATGAGTGAGGTTACAAACCTATATACACTAATTTGGGTGTAAAGACCTATGTGACTTATGCTGCATAAATATGCATAGGACTGGGCTGCAGAGGAACTAAAGATTTTGTATTAAGAGCTGTAATACATTTGTTTTATAATATTCCTAATGTACTGTGCGACTCCTTTCCATCATATAATATGCAATCCTTTCCTATAACATGTGATCCTTTTAGAGAAAAATGTTTATCATGCACTGCACAAAAGGTGAGTTTTCCATGGACTTCTTTTTGGAAGAATTTCTATTCCAATGCTGGCAAGACTGGATAGTTTCATTTTATGAAATATTATCACATCTTATATACAGTGTTTTATTGGATATTCAGGTTCTAGTGTGAAGTTCCAAGAAATTCATAACGAAAAATAAAAGATAAAAATATAAACCAAATGAAAGACAATGGTAGAATTGTAGGACCTGATCCTCATTCTGAATATGTGAGATCTTTTCTGTTTAGATCCACAAGTATAGGATGAGTTTATTGGAATATAAACTGCGCACTTTGTGGTCATAACTGGAGGTCAGCTATGTGATTAAAAACCAAAATCATGTGCCCAAAGGACTGTGAATAGAAGAAAAATGCTTATAATTCCTAATAAACTATCTGCTGAAACAGACTGGCAGTAAGTATTTCGTTGACGCATGCCCTGACGCTGCCCCCCAAGGCAGCGTTACGTGGCCTGCCTGCCCAGACGGTGGGCAGTGTTGCAACACTCTGGTGGTGCAGCGTTCAGATGCCACACACCACAGGAGTGCCGAAGATCTGTGGTGGTAGTGGAAAGGGCAGCTTTTTTTTACCCCCAAAAGGAGCAGCAGTTTGCTGCTTCTTTTTGGACCAGAAAAATGCTGGTTCGGGGCTGTACAGTTGCTGCAGCCCTGACCCGGTGCTCAAAGGGACAACGTCAAGCCACCCCTTTAGGGCCATCTGTACCGGCTGAAAGAAGAAGGAACTTCTTGGCAGTAAGAGTGGTTTGGCAATTGGACCTATTGCCTGGAGAGGTGGTGGGATCTTCTTCTATGGACATATTCAGAAGGGGTCTACACAGTTACCTGCTGGTGATGCTATAGCTCAGTAGTCCCCAAACTCCCCCCTTCCCCTTGGGTGACAAACCTAGTCTCCTCCCCCCCCCCCAAAAAAAAAAGCCTATTGTTTGATATTAAGTCTACTGTTCTATTGCAATTAAAAACAACCAATCTCACTGTTCCCTTTGCACTGGGTCACTGTGGGAGAAGCAACTGTAGCAAAGGCTGACGGCAGGGGAGAAGCTTCTCTGTCACTGCTCCATTAGCTGCTCAGTTGGTGCTTTCTTTGCACCTAGTCACCTTGGGAGCAGCGACCATGAAGCCTCTTGCCCTGGATGAGATGCCTCTCAGTTGCTGCTCAGCCATTTACTTGATTGCTGCTCCCAAGGTGACTAGGTGCAAAGGGAGAAATGTCTCCCTGGTGAGGAGGGACTTTCAATCCTTTACCAGATCAGAGAAGGATTGGTATGTGTCTACTGGGGTCTACTGAGGCCACATGCTCTGGACTGGAGATGTGAATAGGGTAAGAGAGAGATTTTAACTATAGAAGCTGCTTCAAGACAAAAGATTTTTTCCAAGAACCAACTCTGGTTACACCTTCCGCTTCTTTTCCAGAGATGTTCCTTCTCCACATAGCTACTCCACACATAAATATTGTTTCTTCTGCTACCTCTTCCCTTAGACTGTGTGATGAAAGAAAGCAGGAACAGCAGCACAGCTCCAACCTGCCAGTCAAATCCCAACAAAGCTCACACAATTTAAGCAGAGTCCCAAATTTGAAAGCTCCTTTTTGCCACTACTTCTCACTCATCACCACGTGCTCTAACTCTTTGCTCCAGTCAGTCAGTCTGTCCCAAAATGCTGTGGCACCAAGCCACAGAAGTGATGCCCTCCGCCCAAGCCTCATGAGAGTTTCCCAACTGCTACTGCCACTACTAATAAAACATGCAACTAAGGGAGTGAACTTGCTTGTGCATGCGAAGAGTAGATGATACCACAACATGAAGCAAACAGTGAGGCTGTGCAGTGGTTTCAAGAGACCCTGCTTCATGCAACCTCATATGGACCTAAAGGCCACTGGTTCCCACTTTTTTTCTTTCATACCAATAATTTGACTGAAGCCCCCCCGCCTTTACCTTGCCATCCCTCTGGATCTTTTCACTGCCCCCGGGGTAGTGGTGGTGGTACCACCCACTTTGAGAAGCACTGCTCTAGCTAGATTTCCTGCATTTATCAAGGGGTTGGAATCAAAGGCCTAAAGGGCCCCATTCCATTTCTGTGATCTTGGCCAACAATTCAGGAGGTGGCTTTGGACAATTTATCTTCAGTTTTCTTTTCCATATGGAAAGTATGATATGGCAGTTGCATACGATATGACTTTTCCTTCACTTCCTGCTACCTAGCCTCAGCTATCCATCCATATTCCCTTGTTGTCTTTTATTCTATTCATTAATCAACTTTCCATTTCCTTTGCTCTCATTTATTCCTAGAAAACATACATTTCTTCTCTTTTTTCTTCCTTGTTCAGATGCTTCCTTAAACTCCATCTCTCCTTTCTAATTTTTGAGTTACTCTTACCATCTTCATTTCTATTACTGTATATTCAAGATTAATGTTATTTGATGTGATTGCTTTGTTACTATCATTTTATTTCTTCCCTTTGATATTTGCTAATTCTGCTTTCCAGTAGAGGCCCTTTTTTGACTTATAAAATCCTGCAATGTGCCATACTGTGTAATGTGCCATGCCATGCAATATTTTATTTATTTAAGCACAGTTAACACAACAATAGAGTTCTAATCTGAGGAGGTTACAATTTAAAATACTAGGGAGGATGGCCAGAAAAACAGAAGGAGGATGAAGGTTAAGGTATAGGCAGGAAGAATATGTATTTTATTGAGCTCTTTGTAGTTTGTCTTCATTTCAGTAGAGGTTATGTGAAAGGCTTCATAGAAAGATTTTTAAAAAGAGTTTCAGAAGAGATTTGAAAGAAGACACGGTATCATGTTGGTATTCTGACAGGCAGTTTTCAGCCATTTACAACAGCTAATGAGAACGAGCAAAGTGGCATGTGCAGTGGGTGACTTTTACACAACTGAGTGTTATGAAACTGAAGAAGTCAAGCTACATGCACAAATATAGCAGTTTATAGAAGCAGAAAGGTAAAGGGAAAAGGCCATTCTGGACTGTGAAATATAGGAGAAGCACTTTGTCTTAGATCTACCAGTGGATAGAAAATTAATATAGCACAGTGATGTGAATACTTTTGGCAGTAGAGTTCTGGGTAAAGGTGTGGGAGTGAAGATGTAGCAGGAGAAGGGAAACTTAAGCGCTGTCTAGAACAGTGGTTCTTAACCTTTTCTTCACAACACACTCCCTTTAAATACCTATTGTTACCGTGGACCACCAGCACTTAATTCAAGATATAAAACCCTAAAGTGCATTAAAAAGTTTATTCATGTAAAGTTTATTTAAGTTGTTCATCAAGGATCTTCTAATTATGGGAGAAAGGAGAATTAAGTAAATCCATGCACTCTTATTGTAATATTTTTTTTCCTAATCAAATTTTTATTATGTTTTTATAATAAAACACATAAGGTCTGTAGAATAATGACAATCAACAATAACAATTAACTACAAGAGCCAAGGATATATGTCCGATGAATACTTATTCTTCAGCAGAATCAGAGAATTAATTATCAGCAAGAGACAGAGAGTACAGCCTGTCAAGTTGTAGAGGGTCCGTCAAAAGATCCATCTGTGAAGCAGGAGTTGGATTCAGTGGGAGTGATGAATAGTATAGTCAATAAAGATAATTCTGTATTGTTGAAATATTTTGGTCCTTTTCTGTCTAGTGCAAAACCTTGTCATAGCAGACAGTTTCTCTATCAACCGCATACCCCAAATTCTAGTCCATTAGTTCTCAATTGAGAGGTCACCTGACTTCCAACATTTGGTTACTTGTAATCTGACAGCAGTAATGAGAAAAATGATCGGTTTCCTATGTTTCAAGTTAGAATAATCTTTAACAAATATAGAAAGCAAAATCAAAATTGGACAGAAATTTACATTTTGATCAGTGATACATGAAATTTGATACAGAACTGAATCTCAATCGTCTCACCTTAGAACATTCACTATTATAATATTTTATTTATTTATTTATTTATATTAGGCATTCAGCATGTCATCATTTACATTGTACACGAATGTAACCACTCAAAATATAAACCATCTAAATGAGCAACTTCAATTCTAGTTCTGTCTGTAACTTCTTCCTAGTTTAACCCTTCATCTGAGAATATTTATGTTTACTTGGTTATCTGAAACAGTGACAGATAATAATCCCAATCTAAAGGAAAAGGAGACAAGAAAACTACAAAGATAGGTGAAGAAGAAGCTAATGTGATAAATCTTACAGAAGAGGTCAGTAGTAGTCAGTACTCTATGTTATAAATCTTAATCATTTTCGGCTTTATATGTCAATAATGACCATTATTTTTCCCATTTCATTAAATCTTTATTGTTTAGTAATGCTGTTAGCCTATCTAATTCTTTCATTTCCAATATTTTGAATTCCCAATCCTCCATGTGTGGTGCATCTGGAAATTTCCAGGTTTTTGCCACAATCATTCTTGCTGCGGTTGTTAAGTATAAGCCTATTCTTCAAAACTTCCTTTCTCCTTCCATGCCAAAAACTGAAGTTACATTTAAGAGGTAAAGTTTGGGGTCCATATCATATTCTAAATTTAATTTTCTTTTCATTTCCATGTGTATCTTTTTCCAAAATTAATAATAATAAGTATTTATCTTTCTTTGAATCATAATACTCCAATAGATTTAAAATTGTTCTTGTGTTGTATCTTATTTATCTTGTGTTGTATCTTATTAGGGATGAACCTGTTCTGGTCTTCATGAATTATTGTGGCTAGAATTTTTTTAAGTCTATTTCACAGTATCATAGCAAATATCTTATAATCTTAGTTTAACAATAAAATAGGTCTATAATTGGCCACTTCCCGACAATCTTTTCCTTTTTTCGGTATGAGAACAATTGGACAGAAATTTAGTTTGACCAGAGCATGGTTTTTCACACAAATATACTCAGCCTTCTGTATCTACGGATTTTTCATCCGTGGATTCAAATATCCAAAGCTTGAAAATACTCAATAAAAAATTAATTTGAAAAAGCAAACCTTCATTTTGTCATCTAAGGGACATCATTTTATTACCCTATTGTATATAATGGGACCTGAGCTTCCACAAATGTTGGTGTTCATGTGGGGCCCAGCAGATACCAAGGGCCCACTGTATGCCATTATAACAAGGCATTGATACTTTCATAGGTCTCTTTTATAGTTCCAGATTATTTTTCATTGTTGCTTTGATGTTATCTTCAACTTAAAAAACTAACTTTTTCTCTTTGAAGTTTTAAACGGTGTATATTTTAATGAATGAAGATATATGACAATATGCTAACTTTACTAACCAGGAAAAATCTGTCAAATGATTTCTGAGGTGAACTGCTAATCTTACCTCATCTCTCAATTTCCCAAAATGAGACAAAACTTTATCTCGGGATAGCCAACTAACTTCCCAATGTGGCAAACAGTGATGAGATTCACTGTCCATAACTTCGCAAAGCTGCTCAAAATGTCTTGAATTTAATGCTTTGCTTTTTATAAAACTGACATTTTTTATTGAGTGATTTAAGGTCAGTAGTATCTTCTTAGCAACTAGCTTTTCTATGTATGCAGCAGTGGTACCCACTCACCAATGGTATGATGTCTTTAATATATTCAGCAAGTCCAGTAAGCTTTCCAAACATTGTTTTCCCCCGTCTCTGCTAATTGCATTGCGTTTCAACCAGTTCATTTCATGAAATGTTATAAACCCATTTAAGCTGTTAAATCTTCAGCCGTAGTGTATGTCAATGAGGAGATGAACAGTACGTCTTTGAAAACATTTCTTTCGGGCTCATATCTAATATAGCACAATAAGGCCACATTGTTTGTTATGTCTGTGCTTTTGTCCAGTTGTAGAGCAAAACAGGGGAACATGCAAATTCTTTCTAACAACTATTCTTTGATATTGGATGGCAAGCTGTCAATTCACTTCTTAACTGTCTCATTTGACAAAAATATTAAGGAAAGGTCCTTGGCAGTTTTTTAGTTGATCAATGCAGAAACCATTATTTTTGCAGCTGGTATTATAGGTTCTTAAGCTACCATGTCTAAGTTTTCAGTTTTTGCTATTTCTCAACTAACCTCAGAAGAGGCCTGCACTGTATTTTCATTGTTACAACCAGTTGCAGTATTTTAAAGCTATTTTCTTACTTTTTTTGAGGCTACTTCTCCTTTCTTTTGAAAAAAATCGATAGTCTTTATGGCATGTTCTTTATGTTCAGTCTTGAGATGTCTGCAGTTTTGATGGTTTCATGCCCTCATTGGACAATGCATCATAATATAACACACACCGTGGTAGTTGCTTGTCTTCTGGGCCTGTGTGAAGCCAATCTCCAGATATTCCTTGCTATAATGGTGGCCCTTTTAAGATGGCTGAAAGAAGTTTCATTTTACTTTGAAAAGGATACACTGTCATCAACTTTATCATTTCAGATTCAGCCAGTGATCCATCTTGAGGCTCAGCCAGAATGTATTGTTATGAAATTCACCATGATAACATCAGAAAGTCACTTTACCCAGCAATAACCAAACACTTATATTCACAGAAATCAAAGAAGAAACATGATCATTTTCAATAATCCACAGTTACAATTCTAAAGTTTATTTGAAACCTCACCCACACTGACTTAATCCTACTCTCTATTATCATGAACACAGTCTTTCTCTTATACATGGATTTTTTTCCATGAACATTATCAACACAACTACAAAATTCTGAGAAGCAATAGACATTCTGAGAATGTGGTGGACAACACTAGAATTTGGTGCAGCTATGAAAGGTAGCTTCTGGCTGTATGTGTAATAGCAAGAAATATCATGTGTTTTCTCTCAGCCACTCAGTGACATTTACTTGCATAGTATTACTGTGTTGTAAGAACATTTATTGCTATCAAACGGTTTCATAACCACTTTTTACTTTAGTTTGTTTTTAATGGATGTGATGGATCAAGCTGAAATCTGGCAAAAAAAATTACTTGGGTAAATACCCTTCCTTCCTGCCTTCCTTCCTGTTTTAACAATAAAAGCTTATAACGTTTCTTCAAGCCTTCATGGACCCCCTGTGAGGACATCATGGACCCTCTGGGGGTCAATGAACAACAGGTTGAGAACCACTGATCTTGAGCACCAGGGTTGGGGCAAGCGGTGCTTTAAAAGTAGGTAAAATATTGATAACTTTAAAACTAAACTAAACTAGAACAAACTAAAAACTTTGAAAAGACTGAATCAGCGAATGTAAAGAAAGATAGTGGTGGGAAGAAAGTGACGAGGAGCGCACTGAATCCAAAGAGGTGTTTGATGGGATGAACTGGATATAAAAAGCTAGTTAACTTGTCAAATGAGACAGGAGAAGAGGAGTAGGATGTTTTAGAAGGGAAAAGAAAGATGAGGGAAAGGATAGAGTGAATATGAAAGATACGAAGGGGAAAAAACATGAGCAGAATGACTGGGAAGGGGTAATATGTGGAGGCATACTAGAATGTTATTAAACAAATTTAACAAAGCTGATTTAAGTAAGTGGTTGAAAGCATGGGTGGGAATTGTGTGGCTCTACAGAAGTTGTATAACCCTACAGAAGTTGTATAACCCTACAGAGGTTGTTGGATTGTAACTTGCAGCACTCCTAGCCACCATATGCAATGGAGTAGAATGACTGACTGTGGCAAGAATGCATTGATAAAGGTGAAGTGATGATTTCACAAAGAATGCCACAGCACAGCAGGTAGACAAGTCAGAAAAAAAGGGATTGAAAATGTCTAGATCATAGGCAGTTGGCCTAATATGAAGGTTGAAGGTGCAAGTTAATAAGAGGCGTTGAGAGGCAGCTAAATCAATAGGATTATCAGCATAGCTGTTCAGTAACTTGGGACAAGCTACAAAGGTGATTGAAGGAGAAGAAGGTGAATCAGCAAGAGGATGTTTGCACTCATATTCTACCTGTGGGCATTTCATGGTCATCTAGTTAACTGTAGGAACAAAATGCTGGACTAGATAGACCTTACGTTGGCCTTATACAGCCCAACTCTTATGTAAGTTCTTTTCTTTGTCATCAAAGACTCGCATGATAAATGAGCATTTCTAGTGTAATTATCCACATGTGTTGCTCTCAATGTTAGACACAGAAAAAGAACATGTAATCCTTGTTTATGATAATGATTGGTTATTTGGTCAACCACTTTGGGTGACTCTACATCATTTTAAGACCAGATAGTGGTGGATTTGCATAGTGTCATAGTTATTTGCTTTTGAAGCATGTTGTGAATGACTTATCTGCAATGGCTTTCACAAATGTAGATGTGTTTTTCCTAAAATTGAAGGCCAGTGGAAATTTTGCCACAGTTAAACACATTTTGGCATACTTGTGCCTCTGAAATATAACTATTATATGCTTCATATCCTTATATTATTTTAGAACCAAATGTTATGATATTTTACAGTTTCTTTGATGAAGAACCAGTAGAGGGAGTCCAAACCTATTTCTCTTCTTCCATTAACTATCATTTTGCTATGCTATTCATGTGTATCTTTTCTAATCAATGCAATACTTCTTCTTTACATTTATATGTTTGAAGCCTGCACAAAATGTGGCTGCCCCATTCCCTCTTGCAGGAGTGCTTATGGAGAATAATGATGAAGTAGTGAGAGTGCTATTTGAATTATACATCATAACAGTAAAAAAGTGGGATATAAGATTTCTTGCTATTTTATTTGGACTTTGCATAGGACAAATTAAGAATGGTGTTACTAAAGTAATTTTGTGTTTTAAAGTATAGGATTATTTCAGCATAATCAAGGCATTTCACATGTCTCTTGTGACTTTTAATAGTAGTTCCCACCTCACATATATTAGTGATGTTAAGCATAATTTACTTTTTTCATTTTTAAATTTGAATCTTCTATGTACAATATAAGGATATACAGTAAAGAATCTCACTTGCATATCACAATATTCTAACATTAATAAATGAGAGGGAAAAAAGCAAAAATGTTATTAATAAATTTCAATAAAAGCAGAACCAATTTCTAAATGAAAGTCCTTTTGAAGATAGTGTCTATTTACCACTCTTTCAAATGTTGCAAGCTCTATTAAATGCTCCATCCACTGAACCACATGTGTGGAAGAATTGGCTTTCAAATATTGAAATTTCAATCTTTTGTCAGTCAAGAGTCTGTTTCTGTTGACTATGTGTTGAATTCCAAGACACGGGTAAATAATTTAAAATAACATGTACATTACTAAATATTACTGAGCTTTCTAATAATCAGTTTATTTGTGTAGTGAATTCTACCCCAATGAGGCTATTTGTTGTTTTGCATATAAGGGCTATTTATAGCCTAACAGAGGAGCATCAAGTACAATTTAAGAGATTTTATTCCCCCATCTCCTGCACATCTTTTCTAACATGAATCTAACCCCCACCCATGATGATAAAACATATTAGAACATAAGTTTGATATTTAAGAGAATATCTCTAGGAGTCCATATTATGTATGTGTGTATGTATTTATTTAAATATTTTATGTATCTCTCAGAATGACTTACAAAAATATGCACAGCAATCTTTATCTTCAAGCTTACAAGCTAAATTTTAGACATGACACATAATAAGTATGGAATGAGGTAGACAGAGGGGGAAAATGTTCTGATTATAAATCTTATATTGGGTAGCTTGAAAGCTTAACCTGCAATATGTTGTAATTGCAACCAGTGTGGAATTAGCTTTGCTGGACACTCCTCATCCTTGTATCTTTGACTTTTGAAAGTAGCGCAATTATGTACTTAACAGAAATTAACTGTTCATTAAGTTAAAATATTCAGGAAAATAAAACAAAACAACAGTTTGTTGACATAGAGGTGATTATGAATGTGTAAATCTGAGTTTTCAAGATAAAAACAACTAATGGAAATTTGAAACATATTGCTGCAACTGGGAACTGTAACAAGAATATTATGTCCACATGCATCTGAGGAAATAGGCTCAAGTCTACGAAAGCTCATGCTACCAACTTCTATTTTTCAGTTATTCTCAAAGGTTCTGCAGGATTCCTTTGCGTATATCTTTGAATGAATATCGTCAGCGAAACTTGGATGTATCAATGATTATGGTCTTTGATCTGCCCTAGTAGTTGGTGCATGGAAAGCACTTGAAAGATGTATACCTTCCTGTTGACGACTCCTATACTGAGAGCAATAAACCTTGTTGCAATAATTCTGTTTGTTTATTTAATACCCCACTTTTCTCCTAGCACAAGATTCAAGGTGGCTTACAGCAAATTAAATAGTAGACTCATTTTTTTGTACACATGTTTTTCAAGGCATATACTTCCACAAATATGTAGTTAGAAGAAAGCACTTCATTTTTAGTCACTGTATACAGAAAGGTGTACTATCATTCTGTTAGAACAGGGTGGGAACAATGTTGACCTGCAGTGTTTTTGGATTTCAGCTTCCATGTTCTACACACTTATTTATGCTGATTGGGGCTGCTAGGACTTGCAGTCTAACAATATCTGGAGGGCTGTATAATGTCCACCCCTGAATTAGTTGAACAGGGAAAGAATATTTCAATATGGTTTGAAGGAGTCAAGTGCACAAAACCATAGAGCCAAGTATACAGAACCAGCTGTCATAGAACTTAAATATGGCTTACTTACATTAATCAAGGATTTGTCACAAGACTGGACAGTGACATACTATGGTTGTTTTGGCTGATAGATCAGTAAACCTTTTGTGCCATGCTATATCATGGTAAGCTACTGTTGCATACAAAATGAAACACACTATAACATAATTCTCCCTATGCTTCCCTGAACATCCCTGAGGAATGACAAGGATCACAGTGTCAGGACAGATAGTCAGTGTTGTTCCTCAGTGCCCACAGTTTCTCCAGCTGGAGTAGAGGATTGCTCTATGCACCTATGGTATTCTTATTTTGGGAAACTCATTCTATAGACTGCTTCTTGACATATAGGGCCATTTCTCTGGATTTTGTAATCTGTGTAAAATTGCAACAAGCATGGTAAATCCTTAATGATGAAACATCATAGTTACCTAGAGAAGGCAACATGATTCCTATTAAAGATAGCTTAAACACTTAAATTCTTCATTAAATGCTTTGTCTCATCTACTCGCACAATAACTACTTTGAGTTTTCAAAGCCATAGCACAGAGCTGTCCCTAAATGCAGGGGTATAGAGAGTTTCTTGTGGCAAAAAGCATTAAGATGTGCCTGTAGCACAATTGCTTTAAATTTCCAAAGTCAGTACAAATCTTTTGCTAATTGTAAGAGTCTAGGAGGTTCCCTATGGCAGAAAAGATAAGATAGAAAAAGCCAACCATTTCATCTTGTCATATATGTGTGGAGGAGGTACCATAGTTACAAGTAGAGTACTTACTTTGCAGAAAGTTTTGGGTTTAGCCTCCAGAATCTCTAGTTTTTCAACCACTATATTTGAAGTATAAGGTCAGAAATTATCTCAACTTCAGGTATTGTCTGACTTAAGTACCATTAATACAACTGGGTCATTTCTAAGCATTATGGAATTGGGAGTCAATATTCTGACTTGTATTTATCCATCTTATAGCTGAAAGTAACACGAATTTAGCCAAAAACTGCATATATTTTAAAAAGTAAGCAGTGGGTTTCTAAGAATGAGCACCTCATCATCAGCATATGAAGCCAATCTCACTCTTGCCTCAGATAGAAATGCAATTATAGCAGCAGCCACCATAAACACTTGAAAGCAGGTAGATAGTGGCCACTGTTTCTAATATTCTGTGTCTCTAAAAATGATTTTTTCAATACCAGTTTATTAGTTAATTAGCATGTAATGCTTTGTGTAATTGGTTAATCTGTTTTTGCTTGTGATGCACGGTGAAAATATTTATATTTCAAAAATCACATTCCAAGGCCCAGGCACCAGTTTTGGGCCAATTTTAAAGTTTTGTAGAGCTGGGCGTCTGCACGTGCCCAGCCCCTACTATCACCGCATGGGCGCCATGGTTGTGTGTGCCTGTCCATATGGGGTGCGCAATGATGATGTTTGTGCAACGTCCAAACAGCGCTGCACCACGTGGATGCCATTGTTATGTGCGAGTATGCCAGTGGCATCTCTCACGCGGGAGTGGGTTCTTTTTAAGCCTCGCGGAGGCCACAGTGTTTGTCTGCTGCAGCCTCCATCTGGGGGAGAAAGAGGTGGTGTCTTGCCGCCCCTTTCTGCTCATCTGTATCTCCCCTTACCTATCAAATGCTTTACAAGTTAGACCAATCACATTAAATAGATTATTTGAATTGTTTTGGAATTATTTCTTTTAGATAATTTTGTTGATTTAAGTTAGAGATGGGAAATTGTGGAGGAGGTGGATGACTTTTTCACTTCTGGTGGCCACACTGGTATATCCAGTGTCACTGAAACATCATATCACTTCTGCTTTTGTTTTCAGCTGATATTTGGCTGATTTTGAGGGTGGAGAATACTTTGACAGACTTGGAATTGTGAGGGCAAAAGTGTTGTGCTCCTGAGCTGTTTTGGGTTGAAGAATAACCAGTAATGTTTTTAAATAAGTTGGGCTGTTGGCTTGAGGAGCTGCAAAATGGGTCTTCAGCACATTGGTAACATTGGACTCTAAAACCTAAGACACCCTCTCCCAAGAGTTTTCATGTATATCTTAAACTGCCGGGGGGGGGGGGTATTAATCCCAAGGGCTAGTACTGCAGGCCAGTAGCCAGGATGTTGAATAGGCATCCACCATCACCACCATTGGAGTGGACAGCTCTAGGAAACCCAATGGTACTGTAGGACAGTATCCCCATCTTCCATTCCAATGAGGTAATCCATAAGGATACTATGCTTAATGGTATTAAAAGTTACTGAGAGGTACAACAGGGATACATTTTCCTCTCCAGTTTCTGGTATAGGTCATCCACTATGGCGACCCAAAGTGTCTCTGTCCAACAGCCTGGTGCTGTATTGTAATATCAACATGCCGTACTGTTTTAGTTGTGCTCTTTCAAAAAACTAATTTTAACATTTTTGTTGTATTGTTTTAAATGGTTTGTGTTGTTAATAGTTTAGTTCTCTTTTAATGCTATGTCTGTTTTAATTTTTAAGCCATTTTGAGTTTATTTTTGGGAAAAATGAAAGTATAAATAATATAAATAATAATTATGATGTTCATAAAGAACCAGGTCTGAAACCATGTTGAAATGGATCTAGATAATCCGTTTAATCTAGGAACGGATGGAGTTGGCAGCCTACCACATGTTCTATAGATCCTTGTACAAAAAAGGAGATGTTGGAGACTGGCTGGTAATTACCTGATATGGTATGGTCCATGGAGTCATCCACCCTCCACTCCCATAACAGCTTCTTTTTATGCAGGATGGATAACTGAAATGAGGCATTAACCATTTTTTGGGTTCATTTGGCCAGTTCCCCTTTGGCTGCTCTAAGAGCCACAAACATTGACAGATGCATGGTGGCTCTCACCTCTGCAAAGATCCTGTCCACATCTTCAAAACTGCACAAATTGAAACTTACCCAATAACACTGGACAGGTAGTAGTCAATTTTACATCTGATGAATCTGTAGCAACTTCACTTTCGGAGTCAGAACAGATCCAGGGATTTTGTCTGCAAATGCCCTGCAAATTATATTGCAGTGCAGGTTCAAGTGGTCTGCATCCTGCTCTTGTAAGGCAAAGTATAGAGGGCTGCTAAGCATTTAAGACAGCTGTGCTGAACAACTCTGTAGCTGTAATAGTGGCAGAGAAGCACAATTTCTTAGCAGTCACAGTTGCCATGGTGTAGGTCTTCCAATGGTTTGTAGCCTATGATCAGTCAGATGTGCTCACATTTTCCACCATCACTGCTCCAGTATCCATCCCACTTGTTTCATCACTGCCAGCTCCCTAGTAAACCAGGGTGTTCACTTTGTTCCACTCTATGGGAGAGGGTTCTCAGGGGCAATTGTGCCCTCTGCCCAGGCAATCTTTTCATTCCAGAAATCAGTCTACTTGCTACAGCAACAGGAAATTCTGGAAGAGCCATCAATAATCCAATCAGATCCATAAGTTTCCTGGGGTGGGATTCTTAAACTCCCTGTAGAAGGGTCAAGTGCTTGTGAGTTTAAACCGCACCTGGAAGTGATCTGATTATGACACTGGAATTGTAGAAGGTTCCTCCTCCACATCTGATTGAGAAAAAAGCTGAATGAAAACTATGTGGTGGAATAGTTTTCTTCATATGTGGTGGAATAAAAGACTTATATATGCATGGTCCACTGGAGGAAAAAAATTGAATAAAATAAGTAAATAAAAAGATCCACTTTAAAAATTGTCATTGGAAGGGAGTTTATTATTGGGGTGCGATTTTAATGTACTTTGACATCAGAGATGATCACAAGATTGTATCTAAGTTGTTACCAAAACTTTCCTTAAATCACATGAAAATATATGTAAATTAATTGATATATAAAGATATTTATGTCCTAATCAATGTGACTAATCAGCACAGAATTCTTGTTCCAGGGCTGACTAGGTTTTGTATCCCATTCCATGTTGATCACGTATGAGGTTAAAACTGAAACAAATATATGCAGATGATTTTGCTGGTTTGAATTAATGCAGAAAGTTTCACGTAAATAATGTTAATTAAAATTTATTTATTTGAGGAAATGGAAAATGTCATTATTAGCTGATTGTTTTTATTCTCATACATCATCTTGGGTAATTTAACCTATTATTTGGGATGCAAGGAACGCATGCCATGGGTATGTTAAAACAATAGCAGGAAAAATAACAAGAAATTTTATTTGCAAGAACAGCAACAGTTGGAACAAATAACACAGAAAACATAAACTATAAGTATACGAAAGGCTTATGAGTATGTTGGGAAACATGGCATTTAAGTGTGTTTATTACATGGGATTGGAATTATACATCCCTCCAGATGTTGTTGGGCTGCCATAGCCAACATAACCAGTGGTGAGAATGCTGGGAGGACTGCTTGAGGGCCAGTTCTGACCCATGAACTGGAATCCACAGTGACGTTCCTGAAACAGCAACTTTGAAAAATCGGATCTTCTTTTTTAAAATGATAGCAGATCTTTCTGGAAGAGTTGTGAAGGAAATAATCTAATCAATTTAAGGACAAAATCCAGCATTATGCTGGTGGTTGCAATGGATTCCTGCCCTGCATCTCTCTATGCTGCCTCAGAATAGTTTCTCTCTTAGATTTTCTAATTCTTTGATAATATGTTAAGGGGGTATGGGTTTACAAGCAATAATATACTACAAACTTTTTATTGTCTGATGGAACACAACAACAAATATTACTCCTAGATCTTAATGTAAGACAAATATTGCTGCTCTTATAGGAGATGCCCTGAAAATGGAGTGGAAAACTTTCGCAGTCTGGAGATTGCACATGTGCCACAACATGCTTGAGAGGGTTGTATCTCCCCCCCCCCATCTCCCAACTTTAAAAATAAATAAATAAATAAATAAATAAATATTAAAGGCTCCTTGTGCCCCCTAAAAGCCATGGTTCTAATTTGCTCTAGTTTTTCCAGTGTTTGATGTGATTAAGCCCATGAGGGGCCCTTTTTAGAAGGGAAAAAAACCCTCCAGGCTTGATGTTCTGGAAGTGGAGGCGGTGAACTAAAAAATTACACCCAGAGGACATGAAGGGCCTTTTTCAGTAAAAATAAAAATTGGGATGGTGTGGGATGTCTGCATGTGGACTTTGCTCACTTCTGACTTTAAGTAAACATAAGGAAAAAACGTACTATGGTAATATACATAATTCCAAAACAGAATTAGATAAACTAGTGATCCATAATAAAAATAAATTGGACAAAGTCACTTTTAGCACTATGTAATGTCCAAAATAGTATTTATATGCAAGAGCTACCAAACAGATACACTTGACAAAATTCTCCATACCCATATCCAGTACCCATAACCAGAGTCCATTTATTCATTTAAACTTCATGGAGGTGGATTATTTACACTGTAAATAATCTCAAATGCTCTACAGCAAACTTAAATCAACTTTGTCAACATGTATATAGATATTTTATAATAAACAGCTGATATAGGGTGAAATAAATATATTATCAAAAGAATTACAATTAGAATTGTGGGAGAATTAACAAATATAAAGAGCTGTGTTGGATTCAAACCAAAGGGTCTATCTATTTCATCGTTTTGTTTGCACAGCGACTAACAAAGTATCTGTGGGAAGCCCACAAATAGAACATGAGTGCAATAGTACCCTAATGAATATCATTCAAAGAATGATTGATTTAATAAATGGTCAGCATAGTCTAGCACATGAAGAGGCAGGGAAATATAGAGGTCTGAAGGTTGCAAATTTCATTATTTTCAAATAAAGTACACTGCTGTGCAGGAAATAGAGTGTTGGGGCCAGCTAAATTAGTCATGCTTTAGACCTACTGAATTCAATGCAACTTAAGTTAATGCTGTCTAATTGATTTCGGTGGGACTAAAGCATGACTAATAGCACACCAGAGTACATTGTGTTTTAAGAGAGAGAACTTTTTAACCAAATTATTTGGTGTTAGCAACTTGGTCTGATAAGGATATTTTATTCGTTATTGATAAGGGTATTGATGTTTCTTTAAAAAATTCGTACTGGATTTTATAAGTATGATTACAAAGAAAAGAAATGGAAATGAAAGAATGAGAAATTCATAAGGAAAAAAAAGGGGGGAAAGGGAAGGGAAAGTATATAGGATATGGAAACAGGCTAGACATGTTCATTGATATAATCTTATTTCCAAAGTAGGTTTTATTGAAGTTGAAGTCTATAAAATAGATGTTGATGTATAACTAAAGCAATAATTTTCTACCTATTGAATGATACATGGTGAATGTTTTATTTTACTAACCTTGGCATATAAATCTTTTTGTAACAGTAAAAGCACATAGGATCCAATGACGGTGAGCCTCAGTTAAATTGCACATTGCATTAATACAATTTAACTAAACCTATCCAAATGCAAAAGATTTTTGTAACACAAAATTAGTACATTGTAACACATTCAACCAAAAAGCTGTAAACACTGAATGTGCCTATGTTATATGCCACAAGGGAGCATTTTCTGTATCAGATCACCAACATTTAGATGAAGCAGACAGTTTTTGTCTAAAAAGGCATGATGTTGTCTAGCAAACCTGAAGTACCATTCTTTTGATGGACCAAATGTAATCTCAGGTCCAAAGATGTTTTGAATATTGAAACAATTTTGGATATTGAAACAGTTGTCTTAGATGCAGTGAATGAGGAAGTGGATTGATATCCACAAAAGCTCATGTTAAAATATAACAGTCAATCCTAAAGAGCTGAAGAATCCTCCCCCTTTTCCTTTTCTTTCATCCTCAAATGGGAGTGATATTTTCTTTATTCAGTGTATTTTCTTCACAGAAGAATGGTGAGAACAGTGGCGATTTCAAGAGGTTTGTTTTGCCAGGGTGTGGGGTTATCCAAGCTTTATATTTTAGGGCTCCCATGTAACTGGATTGGCCAGATTAAATCCAGATGATGGAAGTTCAGCCCTGTATCTGTTAAGACCATGAACTAGCCCAAATTCTAAGATTCCAGTAACCATAATCTAACATGATGCCCCGGGACCTGCAGAGGCAAAAGAGGGAGAAACTGAAATGTATGTGCTGAGGTCCAGGGGGAAATTGATCACACACTCAAACAGAATATGTTGATGATCATAGGCAATTGGAATGCCAAAGTAGGCAACAGACCAGAACCAGAATTGTTGGAGAATTTGACGTGGGCTCAAGAAAAGAAGGAGGAGAACACCTGATTGAATTTTGTAAGGCCAGTAGTTTGTTCACAACACATTCTTCAGGCTACCCAAAAAACAAACAAACAAACAAAAAAAACTGTATACATGGATGGCTCCTGATGGCCAGTATAGAAATCAAATAGACTATTTAATTAGAAGATACAGATGTTCTGTTTTCTCTGCAAAAAAACAAGATCAGGAGCAGATTATGGCACACACCATGAATTGCTAATATCAAATTGATTTTGAGAATGGAATTGGAGCAAATTAAAATTTTATGGTCAAGTGAGCACAAATGTAGGCCATCCTTGAGATGGAGTGATGGGAAAAACTAGACAAAGGGATCAAAAGATGGGGGTGAAACAGACGAGAAGGGAAAAGCAGCTTGAAGCAGCCTTTTTCAAAGCCACATTGAAACCCCACCAACCACACTGCCTGCTTTACTGTTCCCCCCACCATCCATGTGCACCTTTGCAGGAGTAAATCGCTGGTGACTGCCATCCCATTGGATGGTCATCCTTGTGAACCTGCAAATACTTGCCTCTGCAGTGCTTCACCAGAGGAGTGCCCATGCAGATGACAGCAAGGTACAATCACTCCTCCTCACCCCATGCCCCCTCTTTGTGTTTTATTCATGGTTTCTCATTTGGGCATTGCCACCCTCACTGCTTGGGTACAGCAACTTGTGATGGGGCATTTACATGTACAGTTAGGGTTAGGGTTGGGAAAGAGCCCCTTTAGAGCCGCCCTAGTGTCAGTGCAAGGTGTGCACTTTCTGGGAGGAAGTGGAAAAATCCAGCACCTTTTTAGTCTGGCTTTTCTTCCTGTAGCACAGTTTGGGTGCACTTTTCTGCTGGCTTCAAAGTGTGTGTCATTTAAATTCCCTGCCTCAAAGCTGGTTGAAAACCTGTTTATTTTGACCTTCTGTTTCGCCCCATATTTTGTTATAACCTCAATGAGAATTTCTATAAGATGATGTTCAGGTTGTACTTAACACCAACTAAAATACCTAAAATATAGTTTTTTGTGGGTTTTTCGGGCTGTGTGGCCATGTTCTAGCAGAGTGTCTTTCTAATGTTTCGCCAGCATCTGTGGCTGGCATCTTCAGAGAAGATTGATTTCTCTGAAGAAATTTCATTCTTCTATGTCCTGTTGCTTAATGGTAATTGGGGTTGTGTCCTCACTGCAAAATTAAAGCAGTTTGACACCACTTTAACTGCCATGACTCAATCCTACAGAATCCTGGAATTTGTGGTTTGGTGAGGGATTCAACCTTGTCTGTCATAAAACACTGGTGCCTCACCAAACTATAAATTTTAGGATTTTGTAGGATAGAGTCATGATAGTCAAAGTGGTGTCAAAGTGCTTTAAGTGCAATGTGAATACAACCTAGTCTTCAGTTATGTTTTTAGAAGCACAGAGGCTGAGTTAGCATTGACAATCTACATTTAAGTTCGTATGCTTGTATTAGTATATCAAATTATGAAAATTCAATATAGATATGAAAAGGAAAAACCAAGAAGTAATGGATGGCTTTCCAGACAAGGCCACAAGAAATCTTCAAATAAAGAATTCAGTTGAAACCAAAGTTAATGCGCTGCTGGATGAACACATGAAAACCATTAACTATAAAGTGTTGCACTGTATGATTATAGCTGCTAGAATACTTTATGCTCAGAAATGTACTGAAATACCTAAAACAGAAAAATAGCAGAAATGGCTAAGCTCTCTTTATTGAACAAACAGAAATCTTGGATAAATTCCAAAATGATTGGAAACCTTTCATAGAATTTATAAAAAAGAAAGGACAGTCTAGAATGCCTGTGGGTTTTGAATATTAAGTTGATTATAATGGCATAAAAGTTAGAAGTTTAAGCATCTTTTTTCTTTTGATTTCTGAGTAAAACAAAGGAAGTGAACTTTTTATATTTATGGTATGATTCAACGTGGGATGATGGGAAGTCAGTTTGTTTATTGTGTGTTTGAGATGGGGGAAGGGGGTTCCAAAATGTAGCTGAGGTCATTATAAGTTAGTTGCTTTGCTTTCTTGTTTGTTTGTTTTTATATTTGGTAGCATTATTGGATGCTGTTTTTATTATATGTTTAACAGGGTGATTAAAAATGGTGCAAACGTAAAGCTGTTATTGAATCTTGCAACATTCCTTTTGATTTCCTGGTATATTAATGATGACTGTAATTACTGTATATACTCATGTATAAGTCTAGAATTTTTTTTCAAAAAATGACCCCAAAAAGCTGGGCCAACTTATCCACAGGTCAATGTAAGTAGTGTATTTTAACTCTTCTCCTTTGAGTAGAGTGGCAAAAGGTAAGAGCTTAGGTCTTCCTGGGAGCATCCCCCCCCCCCCCACCAACCCCCTTGACTCTTTCCACCATGATGCTGCTTCTGGCCTTTTTGAATGCTTGGGTGGGAAAATGGCAGCGGTGGCACACCTCTTTGGTGCTTCCCATCAAAGGCGTGCCAAGAGGAATTGGGCTTAGAAGGTTCTGAATAAGACATTTCGGTATGAAGACAGTAAACCTCGTCTTTTACATCCTTTGTTAAATACCCCTAAGTTTTATCATTGTTTTATCCATGAGTCATATCAAAATCCATAATTTTGGCCCCAAAACATGTCCTTGATTTATACATGAGGTCGACTTATAGTTGAGTTTATACGGTATGGCAACTTTGCTAACATTTACAAAAATAAACATTTAACTGCAAAATGTCAGTTCAGTGCGCCAGCGTCATACGTGGGTGCTCTGTCCACAGCTTCCAGCATATGCTGGAAGCCGCGCCGGAAAACCTACTCTTTTGCCATGGAAGAAGTAATGGGGCATGCCGCCATACTTTCCTCCATTATATTGTTGTTCACAATTCATGGTTTTGAAGCAAGACCTCGTTTATATTAAAACAAAACATGACAAATCAGGATAGGAGTGCCTGTTGCTTTATGGACACTCCTGGCATTCAGATTCCTCATCTATGACTTGACTGGGATGTTTATAACATACATATGACTGTGATGTTAGAAACAAACCATGTAGGCTTAATATGCTTTCAGTACTATAGTTAAAGTGTTAGTATGACAGTCTAGTGATTTGTATATAAGAAATATAAATGCAGATCTATGTCCTGTTGCTTAATGGTAATTGGGGTTGTGTCCTCACTGCAAAATTAAAGCAGTTTGACACCACTTTAACTGCCATGACTCAATCCTACAGAATCCTGGAATTTGTGGTTTGGTGAGGGATTCAACCTTGTCTGTCATAAAACTCTGGTGCCTCACCAGACTATAAATTTTAGGATTTTGTAGGATAGAGTCATGATAGTCAAAGTGGTGTCAAAGTGCTTTAAGTGCAATGTGAATACAACCTAGTCTTCAGTTATGTTTTTAGAAGCACAGAGGCTGAGTTAGCATTGACAATCTACATTTAAGTATGCCATACTGAGTGAAAAACAGTCTCTTTTATTTTTCTGCCATGGTTGCATCAATAATTATGACATTTAATTAAATTATTTGATTTCTCCCTCTGCACTTTTCTGACTCATAGTTAAATGCATGACTCATCTGATCATATAACAAATTCTAAATGTATTCTAAGATGTTCACAGTGTATTCTCATACTGATTACTGGCCTGCCAGTGGTGTTATTATCAAATATAGAAACAAGTTTTATGTGTTGCTGTTGCCTTGCTTATTTCTGTTTAGGGAGAATGTATTAATCCTGTGAAGCAGTACCTTGTGGATCACCACTTTCTACCATAAATAAAATCTGAAATCTAATGAAATAATTGTTACGTTTATTTCACAAATGTTGCTATTCAGAGATTGAAAGGTTGTGGGGAAATGACCAGGGCAGTGCACAGGATTGCTTCTATGTGTCCCTTCCCAAAAGTCATTCCCTGAATTTTAGGCTTCCTAAAAGACATTTCCTGAATCCTAGTATATTAGATAACTGTAGGCCACTCTCCATCATTCAGTGTTTTGGTGAGGTGGTAGAGCATGTGGTGGTTGCTGGTTCCAGGGGTTATTGGATTATCTAGATGCAATTCAGTCTGATTTCAAGGATAGTTATAGGATGGTGACAGTTTTGCTTGCTTTGGTGGGTGACCTACACTGGGATAGGGGGAGTGTGGCTCGCTGAGCAGTGACTGAGAAGCCTCTTACTTGAGCTGACCTTGTGGCTGAAGCGTCATTGGGGATACAAGGGGTATGGATCATACCGAGTGATACCATAAGCGGGGTGACATCATGACCATCACCCTACCAATGCCACTCTTGCTCCCTAAATGTTTGACTTTTGGAAGAAATGCAGTGTGGCATTAATGTACCTTGTGAGACATAAGGAGCTCAGCAGAAGAGAAGATGTGGCCAGATAGTGGGCAAAAGAGGCTTCTCTTTTTGCCACCCACTGAGCTTCAAATACAACACCCTTTTGCTTCAGGAATAAAGAGAAGGAAGAATCACTGGATTCCTCCTGCATCCCACTCCTGAAGCTGGAGACCACTGTCTCCAATTCTAACAATGATCCTTTGCTTTGGGATTTAGCAGGAGAAAGAATCCCTGGATTCCTCCTGCATCCTTCTCACAAAGCTGGAGTTTCTTATGTACATGGGAGACTGCAGCTTCCAACTTCAGGAGTTAGGAGGACAAAGAAGTTTTATAGGAGTTGATTTTGTCACAATTATTGCTATTACATTCAGAGATATACAGAATTAGTAAAGTGTATCATTAGTACCAAAAGCATTACTAAGGATTCTGTATAGTCTGGTAGGGGAAGAGGTCAAGGAGGAGTGATGCGATGATGTATTGGATCAGGTGACACCCATCCTAATGATGCCACTTCTTTGTGGCAAAGGCCAATGCAGGCAAGAGGCCTCTTGCCAGCTGCTCAGTGGCAGCTCCTAAGCTGACTCCCAAGGAAGAAGCTTCTCTCTAGTGAGGAAGGACTCTCAGTCCTTTATTGGGGTGGACAGGAGTGCGGCTGGTGTGTGTGCAGAGGGTTTAGAGAGGCCACATGTTCTGAATTGAAGACTGGCATGGATGAAGAAAGAGAAAGTTTAACTACTAAACCTGCTCCAAGGCAAAGGATTCTTTCTACATGTTGACACCAGCTACTACTCCCCCTTCTTCCCCAAAGACATGTCTTGCCCACACAACGTCCAGTGTTTCTTTCCCTCCAACATTATTTCTTCTGCTACATCTCTTGGCCTGTGCAGTGAAGAGGTGAAGAGTGGGAGACACCAGGACCTAAAGCAATCAGCAAGGCTTTGCGGTGGCTTTATGGGACCCCCAAAAGCCACTAGTTCCCCTTGTCTTTCTTGTGCACCATGACTTTGACTGAAAGCTCCACTGCTGCCCTCTTTCCCCCTCACCCCCCCTCGATTTTCCATCACCCCCGGGGGGGCATACCACCCACTTTGGGAATCACTGATCTGTATAGTTATGTAGATTAAAATGTGCATTTAATCTCTTCTTTGTAATCTGATAGTTTTGATAGCTGTTGTTATATATGTTTATGATATGTACCTAAGATAGAATTATGTTAATATTGTGTAACAATTATATTGGTTTATCTTGAGGTGATTTAAGTCAGTTAAATTTCCTGTCTTGGATATATTATTGGCTCTCTGTATACTCGGTGAGCTACAATCAGCATGGACTTTGATGTCATCTTTCTGCTGTGCTCCTTCTTGGTTGTCAAAGTGCCAGTGCTGGTGTGACATACATACTTGATTGGGTAATACTTGATTGTGTTTTGGGGGCAGGAAGAAGGGACAAAAGTGAATTGGAGAGAAAGAAAGAAAAAGTGGGTTTTACCTCTCAATATGCAGCCTGGCCATGGGAGAAAGAGGGAGAGAGGATGGATAGGCAGGCAGAGAAAGGGAAAAGGAGAGAGGAAAGGATGGAAGAGAGTAGAAGAGGCAGTAAAGGCTAGTGGGCACAGAGCAAGAGGCAGTGAGTGGATGAGCAAAGGAAGAGGCAGCAAAGGCTAGCAGACACAGAGAAAGAAACAGGGAGGGAGGGGCAAGGGAAGAGGCACAGACAGTGAGCGAACTGCCCAGGACTATGGCAACACTCCTCATCTCTCACTGTCCTCAAGAGGGTCCTCCTGAGGAAGGGGGTACCATAGATATTGTGTGATGTGTCTGGGAGATGACCAGATGCAGACAGGATTATAAAAATGAGCACATGTCAAAAAGGATGAAAAGGTAAAGCAAAGAAAATGATTACTAGAGCCTCAAGCAGATGTGGTAAAAGGAGCGGCCAGAGGCTGCTCCCACGCCGATTGCTGCAGGACTGCAGCAACTGCACGTGCCCAGTCCTGATTCAGACTGCTACTACAGTCCTGAACTGGGTCGCCAAAAAGGAGCGGCGTTTTTCCCCACTCCCTTTTGGCTTGGCTCTTCTAGTTTGGGGCGGGCTCAGCATGGCTTCCAGCCATGTTCAGGGCATGCCTTGTGTAAACGTCACACCCCCAATGCAGCCCGATGGCGGCCCTTTTGGCTTGTCCGTTTGAGGCATACATTAGCAGTGATTATAACCCTTTAACTTTAATGTGATAACCTGGCCTGATTTTAACCCAGAAAATAGGCAAAAGTACACAGATGTCTTATTTAAATCCTTCAAAGCTTGATTCCCCTTGGTGATCCTTTGAGGGAAAGCACCAAAGACCTGCCACATCCATCATTTTCCTACCCAGGCATTTAAAAAAGACTGAGGCAGCACCACCATGGAGAGTGAGGTGTGTGCCCCTTTCATGTTCTTCCTAAACTCACATTTTGCCACTCTATTCAGAGAAGGGGATGGGGTCTTTACAAAAAAAAAGAGTTAAAGTACAGTACTTACATTGACCTGTGGATAAGTTGATCTAGTTTTTTTGTCTCAATTTTTTAACTAAAATTTCTAAATGTATACATGAGCGTATACAGTATTTGTTATGGGAAGTGTTTGAAACAAATAATTTATTTTGGGAGAGCTACATTTTATAGCATTAATCCTGTATATAAAAGTTAAGTGTTATTAGAACCATATTTCCGTAACTTTTATATCTGCTTGATGCGTGGGTAGAAATTTAATTGCTGAAGTTCAGATTTGTGTATGTGTGCTTTGTACTTATGTGAAAATGCTTTATATACATCTGGACTTGTGTAATGTTTACATGTAGAACAGAAAAACAGAAGAATCTGTAAGAGGTTTGTTCTACACTGGCCACCCCCAGTCTACTCAAAGTTAAGATGATAGATAAACATTTGGAATTGGGGCTCAGGGTCGGCTCAGCCTGGCATCCTTCCGAGGTCTCTAAAATGAGTACCTAGTTTGTCAGGGTCAGTTAGCTTACGCATTGTAAACCGCTTAGGGAGTGCTTAAGTGCACTGATAAGCGGTATAGAAATGTACTTGCTATTGCTATTCATGCACCAATTTCTGTATAGATAATTGTAAGAAAAGTTGCTGTGACTCTATGCTGCAGTATCCAAATGTGTGGTTTTTAAACATTCATCTGCATTGTTGATTATGTTAAAGTAATAGATGGTTGATGTCCAAAGAGAGATCTTAATGGCTCATTACCATGTCTGCTCTACATCTCTATTCCCTTTAGTGCATTATTAGACCTATTGCTAGAGTATCATAGTGCCCTTGTATACCTATGTTATCAGCCATTCTCTCTTCCAGTAAATGAAGAACTTTCTCCAGCCCTTTAGAAAGTCCTAGGTTTAAATCTTTTATCGTCTTCTCTTTTATTCACAATCTTAAGCCACCAGAATATATTAGAATTTACAGTTACCTTTTGTTTTTTGCCATCAGTATTTGGCAGTTACTAACTTATTTATTAATAATCAGTTTTCCTTTGTGTATTGCCCTTTTAGAAATTTAAGGGCATATTTTACAGAGTATTAATAGAATTGTCAACTGTAATACTATTTATTTATTTACAGTATTTATACCCCGCCCTTCAGCCCTAAAGGATCTCAGAACAGCTTTATGCATGTAACATTCCACCAGAAATGTTGTATCTTTTTTTTACAGTAGTACCATATATGTTACATACACATGCATATATACTGGAAGTTTGTTTAGAGAGTAAATACAAAGAATAAACAAAACATCAGCCAGTTCATTACAGTTCATGAAATGACTAAATTTGACTTTTACATAAATTTTATTCTGCTTACTACAATGATGGAGACAGTTATGTTGTCATAATAATATAATAATGTAAGAAGGTTTGTGCTAAATCAGACCAATGGTCTATCTTGTCCAACACACGGTTCACACAGTGGCCAATCAGTTTCTATGAGAAGTCAACCAGCAGGCCATGAATGCAACAAAACTTTTCTTTTGCATTTCCAGCAACTGATAAACAGCAACATATTACCTCAGATTCTCAAGTAGATATATAGCCAGATATATAGATTATGGAATGGCCTGCCAGAAGAGATCCGTTATATCACCAGTTTAGACAGCTTTAAAAAAGCTGTCAAGACGGATCTCTTCTGGCAGGCCTTTGCTGAATAGTAAACCTTGCCACCAGCAAACTGTATTGTCCCTTTGAGTGTGCTGTAGACTCTTTAATTGTCCTTTGAATATGATGATGTTGTTTATTTTAATGTATGTTTTAACAGTTAATTGTTTAATTTGATGTTTTAGGAGAGGATGGGAACTATTGGGATATGAGGGTTGTATGTATCTTTTAATCTGTAAGCTGCCTCGATTGTCATGGACAGAGAGGCGGAATATAAATAAAGTTTTTTTAATTATTTATTGTCCTGACTAATATTAGTCCCAGGTGACCCTAACCTCCTGAATGTATCTAGTTCCCTTTTAAAGCTGTACAAGCTGGTAACAGTACCTAGATCTTGTGGCGATGAATTCCACAGTTTATATATATGTTGCTTCAACTTGAATACAAACTTTATTATCTGTAGGAATTTCAGTTTGTATTTGTTTCTTCAAACAGGTGGCCTTTAGTATCCATAGGGATTCTGTTCTGGACCCCCTGCAGATGAAAAATCTGTGGGAACTGAAGTCTTGCAGTTTTCAGTGGCGGCCACATGTGTGCAGCTGTTCTCTCGCAGCCGCGGCCATTAGTGGCAATGGGGCTTACTGTCCACTCATGCTTAAATCCATGGATGGCAAGCCTGCAGTTGGGGAGGGTGGGCTGTATTAGTTGATTTGCGTTTTGAGAAATGTTTAGTTCTCTGGGTCACTCTATTAGCATTTTCTAGATTACCATTAGATTGTATTATCTCAAATTCTGGTATGTTATGTTCACAAACTATTCTTAAACAACCTAGCCACTAAGATCATAACTAGTAATTGTGGAAATCATGTTACCAGAGTATTTCCTGATCTACATGTGTTTCATGGGTCTCCAGAAACAACATGAAAGCATCCTCCCTCCAAAGACACATTCTCCCTGCCCCAGAGAGCAGGAATGGCAAACCTCCTTTGAAGAAACTTACCAAGAAACCCCCAAGATAGGGTCGCCAGGAAGGACTTGAAGGCACACAGCACACACACTCCAAGTTGAGGAGGAGGAGGAGAAGGAAATGGCATCCCCTAGGGGACTGTGCCTCCTGAGGGTGGTGCTTCCATTCAGAAGGGGGCTCCTCAGTTTTGCACGGGAGAACCAAGCCGCGTGTGCGCTTCCGCCCCTTCTTCCTGTGGCCACTCAGATGGCTCGGTGTGCCACAGACAGCATGCATGCCATGGGTTCACCAACACGGATATAGAGTGTTCATGGTAGTCTGATTTACTGAATAAATGTACAGTTGCCCCTCCGTTTTCATGGACTTGAGATCTGCGGTTTTGGTTATTTGTGGAGGATTGACCTCCATTAAAGTTAATGGTGTGCATGCCCAAGCGCGCAGCCATTCAGGCTTATGGGGCTTGAATATCTGTAAATTTACAAATTTGTGGTGTGTGTGTGTGTCCAGAATGGATCCCCTGCAAACCTGTTTTTTAAATGAGTGAAAACAATACTGTTGAATAGTTTTCCAGTGAAGCATGTTTGTTTTCAGAAAGAAGTCTTCCAGATGAGATTATGGAGAGGAAGGTTTAAGTGGTGTGCCATGGTAAAGAACTGGGATAAATATGTGGGACTGTACCTTAGGCGGTGCTAAAATGAACACATCAGTGAAATCATTTATGTGATGCCTGCTCATCTTTGTCTTGTTGGTTTTGTCACATTTTTCTGAAAATGAAAAACAGCTTCAGCTGACACACAGGTATTTATTTAGTAATGCCTTCTGATGTTAGGAAGAGAGGCTTCTGTGGTTGTCCTACATACTTCTTTAACGTCACTCTTTCCCAAAAGACTGCAGAGGTTACTACAGAATGCGCTAGAATTGTGTCGTGTTTTGTAAATTGGTGGAAAAGTAAGCACAATCTTCAACCAGTGGATCTAATACTGCCTCCCCCCTCAGGTCGCAACTTCTAGATGACCTAGATAAGAAGGATAAGTGGTGCAGGCCACATAGGAACTGGTGCTCAGTATAGGCTTTGATACTAAGTTGTCAGCCAAGAAAATGCTAAGCAAGAATCTTTAAAGACTAATCCTTTAACCTGAGGTCGCTGAGTTGACAATTGACTCATTTTCCCATGCTCTGTATTGCCTGATCCTCGATGTAGGAAAGATCCAGGAAGGAACAGAGAGAAAATTTTAGTTCGAAGGCACAAAATAATCTAGTCTGGTATCTCTGATCTAGTTGTAGACAGGTGATCTCTTTTGAAGGGGTGTGGGGAAAACCCTTTTATAACTCTTCATACAACAGTTAAGGTAGTTAGTGTTTTACAGATGGTACCATGATCTTCATGAGCACTCTGGGCTACAGTGAGAACCATCAAAGGGAAACATGCAGAATTGATACTCATTTCCATGACATAGTGGCCAATGATTGGAGATGTTGGAATCTACCAATTGGAACATGAATGCAACAACATTTTCCCACACATGCTGCCCAAAAACTGATATACAGAGGAATACTGCTTCTGGTATTAGAGGATGTATATACCCATCGTGACTAGTCACACCCATTCTCCATTACTTTATACAAACTATTTTAAAATCGGTCCAGGTTAGAAATACTTCCTTTTATATTGTCCCAATTTTCTATCATTTACCCGAAGACCTCCTGGTTCTGGTATCAGGAATAAAAATTCTCCTTGTTCACTTTTTCCACATCTTGCATAAAATTGCAAAATGGAAAGGGATCCCAAGGGTCATTTAGTGTAATCCCTGTCAGTGCAGGGATCCACAGCTAAAGCACCCTTGACAGATGGTCTCCCAACCTCTGCTTAAAAACATTCAACAATGAAGAGACCACCTTCTGACAATCTGTTCTATGTTTTTAATAATAATAATAATAATAATAATAATAATAATAATAGTAATAATAGGATCTATTTATATACCGCCCAATCACTGGGAATCCGAGCGGTTTACAACAGAGGGGATAATAGACAGTTTCCTGCCCGCAGGCTTACAATCTAAAAGACACGAAACAAAAGGAGAAGGGAATGGTGAGGGAGGGAGGGGATCAGATCCAGCAGTTCTTCTCTCCCTCTGAGGCCTGGACCAAGGCAGATGGACCGGAGGGAGGGCTCTTCTTCTTCAGGCTAGCCCTGGTGGACCTAGCCTGCCTCTCTCTCTCCCTCAAGATGGTGGCTGAAGGGAGGGCTCTTCTTCTTCAGGCTAGCCCTGGTGGACCTAGCCTGCCTCTCTCTCTCCCTCAAGATGGTGGCTGAAGGGACTGGGAAGGCTTGTCTTCTTCCAGGCAGGCAGTTGGAGCTAGCCTGCCTCTCTCTCCCATAATAATAATTTTAATTTAATTTGTTTTATTTATATACCGCTATTCCAAAGATCATAGCGGTGAACAGCATGTAAGCTAATTAGCAAGTAAGCTAATTTGCCCCCAACAGTCTGGGTACTCATTTTAGCGACCTCGGAAGGATGCAAGCCTGAGTCGAGCTTGGGCCCTTTTGCTGGTCTTGAACTCGCAACCTTGTGGTTTTGAGTGAATGGCTGCAGTACAGGCATTTAACCACTGCGCCACCAATGTAATTTTCTATTATAATTTCCCTATTTTTGTAATTGGAATCAATTGGCTCAGGTGTGCTCTATCTTCCATGTGCCAGGTCTTCAGATATTTGAAGAAGTCTATCATATTACCTCTCAGTTTTCTCTTCTACAAGGAAAATAGACCCAACTCTCCCAATAGGGCTTGATATCCAGACCCTTAATTGTATACACAATATGAATAATTGCAGAGCTTGAAAAAGCAAATCAATTATTAATTTGTTTGCATAATTAATTAACCATCCCAATGAGGGATAAATGTCACCACAATCAGCATCTGATTTAATGTAGGCCAAAATGTTGTGAGCACATTCACAAGTAATGGATGGATGGAAATAGTCTAAGTTGTTCTGGGCTGTTAGAAGGAGGTAGAAAGAGGGGAAGATTCATTTGGTCAAATTACTTTCTGTTGCTGGACTGCTCCCATGTAGTGTAGAGCAGGCCTGTGGATGGGGAAAAAAGGTTAGCCGTGGAACAGCATGTTAAGGCCTGCCCTGGTGTTATGAAAAAATGAGGAAATGGAGGGGGAGGGAAGGAAGAGAAAAGTACAGTATGTGATGTGGGTCAGTTTGACAGCATTTAGACTGCTCAGACCCTTGCATCTACAGTTTGCCCTTTTGCAGACACACCGGGAGCAGGTTAAGTAAGATAGAAATGGGGTGGTGGTGTTAGTAGGATTAAACTAATTCAAGGCCCCTTGCCTCATATCTTTTTAAAGTTGTATACCAGGGAAGGTTTTGATGTTGCTTTGTCATTTCAGGGAAACATTTTATTTATGGTTGACCACTTCCATCTTCTTTTGCTGTAGCAGGAATAACAGTAAAGTATATTATTCAGAATATTATCTTCAAAAATAATTTACAGTTGCCCCTCCTAATGCACGGATCTGGGATCCGTGACCTTGAATACTCATGGAGGGGCGACCTCCATTGTTTCCAATGGGGTCTGCTCCCATGGTGCGTGCACTGTGTGTGCTCGCAAGCGCCCACCCCATTCAAGCCTATGGGGCTTGGATATGCGTGAACTTCTGTTTTTGTGGGGAGGGGTTCTGAAACGGATCCCCCATGAAAACGGAGGGCCAACTGTACTTTAAAATTTCTTTGTATTAATTTCTTCTTTCTGATACAACAAAATAATCAACATGTCAAGGATGAGCTGCTTCTTATGATGTATAAGGACTCTCAGTAGTTACTAGTCAGGATGGTTGTAAGTCACCTCTGGTATCAGAAGCAGTATGTCAGTGTGTATGAGTTCCTGATAAGTGCGTGATGGAACATACACTCATGATCTGCTGGCCCGCTTCCCATGGGCAGCTAATTGGCTACTGTGTGAACAGAATGATGGACTAGAGAAGCCTTTTGGTTTGATCCAAAATAACTCTTGTGTTCTTTACAGACAAGTGAATGTGTTTTTCCTAAGTTGCCACCACTTCAGACTGCTGGTGAAGAATGGTACAATTTAATGCTCCCTTACAAAAACCAACCCCATTGCATGTAGAAATCTAGTAGAGTAGGGAATGTTTCAATATTACACTGAATTGATGTCCTCAACTGAAGTGAAAACTTCAAGCTAAATTAAATTGATGTTCCCGGCTAGACTAAACCAATTAAATCAATGGAACTTATATTAATGTGCATTTATTGAGTCCCATTCGTTTCAGTGTGTTTACTCTCGTTGAACCTAGTAATTGATTTAGCCCTTCTAGCTGGGACTAGTAACTGGATTTAGTCTTTAATTCCTTATTTACCTTCTGTTATCCAGACAAACAATCCACAGTGTTTGATATGTGAGCAAATAGCATGCATGTTGTCAGTAGTGGTGGATGGTAGTGGAAAAAGAGAAGAGCAGATCACTGATAAAATATAATTGACAGGTTGTTAGTTACCATGCTCTAGTGAACTACAAATCCTACCATCTCCTACCAGAAACTTTGGAGCTCTGTAGTCTAAAGTATTTTAAAAGAACCAGTACAAAAAGAACTCCAGCATAAAGAATATTTTAAAAAGTGCCATATAAGGCAATGGTGTTAACCTTTATAGCATGTGGCAACTTCAGCATATAATATATATATTTAAAAATCCCTCACTAATGATCGCATAAACTAGATTAGGTTTTTGTTTCCTCTGATGAAAATCTTAACCAGATTACAGTGCGGGTATACGCGGCTTTAATCTTACGTAGAAGATTAAGCCACTGAAAGTATAATGGTGCACGCGTTTGCAGAACTGCTCCCCCATTAAAACATATGGGGGTTGAGCATATGCGGATCCCATGCGTATGGGGAGGGCCCATTGTAGATGTTTTGTCCTAACATTCCAAGCTCTGTATAACTGTGTATCACCTCTTTCCTGACTTAACTTTTCTCCAAAGTTAAAACATCCCAACAATATAATCTTTCCAACATAGGAGAGTTGCTCCTTTGCCTTAATGTTTGGTTTGCATTTCTATACATCTTTTCCAGATCTGCAATATCATTTCTATTAGGTCTGGTCAGATTATCCCTCAAGTTGGATAATCAAAACACCAGAATAATTTCTGTAGTGGCCTATGTCTTTTTCAGCAACAACAAATTATGAAAATTTTTAGTAGGGCAAACGGCACATTTTGTGACTTCAAAGATTTACTGTACCAAGCACTTTGATTGCTAGCCTCCCACCACCATACGGTCTTACAGCTTTCCCAGATGGTTTTAAACAGTATTATGAAAGATTTTGTGCCAGATTTTAAGAATTTCATTCCTGTTGTCTTACTCCTTTACTTAAAAAGATGCTTTGAATATTTGGCTCATTCACCTATAACATTTCTGGCACTGGAACAGTTCAGTTTCCTAATCTTCATTACTAGTGTGGATACCTGGGTTTGAATCCCTGTGTAAACACAAAGCTCATAAGTTGATCTTGAACTGGACACTGTTTTTCAAGTAATTTACAACCTAGGATTTTTTGTAAGATATTTATCAGAATAAAATGAAGGAGAGGGTAGGATTCCTGTTAGTATTACTGGTAATTTCATTATTGTTTACTATTATTGGGCCGAAACAGATGCCCTTTAAAGCTGCTGTCCAGGTGGTGTAGGAGCGTGACATTTATATGCCACACACTCCCACGCCATCCTAAAGCTTCCCAAAGGTTGGGTGGCTGCCCAGATGTGGTAGGCTTCAACGTGCTCCAGCAGTTTGGTGTTTACACAGCACATGCCTCCGGAGTGTCTTAAAGCTGCCATGGGGCCACGGCGGGTGAGAAAAGCCGTCTTTTCCCTGCCCGAAAAAGGAGCGGATCTTTGCCGCTCCTTTTTAGGCCGGCATCAAGGCAGATTGGGCCCTTGGTGAGTGTTCACTGTGGGCTCAGTCAGTGACACCCCTTTCGCCCGTCTGTTTCACCCCATTGTATTGTTTCCTATTATTTACTTCCTCTAAGCAGTTCAAATTGACATGTCTATCACAGATGACTCTACCTCTCTTTTCTAGAATTATTCTAAGAGCAATGGTAGAAATCTTCACCTCTTATATTGTATCCAGTGTTTTGATGGATGATGTAGACAAGCTGAAACTTGGCCCATATAAAATATAATTTTATAGATAATTTTCCTATATAGTCTAGGGAAATATCCTATACAGATAGGCATGGGACACCAGTTCTGGGTTGAGTCTCCTGCAGTGGCAGACTTGTTGCTGTCTGATGAAGCTCTCAGGGGTTGAGCAGCAATGGACAGGAATACCTTCTGGCAGCTTATGTTGGTTTGCCAAATGCATATCTTTGTTAGCACATTGGACATGGCCTTGATTATCTGTGCAGTTATTATCCCTAATCTGTAAAATGTTTTATATGATGATGCTTTGAAAACAACTGGAAAATGTTAAGTGATGCAAAATGTGGTTGGCAGGATGCTGGTGAGAACTGAAGTTCTTAGGGAAAGATTATTCTTTGCCACTTCATTACTGGTTTATTTTAGGGCACCAGTTTTTCTAAATGATCACCTCTACACCTGTGATCTTCCCCACACTTTAATAGCTACTTCACATGCTCTACTGGTAAGAATGATCAGGGTTTTTTAGCATAAGAGACAGCCTTCTTGGTGTTGACCCCACAACTTTGGAACCCACATTAAATATTGAATAAATATTATTTATTTGACCTTGTTTGCTCTTTTGTCTGAAAAGTGTTTCTAGAGCACTTACAAAAATTATTGATTAGATTATTTCAGTTTTCAGGCCTGGAGTCTTAAAAATAGAACCCCAAAGTGAAAGAGAAGGGAAAAAGAGGAAAGCAAATTACTAAAAAATCTTACACATCTTCTTTCTGGTTGAAATAGGTAAAGCAAGCTCGTGCTGCTGTTTCATTTCTGACCAATATATGGTTCCAGCTTGGGCTTTTCCTTACCATTATGTTCTTAAAGGTGAATGTAGGGGTGGAGCCTCGCAGTGTCTCCCTGGTCCTGTGGCCAATAACTAAGGCCAGAAGCTGCAATCTCATGGCATTGCCTCCAGCACAGAGCATTTAGGTGAGCCTTCAAGACCTTTCTCTTCAGAAGTGTCTTTAGCTAAGGCTGTCAGTGACTTAACCAAGCTGTCCCAGCCTCAGTAATATAAACCTTTCTAACATGTTCAGTAATTTTTATCTGTTCCTCTAATGTACATTGCTTTATGAAGTTATAGCTCTGTAAAGTTGATTATAAATATGAAGTCGAAGGCTGGGAAAGCCCCTGTCCCTGGTTGGTGTTCATTTGCATGTGCTGAGTCTTGATTTTAGTGTTTTTCAGGACTGGAGCTAAACTTTGTTTACTTTCAGGGTTTCTTCTTTCCTGTTCAAGTTGTCCAGGTGTTTGTGGATTGCAATGGCTTCCCTGTGCATTCTGACCTGATAGTTGTTGGCACAGTCCAGAGTTTCAGTGTTTTGAAACAGCATTTTATGCCTAGGTTGGTTTATAACGTGTTCTGCTATTGCTGATTTTTCTGGCTGGCCCAGTCTGCAGTATCTCTTGTTTTCCTTGATTTGCATTTGAACACAGTGTTTGGTGGTCCCTATGTAGACTTGTCTGCAGCTGCATGGTATGCGGCAAACTCCTGTAGCCGTGAGAGGGTCTCTCCTGTCCTTCGCTGAGTGCAGCATTTACTGGATTTTCTTGGTCGATCGGTAGATCATTTGGAGGTTGTGTTTCCTCATCAGTTTCCCTATTCTGTCTGTGACTCCTTTGCTGTATGGTAAAAATACCTTACCTTTGGGTGGTTGTTTGTCTTCACTCTTATGGGTTTTTCTGGGTCCGGCAGCCCTTCTGATGTCTGAGCTGGATTAGCCATTAGCATGTAGAACCCAGTTCAGGTCCTGCAATTCATCTTCCAGGAAGTGGGATTCACAGATTCTTTTTGCCCAGTCTACCAGTGTTTTTATTGTGCTTCTTTTTTGTCCTGGGTGATGGTTGGAATTCTTATGTAGGTATCCATCTCTATGTATAGGTTTTCTGTCTACTGTGTGGCCCAAATATTGGTTTGGTTTGCAGATGACCAGGACATCCAAGAATGGCAATGTTCTTTCCTTTTCTTTTTCCATCGTGAATTGGATGTTTGGTTGGATGTTTTTCAGATGGTTCAGAAACACATTCAGAGCTTCTTCTCCATGGCTCCAAATGGTGAAAGTGTCATTCACATATTAGAACCATGTTTTGAAATTTTGGGTGTGCTTTCCAGGGCTTGCTTGTTCCATGTAAAATTTTGCTGTCCAGGGGCTCAGAGGGCCTCCCATGGCTACCCCATCTCTCTGCTCGTAGAATCCAATGTTCCACTGGAAGTAGCTTGTGGTGAGGCAATGTTTGAACAGGGCTGTCATGTCTCCTGGAAAAATTTGTCAGATGAGTGCCATGGTGTTCATTATGGGGACTTTGGTGAACAAAGAGACCACATCAAAGCTGTTTAGTGTGTCTCTGGGCTTAAGTTCAAGGTTGTTGATTTTTTCTGAGTCCTTGATGCATTGGGTGTTTGCCCTATATAGCTTTGTAATTATTTGGCCAGAAACTTAACCAAGGCATATATGGGGGAGCCAATAGCGCTCACTATGGGTTGGAGTGGAGTGGAATCTTTGTGGATCTTGGGACGTCCACAGCAAGACTGTATGGACTTCCCAAGATCCACAATGATTCCAATTGTTCCTAAATCCTGTATTGAGCATACATGAACAACAGAAGAAAGAAAAATATTTTATTTACTTATGCAAGGCTCACCTAAGCTGGTTGTCAAGTAACTTAATTCCCTCATGATTCTCATCCCTTCTTACTTGACTCCCACTCCCAGTGGGTATAAATACAGTCCGTTCTGGACCGTCCCTGTGGATAAAAAACAACAACGTGGAACTTTGAGTCCCACTGTCCTTAAAGCCAGGCACAACATACACATGGGCATGCATGTACATCAATTGAATTCAATGGGGCTTGCTGTCCATAGATATTTAAATTCATTGATAGCAAGCCTGTGGATATCAAGAGCCCACTGTAAATGGCTGCTGTTTGCTCATGTGGGGAGAATTGTTGTGCCTAGGTGCTGTGATAATGACTGTCTGCCACTACCATCCTGTCTTTACTATGTACAGTGATCCTATCAAGTAATTATATAATCAAGCTATATCTTAAGCTTAGAACCCAGTTAGCAAAGGGTTAATTTAACTACTTAGAAAACAGAGTTACATAAGATCAGGAAAGACTCTCTGCCAATTGTGGAAGTCGGAATAATGTGAAAAGGTTTACAATTTGAATTGAAATATTTTGAAAAGGGCAGCATCTGAAGGTGCAAGGGCACACACAAGGAGGGCTGGTGAGGAGAGTTGGTGTTTCACATGTTCTCATGCTTGTTTTTCTAAGAACAATGTTTAAACTTATATTTGAAGTGTTCTCCAAACTATATGATGCTATATTAGCCTGGTGTAATTGTTGTACTTAGAATAAAAACTTCCTTTCAGTACCATTTCATTCATCCTCTCTGGTCACTTGCCCACTCAGACATGCAGGCTACGCTTTCCCCAGGTAGTGTGGTGCGAAATCCTGAGTCACTACTGTTTCCTCGATAGAGCAGATGGAGGGAAGAAGGAAAAACAGATCTTGACTATGTATCCCCTTCCATCTATCGCCCCAAAAGGGAGAAGTGGTAGTAGCTTGTCAATAGGAGCTGGAGGCTCATAGAAGCTACATCATCCTTCACTTGTTTAGAAAATCAGGTGAGGATTAGTATAAGGCAGGACCACTTCTGTTTTGTATACAAAATCCTTATCCAGACATCTTCCTTCCACTGAAGGAGACTTAACAAGAGGCACAATGTATTTTTTTCTTGCCGCATACTGAGAGATTAATCATACAGTACTGCAGGCATGGCTGCTTAAATGTCCTTGCAATATGAAAGTGTCTTTCTTTGCTTTCTTCATAACTGCATGTGTTTTGCAAGTGGGTTGCAAATTCTAAAACACTTTAAAATGTAGAGTAGGAAGAATCAGCAAGCTAATATGAATATTTTACACATATCTTTAACATAGTTTATAAGATTATTACTGAATACAGGGTAGTTTGAATTGAGTAGATGTTGCTGTTGATGTAGATCTCAGGAAATGCAGTGCTGTGATGCAGCTTGTTATGCTTACCATCTCTTAAGACAGGATTTTGCCATGCATATCCTAAGGGAGGTGCTGCCTTACTATCATATAATGGGTTAATGGAGAGCGAAAGTGAGCACAGGCATTCTGCTCAGAAAACGTAAAGGCACTGCCTGCAGCTGTACGGCTTTACGTAGGCACCTGTGGGTTTCAGTGGGTTTAATGCACAGACTGCAGTATGAGGCTAGCACTGACATTTGCTGACTCCAGTATCCTCCCTTGCCTGCTGCTCTGCCAGCTTCTGCACCATCTGAAAGACAAGCAAAATGGTGCAGCATGTTTGAGGCTTCCTTAGGAAACAATAACCTTCACTATGATGCAGAGGTACGTTTGCATAGTGTTTAACGACACATAGAGATGGAAAGCAAAAAGCATTTTTTTCTTATTATGCTACCTTTTACTGCATTCTGAATTTAGTAACACGTATTAGAATATTGCATGTAAAAGGTATTTGTATAATATTGTTAGGGCTAAAACTGACTATGTTAGAACATGTATGCATTTGTATTATGTAGCATTTTTGAACAGTTAAAAGCACTTTCATTATCATACTAAGCTGTATTTGGTAGATATCATTACAATAAGCTCATTTCAGTCACATTGCTTTTTGTGGGAAGGCAAAGAGAAGGCAGGATGAAGTTTTATAATGTCATACATTTGTTTTATAGTGTCTTACATTGTGGATGATTGTTGAGATTTAGCACAAGAGGGAAAATAATTGGAGAATGAAAGCTATAGCAGCCGATCTTTTATTGATGAATACAGTGCCTTGTTAGGTTTGCTTTGCAAATGCTCAGCATTTAAAAATAGAATATTTGCCTGATGCTTGTTCAAATTGATTATGTATAAAAACATGGTGGAAAGACCAGAGAAACAAACAAATAAACATTTTTTTTGGTTTTTACTTTATAAAATGTACGTGTTGAGAACTCTGAATTTGAAATAGCTTTAGTATTGGTATCTAAAACAATATGTTGTAAGGTAAATGTTAAGGTACAACATGGAAGCATTTTAATAAAATCTTACTTGAAATTGTTTCTCACAAACATAACATTATTTTTAGTTCGTTCTAAGCTTGAATGTATTTGTTTTTGAGCTACGTACTTTAACATGACCTCACAAGCTTTGGTGGTTGGCGGTTGATGATTATGAAGGGTCAGATCAACTGGCCACAGCTGGTCTCTCTCCGCCCCCCCCCCCCCTTTTTAGCCTCCCGTACTGTGGTACTGTAAGTTATGATCCAACTTTGCACACACAAAATGGAGTGAAAAATGTTTTAAGCAATGCTGCATTATTAGTGGTGGAGAAGGAATAAGATTGCAGACTGCTATATTTTGATGATAGTGGTTAGAAATCCTTTTCTTAAAAGAACTGCATCTATCTGTGTATCTCCAGGGGGGAAAATCATATTCATAGTATTCCTTCTTGACTTCTGATTATTGGAGGCTTTGGAATGATGATTCTGTGCAGTGAGCCAACATTATGATCCCATTGGTAGGCTCTAATGAAACTCTGCAGAAGGTGGAAATTTAATTTTTGAAGGGGGAGCTTTTGATATTAATGGATAGCTATGGGATTTTTGCTGTATTGAAATAATTGTTTAATACTATTTTCTTTGTTATATGCAAAATTCTTCCACTTGCAGATTTCACCAATGCAGAGGTATCCACCCACCCACCCACCCCCTCCCTCAGAGCATATTTAATACAGTTCTGTATTTTAACAAATAACAGTTTGTCTGAATTTCACCTATATTGAATATGTGCAGTGTTTCATTGTTAGTTAATGATTTGTAGAAGCTTTTCTCTTCCCTTATATTAAAGTCCACACGTGGCTGAATATAATGAGCTTTAGAACAATAATGAGCTTTAGAACAATATTATTGCTTGTAGGTAACAAATAATTCACCCACGTTCCCTATTTTTTCTTTAATTAGCTAAGGTCCCATCATGTGTTAATTTCTGGACATCTTCATGATCCTTAGATGTTACATAATGTTGATGGAGTGTTGCAGATGAAACAGAGTAATATGATTGGCTCTGTAATAGATACAGTATCAGTGGAAGCATTCTGCCTATCTGTTTCAACATCACCTTCAGCATGAGAAATAAGCATTTATGTTATTTCTTTATAAAGTAAAAAAAAAAAAAAGAAAAAGATGTAGTGATAGCCATCACAAGCTCTTTTACATCTCCACTGTATGTTCTTTGTTCTGTGGTGCTTGTGCCTTATATATCCTTCTGTTTTAGTATTTGGCATCAGTTTGATATTAGACAAAAGAATACATTGTGTTTTACATGAAGACCAATGTAATAAAGGTATCTTGTTTATTAAATGTGGGATGTAAAATTTATATTTGGGACAGATTTACAGGAATGAAATACAGACCACTGGCTTCAAAATTGTTTGAATTTATCTTCCAAAATGTGTAAATTAAAATATCACTAAAACCGTGTAATTGACATCCCCACAGCAGGCTATCACAGCCCAAGCAGGTGGAGAATTGTTTTCCTTTGCTTATTAGGTCAGAATAATATACTGGCCTTGACATATTTATTAACTAAGGCGTTACCTGACACAGTGAAATACACCTATTACCTTATTAAACATATGACTTTTTAATTTAAAATGTTTAAAAAGTTAGCTGTACTCTAAAGCTTTATATAGCTAAAAAGCATTTTGTTTCGAAATCACAGAATTTTGAACAAGTCTTAGGTATATCCCACTGTCTGCAGTATGTGCATGGAGATGCAGATAAATATTGCACATACACTATGATGTAGCTGTCACAAAGGCAAAATAGGAATGCAAAATACTTATGTATTATTTTAGTGTTATTTCTCAAAATAAAGAACAGAGAACAGAAAGAACAGACAGAATGGAGACATTGGTTGCTAGTCTTTCATATTCAAAACAAAATGGCTGGTGACTCCTATTGCTGCAAACTGCAGATGAAAAACTACCTGCAATTAAAATATATTTTCAAGGAAAGGGAAAGAAACAAAACAGAAACTTGACCACATGTTTGGTGGCAATTGCTTTCAGGAAAAATGTTAAAACAGTAGTTTCTTTATTAGAGAAAAATCTAAGTTACATTTTTAAACAAAGTTTGCTCTCTCTCGCTCTCTCTCTCTCTCTCTCTCTCTCTATCTATCTATCTATATATATTTAGCTATGCTAAAAGTATTGTCTGTTTTGGAAGAATAGATGCTTCCATTTAAAATAAAATACTATTTAATTGATGCATCCGTATTAGACCTAGTGATAGACAACTGAAGAAAAGGTTCAGGTTTCCATATTTGTATCATTTCAAATATATATTGGAAGGAAGAAGAGCGTTTCCATATATATTCAAAGAATTTTACAGCTGCAATTTGTGTTGGTTTCCATGTAGCAGAGATATGTCCCATTAAATAATTCCCAGGTGTCAAGGGTACAAATAAATGTTATTTGAGCTGTTTTTGCTGGAGGGCATTTTGAGACACAACTGTTCTAAGACTTTCCAGTTAATTGGATAATAATTGGGTATAGATTATCTTATATGGTAGAACTCACTTATCGGAGCAAATGTAGTTTGTATGTGGATGTACAAATGTACTTCTGGTGATGCCACACCCAACACCCTCATAACACATACGCATGATTATCCATGTGTGGCAGTCTGTCTCTAATTCAATACAATTATTTCCAGGAACAGCAATGTTTTCATAAACTTTTGCTTCTTTCAGGACTGTGCTTCAACAGTTGACTGAAGTTATTATTTTCCTTATCATTTATTTGTTCATGGTCATCTGAAATACTTTGATTATTTAATTTAATTTATATAGGAGCAAAGAGCTTCACCATCATAAATGTTCCACAAGTCAGGCTGTAGCTCAGTGGTAACTGACATCCTTTGCTTGCAGAAGGTCACAGTTTTAAAAAGATTGCAGGGGGTAGCAGGCATTGGACTGACCATCGTGTGCTAGCTTTTCACATCACATCCTGGGAAGAAATAGAGACAAATAGCCCCCTCCCCACTAAAGATACCTATTTATGCCACTCAGCACTCCTCATTTTGGCTGAAAATAAGCCTATAAATGTTACAATAATAAAGATGTGAAATAAATACACTGCAGACCGAGAAGTGTTTGGGCAGGGCAGGGGGACATGAAGGTCTACTGCAGTGGTCCCCAAACTTTTTCAGGCTACACCTCCCCTTTTCTCTTGGGTGACAATGCTAGCACCTCCTAGCACCTATTTTATCATATTTGGTCTACTGTTCTACTGCAAATTCAAAACAACCAATCTTGGTCGCTGTTCCCTTTGAACCTTGTCACCTTGGAAGCAGCAACTGAGCAGCTGGCTGAACAGCAACCAAGATGCCTTTCACCAGTGCCAGCCTTGAGGCAAAGGCTGGCACAGTGAGAGCCTTCTCAGTTGCTGCTCCCTTTGCACCTGGTTGCCCTGGGACCAGTAATCAAGCAGCTGGATTAGCAGTGACTGAGAAGCCTCTCACCCATGCTGGCCTTATGGGAAAGTCCAATGCAAGCAAGAGGCCTCTCTGCCACTACTCAGCCAGCTGCTTGGTTGCTGTTCCCAAAGTGACAGGTGCACAGAAGGATTCTCAATCCTTTCCTGTGGTCAGAGAAGGATATAGCTGGTGTGTGTTTAGAGGGATTACAGAGGCTGCATGTTCTGGACTGGAAACTGGTGTGGATGAGGAAAGGGAGAGATTTAATCACAGGAGCTGTTCCAAGGTGAATGATTCTTTCCAATAATTGATCCTGGATACTCTTCTTCTTCCTTCCCCAGAGTCATGTCTTCCCCACAAAGCTTCAAGTGTACCCCCCCATACTGTTTTTTCTGTTACCTCTTTTCTCAACCTATCTGACAAAAGAAAGCGAGAGCAACAGCGCAGCTCCAACCTTCCAATCAAGTCCTAGCAAAGATCACAAATCTTAAGTAGGGTCCCAAATTTGATTTTGCCACCGCTCCCGCCCCCATATGCTCTAAATCCTTGCTCCTGTCATTTGGTCTGTCTCAAAATGGAGTCACCCTGAACCACAGAAGTGATGCCCTGTGCCCAGGTCTTATGAGACTTTCCCAACCACCACTGCTGCTACCACTACTAACAAAAGATGCAGCTAAGGAAGTGAGTTTGCCGGGCAGGCAAAGAATGGGAGACACCACCACACAAATCAATCAGTGAGGCTGCATTGTGGTTTTAATGGATCTGGAAAAAAAGTTTCATGCAATCTTCATCACTACTATAGCCTAAAGTCTGCTGGTTACCCTTGACTTTCTTGTGCACTAATACTTTGACTGAAGCCCTCCCACCTCCCATTCCCTTTTCTCTCACCACTCCCCTGTTGCCCTCTTTTTTCCTCACCACCCCTTTCTGTCTCTTTTTTTGTTCCACCACCCTATTGGATCTTTCCACTGCCCTGGCGGGGAGATGGGGTATACCACTACTTTAGGAACCACTGGTCTAGTGCAACACAGTCTTTTGAATCATTAAAAGTCTCTGGAATGCAGTCAGTTCACTTGGGGCAGCAAATACATTGCATGGAGTGCAAGTCTTCTTTTAACTGGTCACATGGTCCTGTGTGAAGTGGGAATATTCTCTGTCATTTTAGAGGACTCTAACACATATTCGAAGTTTACCCAGGCTGGTGGCACAAGCCTCCTTAAAAGGCACCATGTGAGAGTATCCTCTACTGCTTCCAACTCAATTGACTGTTCCTTGCAATGTGATACGCACTTTAGAATACAGTGTATTTATGGGAGGGGGACGTGTTATGGGTTATGCATGACTGAATGGTGCAATGTGTGTGCATGAGTGAAGAGGGACATTATGTATGAGATGTATTAATGTGTGTGTGTGTGTGTGTGTGTGTGTGTGTGTGAGAGAGAGAGAGAGAGAGAGAGAGAGAGAGAGAGAGAGAGAGATAGGAGTTGATTCACATTAGTGAAACAAGGAAAAAGTAGTGTTGGCTTAATTTCCTTTTGTATGTAACATACTACTTTGAATATATTCCACTACCCTAAACAAGATGAGGAAATTAGCAAACAAGAAAATAGTACTAGGTTGGGAGTATCCACACAATCTTCTTGACTTTTCTGTCACCCCTGAAAAGAAAAGTGTTAGAGCTTGCAAGTTGTAAGCAATCATGGTATAAGATCAGGCCTGCCACGAAGCAGAATGAATAAGTTGCCTCACCTAACAGATGTAGGGGAGACAGAAGCAGCTGTGAAATGGTGTCCTTCTTAAGCTAGCCTGCTGACTTCAGTGGGCCTCAAGATTGATAGTGCATACTGTTATGTCACCATTATAGAAGTAAGATTCAAGTTAAGTTTGCTTGGTTTCAGTACTGAGAATGGAAGGGTTCACTATCTTGTCTTTTACCTTAGGCATCAAAATATCTAAAGCTAGCCACTGGAGATATGTAAGTTGAGGCAGGCACATTAAGCAACAATTTCCATGCTTTGTTGTGACAAATGAATTTGTAAGTACTTTAACTGTTTTTTTAAAAAAACAAATGCAGTTTTCTTAAATCCTAGAAATAGGATTTTATTTGCCTGGAAGGTACTGTATTCCATCTGCCACAATTTGTCTAACTCCATATCATGAGCTTATCATTTCTTATGTTCTTAGTTATCATTTCTTACGTTCTTAGGATAGCATACCCAGCTATCAGCCCGGTTACACGAGAAAGCCATGATTTGAGTGGGTTTAATAATATGAAATTGTGTATTGTTTTTTTTTTCTTATGGGTTGAAAAATGTATTTCAAAAAGCCATTATTTTTTACAACCTTTTTGGACTGGACTAATTATTTAAAGCTATCATAATGCCATGTATCTAGAAAAATGGTGAGTTTTGTAATCAAATAGTATTTCAGACCAGTAAGACAATTTTCTCAAAAAGATAATCGTTTAAATACAATTTTGGACTTCTAAAGTTCTTATTTAGATGTTCAGGATATTTACACTAGGTAAGTAGAATTGAATTTAATAATGGTGTATGCTACACAAAGGACAACTATTCAGAATGCATCTTTAAAATAATAGCAAGTTAAACTTAACATTAGAAATTCTGTTGACTCTTATATCTACCTGAAAGGAGATAATGCAGTATGATTGTTCATGGACATGTTGCCTTAAACTGTTGAGTTTATTCAGCTTCTGGTGTCTCTAAGCAGTGAACCAGCTGGGTAGACAGCTACAGTTCAAGTGGTAGGAGATTTAAAGTCAGCAGATGCACACAGCAGTATATATTTTGCCTACTCTCAAATTCTCCAGCTACCGATTTTTTCTTTGTATGTATAAATTCATATTAATTTCCCCTTTCTATTGATACTTGTGTTCTGTGAAATTTCCTTCTTTTCAACAATGAATTAGGGCCTCACCCTTTAACTGACGTGGCTGCTTTTCTTAGGAGGGAGTGGCTAGGGGTGGTAAGGCAAATGATCCATTTGTGTGAGTTTACAGATGACCATTGAAAGAGCTACAGTTACATGTACAATACAAAATACAATTTATCCACAACCTTCCAGGGAACACCATCTTAACCACTATGGATATGGAATTGCTGTGTACCAGCCTCCCACATAATGATGGACTACAAGTCATCAGAAACATCATTCCAGATGGGACCTTACCAGACCAAGCCACCAAGGTCTGCCATTTTGTTTTCACACACAATTACCTCACCTTTGGTAACAACATATACTGCCATGGCATGCACATGTCACTACAATATGCCAACATCTTTATGGCCAACCTAGAACAATGCCTCCTTAACTCCTGCACCCAGAAACCCCTCTTCTACCTGAGGTACATTGACGATATCTTCATCATTTGGACTCTCAGCGAAGACTCACTCAAAACATTCCATCAGCTTGGATGTATCAACAAAACAAGTTTACTTTCTGCACATGCTGGTATGGTTACAAAATGGATATCTAATTATCACACTATATTGCAAACCCACTGACTGCTACACATGCTTACATGCCTCCAGTTTCCAACCTGAACACACTACCAGAATAATAGTCTACAGCCAAGCCCTCTGATACAATTGCATCTGCTTGGACCCACAATACAAGGATGCAAAACTCATGGAAATACAACAAGTATTCCTCAAACTACAGTACCCACGACATGAAGTAAAACAAATAAATAAATAAGGCAAGACTTGTATCTATTACAGAACAGACTGAAGAGAGAACATGACAGACCCCCCCTAGTGGTGACATACAGCTCCCAATGTAGACCACTCATCAATGAACTACAACCCATTCTGGACAACAATGCTGCCCTCCCCAGGACTCTTGGTGGCAGACTTTTACTCTGGTAGTAAAAGTGGCAGACAGCCTCCCAACCTCAAACAATTACTTATGTATATGAGGGCACACTGTACACAGACATGGGTCCAAATTCTTGCCACAAACCCAAATGGCAACTCTGTCCACATATCTATTCAGGCAATGTCATCACAGGCCCTAAAGACATAACTTGCAATATTAGAGAGACTTTCGTATGCTCATCCTTCAAAGAGATTCATACCATACTATATCAGCAATGCACTTTAGCACGTTGCATTGGACAAACAGGCCAGTCCCTGTGCCAAAAATGGGCAGAAATCAGACATTAGGAATAGGAATACACAGAAACCAGTTGCAGAACACGTCAGTCTCGCTGGGCATTCCATTTCAAACCTAGAATAGCGGTTCTTGAACAAAAGAACTATGAAGGAAGATAGGAAAGCGAAGTAGTAGAATTGGAATGTATCCTCAGACTACACAGTACATCGGCAATAGGTGGAACAGAGATCATGGTTTCCTGGTAGCCTACACACATTTCAACACTGTCTGCCCCCCATCCTTATGAGGGTTCCCTTGACCAGTTCATCACATTGTCCTCTCTGTTTTCCACACTACGTTCCAATACTCAATTCATATGGTTATCTAGTCTCCTTGGCTTTATGCAACACCCTTCCTCTTGTCTTTCTTCCCCAGTGACCATAGTTAAAATTGAACTTGTCATATTATCTCCATAGCCCCAAGGTTTTGAATTTGAATGGACATTCTCACACACAAACGGCTTATATCGGTCTGACTCTGAATTCTCCACTCCAAACACACATCTGAGGAGGTAGGCTCAAGTCTACAAAAGCTGGTGCTACCAACTTCATTCAGTTAGTCTCAAGGGTGCTACAAGATCCCTTTGTAAACTAATTTTTCAGACTAACATGGCTATATCTTTGCATCTACACAGTGATTCAGGGCATTCAAAGCCTCTGGCATAAATTGAGAAAGTGGGTGAATGAGCTTAGTGTCAGCAACACACTCATAAAACCTAGCCCCTAAACTTTGGATGACCTTCCTTGTGGCTTCATTCACATGTTTCATTCACAAGGTTCCCCATGACATTCTTGCAAACAAGCTAGTTGCAATTCATATAAGAGCTATATAAAGGAGATGAAATTTGAATGACTCATGGAATGAATGAAGAAGCATATGAAGATGAACTCCAAATTTTACAAAGTGAGGTGGAAGCTGCAATTAAAGAAATAGGGAAGAATAAATCACTGGGAACACATAATGTTCCGACTTGAACTCATACATTCCACACAGACAGTACCCACTCCATTGTTAATGAAAATTTGCCAACAAATAAGAAAAACAAAATGCTGGCCAGAAGACTGGAAACATTAAATATTCATTCCCATTCACGAAAAATATGACACAAAAGACTGCAGCAACTATAGGACCTTATAATTTCCCATGTAAGCAAAATTATGCTTAAAATTCTGCAAAATAGACTCCGATCATACATGGAGAGAGAAATCCCAGAGGTGCAAGTAGGAATCCGGAAAGGCAAAGGCACTAGAGACCACATAGCAAACATACAATGGCTCATGGAGCTCACCAAGGAATTCCAAAAGAAAATCAGCATGTACTTTGACTGCATAGATCATGAAAAGCTATGGAACACTCTTAAAGACATGGGAACACCAGTACATCTTATAGTGAAGTCGAAGACTTTCATGGCCGGCATCTATGGTTTCTTGTGGGTTTTTCGGGCTATGAGGCCATGTTCTAGAAGAGTTTTTTATTGATGTTTCTCCAGCAGCTGTAGCTGGCATCTTCAGAGAAATGCCAGCCACAGCTGTTGGAGAAATGACAGGAAAACGGATCTCTTCCCAGACTGACCTCCCACAAGAAGGATTGCCGCCTTAGTTGTTATATTTCCATTTCACAAGTTTTAAATGTCTTTTAATGATTAATATTTTAATTGTTATTTAGTTTAATTATTTGTTGTGGAGGGGTGGTGAGAGGGGATAGCGTTATGTTGTTATTGTATGCATTATATTGTTATTGTATATATTATCCAATCCTATTTTGTTTTGTAATCCCGCCTCGATCCATAGGGAGAAGCATGAAATATAAATATAAATATTATTATTAAAAACTCTTCTAGAACACGGCCTCATAGCCCGAAAAACCCACAAAAAACTATACATCTTATAGTCCTGATGAGAAATCTGAATTTAGGAGAAGAGGCAACTCTTAGAACAGAATATGGAGAAACAGAATGGTTCCCAGTTTGCAAAGGGGTCAGTGTATTATCATCCTATTTGTTCAACTTGTATGCAGAAAATATCATACGAAGAGCAGATTTAGATTCAGAAGAAGGAGGAGTAACGATAGAAGCAAGGAACATCAACAACGTAAGACGTGCAAATGACACCATACTACTAACAGGAAACATCATGGACTTGGAACAATTACTAAGGAAGATCAAAGGAGAAAATGCAAAGGCAGGCTTGTTGTTGAACATAAAGAAAATAAAAACAATGAACATAGAGGATCTACATAAATCCAACCTAGACAGTGAGGAAACTGAAATAGTTAAAGATTTCCCATACCTTGGATCAAACATTAATCTGAAAGGATGCTGTGATCAAGAAATCAGAAGACTAGGAATGGAAAGGGCAGCTATGAAAGAACTAGAGAACTGCCTAACAGACAAACAAATACAGTCGGCCCTTCTTATACACGGATTTTTTATACATGGATTCCAGCATACACGGTTTGAAAATGTTCCAAAAAAGTATAAAGTTACCTTGATTTTCCATTTTTTATAAGGGACACCATTTTGCTATGCCATTACATTTAATGGGACTTGAGCATACACGGATTTTGTTATACATGAGGGATCTTGGAACCAAACCCCAGCGTATAACAAGGGTCCACTGTAGGTCCTTGAACATATCAAGCCTGAATGGTCCCTAGAAGCCAAGATGTTTAAATTGAAGCTGTCGTACGTTGATCGTATGAGAAAGCATGCACCATTGGACAAGACAATAATACCAGGGAAGGCAGAAGGCAGATGAAAGAGAGGAAGACCACCTGCCATTTGGATAAATCAGCCTGAATCAAGAGTCATGAGCCTGAATCTACAAGACCTAAGCAGAGCAGTGGAGGATAGGGGGGCTTTGAGATATCATATACACAGGGTAGCCATGAGTTGAAGTCAACTTGAGGGCAGCTATTTTGGCCAAAGACCATAAATATATATATACATACTTGAGGGCAGCTAATAACAACAACAACATTTTTATTTCTTTCCTTTGTCTCCTCAAGGATGCTAATGATACTTAGCTATATTTTTCCACTCCAGAATTCTCTTCTGACATCCAGCATTGTATTACAGCATGTCTTTCAGATATTTAAGCATGGATGTTTCCTTGTCGCCTAAAACTTGACATGGCAAAGGCAGAACTACTTATTTCTTCTTCTTAAACCTTCTTTATAACATACACTCTCTATCAGCAATCATTATGTGTTTTCATTCATCCTGGCAAGAAAGCACATAATCTTGGCTTTATTTTTTATTCTTATTTGTTGATTTCCCCTCATATTGATGCTGTAGTAAATTCATGTTCTTTTTTCTTTATAACATTGCCAAAATCAGACCAACACAAATTCCTACTTCCTCTGGTAAGACCTTATGTTCATTCTTTGATTATTTCCTGCCTTGGTTATTACAGTCTTCTTTCGATTTGTCTTTCATTATCTCACTTTAGTGATTTGGTTGCCATTTAACATTCTGCTGTCAAGATTATCTTCTTGTCCTGTCGTTTTGATCATGTTACCCACTTTTAATATCTCTTCATTGGTTACCCATTCCTTCTATGATTCAGTGGTACTCAAACCTTTAACCCTTGGAGACCTCCCCAATATATCTATGCATGGACATTGTAGCCTCTCCTCAACATAATATATGAATTAAAATATTTTATTTAGTATTTGTATTTTCATTTGCACATTCATGTATATTTTAACATTTTATAAGGAAATAATATGATTCAAATTAGAACAGCTTTAAGTAAATTCAGTATTCAACTGAACACATGTGTACATTTTACACATAAAAAGGTTGAGGAGGAGGAGGGATGAGAGCCTCCTAGTCTTGCGCCCCCCCCCCCCCCGAGCAACTTTCATGCCCCCTGGGGCCCCACCCTACTGTTTGAGAACAAGCTTCTTGTTTTATCATTCAAAGCCATACACAAGCTAGCTCCTCTCCACATTTGTTTTTAACAACCTGCTTGAGATCTGCGTTCTAGGAACGGTTTCCTGCTCCTTGGCTCAGCTTCATCATTTTCCCCTCGCTGCATCATACTCTTGGAATTGCCTCCCTGAACATTTGCAGACCGCTCCTTTCCTCATTATTTTTAAATCTCAATTTAAAACGTTATTGTTTTCCAATGTTTTTTGAATTTCATTTTGAAGATTGTTTATTGATCTTGTATATTTCGATTATATGTATTTGTTAGTTAGCTTTATATTATGTTGTATTTTTTATATTTTATCTGGATAATTTGTTTTACAATTGTTTTGTATAGTTTTATATTTTTATTATTCCTTTCCCCATGTGTGTATGTACACTTTTGCTTTATGTCTCCTGTACGTCTTGTGTCTGTTATGCTTGTGACAACAGTGGTGAATGGGCACTGTCTTACACATCTGTGTTATGTGTTGCAGTTAGGTGGATAATCTTGACTGCCTTGCCATGAAGAGCATAAAGTCAGTTGGTGGTCAGTTGAGCGAAAGCATTTCCCTTGGATGAAAAAAGAACCTTGTGTTAGATCTTGGAAATGAGCTGATATCACTCTGATATCAGAGTGATATGCCAAATCTGAGGCAAACCATCAAAAAATGGGCTGATTTGGATTATGCACTCTATCTTCACTCTTTGCTTTAGCTGAACAAGCATCTACATCAAAAGAATGCTGTTACTTCTACTGTAGGCTAGTGGATAAGAAAACCAGCAACACTGAAGTGACATACTCTGGTTTTCTGTAAGATGGCAGAAAGAAGAGTGGCCCATCAGTGAGAGACATGAGGCTATTTTTTATCATTGGGGAATACAGTTTTTAAACACAGGATTGATTATCCCTTATCCACAATGCTTGGGACCAGAAATATTCTGTATTTCAGATCCCCCCTCCCGATTTTGGAATACATATATGCTCATATACATAATGATACAGGAGGCTGGAGAGATCTCTCCGATATGTCAGGAATCCGAGTGTAACTGTTGGACATAAATCCATGCTTTCTGTCATTTCACAGATTCTCACATTTTTCTCCAGCCTCACAAATGCAGTATAGGTACATAGCTCAAATAGTTTTGGATTTTGAAATACTTCGGAATTCTGGATAATGGATACTTAACCTGTGATAAAACCGATGTTAGGCCTTCTTGCAAATAAATGAAATACATGCTTTCCTCCAAGGTTTATACTGATTTCCTATATGCTTGTCTTCAAAATGTGGTTTTCTGTGGTTTAGAGCTGGAAATAATTGTAAAGACAGAAAAATGGTGTTAGTTATGATAATTGTGAAAAAGGAGAGCAAATTGCTCTATATGACTGTATTCTAGACTGTCTTGTCCAGGATTGTCTACTCTTATTGAAAAGCCTTAAAAGAGCTAGGAAAGGCATCTGCCTGTTTCTCCTTAAATTGAAGTGCATACACTGAATAGCTCTGCAAGACATGTGTTCTACTAGTGAGCTATAGCCTTTCCCCTGAATACGATAGTCTAAAAGAGGAAATAGAGTGTGTGTTTTCCCTGTAAGTGAAGAGATTCTTAGTCATCTCTATTATAACAATTGATTAAAAAAATTCAAGTTCCCATTCTGTTGTTAGTTTGTATGTTTTTTGCATGGTTTGTATAGGGTAGGCTTGGGGAGCCAGGGAGAATTATATTTCGGCTGTGGAAACTCTTCAAAGTCTGGAGTATGCTAGAATCAGATTCACCATTATACCTCTTGCTCTTTCTGCAAGCAAAATAATTACTTAGAAAAAGTAATTCAAATGGATAGATTTGGATGATGGCAAATTGGATGAGGCATTCTGAGCAGCACATTTTAGTAAATGAATTGGTTTCCAAGTATATAATAACTTGAAACAGAAGTATGGTTGTGTGCCTTCAAGTCATTTCCAAATTATGGCGATCCTAAGGCGAACCTATCATGGGCATTTCTTGGCATGTTTTGTCCACAGAGCCTTTCTCTGAGGATGAGAGAATGTGACTTGGTCAAGGTCACCATGGCTGAGTTGGGATTTGAAACCTGGCCTCCAGAGTCCTAGTCCAACAGTCAAACCACTACACCATAGTGAATCTTAAAACTGTATGTTTATAAAAATCCATATTTTAGCCATAGTTTCTGGTCTTTTTGTCACACAAGCTCCTACAGTGCTTCACTTACGAAAGGTAAACTTTATAGTTTTTATGTGCTAGCTAGGATAGCACCTTATGTTCTTTTTGGTGTATAGTATGCCCATATTGCTTCATCAAATTCACAATTTTGATGGGTTCCCAAAAGTAGCTTAATCCATGATGTGCAGTTATATGAACTTGAAAGTTACCTTCATAGTCATGGTGACATCAGCTCACATCTTCTTTGTTATTCTCTGTATAATTGATCTAATATGGACGCCTGCTTTTAACATGCTGGCAACTCATTATCTAAAGCACTTTGTGAATATTGGCTGCTGTACTATAAATGGAATCTTATCAATCTAGACATAATGAAATTGATGTTGGTGGGTGGTTAATCTGCCTAGGTGTTTATGCCTTGTTTTGGACAGGGTTCAGCTTTCCTAAAAACAAAACATTATTTCAGCCATTTCTAAAGGCAGAATGTAAGAGCCCCTAACTGCAGGACTGGGCAATTGTGTTGGTGGCAGGGGGCAGTTTTCACCTGTACCTTATTTGTGGGCTGCACTGTGTTTTCGGTGACTCAGATGTGATATTACATCACTTCCAGTTTTCCCTTTGTTTTTTCGTCTTTTGGGAGTTCAGGGGGTGTGGTATGGAAGGGAAGTAAACTAAACCATGATGGTTTACATCAGATTTGAGCTATTTGTGGGTGAAAAATCCCCCAGAATTTTGAATTTGAGATACAGTTTTGAGGGCTTTGGCACTGATTGGAACAACAAAAATGGGGTTGTGGCTGCTTGTAGGACTGCATTTCCTTATCCCATTTCTGCTATTTTAATTGAGTATGCCAACCCTACCTGGACAGATATAGTCTTCCCTCAATTATCTACTGTATTTTCTGGCGTATAAGACGACCCCCAGCTTTTCTAATTAAAATATAGAGTTTGAGATATACTCGCTGTATAAGACTACCCCTCTTCCAACGTACACCAAATACAAATTTAAAAAAACATCAGATTTGATTTCAATATGGTAATTTAAATTCAAATGCTTATGACATGCAGGTACTTAGCAGGAAAACTTGTTGTATACAAAGCCTGCTTGGATTGGTCAGTTCTCCCTGCCAGCCCAGCCCTCCCCGTCTCCAAGACTATCAGAGCGGTAGCGCAAACACAGCTCATTTTTCCATACTCCAGGTGTCTTGGACACCTGCAACTTGCTCCGCCCTTCACTTACACCTTCCAAGTGAGGCGCCCCCTCACCTCGTCATCGGGATTGCATTAAGTCACTTCTTTCCATGAATCCTGAGTGGATTTTCTTCTATTGTACTTGTACAGTACCACCCTTGCTGCTTTCATACGGTCGTCGCATATGGTGGGGATGCGGCCGTGGCCGTTTTTGAGCTCCCCCTACCATATGCATTGACCGCAGATTCTCCAGTTCAACTCAGAGGTTTTAGCACCCGCCCTATAAGATGACACCCGGCATATAAGACGACCCCTGACTTTTGAGAAGATTTTCCTGGGTTAAAAAGTAGTCTGATATGCCAGAAAATACAGTATGTTGTTGAACATTGCAGATTGGCTACTGTAATGTGTTATATGTTGGACTATCTTTGCAGGTTTTGGAACTACAATTTAGAACACAACTGATAGACAGCTAACAGGGCTGGAGCACAATTGACATATTACTGTATAATGATTTTTATTGTATTTTGGTTCCTTCCATATTCCTAAACTCAACTCAAAGATTATTTTTAACTTTTAAAGCCATTCATAGGCCTGTTACAGACAGGCCAAAATAAAGCTGCTTCGAGTCACTTTGAAGGTATGGTATTTCAATGATGCATGAGTCCTAAGAGTCCTAAAGCCACACCAAACCTGTACTCCAGTCCTTAGGACTGGAGCGTGGCTTTAGTGCAGCTTTTTGACTCCTAGGACTCATGCATCATTGAAATACCATACCTCCAAAGTGACTTGAAGCAGCTTTATTTTGGCCTGTCTGTAACAGGCCATAATTTGAGGCCAGGTAAAGGAGGTTCGGTCTCCATGTGTGCCTGTCCATAGACCTTCATTTTTAGGTCTTCTCTTAGTGTCAGCATTTTAAATAATGAAGTGGCTGCTTGTGTAACTTTGTATTACTTATGGTCTGTCCAGCAAGTTTTGCCTGGTGCATGACATGTTATCATTTTTATTTTATTTTCCTAGGCTTTATATTTTTCTGTTCATAATTTTATCTGTTTTATCTTTGCTGTGTGATTTTATAGTTTTTGTATTTTTATATGGATTCTAGTTTAATAGTATTTTAGTTTAATTATTCTAAATACTAATTACTTTACTATTCTAGTTTAATAGTATTTTAATTATTCATTATATCTGCACAATGTCAGTTAATTGAAGGGTGGAGTACAACTGTCCAGAAGTAGCTATAGTTTGTTGTAGAATTTACACACAACTAGAATTGCAAGGTAAACATTTTACAATCCAGTCATCCGAAGAATTTTAAAAATGGGCCTGACTTTCAGCCACTTGCCATATACAGTTTTTCTAAATCAGGCTTAAAAATGACTGGGATAAAAGTTGTCCTAACAATTATTGTATTTATTAGGACAACTTTTATCCCAGTTATCTTTCCCCCTGCTGCATTTGTGATTGCTTTCATTATATCTCTCTCTTTCTTCTTTTCTTTCTTCCTGTTATTTTATTATTATTAATTTTTGGCAACCAACAGCTACTCAAAATTAAATGTTCCATCTCATGTGAACATGCGTTTTCTGGCTCTGGTGCTTGGTATTGTGAAATATCCTTGATTCTGCACCCACATGCATTCCTGTGTACATTGGATATTTTTTACTCCATGACTCCTTTGAGTTCTCATTGTGATAAGAAAATGCCCTAAATTGAGGCAATCAGTGGAAGATTTTTATCTGCCCAGATTAGGGTTAATAGTGTTTAATTAAAGAAAACCATTATAAAAGGAAAGCCAATTTTAATATAGCTAAACTTTAGCAAAAGAAAGCATTTTTGTGAAAATAAAAGGAGAGGAAACAACAGCCGTATCATTGAGGAAATCCACTAGAGACTGCCAAACCAGGCAGAAGACTGAGGGCCAAAACACATTGCAGAAATAATCCAGTTTGTGACCGTTTTAACTGCCCTGGTTCAATGCTAGGGAATTCTGGGAACTGTAGTTTTGTAAGACATTTAGCCTTCTCCATCAGAGTTCTGGGGTTTTCTTCCAGTTAGTCTCAAAGATGCTACAAGACACCTTTGTTTTGAGTCAGACATACACTTTGGAATTCAGATGGGTGGTTTCAGTAAATTGGATGCATAGAGCCCCATAGATTGAAATAACTGGAAAGGGGTGCGTTAAGACCAATGGAGTTCATTGAAAGTTAGATATTGAGGGCAGAGACCACTCCAATGAGTAAGAAAAATAAGAAGCATTTAAAGTATCCTTGGTTGTTTCATAAGGAATGTTCTAACGAGCTCAGATTTAAAGATAAGTATAGGAAATGGATGGAGGGGCAAACCAGCAAGAAACAAGGATGTTTAGTAGGTCTGTCACTGTGAGGGCAGTGAATCCACCCTTGATTTTGCCACTACTCCTGCAGCTGGCACAACTGCCTTGAGTTCTGTGAAGGGATAGGATTTGTAATTGGGAGAGTTCCCTGTTAAGCTGAAGCAGTTGCAGGAGGAACAGCGCTAAATTAAAGTGTGGCTTTTCTACCTCCACTGAGGCCCTGTCCAGATGGGCCAAAAAGCACGTACTGAGTATGTGCTAGGGTTGCCTGGGAGCTTCCTTTTCAGACGCTCCCTAACCCTAGTACGTACTCAGTATCGTACTAGTACTAGTACGTACCCTGTCTACACGGGTGCTGCCATTTTGATGCGTCGGATGCGTAGTGTCCGCACGCCCCGTCATGCTTGCAACGTCATGAGTGCGTCATTTGCGCACTTGGGCATCGCAAGTGCAATGCAAAAAGAACCCACTTTTGAGGTTTTTTTCCGGCCGCCGGGAAGCCTTGCCGTTTGGCAGCTGAGGCTTCCCGACGCCGGAAATGGAGGCGGCGGCAGACCGCCCTTTTTGGGTGGTCTGTATCCCGCCTGAGATAGGTCTCCTGGCTACCCTTGCCACAGATGAATACAAATGAGTAGTCAGAGCTTGTAGGAAATATCAGGAAGGATAAACTCTAGAGTGAGTGTAAACTTGTAAGAGGTATTAGAAATAACACAATAGATTTGTAGATACGTTTGGACAGTTCCCTCCAGTCCATCTGCCTTGGTCCAGGCCTTGGAGGTTGAGAAGAACTGCTGGACCTCATCCCCTTCCCCTCCACCACTCCCTTCTCCTTTTGTGTCATGTCTTTTTAGATTGTAAGCCTGAGGGCAGGGAACCGTCTAATTTAAAAAGATTGTATGTACAGAGCTGTGTAAATTTACAGTGCTTTATAAATAAAGGTTAATAATAATAATAATAATAATAATAATAATAATAATAATGGGAAGAACATGGAAGTGGGAGGGCATCTTTTGGGTACTTAGAGGATTTTTCTTTTCTTTTCTTTCTTTTTTTTTTTTTTTGAGGAGGGTGTTTCAATGTTGTACAGTGATATGTATTGCAATGTACATGTATCCTGCATAGCATGAGCATAGTGGGTTCTGGGCTGATGTATTACCTGGGATGGCTTCTTGGAAAGACACCTTCCTGCTCATAGACACCCAGTTGTTGTCCTGCAGTCTTTAGTATACTTCTTATTTCTTAACAGCAGAGGTCTATTGTATTACTGTCATTAGGTAAGCAAGCAAGCATGAGGGGATGGCTGCTAGTCACCGCACCTTTCTTTGGAATTTTATTTGGCTTGTGAGTGAGCTTATTCACGAGTGAGAGTGATACAACAGGCTACTTGCTGTGTTTGTTTTACAGGATATAGGCCAGGGAATAATTACTGACTGAATAGGAAGAAACAGAATTTTCATAGTGATGTCAGTGAAAATAGTTTGATAGTTAATCCATTAAATATTTTTAGTTCATTAAAGCTTGTAACTTAAAAACAATTGATGGATTTCACTGTAGATGGTATTAAATATGATTATACACTTGTCCCTCCATATTCACTATGGTTAGGGGCACAGGACTCCCGTGAATATGGAAAAACCTCAAATAACAAAAACATGTTTTTACTTGAGTGGACACTTCTCTAGGAATCTCTAGGTCCTCCAGGGCAACTCTGTGGTCAAAGTCTGGCAGGCACTGACCATAGAACTTCACTGGAGGAGCTATAAAGGCCTAGTGGAGTATTCTCTCTAGGAATCTCTTGGTCTTTCAGTGCAACTTTTAGAGTAAGTTGACCATAGAGTTGCACTGGAGGAGCCAGATATTCCTAGAGAGAACATATTAATAAAACCCGTGAATAATCAAATCCGCAAGTATCAAAGCCGCAAATATGGAGGGATGACTGTACTTGTCTTTTTGTGATACAGAAGGAAGTGTAAGAGAAATTACAGTTCCATAAAATAATTGTTTAGATTGTTTGATTTTAACACAATTGCCTGGTTTGATATTAACACAGTGGTTTGTAGGTGTTTGGGGCTGTAGATACTGTCTATATTCTGGTCCTTCATATCTTTCTCTCCTTACCTTTGTATATAAAAAATAAAGATTGCCCAAATTCAGCTGTAAGATCTTATAGTCTGGTAAAAAACTTCCCCTGTCAGGTTGTCATGACTTAAGTTCCCTGTAGTAGCAAACACCTAAAACAATTTAAGCAAACCGTAACAATTAATGAACACTATTTTTGAAATAGGACTTCAAGACATTTTTTAAAATCCTTACAAATACCTCCTTCCCTGCAAAATTCCCCTTTCCCTTTTATATATAATGAAATAATATATATGCTTAATAAATGATGATGTTAGGTAAAGTGATTGTGCCTCTATTTTACATTCTATTCTGACCGTGCCATGCATTCTGGAATATAAATATTGACATGCATATCTATTGTTGCTAATCTGGTCATCTGATCAATGAGAATGACGTAGACTTAATTACATAATGTTTCTATGTCCTTCTCATATACCCACAAAGATTTTCTCGTATGTTAGCATCTGCTGTTGCAGACCTTTCTGAATAGCATTATAATAAAAGAAATCCCTGTGAAATTTGATTTGGGGTAACATTTTTCAGTGCAAAATTGTAGCAAAACCAGCTGGTGTTTTAATATGGTATTGTGATTTTGGTCAGATGTTTATGAAGCCATCATGAGAAACCTGAAGAGATCCTTTTTGAAAATATGGTGCATGGATCTCACTGAGGGACTACAGACACAAACTAACAGTGGTTTTGATGTCTTCTCTCTTTTATAATCAAAATACAACCAGCTGGTCTGTTGTGTCTTAAGAGGCAGTGATGGTACTGGAAGAGAAGCTACATCTACCTGATATCTCTGCTGTACTGATATACTTGTGCTGTTTTGGTTCTCATGCAGATGGAGGAAGTGAGGAACAAGCAGACAGAAGGCAAGCAAGCATAGACTACTGTCAGAGCCGTTCTGGGCAAGGTAAATAAATAACCAATTTTTATAGATAAAATGCCTTGTCAAATCTATTTGTGATTTTTTTTTAATGTATTTCAAATATGACGTAATTCGCTAGCTTTTTACAAACTCCTAACATTTACATAGGAAGATAAAATCTTGGAAATAGTATTGTAAGATCCCATATTAGAATGTTCTGTATCTTAGAATCAGTGGCTTCTGCCTAATCTTTTCTTAGTCAGCTTTATTGGAGAATATCACATCGTTAGGGGCCTAAAGTTATCCTGTCTAATTTTTGGAAGCTAACTAGGGACAGCCCTGGTTAGTACTTGGATGGGAGACCACCAGCAAAAACCAGGTGCTATAGGCTATATTTCAGAGGAAAGAATTGACAAAACCACCTCTGAGTATTCCTTGTCTAAGAAAATCCTATGAAATTGAGACGTTGTGATAAATTGACAGGCGACTTGAAGGCCCATAGAAATGTATCCCAAGGATGATTACAGCAAATATAAATAGCCATAGTGGAGTAGTATTTGATAACTTGCTACAACCTTTCTCTGAAAAAAATACCGTACCAGAGTATAGTTGAGGTGGGTGGAAAGGGCTATTTAAGGAAGGGACCATAACCTCACTACACTCAATCAGCTTTCTTTCAGCTGTTCGCTTAACCTCCCCCTTTTTATGGTTGAATTCTATGTGCTCCGATGAGCTAGTTTCATTCCACATGTCATTCAACATCTATTCTTTCTTTATATGTGACAGATAGATGTAATATTTTCTTTGTGAATGGAATCTCTATTCTGAAAACTGGAGACATTAGAAATACCAGTTCAGGAAGACACTCGAGAAGTGGGCACAAATGCCCACATTTCAAAGAATCATAACATCTAGGAGGAGTTGGAGGGACCACAAAGTCTAACTAGTCCAATCCTCCACCATGCAGAATACACAACTAAAGTACTCCTGAAAGAGTCCTATCATACTTGGTGAAAGATCTGGAAACCATTCCCTATGAGGACCAACTTAGGGAGCTGGGTATATATAATCCGGAGAAGAGATGGTTAAGAGATGATATGATAGCCCTGTTTAAGTGTTTGAAGGGATGTCATGCTGAAGATGGAGCAAGCTTGTTTTCTTTTGCTCCAGAGACTAGGACATGGAGCAATGGGTTCAAACTACAGGAAAGGAGAGTCCATCTCAACATTAGGAGGAACTTCTTGACATTAAGAGCTGTTCGACAGTAGAACACACTCCCTTAGAGTGTGGTGGAGTTTCCTTCTTTGGAAATAGAAGCTGGATGGCCACCTGCTGGGGGAGCTTTGATTCTGTGTTCCTGCACGGCAGAATGGGGTTGGACTGGATGGCCCTTGTGGCTCTTTCAAATGTATGATTCTATGAACTTCTGTTTAGAGAGCTGCAAAGACAGAGAGTCTTTCACCTTCTGAGACTGTCTATTCCACTGTTAAGTAGTTCTTACAGTAATGAAGTTCTTCCTAATGTTTATCCATATTACAATAACAATGTGTTTGACATGTATCCATATTAATATTTTTCTTGGCGGTTAATTTTCAGAGAGATATCAACAGTAATGAAAATACCTTTGACACATAGCCCCTGTTGATTGTTCTCAATGAAAGATAGCACCTTGTGATAGATTTGCCTTAGGGTTGCCATAAATCAGAAATGATAAAGGCATGCATCAGCAACTTAAAAAAAAATAATAACAGAAATCTAAGTACTTGCTAGGAAGTCAGTCAGTATTTCAATAGCACTGGCTACACAGATGGTGGGATATCATACTAAATTGGCAGATGGTGATGGGTATAAAAATGGTCTTGAAGTGTAGCTTCCTTCTAAAGACAGATGTCAACAAATATATATGTTTAAACTATGAATGTTTGTCATAATTTGTATATTCACAAGAGTAAATGATCAAATATTACTTAAGTGAGGGAAAGGGTGTACTGGCTAGGGTGATATACAAGTAGAAATGGTTTCTGTAATCCATTCAGAGTTGTGATGGCTTTTCCTTTTGTTAAGTGGTATTTGAGGTTGACTCAGCACTTCCACTTTGTTCTGTTCAAACACTGTTCAATAACATTCAGGTTAAGAAAACATTCTAGCTCTTGAGTTCATAATGTCACTAGAAATGTAAAGCCTATAGACTTGCTTGTAAAAGTATCTTTAAAATGTTAACAAATCATGAAAAGTCCCAATCCCTTATGCTGATTTATTCCTGCTTTATGCATATGTCCAGGGTACAAGTTAAACAGATAGTGCGATTAAATGCAGCCTTCCCTAACCCCTTTGCCAATTGGAAGACATTCTATACAGTATTCTCTCCTAACAGTAGCTCTTGTCCTGAGTACAGTTTATGCATCGGGGCAATCTAATGAGGCACACCAATTTCTTTAAGAACTGTGCATGATCTGCACAATCAAAGGCTTTGCTATAATCAAAGTATACGTTGATGTTCTTCTGAAATTATTTGATGTGCTCCATTATCCATTGTCAGTTTTATTTTGGCATGGTGGTTGATTTAGTGTTTTCCTTAACTTTACTCTCATTTTTGATATTAGGAGTTTATAGTCTGTGTCACAATCTGCTCCTGGTCTTATCTTTACAGAGAAAATTGAGCTTCTTCATATTCTGCTTACAGTAATGTATATTTGATTTCCATATTAGTCATCAGGTGATGTCCATGTATATAGCCGCCTCTATGGTTACTTGAAGAATTTCGGCAAGCTGTTGGCCTTGCAAGGTTCAGCGAGTCAATATCTGGCTTCATTTCTTCATGCCAGGCCATTTATTTTCTTACAATCTTTGATTCTGCTCTATTTCCTGGTTTTGCATTCCAGTCACCTATGAGTAACAAGAAGTCCTGTTTTTGTGTGTAATCAATGTGCTCCTAGATCTCAGCATAGAATCTTTCAACTACTTCTTCTGCCTACGTAGTTGGGGCATAAATTTGATGAACTTTATATTGATCCCTGTAGTTTTATTGATATTATTTGCATTATATCTGACTTATACAGTTGAATAGTTTCTATAAGTAAATAAAAATACACAGTGATTTTATTTTATGGAAAACACTATGTAATTTTTGACTCAAAATGTCCCATTCCTATCCACTTTAGCTCAGTTTCCCCAAGTATTGCAATGTTTATACATTCCATTTCCTGTTTTACTGTGTCTAGCTTCCTTTATTCATGTTTCTCATATCCCATGTCCATAGGGATATGTGTTGTGCAGATTTGAACTGTCCTTTTGCCTCTAAGCATGGCAATATCATTTCGGCTTGAGTTCAATTGCATTATTAGCCACAGTGCTACTAGTAGATGTCCTCTGCTGTGTCCCAGTAGTTTGTTGAGTGCTATCTGAGCTAGGAGTTTCATCTTCTAGCATGATCTCTTGTTTCATTTTTGGATTTTCTCATCATAGGGGTTTTCATGGTAAAACATATTGAAAAGGAGGTTTACTATGCCTTTTTCTCTGCAGTACTAACAATTGTTCACAATGGTGCTACTGCCATTGTCTCTGAGAGATTCTCTGCCAGTGTTCCCTCCCTGCTGCTGCTGTTGCTTTTGCTGCTGCTGCTGCCCAGTAGCTGTTTGGCACATCTAGTTTGGCTCTTCAGAAAATTCTGTCTGACATCTGATCCCCTATCAACAGCACTGCTGTTGTCAGTATAGTCTCATACTCCTCATGAGCACTCAGTCCCACTCCTGTGGCTATTTTCTGTACCCCAAATGAAAACATATTGGCCTGTTACAGACAGGCCAAAATAAAGCTGCTTCAAGTCACTTTGGAGGTATAGTATTTCAATGATGCATGAGTCCTAAGAGTCCAAAAGCCACACCAAAGCTGCACTCAAGTCCTTAGGACTGGAGCATGGCTTTGGTGCGGCTTTTGGACTCTTAGGACACATGCATCATTGAAATACCATACCTCCAAAGTTACTCAAAGCAGCTTTATTTTGGCCTGTCTGTAACAGGCCATTGTAAAATATAGTATTAATCAGCAGTTAACCACTGATCCCTGTGGTCACAGCTTCTGTGCTCTTCTGTCCTGCAGAAGAAAAGGATAGGGATTAAATGATCAAGGAAGAATGCAGGTGGATAGGGGATAATTTCTGAGGGAATACAAGAGATAGTACACTGAGGTTTTCTCTCTTTTTTCCACTTGTAAGCACTATTGCTGTTTGAATAAGGTTCAGAAATATATTGGTAACCGATGGAGCACTTGCAGCATAGAAGATATAATGTTCCTTGCTATTCTAATAGCATTGTTCTATACTAACAGCAGTTTATAAACTTGAAAGGAAGTTCAACATCTAACTCATTGCAGTAAAATGAGTGTAGATTACAATATATGGATAGTTCTGATTATACAGTCAGCCCTCCCCATAGGCGGGCTTGCCTTCTGCGGCTTCGAGCTTACTTGGAAGGCAAACCGCGGCAGAAGTAATGGGGCATGTTATTGCGCTGCTGTGAGCATGTGTTGCCGCAAGCACGTGCTGCTCCATTATTTTCTATGGGGCTTGAGCATATGCTGTTTTCACCATAAGCGGGGTTTGGGTGGGCCGGAATGGATCCCCCGGGTATGGGGAGGGCAGACTATACTGTATTTCTTCAGGAGATGTTGTAGCTAACAGAATATCTTAAACTGGTGAAAGCTGCCAATACCACCAAGACCTCTTGGACCTCTAGTGACAAAGCTAGATATAAAAATCACCCCATACTATGATATGATACTGCAAGAACAGTAGAACACTATTTCAAACAGGCTGAAAACTATTTTCCTGAATGAAAGAACTAGCCCAACACAGGATATCTGGTTTTTTTAGAACAGAGCTTCCATTTAATAGTCTCATCCATCTCATTATCCTCTCACAGACTTATCTTATTTGTCCAAGATGCCTAGCCACTTAGGGCCGAAACATATGGTCTGGAAAAGCCAGCTTTTAGCCGGCTTGGGGCCGTGGTGTTTAGACATGACATGACCCCAAGTCGACCAGAACCTGCGCTAGAGATTACACGCTAACTAGTTTCCAGGTGATGCCATTTGCCCCAGAGTGAGCAAAAAGCTGGCTTTAGAGTTGAAGGAGTGGCTTTTTTCAGCCCCAAATAGGAGTTGATTCTTCCCACTCCTACTTGGGGTGGAAGCTGTCAGGATTGGGTAGCACGGTCTAGGGTTGCCATAATTGTCCACTAAAACCCGGGACAAAATGTAGGAAAAAATCTAGACCAAACTGTAGGACAACAGCAGGACAAAACTCAGCCCAAAATGTAGGACATTTAAGAAAAATGGAGGACCTTAAATGTCCTACTTTTTGGGCTAAGTTTAGTCCTGCAGTTGTCCTACAGTTTGGTCTAGATTTTGTCCTACATTTTGTCCCGAGTTTTAGTGGACAATTATGGCAACCCAACTGTAGGGTCATCTCTTTCGCCCCTTAGGGTCAGTCTGTTTAGCTCCTTAGTTATCTTCAGCTCATTGTAATTATTCCTGAGGATAAGGGGCTGGTAACTGGGAGGTAGGTGGCACTGCTTCCACCACTTGGTTTACATTCTCAAGACAGCTGCATTCATGATAACTAAACCTGTTCTTCGTGTTTTGTGTGCCTCACACAAATGGATTATCCTGCACCTGTGCAAAGCACTTCTAGAACCTTCTAGAAACTCGTAGAGCGTTTTAGAGTTAGTCCTGCCCACCAGTTCATTTTTGTATGCTGCTGCATCATCATCATCATGAGGAACTCTTGCTTTGCTTTCATTTTTGATTCAGCCTTTGGCCACTTATATATGGATTTGCTATCATCCTACTTCATCCTAAAAAACTTCAACTTAGCTATATTGCAACTCATCTTGGTAATAGGTTTGACTGAACAATTCATAGTTATGTGTTGTCACTACAGTGAACTATGGCAATAAAGTCACACAATGAAAACTTTATGGTAAGAAAATTCCCCAATTCTTTTAAAGCATAATCAGGTTCTTCTGTATGTGAGTTGACATCTTATGTAGGAACAAAAGGCATACGAAGAACAGGCCTGTCATATAGGAGGGTTCACTTTTGACTCATCCAGACAGACAGACAGACAGACAGACAGACAGACAGACAGACATATTTGTGTATGACTGAGACTCTTCTCTCCAGTCTTTGACTGTGGAGCTCATATGAATTAATAATTGATTAAGGAGAGTGAAGACTTCATGAGAATGTTGTGAGCATAGAGAAAGAGAGAGCCCTTCAACATTTTCTTCAATCCACGGAACTTTCCCACAGGCTCAGTATTATCCCTTCTTCTTTGTGTTCTTATTCCTGTGCAGAGACGTGTCTGTATTGTGCCTACTGCTATGTCCCAAAACTGTTCTCTCTTTAGATCCCTTTTATCCACTGCATTTCTTCTTCGTGGTCTCTGCGAATCATACAAATGGGTTGTACTGCGCCTGCGCAGTGCCTTCGGAAACTTCTGGAATCACTAGGCAAAGTACACTTTGCAACATGTTGAAACTTTTTGGCGGTAACCCCGCCCATCCCCTATAAAGCCTCCGTTCCCACTCTTTTCCCCAGTTCCTTTTTTCCGCCGCGTTAGCTGCCACTAGGAACTTCGCTCTCTATCTCAGATAAGGAATCACTGGAAATTTGACCTCGGACCGTTTTTGACTCTTCTCTGCCCTGCCCTTGAACTGATTTTGGCTATTAAGACCCCGGACTGTTTTGACCTCACGCTTGTCTCTCCCTCGGCTTGTTTTCCTCGCTCGTTGCCAACCGGACCGTCTGACTTCGCTCTTCGGATCATGCCATCGGTGCCTTTTAAGAAGTGCTCCGTGTGTGGGGGTAAGATTCCCGGCCAGGATCCCCATTCATCCTGTCTTCTGTGTTTAGGGGAGACTCACGTCCCAGCCTCTTGCGCCTTGTGCAAGTCTCTAACCCCTCAAGCGAGGAAAAATCGGGAGACCAGATTGAAGGCTGCGATTTATACCAAAGTCTTCACTTCGGGGGCAATGTCTTCTGTGGCAGCTTCGTCTTCGACCACGACTCCCCTGCCGACCCTTGCTGAGACTCCAACTCAACCGCCACCGGTTGATCCGCCGGCCCTCACCGTGGATGTTCCATCTGAGTCCCAGGGCCCGTCCGAAGAGGTCTCCAAACCCCCTAAGAAGGACAAAAAACATAAGAAGGTCCCCAAGGAGAGCCGGACCGTCGACAAGGACTCGAGCTCCCATAAGGGTTCTGCCTCGAGATCCTCTGTCCCGAAGGCACCCACTTCTACCACCCCGAAGTCGGGTTCCGCTTCGAGGCCTTCGTCTACCAAGACCTTGACGTCTCCGGGAGCGACCAAGTCTCCAACTCAAACGGCGGCCTCTGTTTCATCTAAGAGGCCCCGTTCTTCTTCCTTGGATGACGACCATCAAGCTCCAAAACGACACCATTCGTTGGAACGAGACCGGGAAGGCACTCCTCAAGTTCGCTCCGAAGTCCGCTCCGACACCGTACGCAGGCGCTCGGATGCCGACCGTAGACCGTCGGATACCGACTCCCGACCATCAGATCCGCGCCTGGCGGCCAAGAGGGCAAAGACCTCGACCTCCAAGACACATGACACAGATACCAGCCGTGCAGATCGTCCCCTCGATCTAGCCTTGGGGTCCCGACCTCTACCCACCTTCCGTCACACTTGTGAGGAGACTGTCCAACTCCTCTCGGAACCTGCTTCTCCTGCTGGCTCCAGAGATGACCGTCGCTCTCCGACTCCGATGCCTACCCGCACGCGTCGGGTTGTTTCACCGTCCCCATCCAGAGGCCCTGAGCCTGAGTATTACTATGACTCTGAAACGGGCAGGTACTATAAACTAGTCCCTCAGGATGATGTCGAGTCCTTCCTCGAGCACCGAGATCGGAGGCCCAGACCGAGAGCCTCTTCTAGACCCTCCAGGGTATCGGCGTTTTCACCCCGTCGCGTGGAAGCCACTACCGATCCGGACGTCGTGAACCTCGAGTCGGATGAGGAGGCATCTTCCCAGGTCCGTTATCGTCCAAGACGTGACTCACTCTCTTCCCGGGACGATGACTATCAGTCGGTCAACCAGGATTTTGCTCAGCCGGGTGCAGTTTCCCCGTCCGACGACGTCCGAACCTTTGCGGAGCACGTCATTAAAATGAGCAATGCTCTGGACATTAAAATCTCTCAGACCGAGGAGGAAGCGTCGGACCCGATCGAGAGACGAGTCCATGGTAGACTGCCTACCCCGCCAGCAATACCTCTTCTTCCCTCCTTAGAGAAGTTGGCCAGGCGCTCTTGGGAGGCCCCTGCGTCTACGGCGTCAAATAACAGAAAGGTCGAGTCCCTCTATAGGATCTCACCGACGAATCCATCTTGGCTGTTTGGCCACCCCAAACAAAATTCAGCCATTGTAGAGGGCTCGCAACGTGCGTCCGCCCCGAAGGCTTCCCTAATGCCCTCGGACAAGGAGGCCAAGAAGATCGACGCCTTGGCTAAAAAGGCTTACTTCTCTTCGGCGTTAGGCATGAGGGTGGCAAATTACAATGCATGCATGAGCGCGTACATCCAGTGGCTCATGGAAAAAGTCTCCCCTCTCATACCGGACTTACCTGACGAGTCCCAGGCTATCCTCTCGGAGGTCCGTGACGAGGCCCACTCGATTGGAGGGTGGCTCATCACCTCAGCCAGACATGCCACTGACTGTTCCGCTAAGTCTATGGCGGCTGCCATAGCACTCCGCAGACACGCCTGGCTAAGGTCTTCGGACCTAAACCAAAACGCTCGCTCTACCATCGAGGACATGCCCTTCGACGAGGATGGCCTCTTCCATCGCGAGACCGACGAGAAGCTCAATTTCAAGTATAGAATGAGAACCGCGGCTAAGAAGCACGGTATGTCTTCTTCCCCCCAGTCATCTTCTCGCAAGCGCTTCACTGCGGTACGCCAGTGGTATGGCCAGGGCCAGAGACCCTACCAACAGGATCGGCCTTTCCAGCGCCAGGATCAGGCCAGACAGCGCTTTCCGTCCCAATATTCCTCCTCCTCGGGCCGTCGATCGGGGCCCAAATACAAAAAGAATTACAGGAGGCAAGATTCGGACCCAAATAAGAAGAGAAACTGAGGGGACGCAGCGTACTCCGTCGTTTCTCCTGTCCCTTCCTTCTTGGACAGACTGAGGCCTTTTGCTAACACCTGGGCCGCAATCACCACCAATTCTTGGGCCCTCACCATCGTCTGCAGGGGTTATGCCCTTGAATTTGAAGAGCTCCCACCAACTGGAGCTATCCTGTCCACACCCCCCTCAGACACCCTTCTCGACGAAGTACGCACCCTTCTCGCCAAAGGCGCCATCTCCACTGTCGATCCCGTCGACATTCCTAGATGTTTCTTCTCCCGTTATTTTACGGTCCCGAAGCCTGACGGAGGAATCAGGCCTATATTGGACCTTAAACAATTGAATGCTTACCTGTCTTATCGTCGTTTCCGGATGGTAACGCTTGCTTCTATTTTACCTCTGTTGCAGCAGGACCTGTGGTTTGCAACGATCGACTTAAAGGACGCTTATTTCCATGTCAGCATCCGAGAGTCCCACCGCAGGTTTCTGGCGTTCGCCGTCGGGACGGACGCCTACAGATACAACGTCCTCCCCTTCGGCCTATCTACAGCTCCTCGCATCTTCACCAAGTGCATGGCGCCCGTGATATCTTACCTACATCGCCGCGGCATGAGGGTCTTCCCGTATCTGGACGACTGGCTCTTCGTGGCCCCTTCACGTCAAGAGCTGCAACGGCACACCTCAGAGGCACTCGAGCTCTTACGGGACCTGGGACTGGTGGTCAATCTCGAAAAATCCCAACTGCTCCCCACCAGGCAGATAAGGTTCATCGGTGTCCGGGAAAGCAGCCAAAGGCTGATAAGGCAGCTAGTTCCCAAACAAACAACCCTCTCCCAGCACAGCAAAGTCAGTCCTAGAGAGATGCAGTAGCTTTACCAAAAGGGATTACCAAGAGAATTGTCAGACAGTCCGAGGTTCAGGGCAACAGATAGGCAGGTCGATGAAGCAGTCCAAGGTCAAGGTTTCCGGGTATTCAAGACAAGAAGCCAAGGAGCCAGAGACAGAGTCTTTCCTCTAAAAGAGTCAGATATCCACTGGCAAAGAACCACACATGCTCCAGGTGTTTATAAAGGCAAGGAGCTGGCCTTCAGCTGTGCCTGATTGCGAAGACGCTTCTGATAAAGCCTCCGAGATCTTCGAAGGCCCTCTCTTTCTGCTCGACGCTCATTGAAGGTAGGCACACTGCCCAGATCCTCCTCCATGTCCACAGCCTCGGCACCAGGCAAACTTGACTGCTGAACCTCTGGAGGGGCCACAGACTCTGCTCCAGCAGAACTAGGGCCAGCCTCTGGCTCCTCCATTACAGGTTCAAGCCCCTGGGGCTCTGGCTCCTCCGTTATAGGTTCAGATCCCAGAGGCTCTAGCTCATCCTCTGAGTCCTCCAAGCCATCTTCCAGGCTGGGCATGACAATCGGGTCCATCCTCGACTCAGACAGTTGTACTGCATACCTGCCTCCAGACCGTTTCCAGGCCTTGGTCCGAGCTGTCAGCAGGTGCACCACCCGAAGGCGGGTTATGGCCAGGGACGTCCAGGTGGCTTTGGGCCACATGGCATCGACAACATTCGTCACTCCGTGGGCAAGACTTCGTTCTCGACCGCTGCAGTCGTGGTTCCTGTCGGTCTTCGACCTGGAAAGAGACCCCCCTTCCCGCAGACTCACCGTACCAAGACCAGTCATACGCTCCCTCCGTTGGTGGCTCGACTGCCAGAACGTCTGCGTCGGTATGCCTTTTTCGCCGCCCCAGCCAGAGTTGGTGTTGACCACGGATGCATCAGAAGAAGGATGGGGAGCCCACGCCCTAGACCTGTGGGCCAAGGGCATCTGGTCCCTAGACGAGAGGGTACTCCACATCAACGCGCTAGAACTGTTGGCGGTGGAAAAGGCCTTAAAAGCTTTCAAGTCCTCACTGTCGGGAAAGGTCATCCAGCTCAGGACAGACAACACCACGGTGATGTACTACCTGAACAAACAAGGAGGCACCAGGTCGCGCACCCTCCTGGACATCACGCTCCGACTTTGGGACTGGTGCATCGCCCGAGACATTTTGCTTCAAGCAGTACACTTACCGGGCACCCAGAACTCTCATGCAGACCTACTAAGCAGGTCCCCCTCGTCATGCCACGAGTGGGGACTCCACCCAGAGACTGTACACGACCTCTTTGCCTGATGGGGAACCCCACAGATAGACCTGTTTGCAACCGTGTACAACTCCCATTGTCCCCAGTTCTGCTCCCGGACGCTGGACGACGACTCCCTCGGGGACGCGTTTGGGTTCCGATGGTCGGGGATAGCACTCTATGCCTTTCCCCCCTTCCCGTTGATCACCAGGACGGTCTCCAAGATGGTCTCAGATGCAGCCGACGCGATCCTGATCACGCCTTGGTGACCGGGACAGCCCTGGTTTCCTTGCCTTCTTCACCTCTCTCGAGCCAACTTTCTCCGGCTCGAGCCCAGGCCAGATCTCCTCACGGTTCAACGAGGACGGGTTCGACATCCGGACATCGAGACCCTTCCCCTGGTGGCATGGAGAATCCATCCCTAGCCCAGCTACCGGCCTCGGTACGGAATGTCATCTTGGCTGCCGGAAAACCGGCCACCCAAAAGTCCTATAGACTTAAGTGGAACAGATTTCTTCGATTCCTGTCTGACAGACACCTCTCCCTAGCCCAGGTGACGACACCGGTGGTCCTGGAATTCCTGATGTCCCTGATTGATGCGGGCCTCTGTATCACATCTGTTAAGTGCTACCTGTCCGCTATCTGCTCTTCCTTCCAGTTTGACGGCAAGCCCTCTTTTTTCAAGGACCCCCTGGTCAAGGGATTCCTGAGGGGATGCAATAACTTACACCCTCAGGTATCTTTGCCGACTCCGGCTTGGAGCCTCGAGACGGTGTTGGGGGCCTTACAGTCTAAACCATTTGAGCCTCTAGCCACCACTGACATTAGACTTTTAATCTGGAAAACGGTATTTCTGGTGGCTATCACTTCTGCCCGCCGTGCGGGCGAGCTTTGTGCCTTACGCCGAGACCAGCCCTTCCTTAGATTTCACTTGGACAAGGTAGTTCTCAGGACAGATATTACCTTCTTACCCAAGGTTGTTTCCACCTTTCATATGTGCCAGGATATTGTTCTACCTACCCTGGCACTGAGCCCGACTACCGATACCGAGAGGGCCCTGCACTCCCTGGACGTCCGTAGGGCCCTAGCCTTTTACCTGGACAGAACTAGGGACTCGAGCCGCTCTGAGAAACTGTTCCAGTGCTACTCGGGACCGAAGAGAGGACTGCCCGTGTCGGTTCAGAGACTCTCTAAGTGGGTTTCTAGTACTATTGCCCTATCTTATGAGCTTTTGGGCAAGCCTTTGCCGACCAGGATTCGCTCCCATGCCACAAGGGCAGTAGCGGCCTCTTCTGCCTTCCTGTCAGGTATTCCTTTGGACGACATTTGTAGGGCTGCTGTATGGTCACAACCTTTGACTTTTATTAAACACTACAGGTTGGACACTAGGGCAAAAAGGGATGCAGCTTTCGGGAGGGCTGTGTTGGTATCAGGACTACATTGATTTGTTTAGCTGTCTACTGTGTTCCATGCAGACAGCACAAACCTAGGCATTCTCGAAGGACTCAATGCTTGGTGTTGGATGCCCTCGTTTGGGCTTGTTTCATAAGGTGGGATTTCTTTGCAAGTATATAAACAAACCATCAACTCTTATGCTTGTGTTCAGTTATTCTTTATTGACCATTAACTTATTGGTTCACTGAGGTATCATGACACTCCCGCCTCCGCTGACCTTAGCTTGCCAGTCTCAACCCATTTGTATGATTCGCAGAGACCACGAAGAAGAAGGACAGGTTGCTTACCTGTAACGGTATTTCTTCGAGTGGTCATCTGCGAATACATACAAATCCCGCCCATCCTCCCCTCAGTGTCCTGCTCTGATTGGCTCATTTTTTGTCGCCTACACGGCGGAAAATTGCGGAACTGGGGAAAAGAGCGGGAACGGAGGCTTTATAGGGGATGGGCGGGGTTACCGCCAAAAAGTTTCAACATGTTGCAAAGTGTACTTTGCCTAGTGATTCCAGAAGTTTCCGAAGGCACTGCGCAGGCGCAGTACAACCCATTTGTATGTATTCGCAGATGACCACTCGAAGAAATACCGTTACAGGTAAGCAACCTGTCCTTATCCAGTGTATTCTTACATCTCATTAATGCTGAGATTTCCTCATTTGTCTCTACTCTGTAACTCTTCTGCCACAGTTCTTCCTTTTCCTTCCTATCTTCTTTCTTAAAAATTGCTTTGACCTTGGTTCACTTTCCTCTCATTTATGGCATCTAAAGCTCTTATTAAGAAGTTCTTCTTTGTGATCTCTGTGACTCACACATACAGGCTGTTTGAGTTCACAGATGACCAATGGAAGAACTACAGTTACAGGTAAACTTCCTGTCAGTCTCTCCTTCTGATGGGCATTCTCTCTGGGTTGTTTTGTTGTTGTTGTTTGTTTTTCATTTATTTTGCTTGAGAGAAGGTCACAGTGTTCTATCTGTCATACATTCCCACATCAGGATTTAAAGAACTGTATGAGCTCTGGCTTTAGCTTTGCTGGTAAAGCGATGTGAAATAAGTCACTTTTTTGTGAGAAACCATAATTACTGAAGATATTAGATCACAGAAAGTCCTTAAAATGTTATCATCAGCTTTGGCTGCAGCAACTTCAGCACCATGATCAACATCAATACTCGTGTCTTCCATATTAGTTTTAATGTTTGTCTCACCTACATTGATTTTGGTACTAGACCTAATGCAGCAACGAGCTATGTGTGCATACCCTGTAGTTCCTTTGTCTACCTTGGCATGGAACCTCCTGTGGCACAGGATTCACCCACCTCACCACTGTCTTCAGATTGTCTGGATTGGAAGTGTTGGACACAGGTGTTTAATCAGGATGACCTAACTTGCTAAACTTGATACTAGAGGTCTCTGATGCAGAAACTTTGATCATAACTGAAGGAGGTCTCACTCCCTGCTTCCAACATGGTCCTGATCTTGAAACCAGCTACAACACTTTTACCATGAGACTTTCCATATTGGTGTGTTTCTTCAGTGGCATAAAATGATAGTATAAGAGACAGACCAGTTTCAGAAGTATTATTTAGTTGTCTACCTCAACTTTACTACCAGTTCTAACATCTTGAAAATGACACACTCTGTTTTGGTACTTTGTCCTGAGTATGATGTCTGGTTCAGGATACATCTCCAATTAGTCAATTATATGTGGTATTGCTATTGTGAGAAATCCAGAGATTGTTTTCATAGTTTACCAAGCAGATCAGATTCTAGGTGTAGATTAAAATCTTCAAGACAGTTCCATCAATCTTCTCCATGTTCTCCTTCTTTAGCTGTGCTTAGGATTAAAATGAAGAACATGCACACTTGTATGTCCATGTATCAATAATCCTTTGAGGAATTGTATTAGCATTCATTCATTTTTTCCAGAAAATTACAAGAATGTGGCCTTTCTTTTTCAACCGGAAGCTCTCCACTAAATGAGAACCTGCTCAGCCACGTAACCCCACTGGGTGATCTTGGGCAAGTCACATTCTCTAGCCTCAGAGGATGGCAGTGGCAAACCCTCTTTGAAGAAACTAACGTTTGGCATGGCTCAACAAAGAATAGAAGTAAGAGGAAACACTTGTGCTATAGTTCACAGACATTTGCTGAAGAGGTGTGTCTTGTACTGTGCTGTTACTTTCTTGACCACTGCAACAGGACAAAGCTTTGATCCCTCTCTTCTTTTTTGTTTTGTTTTCAGACAGTACAAGCTACATCTTCTTTTTCTGTACCCTTCTTCCCATTTTGCATTCCCTTTTGCTTTCGTTTATCTAAATAAACAAATCATAGTGTCCTGAAGAAAAATGAAGACTTAATCATGCTTGATGGTGGTTAGTCAAATCAAGAGATTGGTTTCCATTTCAGAGCTGTTATGAGACACAGTAAAGCTTGTCTCCTTGTTGGCTGATGACCAGATAAGAAGATATTAGCCACGGTAATAAAACTGGCCTCAATCAAGTTAGAAAGCAAACAGTCTGAGAGTCTGCTTCCCATGGCTGTTTATTATGGACAGCTCTTACAGCTATTTCCTAGGGTGTATATCATGCCTTATAATTCAGAAAAAGCCACTGCTGTGTGGATAGATAGATAATAATATACTGTGAAGTCGAAGGATCTCACGGCCGGCATCCATAGATTTTTGTGGGTTTTTCGGGCTATGTGGTCATGTTCTAGAAGAGTTTCTTCCTGACGTTTTACCAGCATCTGTGGCTGGCATCTTCAGAGAATGCTTGCCTGGAAAAGAGTTGGTTATATATATTGTGTGACCTGGAAAGGTAGGAGTGATTTGCAAGTGTATTGTTCTGTTGCTAATGGCAGGCCCCAGGGTGGGAGGGTATGCAAAGGAGGATTAGTGTCTGCTTGATTAGTACTCATTGTCTGCTGGCAAACCCCTGACCCAAGGAGATTTCTTATTTGCATACAGAATAAGTAAAGAGATAGTAGAGGAACACCTTGTTAATCTAAATGAATTTAAGTCTCCGGGACCAGATGAACTCCATCCAAGGGTATTAAAAGAACTGGCAAAAGTAATATCGGAGCCATTGGCAATCATATTTGAAAACTCCTGGAGAACAGGAGAGATCCCAGCAGACTGGCGAAGGGCAAACGTTGTCCCCATCTTCAAAAAGGGGAAAAAAGAGGATCCCAACAATTATCGTCCAGTTAGTCTGACATCAGTTCTAGGAAAGATTCTGGAGCAGATCATTAAACAGAGAGTCTGTGAACATCTAGAAGGCAATGCCATAATCACAAAAAGTCAACATGGGTTTCAGAGAAACAAGTCATGCCAGACAAATCTAATCTCTTTCTTTGATAAAATTACCAGCTTGGTAGATGAAGGGAATGCTGTGGATATAGTATATCTTGATTTCAGTAAGGCCTTTGACAAGGTTTCCCATGACATTCTTGCAAACAAGCTTGTAAAATGTGGGCTAGACAAAGGAACTGTTAAATGGATCTGTAATTGGTTGACCGGCCGAACCCAAAGGGTGCTCAACAATGGCTCCTTTTCATCTTGGAGAGAAGTGACCAGTGGGGTCCCACAGGGCTCTGTCCTGGGCCCAGTGCTATTCAACATCTTTATCAATGACCTGGATGACAGAATTGGGAGCATACTTATCAAATTTGCAGATGACACCAAATTAGGGGGAATAGCTAATACCCCAGAGGACAGGATCAAGATTCAAAATGACCTGAATAGACTAGAAAGCTGGGCCAAAGCTAACAAAATGAAATTCAACACAGAGAAATGTAAGGTATTGCACTTAGGGCGGAAAAATAAAATGCACAGATATAGGATGGGTGACACCTGGCTGAATGAAACTACGTGTGAAAGGGATCTAGGAGTCCAAGTAGACCACAGGTTGAACATGAGTGAACAGTGTGATGCGGCAGCTAAAAAGGCCAATGCTATTTTAGGCTGCATCAATAGAAGTATAGTGTCTAGATCAAGAGAAGTAATAGTGCCACTGTATTCTGCTCTGGTCAGGCCCCACCTAGAATATTGTGTCCAGTTCTGGGCGCCACAATTCAGAAAGGACATTGAGAAACTGGAGCGTGTCCAAAGGAGGGCGACAAAAATGGTGAAGGGTCTGGAAACCATGCCCTATGAGGAACGACTTAGGGAGCTGGGGATGTTTAGCCTGGAGAAAAGAAGGTTAAGAGGTGATATGATAGCCCTGTTTAAATATTTGAAAGGATGTCATATTGAGGAGGGAGCAAGCTTGTTTTCTGCTGCTCCAGAGAACAGGACCCGGAACAATGGATGCAAGCTACAGGAAAAGAGATTCCACCTGAACATTAGGAGGAACTTCCTGACAGTAAGGGCTGTTCGACAGTGGAATGCACTTCCTCGGAAGGTGATAGAGTCTCCTTCCTTGGAGGTCTTTAAACAGAGGTTGGATGGCCATCTGTCAGGGATGCTTTGATTTGGATTTCCTGCATGGCAGGGGGTTGGACTGGATGGCCCTAGTGGTCTGTTCCAACTCTACGATTCTATGATTCTATGATTTGTTGAGTCTTGATCTTGCTATTTTTCAGGAGTGGTAGCCAAATCTTGTTTATTTTAAGGGTTTCCTCTTTCCTGTTGAAATTTTCCAGGTTTTTGTGGATTTCAATGGCTTCCCTGTGCATCCTGACATGGTAGTGGTTCTAGTAAGTTATTTTTTTCTCATGATATGACCAGAATACGACAGCTTCAGTTTAGTCATCTTTGCTTCCAGGGAGACCATGTGTTCTTTATAATTCAGGATCTTATAGCTTAATTTGTAACTAAATAGATAAATAAATATTTTTGAAATCACATTCAGTTTTTAATTATATTGTAAATAAATTTATTTTTGTTGTCCTCTCACCCTACGGCTTTCAATGTGTTCAGTAATTTAACATCCCTAATTATTATATATCATAACTTTACCTACTGCTTATTCTGGGACACTGTCAGTGCAACTGATCTCCATGTGACACTTGAGTTTATTGGTTCTCTTTTGGACTCTAATTGTGTTGGACAAGATGTAACTGAGAAGTCCAGCCACCCACCTTTTCAGATCCTGATTATCCTAATGGTGGATCACAATGGTTATATCTTTTATTCTTTTCAGGAATTGCCCACCCCAATATTTGTTTTTAGATGTGCTTCACTCAGATGTAGATTCTTGGGCCAAATATTTTATTTTTTCACTATAATTTGGATGCTTCCTTTCTGGTGTCCAACACTGTAATCTGTGAGACCTCATTCTTTATCTAGCTATGATGAGGTTAATCTCACTTACATATCTTGGCATTGATTGTTGGGACATGGACAGCACTCATACAGTCAGTGTAGTGAGTTCTCCAATGAAATGACACTACTTCACACCTACTTCAAACATGGACATGTAGTGTCTGGCAGGGCAGTAGGTTTGCAGCAGAAAGGGGAGGATCATCATGGGCTGTGTCCTATATTTATTTGTTTTGGCCAGGGAGAAAGGCAGGCTATAAATCAAATAAATAAACAAGCAAATGTTTATTGAATTGATATCCTGCTTTTCCCCCCAAATAGGATTCATCATCATTCATCATTATGAGCCAGCTATTAGAATACAGCTCATCCTTCTTATGCATGTGCTTCCTGCAACATTTGGAAGCCAGGATTGTTGAGCATGGTCCTTCGTTGTGTCCCCCCACCCCCAATATTGTGGGGGATGGGCAAACGGAGGGAAACTGATTGAGGATTGTCAAAGTCTATAGCCTCCATGTTTGGCTTTCTCCCAGTCTGCTGATATCTGACCCAGGAAGGTTAGGCTGTAGCTTTCACTAACCTTTTCTACTTCTACGTTGCTCTGCTGCCACCATTGCATAACTGGCAGGACAAGAAAAAGTTGAGTAATCTGTTCTTTTTGTGCTCGTCTGTGCAGTCACACAGCTCAACCAATTCATTGCCATTGAAGCCCACCACTGCACTTGCTTATATAGCTTCTGCAATAGTCTGTTAGTAACTGAACAGGAAAGTCGGACTCATTTGTAGTGCTGTGCAGGCACATACCCTATATGTGTGACTGCACAGATATCTATTTGAAGAACTAGTTGCAGGTAAGTAACCAGTAGTACACAGAGTATTGCTGCTTAGGACTCCCAAGCATTGGGAAGATGGCAGCCAGAACAAGAAACCCTCAACATGTCCCTAGGACATTCTAAGGAATTAAGAGATTTTGAAGTGTCTTATATGAAGTCTCTCTGCTACAGATTTGTAGGCCTTGGGCATGTATTCTTTGAATGCTTTAAAAACATGTATAGATTTGTACCATTTGTGCTGCAGTAATAACCAGATAAAAGGGAGTGTAAAAGCAAGCATCTAATACTGCCATTCAAGTTCTTTATAGGCTAGGAAAAGTATTTATAGTCTCAGAAGAAATCTACCTACTTTAATATATATTCTACAGAGTCTTTAGTTTATAGACAGTATTTTGACCCTCTGCATGGGCTAGGCTTGGCCCTTGTGGAGGAGTCTTGTGTGATCCTTGGGCCCTTGGACCATCTATTTTTTGTAAAAAAAATCATTGGTTACTGAATTAATTTTCTAGCCAAAAATGGGAGGAGGGTCAATTTTGACCATTTCAGACACATCCATAGCCACCCTGAAGCAGGAAACAAGCAACAAAAATTCTAGCTAGACCAAGGTGACCATATATCATAACCACAAAAGAGGACCAGGAATCACAAAAAGCAGGACATTCAAGAAAAATATACAACGTTAAAAAATAAAAGCTAAAACCACAATTATAAATATAAATTAATTTCATATGGTTTTATTTACAACTACATTATATATACTGTATTTTATTATGTGCTCAACTGTATTTTCTGATGAACTTACATTTGTTAAAATGCCTTTTGATTTGCAATATACTTATAGAACTCAGAGCAAGATAAATGCTTAAAACTGTACTTTACCAGCAACAAAACCTTGACTTAATATACGTTTAAATTATTCCTTTCATTTGTCCACTGTGCTGAAATAAAGGGGAAAATCTTGTCAACATTTGCATTTGCAAGCAGCCCGTTGCCTAGCGTGTTTGCACTCCTTTCCTCTTCTGAGAAACAAGCATGCCCTGAACTCTGGAGGCAAGTCTTGTCTGCTGCTGCTCCTAGGAAAAAATAACCTTTAGAAGGATCCCTCCTATTTTCCCTATTTGCAGCAAGGACAGGCTGACAAGTAGACACATTTTTAAAGGGGAAAGCAAATGTAGTGTCACTCAATGAGTCCTATTGGCACAGTGATTAAAACCAGTATTGCAGCCATCCAGTCACAAACCACAAGATTGTGAGTTTAATCCCAACCAGGGGCTCAGGGTCAACTCAGCCTTGCATCCTTCGGAGGCCACAAAAATGAGTACCCAGCTTGATGGGGGCAGTTAGCTTACAGTTGTAAACAGCTTAGAGACTTCTCAGTACAGTATGAAGCGGTATATAAATGAAGCTGCTGTTTGCTGTTGCTTCTTCATTATGCTCAAAATGTAGGATGATTTGGAATTCTTCTCGACATAAGGTTGAAATGTAGGACATGTCCTAGAAAAGGAGGACATCTGGTCACCCTGAGCTAGTCGTGACTTCCATTTGCTGGAAACATGACTTCTGGTCACTGCTGAGCCTACTGGTGTGTCTGCCAAAGGGAAGTGCTGAAAATAGTCTTCCTATCTCCAGTGCAAGCCCAACCTTGCTGTAGGAAGTCACAGATATTGCTTATGAACTGATTTAAGACAAGGAGGCCATACTGTATTAATTTTTTAAAATGTTACATTTCTCTTAGGTGTCAGCTCCACGGAGAACGATTGTGCATTTGAACCAGACTATGCTATCCCAACTCTTCCAGTGCCCGAAGGTATGCAGCACATTCGGATTATGGAAGGCATGTCCCGCTCTCTCCCATCCTCCCCATTACTAACACATCAGTCTATCAGTGTTCGGCTGCAGCCCATGAAGAAATTAACTGGTAAGAAACAGACACAAGTTTAGTAAGTTTGAAGTGTTGAATAACTTGGCATTCCCTCCTCCCCTCAAAACACTGTGTAAGTTGAGTAAATTTGGTTTTGATTTTACTGGGAATATGATCTGTATTAAATTTAGGAGTCTTTTGTGAACAAAGAAATGAACAAAACAAAGAGTGTGAAGAACTTTGCTATTTTTAAAGGTATTATTAAAATACACATCCTTTATCTTTTACCAGTATTTACATGAAATATGATCAAGGTAGTGAATTTGGTTTCAGTGGTTCCCATTGAGTTCTTTGGGGTGATAATCATAGTCATAATTGAGAGGGTCGAACCTGCTTTATTCTTGAGATGCTTGGAATGCCAGAGAAAATATGTTTATTGTCCTACAAGACAGTTTTGTCTCTGGTGCACATCATAATGAGTCCCAAAACTGCCTGCTGTTTTGGATAGTGGATGATCTAGTCATCTTTGACAAAGACTCCTGCAGAGTTCCAGGCTTTACTCCTGTTGGCAACCCTGATGTTGAAGTGAAGGAGGATTTGTTCCCTATCTCTTCTCATTTTCCAAATCATGAACAAAGTTTATGACATAGGAGGTTCTTACCTTCAGTACCATTTCATAGTTCGTCATTGAAAATAAGTCCTTACTGTCTCCTTTGCCTGACTGAAGGTTGTGTTTGTCTTATGGGGAACTGGGGTGAGGACCATGTGTGGAAATGGTTTGACCTCATCCTATTCTCCATCTTGAGGTAATGATTTCAGTTCTTTGCCACCTATGCCTATCATTCTGTGTGAGAGGAATGGTGGGAGGGAATCCCCCCAAATGGCATATATCTCCTATGAACTCCTACATAGAAGGAGATGTACAATTTTTAAAATTACAGAATAAGAAAAAGAAACCAATTAAAATACAGACAATAGCAGAATCACTGCAATTCTCATATATCTTCTTAAATCTTAGCCAGTACTTATTATTTTATATTTTCTTGGTTTCATCTTTTTCCATGAACAAGTAGGCAGTATTTCAGAGGTAACAACAGCGTGGGATAGATGGTTCCAAAGCACCGTGTCACTGCCGAGTCTAGGGTTAGGGACCACGCACCAACCGCACAGTACCTAACCCTAGCACAGCACGGCGGCGGACTAATGGCGGCATCCCGTGTACATGGGTGCTGCCATTTTGATGTAAGCGACATGCAACATATACATGTAGCCATTGGCATACTCATGAAGTCCGCCTGGTGGCTCAAAAAGAACCCGGGATGCCACACGATTTGGCGGCTGCAGCGTCCCTTCAGAGGGAAATAGGCCTCCACCAGGCCACCCTTTTGGGGCGGTCTGTTCTGGGCCAACTATTTAATTTTTTACTGTCATTACGTTTCCTATGCTTTTAAAGCATATTAATTAATACAGGCTGTGTCTCCCTTAACTGAAATGCATAGGTTCAGAAGTGTTTTGAATTTTCAGAGCTTTCCCCCTGTATTTTGGAATATTTGCATATACATAATGAGATATCCTGGAGCCCAAGTCTAAATGTGAAATTCATTCTGTCTTGTAGACACCATATAAACATAGCTTGAAGGTACTTTTATACGTAATATTTTAATAATTTTGTGCATGGAACAAAGTTTGTGTACATTGAATCGTTAGAAAGCGTAATTGTCACTATCTCAGCCACCCATATTTTGGGTGGACTATTTTGTATTCTGGAGTATTTAAGATTTCGGAATTCTGGATAAGGGATACTTAAGCTATATAGTTCATATAGAACAATAATTTATTGTTTTGGAGAAACCTGGTTTATTATGAATCTGCTACATTCCTGAAGTATGTACCCCATTCATTCTTGCTTGCCTCTTTCAACTAGTAGGGTCACCTAAGCAAACTCAAACTGTTTTCTTTACTGAAGAAGTCTGCATGTCGTATCTGGGAATAGTAGCCAACCTTTAAGCATATTAGCCAGAAATCATATAGTAAAATTGCTTTTGAACACATGGAATGCTTTTCCATTCCACTCAATAAATGTGCCTGTTCTAAGGACAAGGGCTAACAGCTTACATGACAATGTTTCTTGTAAATACTCAGTCACTTGAAGCTTTCTTTATTAAAATTAAACATTGTCTCCATTTCATTGGAAAGTCCCAGCACACTACAGAAACATCTGTTTGTAAAATCAGTTTTAAAATGGATACAAAATGCCATGGGTATATTTACATGTGGAAAACTTGTGGGAACTCTGACTTGTCATGAATAAGCAGCATGCTGGTGCACACTGCTTGATCACTTCCATTAGCACTGGATCAGCTGAACAAACCACAGAGCTTTACTCTGCAGTTTGTTTACTATGTCATCTTGCATCAGTCAGGTTTCCTTTTTTAGTTTTTTCCTTCCTAACAAACAAGTGGAAAACAATGAGTAAACCCTAGTTTCTCTCTCTTATTTGCTGGGAGAGTATAAATTATAGATGGGAAGCTATCTGCTGTTAGGAGAAACATTAAAATGAGCCACACTTTGGTTTGTTTGGCACTCCCACAGTAAGTGGGAGCCATTGAGCAGCATACAACACCAACAACATGCTTCTCATTCATGACAAGCCAGGGTTTGAGTGGACCACAGATTTCTTGTGTCATATGAGCTTTTCACCTTCCTTCAAAGAATTCCAGTTTAGATTTTTCTATTTTTCTATTTTTGCTGTAGCAGCCCCCTTTCACATGTGCATGTAGATAATAGCCATTTCCGTTTTGAATTAGAGAAATATGAGACTGTCATGCAAAGCTAATTTCGGGCTATGAGGCTGTGTTCTAGAAGAGTTTATTCTTGACGTTTTGCCAGCAGCTGTGGCTGGCATCTTCAGAGAATGCTGGCATGGAAGAGAGTGGGGTGTATATACTTCAACAGGAAAGAAGAAATCCTTAAAGTAAACAAAGTTTGGCTACCAGTCTTGAAAAACACCAAAATCAAGACCCAGCAAATACAAATGAAAACCACTCAGGGTGAGGGGGGTTTCCCAGCAGACAATGAATCATTAATTAAATTGACAACCTGAGGCCTTGCCATTCAACAACAGAACGATACACAGGTTAACATGTAAATTGCTTCCTCTCAACCAACAGTATATATACCATACAAAAAAACTAAGGATGCCGGTGGTGAAAGCCTTTGATTTCACAAAATGGGGTTTGTTTGTTTTTGCAGTATTATATATAAATATATATGTTGTCTTGTCTTTTCAGGTAACTGCATTTGTTACTTACTTTATAGTGTGTAATTGTGTGTGTGTGTGTTGTCTTGTCCTGAGCAAGAGCTGGTCAGGCAAGGGGAGATAGTGTGGATGACCTCATACAACTCTACTTGGTCTGGCTAACAAGTCATTCTGGGTTTTAGAGCATTTGAGTTCTATTGGACCCATTGCTTAAGCATGAGATCCTCGGTTAGGATGACAGACCTGGCTCAAGGGCTATTGCCTCTGAGATTTGAGATTTGTGGAGTCGATTTGGTTTCTGGGCCCTAGTGATATCTTTGATCTGACTGTAGTGGGCTCCTTGCTCTTGAGCTACTGTCTAAGCATACAACTGTTTGGAGATGGGTTTTGATCTTTTGTGGCTTCCATCTCTTAAGAGATATGAACAGATACATTTAAAGAAAATGTAAAACTGCTTGAAATACATCCCATAGGGTAACTAGTTTCATCACATGGATTGTGTTGTGGATTAAAAATTAGACTTTCCCCCTCTTTCTTATGGTTAATATGAAGTTATTTAATCTTTCTCCTCTCCATGCCCTGGGGCAGAAGGGTTGATACCACCCATCATAGGCAGCAAAAACCATAAGGCCAATTCTATAGTCTCTAATTTTTTTTTGAAGCAGTGATGATTGATTGATGCTTGCATGGATGCAAAATATGTTCTTTCCATGTTCCATGCACATTACCTCCATATATTTATTCCAAATAAAAGTTTCAGCAGGATTTTTGTTCTTTTTTAAACCAATATTTGCTATGTCTGCCAGCTGAAAGTATCCTGTTTCTTTACAAAAGTTTATTTTAAATGCCAGCAGATGTTAATTCTTCAAGTATTGGACCCAAAGTTAAAATAAAAAGCAGTTTGTCTGTTATTAGTTGCATATGTCCATCCTACTCTTCTTGTTTTTAAGTACACAATTATAAATTTAATGAAAACTTATTCTATCTTCCTTAATCTAGCCACATCTTGCTTTTGAGAAATTACAGTCTTGACTCTAATGGTAGTAACAACCATGTTATAAATCTGTTGGAGAGGGAAAAAGAAGCATTTCAGAAACCTTTCATTGCTTTCTAATATAGATTTCTTGATTTAAAATATCCAACTTTTATGTGATCCTCCAAGAGCGATAATTTTAAAAACAATATAAGTCTTTTTAAAAGTCCCTTTTTGTTTTATTGGAAAAAAAATTAAATTGCTTAATCCACCCAAGACATTCCACCAGAATTTTACTCTACTGTCAGTCTCAGCCTGGAACTATTAACAGAGCAATATTAATTTCTGGACACCACTGTGCACTACACAATGGACACCAGTATTGCAAACCCACTGACCACTTCATATACTTACATGCATCAGTTTTTCACCCTGGACACACTATCAAATCCACAGTTTACAGCCATGCCCTTTGATGCAATCACATCTGCTCAGATCCACAAGACAGGCCACAGAATTACAACAATCATTTCTCAAGCTACAGTGCCCACTATATGAAGTAAAAAAAATCAACAAAGCAAGAATGTATTATCAATGAACTACTACCAATTCTGGACAATAATACCGTCTTGTTAAGGGTTCTTCGTGACAGGCCTTCACATGCTTATAGATAATCTCCCAATCTCAGTTATCTACCTGTAGGAAGACACACAACACAGATAGGGAGATGGGTACAAAACCTTGCCACAAACCCAAATGCCAACTATGCCCACAGATCAGGAGATGTCATCATAAGACCTACCATATATAGTCTGCTATGTCAACCTCATGTATAAGTTGAGGGCAGGTTTGGGCCAAAATTATGGATTTTGATATGACCCACGAATAAGTTAACAGTAAAATTTAGGGGCAGTAAAGGACAAAGGAAAAGAAAGCAATGCCAAAGAAATTACAAAATTTCTTTGGTATTACATTAACAAAATTCTATCAATCATGAAAGTTTGCATTCATCCTAAAGGCTGGATGGATGAGGAGGGAACTACAGGAAATGGCGGCTGTACGGTGTGTAAGGGAGGCAACGAGGCACAGGCAGAACTAAGAAAATGCACACATGTCAAAAAGGATCAATAGGCAAAGCATAGACAATGGCAACTATGCTTTGTCTATGCTTTGCCTTTTGAAAGCCTGACTCCTGTTGTTGCTCCTTTCAGAAGAAGTGCCAATGAGATTCCACCTCTGCTAGTCATTCACAAAGGTCATAAGCAGCACCACTGCAGAGAGTATAGAGAAGGTTGATGCTTCTTTTACCTGCTTCTGGGACAGACTAAGTTCTTACTTTTTGTCACTCTACTCAGAAAAAGAGATGTTTCCTTTTTTGATAATAAGGTGTACCATTTATGTAAACCCATTTATAAGTTGACCCAGGTTTTTGAGGTCAATTTTTGACTAAAATTTGTAGACTTATACATGTATATGCATGATGTGAATATATACGCATCATCCACAGTATTACAGGTACTTTTACTTGTTCATCCCCTGATGCGATATGTGCTGTCCTCTGTTAATAGTTCCCTTCAGCACTCTGCATTGGTCAAACAAGGAAGTTTCTGCGTGAGAGGATAAATGAACGTAAATCAAGCATTAGGATTGGGAATAGACAGAAAGCAGTTACAGAACACTTCAGTTTTCCTGTGCATTTCATCTTGGTCCTCAGAATAGCAGTCCTTAAACAAAACAAAACAAAACAAAAACCTACAAAAAAAGATTGGAAAGAGAAGCAGCAGAACTGAAATATATCCACAAACTGCAGTCCATTGACAGTGAGCTGAACAGAGACAGTGTTTCTTAGCACACTACACATATTATAACATTAATTAAGAGCCCAGCTTGATGAGGTCTCTCGTGCCAGTTTATCACATCTTCTTTCTGTTTCCCAGGCAGCATCACACTTTGTTGCTGCTGCTCCTGACTTATGGTGACCCTGGGGTGACCCAGTCACAGGGTTTTCTGGTGCTGAGAGTGTTTGGCTCACCCAATGGCTTTCCATGGCCAAGCAGGGAATTGAACTCTGATCTCCGGATTTGTAATCCAAAACTCCAACCACTACACCATGCTGGCTCTTTGACTTCCTTCCCCATTCATATGGTTACCTACTCACCTTAGCTCTAGGCAATATGCTTTCTCCTGCTTTGTCTCCCAAGGACCATAATTAAAACTGAACTTGTCACTTCATCACCATGCCCACAAGTTTTGTATTTCTGTTGCTATTCACACAACCAAATCATACATATCTATAGAGAACTTTTCCTAGGCATTTCATTCTACATATCTAATGAAGTAGACTTAATTCTACACATGCTAATGCAACCAACCTTTTTCTTTTAGTCTCAAAGATGCTTTGTTGGTGTTAACTGCTCTCAAGTCAGATCACTTTGCAAGATGTTACCAAGTCTTTGCTCCCCCCATAATCACAACACTGTGCCCTTAATAGAGTGAACTGTAATGGGTGCAGTTCTTAGTAATCTATAATTTGTTAAGAACTATTCCAATATCCTAAATTACATCTAACATATCCCCAAGTAACACATTTTGTTCCTCTTGCATTGGAAGAAGTTACCCTTTTAAAAAATAATTTCCAGAATCCTCAGTTAGCATGTTTTGATAAAATTACCAGCTTGGTAGATAAAGGGAATGCTGTGGATATAGTATATCTTGATTTCAGTAAGGCCTTTGACAAGGTTTCCCATGACATTCTTGCAAACAAGCTTGTAAAATGTGGGCTAGACAAGGTTACTGTTACATGGATTTGTAATTGGTTGAATGGCCAAATCCAAAGGATGCTCAGCAATGGCTTCTTTTCATCCGAAGTGATCAGTGGGGTGCCACAGGACTCTGTCCTGGGCCCACTGCTATTCAACCTGGGCCCACTGCTATTCAACATATTTATCAATGACTTGGATGACAGAATTGGGGGCATACTTATCAAATTTGCAGATGACACCAAATTAGGAACAGTTGATACTCCAGAGGACAGGATCAAAATTCAAAACAACATGAATAGACTAGAAAGCTGGGCTAAAGCTAACAAAATGAACATCAACAGGGAGAAATGTAAGGTACTGCACTTAGGGCGGAAAAATGAAATGCACAGATATAGGATTGGGAACATCTGGCTGAATGAAACTACATGTGAAAGGGATCTAGGAGTCCAGGTAGACCACAAGTTGAACATGAGTCAACAGTGTGATGCGGCAGCTAAAAAGGCCAATGCAATTTTAGGCTGCATCAATAAAAGTATAGTGTCTAGATCAAGAGAGGTAATACTGTCACTGTATTCTGCTTTGGTCAGGCCCCACCTGGAATATTGTGTCCCGTTCTGGGCACCACAATTCAAAAAGGACATTGAGAAACTGGAGCATGTCCAAAGGAGGGCGACTAAAGTGGTGAAGGGTCTGGAAACCATGTCCTATGAGGAACGAGTAAGGGAACTGGGGATGTTTAGCCTGGAGAAGAGAAGGTTAAGAGGTGATATGATAGCCCTGTTTAAATATTTGAAGGGATGTCATATTGAGGAGGGAACAAGCTTGTTTTCTGCTGCTCCAGAGAACAGAACCCGGAGCAATGGATGCAAGCTACAGGACAAGAGATTCCACCTCAACATTAGGAGGAACCTCCTGACAGTAAGGGCTGTTCGACAGTGGAACACACTCCCTCGGAGAGTGGTGGACTCTCCCTCCTTGGAGGTCTTTAAACAGGTTGGATGGCTATTTGTCGGGCATGCTTTGATTGAGATTTCCTGCATGGCAAGGGGTTGGACTGGATGGCCCTTGTGGTCTCTTCCAAATCTACGATGCTACGATTCTGTGTCTACTGCCACTGCTGTTTGGGGGAATTCTATGAGTTTTAATCTAAAAAGTAGTTTCCCTAGTGTTAAAATAAAGAAATACCTGGACTCTGACTGTTCTTTCCTTTGTAATCCCCTTGTCATATTTCTTACTAACACCATAATTTTAGAGCCTTCAGCTGGAGCATATATTTATATCCTTTGTTCCTCTTCTTTTCAACTTCAAATTTTAATTAGACTCCATGATTCTACAATTAGATCTGAATGCCTGTGCCATCCTTATTATGAAGTGGCATCTAAAATTCCCCCAGTGCTTCTTTCCCTCTATCTTTGTGTCCTTAGTCCCCCTCCCGTAATTTGATTGTCTGTCCTAGTCAAGTTTTGTATATGTAATCATGTTCATATCTGTCAATAATTAGCTCTTGTCTTATTTCTGCTTCCTCATTTCCAAGAGGTAGGCCAGATCTGTTCTCCCACCCAGGTGCATAGTTTCTTACCACTGAGCAGACACTTTGTCCTAAAGACCCTGGACATAGATTGCTTTCATGCTTCTACATAATTTGCTACAGGCATCCCAGTAAGTGAGAAGTATCTTCAGGAATGTGGATTTAAGATGCAATACTGTTCTCAAAAGTGTTTGCAAACTTTGAAGGTGTAATTTACCCGGACAATTTTAACACGTGGCATGAAATTCCATGGATTGATTCTAATTGGTTTCATAAAAAAAGAACAGGAATATGATATAGGTAGCATATTCTACTCTTCATCAGCAATGAAGTTATTGAATGGAATGTATTTTTGTAACTTTGGCCTGTTACAGACTGCCAAAATAAAGCTGCTTTGGGTCTCTTTGGAGGTATGCTATTTAAATGATGCATGAGTCCTAAGAGTCTGGAGGTCACGCCAAAGCCACACTCCATTCCTAAGCACTGGAGTGCAGCTTTGGTGCAGCTTCCAGATTCTTAGGATGCATGCATCATTTAAACAGCATACCTCTAAAGAGACCCGAAGCAGCTTTATTTTGGCAGTCTGTAACAGGCTTTTATGTCCATTGATTGACATAGGATTTGTGGAGATGTTTGCTCTCTCACTTGCTCCAATGTCATAACCTGACTGAGGAAGAGCCAATGCTTTGTTTTAATGCTGTTTCTCCAGTTCCATTCATTCTACTATAACACGATAGTTGCATTATTTAAAATTCTGTGGTATAGAAAATCACATTCCAAAGGTAACTGGACTTATGGAAAAAATAGATTTAGGTGCAGATCTGAAAAATATTACTGGTAGCTAAGATATTTATTTAATTTGCCACAAGTATGATTGAATACATTTTAATTATACTCACAAATGGTTATTCTTAGCATTGAAAAACATGAGGACAAATATTTATGGAAGGGTGAGAAAAGTACAACCCTGAAGCCTCTGGAGCCCCCACCTCCCCACCCATGAAAAGTGGAGAGACTTTCAGTCATAATAACACTTACCATGCCTTGGAAAAGACAAGCCTCAGCTTGCTGTAGAAATCAAATGTTGTAGAAATGCTCTCTCCCCATCTGTCTCCCTCACTCATTGCTGTCACAACTTAAAATCTCATCCCTCATAAATGCCCCCACCCCATCCTTCCATCACCTCACTCACTCATGTCCTAGCTAAAAATCTCATCTCTCGCAAACATTCTCCCCTCCTTCCACCCACCTCACTCACTTCTGTCCTGGCTTAAAAAATTATCCTCACAAATGCTTCTACCCTCTCCTTCCACCCCTCTCACTTCAGACCTGACTTAAAATCTCATCTCGTGCAAATGCTCCGTCCCCTAATTCCTTCCACCTCACTCTTTCCTGTCCTGGCTTAAAATCTTACTCTTGCACATGCCACCTCCCTTTCTATCCTATTCTCCAATCAGCAAATGACCCAGGAGCCGTTGGATAGTTAGTTTAGTCCAAATCAGTTACAGGTTATTATCCAGCAAGATGAAAGAAGAGACAAGGGGGATGTCATCAGCCAGTCATCAAATCTAGTTAAATGAAGCCAGGAAGGAGTAAAACACAAAACTATTTAGCCGGTCCAAGGTCAAGAGTATGTGAACAGTATGGTATTGCCAGTCACCAAGGTAGAATGGTTATAAACAACAAAGACGCCAAGGAGCTGCTGGCAGATTTATAGGCAGCTGTCTCATTACACCAGGTACTTAATGACTCAATTTTTCCTGTTTAACAAACACTGGGACCTGCATAGCCTCTCCTTACTGCTTTGATGATCTTCACAGAATGGAGACGAGTAAATAGCATTTGCCACTTCCTGCTGGGGAGTGGCCCTCCCAACTGCCTCATCCCCCCCCCCCCAACCCTTGGATTTAAAGGAACCTCTATTATTTGGAGTTGTAAATTCCTGGCAGTCTTACTTCTCTGTGTCTGAGTCTTCTGATTCCAAAGGGTGAGTTATAATACCCTCTTCTCATACACTTTACCCACTCCTGCCCTGGTTTGAAATATTACCCTTGCAAATACTCCCACCTCCTTTTTCCATCCACCTCACTCACTCTTTCCCCACATAAAATCTCATCCCTGGCTTGCAAATGCTCTCTCCCTCTCCTTCTACACCCCTCACTTCAGTCCCTCACTTTTCAAATCCACAGGGCTACGATGAGGGGAAGTAGGGTATCTGTTTAACAGTTGAGATGTGGAAGAGTGCCAATTTTGAATGCTCAAGATGGAATCATGCTATAGCCAATTAAGAGTTTGTGTTCTGCAAACAGTATTTCTCTATTAACTAATCATTGTTGCCAATTCACATTGTAAAAACACTTGTTATATCAGAATGTACTGTATATGGGTTTTGGACAGTTCTTTGCAATTAGTGATACTTGGACAATCTAATACAGTGTAACAGACCATTGGTTGAAAGAAACTGGTTTAGAAGGGAAGAAGTGTCTTGCACCATTTTCCTTCCTTAATGTCAATTTTGAATTGGTACTCCAGTCCACAGATCTTTGCATACAGAAACAGGCTACATGGAATTGTTTGCAAAAAATCCCTGCTATGGAACAGATGGTCAGAGTTGTGCTACGCGAGGAACCTAAATTTAGAAGAACAACTGAGCTGAGAATGCTTGAGGAACATTGATTTATGCCATATTCTATACATTGTAATATTGAATCGTCATGTTATAGAATCCATGGGTGATCTCCTCTTCCATGATTTTAACTCAAGGCTATATAAACATGAAATGTAAACATAAAATGCCATGCTCATTCTTACTTTGATTTTCACTCTCTGCTTTAATTACAGGAATAGTTCTATCATTATATTTTTAATATTTCTACATAAAAATATTTTAGCCAAATAAAATATCCAAGAGATGTATGGTTGACCTTATCTGTGCATGTTTCCATATTTGCTGAATGTTTGGAGATTTCTGAATGCAGCACTTTGAATGTTGCAGTTGCTGAGCAGGAAAGAAAGATGGTGTTTGTCACTGGAATGCAAAATATATATTTTTTAGACTTATAGGGAAGAGAGGACTAAAGTATCTTCCTGTAGGTAACTGATAATGTAACAAAGTATACAACTTCTATGAAGTCAAAGCCTTTCACAGCCGGAATCCATAGTTTTCTGTGGGTTTTTCAGGCCGTGTGCCACATTCTGAAAGAATTTATTCTTCACGTTGCAGGAAGTTGTCTTTCCATTTTCAAACTTCTGTAAGTTATACAATATTTCACTAGATTAAACAAAAAGAAGTTATATAGTTTTGTGTGGGTTTTTCAGGCTCTGTGGCAGCATTCTAGAAGAATTTATTCCTGGTGTTTCACCTGCAACTGTGGCTGGTATCTGAACTGTAAAAAATAGTTTTGCCATAGATAATAATTAATTTGTTCTTGCTGATAATAATAATAATTTTTGTTTGCTGAATTAATTGTTAGTAAATCATTACATTAATTGATGATGATGACAATATTGTTCCTGTGCAAACTTGTCAGGGCCAGTACACAGGAAGTTTGCTACCATTTAGCAAGGCTTCCAGGGTTGTAAAATCAGCACACCAAACCTGCAACTCCAACACCTCTATTCTTCTATTGTCTGAATTCAACTCCAACTCTGGCTCTTTCATAAATGGTAAATGTATATTAAATAATAATCATAATAATAAGTACTAAATTTACTTTAGTAAAATGGTAGCACAAGGCATTCCATCATCACATTTGATTGATAGAACATAAAAAATATTTTTGATAAAAATGTCTGACCCTAATTACTATGAAAATAAATATGCAACATACCAGGCATTTAATAGTAAAAGTTTTTATTTGAAAGCCAGAGTCTGCACATTTCTTTTGACTCCAGCTCCACCCATAATTGCTTCCGACTCTGACTCCATAGATGTGGAGACCAAACACCCTAATGAATAAGAACATTATTCTGAAATAGTGAGTGTGTATTATTTTAATGCATTATTTCCACTGTCCCGACTCTTTTCTCTAGAATTAGAAAATGGTAGAATCTGCAAGTAAACTTTGGAACTGGTTGATAGTAGAAGATACCAACACAAAGAAGCATTTCTTTTGACAATGGAGAGACTTAATAGGCCAGAGGCTTTGCAGTTTGCTTTGGCAGGTTGAATCAGGATGTCATAACTGAATACAGGTTGGGTACTTTCTGTTCTTCGCTGGAAGGATGAACCCATAATGCTATCTTGAATAAAAAGACTACAGGATGTCTTAGCTGTCCCTGACAAACCTGGAATGCAGCCAATTTCTTTGCCAAGCAACTCAGAGTCCTTGGAGAATTGTTGGGGGTGGAAATGAAGAGAGGCATAAAACACAAAAATAGTCTACTGTGGGTGGAGTAATGCTAGATGAACATATAAGGTGTGTGATTTTACAAAGGAGCTGTGAAAAAGTGTGCATCATGGGACAAAAGTACAGGAATAAGCCTGTAATTCATAGCTGCTTATCTTCATCTTTGCAGTGCAAGAAACTCTTGTGCCTCCTCTTTATAAAAGGGCTTTAAAATGTTTTTATAGAAAGAATCTGAGGAAATTATCAGGTATGGCATTTGACAGCAAACTCCTCATATTGGTGTAATGCAGGCTATCAGCTCAAGCACTGGAGCAGTGCATGGAAGAATAGGTCTTCTCTCCATCAGGGACGTAGCCAGGATTTTGACTAAGTGCCACCATTATAATGGGGCTTGGGTGCAGTGGCGCAGTGGCATGCACCATTCATTGTATCTAATGGAAGGGGGGTCCAGATCCCACGCACCCCCCCTGGCTACGTCCCTGACTCTATAGCAACAGAGTTAGTCAGTAATTAAATATTAATCTGCAACAGCCACATACTGAGAAAACCAGCCATAGCCCTCTGTGTTGCTGCACTTTTCCACTGTTTCACACACAGGAGCAATGTATTCTTTTAGGCCTGTTACTTCACAGTGCATTTGCAGTGAAGTACTCATCCTCCAGAAGATCTTGGGAACATTGGGAACAATCTGGTGATTGAAGATTTCCAGTAGGATTTGTGGACTCCTCTAATGTTTTCATCCTCCACCATCAGGATAACTTTTCTTTTGTGGATGGTGTGCGTTATCACAGCTGTGAATTCACTTCTTTTCATCTTTACTCTTTTAAAACTATTTGAAATGAGCCCAGAAGCTAGTTGGTTTTCTCAAATAGGAAGGAAAAAACAGACGCAAGCCTTGGTTTAAAGTAAAACATATTCCCCATCAACACTGCGATCACATGGACATATTAATGTGTACTTCTTGAGGAGAAGATTGGCAAGTGAAAGATAAAATACATGACTGCGAATGAAGTCAAAGGCTTGAGTGTGGGAAAAGTCAGAAGAAGAGAGCGAAGAGTGTAGGGTAATGGAGAGCTAAAAGGCAGAGGCATAGAGAGTGGAGGGAAACAAAGAGACATTGTTAAACCTGCAGTGCCAGAAAAGGTGCAGAAGGACTAGGCAAGGATGGAGGTGGAAATAAAGAGAAGAAAGTGGCCAGTGATGTGATGATCAAAGACAATTGGGTTTGATGGAGAAGATAGCCTGAAGGGTGAAAAGGCTCTTGGAGGAGAGAGGGAATCCCAGTATCAACCTAGGCAGGGTCTGATCGGCTGTAGTGACACCAGAGTGCTGGAACCTGAGGGAAAACCATTCTGAAAAAGGTGCTATAGGCAGAATTAAGAGCCTGCCACATGGATTATCATCTTTCTCCCTTGTTCTTTTTGAAATTCACTTGAAAGGGATTTTTGCCCTCTGGTTCTTGTCCTCCCCAAGTTGTTGTTGTTGTTAATTACTGTATTTGTGGACAACTGTGTTTTGAAAAATCAGAATTGTCTATTAAATAAAATGGACACTGTGTTTCTGAAATGTCTCTATTTCCTTCCTTGAGGCAAATTGATCATCAGAAATCCACCTGAAGAAATAATTAAAGGATTTCCCAAAATGTGTTGGGCATTTCAATGACTAAATATAATGACTTCAAGAATCTTGGCTTCATTTGTTTTTGTTTCTAGTACATCTCCATCTCCCACTTTTTCTTCTATTTAAAAGAATTAGCCATACTCTTCACTTATGTGTTGTTTGCACTGGTCATAAGATGGACCAATGCTTCTTGGAGGTGCCATTTTTGGAAAACCATGAAAGTTGCTTATGTAGGAATATTTGGTATCTATATTAAGTAGAGTGCAGCAGGACTAATACAATGTAAGCTTATGGTAGGAACAGGAGAAATGGCTCTGAATGCTCTTATAAGGTAAGAAAGAAAAACATGTTTGTCTCAAGAAATTCATCTTAGGATAGTAAAGGAGGTAGATAAAAGGAGCTGACCTAAACATGGTTAGCAGAGCCTATGAAAGCTGGCCCTCAGGTATGAGGGTAAGCTAGCTTCCATTATTGAAATTGAAGCCTCATGGATGCTCCTCCTGAGACAAAATAAACAAAGAGACTGACTGACTTCTTGAAGGAAGAGCAAAGTGACCTTTGTAGGCAAGGAGAAAGCAAAAGGCTTGAATACATAGACCAAAGTAAGATACAGAGGGGTGAAACAAAAGGGCGTATGTTACCTAGATGCCCGTCTCTCACTAATCACTTTATACCAGCATTGATAAAAAGTGCCTCTTTGCTTCCAGCAATTTAAGTCAGTCATGTAACTTCACAAGATGGGGAAGGGACTCAAAGGACTTTTCCAAACCACTGCTGATGCCGGAAATCCAAACCAGGAAGTTGTCTTGACCTAAATGAAGCCTGCACAAATGCATTGCTATGATTGAAATAGCTTGCTGGATTCTGACTCCAGCTGTGGTCTACCATGTTTCCTGTGTTCTATGTTGTGCTTATCATTATGGTACATCAGAAGCATAATTGGGAAAAGGTTCTTGAAGGGGCTTGCACCTAATATGTTTGGAATGTCCCCCTTGGATCAAGGTTAGTGTAGAGTCACTAATTCTTCTTCTGGTTTTAAGGTGGCGTAGTTTGGCTCACTGAACCCATTTTCCATAGAGTCAGGGTGCTTCTTTTCTGATGTGCCAGTGTTCTGCTAGTTCTGTTTTCTGATTCTAGCGTATGGGTTGATAGTATCTTAGTTCACAGCCAAGTATTTTTCTCCTTCTCCTGGCTTAACAACTATGAGATGAGTCTTTGTGCTTTTTCGGTGCTACTGCTGCTACTGCAGTATTCACAGCACAAACAGTTTTTCTCTTTGAGGTGATTATGCATGTGACAATTTGTTGTGACTGAAAATGAAGGCTACACAGACATGCGATAGAGAGAAGGTAAGTGTTAAAGGGTTTATTGCTTTTTAATATAAACCATTCCTGGAATCCATGTCATGGCTCCATATATGGTGGTGCCTTTTTTCACAGAGTTACCATGACAACAGCAGCATTGCACCATTCATCAGCTCTGGACTGGGTTGCATTGCTAGCCTTTCGTGTTACTCCTGAATGTTAAGGAGCATATCAGTGAATCATTCACTTCGGTATACTGCGCCATTACCTAGCTGTCCTTTCTGTAGTTTACTCTGACGAGGAGTGGGACAAATTAAAATAGACCGTAGGGAGAAAGAGTGAAAATACTTACGGTAATTTAAACTCCAGGGACCTACAGGGTATACATTTTGTGTGGTAAGTCTGGGAAGAAGGTTTGTTTTGTGCCGAAGGACATAATAGAGAGAAAAAGCTTGGTGTTCCTGTGAGCTTTCCTGAAATTGACCTTGAATTCCTTGCTCACTCAGAAGATGGAAGCACCATAGGGAGATTGGCTTTGGGGAATCAAACCTGGAAAGATATGCAACATCACACTGATGCTTTCAGTGGTGATATGGATCTAGCAGCAAGAAAAACAAGAGGGTGGATTTCTGGCAGTGTTGCCTGTGAAAGAGCAGGGTTTTTGTCATGTTGGCAGAAAGATTGCATTTTATCAACTAACAGAAAAGAAGATCCAAAACCTGTTGTAAGTATATGGGGAGTAAAATCTGCATCTTGCATGTTTTGTAGCTGAAAATGTTTATTAATATTTTTCAGGCCTTCTTAAAACACTATCAAAATGCAGAAAAGGGGATTTTGTCTCTTTACGTTAATACATCTAAACCATCAAGGGTTTGTTGTTGTGGATCAGAGGTGTTCTATGTAGATTTCTAATTGTTTGCTCACAGATTTTATATAATGCATTAATTTTTCCCTTTGAAAAGAAAATGTTTGCTTTTACATGAATCTAATGAAATACTGCAGCAATATTAATTTTGTTATCTAATATCTTAGTTGTGTTTATTTTCTTGCTGTAGCAGCTGAAGAGCTTATAACTTAGAATATGGTTTCTAGTGGATGGCTGTTGTGTTGAAAGATGCTTTTCCATTCATGTTTCATCGATGGCTGGATTATGGAACTTGTTATTCTCTACAGGTTTCCACCACCCACAAAGGAAAAAAACAGAAGTGCCATTTGCAAAAGTTGTTTACATATTCATAGGCTTTGGCAGCTTATCACAATCTGGTGCCTATTGGGACTTGTGGAGGGAACCATGTTCAAGGGAAAGGCTGGGCTATAGCAATGCCATAAACTGCAGTCAAGGTTGCCTATTCTATAGATTTCATTGCTAGAAACAGTGAAAATATTATTTCCAAAAGCTGCTTCCAAATGTTGTTTGCACAGTGTGGAATATGAAAGCCAGCGTTTGCATTTTCAAAGAAATATATTTTGTTTTGATTTTTAAAGTAGAGCTTTTATAATTGGAACCAGGCCCATCTATATATTTTTGTGCTTTGAATGAGATAAATGATCTTCTCTAGATTTTTAGAAAATATTTGATTAGATTTCTAAGGATATATAATATTCCCTTATTAGCCTAGCTTGGTATTTTTGCTGGAAATAATATTCAGATTTATTAATTGGCTTGAGAGATGGGGTTATTTTAAGAAAGAAGATTAATATTTATCTTGTCTTTAAAGGTTGGGAACTTTTTATCTGGGTGTTAGTGTAGGCAAACCTAGTAGCTATTTAGGCAGTAGAATTCAGCAAATAACTGTTAAGATTTTAGCTCTAAGCCAACTGAGATGAAATAAATTATCTTGGAAACAGTATGGCATTTTCCTATGCAGTTTTTTGAGCTTGAATGAAGCTTTAATTTCTTGCTTTTACATTCAATATTTCTCCCTATTTGTAAATTGCTTGAAATCACGTAATGTAATTTTTTTTTTTGAACTAGTTGGTAAGAATTTGGCTTTCAAAATTAAGAAAGTAACTTTGTGTGCTACTCATAAGGCATGTAAAATGTGAACTGGAGGAATATGGAAAACAAATTTTCTAAGTACAAAATGTCTCACCCAAATACAAGTGTGAAGCTATCACGTCAACTTTGGGATTGAGGTCATATGGTGTTTGCATATCATGATCACCAGTTTACCAGACTTAAACATACTTTGCTCTGGGGCAGTGTACCAGTAAAGTATACCCTGTGGCCTCTTCTTTCTGGAATAGTATGGACTGAGAAATCCCTGAAAAAGGTTTGTATTAAGGATGCTGCTTTAGCAGCTTTCTAAGCACCAGAAAGTGGGAAAGGGGGAGCAAGGGAGCAAAGGCCTGCAGAAAGATGGGGGTGGTGATGGAGAGTCAAAGAGCTGTCATTATCATTCATTACGGCACATTTTTGTTGTCACATACCTTCTAAGATACAATGACTTTGGGCCGGAACAGATGGGCATATAAAGCTGGCTTCTATCCGGCTTGGGGATGTGGCGTACACACGATGCATGCCTCCAAGACTCCTGGAAGCTGGCTTCATGCCGCCCGGTTGCCCAGATATGGGCCGGCTTCTGGGCTCTCCAGTGGCACAGCGTTTAGATACCATGCGCTACTGGAGTGCCTTAAAGGTGGCTTCTGGCTGCGGTGGGGCCAAAAAGCCATTTTTTGCCAGCGCAAAGAGGGATTGACAAAAAGGCAGATTGGGGCCATGGCATGCCAGCATTGTCAGGGATGGCTTGAAGCCACCTCTTTGGGGTGGTCTGTTTCGCCCCTTTATTATTTCCAAGAAATCTGAGGCCATATCTAAAAGCATTGTGGGAGGTGGAAAGATTAACCATTGGTCCCTTCAGCCATGATGTTAAAGGATGGAAGATTTTGAATATTTCCTTTCTTAGACCATGTTTTCTTCCTCACTACAAATATACACGTTCTTGTGCAGTGGATGAATTGATCTGAATTTGGAGTTGGGAAGGTACTGGCATAACAACCTCTGGGTATTTCTTGCCTAAGGAAACTCTGTGAAATTCATAAGGTCATTAGAGACAAACAGACAGACAGACAAACAGGTCAAAAATCATGTCTTGGCATGAGTAAAGAATGTGGCATTGAATCACTCTGAAATCATCAAATGACACTCATGACTGCCTCATAAATGTGTTGTGAGAACCAAAGGACTATTAGAAATGTTATCCATTCAAAATAATGTACAAAATGAATGAACTATCCAAATTCTTCTTTTAAAGGTCTGAAGATGTTCTTGTACACTCTTCTGTGTTGTTGCTATAAAATGTAGTTTGAAATCTCTTCTCAGTCTTGTGTGATTTTGAGGAGTGGTTTCTAAATTTCCTTTTTTCTGTTTCTGATTTTTAAACATCAGATTTGGGGGGAAATGCTATGTACTTCTGTCAGGCCCAGCCTTCCTGTTAAACAGAATGAGGCAGTTGCCTCTGACAACTGATTTTAAGTGTCATTGTATTTTTATTACCATTAAGAGATACTTGTATTTTCTGCCTTAATCGATAAAACAACTTGATCATTTTGGGGTACAATATACATGGAGATGTGAGGTATGAGACAATATTTGCTGCTGTGTCTCAGGCAGCAAAATGCTTGGGTTCACTTTGTCTTCAGTACATCGATTTACTATTTCCAAGGCAGTTCTGACCTAGTCAAAAGCACCAGATAGTATACCAAAAAGCAGTAGTTTAATCTGAAGGATTTTACATGGTTTCATCCCTTGAAAAACCAGTTGTTCATTTTTGCCATATGAAACAATTAGGGTTACATGCAAACCCAATAAGCTATCTCAGCTGAAAACCACACAAAAGGCAAAATGTAGTAAATAATGGTTTAAACTTTTCCTGCATAGTTCTCTAAATATTTGCGGTTTGTTCACATTTTCAACAGTCCTTTGACGGTGAGCAAACACATCAAACAAAGTGAAGTCGAAGGCTTTCATGGCACAAATCACTCCTGCATTCCCAGGCTCACACAGTATATATACACCCAACTTTTTCCAGGCAAAGCATTCTCTGAAGATGCCAGCCACAGATGCTGGCGAAACGTCAGGAAGAAAATTTTATAGAACACGGCCACATAGCCCGAAAAACCCACAAAAAAACACATCAAACAAAATCAGAAGAGGATAGAAAATGACTTTTAAAAAGACATTACAGTTGACCCTTGACATTCACGGGGTTTAGGGGCACAAGATCTCCTGTGAAAGTCAAAATTTGCAAATAAAGCAGAGGGGTGAGAGCAGTGCATGCGTAAAAGCTCTTTTAGGCACTGGAAGGGCAGGGGGCGCACATTTGCAGTTCCCTCCTTTCAGGGAGCTCTCTGAAGCCCAGGAACAGCAGAAAGGAGGTTGTGTTCGCATTCCCCAAACCCCTTCCCAAGGCAAGAGAGTTGTTTTTCCCCAGTCAGCTCCCTGACCTGGAAAAGGGTGGGGAATTATTTTCTGCTACTGCTACTTGAGGAAAGAGGCAGCTCATAGAATCATAGAACCACAAGGGCCATCCATGCAGGGACTCACAATCAAAGCACCTCTCATTGGTGGATTCATCAGAAATGTCCTTGCCACCAGAGGAGCTGTATGATTTGAAACTCCTTTCACTTCCCTGAGAGCTGCTTCTTCTCCTGCTGTGGTTGCCCTCTCTGTAATTGTACACCACAGTATCCTGTCTTCCCAAAGGAGCAATTCATTTTGTGTATGTGTCAGGTTTCTCTGGAAGAGTCCAGTTTATTCTTTGACCCCTCATCACAAAATAAGTGCAAACTTTCATCAGTTTTTCAGAAATAAAGCATGCCAACCCCCCAAATGAGAAACAGATATGTCTGATAATATCATTTATGGTTGGTCCATAACTATAGCTATTGCTGTTACTCTCTGCTTATTCTCATACTTCTGACATCAGAGGATTGTACTGAGAATTTCCCATAAGATGGCAAAGTTCACTTTTGTGGGAGGACAAGAAATTAGTCCCATTCTGGGTCACATAGATGTTGCCATTGCAATTTTTCCTTTTCCCTTCTTGGGTTGTGAGTCAGTTTTGCTCTACTAAACAGAGAGGGTCTTGACTAAGTTTTCTGGACAGCATACGTGAAGCCTTTGACATAATCCTTCTCATCTCTGTTAAAGTACCCTTTAAATTTTAAATTGTGCAAATTTATTTAATTATGGGATAAAATTATCATGGACTATTGGGTTATCAGTGTTTGGCTGACATCCTATTAGTGGCTTACATTTTGTATGTCTTATTTTGGTGACTGAGGAGATAGTTATTTCTTTCTTCCACTTGCAGAAACCAAAACTCCCCCCCCCCCCCCTACTGCTGAAGCAGCAACCAAACATTTAATTCAAGGGGATTGCACATCCCCTGTGACCCCATAGTCAGATGCTAAATGATTACCTCAGCCACTGAGACTTCTTAAGGACCCTGACAAACCTCAGTGGATGATGTAATCACTTCACATTTGGCCACGGAATGACTGCACTATGTTGAGCCATATAAGGCTGTGGCCACTGTATCTGAGTACTGTGTAGAGACACCATGGTGTAATAAGGTTAGAGTTTAGCTCAGGACTGGATGAAACTCAGGTTTGATCCTGATCAGCCACAGAAACTAACTGGGTGATCTTGGGCATGTCACAGTGTCTCAGCTTCAGAGGAAGGCATTGGCAAAACTTTCCCTGGAGTAAATCTTGCCATGAAAATCCTATTATAAGTCAACAACAGAGTTAAATAGCAATAAAATGTTAAAAAAAAAGAAAGAGACCAAGACAACAGCCATCCTACTTCATACACACACATGCCCACACACACACCACACACACCCTGAGTCCTCCCTCCATTCTTGCGGTTTTGGAACCCACGTCCCTTGTTTATGCGCAAGGGATGAATGGAGGGGGAAATAATGGGGTGCGTGCCTGAAGCCCACATGTGCACGCTCCCACAGCCGCATGCCTATATTTAAGCCAATGGGGTTTGAATGTATGCAAAACTGTTTCCGCACTGGGGTCCGCACTGGCTGACCTTAGCCAAGTCACACACTCTCAGCTTGAGAAGACAACAGATTATTGCAATCTGTTTAAAGCACCTTATCCCTGACGGGATAGAAGCATGTTTAATTTTAAAAACGGGTCTTATCGCATTCACCCGTGGCTGGGCAAAGGCAGTGTGTATACAGCCCAGATGCCAGCTAGGCTTATTCTGCAGCATGTCAAGGACAGGAAAATGCTGTTCTCGAAAAGACACAGAATAAGCCTGGCTGGCATCAAGGCTGTATATTCGCTGCATTTGCCTGGCCACATGTGAATGCGATAAGACCCATTTTAAAAATTAAATATGCTCCTATAGGTGCTTTAAACGGAATATGATAATCTCCATTGACAAACCTCCTCTGAAGAAATCTTGCCAAGAAAACCCTGTGATATATTCTCCTTAGGGTGCCATAAGTTGGAAGCAACTTGAAGGCACAGCAAAAAATATGCACAGGGACAGTTATGTAAGTGCATGGCTAAAAGTATTCATCCCAGACTTGAGGGCATTGTGGAAAGTGTTTAAACTTTAAAGATGAAGCAATTGAGTTTCTTCCCCTTATTTTCAAAAATTACAGTTCCACTAATTCTTAAAGTAGCAGCAATACTGCCCTTGGCAGTCCAGCAGCATTTCCTTCTAATTTGGGTCAAAATGTCCCTATGTTATGTCATGTTACAGCATCATTCCCAGGATAATTGGGAAGTGGGAAGAAGAAGGGAGCAGTCATTCCTACCCGCTAAGTTTGTGCCTTGTCTTCATGTGGAATTGTTAAGTTTGATAGACTTGTGCAAAACAGTTCAATAGATTGATATTTTTCTAAAATATTTTTGCTACTATAAAATGTAGTAAATAAATATATGACCTGACTGTTGACTATGTTATGTGAGAAATAGTTGTGGCAGGCCTTACCCAGCAAACCGAAGAGTTCCTTCTTTGCTATTTTATCCACATTCTGATCCTTTTTATTACTGACTCTTGTGACAAATCTCATTGTTCTACTATAAGTATGATTTTGATTTCGTATGCTGGCAGTGATGTATTCTGCAACCCAGTGGAGTTCCTTGTATCTTTCAGTATAGTTATGTGAGGCAAGAAGCAATGACCTCTTGTAGATGGGAGATCAAAAACTTGCTTTCTGTTTTTATACATACATACATACATACATACATACATACATACAATCTGCAAGAGATCTAGTATCGTTGAAGCATTCTCCTTAAAATTTGGGGGCCTCTATAGGAAGTCGTGCATGTTTCTTTTCCTTTTTTAAAAAAATGTGATTCTTCTAAATAGCTCTGTAGAGGGAAAGCTACTTTAGTCAAGAAAAAAAAAGGGCAAGGTAGACCAGTTTTGTTGTACAAAAGAATATGTCACTGCAGTGTCATTGTTCTTCTGATGTGTTATTACTTTCCTCGGTAAGAACAGTTTCAGGAATAATTCTGCCATAGTTGTGAATAGGGCAGGAGAGAGATAATAATGAGACAAAGTTGTATTTACCAGTAATAGCAGTTAAATGAAAGGTAACAGGTTACAGTTGGAGAACTTGAACTTGCTCCAAGAAGAATTAGATTTAAATTTGGTGTGGGATCTGAAATCTGGATTAGATTCTGACTTGTTGAGTTACTGAGGAGAGATTTTGTACTCATGTATTCATGTAACATTAGCAACATCTTGATGCATCCTCTGTGATCCTTATTAAGTGGAGCTGGGTAATCTATGAGAATTTGTTAAGGAATTTTTGGTTGCCTGTTTAGGTAGATTAGTTGTGGTGGGTTGAAAGTTTGTGTTTATTATGTCACTTCACCACCACCAATCCATCATTGGCTGTTCCTGTCTGAGCTCGAACTCAGGTTTCTGGTAAGCCATGAAAAGGTGGCCTGTCAGTCATCAATACTGAAGTCTACTCGCGTCCAGACAAAAACACAACAACAACAACAACAAGACAAATTATATTCTCTTTCTCGTAATGGTTTCTTCGCTTGCTTAGCAGTGCCATGGACAACAAAAGGCAAAAGTTCTCCTTTTTTTTTTCTCATTGAGAAAAGGTGTCTCAAGACATCAAGATATCAGGACATCTCAGTGAGAAAATAGTCCAATAAAAGATTGTTTGTGTTTTGAGGTGTGCAATTTTTGGCGGGGTTTTTTTTTTGCATTTAAAACATACAGAAACACATTTTCATTTGGGCTTTTGAGAGGAATCTTTTAAAATTATTTATTGTTGCATGTGAGAGCAAAATAAGCAAATTGTATTACTAGTCTTTACTAATATTTATGTGTGCAGAATATATACCGTATTTATCAATGCATATACGTTTAGCAAAACTTACTCACTAGGTGTACAACTTTGTAAAGAATCATTAACATATATCAGGAACTGTGGCCCTCCAGATGTTTCTGAACTCCATTTTAAAGAAACTCTAACCATTGGTTATTTTGAATAGCATTGTTGAAAGTTTTTGGCCCAGAATGTCTGGAGAGTTAGAACTGTTCTCCCTTGGCTAATAAGAAAACAAAGCAAGTGATAAGTGGGTGTTCAGATATCTCAGAATGGTCTTTAAATTTAAGTCATCAGATAAAGATTTGTGTAGTTTTGTGCTGTGGACACAGATATTTGAAGCTTGATCCCATTAGTTTGGAGTTAATTCCAACATTTACATCATCTCTTTGAATAAATATAGTATGCAGTGGCAGATTTATTTTTGGCTTGTGTCTTTTAATGGAATAACGTGTGAAAGCTGTCCATACGCCTGACTTGTGTCTTGTGATATCACACATACTGTACTTTTAGAATTATTTTAGGCTGTAATTCTTGTAGGAGTTTTAGCGTCTTCTCCTATTGTTTCTTCAGAAGCAAGATATTTTTCTGACTCCAGTAGCAGATATGTTGAGTGTATGGAAAAGTTTTGTTAAGTGTAATTCAGTTGATTTGCCCTTGTTTACCAGTGTCAGGAAGACTTAAGAACAAATAGCAGGAGATAGCCTCCAGATATTGTGGACAATATCTTCTGTATGTGTGCATGCATTATTGTCCATGCTGGCTGAAGCTTAACTTGCTATAGGGTGTAGTTTATGATTGATCTGTATCTTATGGAGCATGATCTACTCAGACTTATGTACAGTACAAATATGTCAGTGCTTTAAAAACCTATACTCATTATAACATTTAAAAACCTTTTCAACTTTGTAGCAGTTTGAGTATCATTTGGATTTTTTGGGCTAATATACCACTCTAACTGTGACCTTGAGCCTGTCCTTAAGAGGCACAATGATTCAATACTGATAGTTCTGCCATAGAGGCATGCAGACTGAAAGTGGTCTCTATTATTTTCTTTGAACATTGTGTGAATCAGGTGGACCATAAACCTAATATAGCTAACAGCAGTTGATAAATATCACCCCTTTAACTTTTTATGAACCATTTGTTATTAGTCAACACCTCCTTGTGTTCCTAGAGATACACAGCTTCTTCACATTGAGGGTATTTTATGCCATCACATCTAGTGGTGAGACACAGGCCTGTCTTAATGTAACCATCTAAACCCCTGTTGTCAAAGCTTTCTGAGTTAGTAGTATACATTGTGGTGTTTAGAGGTAAAAACTTTCCTTCAGTAGGTAAAATGACATCTCTGTAGGTGCCATGATACCAACAGAATTTTAGTGGATAGACATAGCTAAAGCAAATATTATATAAGGTATAAAAATGAGGGGTGGAAGAGAAAAATGAGGCAACATCTTACATTGTAGATATAAACCCTCTTATTCAGATGCAGTGCGGAGTGGGATTAAGGCCTCAGGCATAAAACATATTTATACAGTCGTGGCGGTGGGAATAGAACATAACAGGATCTAGAAAGATGCTAGTCATGATCCTTGCCCTAAATTTTAAAGAGGCTGCACAAGGTGATACAGGTCTTTCAGATTTTTACAGTGGTCAGTTAGTGCTGATATGTTAAAGCAGTAAATCTTACCAAAAGTCAGTTTCTCTGAGAAGAATTGTTTTGTTATATATGCAGTACTGAAGACTCTTGTATTAATATATGTAATTTGCCACGAAACCATTGTTTGAGCCAATTAAATAAACTAAGGGACTGGAGAGCAATATCTCTCTCCAGGGGAAGCAGGGGATCCTTAGTTCAACATGCTGTCCTTTAGGAGATAGGCTTCTGTTCGCTAGTAGAAGAGTCCTTAATGGAAGGCATACATTTAGAAGTCTTATCAGGAATAGCTTTTAATCTGAGAGGAGATTTTGGGATTTCTAAAATTTGCCGCTTCTTCCTGGTAAGGAATACTGAGACTTCAAAACTTACTCCAGAGCCTGAGCATCTCTAGTTAATGTTATAATCAGTGAAGAAATTAAAACAACAGTTGTTCAATAGCACTCACCAGTACATTCCAATAACTGTAACATACCGAGGTTTCAAAGTAAAATCCATTAGGACTTGCAGAGTAAGCAGAAGTCTATAACCCAAGTTTTGTTGAGATTGGTCCAGCTACTTAGAAATGGACTGTTAAATGTCTCAGAAACGATTTGGGTCAATAACACTGCAGCACTTATAAGGTTTTAACAGTGAGGAGATTTCAATAAAGGCTGTTCATTGCAGTATTAGATAGTAACTGGTTAATGTCCAAAACATGAGTCAGCTTCTGGCAGGAGACTCTTCATTGTTTTAAGTTAAAAGAGAGGGAACACTGTCTAATTTGCAATGGATGGATTTTTATTTACAATCAGGAAAAATCCTATAATTCTGTCCAGCAGTAAAGAAGCTATATAGAAAAACATTAGAAGTAGTAGAACATAGTTGGTTAGTGGCTCTTCTCTTTAGCTCTGTAGCCCTAGTTGATTTGTCCTAGCCACCATTGCCTTCATGCCATTCTTTTGCCTCTGGCACAGACAGTTACTTAACCTTCCCTCTGTTGGCCTTAACTGTGGTTATGTTGTATGCCAGCACTAATATTAACGCCATTTAACATTAAGCCACATTAACACTTAAACAATATTGGAATTCATGTTTTCACCTCTTTTATATAACTCTTCTGTATATTGCATCCAGTGTCTTTTTATTTCTTCTGGATCTTGTAGTATGTTATTTTTCTTGTCACAGAGCATTCTGGCCCTTAGTTTGAACTTCTCTTTGTATTCCGGGATTTTGAGGTCTATTGTTCTTCCTTTTTTGCTGTTGTCTTACATTTTTCTGCATTGGTCATTATAGAGGTGAAATAGACTGCCCCTTTGCACTGCCGCCCAGGCAGCTTCAGAGCACAGCGTTTTGACACTGCATGCTCTGAAGCTGCCCGGAAGCCGGCTTCACACTGCTTGGTTGCCCACACATCGGCCAGCTTCCAGGTGCTCTGGCAGACACCTCAGGAGTGCCATAAAGCCGCAGAAAGGTGGGAAAAGACAGCTTTTTGCTGGCATAAAAAGGAGCAACAATTTGCCACTTCTTTTTGCACTGGCAAAAAGGTGGATTGGGGCTGCGGCATGTGTTTACTGCAGCCCCAATCCAGCTTTATCAGGACAGCTTCAAGCTGCCCCTTTGGGGTGGTCTATTTTGCCCCTTAGTAGTTCTACTTGTCCTTGTGCAGCAGTTGATGTACAGTTGCATTCGTAGTTCTGGTTTTGATCCTTTCTCCCTTTTGTTTTGGTTCTCTTCTGTGCTTCACTGCTTGAAGCTTTTTGTCTGTTATCTATTGTTCTGTCCCTTTTTTTTTTTTTGGCTGTTGACAGTGTCTTCTTGCATGCTTCTTTAAGTGGTCCATATCTTCTTTACATAGTTCTTCTCGTTCTTCATTGATTATACTTAATTGCGCGAATCTATTTCTTACATGGCCAGTAAATTTTGTTGAAATATTGCTCAGATCATGTTTTGGTATAACTATTGTTTTTGTTTTCTTCTTCAGCTTTACCCTATATTTTATATAAATATTTCCAATATATGAAATATACCACAATTAGCACCTGGCCTATTTTGACCACAAGACTAGAGCTTCTCCATCTTTCACTTCCAATCATATAATCTATCTATTTTTTATATTGACTATCTGGTGATGTCCATATGCATAGTCTCCTCTCTGAGTGTATGAAAAAGGTGTTTGCAATGAATAGGTTGTTGGCCTCGCAGAATTCTATCAGTCGCTCTTCTGCTTCATTTCTTATTCCTAGCCCACATCTTCCTACTGTTTTGGACTTTTCTTTATTTCCTACTTTAGCATCCCAATCATCTATGATTAGCTTGACATCCTGTATTGGCTTGTTGTCAATTTCTTCCTGAACTCCTTCATAGAATCTCTGTTTCTTCTTCTTCTGGTTATGTGGTTGGTGCATATACTTGGGTTATGGTAATATTTATAGTCCCCCCCCCCCTCTGAAGTCTTGATATGATTCAGTCTGATGTTGTAGTGACTGCTTTTGCTACATCTCTTCTTAGTAAGAAAGCTACCCCATTTCTTCATGTCTTCTCATTTTCTGAGTAAAACACTGTGTAGTTTTCTGAGACAAAGTGACCCATTACTGTTCATTTTAGCATGTTCACCTCTAGAATTGCTATGTTTATGCATTTCATTTCCTTTTTTTACTCTTTCTAGCTTTCCCTGGCTCATGCATCTCACATTCCACATTCCTATAATGTATGTAGTGCTGCTTCAGACTTTTACATTGTTGGGCATGCCTGCTGCTTGTCTTCCCATCTTTTGATTTTTTGTGTGCCCTCTGTTGTGATTTCCCTCTGTTATTCCTTTCTCTCTCTCAGTTTGTGGTGTTGTCCTGCCTTTTCTTTGGGTTTGTTTCATCACAGGATTTTCAGTTCTCAGTTCAGATCTTCTGACAAGGAGGTTCATGTTTGCCTCTTTGCTTGCAGTGCTAACATGTGTTAGCTATGATGTCGCTGTTGTACTTTAAAACACCACTACTGCTTTCACTATAATGTAACTCTAGTCTTGCTGATTGGCCAGAAATGTCAGTCAGTCAAAATACACTCTTTCCATTGTCTTAGCCATTCATGCTTCACTTCCAAGTTAGATCATCTCATGCTGTTACTTTTAAAGATGGTCCAGAAATTTCACCTGCTTGAGAATATGACAGCTCTGAGCACTGTTTCAAACCATGAAGTCACAACAGCTGATCTTTTTATCAGCTTCATTAGCTGCCAATTTGGTTTTGAGGATCAAATCTACAAAGCTATAAAGCCTTAAATAATACGATATCAGAGTATCTTCAAAATCTCTTCCTTCCATATGATCCTGCCCAAGACCTTTCTTCCATTTGCTAGATTGGGACAGAAGGATGGTGGAAATAAGAGGGGGTGCCTAGAATCTAAAAGTGCATGCCTCTCTAGGTGACTGACTCATGAACTCATTCTTACTTATTCTTAGATCAGTAGTAAAAATCATATTGTTCTAGTACACATTTTCAGTATATTGTTTTCCTTATTTGACTGCTGCTTTTAATATCATTTTTGATCATTTAAATTGTTGGTGTATGATTGCTTATTGTGATATGGTTTGCAAAATACTAGGAGCTGTGGCTTGTATCTCTGCCTGTCATACGCCATTAATACTGCCTTATAACTCTGGCTTATCAAGAGACAAGAAAATGAAAGTTCTCAGTTCAGATTTGGGCAGAGAGTCCTTGGTTCATAGCTGTTTCTGCTGGTGCAAGGAGCCAACTGGGGAAGTAGCAAGCAGTGTGTACTAACTTACCATTACGTGAGCCAGGTCATTGTGTATGGAAAAGTAGTATTATCAGTGCTGGAAACGTCTGAACTGGGACTTCAAGTATTGGTTTGCCATCAGCTGTAAAGCTGTATGCAGAGAGAGAGATAAAAATTGCTGAGTCTCATATTTACATTCTGAATGTCAGTACTCTTCACTTTTCAGACTTATTATGTGTATGTATCAGGTCTGCATGTTGCTTCTTAGATACTTTGGCCACACAGTTCATTTTTTACCAAAATAAAGGCTGTTTATTCTGAATTGAAATATTCTATCTCAGCAAAAAGTTCTTAAAAACTAGCTTCTGTATTTTTTTAAAAAATACTTTAAAAATACATAATAAACTATTTCCTAATTAAATACCAGCTCAGTAAACAAACAAACTAACAAGCACAAAGTACCAACATAAGTAGAAAATTCAGTTATATTATTAATAAGATTAATAGATTAAGTACAAACCAAATCATAGAATGAAGAGATTAACAAGAAAAGCATTGAAAGTGGGTTTTGTTCCAGCTATACTTATATGGCTGAGTTCCATTTATTAGAAACATTTCTGAAGCAAGGTGACCTGATTCTGAAATTCAGCCAAAAAGGAGAGAGGGAATGGACAAAAACAACTTGATCCTCTTGAAGTTTAATGAAACAAACATATATTGTGTTATCATATTGAGGAAAACAACATGCTTCGTGCCTTACTTTGGATAGATTGCAGCTTAGATTCTGCTGGTCTCTAGCCAATACTCTTGTTTTCAAAAACCAATGTGATAGTTTGTTTCCACCTAAATTAAAATATACAGTGCATTAGCATTAACAGTAGATTTGCTAACTTTGGTAGTGTTCACTGCAGAGGTGTTAAACTACTGCATTGCACCTTTGAAGACATAAATGTTGGGTATTCAAATATCTACAAGAGTGCCTCTGTCTATAGTGGAAGCTCTTTCCCAAGTACCACTTGAACATTTTATGATATAGGTGAGAGATACGCCTCTGTTGCTGTGGAAGCACTATGGAGGTATTACTATTGTTTAAACAGTAATTTTTTTGGTATTTGTTTCTTTGTTGTTTTATGATGATGATGATGATTGATTTGTTTATTTTTGTTGTTTTGTTTATATTTGTACACCATCCAGGTATCTAGTGATGAAAAGTTTAGTTTTCTTTTGAATAAAGAAATAAATCACAATAAAATATTGCTCTTCATATTTGATTCCCTGTTTTGAGAAGAAAAGCAATAGCTTCCCTTATTTTCTTGCACTGAATAAGGAAGTGTGGAGGTAGCTACCAAATTAACTATTTCATAATAGAACAACACAATCGATTATCTTAAGCACCTGTGTATGAGAGTTGTTACCAGTAGTAAATAGTAAGTAGAGTATCTGTTGCATGCAGATGCCGCCCTCGGTTTACCAACCTTTCATCCTTTCTGGTCTTCACTGTATTTTCCCTGTGACTCAGTCGTGGTGGATGACCCCCTAATTCTTGTCAGAGGACTGAACAATATAGATCTCCCTCTCGTCTTAGTCTGGCAAAATTTTATATGTGCTTTGTGCAAAATTTTATATGTGCAAAGTAGTCGCTAGTACTTGCACATGTTTGCCATACTTTTTACAACTACTCAGGAATAATTGTTAATTTTAAGTATACAGTAAAGTCTCAAGTCCTTTTCAGAACATTTCCACTTCAAAATAGGAATGAAGGGGTACATTTCTTCAAAAATTTGTCCATCCCCCAATTTTTCACTGATGTCAAAAATTTGATGCATTGATATAATGACTTGAAAAACTGGATATTTCAGAATCTACATAGGTACGGTATATGTCCTACCTCTTATAAAAAGAGGCTGATTTTTCACGCATGGAGTCTGCTTCTAGTTAGAGTCTTAAGATGCAAACAGACACTGCACACATTCAAATTAAGTTCTGTAGCAGACTGTAATGTTTTCATGTTGCTCCTAGGATCCCCACAAGGGCAGCTAGAAGTAAGAAACAGGATTCCTAGGTGGCTCCAGTTTCTTCTCTTTTTCTAGCTTAAGCCATTTTTAAACCATGTACCCTATCCTACCTACCCATTGCCTGCCTTTTGTCTATGTTTGTATGATATTTTCAAAAGTTTGTATGATATTTTCTGAACTTTGAGTTAGCCTTATAAGGGTATTATCTTAATAAAGATGTTGCATTTTTCTTCTGGCCAGTGCAGCTATCATTGCTGTCTTAGTTGATTATAGGTCCAAAACACACTGCAGAAATAATCCGGTTGAGACCACTTTAACTGCCCTGGCTCAGTGCTAGGGAATTCTGGGAACTGTAGTTTTGTGAGACATTTAGCCTTCTCTTTCAGACAGCTCTAGTGCTACAATAAACTACAATTCCCAGGATCTTACATTAAAGCATTTTATACATAATAATAATAATAATAATAATAATAATAATAATAAGTTTTATTTGTTAACCGCTTTTCCAAATGATCAAAGCGGTTATGACATGGAGGACTGATGATCAAAGTGAGCAGGTTAATCTTATGTAGGTGGGTGAGACTGGTAAAAATCCGATACCCTACATTATGTACGTGCTATTATTTTTGGCTAAGATAAAGCCACCATTGTAAACTTATCTAACTATAGGTAGTGTTTCACCCTTTTCTAGATGTAGTTGGCTAAAATAGGTTTTAAAATAGGACAGAATCAGAATTTGGAAAATTGCTTTTAAGAAGAATTAATCTAATGATATGCTGAAGCCACTCATATGTGAGCGCTGGCGTAAAGATACTTTGAGGACCAATACAGTCGGACCTTCTTATACATGGATTTTTTATACACGGATTCATGTATCCACAGTTTGAAAACGTTCAAAAAAAAGTATAAATTTCAAGTATCAAACCTTGATTTTCCATTTTTTTATAAGGGACATAATTTTGCTATTTCATTATATTTAATGGGACTTGAGCATCCACTGATTTTGTTATCCACAGGGGATCTTGGAACCAAAGCCCAGCGTATAACAAGGGTCCACTGTATATGCTTTAACGATTCACCCAAAGGAACATAAAAGCATCCTATTAAGTCATAGATTTAATTTACTTTTTCCTTTTTGTCTCCCAGGTGGGACATAGTTAGCTTTTGTATGATAGAGAGGACTTGTGGCCTGTGGGGTAAAGTAAAACACAAGGAACATAGTTGTTACCTGTGTAGTATTAAAGAGATTTTTCATCCCTTACCGGATTTCTCACAGTTGGCTTCACTTTGAAAATTAAAGAGTAAAAATTTACAGGTCACGCCAGCAACATCTGCATCCAAGAGTGCTAAAGGAACTTGCAGATGCAATCTCAGAATCATCCTCTGTAATCTTTGGGAATTCCTGAAGAACAGGAGCACACTGCAGGAGGGCAAATGCTGTCCACTTCTTTAAAAAAAGAAGAAGAAAAAAAGGACCTTAGCAATCACATTAATGTCAGTACCAGAAAATATTCAATACATAGATTGATTATACACTTACAAAGGAATACTATGATTACCAAGAGCCAGAATTTGTTTCTCAAAAACAAGTGTGAAACTAATCTTACCTCTTTTTAAAATAGAGTTACAAGCATGGTAGATCACGGGAATGCTGTGAATGTAAAACATCGTGATTTCATTGAAGCTTTTGACAAGGATCCCCTTGATATTCTTGCAGGCAAGGTGGCAAACTGCAGGCTAGACAGTACTGTAGTTAGGTGGAACTATAATTAGCTGACAGACTGAACCTAGAGTTCACCAATGATTTCTGTTCATCCTGGAGAGGATTGACTAGTAGGAGTTCTGTCTTGGGCTTGATGTTGTGTAACATCTTTATAAATGACTTGGATGATGGAATAGAAGACATGTTTATCAAATTTGCAGCTAATACCAAATCAGAGTGGAGGTAGTGTTTTGGACTTCAACTCCCAGAAGCCCTAGACATTTAGACCAGCAAGCAGGAATTATGAGAGCTGAAATCCAGAACATCTGGAAGACCAAAGTTTGAGAAAACTGCTACTGAGGATAGATGGTCCTTGGATCCCTTCCAGCTTAAGATTCTATTATTCTGTGTTTTTTCTATTCAGTTGCCCTCCCTGAGAAGGAACTGTGGAGTTTTCTGGCCTTCTACATATGCCAATTATGACTAAGGGCCTGAACAGATGGCCCTTTTAAGCTGCTGTCTGGGTGGCTTCAGAGTGCGGCGTTTAGACGCAGCACATCATTAAGCTGCCCTGAAGCTGTCTGGAAGTCAGGCAGCTGCCTAGATATAGGTGGCTTCATGATGCTCTGACGGTATGGCATTTACACACTGCATGCCACCAGAGCATCATGAAGTTGCCATGGGTCTGCGGCAGGGCTGGTAAAGCCAGCTTTTCTCAGGCCAAAAAGGAGCAGCTCTTATCCGCTTCTTTTTCAGCTGGGTTCAAGCTAGATTGGAGCTGTGGTGTGTGTTTGCTGCAGCCCCAATCTGTCCTCAGAAGGGGTGGCTTCAAGCCAGCCCTTCCATCCCATCTGTTCCTCCCCTATGTTGGTAATGCCAAGTGATTGGCTGAGAATATGGAAATAATATGATCCCTCATAAACCATGTATTTTTCTCTTTATTGGGCCACCAGTCAATGCTGGTGACATCTTGTATGAACTCACCATAAAGGAAAATTGAGGATTAATTTTGCTGTGGAATGCAATACCGTTTTGGAGTACAAGAAAGGCAAAACATGATCTGTTCAGTAAGGTGATTTGAATTATAATATGCACATCTGTTATACGAAATAATTATTTGTTCATCTATTACATGTTTGATTTCTATCCTGACCTTTTCACAATATTGGGATCCAAGACAACTGACAGCATGACTTTATTTTTTAAAAGAAAGAAAGAAACCAAACCATTTATCATGTTTTAGTCCATCATGTTTAGTCATTTAGTCATGTTCCTTTTTCCTTTACAGTATATTAAAAATGCAATCAGACTGGTCTGTAGGAGCAAATTCTGATCTGTCTGTCACTGTAACATCTTCATCTTTCATCTCAGTCGTCTTTCATTGCCTCATCTTAGATCTTTTACCTCTATCTAGGTCTCCACTATTAAGATGGGTTACATTTCTCTAGTCCTTGGATCCCTGTACAGGCTTCCTATCAGGCCCTAGATTCAGTAAAAGTGCTCATTTTTTATTTTATTGTTTATTCATTGAAACAACTTGAAGGCACACATCATCATCAACTACAACAACAATTATATCCCATTTTTCCTGACATGCACCACCTCAAAACAATCTTTAACAGATGGAAGTCTAGTGTAACAAAGCAAAACAGTTTCCCTATTTATTCCTCCTTGCACTTATCTTTTGAATTTCTGCATAAAAACATCATCCTTCTATGGAGGTCAACATATTAACAACAACTCTTTGAAGGATGTGGATATTTATTTATAATTACCTGCAATTGTTGGTGCACAGGGACACAAACTAAGGTGAAATGGTAGTATTTTCAGAATTCTGCTACAGAGACGCTCCATATGGAGAATTCCAGTTCTCTGGTACAGAACCTCTCCTTTCATGAATGTGAAAGAAAGGTTATTTATCAGTTTTATTAAACTTCAGAGAATTTTTTTACATTGATATTTGAAAACGACTCCCCACCACAAAGACAACTGACAGGTTTTAATGAAAATATTACTTCTGTTTTATAATTTAAGTGATCTTTTTATCTGACTGTCTGTTATACTATACAAATTCATAGGCCTGATCACAGAGCCATCATTTCTTTTTGTTATCTAGATAAACTTCACCTGTTGGACTTGTACTCAATCTAAAAATGTTATTTTTGTTTTAAAAGAGGTTGCCTGAAAGAAGTGAGTTTCCCCCACCAGCCCATGGCTGCAAATAACAAATCCAAATATTCTTGGGTTGATTGGCCACAAGTTTATCTGTGTACAATGGGCCCTCAGTTTTCGCAGGGGATCTGTTCCAGGACCTCCCCTCCAGGGATACCAAAATCCAAGTTTTGTCATCCCCAATGGTGGTGCGTGCATGCAGCCACACTACCATTAGGGACAATGGGACCTCAGATGAGGCTCCGTTGTTCCCGGTGGTGGTGCACTCATACAGCCATGCTGCCATTAGGGAACAACGGGATTTCAGAAAGGGATTAATGGTGGTGCAGCTGTGTGCATATGCCACCACGGGGAACAATAGGTTGTCTCTAATGGCAATATACCCACACAATTGGGGACAATGCAGATGTGCCATCGCAGATGCTCAAATCCATAGATGGCAAGTCCACAGATACCAAGGTCCCACTATATACATATTTCTATCCATGAAACATTGAGAAGTCTGGATACAGTCTAGAAAAAGCAAAGCAGTACTTGCAAACTTGAATTTAGGGTAATCTTAAAACAATCTTCACTGTCCAGCTTTTACAACTGAAGAAATTGGAAATACTATGGCAAGGATGATTATGACTTTGGCATTTAATGAGATATCTTTGTTGTAAATCCTTGAACATCACTTTGCTTACATAGAAGATTAATGTAGTAGTTGGATGGTTACTACAATCCTTGGTATTCTTTTTACTGGGGGGCTGGAATTTTTTCTAGCATTACAGTCTGTGGGCCATTCTTTTGTTTTTCATATTTGTTATAATACTTTTGCTAGAATTTGAATGTTTTTCATCTCTGTATTTATTTATTTATTGCTTCCAACTGCTTTTAGAGCAAGATCTACTTCACTTTCTGAAATAGTGGATTCATCACAAAAACATATTTCTTGAAGGAGGCTGTCATCCTTTCATATCTTTTATATAGTTATTCAGTGCATTACTTCCATCGTCTTTTTTATTTTGTCCTGATCATACAGTCTGTTGCTCATATACCATGCCTACTCCCTGATTTAAATTTCTTTATATTATATTATATTATATTATATTATATTATATTATATTATTATTATATTTCTATATTAAGAACTTATCAGTGCCCAAATACCACAGATTCTTTCCTCAGGCTAGATGTAACATTTTCTTTGTTGAATTATTTAGATGCAGATATGCTGGTGTCCCTTACCGTGAGAGACGGTGTCCTTGTAACAATATGGAAGTTATGTTGATGATACATATTCTTTGTCATGTAACTATTACAGTGGGGTGCATCGGAATTTAGTCATTCCATTACTGAGGAGATCTGTTAGGTGTTCAGATCAACTTCACACCAGGTTTTTGTTGGAGGATAAATCCTCAAAAGTAACGTTGGCTGTTGCTAAATTTCTTACAAAAGCGGAGAGGATTAGAGCCCTCTGTGTTTTAGATAAAAGTGGATAGTAATTGTTTTACTGTTTTATTGTACAGTTCTTTCCCCTTTTGATATTTGTTCTGTCATATTTTATGTATGTTTTATATTGGATCTGTGGATCATAATAATAATGAAAAAAGAAAGAAATTTATTTTGGATTTCACAGATCTTGTGGAAGGTTTATAGTTCTACCTTTTGGTTGTCTTGTTCTATGTCTTTGCATTAATGATTATAACAGGTGTCTTAGTTCATCCATATAAATCACTGAACAGTTGTGTTCAGCATTCAGTTTCTGTCACTTTTTACCGTTACTTCTTTTGCAAAATTTCATCCGTTATCTAATGATGTTTTTCCTGCTTTCTTTGGCTACAGATAGTGTCTTTTTAAATTCTTTCCTGACAATGTCAGGTTTTGGTCTAGCAGTAGCAATAGCAAGTACATTTCTATACCACTTACTGATGTACTAAGTTCTTTCCCTGATTCCCTGATTTTGATTCCTTATTAAAGTTTAGTAGTGCAAATCTGTTCTCTACAGGGTCTTCAAATTCTACAGGAATGTTCCTGAGATAATTTTGTTATTCTGATTGATATGATGTTCTTCTTTAGCTTTATACTAATTTTCTATACTAGCATTTCATAGCTCACTCATCAGTCTGTTTTTCACAGGGAGAATTAAGTTTGTCCACCTTCTGCTTCCAGTTAAGTAGTCTATTAGATTTCTAAATGAGTTATCCAGTGATGTCTATGTGTATGGTTGTTTGTTCAGTTGCCTGAAGAATTTGTTTCCAGTGAATAGATTATTTGCCTCACAAAATTCAATAAATTAGTTTCCTACTTTGTTTCTTGGTTTTAGGCCAAATGTTCCTACAGTGTTTGGTTCTGATCTGTTTCCTACTTTTGCATTCCAATTGGCTATTATTATCAACATGTCCTATTTTGGTGTTCGATCACTTTCCTGTCCAGCACTAACACAGAAACTTTTGTTTTCTTCCTTGTTTTCCTCTGTGGTGGGAGGATAGCCTTGAATTATGTTTATGTTGTATATTATGTATATATTTCCATGAAGCCTTGTAGCTATAGTGCCATCAGACATCGCATTATATTTTGTGGTTCTTCTTGCTGCATTTTGCCGCCTTGTTTCTTCTTTGACTGTTATTGAATTCACTGGACCTTACTTCTGAGTAGATATGAGTATAATTGCATTATTATTTTAAAAAGAAAATTGCTCTTATCAAGCCAGACATTAATCTCTTCTCCAAAAGACAAACACACTCTCCCCACCCACCATCCCACATGGCACATATATTCTTTCCTGTCTCACACATAGATATACAACCATACCCATTCCCCCAATATGCATATACTTCTCCCTTTCTCTCAAACATCGAGATAAACAAAACTGTGGCTTTTTGTGCATCTTTGTGTGCTCACACAGGGGTGCACATGCAAACAGAAATTGCCTGCATAGACGTGAGTAAGGGACTTGTGTATCAGGTGCTTGCATATTTGTGTGTGACAGAGATTGAGAAAGGAAGGAATGCCTGTGTTTCTTTCCATGTAGGAATTGCAAAGTAGAGAAAGTGTGTTCTTCAACTTGCCTCTCAGAAGTCGAGCGTAGTAGTTTCTCCATCAATTTTCTAAGCCAGTGTGATGTCTTAGTTCCTCTCATAGCAGCTCTGCTAATGTAACCTGGACCTTAAAAGGCCCACGACACTAGAGACATTAAAAAAGATAAAGGAAAAAAACCCAAACACTTTCACAGCACTGTACAGTGATTTGCTTTTGTAATAAAGCCATGCTTTTTCTAGAATGAGGATTTTTCTGGGATAAGGAAAGTTTCTTCATGGCTTTTCCAGGAAAAATGGGACTCTTGTAGGTTATGGTATTTTGGATGGGTGCTTTCACTCTGGCAGGCCATTGAGGTGATTTAGGCAGGGATTTAGGAACATGATGGCTTTTTATGGACTTCTTAGTTGTTTACGATGTAGTAGTTCATATCATGTTTTGTCCCAGTCTAGGGTCTCTGTTGAAATAGGTTTGCAAGTGATTGCAAAGTCTATTTAAGGAGAGGCTGTAGATATGCTGGAAAAATACTTTCTGTTTTGTTGCCCAAATGGTCTTCAGTTCTCTGTAAAAAAACTATCTCTTGAGGGCAGGGGTTTGAAGTCCTAGAAAGTCACATAAACCCGTAGTCTTGCTTCAAAACCTATTTGCAAGTCAAAAGTTTGGACCTCTGGCAAAGGCACCCTATATCTTCCCTCTCACTATTTTCTCCTTCCGCAGTGGATTGCTAGAGGAATTGAGTGTGGAGAAGAAGTAACAGAAAGAAAAAGAAAAGAGTGTAGCTGTGCCCATTTTTTGCTTTTCCACTATTCTACTGATTATATCCCTGCCCATCACTCTCATATGGTGCTTAATCCCTGAGATTATGCAGCCCTTGGGACCAAAGTAAATAAATATCCCCATTCCCTGCACTAAATCTGGGGAGGACAGCCTAGTGGAACTATCCTATAGCAGAGACAAATTATCACACATGCAAATCAGTATTATTCCATCTCTTTCCTGGGGAATGCAACTTTCCCCCTTTTGCATTACAACTAAAAAAGGAACCTGATCAAGGCCTGGCAGACCTTGTTTAGTTAAGTACTTCCATGTGTTATTTACTGTTCTCTGACTCATGACCTTTCTTTCTGTTTCCTTCTTCTTAAGCTCCACTAAGGAAGGCAAAATTTGTTGAGAGCCCTCGAATCCCAGAGTCTGAGCTTGGCTCACCAACTCTCACTTCAGCACCAAAACTGGACCTTGATGCCTACTGCCCTGGTAAGCATGCATGCAGAGCCCCACTGCATTCAGAGAGTGGGAGCTGGTCTGCTGTGACCTAGCACAATCTCACATCCCATAGACTCTGAGAATGAGAGAGGGAGATGGCCCATTTCTGGCCTCTGATACATGGATTAGTGTGCTTGCCAGGATGGCAGTGTTGAGTCCCTGAAAAGGTTCCATTTCCAAAAGTGCCGTTAGTTTACAGGTGGACGATATGTCTTCTGTCCCAGACCATTAAGTATTTGGGAAAGGTCGGGGTGGGAATCACCAAGATGTTCTATGCCCTACTCAGTTGCAGGAAAAGAAGTTCTTGAAAAAGGAGAACCACACTTCTGAAACATCTACAAGATATAATTCATAGCAAAAACAAATCCCCATTGTTTCAGCCATCATTCAGCTTTGTTTTACAGAGTTGGATTCTAATATTTTAAGACAGGGAGAGAAAAATCTCCCTATCTACCTTTTCTACATTGTGAATAATGTAATGCATCTTTGTCTTGTACCAATACCACACTTGTTTTTTCTGATGTAAAAATAACTGTGTATTTTAACTTTACCTCCTACGGGAGTTGCTCTAGGTCCCTTGATTGTTTTAGTTGATGTTTTCTGCACATTTCCCAGATTTGTACTATTCTTTTCCCCATAGATCTGTACTATGCTTTTTGATGCCCAATATCCAGAACTGCACATTGTGTTCCAGGTGTGGTTGTGCCAGAGATTTGTCTGTTATTAGCAGTTTTATCTTCAGTTTCCTTCCTGTTTACCTGTGACATTGGACTTGCCTTTTCCATAGTAGATGCATGTTGGTTGTTTATGTTCATCAGACTATTCTCCACAACCCGAAGATCTCTTTGTTGATCTGTCTCCATCGCCTTAAGCCCTTTCAGTGTATATATAATGAAGTTAGGAATTTTTTAAAATCAATATGCATCACCTCATAATTTTGTGCACTGAACCACATATTCCATTTTAAAGCCCTATTCCCCAGTTTGGAGAGATTGTTTTGCATCTCCTCTATTTTTGTTCTATCAACCCTAAATTATTTGGTGTCAACAGCAAACATGGATGCCTCATTGCTCAGTGATAATGTTAAATCACTTGTGGCCAAGTTAAAAGAAACAAACTATCCCAATACAGAGTATTTGGGAACCCACAGTCTATATTTTTTTCCCTTTCAAGAACTGACTGTTGGAGCTTGTGGGTTAGACTGCTGCAGATGTGAAATAACAATATGGGAAGGAGGGGGGAGGCAGGCAGACAGTCATTGCCACTACAAAGGAACTATTTCTAGGTATCAGATCATTTGTGACAAATTACAGCCAAGCTCTGACTACAGCTCCCATGATTGGCCATGTCTTCTGGGACGGATAGGAGTTAGAGAGCAACAGGATGGATAAGGCATCAGTTTTCATTTTGGCTTAAGGCAACCCGATGAATGCTAGATCACATGGACACCCTGTTATCAACAGCCTTTCTTGCCTCTTCCATACTCAGGACCATGGCTTCCTTGATTCATTCTCTACACCCATGATGCAATTTTCCTCTTTTTATACTGCCTTCTACCTTTCCAAGCATGATTGTCTTTTCTAGTGAGACTAGCCTGTATCTATAGTTAAACAGTATTTTTGGCTCCTACAGTATTCTCTTGCAGAGAGATCTCTTTTTAGTAACAAATTACTTGCATTTCTGAGCTGCAGTCACTTCCATCCATTTGGTGCTGTATGTCATTTGAAAGCATGATTGTAGAGCTTCTTCATATCCCTTAGAAGTGCACTGCTTCAGGAGGAAGTCAAAGCTTTAGTTTAGGAAGATGAAGTAAAAGTTTTATGTTTCCACTATCTGAGAAAGAGATATAACTCCAGATATATTTTAATGAAAAATAAATGGTTGATGAGTTTGAAAAATGGTTGATGAGTTTTCAGCAAACATACACGTACTATAAAATTCTGATTTCCTAAATTTTGTTCACTGTCAAACATGGATAGTATTTGCAGTATCTACAGGAGTGGACTGAAAAGATGGTGGTTTTCATGTTTCTTTAAAACTTGTTAGAGAAATTCCTGCAATTCTCAACACTAAGGTTTTTCTTTGCAATGCCACTAGGATTGTCCCTAGTTCTGAAGATGTTCATGAAATGGATGGCATAGTTAAGTCATATCTAGGACTGAAAAGAGACAATTGTTGGCATTTGAATAGCTGGCTTTGAGCAGCCAATTGGAAGACCTCCTATATATTTATTTCTAAGATTTATTACTCATTCTATAACTAATAGCTCTGTACAGTATAAACAGAAATAACATCTAAGTTCAAAAAAAGCAGTGTAATAAAACAATATTACTCAGATAATAGTGGTTAAGGCTAAAACAGGCATTACAACAAGAAGATGAAAAGTATGACATAAATAAACTACTTAAAACACACAGAGCGGGCTAAACTGACTGGAATAAAATCTGCTTCTGTCAATGTGGATGCCAAGGAGACACATCTTTGGAGGTGCTCCATAACTCAGGGACTATTACTGATAAATTCTACTTCTGTGTAGCCAGCAATTGTATATTAGCATGTATAGTGTGAAGGCTTTGGGGCAGGGTTTCCAGTCATATAGGATTGATAATAAATGGTGTGATGAAGTTAGAATTGCAGATAAATTTGGGAAAGTTAAAAATAGTTTCATTTAGCACATTCACTTGATTGGTGGCTATCAGATTCAAATGACATAAGGACTTTGGTTGTAGAGAAAAATGATTGTATGATTATAATTATATCTTTATCATTTCCACGTTCCTATATCATTTCCAGTTTCTTTCCTGAATACCATGGTCTTGGAGATAAATATACAGCCTTAGGTCTGGGGTGAACATCTGAGCAGGGGTTGAGGGCCTTTGTCTCCACTTTTGCATTAAGGAATGGGGAAGAAGATGAGAAGACATGAACCCAAGGCTCTGCATTGCACGTTCCTATAATGGCAAGCCATATGCTTGACATTGTGCTGCTGGTATTGTTTTTCATGATGCTACAACTGCAAAAGATTGGCTTCTGTACTCGTTGGACACTAGGCATGGTTTATTTCCTGTTCAAGAAGCAGGTTCAAGTTTAGAGCTGATTCTTATACTTTTTTATGATTTTGATAAAATGAAAATATGAAATCATATTTTATATTGCTTTGCTTACATTATTGGAATTTATGAAATTCTTTCAGACTTTGCTAGACTTTAAACTTCCTTAGCTGTATACCTTAGAAGAATGTGCATGGGTTGTATCTGTAAGATTCACCTGGAAGTCACTATACATGTTTTTTAATCATTGTAATCAGAACAGAACTTCAGATGTTGATAAAGTAATTCCATATAACTTATTTTCTTTGAGATATCACATCTACATACTGTATATACCCATGTATAAGTCCAGAAATTTTAGTCAATAAATTTACCCAAATAACCTGAGTTGATGTATCCAAGGGTCAATGTAAATAATGTACTTCAACTTGTATTAGTAAAGGAACCAGCCACCAGTGAAAGGCAAGCGTCCTGGGAAAACTGACCCCACTCTAATCTCCCATCCATCTAGACTTGGATGAGCATAAACAGTTATGCCTGCTGGAATTTTGTAAATTCTTTGGCATTATATTCATTTGCTTCATCTTTTAGATCCTTTGTTACATGCCCCTAGGTTTTACCCTCAACTTATTCACGGGTCATATCAAAATCCATAATTTTGATCCCAAAACTTGTCTTCAACTTATACATGAGGCCAACTTGTAGTCAAGCATATATGGTACTTGATAAGTGATATTGCTGTATTTTTAATGTGGGAGTGCACAGAGGACATAAAGATGAAAATAGGCTTGTATTATCTGTAATCTATGGCCATGCAGACACATAGCCATTTTTGCAACTTTTCTGCATCACCCCATGCCACCCTTACCAGGTTTAATCAGTATTGTGGTAGCAAAGAATCACATGCTTCTTCTTTGTGGTCTCTGTGACTTGCACATATGATTTATTCTGTGCCTTCATGGAGCCGGTTTTAACATTCTAGAGCTGAAGAGCACTGTGCGCCCAGGCTTCCTTTTCATCTCTTCTTCTGCTGCATGACCAGCAGCTTTTGAAGGAATGTCTGCTTTTTGCTTAGAGTTAGTATTTCTTTCCTTCATATTTGAGTTAGCATTGTGTCTTCTTCATCTTCTTACTACTTTTACTGAGTATAATGTCTCCATTATTCATCCTCATAAGTGTTTTTGCCTTTTCATAATTCATTGTCAAAATTGTTGTTGTATGCTTACAGGCTTATGGCCTCTAGGCAATATTTCAGCAAGTATGTTGTGGGTAGAGACAAGATCATTGATAGGTACTCCTGCTGTCTGAGCTGCCTTTGAGAATCCTTCAGAGTTGGACAGTATAAGCACTGTCAGAAATTTATGAGGCAAACACTCTGGAACTGGGGAGACATTGCTTCCTCCAGTATGGATGTTTCTTACTGTACTGGCTCCATCAGACAATATTCTACAATCTACTCTGAATACCATGCAAATACCAGGCCTGATTATAGACTTCACAGTTCAGCTGCTAATTTTCAGATGTCCTCACTCTTGAGGCCTTGCACTCCTGTGCAGTCTTTGAACCCAGAACTATTAGTTTTTGTGGACCATAATCAGTGGGTTCCTCAATTCCAGGTGATGTGGCTCCAGTGTGTAATAGAGTGGCAGATGAGGACTGGAGGAAATATTAAGAGAAGAAGGACAAAAATAAGATAGATCCTCTGATTAGTCTCAAGCATTTCAGCTCTCTTCAAGGCATGATGCCCTTTGACTGCTGAGGAAAAGTCAGCACCTCCTGTTCCTTCACCCCATCACCTCTTCATTCTCCTATCCCTCTCTTACACAGGTTGGAGCAGGATCTCTTGATGGAGGCTACTGATGTTTACCTTTTGATGGTCAAGAGAGTTCACAAAGATGACTATTTAGAATATGTTGCTTCTTACTCTGAAAGAGAAATTCTGGATTCTGCTTCCTGAGCAGGAGAATAGATTGCTGGCCATTAGGCTGTGACCTGCCCATAAAGAACTGATGATTCTAAGATCACATTGATTTTAATCCCCTCATCAGTCTTCAAGGTCTCCAAATGAAGTAAATAAATAAATAAAGGTCTGAGCCGTCATCATGCATTAAATCGTATCTTCAGATATGTAAACATTCCTGTTCCTGGTCTCTGTGATCTACTTGGTTACAGGTTAGGCCCAGGAGGGTTCAATTCCCCTTTATGTGAGCTGTCTGTAGTGTCATTGTGCAGAACTCCTGACAGTTGGTAGCAGACTAGTGTGGTTAAAGACATCATGTACTCCATTATCCTATTTAAGCTCCACCTTCTCATTGGTCCTGTATGCCACCATGAACCAAGGCAGTAGTCAGAACACTGACACATCCTCTTATCATGAGATACTCATTGTTCTCCACCAAGGGAATGGCTCCAACCAATGATATGTCCCCACGTTACATCCACATCTACCATCATTAGACCTACAGTCTCAACACTTTGTCATGGGCCACACCTGATATTAAAACCTGTATTTCTCTTGTTGCCTCAACCTCAGTGCCAACATCAAAACCTCAAGGAAGGATCTGATCACCACTGTCTGATCAATCAGTTCCATATTGTTTGAACAATATCTGCAGCATTGGCTTCAGACTACCCTGTATTGAAACAGGGTTCAGAGTTGGATGTGGACAACTGTACCCACTCTTCCTCCTCAACTCCTCTTCATTGTACTTCATCCCCAGATGACTATGAGTGATCAGAATGCCCTTTGGTGCTACTCACTCCAGATTGGTTATTAGTTCAGTACAGACCCAAACTAATCCACTATCACTGCCAGATATGGCATCCTAATTATATGCTACTAGGCATTCATGGAAGTCTCCCTCCTCCAAGACTTTCATGACAAAGTAGATCAAAAACCAGTGTTGGAATCAGGATGAAGAGTTCAGCTTTCTTTTCAAGTACTCTCCCTCAAATTCTATAACCGTAGGGACATCCCAAGGAAGATAAAAGGACAACAAACTACATTCTACCCCTTTGGTTAAAGAGGGTAAGAAACTGGATGTAGCTGACTGATGATTCTATTCTACACCAATATTATTATTGCATAATAATAATAATTTACATTATATCTCATTTGGGCTACTGTAACACACTCTGCTTGAGGCTGCCTTTGAAGAGTGTTCAGAAACCTCAGCTGGTGGAAAGAGCTGCAGCCAGGCTGTTAACAGGGGCAGGTTACAGAGATCACACAATGTCCCTCTTGAAACAGCACCACTGGCTGCCAGTTTGTTTCCAGGCAGAATTCAAAGTGCAGGTTATGACCTATAAAGCCCTATATGGCTCTGGTCCAGGCTATTTGGCAGACCGTATCTCCATGTATGAACTAGCTCAAGCTCTGTGATCCTGATCCTTGACCCTTCTCTCTGTCCCACCACCAACACAAGCACAGTTGGTGATGACATGAGAGAAGGCATTTTCTGTGGCTGCCCCTAGTTTCTGGAACTCCCTTCCCAGGGAGACCAGAATGGCCCCTTCCCTGTTATCCTTCTGCCAGCAGGCTAAGTCCTATCAGTTTAGACAGGCTTATAAAACAGAAAGTTTTTAAAGCGTGGGATGGTGTTGTATTGTTTTAAAGTATTTTTAACATTTTTATCTTTTTAATTGTATTTTATTCTTTTATTCTGGATGTACATTGAACCCTTGTGTTTTTATTTGCTGTTGTGGCCCTAAACAGGATATCCATTTTCTCAGAGGCATTTTCCTAGGTGCGTTACAAATACCATTTGTTTGTCTTATGAACTAGCAAATGTGTAGTGATTCCATAAAGGCAGCATAAGCTTCCACTGCTTCTCTATCATTGCTTGACTTTTGGAAAGCAGGAACATGGTACCAACTTTTCATGTTTATCTGACATTGTTGCCTGGATGTCAAGGTGAAGGAGTCATCTGAAATTTAAGTGCAGCAGTGTTTTCTTCTGTCCTTTGTTAACACCTTTCCTTCCTCTAGCGATTACTGCTTACTAGTCTACTCATATTTGTTAGTTTTAAAGAGATTACAGAGAAGAACAAGTTGCTTACATGTAACTATGGTTCTTCAAGTGATCATCTATGAACTTACACTATCTACCTTCTTCACCTCCAGAGTTTTCCACAGGGATGTAACTGTGGTTCTCTGATGTCTTTTAACTCACTCTGCCCTCTCCTCTCCTCTTCTCTGTTCTCCTTTGACAGGTTTTTCATGGGGTTATCCCTTCATGATGGTCTGCTGTGGTGGATCACATCATGAGAGGGAGCCTAGATTTGCAGGCATGTTGAAGGGTGGAGCTCCCACCAAAATACTATACCTAGCACTGCACAGGTGTGAAATAACCCATATGTGTGAGTTCACAGGTGACCACTAAAAGAATCAGTTATAGACCAACAACATGCTCTCTTCTACTTAAGTAGGCAATTATTTCCCTGATAGCATCTGGGAAGCAGGATTGTTCTCTAAAATGAGATGACCATTCCCTACATACCTTACTTAGAGAGGAAAATGCATTTTCCCTAAATGAAATGGATACAATCTTTACAGGTATTGCATTGCTGGGATTTGCTAGCATACAGCATCAGGAGTGGGGTACAGTCCATGACCAAGGCCAAAATGGGCACTCAGACACACTGAAATTATCCACATCTTTCCAAGCTGAGGAGCATGAAATGAAGCAGCTATAAGCATGTAAAGCCACTGCTGATGAAAAGAAAAGGCACAACATGGGTAGGAGAGCTCTAGATGACTACAGCTGGCATGGCATGCACAGTTCCTAGGACAAGTCTATGGTGGGGGCCATTTGAGGCACATCAGTTACAGGTAAATGCAATCCTGTTTTCTTTTGCCTCTCTTTCTTCATAGAATCATAGAATCGTAGAGTTGGAAGAGACCACAAGGGCCATCCAGTCCAACCCCCTGCCATGCAGGAACTCTCAATCAAAGCACCTCCGACAGATGGCCATCCAGCCTCTGTTTAAAGATCTCTAAGGAAGGAGACTCACTACACTCGGTGGGAGTGTGTTGCACTGTTGAAGAGACCTTCCTTTAGTCTTCCTTTTTTTTTACAGCACCATAGTGTTGCTTTGAGTCTTATTGGGTGCCTTTCACCAGACTATACTCTTTCAGGCATCTCACTGAATAATACTACACTAACATTGTTATAGCACTATTATGCCACTGTAACTGGTATGGCTGCCTCCTGTGCCATTCTGGGGTTTGTAGTTTAATGAGGCCTAGGAGGTTCCTCTAAATACCCTTCCCTAAAATGCAAATCCCAGCATTCCACAGGAGATATCTGTAGCATTAAAAGTGGAATAATAGTGCCATAACAGTAGAGTGGTAAAGTCCTTTGTCTTCTTTTATAGTGAGAAAATGAAAAAAAAACCCATAGGTGTGATAGAAACATTTTATTGTACACTCTACTACTAGTAGTAGCAGCAGCAGCAGCATCACCAGAGGCAGTCTATGTGCTTTGACTTTCTAGAATGAATGGGTACTTCAGCTCGGAGTTTGAGTCAGCAACCCGGTCCCACTTTCAGAATATAAAGGTTAAGAAACTTAGGTACAGCATTGTATTCTTCCCCTGACTTCATTTCCTGATTTTCTTTTTAAGTTGCCATTGAGCTTTCTGTGACTACTCTGCATACTCAAACCTCATTGGATTGGGGAGTTCCTCCCTCCTTTAAGGTTTATCTTTTAAAATATTTATTTTTGTAGTTTGTTGGGTTTTGAACATGTTGATAGCTCCTCATTTTCACAGTGATTCCATTATGTTGGCAGTCACTTTTTTTAAAGAGAGAATAGAAATAGTAACATTGTTCAGACCTGTAACAACAATAATAGAGCAGTAGTCTCATCATTTTGTGAACCAGTGTTCACACACTGACTGTCAAAACCTACCATAGCTTGGATACAGCAGCATTAGCACTAACACATTGGTATTAAATAGTTTTTAAAAACTAACATTACTGACCCTGCACATGAAATTGATAGACTGCTAAATTTTTAAAAGTGTTTAAAAGTAATAAGACAATCAACAAAGATTAATAATACTGCAAAACATCAAATGACATAATACCTGTTTGAACAATTAAAATAAAATAAAAAAGATTGAGTTCAGTGTTGACAGGTTAGTGAATGAATGAATTCTAGCAAATTATTTTCAAACCTTGTACCCCATCTCTCTCTGCAAAGAAAAAAAAAGAAGTTATTTCTCTGGTAGAATAATCCTTGTAAGGGCTTCTTCCTGTCTTTCTCTTTGTTTGCTTGATGTTTCATCAGATAGAAAGGTTTAACAGGTGGCTGCTCAGTTTGGTCTTTCTTCCTTACTATCCTTCTCTCTCTCAATCTTTTTCTCTCTGCATTTGTGAGAGAGTATACATGTGTGTGAGACACAAGACACACACACACTCTCTCTCTCTCCTAGTGTTAAGTATTTTACAGTTGGTCTCCAGAGCAGATGCAGCATGCTGCTTGTGCAATTGTGGCAATAGCTTTAGTATTGTGGATATAGGTAAGCAACATTGCCGGAGGATTGGGCAGGGGTTGAATTTTGTTCCATTGCACATGTGGATTTTGATTGTAACATATAATTTTTCCGCTTTAGGATCTCTGAGACTTTGACAAATGCATGCATCCTGGTGTAGTCTGGAGAAACTTGCATTCTTAGAAATACAAGATTCCGTCTCACTGATTTAACCAGATACATGTCTTGACTTCTGCTCATCAGTTCAGTTCTTCAGTATCTTGAGGGACTGCAGGCTGCTGCAGATGTGAGAATTCCATTAAATCTTTATTTAGCTGCAGCTCGCTGCCTGGCTGCTTCTGAACTTGGACTAGTTGCTTGGCAACCTCATGTAGGCTGTGCATAAAGGGAGCACAATGCAGGCAGACAAGACTTTTATCTGAAGAGTTGAGGAGGATCTATTTTCAGCTATTTTCTGAAATCTTGATTGCTGAGTACTCTTATAAGCAGAAGTATTCATGGTAATTGTTTTCTTGTGATGGGGACACTGTCATGAAATGCTTTCATAATTTCTGATCAAATAGATTTTCTACTAAAACAGATTTTGAACAGAAAGTGTCAGAAAAACGAACCTTAATTTTAATAGCAAACAAGACTCTCCTGAATTAAGGTGATGGAAATGTCTATTAAAAGGAGATAATCATAGTTTAGCTTTTGCTGTATGGACGGATACATTTTCAATCATGAGCGAAGCCCTAGAAGCATAGTACATGTTGAGTGTCCCTTATCCAAAGTGCTTAAGGCCATAAGTGTTTTGGATTTCAGATTGTTTTGGATTTGCAATATTTTCATTTACATAGTAAGATACTTATTTATATTTTTATACACCTTATATACATAGCCTGATGGTAATTTTATACATAACATTTTAAAATAATTTTGTGTATGAAACAAAGCTTGTATACACTGAACTGTCAGAAAGCAAAGATGTCATTGTTTCAATCTACTTTTATAGATTATTTTGGATTTTGGAATATCTCAGTTTTTGGATTTCTAGATAAAGGAGCCTGAAATTAGCATTTTAGAATAAGTTATAAATAAATAGTAATGTCACAGGCCTAGAGCAAATGCAGAAGTGGAATAAGAAAGCAAATGGAATTATGAAGGGAGCTGTTTGTATCAGCAGTGCAGTTCCATATATTAGGATATCTTTCAGAGGAACTTGACTCCCTCCTTTTCCCACCCACTTCAGCAAGAGGACTGCAGTTCATTGGAGAACAGAAAGCAGAATCTGCAATGCTGGGGAAGTGAGCAGTGTGTTGACATATTCATGTTTGCAGATGTGGAAGAATAATTGAAGAAAATAGAATTTTATCCTATTTCTACTAAGGAAGAATGTTGGAAGCCAAAACATGCACTAGTGGGAATTCTTGTGGCATGGAGGTTTATATTTTTGCCTTCTTCACTTCACCACCCCTGATCTCTCCACTCCCTGTTATGGAACATTCCATGTGAGGTATGTGCTATTTTCTCCAGTGGTGGAATAAGGCTATCCCCTCAGAAACCTCAGGTGGGAGTGCGGCAGAGAATGATTGCATGATTGTTTGTACTCAGAATTTTGAATTCTGGTCTTAATTTTTTAGTTTGTTCTGTTACAGTGTAGTTTTTCATTCCATGGAGATAGTTAAGCAACTAGACCTTTGCTAATTATCCTGAGGCTGAAATAAGTCTATCTATTGAAATTCAGATATTTCTGAATCAAAGGTTATAGTTGCATGCTGCCTGTTTTCATACAGTGTTATTTCCCGATAGTTGAATTTAGATAACAGATGTGCTGTGTATTTTGCAAATAATTTATTGAGCAAAATGCCAAAAAGGAGATCAGGATATACTTCAAACTGGTACAGTTTCTAATTTAGTGACATTAGGATTTGTCTGATGTTTAGCAGAACCCTGCATCATATGTACAGTACTTAAAGTCCTTACAGTAATACTGATACATCTAAAACAAAACAAGAAAAGCAATAATTTCACTTACAGAATGGTAACATGAAATAGAAGGCACAAGTGGTTGTATGTAAACATAATATTTTGAAGCATTTGTAATCAAAAGCATACAGAGAGAAGTATTTCAGATCTATAGATAATATGTCTGAATTGTGAACTAGAAGCAGAAATAAGTTTGTGAAACATAGTATCCCAAACATGGAGATAACTACAGTATGAGCTATAAACAGTGATTTGCCAAATGTTTTTATTTTTGCAGTATTTTCGGTTTGACACTGTTTCATGTTACTTTGTTTGCTTTCCCACTGTGATTAAAATGTCATCTGGCTGCTTTGCTTATATGAGTGCCTTATATGCATTTCTTTTTGTGACTCCAGGCCTGTTTTGTGCCTGTTGCTTCTTTTCAGCACATATCTATTTGAATCCCAAACCTGTCAAAAGGGGAAGAGGTTGTGTGATTATTAGTGCTTGCCGAGCCTCTGTAAACAAAGAACTGAGAGATTTGGGCATGTAAGCCTTGGTGTTCACTAGTAATGGTGTTGTCTGTGAATTGCCATGGATATGACCCCCCCCCCCCCCAAAGAAGTCTTTGACATGGATTCATTCATAGTTTTCGGGCAGTGCTCTTATCCTCATCGTGTTTTATTTGTAGAATAGAATACATGGTTTCTACAGTGCCCTGCCATCTTGAGCTATTTGTTCTGCTTTAGCTTTTGTGCTTCGATTGTGCTGAACTTGAATAATGCCTAAATCGTTTGCAACATCCATTTCGCTAACACCACAAAATATCTTTGATAAAAGACCACTGGCAACCATGATGCTCTTTCCATATGCCCTACTTCAAAAAATGTTTTATGTGAGAGGCCTAGCAGAGATGTCCAAAAGTAACCTACTTGGAATTATCTGTTCTAGGTTCTCTCCCAGCCCAAAAGGTGAGAAAAGGGACTTTCTTGCAGGTATGCCTCTCTTTTTGCTCCCCTCAGATAGATATTTATATTTACATGTAGTAAGACAGCCCCTTTCTCCCAATCTGTATAGGCCCACAGTCTCAAAGGTGCTACAAGATCTCTCCACATATTGATTCTACAGACTAACATGGCTATATATTTAAATTCTACCATCTATACTCATGTATAAGTCAACTGCATGTATAAGTTGAAGACAGATTTTGGACCCAATATTTTAGATTTTGATATGACCCACAGATAGGTCAAGGGTAAAACTTTGGGTTTCAGCATGGGATTCCTTGTATCCATTCCATAGAGAGGCGAAAGCTCCAGTACCGCCTCAGAGCACCAGCTATCCCCTGGCCACTGCCATTTTCCCGGTCAGGGATTCAAAAAGACTTTTTGCAACTCTAATAGAAAAAGGGATGGTTCATTTTGTGATAAAAGTCAAGGTATGGTATTAACTCTTACCAAAAAAGGAGCCATCCCATTCTCTGCCTAGAGTAGGAAAAGTCTATCATAGGAGAACCTAAACAAGCCCCGGCCCAATCTAGTCTTTGCCATGGCACTGTTTCTGATGTTTTTGAATGTCTAGGCAGGAAAATAGTGGTGGTGCTCTTCCACACATCCTTGCCTTGGTGGGGAGAACAGAGGGGTCAATGTTTCTTTTATGGTAGGCTATCTTCAGACAAACACTTAGCGGCCCGCCTGCCTGCCTGCCCGCTCGCCCTCAGTTGTACTGAGGAGACAAGTGGGCCTGCTACAGACTACTAAGGGCAGGCAAAGAACCCCCAAAATCTTCCTCATTAGGTCTGCTGTTTCTTCATTCCCTGCTTCCATGAAAGGCAGACATCACCTGGTGATACAGGAGCCAATGGTGACTGCTCCTGTCCTTTTGCCGTCAACTGGCCTTTCTACTTTGCGAGCTGATTGGCCTGAAATGGGGCTCCACCCCAGTCATTACCCTCTCCAAATCCCTCCACTGTGCCTGGAGGAGCAGCTGGTTTCTCATCTTTTGCCTGCCTTCTCTGGCTCCTCTCTGCTGTGGACAAGGTGGTTAGGTGGCAGAGAGGAGCTGGAGAAGGCCAGTAACAGACAAGAAACTAGTCGTTCCTCCAGCAGTGGCAGAGGGATGTGGCAGAAGCAGTGAGCTAAGTGGCGGTGAAGACAAAGATTTCGGCTGTCTGCAGCCAGCCTACCTTTCTCCTCCTCCTCTCCATTTTCTCTGAGAAGACAAGTGGGCCAGCAGTGGTTGACCAAGGGTGGACGAGGAACCCTTCCAAATCTTTCTCATCATTACTGCTATTCCTTCTCTCACTGCTTCTGCTAGATCCAGAACCAGCTTATCCATATAGGTGAACTAGGCAGCTGCCTACGGCGGCAAAATTTAGGGGCAGCTTGGCGGCTTTTTTGTATAATTTGTTGCGTAATTAAACAATATTAAAGTGAAAACTCATTACGGCAAGTGATGTAAAAGCAAGCTACCATATGACAATTTATTTGTACAATGGCCAAAACATAAATGTGCACACACACCCCTGTCCATGGCATGGTTTTTAATTGGCTTTTTGTCTAATTCTCAATACTATGATGAGAGATTGGAACCTATGTTTTATGTCATATTTAGCTTTAACAAATGAAACAGTGGAAATCAAGGGGTAAAAATAATTATGATGGGCGACAGGGGAGCCAAAATATTTCTCGCCCAGGGTGGCCAAATACCTAGAGCCGATCCTGGCTAGATCACTCCACTGCAGCTGAAGGAGCAGTTGGTTTCTCATCTTTTTCCTATCTTCTCTGGCACTGCTGCCCAACCACTTGCCCCAAAAGAAACTGCCAAAGAGAGAGAGGTATGGGGGCATTGCTCCTTTCATGCTCTCCTGGCAAGCAAAAAACTCTGTGACTCTGGGAGCTTAGTCCACCCAAAGAAAGCCTGAAAGAAACACTTACCCCATTTGCGGTCTCCGCCATGGTGAAATAAGTACTCAGTTTATTTAATTAACAGTCTAAACAACCTGACAATCTTTTTAATATCCCTAGAGTCGCCACACCTGAGAACTGCACTTCCACATGATCTTCCTGGCATCCTGACCCTGTTTTGCCAAATCCACAAGTTGCATCTTTCTGTCAACAAAATTTTCTGTAGGGGAAAACAACACCCCAATTCTCACTTTTCCTTCTTTTCTTCATATAATGAGAAGCATACATAGGCATTTGCCTACCTACAGGAGGTTTACACAAAGCACTCTTTGCTATTGGCTGACTGAAGAAACCCCTCCATCTGTCAATGAGTACCAATATTCTCTCTCTTTCCCCAGCCAGACCTCTGGTTTTACATATTTTTTATCTCTACTGTGTTACCTCACACAAGTAAAAAACTTTTTAATTGATGCAGGGTTTTTTGTGCTTTTGAGACGATACATTTTACTGTGGTATTTTCCCCTGCTGCCCTGCCTGCTGTGTTTTCTGGCTTATTTCTAAATTTATTGTTTTACCCTTTATTTAACTGAATATTTTATTGTTTTTGTTTGCCCTTGTAAACCAGTTTGAGATTTCAGTTGAACAGTAGCTGATAGACACTTTTATAAAATGCGAAAAACTAGTACATGAAATAGTTGTTGATAGCAGTACCTTAGATGAATGTGTGTGGTTAAAAGAAAGGAGGGGTTCGTGCCTTCCCTGAAAGGCTTGTCTCATAATTGTGATAATTATAGCTTAAAATGCTAGTCAAGATTCTCTTTAGGAAAATCTAAGTAAAGTTTTAATGTTTATTTTTTCGTTGAAGAATGTTAATCCTCAATTTCTTTGTCAGCCATGAATTTCATTTAGCATAGCAATCATAGCAATCTACTATAACTGTATGGCCAAGCTTTTCATGAACAAAAGAAAGCTTTTGTTGTGATAAAAAGTAATCACTGTTTATACATCAGTTACACAAACATCTGCGGCTGCTTCCTAAGTTGGATGGTTGCTGACCTTCCGTTAAAGCCTGTCTCTGTAAAAATCAAATTATTTTACAGCATGTTAAATAGAGCTGAATATGAAATAAGCCACAGATTAATTAGATGAAGGCTATTGATAAGCAAAATGTATTAACTTAATAGTTTCAATCTTTTTCAAGAAACATTTTAAAAGAGGATTGCTTCAATGGGCAGCAAGGAAATACAATTTGTGTCATTCACACTGAAGCATATGGCCTTATTTTCCTTAAAGAAGCACAAAGAAACAGCTTGTGAGATAATTTCCCTTCTTTTGCCAGTATGGACTACAACCCACTGGGAAGTGAAAGAATCTGTTTATCCTTTCCTCCAAAACTGAAGAGGAGGCTTTTACTTTTCCAAGCACTCCTATTGAGTTAGAAGCTTTATAAACTCTTTACTGTTTCCCCTTGACTGAATGGACAGAAATTAGACAGTCTTCTCTTATAGATGCTTTTGCAATTTAGTAGAACATACATAAATCACACATCAAGGATCAAAGAGTGCCCTCCCAACCACCGGCTTTCCATCTGGGAAATCTGATACCAGATCTAAAAGCATTGTGGGATGTGGAAAAGTTAACCATTGGTCCCTTCAGCTATGTTGTAAAAGGATAGAAGATTTTGGATATTTACTTATTTAGGCCATGTTTTCTTCTTTATTGCAAATGTACACCCTAATATGCTGCACATAGCTTTCATGTATGACTTGCATCTTCAGAAATCATGATGTATAATTGAACAATATTCTGGCTATGCACTGAACCAGTTCATAATCCAGTGGATGAACTGATTTGAATTTGGACCTGGGAAGGTACTGGTATTACAACCTCTGGGTAGTCCTTGCCTAAGGAAACTGTGAAATTCGTGGGGTCATTAGGGACAAACAGTTTAAAACCCATATCTAGACATGAGTAAAGAATGTTGCCTTGAATTAGTCACTCTGTGATCATCAAATAATACTCAAGACAGCCTCATAAATGTGTTGTGAGAATCAAAGACCTATTAGAAATGTTATTCATTCAAAATAATTAGTAATTATGTACATTTGTACACATGTATAAATAAATTAGTTTATCAAATGAACAATCTAAATTCTTCTTTTAAAGGTCTAAAGATGTTCTTGTATGAGATTATTTTAGTGTGTAGTTTTCTATGCTGTTGCTATAAATTGTAGTTTGAAATCTCTTCTCAGTCTTGTGTGATTTTGAGGAGCGGTGTGCCGCTTTCTAAATTTCCTTTTTTCTTTTTCTGATTTTTAAACATCAGATTTGGGGGGGAATGCTATATACTTCAGTCAGGCCCCCAGCCTTCCTGTTAAGCAGAATGAGGCAGTTGCCTCTGACAATTGATTTTAAGTGTCATTGTATTTTTATTACCATTAACAGATACTTGTATTTTCTGCCTTAATCGATAAAATGATTTGATAATTTTTGGGTACTATATACAGTACATGGAGATGTGAGGTATGAGGCAACATTTGCTGCTGTGTCTCAGGCAGCAAAATGCTTGGGTTCTCTTTGTCTTCATTACATCGATTTCCTATTTCCAAGGCAGTCCTAACCTAGCCAAAAGCACCAGATAGTATACCAGAAAACAGTATTTTAATCTGAAGGAAGCAGCTAGGTTTACATGCAAACCCAATAAGCTATCTCAGCAGAAAACCAGACAAAAGGCAAAACATAGTAAATAATGGTTTAAACATCCTTTCATAGTTCTCTAAATATTTGCAGTTTCTTCACATTTTCAGCAGTCTTCTGATGGTGAACAAACACATCAAACAAAATCAGAAGAGGATGGAAAATGACTTTGAAAAATGCATTATTGGCATTACTCATTACTTGATTACATTTACCTGTACTTATTGCTTAGCATTCCTTATTATTATATCATTCATTATTTTCCCATTACTTTTTAGCTCCTTTTTTATAAGAAAAAATCCACCTAAAATAGGGGGTGAAACACATCTCCCCTTTGTGTCATTTTGACCCCACTTGCTCTGAAGCCACTTGGAAGCTGGCTTCCAGCTGCCTGGTTGCCCGCACATGGAACTACCTTCCTGGCATGCCAGTGGTGTTTATAACCACATGCCGCCAGAATGCCATAACGCCAGTTTCCATCCCTGGCTTGCAAAAAGGAGGACTAGGGCTGGGGCATGAGGTTGCTGCGACCCCAATCCGGCTTTGTCAGGGGCGGCAGGAAGCCACCTCCCTTTGGGGCAGTCTGTTTTGCCCCTAAAAAGATACCTTGAACTTTGAGAAATGCTGTCTCCTCAAGATTTTACTAGATGTACATATTTGAGTATTTTGTTCCAACATGCAAGAACACAGAATTTCAATTTTTTCTTCAATGTTTTCACACATTATAAAATGATTTTATCTTTTTAAAGACATCAGCAAAAACTTTTTTGTACAAAATGTCAGTGTTTTTGCACAATTGATTTTTTATTTTATTTTAGGGATGAAAACTTTTATTTTACCTTATTTTCAAAGGCAGAACTACTGAAGGCAAATGTGGTCACAGCTTTTTTGCTGTGTTTTTGTTTTACAGACAAGTCTTTTGTGTTTGACAGACCAACACACTGATCTAAAGTACTATACACATAGTTGAATTTTTTGTGGCTGCATACCATTTGCATATCAGTTTCCATGTATATTCTTGTAAAAGTAACAGGTATAAACATATGATGGATAAAAAATAGTATTGCTAATATTTACTGTTCAATATCAAACATACAACAACATACTCCAAAATTTGTTGTACATCGTTTGATATCGTATAATATAAGTTAATCAATATCTATTGTGTGAGTTCTCCACAATGAACATATAGTTGCCTTAAATTTAAAAAAGAATCAACTCTGTAATTCATAAAGAGCTTTTAAAAATTGCTCAAATGTCAGTAAATTGTAAGTAACTTCAGTAGTCACCAGCCCAAATAATTTCAAAGTAACAAGTCTTCTTAATGGAGCAGTGAGAAAAATTTCAGCACAAAAGCTCTTCTTAACACATTTCAGTACTATAAGTCATCTTATCTGAGCAAGAGAGCCCCATTTAAAGAGAACAAATATCGAAGTTTTGGTAAGAGAAGTCAAGCCTGTAATTTAGACCATAGAGGACATCCATATTAAGTCTGAAAATCTGAAAACACTCATGTTGAAGCAATAATTCAGAGATGTCTTCATGTGCTCTCACCTGGACTGTCTAGACAGAATTAAAAAGAATCATGATAGAGATCAGCATGAACAAAATGTTCATTGAAAGAAGAATCAGTACCTCCTGCTCTAATGCAACTCTTAGGTCCGATATTCTCATTTTTATAGCTCTTGGTGTTTGGCACCCTATAACCAAATGCTAGTTATAGGGATTACCCAGCCCTAAACAGATTAGTCAGTGATGAAGAATAATGGGAGTTGTAGTCCAGCATCTGGCCAAACACAGGTTTCCCACCTGTACATTATATAAAACTTTCAATCTTTTAGTCTTATTTAATATTTTGGATTAACATTGGCAAATTGTTTGATATTAAACATGGAAAAACCATTACTGCATTACTTTATCCTCCAAATGTTCTATGCAAATCCAGTCCCCCCACCCACCCACATCATTTTAGATATTTATACATGAAACTGTTTCAGCTGATAGGCTTTAAAGTACTATTATACACTGCAAATGACTAATCTTTTGTGTTTGTTTTTCTGAATAGGAAATATATGTTATCTCTTGGCTTCTTTATTTCAGGTATAAAATCAATTATCAGGGTCCCCCCCCCCCCCCCAAATTTCTTAGAGCATGGCAAAGACGTATGTAGAATTTAGGATAAAATATAAAATCTAGTAATACGTATTTTTTAATACTTGGCCAGATAAGCCAAACACTTGCCTTAGTCATGATAATTTTAATTTAATCCACATTTTAAATTTCATTTTTATTTGTTTGATTAGAGATTTGTAATTTAATTTCTTTATTAGTTTTAGGGATTTGGAGTTGATGTTTCATTGCTTTTTAAGTAGATAAGTATTCTGGTAATGTTTTGTATCAGATTGATTTTTTTTAAATACCTAATGTATTCCATTCTTCTTTTAAAATGAATCATGTATCCTGCTACATTTAATAATTCAGTAATCCATTGTAAAGCTTTTTTAAAATATGTTTTTGACTATGAGGGCATTACAATCTATTATCTCTAAAGAGGTTTTAATTTAAATTCCTTTGATAGTTTGAGTGCTTATAATAATATTTGTAAGGGTTAAGGTAAAAGAGGAAAACTTAGATAAAAAGGCACCTTGTTTAGTGCCATGCTTGATATCAGTTTGGAATAATACCATATCAGAATGATATCCTGATAGTAGTTATAAAGTCATTCAACTATGTATAAAATCCCTCCGTTCATTGTTTTCTATAAGTTGATCAAAATTCTACTCTTATTTACCAAAGTACCTTGTGAAAGAATGCATCAAAAGAAAACAATTGATAATCTATGAATTTAAAACAAATTTAAAATCAAAATATATAATGGTTAAATATTCTTCTACTAGAGCAGTGATTCCCAAAGTGGGCTGTACTGCCCCCTGGTGAGTGAAAAGGGGGCAGCAAGGGGGTAATGAGGAAAGGGGAGGGGGTGGCAGGGGGTCTTCAGCCAAAATATTGGTGCTCAAGAAAGACAAAGAGAACCAGTGGCCTTTAGAACCATAGTGAGGAGATTTTCTTAAGATGTACAAAGGCCATTCTAATAAATGCTAGAAGTGTTTTACAGAGACCGGGTCATTTTTGCATGTTTGGTGGTCATGTAAAAAGGTTGGATGTTTTGGGTAAAAGTAAATAAAGTAATGTCAGATATCTTGAAGGTCAAATTGTAATTAAAACCTGAATGTTATCTGTTGAATATGATAAGAGATTACAGTCCACCCTTCGTATCTGTGGAGGATCTGTTCTGAACACACACACCCCGTGGATAAAACCCCCCGCTGGACCTCAAGTCCCATTGTGCTTAATTGTGAACACAACACACCCACCCATTGAATTCAACAGGGCTTGCTGTCCGCGAATGTTTAAATCTCTGGATGACAAACCCGCGGATATCAAGATCCCACTGTATTTTGGATTGAAAAATGGAAAAATGATACTATATGTGGTGTTGGGATCAAGGCTAATGTTTGTACAAAAGTGGAAGGATAATGATATTCCCTCAGAGGATGATTGGCTTCTCAAGTTACACAAGTTGGGAGATTATTATACAAGTTTGGAGAGTTATACAAGTTATACAAGTTGGATAAATTGATATGCCTACTAAAACAGGGTAATATTTCAGGTTTTGTGGAAGAGTGGAAACCACTAATAGTCTGCTTGATTGTGAGATGAGGACGTTAGGATTCAGTGGTTAAATGTTAATTATGATTTATGCATTGTTCGTATTATAAGATGATAGTTTGCTATAAAATAATGACTACTGATGTTAAATCTAGATTCGTAAATGGGAAATGTTTACATTAATTGGAAATGACTATAATACTAATTGAAAGAAGTATAATAGGGTGGATGAGAAAATTTATACAGAGGTAGAGGAATGAGAAGAAGTGAAAAGGAAGTGAAGGACTGATGGACTTAGTTCCCTCCAGATCTTCAAAGGAAGGAAGTATTATACATTAATGTTATTTGTTACTGATTGATGTAAGTAGCTGTGTAATTACCATCTGTGTGGTATAATTATTATATCTTATTACACACACACACACACACACACACACACACACAGAGAGAGAGAGAGAGAGACATGGTGAGTATGAAGCATTAAAGCATGTGGCGATGGGGGAGAAGCATTTGGAACCCTGCTAAAGCTCTGTGAGCTTTGCCTGAACTTGGCTGGCAGGTTGGAGCTGTGCTCCTGCTCCTGCTTTCTTTCATGCCTTAATGTCTTCACCATTATATCTAAAAATGCAACTAATATTGTTTTGCAGTCAGTGAAGCATATAATAACATAGCCCTTCTCAAGACTATAAATTCCTGTGGTACTCACTAATAAGCTTTATTTTTGTTAGCAAATAGTAGTTGTGAAGACAAGATGCTAGAAACCAATATTCTTTGTCACTGTTCACCTCTGTAATTTTTTCCCTTTCACCACCTCTTCCCAATAAGAGGTAAAGATCAGGTTTTAAATAAGAAACCTCAAATTTAGCTATCCTACAGGAAACCCACCACAAGGGGGACTTTAAATTACTAATGTGAAATATTGATCTACGGTTAGGTTTTGAAACTGTAGGATCGTCTAAAACTGGGGTGGGGCATGGTACCAGTATGTAAGGCACTGGATCCTACATCTTGCCTACTGTGATTTTAGTGCAAAGCCAAGATAATGGGAGTTTTTATACTGAGGTACTGTGATGAGATATGCAGTGAAGTAATGATTATAAGGATTATTATTATTATAATCATATATTATTATTAGACCACAGATGGTATGAGAACCAGGTTGGGGAGGCAGACCTGGACCTATCCAAGATCATTTTTCTGAGAAGAAACTTGCTGAAGGAACAAGGAGGGAGCAATATGGGAAATGAAAGAACCAAAGTTGTTTTGAGTTTGTAACAAATGAGTAATTACTCCACTGACAATTTGAAATTATGTATGGTTTAACTGGGCATTACTAACGCTTGTTGCTGAGTTCTGACAGTGAACATCTCTGGTGTGGACCCATAGTTATTGAATAAAGGTTTGCTGAGTTTTACTGTTGAAGCCTGAATTTGTGAACTTGTTCAACTGCTGGACTTAACATAATAGCAACAGCCCCAAACCTCTCATTTTTTACTATAGAGACTCTTATAGAACCCAAATGCCATTATGTTTTTATTAAGGGCTTCATCAACCAAGCTAAGGTCACACTGGGATCTATATATTTTCCTAATGCCAAACTGGAAGGTTTCCTCTGGGGTACTTTACAACTGATTAATAATTTCAAAGAAGGAAAAGTTATTATTGGGGGAGATTTAAATGCAGCTGCTTCTAATTTAGAAAGATCCAATTGAGACTTTTTAAATTATGTGTGAATAGAGTCAGTTATAATTGAATTATCTAATATTTGAATACAGTACATCAGCATGGAAATGGGAAAAATTACTTCTGTTATTCAAGTAGATATGGGACTTAGTATATCGTATATGCTCAGGGCAAGTTTTGGGCCAAAATTATGGATTTTGCTATAACCCTTGGATAAGTTGAGGGTAAAATGTATGGGTCTGTGACAAACAAACCTCTTCTTTTAAAAACGCTAAGAAGGAATATTATTTAAGAGCTGAAGAGAAGGAGATGATTTGTTTATATGGGTGGTTACAATGGGGAGGTTGTAAATGGCATTGCTGATCATAAAATGCCTTGTTTTGTTTTTAACTGCCCTCAAGTTGCCCCAACTCATGGTGACCCTGTGGATGAGACATCTCCAAGCCTCCCATCCTCTCTGCTTACTGTATATACTCATGTATAAGTCTAGAAAAGGTCAAAAACTGACCCCCAAAATTGGAGTCAATTTATCCACGGGTCAATGTAAATACTGTATCTTAACTCTTATTTAAAAGAAGGAACCATCCCCTGGTGAAAAGCAAGAGTACAATCTGTCCTGGAATCACTGACCCCCTCTACTCTCTCATCCATCCAGCCTTAAGAGTGAGCAGAAAGAGTTATATTTGCTGGAATTTTGTAAGTTCTTTGACATTGTTTTACCTTGCTTCATTCTTTAGATCCTTTGCTATATGGCCTAAGTTTTATCTTCGACTTATCCATGAGTCATAGCAAAATCCATAATTTTGGCCCCAGATTTTGCCCTCGAATTATACATGAGGTCGACTTATAGTCAAGTATAAACAGTAGGTCCTACAGATTCAGACCCATGACTTCCGTAATTGAGTCTAGTCATCTGGTGTGCAGTCTTCCTCTCTCTCTACTGTCTTCCACCTTTCCTAGGATTATTGTGTTTTCTAATGAGTTATGCCTTCTCATGATATGCCCAAAGTATGACAGCCTCAGTTTCATCATCTTGGCTTCCATGGAGAGTTCAGGCTTAATTTGTTCTAGGACCTGTTTGTCTTTTTTGGTTGTCCACAGTATCCTCAGCACTCTTCTCCAGCACAAGTAGGGTAATAAAATGCAGGACATGCCAACTGGGAATCTACATCTAAAATACCTACATATATAAATACAGATAGTACAAAGAATATATATCAGTAGAAAGAACAAAAATATGGCCTGAAAAAAAGGGGGGGAGAGAGAAGAGCAAATAAAGCAACCTGTCTCTATTAGGGACCCAGCATGACAAGAAGTAGAGCCACGAAGCTTCTTTTGACAGGAAGCAGTGGTCCCATACCAATACTCCTCCCTGGCACAAACCAGAGAAACAAAGGAACCCTTTTCCACCTTCTATTTTGGCCAAAGCAGCTTTCAGCAGCAATGGGGGGGGGGGGGGGGACACTTGAGATGGAGCAGAGCAGCAGCCATTTTTAGTAGGGGTTTACTGTATAAGCCTCCCTGCAGAGAGACTGAGGTGACCATTTTTGATAGGGGCTTACTCTATAATCCTCTCTACAGAAAGATTGCCAAGCTTAACAGCACTGACCCATGTAAATGTTAACCCAGTTTTTAGGGTCATTTTTTTTGACTTACACACAAGTATATACAGCCTGTTATATTTTGATATCAAAAATAATTTAGACTTTGTTATGAATGCAGACACTATATATTTATTCCCGGCTCTTTAGAAACTATAGCAAAGATAACTCAAGGCCCCCCTTCAATATATTCAAATATTATGAGAGGCACTAAAAAGATCCCTGCAAGGGACCAAGTCAGAAATTTTAGAAGAAATTTATCAAGAAATAGTAAAACTAAAACACTGTTGGATCGCACTCTCAAAATAATAATTGAAGTTGTTAAAAATCATCAAAATTTCTAAAACACTATTTTTAAAAATAGATTGAATTTAACAAGAACTTAAATCTGGTTAAAAAAACTATTTAAGACAAAATCTTATCGATCAAAGACTCCAAAGGGCATCAGATTTTTAATATTAGAATCATCAAAGAATTAACTACTAATATTTAAAAAACTACATACATTCAATAACCTATTTAATTCCAATGTAATTGATTATCTATTTTGTAACTGTAACATTTTCACATGCACATAAGAATTTCTTGGCTAAAAATGTACGTGTTATTAAAACACTGCCAAATAATAAAGTCCTGGGCACAGATGGTTTGGGTAGTTCCTTTTATAAACTTTTTGAAAACAGGGGCAGGCACAATTACTTCAGTTTTGAATAGAAACATTATACAGTGCACCCTTTTTTTATGCAGGGGATCCGTTCAGGACTCTCCCGTGTACAACAAAAACCCCTATGCTCGAGCCCCATTTAACGTCCCACCCCTTCCTGCGCGGCTTTCAGGGTATGCTGAAAGCTGCATATAATGCGGGTGCACTGTATCAGAATAATGGAAAATGTTGTGTATAATTTTTATTTTTAAAAAAATTATTTGAAAACAAGACAAAGGCCCAAAGCAAATCAATTTATTTTGTCCAGTTTCCTGTATTAATCTTTTCTGTCCTCATGGCAAACAAATGAAATTCTGTTGCAGAGAAATACATAGATGTAAATGAATTCAGCTTTCACTGAATTCACTGACCCAGTTAGAAGGCTCCTTAACATCATTTATTATGTTATGATTCAAATTACAGGCATGTGCCAATAGCAGTAGATTCATATGACTAGGGTGGTGACACTAGGCAGGTGTGGGGAGTACAGAGCATACTAGGTGACACCCCAGAAGAGAGGTAACACCAGATTGGGGCCTCCTCCCTTTGCAGAATATTGTGCCTGCCCCTTCTTCTCCACTGCCCTGACTCTCTCTGCAAGGAGGAAGCCAAGGCATCAGAGGAGGAGAAGTAGTGTGTGCCTCTTCCAACCCTTCCTGCTGCCTCACTTGCCCAGCCACATCTCCTAGAAAATGAGTGAGGCAATGGGAGTGCAGGGTAGGCTGCTACCATCTGGCAGCCCTTTTGTGATCTGAGTGGGTGGTAGGTGGGCAGGGAAGGGAGAGGGCAAGCAAAAGAATGTGGGGAATGGATTAGCACACCCCTCATGATTTCGCTGCAGCCTCAACTCTTTCCCTGAGGAGGGAACTAAGATGGCACAGGGGCAGGCACACCCCTCATGGCTTCTCTGCTGCTCCAGCTCTCTCCCCAAGGAGGGAGCCAAGGTGGCAGCAGAGGTGGTGGTAAGTGCACCCCTAGTGGCTTTACCAGCCCTAGTGGCTTTACCTGTTCTCTCTCCCCAAGGAGGGAGCTGGAGCGGCAATGATGAAGGGCTAATCACACTCCTTGCTCATTTGCCTGGCAGTCCTGGGCAAGCAGGTGGATGAGCAAGCTAGTTTGGGAAGCAAAAGAATCTGCTGCTGCTTGACCGCCCATTGCATATTTGGCCAGAAGGGGAGGGGAGGTAGGGGCAAGCCACCCCTCGGTAGCCTAGTACAGCAGGTGACACTAAGCCTTATGATGTAAGTGCAGAGACTTAGATCTAATATAAAATCCTTTTCTAAATAACACTTTCAAGCTATGAAACAAATGGTGAGATGAACTTATATAAACACCATCATCATTGATCGTAATTGTATGCCAGCTTTTATTTTATCATCTTGACAAATTTTATTTATTTACAGACAGGAAACAAAAATGAATATGTAGACTTACACATTTGAATGAACATAATCATATAAACATTCAAATAAACCAATATTGCAGACATCTCATCTGGAGTCCCACCAATGGAGTCACTGGTCCACAATGCACTGCAGAAACAATCCAGTTTGAGACTGCTTTAATTGCCCTGGTTCAATGCTAGGGAATTTTATGAACTGTAGTTTTGTGAGACCTTTAGCCTTCTCTGTCAGAGAGCTCTGGTGGCACAACAAACTGCAATTCCCTGGATTCCATAGCATGGATCCAGGACAGTTAAAGCAGTCTAAAACTGGATTATTTCTGCAGCGTGTTTTGGGCAACTGCTGTGATAGAAACCTCACTGAAAATGTGAAACCCCTTTCCAGGTAACCAGAGATTTTTATCTCTAACACAGATTGACATTTTCAGTTGAGATGACTTGGTCTGCTTTGCCTTTTTGTATAGCAACAAATAGGGAGCATATGGCTTCAAATAGATGGGCCAAAAGAGGTGGTTTCAGGCTGCTGGGGGGGTGTTTAGATGATGCACACCCCCAAAGTGGCTGGAAACCATGCTACAGCCTCTCTAAGGGGAGGAAAGCTGGACTGAAAAGAAACTGAACTTTTCCATTATTTCCTGTGAACTTCCACCCTGCATATAAACTCGCCAACGCAAGAGCGGTTCTAAAGGAATGATCTAACCTAACCCCCTGCATATAAACACACTGATTCAGGTGCACATTTAAAAAGGATAGAGCTGCTGTCCCCAAGCAGTAGGGGCAGCAATGGAAAGATGCAAAAGTGTGACACCTCTGATGAATGTCAATACAACATGCACAAACCAGACAGTCCAAGTGAGGGCATGGGGTGAAGGGGGGCATGATTGTACCTTGCTAGCATCTTCATGGGCACAGCTGTGCTCCTGATGCCTTGTCCTGGTGGAGGACAGCACAAGCAACGGTGTGGAGGTCGAAATGGTTGGCCAGCCAATGGGATGGCATTTGCCGGCAGTTTGTTCCTGCAACAGTGCACAGGTGTGGGAGAGAAATTAAAAAATGTTCCCAGCAGCATGACTTGTTGCTGCGCCATGCAGTCAAACCATATGTACTCTGGTTGCCTTGGGAGTGGACAGTGCGGTCAGCGGGGACTCATCCCACTCATAAGAAGCAGTGTCAGGCTACTCTTCCTTGCCTCTCTGCCTGACCCCTATGTTGAGTCTGTACCCGCTGTTAGAAATGTATAGCATGGCTATGTGGCTTTCTGAGTATTCTTTCAATAGATGCTATCTCTCTATCACTTCATGTGTCTGATGGGGGGAAAGCATTTTTAGCAGTCATGAGGGAATTTCTATGTGTCTAAAAATTTCTAATGTCTAAGAATAATTTGCCCAATTGGCAATGTCAAATACAAATTATCATTGTGATGGAAGATGGAAATCAATCAACAACAACAACAACAATAATAATAATCAACAAGACATTATATGTTATAATGTAGCCTTGTGAAATATCAAAATTCAGAATTTGTATATGTTTATGTTACTATATGTGTTTGTCTACATGTTTTTGAGGGTATGTTTGTAGTTGTATCTATGTCTTATCTCATTGTGTGTTGTTGTAAAATCTATAAAAATTAATAAAAAAATCATTGTGACGTTATTTGTAAAGATATACTGGATTTTAGAAAATGTGTTTTAGCTTAGCAAGTTTCATGGGCATTTGGTTATGTTTACTCTTCTTATATAATTGAAAAAATGAGATGTTTTAGATTTTAAAAGGAAGAACAGAGGAACAGATTGATAGAAATGAGCCCTCCCTCCATGCCATCTGATATCATCCAGTCTCAGAGGGAGAGAAAGGCCATCCAGCTTCATCAAGCTGTCCTAAAGTAAGAAGATGAGCCCTCCCTCTTTGCCATCTGATATTATCCAGCCTCAGAGGGAGAGAAAGGCCAGCCAGCTCCATCAGCTCTGGACTAAAATAAGAAGAGTCCTCCCTGTAGCCCATCTGGCACGGTCCAGGCCGCGGAGGGAGAGAAGAACTGCTGGACTTCCCCTTCCCACTACCATTCCCTTTTCCTTTTGTGTCATGTCTTTTTAGATTATAAGTCTGAGGGCAGGGAAATGTCTAGTTAACTATCTGTAAGCTGCTCTGAGAGCCTTTCTGGGTGAAGAATGGGTTATGAATACAGTAAATAAATAAATAAATAAATAATCTGAATATGTTGTAATTTCATCCTGCTAAGGCTGCTTATAAAATAGGCACTTAAATACTGACAGGTCTTCTCTTGATTTTATTTTTATGTGTGAAATTAGCTACACAATGAAATTGGCTTCTTCTATGGACTTGCATCTTTCAAAAATATTATTACGGTGTGAAAAACTCTTTGTTGTTTTCTTGAACCATTAAAGACAAACCACTGCATTTATACTCTTTATGCTTAGTGGAACAATATAGCAGTTGCACCAGAAAGCATTTTTAAAAACAGCTGCATGAGTCCAGTGGCTAGTTGCTTATACTCTGAGTTGTTTGACTTCTTCTTTATGAACTTCCCTGCCAAACTATGATTGAGAGGCAAAGGCTATGTTTGCTTAGCACTTATTTGAGTGATTGCCAAAGTTTATGTAGCTCATCGGGCCACGCAATCCACACCAAATGTCAGGGTTTGTTCCAGCAACATCCAGCGCTACACATAGGAATCAGCCGTGTCTACACAAGATCAGGTTGGACATCTTGCTCAACGTTTTTGATCTCTGAACTTTTCTATAGAGAAATATTAACTGCCCACTGCTGATGTTGAGAAAATGTGTTTCACTTAGGTGGGGTGGAGGGGGGGATATTGCCTGCCATTTCTATGAGTATTTACCTGCTTGTTTGATATGGCTATGTTAAACCAAGGAAGATAAAAAGAATTGGTTGCTGTCTGTATTAAGATCACCTAGAATAAGTCAAAGGATGAAAAAAAAAGTCTGTGTGGAAGGAGCTGAGTTATGTTCGATTTGCTTGTGTTACTACATAGTGGAATATTACTTTGACAGGATTAATCATGAAGCTCTACCCGATTCAATTTGAAGGCCATAATTTAAAATGGTTGGATGAATATAGTTAACAAATCTGTGATGTATGGCGTAGTGGTTTGAGCATTGGACTACAGCTGTGGTGATTAGGGTTAGATTCCTGGGTTGGTCATGGAAATCTACTAGGTGATCTTGGGCATGTCACATACTGTCAGCTCCAGAAAAACCTGAGATAGTGTCACTTTAGAGTTGTCATATGTCAGATATGACTTGAAGGCACAGAACAATAATAAACTTCTCCCCAAACATGGCATTCTTCTGTTAAAAATCATAAATTGTATTTTGCATGTTGTTTTTAAATGGCTTTGAGGTGGCTTCAGAGGTCTCTGACCTGAAGTGAATTGAAATATTTAGATAAGTAAATAAAAAATCAAGAGCATTTATTAATGCAGTCATGGACCAACTCTCATGAGCATTCAGGCTGAAAGATGAGATGAAAATATTTAGATTAGTAAATAAAATAGTGCTTTATTGATATAATCAAGAACCTACTGTCATGAGTAAACTTTGTATTTTAGGATTTATCAACTTATTCTCAAAATTTATAATGCTGAAAGCTTTACCAAAGGGGTCATTGTGGGTGGAGTTCAGGGACTCATTTTTGCTGTGTATATGTGAGTAATTTTGTGTAGTCAAATATTTGTTATTGATCCAAAAATAAGTTTTTATGAATCTAAAATTGTTCTTTATAAATTCATGTGTTTGGCCCTTAAATTATGATTGGTTGCTCAATAGTTTCAGTCTTACAGTTGCATTTATTCAGAAGTAAACAACCCTTGAAAGAAAATGAAAACATACTGCATCCTTGGTATCTCATCATCATTGCCTAATTGAATCTTGGAATAATAATAATAATAATAATAATAATAATAATAATAATAATAATAAATTTATAGCCTGCCCAATCACAAGGAATCCAGGTGGGTTACAGAAATAAAAATACATAGTACATATAATACTTATGTACAGTGCTGTGTAAATTTATAGTGCTTTATAAATAAAGGTTAATAATAATAATGATAACAACAACAGAGAGTTTAGTGGAGTGGAGAAGACTTGAGAAACATTGGATAATGACATTCCTTGGGACCATGTAGAATGATTTGTACTTCTATAATTTTGTTGATGCTCTCATGTTCTTTTGTTCTGTAGGTGAAGCTGAACAGGAGCTGGGCCCCCCTCCATCTGTAGATGAGGCAGCAAATACACTCATGACTCGTCTGGGCTTCCTCCTGGGAGAGAAAGTCACTGAGGTGCAGGCAGGGCATCAGTACAGCATGGAAGTACAGGAGGACAATCAGGTGAGCAGAATGATGATTTCACGATGTCCTGATAAAATGTTTGATTTGTAAAATGAGATGTCTGCTGAAGTTAGTGCATGTAAACCACTTTTTAATAACCAGGAATTAATGGTTCAAAGTTGGTGATACGCATCGAGTGGCACTTCCTCCTCTATCAAGCTTGTAAAGGAACCAAAGATGGGAACCTTGTGTGGCCCTGTCAATTCATGCTTACCAATGCTTGACGCTACAATTGCTTTAATTTTTTTCCTCTGAGAGGTTGACCTGAGTACATAACTCTAGCTGGACTGGAGATTGTCTGATCGTCCTTGAATAAAGTAACATGAGGGGATGTTTCTGGTTTTTGTCACATTATTACATTCCAATGTAATCAAGGAAAAAAATAGATTGATTGCTATTGAGTTGTGGGACAGGGGGACCTGAGGCAGCTTGGACTGGTATACCAGCTATACCCTTCCGTGCTCCTTCCTGGTTAAACTGGTTCTGGCCAGTTTTCCATAAACTTTAGCCACACCCAGATTAGATTATTGTTGACCCATTCTAGGTGGGTTGCATCTAGCCACATTTGATACAAAATCCTACATTTAGAATAATCTCTGGCATTTGCTTTTCTTACCCTGTTACAGCAGCCTTTGCTTCAGTTACACTATCTTCCAGTTTGTTTCTCAGAACCGATGCAAGGTAAGAATTTCCAAGTCATTCTGAGAAACAAATCAGGATTTTGAGGCTAGTTCAGAGTAATAAAATCCTGAAAGACTTGGGACCAGGACCTCATGCTTACCTTATGCCACCAGAGCCTCCCCTTCAGTTGCAGTCATCTCCAGAGGCTCTGTGTTCCAGTGCCAAGAAAAATGTAATTCAAAGGGACTTGGATAAGAACCTTTCCACTGGTGATGTCTTCTTAGTTATGGAGCTCCCTCCCAAGAGATGCCCATTCTTTGTTGCATTTTAGATGAGCAGTTATAACATTTTTATTTCATTCAGCTTTTATGACATACCCTGTTGCCTACATAAATGTTTTACCTGCTTTTATTCTGTTATTTTAATGCACTCTAGTGTAAAATAAATTGAGGTTTTAATTACTGTAAACCTTTTTATATCAAAATGAGTGTAAATGTTCTTTTAAGGAATAAAATTGTTTTCAGAATGTCTTTGAATGTGAGATAACTTGCTTGTCCTCCCCCCATCATCTTTCATAGGCTTCAATGTGGCCACATAGGGCTGCCTCCAAAACTGTCATGGGGCAGTTATATGCTTCTGAAGGTGTAGAATCTGCACATTCCACACATTGTAACAGCAGATAGTCATACCCCTCCTGTGATATAGCCTGCATGTGAACCCCCCTGTAGCCTCAGATAGACCGTCTTTGTAAGTGAGAAACATGTGCTGACTATCTGGTGGTTTTGTGTTCAGTGGTTTTGAAGTGAGGGTTACACAGGCTGGGGAAGAGGTATGATATGGTGGCTTTGAAGTTGAAGATATGTATGAATATTTTTGGTTTGTTTTTAATGTGCTTTTAATTGAATACATCAAAGCAGCAAGCAGCTTCTATTCATATATATTCTCTCTTTTCTACAAGAAAGAAAGATGCCTGCAGAAGATAAACTGAAGAGGTTATATTTTCAGTTGCACTGCAGTAGATTTATATCTTAGAGCTAATAGTCCCATGAACAAGTTTCTGGGCTTTGAAGATTTTACATTTATTTAAATAAATACAAATATCTGCAAAAAGCTGCTTGTGCGTAGTACTTTTGTTGAAGGTTGTTCATTAAGCTGTACTGTGGCATATGTAAATTGAGTGATACTGTTAGGAGTCCTTGTTCTGAGTCAGTGAATGAAAATAATAACTTGCCCCAGATGTTTTGTAACAATGGCCCTGATTTAGAGAACTGTGATAACAACATACAGTGTTGCACTTGTGTTTTCTTTCCACTGAAGACCATTGACTTAAGTCACCGTTGGTGCAACTTTGCTGCTTTCAGTTTCCTTTCTCGCCATTCTCTAGTTTTGTAGAGATGTAAATGTTTACTTATGTAGCACCGAGAAAGACTTTTTGTCAATTGAGGATGCAAACATTTAGGCGTGTTCTTCATATCATTCGTGTGCTGTCCACACTTGTTCAGCTGTATCTATACAAACAAGAACTGTAGAATTGTTACAGTTTTATTTTTTTTTAAAAAACTGCAAAGCAAGATAGCAGAAAACTACAGTTCTTGAAAGAAATCAAATGTACCCAGTTTTGGTTGATAGAATTACAATATTACTGCTGGTTTTTCTACTGAGAATAGCTGCAAACTAACTTGCGTAATACCTTAAGTTGATGAGTTGTGTATGTGTGTGTGGATGATGTTGTTTTTTAGTAATCCACCATGGTCAGAACCTCTATTCAAGGGGGCAGTACTTGGTACCCATTTTATTTTATTTTATTTTATTTTTAAAAAGAGGGAGCAGTGTTTTGCCAACCATTTCAGCAGTAGAGCCTGTGTGGCAAATATTGTCTTGTCAATTACAATTTAACCTATACAGTACACTCATGCCATATTAACTTTATGGAGCAATTTAGATTTGAAAATGGGTAATGAACCATTTTTATAGAAGGTATGGGCTCTTAATAGGATTGTTACCTTAAATCAAGTATTTGGTGCTAATGATGAGTTTTGCCTTTTTCAATTTTGCAGGAGCAGTTTAAACTACAGTCACCCCTTCTTTCTCACTGACTTGGGATCTGCATTCTTGAATATGCGCAGAGGGACGAGCTCCATTATCATCAATGGGCACGCCCCCGCGCACTCGCAGGGGTGCACCCCATTCAAGCCTATGGGCTTGAATACATATGAGACTCTATTTTCATGGGGTGAGTGGGTGTCTGGAATGGATCCCCCATTGAAACAGAGGGTTGACTGTACTTCTATCAGCTAAGTGGCAATATTTACGACTGAAACATTTGATATAATCTAGATCAGACCTTGCATCTTTATGTGTACCTGAGGTTCCCATAATATTAGAGACTAGAATCCAAGCCAAAAATTCATATAGAGTATATAAATTTCTGTTAATTATAAATACGATGTGAGGTTTATAGCAAGAATGGAATAGAGAATTGGAATATCCAATTTTGAGTAATCGATGGCCATTGGTTTTAACTTCTATAACTAGTATGGCTGTAAATCTTCGACTATGTCTTATATAGCAGAAATTGCTATTTTAGGTATGTTTGTTATCATGACATCTGTTAAGAAGGGGCTTTCTTAATCAGCAAATTGTTAGAGATATAATATTGGTAATGCTTCCTTCGTGCTTATGTTTTGGACTCGTCATATTGTATCTACATTTTGGAAGGAAGTAATCACATGAGTAAATTTGGTTTTGGAAAGTTTGTTGATCTTCAAGGATACACATGTTCTTTTGAATTATTTACCAGTACCTCTTTCTTGGAAATTAACAAATGGCGAATGGAAGTAATTTATTCACACCCTGATGACTGCTAAAAGATTAATATTCTGTTATGAAAAGATAATTTTTCTCCACCTGTGAACCAGTGGATAGAAGATCTATCAGAGCTTGCAACATTTGAAAGTTTGATGTATAGACAATATTTACAAATTGAAGTATTTGAATATTTGGTCAGCTTTTTATAGAAACCTATGACTAATGTGGTTATTCTTCCTTCTTTCCTGTTTTTATTTACCTGCTTTTCTTGTACTGAAACATTATCGTATATAACTAGATCCCTTTTGAATGTAATTAAATTTAAAAAGGAGACTGTCTTCATAATACATTTAAAAAGCTATTGTAGTTAAGACAAAATTGTTTGTTTCTCTCCTTGTTGTCTAACTGAATGCAATTACTGCAGTAGAGACTAGTAGCTTCAGTGCACGGGACAATGAATCAACTCTGGGTTTTAGTTTGAACTTCTATCAAACTTTAGTTTGATCTTATTTTGGGATCTGGTTCAGCACCTTGGACAGCTTTCTTAAGTTCTGACTCAAATCAGAGGTGACTTCCCTGCCTTCCTGAAATTCAAGCCGTTGGGTTCACCTGCACTTATGGGACTGATGATGATATTTGAGAGTTAGAAGAAATCTTTATTCAATTATTACAAGATAAAGTGTGTATGTTTACCTGAACTTAAGCCTGATGCCTGCTCCACTTTGGGGTTGTTGACTAGGGCAGTGAGAAGGATAGATTTTTTTTCAATTTCACAATCCATCCCTTTGATGCAGTAAGTTAACAGTCTGTAGGAGAAAAATGCCACTTTTCCATGTATGATGGTGCTCTGAATCAGCTGGCAGGAGGCTTTTATATTAATAGCATCTGTTACCCCTTTCTTTCACTCCTCCCCAAATGTCTCTACTCATAGCAGTTTGTTGCCACTGCACATATTTCAGTAGCAAAACTGTCCTGGGATTAATGTTTGAGCATGATGAGTCATAGTGTGGGAAGTTATTTGGAATGCCAGCAATTTTCCTGTTAATCATAATATCTGGTATTTGGTTGAGAACCAAGTTATTAATCCATACTTAACTTACAAATCCCATTAAATAAAGAAAGCCTCTTTGACGTCATTGGTTGGCTGCATTTATTTATTCACAGGATTTCTAAACCACATTTTAATGAAAACTTCTCTCAGCTGTGTTCAAGAAGAGTTAAACCACAATATATAAAACACCAAGAACAGTTAATAAAAATAATTATAAAATCAAAATTAGCAATTAAAATTAGTATTGTGGTTGGCAGAATCCTAACTGAACATTAGGTAAACAGTTTTGTCTCTAGGAACTGCTTGATACTATATATACTCACTATACTAGTGAGTCTTGACTGTAACAGAGTTCCACAGATGGAGGGCTACTAAAAAGAAGCCCTGTCGCTCATACTTGCCAGCCTCATTGATTACATAAGCAGGCACACGAGTATGGTCTCAGGTATCAATCACAAATTGCAGATGAACTGATTTGGGGAAGGGTGATGCTTCCTGAGAGAAGGGAAATGTCTAATTCACAAACTGTAAGCCACTCTGATAGCCTTTTGGCTGAAGAGTGGTGTGTGTATGTGTGTGTAACCTAGGCTGTCGGTACACTACAGTCTGACATCACTTTAGCTGCCATGGTTCAATGCTATGGAATACTGGGATTTGTAGTTTTGTGAGATTTTTAGCTTTCTCTGTCAGACCACTTTGGTGTACAACAAACTGCAAGTCTCAGAATTTCACAATCTTGAGCAATGACAGCTAATATAGTATCAAAGTGCATTAATTCTGCAGTGTAGCAGCAGCCCTAGACTCAGATATTCATTTGGAGGTCAACAGTAACACTTTAAATTTGGCTTGGAAGTATTCCGTGTAATTGGTACAATACAGGTGTAATATATATGTTTACCTAGCACCTACAGATACTCAAATGATCACATTTTGTACCAGATCCCATTTCTGAATTGAACGTAAACGCAGTGTCACATAGAGTAAAAACAGACTGCATGTCACTAGAGTAGGAGTGGGGAAAGTGCAGTCTTAGGTCTCATATGGATCCTTGGTCCACATTTGTAATCTAGAGCCCACTGACAACCCACAGAGCCCCATGTTCCTGGCAACAGCTGCCTTCTATGCTTCTGGGCAAAAAGGAGAGTTCCCAAACTATGTATTTGTTCCTCTGAAGGAGTGTAGCTCCATCTAGGATGGTTTCCACCCTCAGTTCATAGTATTTGGTTTTCCTATCCAAAGATGTCTAATTTGTTTTAATTAATTTCTTCACCTTTATCTAAGTCAATCACCTCTTCTCTGGGCTGACTAGATAGAAATGAAGAGTAAAGTGCATATTGGTGACACCTTAACCCAAGTTTTTATATGAGTCCCACCAGTAGTTTTGTGCAGGTAGACCTCATCCCTTTTCATCAGAGGCCAGGTTAGGTAAGTCCAGAATTCATGCTCTGATCTTCTCTTGGTGGAAAACAGGGCTCAATACAGCAACGGAAGAACCAACAGCCAAGAATGCAGAAATGATGAAGCCCAGCAGTAACGATGTAAACTTTTCCTGGCCTTCGGCAAAGGTTGAACTCAATATGATATTACTCATCTCAAGAGGATGACTTTGCTTCTTCAACTGGCCTAAACCTAGCTTCTCTCAATGTCAGTGTCACACCAAAAGTTGCCCTTTTAGCAGACTTATATGCCATTCTGTCCTCTGGCAGATTTCTTTTGCTTTTGCTCTTTGGTATGCCCCTTCTACCAGTATCTTGCCAGTACCTCTTGCCTCCTTGTGTTGCTTCCAGCTATCTTTACATGCTACCATGTCTCTTTGTGTGTATTTCAGCTGGAGATTGTTAATTTTGTTGTCCACAGGCACAGTTACATTTCTGGATTTAGAGTTTGCTATTTTCTTGTTTTGCTAAATACAGTGCATAATTACAGAGGATTCTCTGCTTTAAAATACTACATTTTTATGTGCTCTTCTTCATTGTGTAAGAAAATTGACACATTAACATTTTGCATTTGACCATGCCCTACCTCTTGTTTAACCTCACACTTTACAAATTCACATGTGTATTCCCTGTTTTCATCTGTGAAATTCTGAAGGGTATGGATTTTATGGTGTGAGGTCCTTGTGGAAATACTCCTACTTCCTTGCTTTACTCTAAAGAGATGCTCCATCTCCTGCTACATTCTCTGAGGAAGTATTTCCATGAGCATTAGTGGAATTTCTGCAGCAGCAAGTTAACATAGGCAGAGTACAGATCGCCAGAAAGAGGCGTGTTCCCGGCGCCTCTGTTTGCTCTGCAGGAGCGCCACAGCAATCAAATTGCACGGTGCTCCTGCGCAGCAAAAAAGGAGCACCAGGAAGTTCCTTTATGCGGCGCACTTCCGCCGCCCCAAAGCGCCAGCGATGTTTGGAGGCGGCGCAGCTGCAATGTCACCAATACGTGCCGCGTCTGGTGGGCGCGCTGCAGCTGTGACGCCCTCGTCACGTGCAAGGGTTGCTGGCTCTGTGGGCTCTTCGCTCACCAGGCATCCCTCGCAGGTGATGAGGGCACCGCAAAGGCCCATCTGGATCAGGCCATATCCTCCCTTACAGGTACTCCCAAAGAACTTCCTGACAAACAAGTCCTTATGTAGTATTTACACAAATCAGTTGCAGTCATTTCCTTCATCATTAATGCTTATAAATCAAATTTGTTTTTAAAAAGAAATAAATCTGAGCTGAAAATCTCAGTCACAAAGCTATTTGGTTTAATATAATCTCAAATATGCCCTTGGTATACTAGTATTGAAGAGTCCAATTTGGGAGAAGGGAAAATAAAATAAATTAGTAGGGCTACTGCATCCATTCCTGGACTTATCAGATCTGGCCATGGTAATACATGCCTTGGTTACATCCTGTTTGGATTACTTTAACACATTCTAAAAGCGGGATCCTCCTCTGTGTCCCACCTGTGAGGTCAATACACAGTTTGAGGACTTGAGAGGTCTTCTGAGCTATGACACCCCAATTGTGGAATTCCCTCCCTTTGGAGGATGATTGGATGGTTTCATTTAGGCAACAAGTAAAAACATGACTATTTATTAGGGCATTTGCACCACACTGATTTACTTTAAATGTTAAGGGTTTTGAAACTGTTTTAATTTTTAAAATATTTCTGACTTGCTGTACCCAGCCAAGTGTTGCTGTGGCTCAGTCTGGTTAAATGAAGAAGAAAGAAAAGAGAAAGTGCACATTTCTAAAAAAATTAATTTCACAATGCTTGTGGATATACAATATTTTTTGTTGTTCCATTGTCTGTGTAGATATAGAGATTGTGTGGTTTGCCGACTCTAGAGCACGCAACATATAATTATCCATGTGAGAAGCAATCCGTGTCTAGAGCTAAAACAGACAATTCTAAAGATTGGCCCTGAGTTTTGTTGATGGTGACTGCAAATATCTAATATCTAGTATAGCGTGTGTTGCTGTTATGTCCAACAGATGGTGCTGTTTTTCTAAAAAGCATATTTTTACCTGTCACAGGTGTGACATCTATATAATAGTAGGTATATGTATAGAAAAACGTGTGTATTCGAATGAAATGTTGCGTCAAAATTTCAAAGCAATCAGTGAAGAACTTTCGGAGATTTAAGATTTTGAACAAATGAACATTTACATTTTTATTTATATAGATAGATTAAGAATTCACCCTTGATTCACTAACTGCTTTTTGTAGCTCTCTGCTTATTGCTGCATTTGCACTCCTCTAACTGACATAAATCACTCCTTATTAAAATTAATAAGGAATATTATTTGACAAGCAAGGTGTTTGTAAGGTGAGTATACATGTTTGGCAGAGTTGCGTGGGAGAAATGCAGAACAGTGACAAAACTTAATTGGACAAGTTGTAAGATGCATTAGGGCAGCCTATTCCGACCTGTTTTCAGTCATGTTGAACTTTCACCATGTACAGGCAACAATCATATGGGACTCATAGTCCATCTGGAAAAAGTAATGTGCTGGGCAAAGCAAATGTAAAATGACAAAAAAGAGCTAAGATGAATATGCTACAAGAGGTCAAGAATGACATCCCCGCTATTCTACTGTTATAAATCCCATGAGCTAGTCGGAAAAGCAATGGTGTAAACAACTAATTAGCCAACATAATCCAGCAAATTGACTGATTTCAGTTGTCAACATTAATGGCAACAATTAATCTTCCAATTTTAGATTTTCAGTACTAATTAATACATTTTCACACTTAACGTTGTAAGATCTCCTCTGGTTGAATTTGGTGTGAACATTGTGATTATATGGAACAGGTTTGGATTTGGCATAACCTTTGTTGTTCCCTACCCCATTACACCCCATCTCTTCTTTTTTACTTTTCCGCTTGAAAATCTTAAATAGCAGAGCAGTTTTGCTGGCTGATTGTTCTGCCTGAAGATCTCAGGATTGATTGTACTGGCTGCAGTCCTCTCTTACCTTCAAGTAAACCTCATTGAGTTCAATAGGATCTACTGCTGAACTAACATTTTATCTGGTTTAATAACTTTGCATTGAGAATATAGCTTGAGTATGCCGGGTCCGTCCTTTTCTTATGAACACATGCACCGGTGGATTTATATGCAGCTTTAGGGTTAGGATGTATCACTCCTTCAGAACCGCTCTTGCATCGCTGCATTTATATGCAGGGTCACAGGTGTGCACTTTCTGGGCTAAGTCAAAATATTCCTGGTTCTTTTTGCTCCGTTTTTCAGCCCCTGGCTTTAATCTGGTTTCCACCCACTTCATCTAAACGCCCCACCTTCAGACTGCTTGGAACTGCTTTATTTGGCCTGTATGCGTCACCCCTTAATTTATATATTGGATTTATATCCCTTCTTTCTCCCAAAATGGGATTCATAAAATTTGGCTATAGAGTGTTTAAAGGCTATATTACAAAGTTGAGTGTAAAGCTTTGTTGTGGGTGGGTTATTGTTCCGTTATATATTTTCAGGACCTTTGATTAAACCATGAAATGTAAAGTTCATTCATGAGATTTGAATATAGCCAGTTTAAAGACTATATTACAGAATTATTCATAACAACATTATAAGGAGCCATTGATGTTGATTTCTCATCACATTTCTTCCATGGCAATAGTGGAAGAAAGTTCTGTATTAAAGGAACTGCTTTTTGCAGTATTTACTAAGCAATTACAAAATGAGACTGCCTTTCATTATTTTGATTGCATGAACTATGCTGCAGCCATGGAACCATGATGGCAATGGCCTTGAGCTGCTGACTTTAGCCCTTTCTTTTTAGAACTCTGTGTGTGTGTGGGGGGTCCCTCTATTTCTTTGGGTGTAATGAGCTACGCAAGAGCAAGGGGATAGAACATAGACTCTTCCTTCCCCTGCAGGAGTTGTAACTGAAGCCAAATTTGTTTCCTGTATGTTTAAAATAGAGTAGTGGGATAGAACTGTAAATAATGGCCAGTTTGTATGGCATAAACCTTTTACTGCAGTCTTTAACAGCCAAGCAAAATTGGTTTGGGAAAGTATATGGGCATATTAAGTTGGCGGGTATGTCTTAAAATCTAACTGCAGGTACTTGCACAATTCAGTCAACAGCAAAAACAAAAAAGGAACAGTCCACATAGGAAACAAACCTACACTAGGTAATGAAAGCAGTCAAAATAATTAATTAAAATTATTAAGGTAACAAAAATTAACTTTTGGGTTGCTTTAGCATATTTGAATATATGAAATATTTTTCATATATTCATATTTTTTCATATATTTTTCATACTCACCAAGAACACTGAATAAATATATAGTGACATAGTCAAATCAGGTGACATGGGTGTGGAATGCTCTCTTATTTATGTATGAGTTTTGAAAGAAACACCATTATAATGTTTTGCCTAGGACTGGCTCCACCAAAGACTGTTCTTTCATGAAGGTAGCCTTGAAACCAATTATTTTAGGTCAGGTCAGTAAAGCCAAATAATCTTTGGAAGTTGCTTTGCTAATTTCAACAGATACTTTACAATAGATTAATCTTCATGTCCACATATCTTCTTTATAAGCATGTCTTAGCTTTGTGTTATTCTGTTACATAAAATAAATGTTTTATGGCAAACTGGCATAAAAAAGTCTTTTGATTAAAAAAATATTTTTGAAGTAATGTTTTAATGCTTTTCCCTTTACTTTTCATGTGGATTGCAGAAGCACTTATAACACATCATCAGCATTATTATTTTATTTATTTAGAGTCCACCTTTCTCCCAATAATGGGACTAAAGGCGGCTAACAACATTTTAAAACAATACAGATTAAAAACAAAATAAAAATTAAACTATATACAGACCCTTAAACTTGAAACTTCAAAATCAGCACCACACAACATTAAACACACAATTTCACCAGTTTGTAAAGGTTTAGTGGTAGAGAGATGTTTTAACCTGCTTTCGGAAGGAGAGCAAGGATGAAGCCAGACAGATTCCTGGGTAGAGCAGATGGTAAAAGAGTTAGGCTTTAGGAATAACATAATTTGAAATAAGTATTTTGTATGGAGAGTATGTCAGTCCTAAATACTGAGATATCCTTTAGAATTCTGACATTATTGATTTTGCCCTTTGCTAACTTTGCAGGTCTATGCTGAAAAAGTGTAGGTTTAGTAATACTGATCTGGAAGTTTAAATATATCTACCAGTTGTTCCATAGCCATGTTTTGTGCCTTAACCTAGATGGCATTCCAGTAGCCAACCATTTTTGTTATTCTACCATGTAAATTCTCGTCTGTAAGTGACCATCAAGCACAAATCAATAGTGGTGAGTGATACACCTATGTTCTTAATCTTGCAGACCTCAGCAGCATCCCAACGAATAAGCCCATGTTCCACACTGACCAGCAGTACTGCTTCACCACCTGCTAGTAGTCCTTGCTCCACCCTCCCTCAAACTAGTACCAAGGATGTAATAGCAAAGGATGGCACTTATGGAGCTGTCACAAGTCCCACTTCTACTCTTGAAAGCAGAGACAGCGGCATCATAGGTAAGTCATGTTCTGGACAGCAACTGTGTATTTTAGAATCCTGTTGTGCTAAAAGATTACTATGTGAAGTTGGGATTCACACATTTTAGAAAATTTGTAACTTTTGTCAGACCTTTCTTTTACCCAGTGTGCCTATTTTCCTGAGGGATCAGGCTTTATTTGCTTATTTATCTATTGCAGCTTTATTTCACCTTTCTATTTGAAGATGATTAAAGCAGCTACCAATATACAGGGCACCCTTCCCTTACGCGGGGGATCTGTTCCGGACCCCCTCCCCCACGTAAGAGAAGTTTTGTGAATGCTCGAGCCCCATTTAAAACAATGGGGCTTGTGCATGTGGCGGCGGCATAGCATGCACGTGTGGACACATGTGCCATTGTCTTTTATGGTGAGCGGCTTTCAGTATAAGCTGAAAGCCGTGTAAAGCGCGCCGGTGTATGATGCAGGCGCACCGTAAAACGAAACAAACATGAGACAAGTATAATTTACAATGAGTAAAGAACAAATCCAATTAAAAGCAGAGCAGCAGATAAAGTCCCAAAGCCAGTTAAGTTTTAAGATGCCTGTAGAATATCACATATAGCAATGAAAAATTGTGGAACAATGTGTCAAAGAGAACTCTAGATGGGAGTGGGAAACTCCTTCTTCCTTCAGCCATGCCTCTGAAAAAACACTTCTTCAGAACATAGCATCCTTCTCATGGGACATTGAATCCCTGATAACAAAAGGAACCTTTCAGGCTGCTGGGTTGAAACAGTGGGAAAGCTCCCCCACACACACTTGAAAAAGAAAATAAACTCCTTAGCGCTTTGTCTCTAAAGGTAAGTCAGCGTTCTGCTTGGAAGTTTTTTCTGATGTTGTCCACCTCTATAGTCATCAATGTCTCCCTGTTCACTGGAAGCAAATAGGCTTGTGGCCAGAGTGGAGAGTATTTAGCCTGAATGTTAGTAGCTCACCCGAAAGATTCTGTGCCTTTGGCCAAAGCTGTGTTCAGGTATAAATAGGCTTTGACTGAATAAGTAATCAGTGCTATTGATTACAGCCCATTTCTTTTTGAAAATAACTGGCAACAACAAATTCATATGCGATGATGATGATGATGATGATGATGATGATGATGATTAACTTTATTTATAAAGCGCCGTAAGTCTACATGGCGCTATACAAAACCAAGTAAAATCAAGAATATAAAAGCCTGCCTATGGCATACAATCTAAAAGTTAAAGCAACAAATTAAAAACATCATACGAAACAAGTTAAAACAGCAATATCCACTGTTAAGTCAAGCATCTGAACAACCAGAACACAATCACAAACTCCCTGGGAACGCTTCCCTAAACAATATGGTCTTTAATTCGGCTTTGAATTAGGTATTGTTTCAGCTCAATACCTTTTAAGAGGTGGTTAAAAGAAAATTATGCACAGTTGGAACCATTCAGTATGCTTCTGACTTAGTATTATTTACTAGATTCATGTCTTCTATGTTTTCTGATGAGTTCTATTAATTCTGGAAGTCAGAATTAATGCTGGGACATATGTATGGTCTCTCTTTGCTGATCTTGAAGGGATTTAAAAGGTTTAGTTATTGCAGTCTGCTTTTGGTTGATTTTACTGTACAGGTTTTTAATTGAGGTTCTATCTAGGACTGCTGCTATCTCATTTATTATTGTATTGATAAATTATTACATGTGTATTTTTCTATATGATTTAATCTATATTTTAAAATATGATGTGATGTAATTTGTAGTGAAGGTTTTACTTCAAAAAGCCAACTGTAAATATATTCAGTGAATAAAATAAAGAAATTTTGTCTGTTGTGTTATCTTGTAGTTGGAATACAAACTAGCAAACAAGGAGGAAGCTCAGAACTAAATCCTTTGTGGCATCCTCACACAGCTGTCTCCAGCTCCTTATTCTACTTTTTGGATTTCAACTGGAATCAAAATGGCTTTCATTTAGTTCTATACTGTGGAAGCATAGGATTCAGTATCTTTCTCTTGGTGTGCACTTTTATGGGTCTTTGATTTTTCATTTCAAAATAACAGTTTCCTGATTCATACATACTGGTGAAGTGACAGAAATTAAACTGCCATTTTCCAATGATGTGGTGTAGAAATATAGCAGCTATTGGACTTGCATTTCTTTATAAGAAAGTTCTGTGTTGTTTCCAGTTTGATTGCCTGTTTATTTACCCAGTATTATAAAAATGATTTTGATAAATTGATTAGTTTTAAACCTCTCTTCTATTCTTCAACTTCTATTCTAAAAGATAATCCATTTTTTTAAAAATAACTCCCCACCACTACCATCTTATGCTATTTGTGATCATAAAACTCCTGGGGCAATCATGAGTCGTGACAGATCAAGTCCGTCTCTGCAATTGCATAAATAGATTATGACGTTTAATGAATCTTAAAGGATCCCCAGTTCTCTTTCAGCAGGGGCTTAAATTTTGGATGGAAATTACACCATTATTCAAAAAGCAAATGAGTTATGAACTCAAAGCAAGAATGGAACACAAATCCTGGGAATAGAGTAAGTTCCAAAGGTCCAGGCCACTCCAGTATAATTATCTCTCTCAGGTTGCTGACTGCAGAATTAGGTTTGACACCACTTTAACTGTCATGGCTCTATCCCATGGAATCCTAGGATTTGTAGTTTACTGTAGCACCAGAGCTCTCTAACAGAGATGGCTAAATAGCTCACAAAACTTTACCACAGTTTATCTAATAAATGTCACATTTTAAATCCTGTAGCACTGCACAGCACAATCGCCATGGGGTGAACAAGAGTCCCTCAAAGCCACTCTGAAGCCATCCTTGGCAGATATGAGCAAAATCACTGTAAAACACTCCCAGTCTCCAGAGCTGATCCAATATCATGATAAATGGTATCAAAAGCTGCTGAGAGATCCAGGAGGATCAGCAGTGTAGCACTTCTCCTGTCTTTCCCCAGAAGTACAATCAAGACTGTCTTAGTACCATACTCTGATCTGAAACCTGACTAAAATGGGTGTAGATAATCCGTTTCCTCGAAGAACATCAGAAGTTGCACAGCCTCCACACACTGAAGCACCTTACCCGAATGTAGGATATTAGTGATAGGGTGGTAATTATCACAAGGAGGTCCTTTTTAGGAGAGAGTGCATTACAGCCTCTTACAAGGCAGCAGCCACTTCCCCCTGATGGAGTGAGCCATTTACTGCCCCTTGGACTCACTCATTCAATCCATGTCTGCTAGATCTTAAGAGCCACAATGGTCAAGGATCAAAACTACATGTGGTTTTTCTTGATGAAAGTCAAGGATGAGGACCCAGGTTAACTCAGTGTAAGGGAAATAGAGACCCATATGGATATGGACTAGTGATTGGACTTGAGAAACTGAAGCACTGAAATGTAGAATGGAGTGATTCAAGTGTTTTATCCAAATAATAATAATAATAATTGTATCCCGCCCCTCTGAGAACAATCGAGGTGGCTAACAAAGTTAAAAATACAGCCCATATAAAATCCCTGGTGCCCTCCCCTCCTTAAAAAAGTATTAAATCCAATGCAGAATTTAAAAACAAACAAACAAACAACAAACATACAAGTTAAAAACTGACCAGAAGGTCAACAACATCACTCAGCAAACAATCAATGGGAGCGGCAGTATCTTATTCCCAGACGTTTTTCTGAGGCTGGGTTCTCTATTCTGGGAAGGTCTGCCAGAAGAGATCCGTCTTAACAGCCTTTTTAAAGCTGTCTAAGGATGTAAGTAGACGGATCTCATCCGGCAGGCCATTCCACAGTCTGGGGCGATGATGGAAAATGCCCTCTGGGAGGTAGCCAAGAGCCTAGATTTTTGTGGCTGAAGTAGGCCTCTCCTAGAGGAGCGGAGTACGCGGGGAGGATTGTAGGGGAGAAGGAGGTCCCGAAGATAGTTTGGACCCAAGCCATTTAGGGCTTTAAATCAGGGTGCAATAACTGAAACTTATTCCAAGAAATAAGGGAATTCTTTTGTCTTAAATAAGGGAGAAATAGAAATTAATCCTGTTAGTAAAACTGCCATAGCCCATTGAACTGTGTCGTGCCTGTCCAGTGCCACTGGGTTGAATCCAAATGAGGTATACAAGATGCCATAATTGGCATCTAAGAATACTGTATTTGGTTGTCCAAGACTGAGAAGCGCAGACCTTGTAAATATAAATACACACGCACACACATACAACAGCCAACCAAGGACAACGTCTCATGAAGTGGATCTAATGTCATCTGAAGTTTGTTAATCTTTGTTATTGTTGTTACTGCATGCATTCAAGTTGTTTCTGATTTATGGAGATCCTAAGGCAAATCTATCATGGAGGTTTTTTTTGGCAAGGTTTTCTTGGAGGGGGTTTGCCTTTTCCTTCCTCTGAGGCTGGGAAAATGTGACTTGCCCAATATCATCCAGTGAGTTTCTGTGGCTAAGCAGGGATTCAATCCCTGGTCTCCAGACCCCTTGAAGAAAGCAGTCCCTCAAGACAGCAAGACTCATAATAGTACAGATAGCCAATGGCCTGTTACAGAGTGCCAAAATAAAGCTGCTTCGGGTCTCTTTGGAGGTATGCTGTTTAAATGATGCATGCATCCGAAGAATCCGGAAGCTGCACCAAAGCTGCATTCCAGTGCTTAGGAATGGAGTGTGGCTTTGGTGCGACCTCCGGACTCTTAGGAGTCATGCATCATTTAAACAGCATACCTCCAAAGAGACCTGAAGCAGCTTGATTTTGGCAGTCTGTAACAGGCCATGACCAATAAAATCCTCAAAAGAAATCTATTGCAAAACAGTTAATTTTTAAATATGCCAGGACAATGTTGACCATACTACTTCGCTTCAGTTCCAGTCAGAGTGTTGTTAAAGTACTATCTTGTATAACTATACTGAAGAGATTGGGAGCAGGTTATGAGATCATGTGTATAGCCTGTTCTGTATGTAATGTGATTCTTGCTCTGAAAGTTATTCCAAATGCTTTCATGTGTATGACTATAATTGTTCTGCAGTCGATAGTGTTAGTGCCTTTTCCCCTTATGCCTCTGATTGTCAGAGAAGGAGAGTGGGTGAAAGACGTGATGGGTAGAAAAAGGCTTACAATTTAACAACTAGTACATGAAGAGAAGCACTCTTTACATGTTGATGGTTACAATATGGAGTAGTTGAAATACTGTCCCAGTTTATTCCCAGAACTTTGGTTTTGTGGTGAAGCTTAACACAATAGTAGCCAAGGGAAATGCTTGCCTTGCTAAGAAGGAAATATGTTATATATATATTTCTTGATGAAAGTCAAGGATGAGGACCCAGGTTAACTCTGTGTCAGGGAAATAGAGACCCATATGGGCTAGTGATTGGAGTTGAGAAACTGAAGCACTGAATTTCCCTCAAAATTCAAAAATAGGTTGGTTTGATTCAGTCCAACCTATGAGTGAAACTGGAGTGCATCATGTCCCACTGACACCATTGGGGTAGGTCCAGATGTACTGTAAGTATGTGCGATTAGACTGTGCCAGCAAACTTCCTCACATTACCCTTACCAGAGCCCCTTGAAAATGCTGCACAGAGAGTCATGGGATCCTGCTGGGACAAAAGCAGAGGCTCCTTCTGTGACTGTAATATTTCCATCGATGGGAAACAAACTCTGAATCCAATCTTTTAAGGACATGATGTCATTCAATCCCATCTTAAAATGTTTCCCCTTCTCTCACATCACCAAAAATTCAATTCTTCCTCCCATTAACCTTTCTATTTACCTCCAAATCCCCACTTTGTACCTTCACCCACTTACTGACTGCTGGCTCTAACAGGAGTGACAGCAGTTACATGTCTCTTTCACCACACCTTGCTCAGCTGCCTGGTACATTGCTATTAATTGGTGTGGATGTAAGTGCCAGTGAAAACATAAGGCATTTGAAGGGGCACTGCCTTCTCCTTTCACCAGGAGTAAAACCAACCAGATAAGTACAGGAAGAAAGGGAGCTCAGAATATCATATGAATGAGAGAAAGATAATTGGAAGTTCAGTGGCAGAGCTGAATTCTTGTTATGTTTAAATACAGACTTGAGCTGAAAGTGAAGTCACCTGCAGAAGAATTATGGTGAAAAAATACTCATCTCATATTTAAGATACAGTCAGCCCTTCCCTTACACAGGGATCCATTCCGGACTCCCCTGCGTAAGGGAAGTACCATGTATGCTTGAGTTCCATTGAAAACAATGGGGCTCATGCATGTGGTGCGGGATGGCACATGCACCATGGGCATGTGTGCCATTGCTTCTTTTGGTGTGCAGTTTCAGTGTGAGATGAAAGTTGTGTATGGCACACCTGCGTATGGGTACAATGGATTATGAGCCCCTAGGTTTTATGTTTTCAAGCCAGGAAATACATAAAATATCACTAGTGAAATGCTTACATAGAATAAATCTATAGCAAGTGATTTTGCCCTGTTTGGATTGTAGCTAAATGAAGAAAATGTGTGGGTGATACTTATTACCTTTATGAATAAAACATATGCATTAATGATGAAAGAGAGGTTGTATGATGGTTTCACTATTAGATTCTGGAAGACCGGAATCCCTGCTCAGACATGGAAACCAACTAAGTGACCTTGGGCAAGTCGCATTTTGTCGGCTTTAGAGGATGTCAGTGGCAAACATCCTCTGAATAAATCTTGCCAAGAAAACAATATGATAGGATTGTCATAGGTTAGAGTCATCTTGAAGGCAACAACAACAAAAAATTTAGTGATGAGCTCCTATATTCAGTATTTCCCCCCCAGTTAAGACAGGCTGTTAAGGGTTGTTTTGAATGCTGTCTCTTGTAAGCTGCAGTTAAACTGTTGTTATAAAAAGAGATCCACCTAAACATTAGGAGAAATTTCCTGACAGTAAGAACTGTTTGACAGTACAACACACTCCCTCGGAAAGTGGTGGACTCCTTCCTTGGAGGTCTTTAAACAGAGGCTGGATGGCCATCTTTTGGGGGGTGCTTTGATTGTGAGTTTCTGCATGGCAAGGGGTTGGACTGGATGGCCTTTGTGGTCTCTTCCAACTCTATGATTCTATGATTTTATTATTCTGTGTGTACAATCTACTGTAGACTTTAGGATTTTCAGAATAGGGATAATGTTAAAAGCAACAATGATCCAAATCCACTATTATCTGTATGGCCTTTGTTTCTCTCATGTTTCCTTGAATACAAGGGCTGCTGTTGTACTCCTCAGATTACAACTATGAATTTGTGGTTTAACATGTTCCATTGTACCAAAGCCTGCTTTTATATAGCAGAGTAACTGCTGTGTTCCATATTCCATAAATGTTTAAATGTATAATTTGTTTTGCAATATGGCAACAAGTGTAGACCTTTTCTAGATACAGCAGATTTTAATCTGGATACTGTCCCCATAATTTGTGCCTGAATGTTTTGAGGTATTGAGACAAAATAGCCACTGCACCTATTGCCTTGCTGCTATAATAATAATAATAATAATAATAATAATTATTATTATTATTATTATTATTCATTCTGTCACCAGAAATCTAAATTTTCCCACAGCACACAGAAAGGGAGGATGGGAGTTTTAAATCCTGACAAATCTAAACTTCATCTGTGAAGTCATGTATACATTAACCGCTTTCTTTATTGTTGTCTTTTTCTATTTGGTACAGCAACACTGACAAGTTATTCTGAAAATATGGATCGTGCTAAGTATGGAGGGGAAAGCAGTAAAGAATTAGGATCTGGAGGAAACCTGAAACCTTGGCAGTCTCAAAAATCCAGCATAGACTCTTGTTTATATCGAGTGGATGAAAACATGACAGCCTCTACGTACAGTCTAAATAAGATCCCTGAAAGGAACCTAGAGACAGTTTTATCCCAGTCAGTACAATCCATTCCACTTTACCTTATGCCACGGCCAAACTCTGTAGCAGGTAAGAAATAGTTTTTTTGTGTTAAGCTATAGTTAGTGCTAAACCCATAACAACATCTTGCCATTTTACATTTAAATGTTTCAAATGCATAAAGCTACTATCTAAACTAGCAACTTACATATAATGCTCAAGTCTTTTTCTTTCTTTATGGTCCATGAATCCCCTTGTCACAACCTCAGTTTTTAATTGTTCTTGCATGAAATTTCTGAAGAACCATGCAGAACATAAACTCTGTTGATGACTGTGTCAGAACTATATGCACAATGCTGCTTGGGTGTTTAGTTTACCACTCATTATTTTCCGTAATCATAAGAACTTCCAGATGTGCTAAAGATAAAGAATGATATGTGCGCATAGTAACCAAGGTAGGAAGTGAGAATCCAAAATAGGATTTCTTCAAAAAACAGTTTGAAGTATGTAAATCCTAATCCACTATCCCTATCACTGTTTCAGAAGACAACTTTTATCTATCCTGACTGTAATTTATCTTGTATTGAAAATTAGTCAGTGCTAAATTAAGGAGCCATGCAACAGAAGAACCTCTCATTGTATATAACTGTACTAATGTACATTAGTGACATTGTGGAAACTCATGTTTACTTAGTAATTTGCTGAGCATATGAAACTGTATGAATCATTCCCCCCCTAGTTTTTCTACAGCATAGAATACAAAATAAGATTCTGTACAGAGGAGTAAAAGAGATAACAATGATTTCTTCCCACATGATCCATGTCAAACTACAGTAATTGCAACAGTCACAGGGGCATCATGAAGAAGTTACTTATTGTAACCTGAAGACGTCATGAGAGTAGGTAACAAAAAGATAACAAACCTGTAATAAAGGTATTTGCATATTCTGTAAGAGGGTTCAGAAGCTTTCAGATCTTAGACAAACTTTATAGGCTTCATAGCTAGTCCCCTCCTCCCCAGTAATCACCAATTTTGTCTCTTGGGCCTTAACATTTCAATTTGGGGAGCTTCTCTGTAGGTTTCTTAGCTGAATTTAATGTCTAGGTTTTGGCAGAAAACAGATGTTATTTTAAATTAACACAATAGTTAATTTAAAATTCTCTTTGAAATACCATTTCCAGGTTACACAGTGAGAAGAGATCTGATCACCAATTTGCATTGCAAAGACTTATGTAGTAATTAATTAGCTGAAATCCAAGTTAAACTCAATTTCCTTTTTTTCCTGAAGTTCTCATTTAAAAAAAAAGCATTACTGTGATTATGTGTTACATAGAAACTAAATTCTAGGGTAGGGCATGGAAGCATATAATTTAGAAACCTTGCTGAAAACGGGCAGTCCTAGACATGGCCTGTTGTTGCAGTTAGTTACAATGAGTGAAATGAGACATTTATCCCAGCAGCTCTCTACCAACCTCAGTGAGATCCTAGGCCAAAAGGGATTGCCTTATATAGATGTGGCCCACCTTCAGTCTTTTCCCTGTAACTTTGTTTTATACCCTTTGTCCTCATTTTCTTCCTGTTTATTTTTAGCAACGTTTCTAAGAGTTTTCTCTCTGAAGAAGCTTTGAGACATAGTTCTTTTGTGACTGCTATGCCCCAAAAGGCATGAGTGCTTTTACATGCCTCAATTTTTAAAAAATTTAAGTGAGCAACAAGAATCTTATTGCTGACTAGATATTCCTTTGCAACACAAATATAAAATGAAGAATAGAAGCTCAGTAAATAATTTTCTTTGTGGCAAACTGTACTGATACCAGCAAGGTACAAGAGCAGTTCTTTAGAATTCACTCAACTGAATGAGAGTCAAGAAGAGGAAATCTGGATGAGCAAATGTGCAGATTAGGAGGAGTGAAACAGCATGAGCAAAGAACAGGGAAAAGGTGCTTGATCAGTGGGAAGCAGTTTAGCAGAGTCACCTGTGAAAATTGTAGCCCCTTATAGATGAAAGACCTGTCTTCTAATAGTAAAGCACCATGCATATTAATTGTGTTACATAAATAAATAACAATGATCATTCCCCCAAATAATGTCGGGTATAAAGAAGGCTCTGGCATGGAATATCCTTAGGAGAACAAGAATGTTTCTCTCTATTTTTGGTGTATTCTCTCAATATTCTCCCCATTTCCTGTAAAGCAAAACTATTCACACAAAAACAATTTTTAATACAAATATGTATACAGGTTGTATCTCTCTTATCTGTAATGCTTGGAACCAGTGGTGTTTGGGATTTCAGATTTTTGGGGATTTTGAAATATTTGCATATGCATAATGAGATATCTTGGAAGTGGTACCCAAGTCTATGAAATTCATTTCTTCTTCATGGTCTCTGAGTCGCACATATGGGTTTCATTGTGCTTGCACAGAACATATTCAGAACCTACTGACATAGCTAGGCCTGAATTTTTGGCAGTAATCCTGTCTATCTATCCATCCATCCATCTATCTATCTATCCCCATCTGTTTGTCTCAGTTTCTTTTCATCTGCCATGTGAGTAGCATCTAGGAACTTCATTAGATTTTGGTTTTAACTGTGGTGTTGTTTTCGACAGTTTTCTTCACCTTTAGACCCTTCTGGTCTATTCTAACTATGTTTCTATGATTCTGTTGCTCTAAGGAAGCTTTCTTGCAGTTATGTAGTCAGATTTACATTTTCTGTTAAGCTAATAAGCAATTAATTAATTTTTAGATAAACTTAATTTTATCTTAATGATAAAAATACTAGTGAAGAGGTTTGATGAGCTCAGTTCAGTGAACACAGCTCACCTGTGTGTTTACACATTTGCAAATAACTGATTTCCACCACTGTTCTTGCATGTTTAGTCTGGAAAAAGTCTTGCTGTACAGGGACCATATCATATAGCCATTTAAGCTGCCTAGAACACCTTGTTCAGGAAGATGTTCAGAAAGATAAACTGAAGTAAGACAAGCTTGTAACTTGAAGTAGGACAAGCACATAACCATCTGGGTTGTCTGTATGCAGCCCAAATACATATTCGGTTATGACTTGAAAAATAATGGTAAACCACAAATCAAATATGGAATGAATATTATGTGTGTGTTTACTCTCACATAGTAAAATGTGATTGATGTATCTCCCCCCCCCCCCCATTGACAGCCACTAGCTCAGCCCACTTAGAAGATCTGGCTTATCTAGATGAGCAGCGGCATGCTCCCCTACGAACATCTCTACGGATGCCTCGGCAGAGCATGGCTGGTGCTCGCACACAACAGGACTTGAGAGGTATGAGTGATGTTCTTATGTTGTATAGAGGGGTCTCTGCCACCTAATAACCCCTCATTCTTTCTATAATGTCTTCAGACAAACCACAGGTTTTTACATATGAAAAATTGTTCTTCCACAGTGAAGTTGTACTTCGAAGAGTAAGCAGCAGCAATCTCCTTACCATTGGTGCCTAATATATAGTCACAAGAAATGTTTATAAGGAGGAATCTAGTGTTATCTCTGCTAGTCCCAGCTTTCCTGTTTTTATTGGAATGGTTTATTTAAGCTATCCAAAACATTCCCAAATAATGCTTTTAAAGTTTAAATTTAAATTTACATCTGATGTCAGATTGATCGGCTGTTTACCAACAGCTAGGATAGTGAAATGGATCCACCCAGAGACAAATGTAGGGGCCTATGTATACTCTTGTATTTTTCAAGTATGCAGAACAATATTTCTTTGAAAAAAATAAAAAATTAAAATTAAAAGAACCTTTCATCAGTAGAAGGCAAGTTGCAAAAATGTAGTACCTTTCTCTATATACATTTGAAAGCTCTCACTGTGACTAAAGCAAGACAGTCCATGAAAACATATGCTTAATAAAAGTTTTTTGTCTTTAAGATGCCACTAAACTCTTTCTCGTTTTTGCGGCAACAGAGTAATATGATTATCCCCTCTGGAAACTTAACATTGTGGAATCGCTAAAATATGTATTCTTTATTCCTTTCCAGTACGCTTTGCACCTTACAGACCTCCTGATATCTCTTTGAAACCACTGCTTTTTGAGGTGCCTAGCATCACCACAGAATCTGTATTTGTTGGCCGGGATTGGGTGTTCCAAGAAATTGATGTACAGTTACAGAGTGCTGATGCCAGTGTGAACAGAGGAGTGGTCATTGTTGGAAATATTGGTTTTGGCAAGACAGCAATCATCTCCAGACTGGTTGCACTGAGCTGTCATGGCACACGTATGAGACAGATTGCCTCGGACAGCCCCCATGCATCCCCAAAACGTGAGTGGGGAGATGTACTACTTGGAGTTACCTATTGTGTTTTAATAGAGATTATATATTACTTGAGAATAGCATGTTCCTTTGTTCATTATGCTGCTTTATTAATTCCTCACAGGAACTCAAGGCAGTCAACTACTGCTTATGACTAGATTCTGTTGTGCAGAAAAAATAATGTTTTTTTGAGTTTAAATGAGGATACTGTGCAAATATCTGCAAAATATTTTTAGTGATCATCCCAGAATTATAGAGCTCATTGTTTAATAATCTGATACAACTCAAGTTTCATAGTCAAGTGCAAACTAGATTCTCTAGCCAGAAGTACATGGGCTGCTATTTCGTTATATTTGTCCATCAGAGGTTTCAGGATGATACAAACATAGCAGTGTATTCGTTATATGCATTGCTTAATGTTCATCTTCCCCCTCCCCTATGTATGTATGTGGTTTTAATTTCCCACCAGTTACTTTTGACTCATACTAATATCATATAAAGGGAATTTGTCTCTCTTTTTGATGCCTAGATATGGTTTCGTCACCCATTATCATTTCAGATCTGGGTTTATGTATCTTCTTTATTTTTAAGAAATCTGTCAAAGCTCTGTGTTTGTAAGGTGCTATGGAACATGTAAAAGTCTGCATATTTTTCTCTGGAACAGGATTAGAGCTGATGAAATAGGGCATGAAGAATTTTTTTTCTATTTCAAAGTATAATTTCATGTGCTACTTTCATAATTCTTATTTTTAGCCCCCGCCCCCCACCAGCAGCTTTTGGATCTAGAGACCATGTTAAGATCTTCTCTCCCCTCACCTGAACTTAGCTACACTGAACACTGCATCCTTAAAAACACCAGTTAAGCCCTTGTTGTATTCTGTCAGGATCAAAATCTTAAAAAAAACCCAAAACCATTCATGTCTACTGAAAGCATTGCACCTCATATAAGACATTGTTGGAATATTTTGGAAGGGACTTAACAATGGTGGTTCCCATATCTGTCCTCCCCTCTTTCTGCATTGCAGATGTTGATGCAAACAGAGAGCTTCCCCTCAACCAACCGCCTTCTGCTCACTCCTCCATCACCAGTGGAAGCTGCCCAGGAACTCCAGAAATGCGTAGGCGTCAGGAAGAGGCTATGCGGAGGCTTGCTGCCCAGGTATATATATGTTTTCTTTTAATGTTTAATGTTCATTATCAATTTTGGATATTTTTTCTCAAAACATGAATCTGAATGCAGGAAGCCAAAGGCTTTCAAGAAGTTGTTGGTATACGTCAAGTGTTTGTACAAATAATAAGGAATTATATTTCAAACTGGGAATACTGGAATCCATGTTCCCTGTTATAAGATTACAGAAATATTATGTCAGCTAGGTCCCAGGATGATTTCTTTACTACTGTCAAATAGGAAGGCTTTCTTGCAAGGTGAAACCAGCAAACATTTCCTTTTTGTTTTTTTCAAGCAATGAAATCATTCTATGAAGTCACTACCAATTTAAATTGACCACTGTTTGCTTTTCTGGAAAGAAAAATAATTAAAATTATATTACTACAGCAAATTCTAATCCCTAAACTGTTTTAAAAACAAAATTGAACCTTGATGTAATTTTAAATTATTCAGTGCAAATACATGAGTACAGGGATGGAATAAATCTCTCCATGGTGAGCTGAGATGAATCTCTGTTCCTGCTAAGATCTTGTGAACAGAAGCTCCCAGAATATTTCCACTTACCTATTCTGTTACTCTCTGTTATGAGGACCGTTGGGATTCTTTCAACTAACACCTTCAGGTGTTTTGGCTCTCTTCCACACTAGACAATTATTATAGTACTTTGATCCCACTTTAACTCATATGTTTGCATATTGTGGAATCCTGGGATTGCTATGTCATTATATTTAATGGGACTTGAGCATCCACAGATTTTGTTATCCACAGGGGCCTTGGAACCAAACCCCAGTGTACAGTATAACAAGAGTCCACTGTACTAAGATTGTGCCACCTTCTACATACAAGAATGATAACCATTTATAAATCAGTCCATACTGTTACTTATATGTATGCTCAGATCTTTTATCCATTTTCTCAGAAAGGGACAAGGGATTCTCCCCCAGACACTAGTCTAGATGTAAAAGCCATTGTTGTAAATGAAATGGAAATAAGTTCTAAATCTAAAGACATCTCCTTTTTTAGGCTTTCACTCTCAGAAAAGATCTAGCATCATATAAAGCCCTACGTTGCTCCAGTCTTGAAACTCAACTAACCTATCTGGAGTGCAAAGAAAAGGAGGGGGAGGAGGAGGAGAAAGGGTTTGATGGTTGAAGAATCAGGAACTAGAATGTTTCCATCTTTTCCCAAATTGTCAGGGTGGTCTGCTGTAAAGGGTTTTCATTTCCCTTAATCAATTTATGTATAATTTTAGAAAATATTAGATTGATTTCCACAGAGATTTCATTCTTGCTCTCTAGATTCACCCATTTATTAGAAGTGTCTTGCCTCATGATTTGAGTTAGCGGGCTTAATTGGAAAGCAATAAATTAAACTTCAATATCCAGGACCACAACTCCTCTGTTATTAGATGCAATCTGTATGGGATGTTTGTCAACCGAGGCCTTTTGTTATTAAACATAAAATTATTAATTATGAATGCCAGAGTTTAAATTTGGAAAGGGCAACAAAGAGGTACGGTTTGGAAAATCAAAAGGAGGCATAGTTTGCAAACATTTTTTCAATAACAGTTTCTGCCCAGCATTAGAACTTTCAGTGACAAAGCTTTGTCTTTCATTCATTTAGTAACCATGTCATAATTTTGGGATATAAACTGAGGTATTTTCTTAGTAATTATGATCACCGGATATGTGAATCCTGAAGAATGCAGCTGCAGATTAGTTTTTGCCAATTCTGTTGTTGCAGAGTATTAATGCACATCATCTAAGGCAGGCATAAGTATTGAAGGCATCCATAGTTGCTTTTAGTTCTGAGAAGGAATATTATTATTTTTGAGAAATATTAATATACTGTCACCCTAAAGGCTTATTTTCCGTTAGTCCATTAATTGTAGTTGGCTATTTTGTATAGTTGGCTATTTTGTATAGAGTCAGCAATTGTTTGGCTGCCGGAGTAAATAATAATGGTGATTGAAAGTATCCCTGCTTAATATCCTGCTGTAATCAGATAAAGGATGAGTCCATCTTGTTTACATGTATGAGGGCTTCTGCATGTCCATATACAGTGTGCCCTTGGCTTACGCGGAGGATCCGTTCTGGACCTCCCCCCCACGTAAGCCAAATACTGTATATGCTTGAGCCCCATTCACTTGAATGGGGCTCATGCATGCGGCAGTGCGGCGGCACACCCCTTGCACCCCACACACTCCTGCATGGCTCTACGCAGGTTTGAGCATATGCTCAAACCCGCGTATAGCATGCCTGCGTATGACGTGCGCTCACTGTAGTTTCCTCAAAGTTTGTAGAAGATTTTCGCCAAAATTCATTTCTGTAAGTACTCCAAAAATATGCCCCATTCCACCCTATCAAACACCTTCAGATCATCCAAAGACAATAATGTAAGTGATGAATTTGACAAGGTGGAGTGGTGCATCACACTGACCACATTTCAAATGGCAACGGAAAGTTTGCAGCCTGATATGAACCCAGTTTAATCAAATTCAGTATATTTTGTGATAAAACTCCTGCTACCAAAAATGGAAGTTAAATTTTTTACATCCTGATTCAAAGAGCTAGAAAAGGAGGATGTCTGGTCACCTTGGCTGTTCAGCTAGAGCAGTGATTCGCAAAGTGGGCAGTACCGCCCCCTTGGGGTGGCGAAAAGATCCAGGGGGGTGCTGAGGGAAAAGAGGGCAGCAAAGTCACCCACAGTCAAAATATTGCTGTGAAAGAAAGACAAAGGGAACCAGTGGCTTTTAAGGTTATGGTGTGGATGAGGGTTGCATGAAACCTCTCTTTTCAGGGTTCTTTAAAACCACCCCGCAACCTTGTTGACTGCTTTGTGTGGTGGTGTCTCCTGCTCTTCACTTGCCCGCATGAGCTTATTTGCATTGCACCATTTTGGGACAAACTGACTGATGGGAGCAACAAGTTAGAGCATGTGGTGGCAGAGGAAAAGCAGCAGCAAAAAGGAAACTTTCTTAATTGGGACCCTGTTTAAGCTTTGTGAACTTTGCCAGGCCTTGGCTGGCAGGTTAGAGCTATGTTGCTGCTCCTGCTTTCTTTCATCGGCAGAGAGAAGAGGTAGAAGAAGAAGTTATGTTAGTGGAGGGGGTCAATTTGAAGTTGTGTGGGGAAGACACAATTCTGGAGAAGGAGGAGGGGATTCTTTGAAAGATTCCTTCCCCCCTGTCTCGGATAAAGAGTCCTTCCTCAGCAGGGAGAAAAGTGGAAAGCGGCTGCTCCCCTCTGGAGTCCTTTGTCACCAAGGAGAAACTTCTCTCTTTGTACCTAGTCACCTTGGGAGCAAAATTATATGGATCAACTAAACCAAGCAGTCAAGCAGTGACCAAGAAGTCTTAAATACACACGAGGCTTTTCTGCAAGGTCAGCATTGGCAAGAGGCTTCTCATTTGCTACTCAGCCAGCTACTCAAACCCAGAGTGACTGGGTGCAATGGGAGCAGCAACTGAGCATCCAGTCAAGCAGCAAACAAGAAGCTTCTCACTTGTGCCAGACTTTGCTGCAAGGCCAGCATGGAAGAGAGGTTTCTAGGTTGCTGCTTGACTGGTTTCTTGGTTGCTGCTCCCAGGACGATGGCGTACAAAGGGATCAACAACGTAGGTTGTTTGTTTTGGATTTGCAGTAGAACAGTAGACCTAATGTCAAGAAATGGGACTGGGGGGTGGGTGGGTTCTATGGGTGTCATCCAAGAGGAAAATGGGTGGTAGGCCGAAAAAGTTGGGGGAACACTGGCCTAGAGTATGTCACTTGTGGGCAGTCTTCTATTGTTGTGGGGATAGGGAAAATTCTTGAAATACATCAACTAGCTGGTGAAGTGCCATAATATATACCTTTATTATACAAATCAACTAAATGTGGAACCAATTCAGTACAGAAAAGTCTATTAAAATCCCTAGAAAACCTAGTTCTAAGAATTTACTGGACTTTAGTTATTGGACTGCAGATTTAATGTCATCTTCCATTATAGGCTTACTCAAAAGAGGATTGTGGAGGGTAGTGAGTTTCTTAAAGTCCAGTGATTGAATAAATTAATTAAAGTTTATTTCACTTACGTGATTCAAAAATAGATAATTTAGAATAGAATTCCTGACATTATGAATAATTTATTTTGAGAAGGTTTTAATCGGTCTTTGCTCTGTAGTAACAGATGAAACTATTTTCATTTCTTCTTTTCTCTTCATGGCCCTAGCTAGTAAACATGAATTTGGGTTGTTATTTTCATAGTAGTATGCTTTAGTAAACTGTAGTGACGTTTGGGTTTGTTTGTTTTTAGATGATTCAATTTTTTCAGCTCTGTTTTATTCTGGAGCAAATTTCAGGAGTAATTTCATTCCATCCCTGGTCAAGGGTTGCTTGATGTAGAGTAGTCACATGCCTCAGCATATTCACCAAAGTCTGACTAAGAATTTTCATTCGTTCCTAATCATGGGGAATCTGTACCACCTTCCAACTACTTTACAGACTAAAATCCCCTCAGGCAATGCAGAGATGTGAATTTAAACATTCCTATACAGGGAATATGTACCAATCTGTACCTATATAGGGAATCTGTATCAAACTTCCAGCTACTATATAGACTAAAATCCCCCCAGACAATGCAAAGATATGAATAAAAAAAATCCCACCTGGCCATGCACAGGGTAATTCTGCTTTATTCACAGTTAGATAAACAGGTGAGTTTGTTACTAAAGTGGATGCTGGGGAGACATTATTCTCTTGAATGGGAGTGCCCTTTGTTGACGATAACTCATCTGCTGAGGTATACAGTTTACACCTTTTTCTTTTTAAGGCTTCCATGTTTTATTCATTTGGAAATACAAAGTGGTGCTTGCAGCCAGAGCTTTATCACACAATAAGCAGTTTCCAAAAAGCAAGTCAGTATCTCTCACTGCATGTGTCAGCAACGACTTGTGCTTTAATTCTTCATGTCATAGCATTTGTTATAAAATACTTGCTCCTCTTTTCACCCACGTCCTCTCACCCTTATGTCTCAGGCATTTAGCATAGGAGCCTTCTTGTGAATTAAACTGGCAAGCAAATGCTGTTTCCAATTCACTGACCATGGTTTCTCCTTTTGTAGGTTGTTGCATATCACTACTGCCAGGCTGATAATGCCTATACCTGCCTTGTGCCAGAGTTTGTACACAATGTGGCAGCCTTGCTCTGCCGCTCCCCCCAGTTTGTTGCCTACAGAGAGCAACTGTTGCGGGAACCACATCTACAGAGCATGCTTAGCTTGAGATCCTGTGTTCAGGATCCCCTAGCATCTTTTAGGAGAGGAGTTCTAGAGCCTCTGGAAAGCCTTCATAAAGGTAACGAGTTTTCTTTGGTAGCAACATATCACTCCTTCATAATTTTGAACACAAATAGAACATTTTTGTGCATATTTTTCTCCCACATCCCCTCTCAGAGCGGAAGATACCCAATGAAGATTTCATCATATTGATTGATGGCTTAAACGAAGCTGAATTTCACAAACCTGATTACGGGGATACAATAGTGTCATTCCTCAGCAAAATGATAGGGAAATTTCCATCCTGGCTGAAGTTGATTGTAACAGTTAGAACAAGTCTACAGGTAGGTTGAAAACATGTTTTTATACTCTTTAGTACAGGCAATGGTTTCCTTTGTCATATGTAAACATGTCCCTTTAATTGTCTCTTGTGGTGGGCTTTTCTGCTTGCAGCCAGATAATTTAGAAACAGTACATCCAAGAGTCATATACGTTGAAAGGGGAGAAATTAGGGTCACACAAATGGTTATTGACTGCCTCAATTAACAAAATAGATGTAAGCATTTCCTTTCCCCAATTGTGGGACAGGCACTGGGGAAAGGCCACCAAGGATCCTGGAAGGCTACAGCCTCCAGATCTTTGGCTGCCTTCACCCCACACCTTCCGAGTGTCACATGAAGGGAAAAAACGCATAGATTTGAAGATGTCTGGCAACAGGGAGAAAACTAGTGAAATTATTTGCTTTCTCGGATGGGAAAATGAATAATTTAACATCCCTGTTGTTGTTGTTGTTGTTGTTGTTGTTGTTGTATGCCTTCAAGTAGTTTCCAACTACTTACAAAAGGCATCCAACAATGATTTCTCCCATCAGCCATCATGATTTTGATGGTCAGATATTAAGCTTATATATTTTCCTGTTCTCTGTGTTCTGCCATTCACAAATCCTCAGTGAAGAGGAATTATAGAGGCAGCTGTTGTTTATTTTGCCTTTTATATGCAAACACATATGGCTACAGTAGATTGAACTGGAAAAGAGCCCCATTCCTTCCCAGCTCAAGCTTTATTGCGTTGTTTGCTTTAGACACACAGCTGCAATGAAACACTGGAAGTCTTTGTTTCTCAAGTCATTCTTCACCATCATGCCAATGCTGCTATAGACTTCCAGCCAGATAAAGGATGAGGAGGAAAAGTGGAGACTAGGAAAGCATTAAAAGATTTTGTGAAAAAAAGAGCTTCTTTGTCAGAGGTTTTGTTAATTGAGGTATGCCTATAAAACATTAAAGTATTAAGGCGACTACCTCATTTAAAGATTACCAATCATCTTTAAATGATGTGTTGCAGCTGCACTTACATCTGGTACATTTTATGGGACTGGTTCATTTGCCAAAGAAGTCTTGACTTGTAAAAAAAATCATGACTATTACAGGCTTCTTCCCAGATAACAGTTTAACAATAACTACAAACCTGTTTGCAGGTTCAACTTTTCTCCTTGTGCCTCATCAGAAGTGGGGTTTGTTTGTTTTTTGTAAATTTGGTGAAGTGTAAAAGGGTGTTTTGTTTTGTGTAAAAAAATCACTCTTAGTGAGTGTAGTGAATTTTCTTCTGCTTCTGAACTGTGAAGCAATAATTATAGTCTGTTGGCGGTTGTTATGGGTGGATACTTGAAGGTGCTTCATCTTATCTGTTGATATGGTGACAACTATTTTGCTGATATGGTGACGACTATGTTATGTTAAATAATATTTTGGCATCTATTTTAAATACTATATTAAGCTGTTTTTAAAACTGACTTTGTTTTCAACAGCATCACGTATTCTCTCACTAAAAATGTAGATGGGCTTTCTAAAAAGCACTATATCACCTTTCACATTAAAAGATTATTGTTTGTGATTTGTATTTTTTTAAGCAAACATAATCAGTGCATTATTGAGAACATGATAGATGCACTGAAGTGCTTGTTGCTGTTGTTGCTGTTGTTGTTGTGTAACTTCAGGTTATTTCTGACTTATGGTGATCCGACCCTATTTTAGGGTTTTCTTGGCAGAATTTGTTCAGAGAGGGTTTGTCCTTGCCTTCTGAGGTTGACAGAGTATTACTTGCCCAAAGTCATCCAGTGTTTCCATGGCTGATCAGGGATTCGAACCTTGGTCTTCCAGTGCCTTAGTCCAAAAACTCAAACCATTACACCATGTTAGTGTAATTTCTACAGTGGAAAAAACTGTCAGTGGAGGATAAAACTGTCTTTATTAAACTGAGAAATGAAATAAGATGTGTAACTATGATATCTGCTTAAGCTTGTTTTTTAAAAAACAAACAAACACATAAATGCTTCTTTAAGATAAGAATTACACACTTGATATACTTCTTTCTGGGATAGTACCCATATTGTGGGGAAAACAGGAAAAAAAAGTTTGGAGGAAAAGATGCAAGCACAACCACCTTGGCCTTTTGGCCTATATCCGGTTTCCAGTTCCAAATGAGTATGAACATGATATCAATAGGATTTTCGCAAGTGTTGACTTTACATTCAGTATTTGATTCAGCGAGTCTACTCTACTTGGGACTAGCAATTGGATTTAGGCCTCTTTCCCCTTCAGAGTATGCCTTTCTCCATTAATCTCACAACTTAATTCCATTCCTTCAGCCCTCCAAGGAGATTATCAGTTCATATCTTATTCCTCACTGATAATTCTTACAAACAAATGATTCCCTTTCAAAACATGGCTTCTGTTTGTTACTCTCTGTGTAGACAGTATATCAGCCTTTTGGCGGGGGACCCAGAGGCTTCCAGTGTACAGTACTTCTAAAATGGAGCAAGAGAAAGTTAGAAAATGAAAACTGGCAAAGTTAAAAAAATCACCAGCTAAAACACAGTGCTAAATGGACTAAAACACAGCTAATTACTCCGAGCCATTACCAGATGTATCTTTCAGTACCATCAGAATAAGAACCCAAGAAGAGGTTGGTTGAGGTTTGGAAGGCAATTTGGCTTTAGGTTTATTTTAAATTCAATTTAACTTTACTACAAAGGACAGGTAAGAGAATGTTTGCTGGTGTAACTAGAGAATGATATTTGAGTTTGAGTTGTTGGGTCCCTCCCCCTTCTTCTTCTTCGCAGGCCGTATCCACACAGTAGAAATAATCCAATTTGACGCCACTTTAGCTGCCATGGCTCAATGCTATGGAATCCTGGGATTTTTAGTGGGACCAGAGCTCTCTGACAGAGAAGTTTAAATGTTTCACCATAGCATTCCATAGCATTAAACCAGTGGAGTCAAACTGGATTATTTCTGCAGTGCAAATGGAACTTCAGTCTCCATCTCTTATGCACTTGTGTTATGTTTTTTTTAGATTGTAAGCCTGAGGGTAGAGTCTGGCCATGATCTTTGTAAACCATGCTGGAAGCCTTTCATAGCTGTAGGGTAGGGTAAATGTGTTTAAATCCAGAGAGAGAGAGAGAGAGAGAGAGAGAGAGAGAGAGATTCTATATGGTGCTGGTGTAACAACATCATTGTGTGTGACCTGTAATTCTTTCACTTGGAAGGTAAAAACATGCTTGTACAGTATTGCCAGTTATTGAGCCACTGTATTTACATATAATGTATTCCTTTTTTTAATGTATTTATACTATTTTCAATTGCTCCAGAATTTTCTCTACTCTCTTTTTTTCCTTTCCCCCCCATTTTAGGAAATAATTAAGTTATTGCCCTTCCATAGGATATTCCTGGACAGACTAGAAGAGAATGAAGCTATAGATCAGGATCTCCAAGCCTACATCTTACATCGAATACATAGCAGCTCTGAGATACAGAATAACATTTCTCTTAATGGCAAAATGGACAACACAACCTTTGGCAAACTCAGTTCTCATCTCAAAAGCCTGAGTCAAGGATCCTACCTATACCTTAAACTCACATTTGATCTTATAGAGAAGGGCTATTTGGTGTTAAAAAGCTCCAGCTATAAGGTAGTTCCTGTCTCCCTTTCGGAGGTATATCTACTGCAGTGCAATATGAAGTTCCCAACACAGTCTTCCTTTGACCGGGTAATGCCTCTCCTGAATGTGGCAGTAGCATCTCTGCACCCCTTGACTGATGAGCATATATTTCAGGCCATCAATGCAGGGAACATTGAAGGTACCTTGGAATGGGAGGACTTTCAGCAAAGGATGGAGAACCTCTCTATGTTTCTTATCAAACGCAGAGATATGACCCGAATGTTTGTCCATCCATCTTTTCGAGAATGGCTAATCTGGAGAGAAGAAGGAGAAAAAACCAAGTTTCTCTGTGACCCTAGGTAAGTAATTATCAGTTTTGATGTAGAATAGTTGGTGAAAGAACATCGTTTCTTAAATGCATCTAGGGTTGTAATACTTAAAGACAACTTTAAAAAATACTATCATTTTAACCAACTGATGGACCTTTTACTGGCCAAGAAAGGTGACTGAATTGCCTTTCTTGGAAGTTTCACCTTTTAATTAGATTGTAAGGCTTCTCTAAACTGTTTCACATCAACAGTCAATTTCTATGTTTTGTTTTGTTTTTGTTAGTGTTATTGTTAGTATTCTGTATCATAGAGGGCCTCAAGGACAGCAAATTGCACCCAGACCTGCCACAGCTTTCTATTTCTGCTGTAGTTGTATCATATAAACTTACCCTTCTAATGGAAAATCTATATTTGGTCTTAATTTTTTTTAAATTTAGCAGCATTTGTTGTTACTGTGTGCCTTCAAGTCATTTCCAATTTATGGCAAGCCTAAGGTGAATCTGTCATGGAGTTTTCTTTGCAACATTTGTTCAGAGGAGGTTTGCCATTGCCTTGATCTATTTTTTCTGCTTAAAATGGGAGGGGAGACACCATTGAGAAAGCCACTATTAAGAAGAACGCTCTCCCTACTTAATCTTTTGAGATTTAAATGTGGAGAAATGAAGCATCATTGCAAAAGAGATGGTCTTTGAGGACGTGCTAGTTGTCTTGTGTGAATTTCTACCCCATTTTACAGGCTCACTGATCCACCCTAGACCTAAGAGAAGCCTTTTAAAACCGCAAATCATGAAAAGGGAAGGCTAGGAGAGAGTTAAATGCTGTTGGGCTCAAAACATCCAGTACACACTTGGCACCTTCAGGTTGCAACATGCAAAACTTCCTCCCACCTAGTACTTTCCAAGAAGTTGAGTAATGGCACAACATACTAGTGCACATTATTTTCCGAAGGTACACAGTGCCATTAAACAATAGCATCAACTCTTCCACCCTCCACAGTCTTTCACAAGGGAAAATTTGGCTTGAATAGAGCAAAAATCTGTCCTTTGGGAGTGCTTTCAGGTAATGGATTCCAGTCTTCTTCTTTGGAGTAGGAAAAGCCATTTTGGGGAGGAGTTGCTGGTTTCTCCCTGCTTGACTGGGAGCTGGGGAGGCAAAAAGAATCACCGCTGGACTGCCAGTCAATTGCTTCCCATCTCAGTGGCTCAAAGTTGGGAGGGAGATTGGTTGCTTGCCCTTCTGAACATATTTGGTGAAGGCTACTTTGACACCTTTTGTAGCCAATCCCTTATTACTCCTTTCAAAATGTTTCTGTTTTGTAAAGTGTAAAGCTCATCTCTGCCTCATACATGTGTTTTAGATGCAGAAGCTTCCTATACATCAAACTGTTCTAATCTTATCCAACTATTTTAATGTACACAATCCAGTTATTTAACTTAGCAACTGATTTAACACTTCTGTATTCCACTTGTGATTGCAGCTAGTTATATTTGTGCATCACCTGTTCTACAGTGGCTTGTAGAAAAATTCACTCACCCCCATTGATTTTTCCACATTTTGTTGTGTTACAACCTGGAATTTGATTGGAGTTAATTGGCATTGTTGCCACTTGATCAGCATAAGATACTCAACACTGTGAAAGTGCACAATATTTTCATTGTTACACAAGAATTAATTATGCAAAACAAATTGGCACGCATTGGCTTCATTGATATTTATCCTCTCAAAATCAAAACTAGGTAGAAGCACCTTTGGCTTCTAGAATTACAATTGTAGAATTACAGTGTCAAGTTGGCTGGATCACTCTCTTTCAGCTTTGTGCATCTGGATCATGTGCTTTTTGGCTGTTCTTGATAAAACTTTTCCAGCTCTGTTAGGATGAATGGGGGCAATTGATAAACAGCAACTTTGAAGTCATGCCACATATTCTTGGAGTATGTCTAGTTTTTGACTGAACTATTCTAAGACATTCAAGTTCTTGTTTTTCAATCACTCCAGTGATTTGGCTGTGTGTTTAGGCTCATTGTTCTGCCTCATTTCCAATTCCCTTACAGATTTTCTTCTACAATTACCTTATATTTGGCTCCATTCAGTTTGCCTCAGTCCTGACCAGCTTCCCTGTCCCTACTGAGGAAAACCCCTCAACATAACGTTGCCACCACATGCTTCATTACAGGGATGGTCTTCTAAGGGCAAGGAGCACTATTGTCTTTGTGCTACACGTAGTATTTTGCAGCAAGTTCAAAATATTTAGTGTTGGTCGTAAGCCTTTTGTCTTTCCCTTGCCTTTTCACATACTCCAAATGGACTTCAATATGAGTTTGTTTCAGTAATGGCTTTCTTCTCGTCAGTCTCCCATGATGTCCAACTTTGTGGACTGTCCAGGGATATTTGTTCCATGGACTGTTTCTCCCATTTCAGCTGGTACTGTCTCCAGCTCCTTCAGAAATAACATTGCCCTTGTGGCTGCTTCTCTAATGCCTTCCTGGCCTTAGATTTGGTAAATTCCTTTCTCTAGACAGTGAGGGTTGAGCCATATTTTTTCCACTTTGTAATCATGGAATCATAGAGTTGGAAGAGATGTGCATAGTTTGGGATTTATTCATTAAAAAAAAATAGGGAGGGGATATCTCAGCCTTGGGGATGCGGTGGCTTAGTGGTTAAGATGCCAGTTCTGATGGTCATAAGATCTGAAGGTTGACAGTTTGAGGCTTGAGTGCCCCATGATGGGGTGAGCTCCTGTCACTAGTCCCAGCTTCTGCCATCCTAGCAGTGTGAAAGCATGCAGATGCAAGTAGATAGATGGGTACCACTTTGATGAGAAGGTAATAGCATTCGGTGCAGTCATGTTGGCCACATGACCACCAGAGTAGTCTTCGGACAACACTGGCTTTTCAGCTTAATAATGGAAATGAGGACCGCCCCTTACAGTCAGTTACGACTAGACATTCATGTCAAGTGACTACCTTTACCTTTAACTCAGCGTTGAATCATATTTCTGCACAACCTTCTCCCAGACACATATTGATAGATCCTTGGTCTTCATAGTGCTGTTTGTTTAGATTTTTATTCCAACAAACCTTGGGACCTTCCAGGAACAGATATATTAACTATGTGATCATGTAGAAAATGTAAAGGAAAATGACAATATATTTTTTCTTCAAAAACGTTCACATTTCCATTAAATCACTGTAACATTGAATAAATATCTGAAGTTATCTCTGAATTTGTCACTGCCTCCTGAGCTGCAGTTGGTTGATATGCGACAAATTTCCACCAATGTACCTCTACTAGATCTTGCTGCTTTTACCAAAATCAGTGAATCCCACTGCCTCTTGCATCTCCCTTTGGAGTAGTTTTCTGGCACTAATTGATACTATATTTTTGAATTAATGCAAACCTTTGAATCTCTTTCACTGGATACTTTCCTTTTAATATTTCTAGAATCCATTGTAATCCATAAAATTTGGTTAGTTATCAAAATATCTTTAAGTAAACACCTTAATCCAGCATTTAGGATGAATGTAATTTTTTAAAAAAACAACCCTGAAGCATGTTTACATAAGAACCAAATAGTATTTTGGCAAGAAACTATATAGCTATTAGGTGTAGACTGTCAAATATTTATTAGGATGTTTAAAGGTATAAATATTTCATAATAGTAGCAAAATATAATAAAATACATCTGACATTTGTTTGTTCTTAAATAAGAAGTACCTGCAATAAATCATTCCTTCACTCAGAATAATAATATTTCTATCCTCTTCAATAAGATCAAGGTGGCTAAACTCTTAAGTGCATATGCCATTAGGAAATTAAGATGTAAGTGTAAATGCATAGTTATTCAATCTTTCAACAAGAAATAAATATGCAGTACAACATACTATATCAAGTGTTAATGTAATCAACACAATTTCAATAAACATTGCAAAAAAAAAAACAAACCCACACAAAATCCTGGTAAAGTTCAAAACAGAAATAATTTAAAGTTGTAATAATGTATTGAAGGCTACATTCCATATTGCCACCAAGCATTATACACTTCCTTCAGTTTAAAGATTTCCATTAATGTTGCTCATTAATTAAATACTTTCCATTCACTCACTCAGTCCACCTTCAAATAAAACCAAAGGCTTGTCTATACTGGCTGAAAGTCAGGGCCCACCCTGGAGAATTATGCTCCAGACTGACTCCAGATTGCCTACAATGGCAGCCACATGCACTGGGCCGAACCCAATGTGACAGTGCAGTGGTGTCTACATGGGCCAGCTGGGCCAATACCATATTAGCCTCCACTGGTCTTTCCCCTGAATAGCTGCTCCTGCTGCTTTCTTGCTGGCAGAAAAGATTGCCTGGCACACTGCCACTTCTACTGAGGATAGAATGGGACACTTGTCTGATCAGCAAAAGGAGAGGATAGAGGGACCCACCCATCCCCAAATGCATGGCTAGACACATCCTGGATATGTCATAACCAGCCATCTAGCCCTTTCCCCCAGTAGATCACATGTTTGGACACCTTGTGGCTAGTGATCTAGACCCCCCCCCCAATGATCCTACATCATATGGCTGGATCCCCACTGACTGACGTTTTCAAGGCATGCCCAGCCATGTGATGTAGGAAAGGAGGTCCCCCTAGCCCCTTCTGATTGATAACATAGGCACCCTGTTCTACTCTCAGTAGAAGTGGCAGTGTATCAGGCAGCTTTTTCACAGAGCTCCTGCTGGCAAGGGGGCACTGCGCTTCAGTGGTTCCGGTCCTACCTCTCTGGGAGGTTCCAGATGGTGCAGCTGGGAGACGTGTGCTCCGACAGGAGACCCCTAACATCTGGGGTCCCTCAAGGAGCCATTCTGTCTCCCATGCTTTTTAACATCTACATGAAACCGCTGGGAGAGAGCATCCGGAGACATGGGGCGCGGGGTTATCAGTACGCTGATGACACCCAAATAATTTTCTCTATGTCTCCGACTGATGCAGTGACCGGGGATGGCATCTCTCCTCTCGTGGCCTGTCTGGAGTCGGTAATGGGCTGGATGAGGGAAAACAGACTCAGCTAGAATCCAGAGAAAACGGAAGTACTTGTGATAGGTCCTCCTGGCCCAGGGATGGCGGTGGTTCCACCTGTCCTGAATGGGATCACGCTTCCCGTGAAGGACTCTGCACGCAGTCTGGGGGTGCTCCTTGACTCGTCGCTCCACCTTACATCTCAGGTGGATGCGACGGTCAGGAGCACCTGCTATCAGCTTCGGATGATACGCCAGCTGCGTCCCTACCTGAGCCGGGGGGACCTAGAAACAGTGGTACACGCTCTGGTCACTTCTCGGTTGGATTTCTGCAATGCGCTCTACATGGGGCAACCCTTGTACCATACCCGGAAGCTGCAGTTAGTGCAGAATATGGCAGCAAGACTGGTCACTAATACACCTAGGACCAGTCATATAACATCGGTCTTAAAAGACCTACATTGGCTGCCTATTCGCTTCCGGGCTCAATACAAGGTGTTGGTCATAACCTATAAAGCCCTAAATGGCTTGGGCCCAGAGTACTTAAAGGACCGCCTTTCTCTGTACAATCCGTCCCGCACACTCAGATCTACTGGGCAGCATCTGCTAAGAGTTCCAGAGACCAGATTAGTCAACACCACCAGAAGGGCCTTTTCCACCTCGGCCCCTACTCTCTGGAACTCGCTGCCCATCGAGCTCCGTTCAGCAACCTCCCTGGCCCAATTTAAGAAGGGGCTGAAAACGTTCTTTTTTAAACAGGCTTACCCCTGATACTTCCCCTGAGAGCCCTCCCCCCTCTGTTAGCAACTTACGATTTGGCACAAGTTCTTTTATTGTTTTAATTGTATTGTTTTTAAATTGTAAATTGTATTGTATTGAATGTAGTTTTATTGCTGTAAACTGCCCTGATGTTTCGAAGGGCGGTATATAAATAAAGTTTTTATTTTTATTATTATTATTATTAGCTCCATGGATAGGCCATCCCCTTTCCCTGCAGTGCTCAATGGCGTTTGGCCTGTAGACAACTGACTCAGCCTGAATCAGGCCTGATCCAGCTGTCCACACACCAGACCTCCCACATTCACGTCAGGCTTTGGAGAAAACTCTATGGTTTTCCCTGACTTTGCTTACTTCAAAGCAAAGTGAGGTAAACAGTAAAAGCTTGTGGTATTTCCCTGGAGATTGCCTTGCATTATGGAGACAGACAGCACCATCTTTGGGTTGAGAAGGATTTTTCACCTGTGTAGACAAGCCCTAAATTGTTGGTACCTCCATTCTCCTGTAGTTCTGAAGGAAGGAATAGTGAAAACACCACACAGTAGAACACTGGAGCCATGATGTAGCTGATCTTGAGAGAAGGCTGACAGTTCCTTCTAAAAAGCTAAGTGTTGAATGCCTCCACACTCCTTTAGTTCCAAGGAGAATATAGCTTGCTTCTCCGTATGGTAGAAAATATTGGTTGGTTGGAAGGGTGGTTTAGACTCTTCTGCTTCTCAAAATATGGGGATTCAGATGTCAGTTAGTTACCACTCTTTGCTGCTTAATCTCACCAAATATTTCTCCTTCCTTGCCCCCCAGCATCTGAGGCTCTAGGCTACAGGCCAAGAGTCCTTTCCCGCTGTGTCCCTGTGGCCAAATATTTCTAAGTACAATAAGAGTTTTTCCCCACGTGACATCAATTCAGTCGAGACCTTCCTAGTCTTCTTATAAAATTCACATTAATAGGATTATACAGTTTTAAGTTTTTCCAATATCTTTTATCTTGAGAAAGTTCAAAACAGTAAATCAGTAATATAGCCTGTGCCTCTAAGCATAAATTTTTAAATTAGCGTAAACTAAATAAGCACCTGGAAACCGATTAGTGCATTGGTCACCCAACATTTCTGATCATCTATTCAGTCTGCCAGTTTTCCAAATAAGAGTCTTCTGCACTTGATCTTACTTAATCATATGGTAAATTTGGAAGCAAACCAGTCACTTCTGGCTCCAAGAACGAAGCCTACCTTGCAAAGTGGAAATAAAGACTTTTGTCACATTTTAAAGACTGACTGATTTTATTGGTATAAAACTGGTTTTGTGTGTGTGTGTGTGGTTTGTGTGTGTGTGTGTGTGTACCCAGAGCAGTATGGAATCAGCTTCTCACAGGAGAAGTCACTTAAGATCTAAATAGAGTTTCTCTTCTAATACCTGTGTCTCCATAGTGCTCAATATTCATAGATGGAATTTATAGTTACCAAATTCTCCAGTTGCTGAAGCCCTTCCTGCCTTCCATTTCAGTAATTTGAGATTAATCAACATTTTGTGGTTAATTGTGATGAGCTGCTATGAGCTCTTAGGATATGCTTCGTAGTGCTTTCAGAATCTTTTTTCTGGGTTAGAAGGATGGGAATGTCATTTTTTAAAAAAAATCAACAGAAATTTTCTTCATGAAAAACATATCCTATAACTTGTGTCTTAAGTGTTCATCCCATATATGAAAATAATTGTTTTCGAAGGAAGAGGAGTATGATATGTGAGGACATTGCCTTTCAGTGGCTTTTCATGGCTTTTGTACTTAATTTATACTATTAAATTTTACATTTAAACATTTTAATGTTTTTGTATTGTTTTTAAATTGTAATGTTTTAAACTTGTTGTTTGCCGCCTTGAATCCCTGTATTGGGAGAAAGACAGGAAATAATAATAATAATAATAATAATAATAATAATAATAATTTTTAAATTGTTTCTTCTGACTGCATAGTTAATTTTGTTTAGTTTTAATGCTGTGTCTCAAAGGAATTTTTTATTACTCTTGGTGCTAATTGATTGTTTGGCATATTCAGAAATGCAGTGATAAAATTTTCAGGTTAAACCAGATGTTTGCTGTATTAATCCAAGTCGGGATTTAAGTGTGTATAGGCATCAATAACTTTCTCTCCAGAACTTGGTTACACATGCTCCCCACACCTGGGCATTGAGAGTTGTACATTCAAAAACACACTTGGCACAGTTAACACATTATTAGAGCATCCTCTTGCATTTTTAGCTTGGCCAACACACAGACAAAGACAGACAGACTTTTAATGAAGTTCAGTTGAGCGGTGTTCAGAATTCAGTCTAGTTTGATATTTAGCATTTTCACAAAGATAAAATCAGTGGTGACAGCAGGTAAGCATAAGGTGAATGCGAGGTTATTGAAGTGAAACTGATTCTCTACTTTAGTTGATGATATAACTGTCAGTTGGTGCAGTGGAGAGAGAATTCTGACTTCCCTTTTTCACCACGTTTCTTCTCTATCTTTTCTTTTATCTAGGAGTGGCCATACCTTGCTCGCCTTCTGGTTTTCTCGTCAAGAGGGAAAACTAAACAGACAGCAAACGATTGAGCTGGGCCATCATATTCTCAAAGCACACATCTTTAAGGTAGCAGGAAATCATACAGTGACACCTCCACTGTTGGTTCTGAATTCTAATACATGTTGATGTTTTCAGAATGCATGAACAATACTCTTTGAGACCCCACTAGCACTTTTACCCTGGTCATTTTGAAAAGACATGAAAGATTCTGTCCCCAGATATGTTGCTAAGAAAATACGGTCGCCTCTCCCTTTTCTCGGAATTGGGATCTTCTTCCCTTGCTTATGCACAAGGAGCAAATGGAGGCGGATAAAATGGGGGGGGGGGAAGAGTGCTGCCATTCAATCCAGTGGGTCTTGAATATTGGCAGTTTTCATGGGGGGGGGTGTTCCGGAATAGTTCCCCCATGAAAACGAAGGGGCGACTATAGTTCTGGAAGGAAGAGGAGTATGATATGTGAGGACATTGTCTTTCAGTGGCTTTTCATGGCTTTTGTACTTAATTTTTACTATTAATGTTTTTGAATTGTTTTTAAATTGTATTGTTTTAAACTTGTTGTTTGCCACCTTGAATCCCTGTATTGGGAGAAAGACAGGATATGATGATGATGATGATGATAGACATCTGCAGAATGTCCAAGAAGAAGAGGGCCTTTTTTATCTCCTTTTTATTTTCTCAGTCTGTGAGATGGAGTAAGTGGGTGGGGGAGAAAGACGAGAGTTTACTTCAGGGACAGGTCATAACTTTGTCTTACTTCCCTCTTTCTCTTGTACCTTAGGGTTGGCAGCTGGTAGGGAAAGGGGTTGACATTCTGAAAGAGGACTGGACATGAATAGGAATTAATGGTTTCTTTTTCTGTAGAACTGTCTCACTGCTGCTGAATCTGAACTATTATCCCATTATTCTCTGACCTCTTGTCCCATTATTCTCATACTAAAAAGGAAACACAGTCTCTGAATCCTAAGTGATTTTTTCTAAAGTCCTTTAGTTTATGCAAATTGAGAAGAAGTGACTCTGTAGATTTTTCTATTGCCACTCTGATTTCTGACATGATCCATTATTAATTTGTCACATTAGGCTGAGCTTATTTCAGTGTAATTCAGGGTTGGTCTTTTACTAGGGAGAAAAGGAAGTACGTACAGTGCTGTAGCCTATTTATCGTCAGTACCTCTGGAACAGGTACCATTAATTGAAAGCCTCTTGATTTAATTGATACATTGTCCCCAGGAATATGGCTTGTTATACACAAATGGGATATAAATGTGAGCTTGAATAACCTTCCAGAAATAGGGCCCGGTAGAGACAGACAAGAAGAGGTAGTGAGACACCACCCCTTTCTGCCTGGGACTGGTGCTGTGGCAAACGCACACAGTGGCACTGATCTGGCCTCCACAAAGCACAAAAAGGAGCTGTTTTTCCAGCTCCTTTTTGTGCCTTTATAGAGGCATCATAGCCGCTGCCGGGCGGCTTGATCACTGCCCTTTAGCGCAGCCCCATTTGGGCGCTTTGCCAGAGGGATGTCATCAATGGGTGCACACAAGTATGGTGCCCAAGTAGCGCAGGGAGGGGTGTGAGCATGGAGATGCTCAGCCGTCACACTGCCCACAGATCAGCGCTTTTCACCCGTCTGTATCAGGCCTAGGTTCCTAAAATAATTCCCTCTGAACAAAAGGTGTATCAGATTCTATTGCCTTCAGAGGAAGTAAGTATCAAAACTGGCTGTTTAAAAATGTTTTAGAATAAATATTCCTTTTCTAGGTAGCTTGAAGCTTGTATCTCTCTTTTTTATTTCTCCCCTTCCCCCCAATACTTTTAATACAGTGTCCATTGGACCCTAGGATAAGAGGGGAATTACATCATCTCATAATCAGCAAGTTTTTTTTTTTAATTTAGGTACTTGTTTAGGTATTTTTAAAAATTAGGTACCTCTTCCCTTTCCATTATGAATTGTGGCTTCTTATAACCTTGACTTCCTGTTCCTGTGGTGCAGGATATGGGGATTCTTTGAAAGGGGCCAAACTTCAGACCATTTACACTATATCATATAATCCTGGGTGTTCTGGCACCTCCTGCTTTGAAACTAGGACTCAGATGTCCACTTTGTCTTCAGAAAAGCCTTTAACCTTTTATTTATATCCTTACAAGTAGATCAAGGATTGAAATTTCCTGTATGTTAAAATTTGCAAAAGAAAATCAGTGCTTTAAATGATGGAATTATAATTTGTCTTTTACAGGGACTGAGCAAAAAAGTTGGTGTTTCTTCTTCAATCCTCCAAGGGCTTTGGATTTCCTACAGTTCAGAAGGTCTTTCCATGGCACTGGCCTCTCTACGGAACCTATACACACCCAACATAAAGGTAGTGGAGACAGATGCTGGCTTTTAGGTGTCAGGTTGTGGGGCAAAGCCCTTGAAATTCTGATAAAACAAAGGCTTCTGATGTTTTAAAAAAAAGGTAAAAATTCTGCCTTTTTTGAGCAAGTGGGATGGCAATAGAGTGGAAACGGGACTTTGTTGCTCGTACCGCTGCCTTGAGGAGAGGAGTAGAAGCAGTAAAAGGAGTAGATCTAAGCAGCAGAAGGTCTGCATTTGAGGTTGGCACTGAAAGCCTTTCATCTTCCTCTGCAGAGATGTGGCCAATATCTAATGAAAATTTCTTGCTAATCATGAAATTGAAATTAACTTTTAGTGGTTTTATTTTTAGTGAAAGCTTGCACTCCCACAGTAGAGAAAATGTAGAGCGGGATATGAGGAAATTGAAGAAAAAGCAAAGAAACTATCAAACTCATGTATAAGTCGAGGGAAAGTTTTGGGGCTGGAATTGTGGCTTTTGATATGACCTGTGAATAAGTCGAGGGTAAAACCTATGGATAAGTTGAGGGCATGTAAGAAAGGATGCAGAGGATCCTAGGAACCTAGGAAAACAATGCAAAGAACTTACAAAGTTCCAGTAGGTACAGTACGCCCGCGTCTTACGTGTGCACATTATACGCTGAAAGCAGTGACGGAAGACGTGGTGCCATGCGCTGGAAGGGACAATGGCATGTGTGCGCTGCCGTGAAAACGATCCCCATTATTTTTAATGAGGCTCAAGCATACACAAAATTTGTTTTAGGCGGGGGGTGGGTGGGTGGAATGGATCCCTGCGTAAAAGAAGGGACCACTGTATAACTGTTTCTGGTCACCCTAGAGACTGAATGGATGAGGAGCAAACTACAGTAAACTGTGGCTGTGTGATATGTGTGTGGGAGGCAAGTGGGTGTGGGTGGGTATAAAAAACATGCTTATGTCAAAAGGGATGTAAAGGCAGATAAAAGAAAATGCTGACTGGAACAGACTGGCATAAAAAGCCGACTTCCAGCTGGCTTGGGGGTGTGGCATGCCCCCAAGACATCTGGAAGATGGCTTCAAGCCGCCTGGCCATTTACACAGGGGGTGGCTTCTGGGTACTTTGGTGGCGCAGTATTTATGTACCACACACTGATGGCTTCCTGCCATGGCAGAAGAAAAAGGCAGGTTGGGCTGCAGCATGCAGTCTGGCTTTGTCAGGGGCGGCCTGTTTTGCCCTATAGTTACCAGTGATTACAGCCTCTAAATTTATTGTGGCATCTTTGCCTGATTTTAACCCAGAAAAGCTAATAACATACACAAATGTCTTATTTATATCCTTCAAAGCCCAGTCATTGCTGGAATGACATAGCTGGAATCCCCTTCTTTGAATAGAGTAGCAAAAGGTGAAAGCTTAGTCCATCCCAGGAGAACCTAAAAGAAGCACCAGCTCTCTTGACGCTTCTTTGAGGGGATATGCTAAAAAGCCACCAGTGTTGCTGTTTTCCTGTCCTGGCACGGACACACTAAGCTCTTGCCTTTTGCCATGTTACTCCAGAAAAGATTATTCCTATATGTGTATGTATGTGTGTGTGTGAGAGAGAGAGTTAAATTGCAGTACTTACACTGATTCATGGTTATACGTTGATCTATGTTTGGGGTGTAGATTTTTAACTACAGTTTTTCAATTTATACATGAGTATACAAAGTATTTGCATTTGTAAAACTCCCCTCAACAATTAATCCCTGACATGAAAGTCTTCATTTACATTTTGATTCTCAAAGTTAGTGTCCTATAATTCACCTCTCTTCCTATTCAGAAAGAATCCCCTCCTTGTTTCATATAGTTTTGTCATATGTTGGGACACATCTAGAAAGCTGTATATATGTAATTAATGTGCAAATGGTAGCTGTAGGGAGTCTGAGCATACATAGAGGTGAGAAGATTAATCTTTCACATACCAAGGCAAGCTGCAATTTACATCAGATGAGAAGCCTTCAGTGGCACCAATGGAGGCTTCTCTCCCTAAGCAAATAGTGTGGGGGATGTTTTTGGGGTTTTTTGAGGGAATTATAGAGCAGGGGCAGAAAAGGATTCAATACACTCTTATTGCACTGTTCTCCATCAGATACAAATAGGTTTATAAAAATGCATACAAATTACAGTAACACAATTGATGACACATATAGTTTGATCCTGATTCACATCTATACAATCCATTTGGGAGTCCAACAAATGTGTGTGTGCCTTCAAGGTACCTGTCAGCTTATGGCAACCTGATGGATTCTATGTGATTTTCTTGAGCAAGTAATATTATATACATGTACACACACACACACACACACACACTCATTCATTCAGTGAGGATTCTGGATTTTTCTTCTATTGCTACTTTTCCCTTCTAATATGTAAAATATGTACTTAAAAAGTGGATAAAATGTGAAATGTATTTTAAACATACATCAATAATTTTACAGTTTTGATGTTTAAAGTAGTACCAGATGCTGAGATTGATGACAAAGAAACTTAGTTGCTTCAGGTTTTCCTTGCTTTTCATGTTTCAGAAGCATCCAGTTCACTGTTCTTGATGGATTTTGGTATTATACACGAGACAGCTTTGTTCACTTAGTCTATATTTATTTATTTATTTATTAGATTTATATATTTCACTCACATTTGCAAAGTTTCAGGGTATCTCACAAAATAGCATAAAAACATAACAAATGCAACAACAAATTAGTGATTCAATACTGTAAATCTTTCATATTGTTTTTATCTTATTCACTGCCCTGGGAAGGTAGAATAAATGAATAAATAAATCCATTCCGTCCCATTTCTGCTAGTGTTTCAACTTCATTCTTTCTCATTTTCATTTGGAGTTTTATGAAATAATACTTTAAAATTCAAAAATGTTAGTTGAAAAAGACAAATGTCAATGTTTTGATTTAGGAAGTGTTCCAGGGGCTGTATTAAGTCTAGTTTACTAGCTCAGGAATCTACCACTAGCATGACTAGAGAGGAGGAGTGCTGTTGGAGAGAGCTTTATATATCCCCCTGGGTACAAAAGTGTTAATGACATACAATTATTCTCACAAGAATGGGTGGGAGGACCTGCCACTGATCCATCAGTGAGATCATGTTTGTTTGCCTAAATCAATAGCAGCAGTTTAATGTTTGGAAGATCATTCGAGAGGGAGGCAACAATTGTGATCAAATTTTAGACTTTTTCTGGGGAGGAGGAAACCTTTTTGTTCTTTCTCCCAAACTCTGGAAAAAATTACTGGCAACTCAGATCATCCATGGAAGAAGCCTGCTCATCTCTAGTTAAGAAAACTATTTTCCTTCATTTTAATTCAGAAAACTGAGTAGTGTGCCTCAGCTATTAGAAATTAAGAGAATACTGTTCTAATCCACTCCGTTTTGTCTCTTGCTGTGTAGGTCAGTCGGCTGCTGATTTTAGGTGGTGCCAACATCAATTACAGGACTGAAGTGCTGAACAATGCACCAATACTGTGTGTCCAGTCTCACCTTGGTTATACTGAGATGGTAGCTCTGCTGCTGGAATTTGGAGCAAACGTTGATGCCTCTTCTGAAAGTGGCCTGACATCTCTTGGATATGCAGCTGCTGCTGGCTATCTAAGCATTGTCGCACTGTTGTGCAAGAAGCGAGCCAAGGTGACAAAGCGGGGTTGAGTGGATAGATGTCTGATTCCAAAGACTGACTTAGCTTGCCATGGGTGGGTTGTCTGTGGTATTTTCAGTGGGATGGGGTGGACATACAATAGGTGTAAACTACTGCTTGGAAGATTTTAATCAAATTTGTGCAGTTTGTGCTAATCCCTTTGGTTTAAGCTAGTAATGGAAAGATGAGGTCCTTCAGTATTAGATCTCTGTGGCAGACTCCAAGTTGGATGTGAGATTATCTTTTACTTTGGTGAGAGAGGTAAACTTGTTTGTATAGTGCAGCTGTGTTACCTAACTATTCCCTGGGATTGTTATTCTAGGGAGTGCATGGACAGCAGCAGTTACCTCTCCCCCTTTTACAGGCATAGTTTGCTCTCCCACTCCCATATTCAAGATGGTAAGACCAAGCCCTTCATTGTTAGTCTGCAGTTGGTACAGTCTATAATTTTGCATGCATATGGTAAGTGTCAGTTTTCATACTAGTTGCATTCCCATTTTACAAGCCTCTTTTTACCAACTGAGGACTTGCCAAAAGCCTAGTGTGATATTCCAAAAAAAGAGAGGAGTTAAGATGATGAACAGCTCCTATGAAAACATGTGAATGTGTTTAGGATGTTGTTTATTATGTCCATAGATAAATGGCGTATTTAATTTACAAGGTTACTGGCTCCTTAGTATTGAGAGTTAGAAACTTGCTTTCAGTTTGGATGGCGATTAATTCTCAGTTTCCTGTATACTGTAAGCAGTGCATGGTGGCTAGCATATTGTTCCTCTTAATATTGTCTATTTAAGGCAATTTCAAGAACCTGTTAACCAAAGTATTGATGGACAGTGCACCTACCAATATTATCTAATCAGCAATATTTTTGCAATGCTTTCACCTTTATATTATACAGGATCAGGAGGAGCCAATGGTGAGCACCCTTTGGGTTTGGTTGGTCACCCGGTTACAAATCCACCTAACAGTAGTCTAGTCAACATTTTATTATCTTCTTTGCAAGAATATTATGGGGGTCCTTGTTGAAGACCTTATTGAAATCATGATATGCTACACCTACCATTTCCTTCATCTACCAAGCCAGTAATTTTATTTTAAAAAGCCAAATCAGATTAGTCTGGTATGATGTGTTTTGAGACACTCATGTTGACTTTTAGTGATTATGACATTCCTGTCTAAATTTTTGCAGAGTGTTTGTTTAATGATCTGCTGTAGAATCTTTCCTAGTATTGATGGGTGGTAATTGTTTGGGTCCTCTTTTTTCCCTTTTTGAAAATGGGGACAGCTACTATTTTTGGTTTGCAGCCTTTTCTTCTGTGACCTACCCCTTTTTAAGCAGAAAAAAATTATCTTTGAGAACGTAGTAGAAACACTGTCAGGAAGAAAGCATGTGCACACTGGAGATATGTTGCTGAGTTTCTTCTCAATTTGAAATGATATTCCTGAGCATGCTCAATTAATGCCCTTTTCTTCTTGGAAATTTTGGATTTCTCTACATCTGAAACTAAATTGGGTGTCTGAGTAAGTTACAAATCCTGTGCTCTCCAGAAGTTATTTCTGGTCAAGGAGACACCTGGCTAAGTCTCTTCTGTCCCATCAAGCCCTTCTGACACTGTGGGCACACTTCCCCATTTTCCAGGGTAAGGGTTTTTTCCTCCTGCAAATGGGTTATGAGGGTGGTATATAAGGCTTCTGATGGTTGTGTAAGCAAATCCTACTACCAACTGGACTTGGCTTTTCTAACTGGGTGAGCTCATATTCTGAGCTCCCCTAATTTGAATTTCAGCTTCACCATTATTTGTAGATGATGTAGATGAGCATAATTTGTGCTGTCTTTGAGTAACCTATTGTGAACACAAAAGTTGCTCACTGAAACAAAGAAAAGACTCCACATTTTTAAAGAAACACATTCTATATACATACCTCAACAGTAAGACATGGAGAATATATGGTATTAATGGAACACTATCATGAAGATGGATTGGACTGATCCTTGACTCTGTCTGCCCCACAGCAGTTTGATTTAATTTTATATCTTCTTTTTTCCCTTTATTTGCTAAGGTGGATCACTTGGACAAGAATGGTCAATGTGCATTGGTACATGCAGCTCTCAGAGGTCATCTGGAGGTTGTCAAGTTCTTGATTCAGTGTGACTGGACAATGGCTGGGCAACAGCAGGGGGTATTCAAAAAGAGTCAGGCCATCCAACAGGCTCTTATTGCTGCTGCCAGCATGGGATACACGGAGGTAAGTTGTTTCTTAGCCTTGTTGAAATCTTATTAGCCAATCTTTAAGCTAGTTATGTTAAGGAATATGCTGGACAATAAACAGTTTTTAAAACCTGGAACAGATGAAGAGCATGCAGCAGTCACTACCCTTTCTTACTATTTCACCATGAAATAAAAAACCTGGATTCAAAATCCCACTAATCAACACAGACCAATGTACCAACCCCCCCCCCCTGAAGTTAATCTTGCCATCCATCATGTGGCTTGACTGTCAAGAGGGTGAGGAAGCACTGCCCATTTAGCAATCTTACCAACAAGATGCTGAATGTCGAAAAACTGACTGCTATTAAAATATTTGGTTGATCAATCTCTATCTTAAAATAACATTCAGAATGACTAACAACAAATAATTAAACAATATCAAAATAATCACAATAAAAGCAGAAAGCAACCGAAAAAGAAAGAAAGAAATGTAATCACACCACTAAATTCAAGGTAAAACAAATGGAAACAATGCTACCAACATGTACACCAGACCAAAACCATCATCGAGAAAAATGAACAGGTAACGTTGCTTTGGGAGGGATGCCTATACATTTACAGAAGAGGCCCTCTTTCCATTAGGCAACTGGAATAGGACAGGAACATGTAGAAGCAGCCAGTCTCAGATTATGAGATCAAATATAGCACTTCAAACTCAATGCAGAAACATGCTTGGAACCAGTATATATTAAGGGTCCCCAGGAGAGGGGATGGATGTTAAATTAACCAAAGCTGAATGCCTGTTGACCAGAATGCTAAATGTTCAATGTATCACTAATAGATTAGGTTCCATGTAGTTCTTACTGGAAAAAAGGAATTGTTTTGTGTACTTTCTTTACTATGTATAATTTGTCTTCAAATCTGATACTCTAGGTTTTTGAGTGTGTGTGTTGAATTTAAATAATTATTTTGAGATTTCTGGGAAGTTTATTTCCATTGAGTGCCAACTAGAAATTTTGTTCATTTCCCATCTCCTTTTTTTATTTAAACTAGCCCCTGATTCACTTACTAGCAGCATTTACTATATATGGAGAGTTTGTAAACTGACATGTTACTCTGATTCTAGATTGTCTCCTACCTGCTTGATCTCCCAGAAAAAGATGAGGAAGAAGTAGAGCGGGCACAGATCAACAGCTTTGACAGTCTTTGGGGAGAGACAGGTAACCTCTACCCCCATATTTACTGAATACCTACATATACTGAAAGATATGGTTTGTCCTTTAGGAAATTCTCATGAATAAATACTCTCCTTTCAGTTCTCAGGATGTCAAATGTTACTTGCTCTAAAAAAAATCTTTCCATTTTTTTATAAGTAGTTTGCATAGTCCAAGGCATTAGAAAGACAGAGACCAAAAATCATCAGTTTGGCCTCCAGCTTGCAGTTTTTATAAGCCCATTCATAGCTCCAAGCATGGGAGAGCTAGAACACAAATGAATGTCTTGATTCAGGCTATCTACTGGTTTTGTTTGCTAAAGTTTTACATTGCCAACAGCAATAGAGAACCAGAGACTGAAAAGGGCACGTGCCCTAACCTTAGTTTTGCCGTTGTGCAGTACTTCGAAATTCTAAATGCATCATGAAACTGAAAACAAAAGAGCTTGAAAATCAGTTCATGCTCTGACTGCCTATTATTTAGAACTCATGTCAATGGCACTTGTGCTGCTGTGAAGAGTAGCATGTATAGAGCACCTTGTATGGATTTGGACAGTAATTTCACTGAAATGTGACTAAACTCTGTGGTTTACCTTGATTTTTATATGTGAATAAAATATGTGGAACTCCAGTTAATACCCTAAAATATCATTTTCCCAACTAGTTGCATATGAAAATACATTTTGGATATTCTTCATTGTGAGATGGATGATATGCACTGATAAGAGACTTGGACATCACTTAAAGTGTCTTCATACAGTATCCACTTGCTGCTTAATGTTGATGTTTATTGGATGGACATCTCTGTACATCACAGTTATTCCATTTCACAGGAATGTTTGGAAGATAAAGTGAAATAACCCTGTACATGCTGCCCTGATCTCAGGGCAGGATTCAGATAGATAGTTAGATGGATATCTACCAACCAAGATAAGAAATCCCAGCTAACAGTTTGAAGACATGTATGTTTCTAGCCTTCTTGATTGCAGAAAAACTTAATATTTAATGACACAATTTACTAAAAGATAAGATGTGATTTTGACATCTGCATTGACATTTTTCTAGCAGAGAATATTTTTCATAATCAGAACAAGAGGAATGCTAAAATAAGTGCATTGTGATAATCAGCAATGGTCCTGAAATGTATGTTGGCTGGTGAAATTTTTATCGTCTTCTGCCACTTGATGCTTTAGAAGTTATCCACTCTGCTTGAATGAACTTCTTTTCTAAGCCTGTGGTCTTCTTGAAAATCAGATATGTTATTCCTCTTGTAAAGCCAATGTTCTTTTTTGCTTTTAAAAATCATTTGTCACTTAGAACAACTGCTACAAGTGTGCTTAAGTAAACTCTGCCATCAGTTCTCTTACTTAATTCCGGGCCTGTCCCTTTGCCATGAGAGGAGCAACAACGCTGAAGAAGAAAGTTCAAAGATTTTGCAGGTGGTTGGTTAAAAAAAAAGATTGTTCTTCATTGCACAAAGCAACCTGTTCATAAGCTTAGTCATTGTATGTATATTTGTCTTCATGCAAGCTGGGCCTGATATTTTGTCAATCTAAATAGTTAAAGAGGGATTCCTCTTAATTCTGCAACTCCTCCTCCTGTTTTCTAGCATGGATGCTGTATCATGTTCCATTCTAGAATAAGTTAAGTCTCCCTTATCTGAAATGTGTGGACCAGAATTGTTTTGGATATCAGAGTCTTGCATATGCATAATGAGATATCTTGGAGATGGGACTCAAGTCTAACTGTGAAATTCAATTATGTTTCAGATATATCTTACACATAGCCTGAAGGTAATAATGTACACAACATTTTAAATAATTTTGTACATGAAACAAAGTTTGTGTATATTGAACCAACAGAAAGCAAAAGTGTCACTTTCTCAGCCATCTTTGTATATAAGTTTAGATTTTGGAATATTTCAGAATTCTGGATAAGGGAGACTCAACATGTACTGATTGCATGCTTTTGACCAAACTGTTTACCTTAAAGTATGTTATCCTGCTTCCAAATGATGCTGCTGATGTACTCCTCACCTAGGGATTGTTGTTGTGGTGTTCCTTCAAGTTATTTCCGCCTTATGGCAACCGTAAAACAAACTTATGAGGTTTTCTTGGCAGAATTTGTTCAAAGGAGGTTTGCTTTTGTCTTCCTCTGAGACTGAGAGTGACTTACCCAAAGTCACTCAGTGGGTTTCCATGGCTGAGTGGGGATTTAAACCCTGGTCTTCCAGTGTCCTAGTCCTATACTCAAACCACTAGACCATGCTGGCTCACATAGGGATACTGACAGATTAATAGAGACAGCTTTTGAATAAAATAGTGCCTGAAAGAAACAGGCATGGGTATCCATACGTATATGGAACTGCAAGAGCAACCAAGAAAATGGTCTCATAATCTTTCATTACTGGGCTGTGAATCAATGCTGCAATGCTGCATCCACTATAAAGAAACCACTGCAGTGGCAAGCCTCATATTTGATAGAGGAGTGGGTCTTTTCAGGAGACAGCTGCCTTTCCAAGACAAATCTGTTGATTTAAAATTAATGCATTTTGCACAGCTCGCTGGTTCCCCTTATTTTCTGAGATATCTGAATTAAAGGGTTTTTTACACAGTATTTTGTTGTATACAGGTGGAGGGGCTTGCAAAAAGGGTTGGTGAAAGTGGCATAGAAATAGTAAAAAGAAATCAGGGCAGAATATTTAAAGAGGCAGGTTTGAGCAGCATAAGACAAAGAACTTGGCCTGTTAAGAGACCAGATGGGTGGGGATTCTGGGCAGGAAAGAAATAGTATTGCCAGGAATGCATTGTCTTGATGCTGGGAAAGTGCAATATCAAAAAGTGCTTTAGTCTGTTTTTTCAGGGTGATATTGCCTTTTCTATCCAGGATAGCACACATTATGCCAGGAACACTTTTATGTTACACAAAGCACTTTAAAGTCTTAGTTGTGGCAGTTCTCTTTGCTGAACTTATCACTTTGTTTGGGAGGATTCAAATGATGGTTTACTAATCACAAGATTTGGGGGAGCCTACTCTCCTTTTCTAGATAGTGGTTGTTGTTGTTCTCCTCAGAAAAGTGCCAGTCAGAAAACATTTCATTTTATGCATGCTGATCAAATAGCCCATAAATGTGGCATATTTCAGATCATTTGCAGCCATAAAGAAATACTACATTCCAGCATATAGAATTAGTGTTAAACCTCTAAACAGATTAAAAATAATAATTAAAAAACAGAAGAAGGAATTGGGGAGAAACAAAAGTGACATGTGAGTATTCAAAAGCAGAATTAAATCTGGAGAGGAAATAAGGAGGAGGGAGCAAGGAGATAGGACAAACCTACATCTACTATCACAACTAAGACCTTCCCAAGTTTTGTTGTTGTTTTAATTGAGAGGGTGATTATAGCTGGAACCAAGAAGTGTGAAGAAGTGACATTCAGTGGATTAACCCTGAGTTTCCATATATGCCTAAAATCATGTCTGGCTAGCTATTGCATTCCAACTTTTAAACTTTAAACGGTTAAATTTTATAGACTTTGAGGGTTTCTTAGTAATATCCGGGGTTGTTATTGGGTTTTTTTAGACGTCTCTTTGTAAATAACACCTCAGTACCATGGAATCAAATCATTCAGTGCTTTGGAATTTAATTTCAGCTTCAGTTTCAAACCAAGAGAAGTTTGGAAACCCACTCCACATATCTTAAACAGCTCTGATTCATATTGGAAAATTCAAATTTCAATTACATTATGCTACTGAATAGCATACATGATCACTGTCAATAAATGCAAGACAAGAAGTTCCCAGTGTAAAGACAAGAGAACAAGGAGAAGAGAACACAGAAGACAGTATAATATAATGGAAAAGCTTTGCAAGCTTAAAAGCTATAATACTGTATTTATTTATTTTCTCTCTCTCTCTCTCTCTCTCTCTCTCTCTCTCTCTCTTTGTCACGCACACGCACACGCACACACACTCTCTCTCATTGCTTGGTGCTTTTGTCAGAATGTGTTCCCCAAGAACTTGTTTGTATCCTAACAGGTTTCATGCTACACAGACCAGCTGAGCACTAGAGCCTGTCCACCAGGCTACTTATCTTCATAGTGTGCTCTCCAGTTTTAAAGCAGTGATCTTTTTTCTGTGCTGCGGTTAGGCTTCCTTTAAGAAGTTCCTCCTTTTCATATTCCTCAGTTATCAAACCAGTATCATTGGGATTTTTGTGTCATGGAATAAATTTGCTTGTCAGAAAAGTTAGAATATACCTGTTTATTGAAACTATATACCTGCACTACTGCACTTGTCAATACAGTGGGAAATAAGTCTCATATATCAGCATTTGGGAGGATGCTGAAATTGCCAGTGCTTTGGCACATTGTATTTCTGTAGTATGCCGAAAAGTGTGTGTGTGTGTGTGTGTATTCAGATATCAGCATTTGGAAGGTGTTGAAGTTACTCATGTACCTCATAGGTCTATAGACTAAGAAAGTACACTGATCTTTAGTATAGGTGAGGAAGCTTGGTGAAGATGGTTTCATATAATAAAGGAACCCATAACATCTTGAAGGCTAAGAAATTATTGTGGCTGTGTGTGTGCCACACACAGCCATTCGTGTACTGTGCGCAATAATAATTGTACCAGTCTGTGAAGTATGCTTGTATTATTGATGTTTGTTATTCTTAGTATGCAAGGTTTTATTTCTTTTCTTTTTTTGTACAAGAATGGCCCGAGATCCAATATGCAAAAATATTATATGTTTATTGGTGTTGAGTAAATAGTTGAGTAAATCTGCAGAAATCACTTACTTGAATGGAGTAAGGTGGCTTCACTCTTTCCTTATCGTCTGTCATTCAAGGGTCAACAATAGCCATAAATAATCCAAAGTCTAACATCTGATCCACTTCTTATGTTGGTCAATCTTAGAAACTAACCTGAAGCTTTTGCTCTTCAACAATCAGTCCCTTTCTTCCTTTCTTATGCTTTTTTCCCTCTCCTCCTGAATATAGGCTATAAGCCTGTAGATGTTTTTTCCTGCTTCTGCCACTACACAGCACTTAGAGGCATACCCTAGCTAGAAGACATGAAGCAGTTGGTTTTCTTGGCATGACATTAATTTCATTTGTCTTTTTTCTCTTCTAGCTCTGACTGCTGCAGCAGGACGAGGCAAGCTGGAAGTTTGTCGCCTGCTTCTCGAGCAAGGAGCAGCTGTAGCCCAGCCCAACAGACGTGGGGTTGTTCCCTTATTCAGTGCAGTCAGACAAGGCCATTGGCAGGTAAGGGAACCAGGAAGGGACCTCTAGGAGGAAGCTGCTTCCTGCTGAATCTTCTCCTGACAGGTTTATACACAGAATAGATTCCTGGAACCTTTTTTTTATATTGCTGACAGCACAAGAGAAGTCATTTCTCTTTGAGATGTGATTAATGAGGGTAACAGGAGAGATGTTTGACACACATCTGCTTCTGGTAAAGTCCTAGGAAGTGCAAAGAGGATTTCAGTATCTTGGCTCAAGATGTCAGTCGTAGGCCTGTATTTTCTGTTTCTGGTCTTAGTTTGGATGGTAGGGAACATTGAGAAATTCAATGTTCCCTACCTACATAGGACCAGTTGGCTTCACAAAGGAAAGAGACATGCTGGATCCCAAGGAAACATCTTTGAATTTCAAATGGACATTAAATTTCCTTCACTTTGAAAATCTGCCAGTGATCACATGGCCAAAGGGGGAGGTGCCATCCTGCAGATAGCCCTCCCTAACATCCAAACTAAGACCAGAAACAGAAAATGCAGGCCTACGACTAACATCTTCAATTTTTTTCTCCTGTTTGCCTGATGAAGAAGCCAATGTGGCTTTGAAAGCTTGCAACATGTAATTGTACATTTTGGTTGGTCCAATGAAGGTATAATTGTTTGGATGTTATTGGATTTGCTATATGGCCAACATGGCTATCCCTAGTTGTAATTTAAAGCAAGGCTTTGGCTCACAAATGGTGATGAAATTTTATATACAAAAGAAACATTTTTTACTGAAAGTTGCTAAGCATTCCAACATAAATTTAGTCATAATTTCTACACAGATAGAAAATCCTATTAGTTGATCTTAGAGGGCAATTCACTCTTTGTCTTCTGTGTAGCTTTTTGTGGGGTTCACCCCTCATATCTCTTTCCTCCCTTCTTCAGCAACATGATTCCAGTACAGTGGTACCCCGGGATACGAATGCGCCGCCTTACGAAATTTCCGGGTTACGAAAAAAATCCATTCAATTAAATAGTTCCGGGTTACGAAGGTTATTCCGGGTTACGAAGAAAATTTTTGGTGCTTTTCGGCGCGATTTCGCACAAAATCGCGGCTTTCGCTATTAGCGCCTATGGGCTTTTCGGCTAGCGAAAGTTTCCGGGTTACGAAAGCGGCGGCGGAACGAATTAATTTCGTAACCCGGGGTACCACTGTATATCCAAATCTGATGTTGGCTTAAAAAAAGGTGCTGTTTCATTAGTATTAATGTGTTTCTAATGAAAGTTGGAAATTCAGATGTTCAGATCTTGGCATCATCAGGATTCCATCCTCAACTATACTGTGGACATTTATATTCACAGCATTAAATTAGATGCACGTGGATAATTGGGTACATGTAACTGTGTGTAAACAAATATACATTAGATAATTAAAGTGGAAATTACTATACAGCTCAAGACAAATGCAGTTGATGCAGCATATCTATAGAGCAGCTGTGGGGAACCTCAAGACCACAGGCTTGAATTGGCCTTCAGGGCTTCTTCATCCAATTCACCAACCTCTCCCCAGATCTCAGTTTCCCATTTCTTTTTCATGCTCTGCAACAACAAGGGGAACCCCTTTGTCACGGTGCAATATGGAAAGGCAGAAAACTGCCTAAATGGGAAAAAGCGATGAATCTGCAAATGCTGTTTTCAACAAAAGCTTGTTCAAATGAAAGCCAATAATATTTTGGGAAATATTTTAGGAGAGAAGATTTTGGAAAGATCTGATTAAGAATGGTCAGCATAATGGTATTTTCATTTTCAACCTGAGATTTGTCAAGATCATCGAGCACATGGATTTTTCATGGTTTCCTGATGGCATGGGTTATTCTCAGTGCATCCTTTGTGTACTTTCAGATTGTTGATCTCTTGCTCACCCATGGTGCAGATGTTAACATGGCAGATAAACAAGGTCGGACTCCTTTGATGATGGCAGCTTCAGAGGGACATTTGGGCACTGTAGAATTCCTACTATCACAAGGTTAGTTTGGGGGCACTGTGGACATTAAATCCATGCCTGTATAAACAGACTCAGAAACTATTACGATTTTCACAAATTAAGATTAAATGATACATGCTAGATTTATTATCTTACAATTTAGCATGATTTATATGTTTCATATCTATTTTGGAATTTAGCTGATATGAGACTTCTGTTGGATGTCAGGGACTTGCTTTTTACTTTGAAAGGGAGAATGTTTGAAAGGTTGTGTTAACAACAGAAAAATATGGACAGCCCTGGTAAGAGCATGTTCAATTTAAGAGATGCATAGAGGTACCTGTTCTCTTGCATATAGTGAACTCGCTGCTGCTTTAAAGGCTAGGCAATGAGAGATGGATACAAAGGTCACAGTTTAGCTCGCCTCATTTAAATGAACAAGGAGATGGTTTTAGGTGTATGAGCTTCATGTCTGCATTTGGAACAGATCCTGTGCCCTTTCTGTACTGCTTATCCTAGATTAATATTACCATATATACTCATGTATAATCAAGGGCAAGTTTGGGTATAAGTCGAGTATAAAATCTAGGGGCATGTAACAAAGGATCTAAAGGATGAAGCAAAGGAAAACAATGCCCAAGAACTTACAAAAGTCATAACAGTTTCTGCTCAAAATAAAGAATGAGAGAATAGGGGGGGGGGTCAGTTCTTCCAAGACAGATTACATTTTTGCCTTTCACCAGGAGATGGTTCCTTTTTTAAATAAAAGTTAAAGTGCAGTACTTACATTGACCCATGGATAAGTCAACTCAGGTTTTTTGGCTCAATTTTTTGACTAAAATTTCTAGACTTATACATGAGTATATACAGTACATCCAGAGAAAGCAAAGCAAACGTGAACAAGTAACCACTTGTTAGCTTTCAAAACAGAAGGACCAAACTAGGCACAATGCTAAATATGCCTTTGTACTTAGCATGTATTTTAAAAAATCCAAAAATCCAGGTTCTTGAAAGCTGGCACTGACAATTTTTGGGATAGTAATTGACATGAGTGGAAGTGAGACTTTTCTCTGCTCCTTTTCCCTTCTCTTTATTTAACTCTTGAAACAAGCTATGGGCCTGAACTGACAGGCCAAAATAAAGCTGCTTTGGGTCACTTTGGAGGTAGGCTGCTTAAATGATGCATGCGTTCTAAGAGGCTGGAAGCTGTGCCAAAGCCATGTTCTTTGGGTCACTTTGGAGGTATGCTGCTTAAATGATGCATGCGTTCTAAGAGGCTGAAAGCCGCGCCAAAGCCATGTTCCAGTCCTAAGGACTAGAGCACAGCTTTGGTGTAGCTTCTGGCCTCTTAAGACGTGTGTGTCATTTAAACAGCATACCTCCAAAGTGACTTGAAACAGCTATATTTTGGGCTGTCTGTTCGGGCCCTATATTTTCTAATTCATATTAAAAGCATTTTAGAAGCATTTGACAGGAATCTTTCATGTTTTGTGATGTTCTATTACAAATCTTTCTTTCCACAAAAAGAACTGGAAAAAGGAAACCAAGACCAAGTATTACAATAATCTTATATTGTGCATCACTATGTGTGGAGGATATGCTTTTTTGTTTTAATCTGTCTGTATCGAATTTGTGACCATTGGCTGCATCTGTTTCTGTCCTGAAAACTCACCACAGACTGGCAGCTGACGATTCCCACACCAGTGTCAGTCCATGGAGCACACTTTGGCTAGCTCTGCTATACATAGTCTTACATAAAACTCTACCTGCTACATTATGATTATGAAAAATAAATACCAGTATATGAACACCTTGATTTAAATATTTTATTTATCAGCCTAAAATAAATTATTTCATAATCCAATTTTTTCACTTATCCAACGGCTTTCCTCCTCTAATGTTTTTGGTTTTTCTAGGCCTTCACATATCTAGGTCTAGCCAAATAGATGACCTCAGTCAGTTTAAGACATTAAAAAATACAGAAAGAGCACTTGAATAAATAGGCTCGCTATAAGGGAACTGCAATCAGAGAAATTGTTATCTTGCACGTGGTAGCAAGCCAACTGGTGGCAATTTTCCTACTTTGATATATGTTTAAGACAGTATAAGGAACATTTTAAGTAATATAGGCCCCGTACAGACAGGCCAAAATAAAGCTGCTTCGGGTCACTTTGGAGGTATGCGGTTTAAATGATGCATGCGTACTAAGAGTCCGCAAGCTGCGCCAAAGCCACAATCCAGTTCTAAGGACTGGAGCACAGGTTTGGCGCAACTTCCGGACTCTTCGTACGCATGCATCATTTAAACAGCATACCATCAAAGTGTCTTGAAGCAGCTTTATTTTGACCTGTCTGTATGGAGCTGTAGTGTCTTCTGAACAAGGTACCCATTTTCCTGAGGGAGATTTTGAAAAATCCTGGGATTTCAAAAAACACTGGGATCAAAAGCAAATGGTCCAAGCTTATGTTGACACACCTGTAAGTAGCCTTGTTCTCTTTCTTCCAGGCTCCTCCATATCTCTAATGGATAAAGAAGGGCTGACTGCCCTCAGTTGGGCTTGCCTAAAGGGTCATCTTTCAGTAGTACGAGCTTTAGTGGAAAGTGGAGCTGCTACAGATCATGCTGACAAAAACGGGCGCACTCCATTGGATCTAGCTGCTTTTTATGGTGACGCTGAGGTGGTAAGTGGTGCAGTATTGGAAAAATGGAATTCAAATCCATGAAGAGGATTAAGATGACATATTTGTCAAGTCTTAACACTTACCTAAGTTCATTGAGCTTGCCTCCATAATGGCCAGTTATTTGGGAAAATGTGGGATGCTATATATTGTTATAATGTATACTGCTTCCCATGCCATAAGAAAGTTTTTTTCTCTGAAAAACAAGCATACGCATAATGCTGTAGTGCTAGGGAGAAGCGCAAATCTGACTCCTCAGTCATAGATACTCCATAATTCCAATTGTTTGTGCTATTTGTTACTTTTGTTCCATACATTTGTCATATTGTATCTGACAAACTAGGAATCATCTAGTTTGAGAACAAAAAGGATACAGTACCCTGCTTCTTAAGAATATTAGATAAACCTGTAGCAGTTGATTTCCTCCAACTGTAAGTGCTACCAGGCCTTCACTAGTCAATTTAATCAATTTAAAAAATAAGGAACTCACCCTGTAGCTCAACAACCATCTTTCAGCTCTTTTCAGCTCTGAAACCTTGACTTAATTTCCCAGTTATGAAGATTGCCTTTGAAGGCTATGCTGATTCAATTGTTTGTTTGTTTATAGGTTCAGTTCCTGGTTGATCATGGTGCCATGATTGAGCATGTGGACTACAGTGGGATGCGACCCCTAGACAGGGCGGTGGGTTGCCGCAATACATCCGTTGTAGTCACACTCTTGAAGAAAGGAGCCAAGATAGGTAGGAAGGAGTCAAAAAGAAAGGAAACCAAACTCTTTGAATCTTGCAAGTGCCATTTTGTCTTATGTTGTATTAACACAGTGCACTCCCATGAAATAGGCATGTGCAATTTTGAAGGAATGCTTCTGCTTCCCCAGAAGAATGCCAGCATTAAAAACTGCTATTTTGTGTTCCTTGCCTAGCTCTGGCAAATTGAGGAAGCAGCTTCTACCAAGGTCTTCCTTTGAGAATGACTACTACTCAACAGTTAATGTTGTGCTGATATGCTGCCATAAGCTGTTGCTTTCTCTGCTCAGTAGATGCTTCTAAACTTGAACAGTGTGCCCCTCTCTCACAATCTCTCACGTCACAAGGGAATTTGCTGGTGCCTTGGCTGCTTTGCTGCCTGCCTCTCACTGCTGCTTTTTCCTTTTTTTAAATTCATTTTCATCCATTTTTTTTCTCCCTCTTCAACTTTTTTGTTTTCTTCAAAGGCTGTCAGACGTTACCGAGTCGCCCACGAGGTATACTTCATTGCTGTCAGCATCCAGCTTGGTGGTCTGACAGCTCTGCTTTTCTCTTCTATGGTTTTGCCTGCCTGCATCTTTCTCCTCCCACTCCACACCCACTTTTCATTTTCCTCACCTTCAATTAATTATTATTTTTTCCTTACTGTTGCAGAGAATAACTTGAGCTCAAGATCTAATAACTTTTAAAATGATGCAAATTTATTTCTTGCCCAAAGCCATCTGAAATGCTTCCCCCACTATTATCACCTTCCTGTTTGACATTAACTTGCCAGGCAAGACTACTAATACATAAAGGTTTTTGTAAAGACCTCTGTAAGGTGATTGTAGAATTGAGCACTTTCTTAGACTACATTAGAAGGCAAATGTACTTGCCCTTCAAACTACTTCACTGGTATAGGCCCTATCTGAAGTGAAGATTCTTCTGAAGCAATGAAGATTTTTAAAACTTTGATGTAATGCTGACATAAAGATGTCACATAAATTTAAATATATTTTGCATTAACTTTTGTATTTGCCTCCAATTCTTGCTTTATTACAAGACCACACATATGATAAAAAGGGCCTTCATGTGAAGTGCATTTCCAACATTGTTGATGAAGACGTTTATACGTTAGACAATCTGTCTAGTGTCAGATACCAATGATACATCATCTTATAAAAAAATTCTCTCATATTATAAGATGATAACTCTGTCAAATCAGTGTCCACACAGCAATTTTCATATCCAGTTATATTCAGATTGCTGTAGTACCCCATAGGTGGCTCTACTCTAAGTTCACATTGATAATAGAAATACTTTGCTAAACACTCTGGTTTTTCTCTTTAGTTACTTATTCCAGAACATAATTACCCACCATAGCCAAACAGTGGATATTTTGACGATTTTGTGTGAGTGACTCCAGAATTTGTCAGTCATTTCAATTGAGCTGAAAGATAAGATTACAAAAACAAAACAGTGCCTTTTGCTTTGAGACGTCCCTGTGAAAGCCCAGCTTTTTTGCTGGGACCATGTTTGTCTTTTGGTTGGCGGTAGCAAGTTGTTCTCTCCAGCAGAAATTTTCTCCTCAGGATGTTTTTCCACCTTAGCTTTCCTTCCTTACCACCTTTTGCATTGTATGAGTTTTTTACCCATCATGCATCCTGTACACTACAGGTCCAGCAACCTGGGCGATGGCCACTTCCAAGCCAGACATCATGGTCATCCTGCTGAGCAAGCTGATGGAGGAGGGAGACATGTTTTACAAGGTGAGATAGAAAACAGAGCTTGGATCAAGTGCCAATAAGTGAGTTTATCTCCCCCCCACCCCCATGATCATATTTCTGCTGCTCCAGTTTCATCACACAACTATGAAAACATGACTGCAAATGTATGAATCACAGCTGATTTTTTTAAAGTGAAAAACACTGGGTGTCAGAGTGTGATATTAAGTTTATGTGGTTTCATAATGCCTTCATAATGCCTTCTCACTCCCAGAATTAGAATCTAATTTGAATAAATTATTCAAATGGGCAAGTATGTATAAATGTGCTTAATTTGTACTGTTCATATACCATAGATCATTTTATAGAGAATTCATAGCTTTTAGCAAACTAGGCCACCTTTTAATTTTTTTAGATTTTGGTCTTGTGACACTTAGTATTCTTTGTGACCAGTGCACCCAGTGTAAATCCAGTGGGATTAAACACATCCATAGAGATTGTGAAAGGGGATTCAGACCACATTGGGCTTTACAGCTGCCTGGAGTGGTTGCAGAACCAACACTTGGGCAGGTTTCCAGGCTTTGTCCAGAGGAAAAAAGGGCTTTATATATTCTTACATGAGAAATGAGTATTCTTGGATCCAGGTTGGCTCTCTTTTTACAGGAGTGTAGGCTGCTGTCAGATTGCTGCATATATTCTGCATCAAAACAGAAATTTTGAATTGAATGTAAGGCATGCTAAGGTCAAGAACAGATTCCCATGCTTCTGATCTCTAACTATGATTAAGAAATTAAGAACAGTGTGTGAAATCTCCACTTCTGTGTGCTCAGATCTCTTCACCATTTCCTTCTAGCCTTAACCATGGTTTAAGTTATAGCTATACTGACTTTAATCATGGCTGAGATTATAGCTACATTGATCTTAACTATGCCTCACACTTTTTCTGTTCTTTTCCCTGGAAAAGTCAGACCTAGCTCTGTGCATTCAGGTCCTAGCAATCTCCAGGTTGAGTTATTGTAGTATATGCTATACAGGAATGTCCATGAAGACAGTATGTAAGCTTCAGTTGGTTCCAAATGCAACCACCAGATTGTTCTCTGGGCTAGTAGAACAGGCTATTATATATCAAGTTTATGAGAATCTCAGCAGTGCCCAGTTTGCTTTCTGACTCAATTCAAGGGTTTTTTAGAGCCATTCATATGGAAATATCCTCTGAATACATCTTGCCAAGACCCCCACCCCCACCCGATAGGTTTGCCTTAGGGACTCCTTAAGTCAGAAGCAACTTGAAGATACACAACAGCAAGCCAGAGTTTGGAATGGCTTCCTTAGGAAGGTAACTTTGTTTTGAAATATACAGTGAAGACAGGTTTATTTCAGAGGGCATTTTGATCTTGAATTATTGTGGTCATCCTAATGCAGACATAGAAAAGATTTATGAATCAAAAGAAAGGAGAACATTTGTTCTCAAACAAGATTACAGTTGGCCCTCCACATTTGTGGCTTTGATTTTTGTGGATTTGATTATTTGCGGTTTTGATTAATATATTCTCTCTAGGAATCTCTATGTCCTCCAGCACGACTCTACCAGAAGATGATCATAGAGTTGCACTGGAGAACCTAGATGTTCTTAGAGAAAACACTACTCTAGAAATTTGTAGGTTCTCCAGTATGATTCTACGATCAGCTTATAGCAGATATTGATCATAAAGTTCCACTGGAGGACCGAGAGATTCCTAGAGAGATGTTCTCTCAGGAAAAAAGAATAATGTTTTTTTATTTGCGGTTTTTCCACATTCACAGGGGCCCTTCACCCCTAACCCCAGTGAATGTGGAGGGACCACTATAATACCTATTGGAGCAGCTTTAATGAAAAAGAACTGTGTGTTTGAAGTTTGAGGTTATACTGCTTAATGACAAGGTTTGTAAACAGAAGGCGAAATAATCAGTTATGGCCAAATGATATATGATGTTAATTGTGCCAACACATTTAATATGCACATTTTAAAAGGGGGGGGGGGGTTATAGCAGGAAATGGGGAAGAGGAATTTAACATTTCCCCTCTGCTTATAAACATCCACTCCCAATAATAATATAATAATAATAAACTGTTTATTTGTATCCCGCTTTTCCTTTGTAGATCAAAGCAGGTTACAGCAAGTACAGTAATGTACAAAATTTTACAAACAGTCTGTAGGCATAAAAACACAACAATACAATAAACAGGTTAAAAACAAGCTAAAAAATTACAGAATTAAAACACAACAGTGGCTAGCATAAAGTGCAGGTGCAACAATACAATGGGGAGAGAGCAGATGTTACATTGTCTGGGGGAAAGCCTGTTGGAAGAGGAAGGTTTTTAACTTCTTCCTAAAAGAGTCAAGGGAGGTAATCGAGCAGAGCTCGCCAGGAAGGGAGTTCCAGAGCTGCGGGGCTGAGCTGGAAGATGCCCTTTGAGAAGTCGCAGAGTATTTCATAGCTGGAACTCTCAACAATTGCTTCCCGGCCGATCTGAGAGTGCGGGGCGGAATTATATGGGGAGCTGCACTTTGTAAATTGAGATGCCTCTGTTTGTGCCAGTATAGTCTTCTGTTCTGATGTAAAAGCAGGTTTGGCAGGGAATGATTTTTGACCAGGAGCATAGCAGCAAGGAAAGGGTTAAATTTAATCTGCCCCTCTGTTCTTGCTCTTGCTTAGCCCACATATAAATGAAGTTGCTATTTAAAATTTTAATGCACACTGATTATATCCGCATAATGAACATCATGTCTAGCTTGACACTGTTTTCATAAACCTCAATATTATTGGAAGAAAGTAAGTCATAGACTACAAGGAGAAGAGATAGTAGGCGATAGGCCGAAGAGATAGAAACTACACGTCAAGGAGGAAAGGCAGCATGGTAGATTGGAAATTAAGTGGGTTTTTGAATACACCACATTTTGGAATTCCATTCCACTTTGATTCTATTCACAAACATGGCCATACAGGAAAGAGGACCTTCCTGCTGATCCTACATCTGAATGTATTCTATTTATGTACTGGTTTTCCACAGGTTTAGAACCAGCCATTTGCTGTACATTCTAAGCCAATAGAATGCTAAACTGGTGCAGAAAGAGGTCCATTTTAGGAGGGGGCAGTTTACATAACTGTTAAGCTGATGGAATTGGTAGGAAATCAATAGGTGGATCGACTTTCTTCCCTCAGTAAATGGTCAGATATGTTTGACCAGTTCACCTTAGAAAATCCACCTGGCAAGATAAATTGTCTCTTATAAGCCTTTGTTCCTCAACAACAGGAAAAGTGGAATTGGACCATCTGCAGCAGTGGAGCTTTTCCTTATTATTTTCCAGGGAGTCAAATTTTATTGTGTAAAGAACAAGAGCTACCTTGTCGTGTTTATTTCTATATCTCTCTGCAACCATGGCCATATAGTACATTCCAATGCATGAATAATTTGGTAACTGCTGAAATGATAAAACAGGAAACTAAGCGGTACTTTTTGACCTGTTTGACATTCTACTAGAAAGGGAAAGTGAAGGAAGCGGCCCAGCGCTACCAGTATGCTCTGAAGAAGTTCCCCCGAGAAGGCTTTGGAGAGGACCTGAAAACCTTCCGGGAACTAAAGGTCTCACTTCTTCTCAATCTCTCCCGATGTCGGAGGAAAATGAATGTAAGTGGCCTCCTTTTCAAAGCCCCTTCCTGTACATGATCCTTCCCCAGCTCCCTTTCCTGTTCCTAACCACCCCTAACCAGACTCCTAGAATAGCCTTGAAAACCTCCACCTTTTTGTAACCTGGTTGTCCTTCACAGAGCACTGGCGTGTTACAGTTCTGAAACAGCCAAGTAATGGTTTGAGATTCTTTTCAAGCAATTAAAAAATCATCACTATATAAAAATAGCTGTTATAGCTTTCTGTGTGTGTGTAGATTGGAGGATGCTGGTAGATTTAAAATGCCATTTTTGCCTTCTGAACCTTTCTCTCAGAACACTAAATCACAATCAAAATACACACTTCACATCCTCCCATTCTCCTCCTGTTCCTTGGTCCAACAACATAACATGGGAAGTGCTTATTTGTGTGTGAGTGAGCAAGAGAGACTGAGAGAGGACTATTCATGCTAGGAAGCCAGTAAGCAATGGTTAAATGATATAGAAATCAGCATACATACCGTATATACTCGTATATAAGTCGACCTCATACATAAATCGTGGGCAGGTTTTGGAGCCAAAATTATGGATTTTGATATGACCCGTGGATAAGTCAAGGGTAAAACTTAGGGGCATGTAATGAAAGATGTAAAGGATAAAGCAAAGGAAAACAATATCAAAGAACTTACAAAATTACAGCAGGCATGACTATTTGTACTCTTACTAAAGGCTGGATGATTGAGAGAGTAGAAGAGGGTCAATGCTTTCAGGGCAGATTAAACTTTTGCCTTTCACCAGGGGATGGATGGAAATGTATATAAACCTGAGTCGACTTATCCACGGGTCAGTGTAAGTACTGTACTTAACACACACACACACACACACGAGTTAAAGTACAGTACTTACATTGACCCGTCGATAAGTCGACTCTGGTTTTTGGGTCAATTTTTTAACCTAAATTTCTAGACTTATACATGAGTATATACAGTAATAAAACTTAGATTTTGAATAATGGAAGCAGTATGCAAACAATTAAAAGGTAGGTGTATTTTACAGAAGGAAAAGTCACCTCATGTTTTCATGGTGACTATAGAACTGAGAAAAAAACAGTATGAACTTAACATGCCATTAAATCTGCAGGTAGCTGAGATGGGTAACACCTTATGAGCAAGGAAAGAAACAAATAATATAAGTAAAAAATAGCAACCCTTGCTCTGTTTATCCTGACCACATTGAAGGGGTGTTCTTTCAATCTTTCCATGGCTCACTTCATTTTTTATATAAATCTCTGTCCTTACTCCAAAAATTGTAAATTTAAGTGAAGATTCACTTCAGTCCTCTCATTCTTTGAAGTAACACGTGCCCGCAAATGAAGAAATGGTGGATCACTTAGAAACTCTCTTTGTGTACTTAGGTACATACAAAGTACCTTCACTCCAGTTGCATCTGCACTGCATAAATAATACAGTTTGACACCACTTGAACTGCCATGGCTGAGTGCTGTGGAATTCTGGAATTTGTAGTTTTCTGAGATACTTAGCCGACTCTGTCAGGGAGTTCTGATGCCACAACAACCTAGAGATCCCAGGATTCCATAGCATTGAGCCATGGCAGTTAAAACTGCTTTATTTATGCTGTGCCATAGACTCCAAATGTACACATGTCTAATGATAGGGCCTGCACGCTTGTCTTGGATGGGACACGGCTACACAACATAACCCTAAGACCTTTCTCACATGTACTGTCAACGCATTAGCCAATTGAATTAACTGCCTCCCTCCTACCTCCGCAAAAGGAGATGAGAAATGCAGGACAGACTAATTATGAATGTAGTTTAGCATTCTTTCTATTTCCAGCAATGGCCAGTAGCAAGAACTAGATCAGGTTGGCAAAGTGGGCCTGTAGGCTGCATGGCTCCCTGAAGGCCAATTTTATGGATCTCATGAGCCTCCAGGGGTCACAAAATGTCCCCTATAGGGGATGTGAGGGCACTTTCAATACATCACCTTCCAGGGGCTCAGAGGTGGTTCTTTTTTTTTTAAAGGAAATGAACAGGAACTGACTTCTACTCACTTCCTGATGTTTAAAAAAAAGAACTCTTCTGGACCTACAATGGCCGTAGGAACTAAAAACATGGTGAAAATGCTCCCCAAACCTCCTAGAGGGCATTCAGAGACAAAAGGAAAATGTGGAAAAATGTTCGAAAAAAATGTCCTGGGTGGCTAATGTGGCCTCTTAACCTCCCACAGTTATCCACCCTTGATTTAGGTAATTCCTTTAGATTAGCAGTGCAGGTACACACAAATGAATGGAGCTTGCAGAGTTTTTTTGGTCTGACTGAGGGTGCATTTGTACTACAAAAATAATGCATTTTGACACCGTTTAGCTGCCATGGCTCAGTGCTCTGGAATCCTGGCATTTGTAATTTGTTATGACATCAGAGTGCTGACAGAGAAGGCTAAATAGCTCACAAAACTACAAATCCCAGAATTCTATAGCATTGAACCATGGCAGTCAAAATGGTGTCAAAATCATTATTTATGCAGTGCAAATTAGAGCTGAGTTACAGAAGATAGATGCAAGAAATAAACAAGGAGCAATAAAGACCCTTTTAACTTGACCGTGGATAACATTCAGCTTCACAAAACAGGGTTGGATCTCTCGATACCAGCTATCTGTGACATGATGTTAATGTTGAAAAATATTAATTCCACATACAAAGATTTGTCCATGTCATTTTTTTTCTTCCCAAATTCTGTGTGTGTGTGTATTCAATGACTTATCTGCGCACCTATTGTAATGGCAGGATTTTGGAATGGCGGAGGAATTTGCTACTAAAGCACTGGAGCTGAAACCGAAATCTTATGAAGCTTACTATGCAAGAGCAAGGGCCAAACGCAGCAGCAGGTGAGAGGAGAGCCAGAGAGAAATAAAAGATTCTGTTCTCTTGAGATTTGGGCGTAACACACTCCAAAAATGTTCCCATTTCACACGATGAACCAACAGCTAAGGGAATGCCCTGGGGAGATTATAACTATAACCTCAAGATAACAGAGAAACTTATCCTTTACCTTAAGCTGAGAATTTGCCACAATTCTAAGTATAGTAACTCTGTCAGTTGGACCATTCTGACAGTGCTAGCATTATCACATCAGTAAAACATGCACAAGCTGGAAACTTGGAGGACATAGTTGAGGCCTGGCCAGTCACTGCTCTACTATGTGCTTAAGGTTAGTTGTTGCTGTTGTTATATGGCATGGAGTGAGAGCAACCTATGCTGCATTTTGTATTCAAGGGGATCTAGACCATCTGCTGTAGATACAGTCACATCTCAGAATCATGAACTGGTTGGAGAGGGTGTCCTTTTGAACACTCTAGCTTATTTGCTTAGCTCATGAAGTAAGATAACTCTTGTGAATGTGTAAAGCTTTGCCTTTGGCTAGAAATTGTTTTGTACCCACCCATAAAAGGGTCATTGTTGAGCCAAAGTAACTGCAGTGGAACAATGGGCTCAAGGATAGCCGATTGAACAGCTAATCGATGCTTAGCTGCAATTCTCCTTACTGATGTTAAACTACATTATAGAGACAGGGCTTTACTCATTGCCTAACAATGTACTGTCAGTGTTAGCACTTTCTCCCTTTTCATGGTGCTTGTTTTATATGGTTCTCTACTGGATTCAATATTGTTAATAAATATTGTTTAAAAATTTGACAACAAGTTCTTTTGGGGGGGGGGGGGGGGCTTTACCACATTTAGTCTTAGGGACTGCTATAGAAAAATAAACCTTGCTTGTCTTGTCTCCCAGCATCTGCAGTCAGTATGAAGTTAAACTTGGAGGGTTTTCAGCCATTTTTGTGTTTTAAAAACACATTTTGTGTTTTAAAAACCAAAACAAAAAAGCAAAATGTGTGAAAGGTGTAGAGGACATTCTCTACAAATCAGAATCACATTCAACTAGATGACTGTTTTGTTCAAAAGCTACCAGTGTCCCTGTAAATGACAACCCACCTCCCCTGAAATTTCCCACCCTTCTGTTCCTCAGAGGATATACAAAGGCCTTGGAGCCTTCTGTCAGGCACTCTCCCTTCCTTGTTTCTTCATTTCCAAGAAAGCAATCCTCAGATCAGAATCCAGTGACTTAAGGAAGGCCAGAGCCTGCCACTTGTATTGCATGGACTGAAGCTAAAATAGTGGGAGGGGTAGAACTACACCTGCTGTGCACAACCCTGAGTTGCCAGTGTTGTCCCCCTGATTTCCAAGTGAGCAATATTGAAAATACTACCTTGTTCCTTCTCCTTTGGAAATAGATTTAATGGTCAAAGGCTGAAGAATCTAGTTTATAACACTTGGAACATCCTCTTCTTCATGGCTAGCAGTATTTTTCTTCATAAGAAATTTGTTGTCTGTGTCGTATTGAATCCATTCCAATCTAGAGTAACTTGGTTCTTCTTTTTTGTCCCCTCTTTTGGCAAAGCAGACAGTTTTCAGCAGCACTGGAGGATCTGAACGAGGCCATCAAGCTTTGTCCAAACAACCGTGAGATCCAGCGGCTGTTGATGAGGGTAGAGGAAGAATGCAGACAGACCCAGGTGCAACTGCAGGAAGAGCCTCTTGTAGTATCTGAACCCGAAACACAGCATGAAGAGTTGTATGCAGTTCAAGACATCTTGGAAGAAGAGTTTCTTGAGCAAGATGTAGAAAACATTTCTGTTGGCTTGCAGACAGAGTCACGGCCCAGCCAAACACTGCCCATCATCCAGAGCCCTCCCTCTTCCCCTGCCCACCGGGATTCTGCCTACATCTCCAGCTCACCACTTGGTTCTCATCAGGTGTTTGACTTCAGGTCAAATAGTTCTGTGGGATCACCAACAAGACAAAGTTACCAGCCCACTTCTCCAGCACTCTCTCCAACACACCAGAATTCCCATTATAGACCTAGCCCACCACACACATCTCCTGCTCACCAGGCCTCCTCTTACCGTTTTAGTCCACCTCCAGTTGGTAGCCAAGGGAAGGAATATCAGAGCCCACCTCCTTCACCCCTTCGTAGAGGCCCTCAGTACCGAGCCAGCCCTCCTGCAGAGAGCATGAGTGTCTACAGGGCACAGTCAGGCTCACCAGTGCGATATCCCCAGGAACCCAGCATCAGTCAACTTCCCAGTCGGCCAAAATCTCCACTCTCTAAAATGACACAGAGGTCTTTCCAGATGCTTCCACTTCCTGTTGCAGTCCCCCAGCAAGGGCTCAGGCTGCAGCCTGCTAAGGCACAGATCGTCAGAAGCAACCAGCCAAACTCAGCTGTGCACTGCAGTACTGTGATTTCAACAGGCACCTATGGCCAAGTAACCCATTCAGTGGCCAGCAAATATCAGTCTCCGTCAGCAGAGATGGCTATTAGCCAAAGTCGGCTGGTTTACCAGAGCTCTATTGGGGGAATAGTGGGGGATGGGAGGCCAGTGCAGCATGTTCAGGCCAGTCTCAGTGCAGGGGCCATCTGCCAGCATGGAGGTCTTGCCAAAGAGGATCTTCCACAAAGGCCTTCTTCCGCCTACCGTGGTGGGATGAGATATAGCCAAACACCACAAATTGGGCGTAGCCAGTCAGCTTCCTATTATCCAGTCTGTCATGCAAAGCTTGATCTGGAACGTTCTTCTCTACCCTCTACCCAGCTTGGTTCCCCTGACATCTCTCACTTGATACGAAGGCCCATGACAGTAAACCCTAATGAAATAAAGCCTCATCCACCCACGCCAAGGCCTCTGCTTCATTCCCAAAGTGTCGGCCTCAGATTTTCCCCTTCTAGCAATAGTATTTCCTCCGCTCCCAATATGAATCCACCTTTCCGCCCTTCTGCTTCTATTCAGCAGATGGAGATTCCCCTCAAGCCAGCCTATGATAGATCATGTGATGAGCTTTCCCCAGTGTCCCCAACACAAGGCGGTTACCCCAGTGAGCCTGCCCGCTCCAGGACCACACCTTTCATGGGAATCATAGATAAAACTGCCCGGACTCAGCAGTATCCCCATCTACACCAACAGAACAGAACCTGGGCTGTGTCTTCAGTGGATACTGTTATAAGCCCCACATCTCCTGGAAATCTTCCCCAGCAGGAAACATTTAGCCCACCTTCGTCTATCAGCAGCATTGCTTTTTATAACAAAACCAACAATGCACAGAATGGCCATTTGCTGGAGGATGACTATTACAGCCCACATGGGATGTTGGCCAATGGCTCCCGAGGAGACCTCCTAGAGAGAGTTAGCCAGACCTCTTCATATCCCGATGTTAAGGTGGCCAGGACACTGCCTGTTGCACAGGCATATCAGGACAACCTCTATAGGCAACTTTCCAGAGACTCCAGGCAAGGACAGACATCCCCTATCAAACCAAAGAGACCATTTGTGGAGTCCAATGTGTGAAATGGACGTGTCTTGGAGTAAGAGCCTTGTGTTTTCAGCACATATTTCCCGGCTGAATTTTCATAATTATGTTGCTATTTTTTCTTCCTTTTAAAAATTTCAATTCACTAGTAGACCAGGGGTTTTCCTGTGATTTCTGTGTGATGATGAGGCAGTTCAAGACATGCTCCAAACCCTTCGCTGCACACAGATGACCTCAGATACAGCCAGCACTGTAAATGTTTTCAGCTGTTAATTAACCAGTTTTAGTACATGGCACTGGAGCTAACCTAAAAGAGATTCTGAACACATTCAGTGGAGGTAACCAGCTCTTTGAAGAAAAAAGTTAATTGCAAAATCTAACAGATTTGAAAATAGGCTTTGAAATCTCTTCCAGAATTCTGAGCCTTTATAACTTGAAAATTGCACTCTTCAGTCAGCAAAGTGCTGTCCATACTGTTTCCTTGTGCCCAAAGAGCTTATTAACCTGCACAGAATGGACCTTTTATTTTGCTTTTCATATTAATAAGCAGCTATGCATAAAACCCATCCTGCTTATTGGATGTGATAGGATTGTACATTAGTGTTAAAAATTCATTATTGTGAGTTTTTAACATCCTTGCTTGCCAACAGACTTGTATGGACTATCACGGGTAACACTGCTCTGAAAGGCATATTCCAAAATGATGTTTTGATTTTCACTGAGGCATTTAATAAATATTCAGGGAGAAATCAATATTCTCCCTACTTTAGCCAACCTTGGCCTGGATATTGGACATCCAGTTTGTTTTGCAGTGGGCTTGCCTTCTGGATGGAATTGCATCTAACTGATTCACACTCCAGATACTCCCATATTAAAAAAAGTTCATTACAAATTGTGTGAAGTCCCAGTGCTTTAAAGCAGCCTTTCTAACTTTGGGTTTCCAGCAGTTCTCATGATCCCTGACAATTGTCTGTGCTTGTTTAGGATGATAGGAAGTAATGACCAGCATTCTCATGGTAACTGAGGTTAAGATAGGCTACCTTAAAGCATGATAAGGAAACAAAGAGAAAAAGAACCAGAATTTGATCAGACACTCCTACAATGGCAGCTAATGCCCTTCACATGTGTTGATGTTCTCCTAGCAGTTGTTTCTGGAGCAGAGACATTGAGACATGCAGTCATTTCATTCTTGCAGACTCTTTGGAATCTTCTGCTCTTCTCCTCTGGTTGTGGTGCACTACGTTTTCTAAGTTATCTAGATTACTGTGATATTGGGATTAAAGGAATATGGTTTTCCTATTAGAAGTTGGACTGTTTTTCTGGGCCAAGGTAAGAAAGCAGAGCAGTTGATTAAGGAACCTCACAAGAGTATCAGATGTTCACAAAAATAGCATTCAGGAGGTCTTGAAGCAGGAAAAGGTTATTCCTAAGTAGTAAGGGTTTTATACAAGTACTCTCAGTCTGTGCTGCTTTATGTTGCATCAAAAATTATGCTGTAAATGCATTCAGGAGGCCAGAGAGTATTCCCATGACCCTGAAGAAGGCAGAAACGCAAAGCAATGCAAATCACATATTGCTCTTCCTGCACTTTGATAGGACAAGGGATAACAGCCTGAATGCTTCCAATCATTAAGAAGGGCCTTTTCACCACACCATGGTTGTGATAGGAGTAGACAACTAACCTCTTGGTCCCAGCTTGAATAGACAAGTTTTTGTTTCTGCTGACAATATTTATAAAGTGGCACAATGGTTTCTGGAATATGCCCTCTGCCTGCTGATTTGCTTTCATTACATGGCTTTTTTCAAAGTATATGTGGTGCCAGGAGGAACTCATGTCCATTAATAGTGATAGAACGGCTCTTTCCAGAAAAATTATTGGGATGTTTTTGATTTTGGCCCTTCATTTGGAACTCATTTTGTACATATATATATTTTTTTTAGCTTTTATATGGTTAGATCCCAAATTTGTCTGCTTTAATTTAAACACTGAGTGGGTGAGGAGCAACAGGGGCAAAGTAAGACATGCTGCAGTCCACAAATTCAGAAGTTTGCATGTGCTTCTTTTCAAGGAGGACGTGTTTAACACATTCAAAAGGGGGCAGCAGTTTTCTTATATGTGTGTGTGTTAGGGGCGGTTTGCTATTCATAGGCAATCCAAGATATAAAGGTGATACCACTCCACATTTCCTCCAACTTATTAGTGGAATAGATAAAGCCACTCCTTGCTCCAGCATTTTGTGTCCTAAGGACATTTTTTTTAAAAAGATAACTTTTTTCCCTGCAGTATGAAGGTATCTTTAAGATGTCTCTGTTTTAGAAATATTTTCTGCTTTATGGAGATTTATTATTTTAAACTCTTTAGAACTGGAATATACATCAGACAAGAATATCTTTCTGTGTTTATCAGTGATTTGCAGTTGCACTTACTTTCCTGCCTTAGGGCTATGATAAAAAAAAATTGTACCAAATTCTTCAGTAAAATTGAGGCACATAGAGATGTTGCATTATCCCTTTCTAGGAAAGACAGTGGGAAAATCAACTCACTAAATAACAATTTAGTTTCCTCCATCACGTAGGAGGTAGAGGAGCAATACTGCTTCATGCCAGTCATCTGCGGTTTCAGGATTTAAGTCTTTTTGATGACACAGTGCATAGAGTTGAATGGAGCTGCTTTGCTCTGCTCTTCACTGCCATGGGGTTCCCGGTCCTGTATGTGTTTACATTAAAATTAGTAAAAGATGTCAGTAAAATAATGGCATGCACACCCAAAATGGGGTTTTAATACTGCTCTTGCGCAGGATGTTCCTTCCTCCACTCCCCAACAGTACTGTGTTGTGATTTCACAGGATTCTTGTACTGATAGATTTGCCACCTGCTCTCTTTGTAAATGGAGTGCACTTTACAGTTACATTTGTTACTGTGACAAGTACTGGTTATTTAAGCTTGATTGGTGTCTTCATTAGAAATACAGCAGAACAGCTGAGATCTTCTCTTTCAGTGTATTTAAACAAAACAAGCAATGACTCAAAATATATAGCACAAGTATGAGCTGTTGTATATAAGCATCAAAAAGTGAAGTTTCTTTTTTTCATATGAAGAAATTTTTTTTGCTGTGACTTAATCAAACTGATCTCCCAGCAATTCTCTTTTTGGGGTACTTGAGGCTTAATTGTTGCTGCTTTTAATTATCTAGTGATACACATTTCAGGTTAAATAGGTGCTGAGGAGGAGGCATTAGTTAGGACTGGCAGGGGCAATTCTTTCTGTGACTTGGTTGTTCCTTTTGTCCTCTCCTAAAAATGCAATGCTGTAGAGCACAAAATAAATTGTTACACTGTCCTTTCTGCAAGTTAAATCCCTTTTCAAGTGAGCCTTTCCCACTCAGAAAAGTGTTATAGAATATCTAACACTGCAACGCTGAGGGCTCACAAAAGAGGTAATGGGAAAAAATACAGTAATACCCCCTCCCAAAGAAGTTGGAGTTCAAGAGCTCTCTTTACACACAAAGTAAAACCCACCAAATCAATCAAGGTCTTGCTGCAACATTTCTGCTTTGAATGTATGCTTATTTTACTAAAATACACCATGTGATTTTATGCTGACATTACAGAAGAGCCTTTATTTGCCCACTAGAAGCCTCATTCTCAAACTACAATCTAGATGCTGGTTTATGGTGAGTCATGGTGCTTGAAACTGTGAATACTAGTTTCTGAGGGCCAAAGTCTGACCTCAGGACTATGGGGAAGGGGGAGATTAATCCTTGCCCTCCCCAGCAAGAGAGAGTTTTCTCCTGACAAGACTCACCCCTTAAGCTGCCAGTGGATGTTTCATATGACATGCAAATTGCGGCTTCAGAGTCATGGTTTTTGTAGAGGTTAAACTACTTCTCCCCCTACTCTTCATGCTACACCATGACAGCTGTTAACAACAATTGTGCATGTTATTTGAATTTTTGCAATGAGTACTGTATTTAGTTTCCCCTTGAGTTTTCCCCTAGACTTGGATGCTTGGAAACTGACCCCTACAAATTTTAAATCATTAGTCAAAATTGGCTCCTATCAGGTCCTAAAAACAGGGTGGAAACCATAGTCCATTTTGGGTTCTCCTTGGCTTCAGGGAAGAAGGCTGTTACATGGCTTCAATACTGGCTGTAAGAAATGTTCTTGTGGGATATGATTCCTTTTAAGAACTTCATTCACAGGAGAGTGGCTGAAGATACACTCTTTGCAGGTTCAAAGAGGCAGGGTCAGTCCACTGTTGGAGAGCATTTCTTTCACATTCTAAGCCTGTAAGGCTTTCACGTATTTATTCTTACAAGCTCTAGGGAATAGACAGCAGAGAAGGGGAACAAACCTACGTGTATTCTAAAAACCCATGTCACTAGTCTGGCCTTGAACAGCAGTTAACAAATTGCAGGATTAAAAATCCACACAGAAAGAGATCGCATCAAACACACAAACCGAAGTGCCAGCTCCTCTGCGCCTTACATATAGTAATGAACATCACTGCGTGCCTAGAAATTCTTCTCTGCTTAAGGTGGCCCCTTGCAAACTCTTGGATAGCAGGCTGCATCTCTCCCCATTTCTGTCGCCCTTCCATCAATACTCTGGGAGTTCCAGGTCCTTCGTCTATCAAAGTTCAGCTTTTTAAAAGGGCTTAGAGCAGGCAAAATGTAATGTACCTCCTTTGATGTGTTAAATGCCTTCACTGAATTTATGGTTGCTGTCAGAAGGGAAAGGAGGAATCTGGGGTACAAGCACAAAGGGGTGGAAAACCTAGACTTCCCCTCCCCAATTACTTGAATACTATTGTTGAATAATTACTTGTCTCCAACAACAACAAGAAGGGCTGAACTTACATAGCAGGCTATTTTGTGTGCAGTTGTTGATGGCTGGATTATTCTACAGAACCTCAGCATAGTATTGTTGATCTACAATATCAGACTAGACCCTTCACTACAAGTAAATCCTTGTAATCCATTTCTTCTTGCTAACCACTTGGAGCTGTTCTTGTATGACCACTTTCTCATTACAAAGGCAGAGACTGCTAGCCGAGGGCTGGTGCTGTGTTGTTTAATTTGACTGTGTGTGAGAGGCTACTGGAAGAACAGGAGAAGGTTTTGCACTTTTATACATGCTTAGAAATAATAATAATAAAAATAAGATGTGACCTTTTTTTCCTGCTAGCTGCCATCACATTAAGTCGTAAGGGAGATGGGACAGTTCAGCTTTGTTCTGCTTGGACATTTACCTGATTTGGATCCAGAGCTGCTCATACTTGGGCAGACCCATTAGAATCAATGAAAACAAAGTATCATGAGTTGGCTCCATTGATTTCAGTGGGTCTGTTGTAACTGTGATTAAATCTGGAATCCCCTGAATCTCTTTCCTGCAGGTACGCATTTTTACTTACCAATACTAATATTCCTACAGAATGCAAGGCACTAATCTGTATAGGTCCAGGGTTTGGGGTATTTTTGGAGGGGATGAATGTTTTACTATTCTTTATGCACCAGTTAAATGTATTTCTCATTTCAATGGAGATTGTTCATTGATAATTTTCTTCCCCATGAACATTGCAGCATTTTGCCTGCCTTGTCTGCCTCTGTACAGTAACACAGCACTCCTTTGTATTAAAACCTTTCTGGTTGTCCATTCTTCAAGACACTTGCTGGGAAGACAAATGTTTTTTTTTTCCTTTTAGCTTTTCTATAATTCTGATGTAAAGGATTTTCTCTGTACAGTATAATAATATTCAATTGCATGTTCTGTTCTCTTACTGATATATTGAATCACCACACAGTTGTGATCTTTTGCAGCAGGGCAGCCGCACAAATCCCTGCTCTTGGCTAAGGCTCTTGGCCACCCCTGTATAAAGGAAAGAAACGTGTTTCTTTCCCTTCACTGTACTTGCTTGAGCAGAGTTTTATTGTCTGTACATGTGAGCTGTGAGATAGACGTGGAAAAAGTTCAAAAAGAATGCATCCTCCCCTCCCTTTCCCTAATGTATACAGATTGTAACCTGTACAATGAACTGTATGTATGAAAAAATGTACTTATTTATAAATGGTTAACACTTGGAAAACAGTGTGTTGACTACTGTGTTCAACACGTTTGCCCTGGGATGTCTAAAGTGGTGGAATGAAAAAGGTTCATGGTTTCAGTGGGTGTAAATCACAACAAATTTATTCATTTCGTGTTATGGCTTAATTATGAATTAACAAAGCAATCTATGTCAGCTCTTTACAAAGGACGCATCTCTCCTTTCTTAGCCTCAACACCTCCCACATAAAGGCACCTGTTTTATACCATCGGCTCAATGGTTCACAAGGGGGTTCTTGGGCTTATTTTCTGGTTCAGTGCCTTGATTGTGGCTGTTGAAGATAGGAGTGGGATAGAACAGGATAAAACATTTTTAAGCAGTTTTACAAGCATTTTTGGATTATGGATTGACACCTGGCTGCCCATAGTGTCTATATATATATCTATATATCTCTATCTACCTATCTATCTATCTATCTATCTATCTATCTATCTATCTATCTATAGAGAGAGAGGGGGGGTGGGATGGGGTGAGAAAGAAAGTACAGGAAAACATGGTCTAAATCTAGTTGTTAATCCTAGCTAGTGTAGACCTGTTAAATCAATGACAGAATAATAATTTATATTCTGCTTTATTTAACAAAATTGGTACTCGGAGTGATTTACAGTTTAAAAGAACTGTATGATTAAAAACATACAAAAGTGAGCATTACGATAGAATTAAAGTATTACTTTGTTAAAACAGATCACCCATTAAAAGAATCAAATACCGTTTAAAAAGAAAGCGTTTAAAAACAGTATACAGTGCGCCCGCGCCATACGCGGGCACGCCATACGCAGCCTTGAGCATACGCGCTCAAACCACGGTGCGCGCATGGGCCGGAAGGGGCGGCACGTCCCATTCAATTGAATGGGTGCACGCGCCTGCGCCGCCACACACAAGCCCCATTGTTTCCAATGGGGCTCGAGCATAAGCGGAATTCGCCTTACGCGGAGGGATCCGGAACGGATCCCCCGCATAAGGCGAGGACGGACTGTACTTTAAAACAAGGCAAAGGAGCCTGGTGGCGCACTGCTTAAATGCCTGTACTGCCACCCCTCACCACAAAGTTGCAAGTTCAGTACCAGCCAAGGGTTCAAGCTCGACTCAGGCTTGCATCCTTCTGAGGCGGTTGCTAAAATGAGTACCCAGCTAGTTGGGGGCAATTAGCTTACACTTTGTAAATTGCTTAGGAAGTGCTTAATGCACGGATAACCAGAATAGAAATGTACTTGCTATTGCTAATGCAACACATCCCAGCCTGTTCTTTAAATACATTGTTTTAAAAGCTTGTCTGAGTAAAAAATATCTTAGCCTGCTGTCAGATAGACAACAAGGAAGGGGGCGTTCTGGTCTCCCTGAGAAGGGAGTTCCAGAGTCTAGGGGCAGCCACTGAGAAGGCCCTCTTGTGTCCCCACCAATCGTGCTTGCGAAGGTGGTGGGACTGTGAAAAGGACCTCTCGTGATGATTTCGGAGCCTAGGCTGGCTCATACAGGGAGAAATAGTCTGCCAAATAGCCTGGACCTGAGCTATATAGGGCTTTATAGGTCATGACCAGCACTATGAATTGTGCCCAGAAACAAACTGGCAGCCAATGGAAGCATTGTGGTGGTTTCTGTAATCTGCCCAAGTTCACAGTCTGGCTGCAGCTATTTGGATCAGCTGCAGTTTCCAAACAACTCTTAAAGGCAGCCCCTCTAGAGCACGTTAAAGTAATCAAAACGGGGTGTAACCAAGGCATGTACCACCATGGCTAAATATGGCATCTCAACGAATGGGTGCAGTTGGTGTGCAAGTTATAAATGTGCAAAAGCACTTCTGGTCATTTCAGAAACCTGGGCCTCCGAATTCAAAGCTGAGTCCACACAGGCTGATTCCCTGTCTTGCTTGGATTAAGCTTCAGTTTGTTTGTCCTCATCCAGTCCATTACTGATGACAGGACAACCTCCTTGGATTGAGATGGAAATGAGTAGTAGAGTTGAGTGTCATCCACATATGATAGCATTGCATTCCATAACTCCAGATGACCTCTCCAAGTGGTTTCATTTAAATGTTGATTAGCATAGGAGACAATGGATGACAACCAGGAGGTCGAACAGGATTCCCCTAGCACCACCTTCTGGTTTTGCTGTCCAGGAAGGAACAGAGCCACTGTAAAACAATATCTCCAAGTTTCATCCCAGAGAGGCATCCCAGAAGAATACTATGGTCGATGGTACTGAAAGCCACCAAGAGGTCCAGCAGAACTAACAGGGACACACTCCTCCGGTCCAGTTCCCTGCGTAGGTTATCCAACAAAGCAACCAAGGCTGTCTCCGTTCCATAGCAAGGCCTGAAACCAGACAATCCATTTCATTCAGAAGCCCCTGCTGGGTTTGGGAAGCTACCTCACGTTCTAATACGTTGCCCAAAAATGGTAGGTTGGACACTGACTGATAATTATCCATTATAGCAGGATTCAGGGATGGCTTTTTCAACAAAGACCTCACAACTTTCTTGTTTAGGAAAGTGGGAATGGTGCCCTGTTGTAGGGAGGCATTGACTACCCCTTACACCCACTCAGTCAGTCCCCTTCTGAGTGGGTGTAAGACCAGCCAAGAAAGACAAGGGACTAAGACACATGTGGTGACTCTAACCTCTCCAAGGATCCTGTCTACACCTTCAGGCTACATAAACTGAAAAGCATCCATTAACGCTGGACAAGCAGGCACCAAGGTTACATCGACTGGCACTGTGTCAATTACAGTATCCAATCAGAGCTGATTTGAGTGACCATCTGCAAAGTGCCAAGTGGTCTGCATTTTCTGCTTGAGGGTGTGTGTGCAAAATAACCCTGACCACTTGGAACAGTTCTACTGGATAGATCCTTGCAAATGCAATGTTGACATTGGCAACGTCAAAGGATGATTCATCTTCAAAATACCAAAAACAAGATCCACAATTTTCATGTTCAGAAACTCTATAGAAACAAAATACTAAGTCTTAAGACCAAAGGACATTTTAGTCCAAGATCTGCTGGTAGGAAAATGAGACATGAGTAAGGTCCAATACACACTGCAAAAATAATCCAGTTTGAGACTGCTTTAACTGCCCTAAACTGCCAATCCCAGGATTCCACAGGACACATCCATGGGGGTTAAAGTGGAATAATAGAGCTATAATTGTGTTGTGTGTATGGACCCCTAGCCTTTGACACAGACGCTCTGCTTTAACCTCTGCCTGGAGATTCTGTGCACTCCTTGTCTTTCTCAAAAGGAAAAGGCAAGTCCAAAGTCAGCTTCCTCAGAAGACACAGTTGGAGGGAGATTTCTATGTGTGTACTGTTCTATTGCTACTAATGAATAGTATTTGTTTTGGTGTCTCACAAGGCGGTGCAGAATAGATTTTAAACAATTTAAACATAGACTAAATTATTTTAATTATTTTAATTTGTTTTTTGGCTATCTGTGAATGAGTGTGTGTGTGCGAATGATATGTGAGAGAATGGGTAGCCATACATATTTTGGGCTCAGGCATCACCCATTTCTGTCATCTGGCCCCTAGGAGTTTTTCCCAGTAGCAGTCCACCCTCAGGCCAAGAAAATATCCTCCCCCACCGATTTAAAGCCATTTGACAGATTACTAGGCATCAAAAACCACTCAGAATCTAATATTATTTTGATAAGCAAGAGAGCATTTTGATCCCATTAAGCCTCTTCTGGGACCAAACGCACAAAAAAATCCATCTAATCCATGCCCATTAGTAACAGAAGAGCAATTTTAAAGAAAGAAAGCAGTGCCTTGATTCTCACCACCCTCTTTTAGCCACAGGGAATATGGCCCAGATTCCCCATTCATCCCAGAACTTTCAACAATGAAGTCCTTTTTAACAATTCTGGGATGACAGGTCTGCATTCATAATGCTTAAGGGAATGGTAAGAAAAGTGAAATTATTCTATGTGAAGCTGGAGCAGTGGTGAATGTGATTTGGATTACACATGCACTGCAGGAAAGAATGATACTTTCATACCACAAGACAAACCAGGATCTACTAAGAGGCACATCCCAAGGGATGCACAAAGGGTGTCCATGGGAATTGTTGCCTCTGGAAGGTGATTGAAATCCATGAGCAGTGCTTCCACTATTTGGTTAAAGGTGGTCTCTGCCTTTACCACTTGTCGTGGTTCAAAATGTAGCCTCCAATTATTCCAGAGTTTGCCAGTGCAAAACTATCGATTTTTGTTAACATAAAGGAGGAGTCACAAGAAGTAATAATATGAATAAACAGACATCAACTTCCTTTCTTTTCACACCATCTTCTCTGCATCATCGGAGATTATCACATGGGGGAAAAGAATGGTTTGAGGAGGTACAGTCATGAAATTCCGCCAAATGCGTTCACACAGGATCCATTTGCGCAATTGCGCACTTGAAATAATGTTGCAATAGCGTTTTGCACACACCCACAAATGAATTGTTAGTATATTGCAATTGATCATTTTGGCACAACTGCACATGTCCGCTAATCATGTACCCGGGCCGCAAAGAATAAAGACAGCAAAATAAAATTTATTACTTTGACACATTGTTTTAATCAAGTGTTAACTAACTGTGCCCCATAACTCAAAAGAACACTGAAATCCACTGCAAAATCGATCTTGGCAATGAGAACGGATTGGGACCACTGCAATGCATTCTGGGCATCCTGAGTTACTTCTTCAATAGAGGTAATGCAATAGAGGTAATGGATCTGTTGCCTTGCAATCATGCTTCATTCTCGCTATCATGAATGTATTCACCGGAGTTCCCCGTGAATGAAATATTGCTCTTTACTGCCACTGCAGCCACGGATTTTGCACGACATCGTGTGATAATACACGGCGCAATTGCACAGTTGTACTCCTCAAACCGCTTCTTTTCCCCATGTGATAATCTCTGCCAACAGAGATAGTGGATCTGTTGCCTTGCAGCAGAGAGATAATGTTGGCTGTGCTAATTTATAGCCAGACGTAAATCAGCAGAGCTAGCCTAATTAGTTCAGCATTTCTTTTTAAAATCAGCCCAAGGCAGGTGGTCTTGCTCCTTTTTCTTGCTGCTTTAGTGAGGGAGTCTTATGAGGGAGTCCCAGTTCTGGGGAAAGAGGGTGATACAAACAAACAAACAAACAAACAAACAAATATGCTCAACATCTGCCAGGCATTGATCATAGAATCATGCTGGAGGACCTACAAATGCCTAGAGAAGTGTTTTCCCTAAGAACTTCTAGGTTCTCCAGCACAACTCTATGGTCACCTTCCAGCAGAATTGCACTGGAGGACTTAGAGATTCCTAGAGTGAATAAATTAATCAAAACCACAAATAAAGCCACAAAAGTCAAGGCCACAAATGTGGAGGGCCGACTGTACTTCCTAAACAGCTTAGAGAGTTCTTAGCACTATAAAGCGGTATAGAAATGTAAGTTCTATTGCTATTGCTATTACATCAGGGATGGGAATTGTGCAATCATTCACATGTTGTTAAACTGGAACTCTCAAAAGCCCCAACCATCATAGTCAGTAATGTGGAATTCTGGGAGTTGCAGTCAAATTATATCTGGAGCAGCACAGAATTCCCACTTCTGCATTACAGGGAGCCCCCATTTAGCCAACAAGTCAGGGAAAGATCTCTTCGGGGCTGTGCACACTGGCCATAAAAGCCAGCCTGGGGGCAGAGTCAGGGCATGGCATCCACATGATGCATGCCCTGACTCTGCCCCCAGGGCAGCATGACACCGCATGGTGCTCCACATGACATGCAGTGTCACAGCACTCCTCTGGTGCTGCGACCACATGACACAGCACCAAAGGAGCATCTTAAAGTCATTTTTTCAGCCTGGAAAGGCCAGAGTGGGGCTGTGGTGTGCAGTTGCCACAGCCCCAACCCGACGCAGCTGGAGGCGGTTGCAGGCTGCCCCTTAGGGGCGGTCTGCACAGCCTCTTAGCTGGTTTTTCTTACTTAAAGGGGCTTACTAGGGATTGACTGTGCTGCTGCCAAGGAGTAATGGACAGAGAAAAAAACCCCTATGGACCAAACTCCATAGCTCAGGCTTTCCTTCCCTCCCTCTGCTATAGCTTCTTAATTGGTAACACAGTCACATATTATAAGATGGAAAAATCCATATAATGAACTAGGTAATTCTGAACATCAGCAACATTCACTGTGTAGTTAATTGCATGTCTGCTTGCATTGATTTAAATAGTTAAGTGGTTAGAAGCTAAGTGAAAAGATAGAGATTATGTTGCCTTCCTGTTTCAAAACCCCACTTTATACTTTATACTTTGAGAGAGGTTGGCACCATCTCAGTGTATAGAGGACATTGGACTTCTTTGTGGATAGGATTGCAGCTTTCCATACCTCTACAAGACTGTTTGCTATTCGGCATCAAGTAAGGGACAGACGTATTTCTTCAGAACATTTTGTGAAGTGGGTGGCATCAACTATCTGATTGTCTTATGAACTGGCTCAAATGGACCCTTGGACTCAGGTTTCAGCCCAGGTTCAGCAGTTGCCACCTCCTATGTTTTTCTGGCTGGTGTTTTGATTGAGGATGATTGCTGTGCAGCCCCTTGGTCCCAGCCAGTGGCATCACTAGAGGGGTGCAGTGGTGCAGGATGCACCAGGTGACACCTGATCAGGCCCTCCTCCCGCAGAACAAAAACAATAAGGATTGTCCAGCAACACTTTGCAAAAGTTGAATGCCCATCCGCCTCCTAGAAAGCACATGACTTTTCTAACCCAGAGCCAAGGCAGTCAGGGCAAGAGAGATGGTTAACATTAGTACAAACCCACCCACCTCCTAAATATTCTGTATGGTGTGGTATGGGCAATCTCTCCAGGTTGGCTGGACTCAGATGTGGTTCCAATGCAAAGGAGAGGGCATCAGTGAGTGACCCCAGAAGATGTCTTAGCCTTTTGCTTTGGCCCCACCACACCTTCTCAGATCCCACGAAAGCACTGCTTTCTGGAAGGGGAGGGGACATCTGCCAGGTGCTTTCTCTTTTGCTTTGGCTTTCTCCTCAGCTGGGTGTCCCTTCCATGCCCCAAGCAGGATTGTTCTGGTAGGAGCCTCCCTAGAAAGACCAAGCAGCAGTCCTGCAAGATGCAGCTCCCTCCTCAAAACAGAGGCGGGAGGGAAGGAGGGGGCAAAGAGAAGGGGCCCTCACCCCTTTCCCACCTCACATGATTCCCTGACATGCGGGTGGGCAAATGGGGCAGTGGGGGCACACTGATTTCTCCCTTCCTGTTCTTAAGTGGCAGTGCTCCACACAAAGTAGCAATTACCTCAGAGTCACCATAACTCAGAAACAAATTAGAGTCATGCAAAAACAACAACAACAACAACAACAACAACAACAACTGTGTTTTACTGTTTCAGGTCTTCTCTCTTCCTTTGAAACCGTATTGATTCTGTCATTCTTGTTGCATGACATATTGGAGTAGAGGGTTGTTGTGCTTATGCTTGGTGACTATATACATGTTTTTCAGTAACGTGTGATTATTTGCACTGACACATGGTTTACCTTCTCATAATGAACTCCAGCTTTAAGTTCCCCAAAGGCCTCCCCCTGGAAAAAAAATCAGGAGACATTTCTTCCTTATTACAACAAACATCCTTAAACTCTGTGTAGCATTTATTTGATATGTATCTCAGTTTTCAATGGGATTTGGTGCTGCTCATACTGATAATAAATAAAAGGCAAATACAATGAAATATAAAATGCAACCAACTTTTTAAAAAGCTGGTAGAGATCCATAGCTTGGGAGTGGTCACCAAAAAACCCCTCTGGGTAATCTCCCAAAGGGTTAAAAGGGAAGACTCTAAGGAGCAGACTGGGGATCCTGGGATTTGGTTCCTGGCCTCATAGCTTCATTCTTCTTTCAGAGATTGTGAAACAATCCCAGATGTTAGTGTGAAAAAGGAGCAACTCTCCAAGCAGCTGTCTACCTGTTCCTACTCGCAAACACCTTAGAGCAATTTCCATACATGGAAGAGCACTTTCCATACCATATTTCCTACTGCAATTTCAACTTATACATATTAATGGGAAGAGGAAGCTTGGATGCTCTCGTATGCTGATCATGCGGAGAACCTGGAGTCTGAAAAATTAATGTGTGCTGTGGCCCATTAAGAGCCACAAAGCACATTTGCAACATCAAAAAATAATTTCCCCATATGAATTTGTATTACTTTGCTCACATGTATTCATGCAGATAGATTTTAGGAGGTAGAAATCCTCACAAAATGTATAGAAGATGTTCCTTTAGAGACAGAGCTTTGTGGTGTCACTAACTCCAGGGTCCTTGGTGCTATACAGCATCGTATACCCTCCTACATTTCACAGATGAAAACTGGGACACATAGGGCCAAGCAACATCTGCGTGTGGTCAAGATGACAAAAAGCCATTAATGAGGGAAAACAGACAAGCTAAGAGAGGCTGCAGCAGTCTGATTTTGCCTGAGTCTACTGGGAAAGGCAAGATTCCTTTGTCTCCTTTCCTTTCCCCTCTGCTAAGTTAATAGAGTTTTGTCCTTTAAAATCAGTTTGCTGCAATTACATTAAGCTGAGGACAAAGAAGGAAAGTAGGAGAAGGAGAGAGAAACAGATAATTTAAAAGCATATGAAAAGGTGGGATGACAGAGGATTAATCAGGACTGTCTCCCCCAAATCAGGACAACAGGAGGACATGACACTGTGAACATCTTGTCCTATAAAAGAGAGGAAGAGTAGGTACAGCATCCCTAAGGTCATGCTGGATATAAACAGAAGAACAAGGGGTATCATTGTAGTGGAACGAGATTATTAATTGCAGCCAATTGATCGTGGCCGCTTCAGTGCAGTGGCATCACTAGGATTGGCGTCACCCCATGAGGTACCTCCTGCTGTCATCCCCCCCCCCCCCCATTGACCTCCTCCCATTTCTTCCTTACTAATGTTTTTTGTATTGATGTTACTCATAAATCGTAATTCCCATATGTCGGTGAATCTAATGGTAATAGTTGTGACATAAAACTAGCAAAATTAAAACTATACATTTAAATCACAATATCATATGCACGGCCTAAATGTTTTTACATGTGCGTAGTTTAATGTGGTTAAAGTGAAAATTTGGCAAGATTTGATGCTTTTGAAGAATTTTTTTAAAGAATTAAAAAAAATTAAAATGTAATTTAAAAAAATAAAATTCTAATTTAAAGTTTTTTAAAACCTTTCTCCCCCCACTGAGCCTCACCCAACTCACCCCATCTCTTTAGCATTTTAATGGGTCATAAGTGAACACTGCAGCTTGTTTCTGCCCAAAGACAGATGTTTGGCGACCAGTGGTGTTAGCACTCCTTAGAATGTCACCTGGTGTAGTCTGCACCTCCTTCCCTCCTCAGTGTAAGCATTTCAGAGCAGTTGGTTTAGCACAGCCAGTTGATCATGGCTGTTTCAGCATGGTCTATAAGAGTGCAGCAGACTATTCAATGATGCTCTATCAAGGAGTGGCCATCTGAGCGCTGCCTTGAGCCAACAATTCAAGGCTGTTGTGTCAGCATGGCGATCTTTACTGGTGTCAGAGCAGGCAAAGACAATCAGATGAAGGAGGGGGGGATGAGTAGGGAAAGTGACCAGATGAATCCTTTTTTCAAAGACTTGATATGGGATGGGAGAGATGAATGAGTGCAGCTGCTTGTTTAAATTGCCACACTCTCAGAGCGGTGTTGAATTGTCCATTTGATCTGAGCATGATCCTTTCCTCCCTCGCTTCATATCATCTGATCACTTTTCCAGCTCACCCTCTTTCATCTGATTGTGATCCGTCTGATCGCCTTTGGCCTGTGTTGAAATGGGCTTGGTAATAAAGCGTGGGTGAAATAGCTGCTTGTTTAAATTGTCCTACTGAAAGAGCAGCATTGAATCATCCACTCTGATTGGCAATGAAATAACTATCTGTTAACTATCTGTAAGCTGCTCTGAGAGCTTTTGTGGCTGAAGAGCGGGGTATAAATACAGTAAATAAATATAATATAATATAATATAATATAATATAATATAATAGCTGTGCTCAATACTGAGATGGCCATGATCACCTGGCCATGCCAAACCAGTAGCACTCAAACAGCCGTGCTGAAGTAGCCATGATGAACCGTCCAGGATGAATAGTCTAAGACCCTTGTGTAGAGGACAGGCTTTTCTTTCACTAGTTGCTGGGGGACAGACACTCTTCTGTTGGAAAGCTTCTTCTGTTTGAAAAGTAACTTTTAAAATAAAGGCTAACTTTAAAAATAAATGAGAGGTCTTGAAGCTGCCCACCAACAGCTAGTACTGGGATACTATCTGCAAACCCACAGGTTGGACTTGGTAGCCTTTGGGGAATTGTCCAACTCTGATTCAGCTGTTCAGAGACCCATTCCTCCACTGCTTGGTAGTGTGAGATCTGTTGGATTTCTATTTATATTACAGATTTCTTTTAAAAATGCATTTATTATCTAAATTAATATGTGCAACATTCTATCTTAGTTTATTATCTTATCTGGTGATGCTTAGAATCATAGTATCATAGATTTGGAAGAGACCACAAGGGCCATCCAGTCCAACCCCCTGCCATGCAGGAAATCTCAATCAAAGCATCCTTGACAGATGGCCATCCAGCCTCTGTTTAAAGACCTCCAAGGAAGGAGACTCCACTACACTCCGAGGGAGTGTGTTTCACTGTCAAACAGCTCTTACTGTCAGGAAGTTCCTCCTAATGTTGAGCTGGAATCTCTTTTCCTGCAGCTTGCATCCATTGTTCCAGGTCCTGTTCTCTGGAGCAGCAGAAAACAAGCTTGCTCCCTCCTCAATGTGACATCCCTTCAAATATTTAAACAGGGCTATCATATCATCTCTTAATGGCCACCTGATCAGAAAACCAGTAGTGAGTTTCTCCTATCTGCTTTCATGACTCTACATTTAGCCACTAGATGTCAGGGAAGGCTCATAAAACTGGATTTAAACTCTTCAACTCAGAGAGCAGTTCATCTGACAAATTCTAGTGTGAGGCTTGAAATTAGCAACTTTGGTTGTAGGACTAAATGCAGCTAAGAAATATAGGTGACTTTAAGGTGTTTTTACTTTTTTACATGAAAAGGGTAGTCTGCTGCAAGCAGTGGAACAGGAGAGACAACTTTGCAAACAAATTCTTCCTTTCATGATCAAAATACAAAGCTAATCTGGATATCACCAAAAGCATAAAGTTATATTTCAGTTATAATCTCTCAGGTCACCCTAATTCTTGGTTTAACCTATAAAGTTAACTAAACATAATAAAAAGAACAGGAAATATAATTACAAAAAAAGCCAGCAAGGTTTAGTGGATTGAGTATTGCACTAGGAGTCTGGGAAACAAGTGTTTAAATCCTTCCTTTGCTGTGGAAGTCCATTGGGTGACTTTGGGTAAGTGTAAGTCACACTCTCTCAGCCTCAGAGGAAAGCAAAGGCAAAGGCAAACCCATTGTAAATCTTGCTTAGAAAATGCTCTGATCAGTTCACTTTAGGGTTGCCATAATTCAGAAATGACTTGTAGTCACACAACAACAAATATTAAAATGCTGAATTAACATGGCTGGTCACATTTTGACCAAATAATCCCTGGCACTACCTTAGTTTGGCTGCATCTATTTCAATTACAGTCACACATATAAATCCCATTGAAAAAGATTCGTGTCCATCAATGCCTAGTTGTTGTTTTTTTAAAGGTATCTTTCTTAAAAAGTCACTTGAACATATTTATATTTAAAAGTCATGAAAGCAACACTTCTCATTGTATATTTATATATCAAGTTCTATATAGGTTTAGCCAAAAGTCTTATACTATTATTAAGTATTATTAAGTAAGAAAAACAATGTTTACTAACTGGGTAAAAATACATGGAAGCTGCTTAACTTTTAATTTTATTGTGCTTTATTCCTGAGGTTAGAATTAATATGTCACTAATGAAAGTGTTACTTGTAACATATTATTGTGTTGGCTGGGTCTATTATGGTTAATGTAATGGATTTTGGGGGCTGTAATCGGTGATGTGTACCCATTATTTCATACTGTTGGTTTTTAGAGGATCATCTTTGGATTTTTCTCCATTTTGTCCTTTGTTCTCTTGTTACCAGTATTTTTAAAAAATTGAAAGTAGCAAACTTTCAAAATGAATTTTTGTTGTTGTTATATTTGCTGTCAAGTCAGGTTTTAACTGTGGCAACCCTTTGAATGAGAGACCTCCGAGATCGCCAGTCTTCAACTGACCTGCTCAGATCTTTGCAAACTCAGGGTCATAGGTCCCTTGATTCAATCAACTCACCTCTTCTGAGATCTCCCACTTTTCCTATTGCATTCCACTTTACCAAGCATTATCGTTTTTTTCCCGACAAGTCATGGTGTCTCATGATATCTTCAAAATACAACAGCCTCAGTTTAATCATGATTGCTTCTAGTTATTTTAACTTTTAATGCATTGTTGCTGTTAACTGCTGTCAAGTTGACTTCAGTTTACAATGATCCCATGAATGAGAAAACAACAACAAAATGTCCAAGCTATTCTATCATCCACATCCCTGCTCAGGTCTTGCAGATACAGGGCTGCGGCTGCTTTGATTGAGTCTATCCACCTGTAATGCTGTCTTCTGCTTTTGCTGCTCTCTTCTACCTTGTTAGTGGGTGCCTTCAAGTTGCTTCCAACTTATAGTGACCCTAAAATGAACTTGTCATGGGGTTTTCTTGGCAAGGTTTGTTCAGAGGGTGCTTGCCTTTGCCTTGCTCTGAGACTGGGATCATTCCCACTGCAATTTGCTCTGAAGCAGAATTCAGGGCAAACAACCCTCGTTCCCATTTGAAACCACTTCCGATCCTCATTGGATCGATTCCAGGAGGGAAGAAGCAGAGCAAACATAAATAACCTGGTGTTTCCTGACACTACTTTGGAAGTGGTATTTTTGAGAAGAATCGATTCTGAAGCATGCCCAATAAGTGGGAACGTCAGATCAGAATCGATTCTTTTTTTCCTTTTTTTTTTTTTTGCAATATAAATAATTGAAAAATCAATATATTCCTAAAGCAACTACTTGCTTCAGCAATAGATCAGTTTTTTTTTTAATTGACTCTTCCCTCCTCTTCCTCCTCCCAGGTCCCCCAGACTTGCCTTGCTTCCTCTTCTGCAGTGCGGATGCAGCCCAAGCCAAGCTCCCATTGAAGGGGAAAGCCGCCACCTTTTGCCCGGTACTGTCCAGGGTTGCGGTGCTGCTACCATGCTGCTGCCACTTGCACAGTGCTCTGGCCGGGCGCACCACCGCAACATGCCTGGCCAACACCATGCAAGTGACGGCGGTGGCAGTGGGAAGGAAAGAGGGAAGGTAAGTAAGAAAGAAGGAAAAGAAGGGGGAGAGGGAGAAGGAAGGGAAGGAGGGGAGGGAAGGAAGAGAGACAGAGAGCCGCCTTCCCCAGCTCCATCTAATGGGAACGACAAGCCTTCCCAGCGAAAAAAGCAATTCCATAGAAGGTCCCTTTTCATAGTGAGAATGAGGGACCTTTTGGGAATCGCTTACAGAGCGGAGCAGAGCCAGATTGGGACACGGATTATACCCCAAGTGGGAATGACCCTTGAGAGTGTGACTTGCCCAGGATTACCCAGTGGGTTTCCATGGCTAAATGGAGATTCAAACCCTGGCCTGCAGAGTTGTAGTCCAATTCTTAAACCACTATATCACGTTTGCTCATGCCTTCCACCTTACTGACCATAACTGACTTTTCTAGTGAGTCATGTCTTTTAATTATATGTTCAAAGTATGACAGTCTCAGCTTAGTCACTGAAGCTTTTAGGAAAGGTTCAGATTTGATTTCCTCTAGGAACAATTTATTTGTCTTTTTTTACAGTCCATGGTATCTCCAGAACTTTTCTCTGGTACCACATCTCAAATGAATTGATTCTCATTCTATATGTTTTCTTCTTGGTCTAGCTTTCAGAACTCACATATAGAAATTGGAACAACAATGGCATTTTGACTATTTCAATATCTTCATAATCTGCTGTAAAGTCATTATTTTTGTTTTCTTCATGTTCAGATGTAAACCTGGCTTTGCAATTTCTTCCTTGACTTTCTTCTGTAAATGTTCTAAGGCTTTGCTATTAGTTTAAGTGTCATCTGCACATCTAAAATTGTTAATGTTCCTTTCTCCAATTTTCACGCCATATAAATGCACACGCCACTATTACTTTACTTCCATATATCTTGTGTTTTCAAATCTTATGATTTTCAGCTCTTGTTAAGATTTCTATTTCAAATGCTACGTATTTTGAAACATTTGAGTACTTGCAATTATTTCAGATATTTTAAAATGTGTATGTTTTGATGTAAACTACTTTTGTAGCAAGAAACCAGTCATAATTCTAAATATGGTTCTGTGTGTATCATGATGAAGCAAACAGATGATTCCAGAGACTGAACTGTAAAACAACACCAGACTCCAAAGATGGCGCAGTGGTTAAATGCCTGTACTGCAGTCACTCACCCATAAACCATAAGGTTGCGAGTTCAATACCAGCGAAAAGGGCTCAAGCTCAACTCAGGCTTGCATCCTTCTGAGGAGGTTGCTAAAATGAGTACCCAGCTTGATGGGGGCCATTAGCTTACACTTTGTAAACCACTTAGAGAGTGCTTCATGCACTGATAAGCGATATAGAAATGTACTTGCTATTGCTATTGCTAAGTGTCAGGCAATCTTGCTCTTTCTATTTTTAAATCTATATTTTTTTTCCAGAGAGAAAGAATCATTCCAAAAAGAGGAGGAAACAGAAGAAACAACATTATTAGTGTGAATATAATCTAGAGCCTATTTAAACCAGGGGTGAGCATCAGCTGTAGATAGCATATATAGTGGTTGTGCCTGAAACACGTTACAAAATCGAGTAACTTTGGAACAACCAAAGGTTGGCCTGCCCTGGTTTAAACTATCAAGTTCCTTCCCTGAAGGAAAGAACCAATACATTATGGGAATTATGTAGCCCTCCAGATGTTGAGCCCATACAGGCAGGCCAAAATAAAGCTGCTTCAGGTCACTTTGGAGGTACGCTGTTTAAATGATGTACGCATTATAAAAGACCAGAACCCGCACCAAAGCCATGCTCCAGTCCTAAGGACTGTAGCGCAGCTTCTGGCCTCTTAAGATGCGTGCATCATTTAAACAGCATACCTCCAAAGAGACCCGAAGCAGCTTTATTTTGGCCTGTCTGTATGGGCCCATTATTAAGCTGCAACTACCAGCTTTTCTCCCACTTGGCTATACCTCCCAGGGCTACTGGGAGCTGCAATTCAACATATGGGTAGGCTGGTGGATTCTGAATCTGACCCTTGTAGTAGATAATAGAGAACATTGCGTGGATACACAGGCCTTCACAACATAGTGAGGAGCGAAACTACAGCAACCATGTAAGATCACAAACAAGCACATCTGTGCACTTAGCACTCTGACAAAAAGGGCAAACATTCCTCCCATTACCTCTGCTGTACTTGTCATCTGTATTCTGTGGTAGTCTTCAACTATGCCAGCACTATTAAGTGGTTCTTCAGCACTTAACAGTGCTAATGGGTAGTATTTGATTTTCCATGTAGCTCATTGCTGCGTGCATAACATTAAAAACAGATGAACTACTTTCTGTAGGTGGAGCAGCCAGCTAGTATGTTAAACAAATCTTCAGATTCTTCTCCTAATGAGCAGCCTGTAAATGGCGCTTTAATTAAAAACAGGAGTGATTTTTATTAAATCTGTCCTGGCTTTTTGACGAATGAAGCTTGTGCAGATAGAAACAATGTTCCCAATGGGATGCTGCTGCCGCATCCTCTAAACTGGACTGTGTTCCCTATTGAAATTGACCCATAGCTCCTGGGATGGCGCTAATCCTGGCAACAGCCAGATCAGGGAGATAAATCTGGAAAGGATGGGAAAGGATGCAACTGGGCACAGAGCCTTTCCTAGCTGAGTTTATTATTCTCCAGACTCTGAGTTTCTTTGTTCAGTGAACTTAGATGCCTTGGGCTTTTTCTGTTCATGGGAGAAGAGAAAACACTTTGGCTGCATTAAACTGAGCACAATGCTCTGCAGTGTTCTAAAAGGTTAGTGTTCTGAAAAGAGAGGTGGCAGGAAAGGTTTTAGCAACATCAAAATGGGCATGCTTCACCCAAATATTTTTGATTCTGGCATTCCCTTGAGAAAATCCTCTAACTCCCAAAAGGGATTCATTACCCTAAAATGAGCAGTCCTGGAGGTTAGAAGTGAATTTCCTCCACCAAAGTCCCATGGCATGCCAAAATACTTTTTTTCAGTTCAGTCCTTCTCAAAATGGAAATTGGAAATGATGTCTTATCACTTCTTGTCATCATTTTGAGAAAAACTTTACTGAAAACAGAGACACTGGGGATGTTTTTGTGTATTTGGACACTGAGCTAGCACATATTATGTGGTATTGGCTGCAAGAGAAAGGTAAAGTCTTTCTAAGGGTTTTGCCATGTAAGAGGAGTACAAACCGTGGCAGAACGCAATCTATTGTTTGATTTCTACACTGAATTAGAGCTGAAGCTACACTGAAAACCTTCTGTGTAGTTTTCAAACAAAAATCATGTCATTAAAAAAAAAACCCAAAGGGTTGGAGGACTTTGGTGGCTTGGCAGGGGCTTCAGTGGCCACTAAGGGGGATGAGGGGCTTCATGTGCCTTGAGGGTTGCACCTCACTCACCCCTGTAGAGCATTTAAAGCCCTGTACACACCAGCTATTAAGGCCAGCATAAGGGTGGAGTCAGGGCATAGCAACCTCATGGCACATGCCCAACTCCACCGCCCAGGGTACCCTGATTCTGTGTGCCACTCCACATGATGCATGGCTTCATGGCAGTTCTCTGGTGCTGCGTCCATATGACGCAGCACTGAAGGAGTGCTGTATAGCCGTGCTGCTGCTATGGTGCCTTTTGGAGGTGCAAAAAGGAACCGCTGTTTGCGACTCCTTTTCACACGCTCAAAAGGCTGGATTGGGGCTGCGGTGTGTGGTTGCTGTGGCCTGGATCTGGCTACCTAAATTTACTTTAAAAAGACTGAGGGTGTCTTTCCATAGAAAATATGCCTCAGTTCAGACACACTAATTTGATTTGCTCTAATTCAGTGTAGAAATCAAACAACAGATTGTGTTCCACCATGGTTTGTACTCCTCTTACTTGCAAATCCCATAGAAAGACTTTGTTTTTCTCTTGCAGACAATACAGCATAGCATGTGCTAGCTCAGTGGTTCTCAAATGGTGGGGCAGGATCCCTGGGAAGCATAAGAGCTGCTCAAGGGAGGTGCAAGACTTTGAGGCCTTGATCCCTACTTCTCCCCTCCCCAAACTTTTTTATGTGTCAAATTTGCACATGTGTTGATTTAAATATTGAATTTACTTAAATAAAACTGTTCTGATTTGAACAATGTTATTTCCTTATAAAATGTTAAAATATGTATATACCAAAATGGTGAAGGCTCTGGAAATCATGGCCTATAAGGAGAGATCTAGGGAGCCAGGTATGTTTAGCCTGGAGAAGACATATCACAAGGTGATATGATAGCCCTGTTTAAGTATTTAAAGGGATGTCATACTGAGGATGGAGCAATCTTGTTTTCTGCTGCTCCAGACAATAGGACAAGGAGCAATGGATGCAAGCTACAGGAAAAGAGATTCCACCTCAACATTAAGAGGAACTTCCTGACAGTAAAAGCTATTGGACAGTGGAACACACTCTTTTGGAGAGTGGTGGAGGATCCTTCTTTGGAGGTGTATAAACAGAGGCTGGATGGACAGCTGTTGGGGGTGTTTTGATTATGAGTTCCTGCATGGCAGGGGGTTGGATTGGATGGCCCTTGTAGTCTCTTCCAACTCTAGGATTCTATGATTCTATGGAATATCCCTTTACATTCAGTTGGCTTCACTCCTAGTAATGGGAATATGGAAGTGAAGCCTAAACACATGCCTGCCCTGAGCATGACCCAATTACACTGTAAAAAATTGACCCCACTTTGGCATCTTCCAGCTTCCATCACTCCTAGCCAGGAATAAATGACCCTATTGGGTGGGGATGATAGGAATTGTGTGCCACTACTCCTGAAGAGCACCAAATTAGGAAGGGTTTCTGTAAAACATTGCACCTACAGGATGGCATTTGCAGACATGAGAGCAGAGGTGCATAAACTTGCTTCATCCAGGCATAATCTGTTAAAAATTACTCTCTGAAAACTGTTGTTAAGGACAGTTACTGGTAAGATAAAGTTCAGCCTCAAGGAGATAAAATCAGTGACTGGCATCCTGTTAGTGGCCTATGCAGGCATGGATGCAGCCTTGTGAGTGCTTACATCTCTTTTTAGTCAGTACAGAGGTTGGTATTCCTTTTCTCTCTCTGCACTGACCAGAGCCCCCTTTCTGACCTAACATGGAGTTGCTGCAGGTCCCTCTCCAGCAAGGCATTCCATGCCTGGTGAGAATGCTGATGGGTTGCAGAAATGTCTGACTATGTCTCTGTAGCCACATGTGAAATGATTATATCATCTGCTGAGACCTCTGGGGGGACACACCAGCATACCTTAGCAAAGGATTTAATCATTTTTGTGTCTAACTATAGGGACATAACCAGACATATCTCTGATCCTCATGACTCCCCAACAGCCACAAAACATCTGTGCGGAGGGGGGGGGGGGCTGTATCAGCCCTGTGAATGGCCAGCTGTAGAATAATTCTGCATGCAAAAACTACTACACTACACGGGATGATATAGGATTGCAGCCAGTGTTTAAAAGAGCTGTAGCATTTCAAACATGCCCTGCCAACAAGCTGATTCATTCTGTTAAAAATTGTTTTCATATTTCTGGATGCTACAGAATTGCATTGGCTTTTTGGCTGCTGCTTCACACTGGTGACACGTGTTTAACTTGTGGTCTGCTAAGACCCTTAGACCCCTTTCATATGTACTGCTTTCATGCCTGGTATTACCTATCCTATATTTATGCATTTAATTTTTCCTTCCTAGGTGTAGTACCTTACATTTATGCCTCTTGAAATTCATTGTGTTAGTTTTGGTCCAGCTCTCCAATCTGTCAAGGTCCGTTTTCAATTCTGATCCTTTCTTCTAGTCTGTTAGCTACCCTTCCTCATTTGGTGTTATCTGCAAATTTGATAAGCAATGCCCTCCATTCCATCATCCAAGTCATTTATAAAAACAAATATATAAATGTTTTAACTATACTGGACCCAGGACAGAAGCCTGAGCTACCTTTCCAGTCAATTCTCTCCATGAAGAAGAGGAGCATTCTGTGGGTTTGATCTGTCGGTGACAATGCCCACAGTTCATCAGCTTACCTCAGGAATATCATGGGGTATTTTGTCAAAAGTCTTAGTGAAATCATGTTAAGAGCAATGCATTGAGTATAGTAGTTTGTGGGGGAAAGCACATTAAGCTATATAGGGTAGCATGTAAATGTTTATGGGCCTTCACACATCAGGCATTGCAATTGTACAATGGCTTACCATGCATGCACATTAATCAATGATTCACACACTTTGTGATATTGATACTCACTATAGGGGCTGGATAATGTAACTCAACTACTGGGTATTTATACTGTGCTGAAGCGATGTAGGCCCTTGGCAAATGGGTTTACTCAAATATGCAAACACTGCAGGTCCTCAGCATGTGATCAGTTCAAAAGGCAAGCATTAAAAAAGGAATTCTCCATCTTTGCTATTAACCAGAAATGTAATACGGTTGCAGTTGTCTGTCAGCTTATGTGCCCATCCAAGAGAGGCCCTTTCAGTAGAGTTAGCAGAAACAGTTATTTTGATGACTATTCAGTAACCGCAAAGAGCATTTCAGTGCACTTTGCTGCTGTTCAGTAAGTCATCGCTTTTCTAACAGAGCAGGTTCACACACAGTAGACTAGAGAGAGGAGAAAATGGCTACTTCTGGAAATCATCTTTAGTGGCTAATTTGCAGGAACCGAAGTACAGAAAGGAAACCAGCGCAAATCTTAGTACATTCTCTCAAGCCAAAGCATATGGTGGACATCTTTCTCTTCTTACTGTCCTAATGTCAGGGATAGAAATTGATGAATCAAACAACAACCTTCCTGTGTTTGTTTTTTTAATGTCAAGTGCTTTCATCCACTCTGTCATCCACAGAGTGCCCTTTCTGTGTGTGTTTTTTTCCTTGCCAGAAGAATTGGGGTAGAAAATAATATACTAAATAATGCACATTTTTATACGTCACTCTAATACAAAGTCACTTGCACGTATTTATATATAATGTGTGGCTTCTCTTTTATTTGTGTCTCTTTCATCATCATTATTGGTCATTTTTAGAAGTAAGGCAGTATGTTCCACAAGCATATATGGATTTATCTCTGTACATTTCAAGGACAGGATATCCTTCCCACCCATCCACAGATTCCTTTGGGACAAAAGCATCTGGAAAATGCAACAAATTCCATGATGAGTTTAACTGGCATCCTTAGCCGGGAAGCAGCATCTGTCTTTGCAATGGAAAGAAAAAGTTGGTTGCTGTTCCTTTACAGTAAGGACCTTGTCACACTAGCGAGAAACGGGATTTAGAGTAGATTTAAATTAGAAAAAAAAATCTGGGAAGTTTATCACACGACATTTCGCCAGACCAGAAATAACACGAAAATAAAGCAAACGTAACAGGGCCAAAAACAGCAGCTTTTTACTTTCAGAACTTCCCTTTTTTACTTTCTTTTAATAAAGCGAATGTAACAGGGCCAAAAACGGCAGCTTTTTACTTTCAGAACTATCTTTGCAATGGAAAGGAAAAGGTGGTTGCTGTTCTTTTACAGAAAGTTGAACTTCTTTCTGGAAGAAGGAAGGTTGTATTTGCTTTTGAAGGAAATGAAGCATTTCTTTAGAATTTCTAACATCAGGTGGGGCAAAGCAGGGATATTTGTGGGGGGATTATTCAAAAAGGTTAAAAGGAGAAACTTATTCTGGGACATGATACCCTTTCCCCTACTGAATTTTCTCAATGGAGATTCCTTTTAGAGCAGTGGTTCTCAACCTTCCTAAGGCTGCGACACTTTAATACATTTCCTCATGTTGTGGTGATCCCCAACCATAGAGGAGCATGTCTCGGTTCCTAAGACCATCAGAAATACGTGTTTTCTGATGGTTTCAGGCGACCTCTGTGAAAAGGTCGTTCGACCTCCAAATGGGTCGCAACCCACAGGTTGGGAACCGCTCTTTTAGAGCATTCTGGTGGAAACTTTGATTTCATTTTCATGCTGTCCATTCCATCCATTCCCCAAAGTAACCTCAAATAAAGTTATGATGGAAAAAGGAACAACCAGTGCTACCTGCAAATGATCCAGACAATTTGCATACTCTCCAACATTTCATGGGTGAAAACCAGGACATGTGTGGCCAAGCAGCAATCGGAGTGTTGTACCACTCCAAGAAAGTACAACCATTTACATTAGGGATGGGCAAAGTGCAACCTGTGGACAACTGTGCCTGCAAGGGCCATTTTTGTGGCTTCCAGAGCCTCCCTCCCAGAGATCAAAAATTATATCTAGGGGCTGTGGAGTGCATTTCCACCATGTTTGGAGCCATGTCCCCTAGTCTTCCACTGTTGCCCACCCTGGATTTAGATGGTTGTCTTTATGGCAGCGTTAAGCGAAACAGGATTCCTACATCCCTTATCTGAGAGCCACAATATTCCATAAGCATTTTTCACACACCACCCCATATCAGCTTTGTGTCACCAGACTACATGACATAGTCCAAATACTAATTGTGTTTGTTTACATGCTCTTTGGGTTACAGTTAAGGAAAAATGCTATGGGTGCATCTAAGGGGACAAAGTAAATTTGGACTGCTGCTGATTATGAGGCCAAATGAGAAATATTTTTACTCTGTGGGGAAGATAGAAGTTCAGTTTCATAGGAGAGGTTCATGGCTCAAAGGCTTTGCAAGGAAAGCAGTTTTTAATCTACTTCAGAACAGGAGCAGATTGGCATTTGTGACTATTCTGATAAGCAGTAGTGACAGCCACGTGGCAATTAAACTAGATAATTATACTTTCTGCAAAGGCATGCTTATCAACCTACAGGGCTAAAGTGGCAATGATCTTTTAAATCCTTCCTTTAAGAGGATAATAATGAACTTTGGCACATTTTATAGACTCATAAAAGCTGACGGGATCAGGAAAAAAAACAATGACCCCAAACCCATTGGTTTCTGTAGATTCTCGTTCTGCTCTTTGTGATTTGTCCAAGGTTCAAGAAGCGGGCTGAAAAGCAGGCCTGATGCAAATATTCACAGAAGATTATGGAATGATTCTCATGGGTGACTCCAGTTGGAGTTGTCAACTGCCTTGTTTGAGTGTGTATCCTTGCACCAACACCACTCTGTGTATAAGATGGGGTTGGAATTGTGATGGAAATGGATGTAGTTCCAGACCTCATCAAGACTTTGTTCAGTACTGGAAACTGACATATTTTGCTGTAAGATGAGCTTTGAATGATGTTCTATGATAACAGCAGATAATATACAACAAATCTTGCAGCCCTTTTGTTAAAGGGTCCAGTATCCTCTCATATCCACTGGTAGAATTTGGCCTCTAAACAAGCAATTCTATATAATTTATCCTTGGTTAGCAATTCAATTCCCTATAACTGGCTATGGGACCCATGAGTTGGAGTGCACCATAGGAGCAAGGCCAACAAAGATAAATGGATCCCCAAGGATACACAGCTCAGAAGCCAACAAAGAAATCCAAAGTATGCTACTGTGATCCATCTCTCCATTCCATAGCTTGAGAACTGTACAAAAAGGTTAGTAACAGAGGAAAATTCACACAGCCCAGTCCCTTCTCAGTTCTCATATCTTCTTCCCAGGCTCAAACTCCCAAGCCGATTAAAAAAAAGGAGGTAGTCTAATAAAGCCACTAGTACAAATGAACCCTTTCTCTACCACTGGAGAACTTTTAATGTTTGGCCATGATGCTAACATGAATTGCAAACCCCATCTGACTGGTGGCTGAAGCCCAACTCACTACAGATGGTTATGGAATTCCCATACTGTCAGGACTTCATTGGGACTGGGAGGGGAGCGAAGTGTTCCTAACCCTGTAGTATATTGCCTACGGGGAGTGACAAAAAGAAAGGCTGATCTATATCCTATCAATCCTGACTGTCAGTTGATGGGAGCTCATGTTTCTTCCTTTTCTTCTCCAAGATGTCGGGAGGATGGGACTTTCCTTTGTCCTACACCTCAGTGAGATAGGAGTTCAGCCTTCCTTCTTTCCATTGTTGCAGGAGCAGACTGGAAGTTCTTAGGAGGAAGTCAAAACATGACTCATGAACCCCATTCTAGCATACAAATCCCAACCAGAATAGATCTACTGGATCAGCTAGATTTAGCCATATGTTGATTCATCATTCAATGGGTCTACTGTGGTTGAAACTAATCAACAGGACAGATACCACACTGATTCCCAGAGAGGTTCCTGAGGAACCACCAGCACCACAGGAGTCATGGAGCAAAGGCAACTCAACCCTCTCTGTGGCCTGAGTCTATCTGAGTCATTTCAACTCATCACTGCTTCTTGGGCCACTTTTGCTCCCACTGACACATTGATGCCTAAATTCCGTCTTTGTCCCAATTAGAGCTGATCTACTAAATCAATTAGTTTAATCTATGTGTTGACTCACTTTTCCACAATTGACTGAATGGGTCCTCTCTAGCTGGGGCTCACCAGTGGGACACCAAAATCTGTTAGAGAGCTAATGTTGTAAATCCCTATTACATGCTCTCTCTCCAAGGCCAGAGAAATGTGGTTGTGGCCCTACAGGAGTTCCCAAAATTAACCCTCCCCTTTCTGTACATGTAGGAGCTATTCTACCTAATGGCATATAAATAAAATAAAAATGAACCAACAACAGAGCTATGAGGAAAAAAGGATTTATATTAATCATGAGAAAAATCCTATGCCCCTATAATTATTATAATAGCTTGCCCAAAATAAAGCTCCTAGAAGTCAGTGGGTACAGCCTCCCTTTCTATATATCAGGAGTGAGAATCACTTTGTCTTTCAGATGTAGTTGGACTCCAATTACTAGCATAGCCTGAACCAGAAGTTACTGTCCAACATCTGGAGAGCCACATGTTTCCCATGCCTGTATATACAAACATTCAGATTTCACCAGCTCCCTTTTGGAACACTGGGAAACTCTACAGAGCATGGTCAACTTAAAGAACTGATAACCATGTATGCCCAAGAGAAAGCATAGTGTGTCCTGAATCCACCTCCAACTTCTTGTAAAGATTAGATTTTTATCTTATATTTGTTCTTCAAAAAACTCTACAAGGGGAGTTATATGATTCCCACATTCTCCCTGTTTTTCTTTTGAACACTAGGATTCCAATCCTTGCAAGATTTCATGCCATAACTAAATAATTAGGCATTATTCATAGAATCCACTAGATCATATTTACAATATAGAATCCCTCTGCGAACAATGGCATATTGATTTCATTCTTGCTCAGTGATTCCCAAACTTTAATCCTCCAGATGTCTTGGACTTCAACTCCCAGAAGCCCCAGCCAACTTGGCCAAGAGTCAGGAATTCTGGGCGCTGAAGTCCAAAATATCTGGAGGACCAAAGTTTGGGAAACACTGCTTCTCATGCTTGAGATTACTTTGCCAGCAGTTGAAGGCAGGATGGGAATCATGTGGCCCTCCAGATATTGTTGAACAACTCCCAGCAATCTTTAATACTTAATAATTTCTGAACCAACAAAGGCTTCCATTCCTGACAGATCCACCTGAAATACATCAGTGGTTTTCAGTCAAATATGGCAAACCTATACAATATGTCTCTAATGTAATATATAGTGTGTAATTTCCCAACAAATTCCTCGTAGGAAAGGAGGCATGCTGCTGGATGACAACCTCATCATTCTTCTTGCTTATAATGCTGTAGATAAATGCAGCCTGTTCGTCTATTCTAGCACCAAAAATAGACAAGAATAAATGGGTTGTGCGTTGGTCATTAGCCCAACATGGCTATTTTAACATGTTTTAAAGCAGAGCTCGGAAAAGTTAATTCTTGTGAAAATTCCCAGATATGGTCAAGGTGGCTGGGAACATCTGGGTTTTTTTAGTCCAAAAATAATATTTTTAGGCTCTGGTTTAGAGGCATGTAGAGGTGATGGTGTGGAGAGCCATAACTGTGTAATGTAGTGGCATAGGGTGTAGTGGTATAGGGTCGCCAGAAGTCAGGGTCAACTGGAAGTGGCGTAACAACAACAAAAGTGATGCTGCAGTGTTTCCATCCCACCACTTTTCCCTTTTGTTTTTGGTAAGCTCTGCTATCTCAGAGTAATTGTTTTCAGGAGCAAGCAATAGTTGTTTCAGGAAAGCCTCTCAGTGTTTCTCACTTATTTGTTTTCCTTGCAAGGCAGGAAATGGAGAAAGGGGAGGATGCAGAACATACAGGCCCAAGTCCCACTGCTTTCCCCAGACTGTGCTGCTGACTGTGCAAGTCTTGGTGATAAGTCAGCAAGTCCTGTTTCTTCAGCTAATTATCTCCCCTGATCAGCCACATATGTTGTTTGTTTTTCACAGGCACAGCCCTGAATGCTGAACAGAGCTATCTTGCCATGCGTTGTGGACGGATGGAGCAGGTGCTTATATGTTAGATTGTTTCAGGACAGAAATCCAGATACAATGCTGACAAAGGATGTAGAAGCATTTGGCATGTTGTAGGGGGAAAACTGTTAATGAGAATCATTACTATACTTGCACACAGGAAGCTGTTGCTTAATGCTGTGAATGGTCACCTTATAGAAAACATGGGGAAAGGGCACTCGTGTCTTTAAGGGGAAATTTTGGAACCCAGGATATGAGTGCGCAAGAGTTCATGAGTCAAAGCTCTTCCAAAGATGTGCAGGAAGATGTTTGGGTAGGTGCCTCATAATAATAATAATAATAATAATAATAATAATAATAATAATTTGTATTCCGCTTTTTCACAAAGGAATCAAGGCAGATTCCAACAGTATAAATAAAATGAGGAACGACTTAGGGAGCTGGGAATGTTTAGCCTGGAGAAGAAAAGGTTAAGAGGAGATATGATAGCCCTGTTTAAATATTTGAAGGGATGTCATATTGAGGAGGGAGCAAGCTTGTTTTCTGCTGCTCCAGAGACTAGGACCTGAAGCAATGGATGCAAACTGCAGGAAAAGAGATTCCACCTCAACATTAGGAGGAACTTCCTGACAGTAAAGGCTGTTTGACAGTGGAACAAACTCCCTCGGAGAGTGGTGGAGTCTCCTTCCTTGGAGGTCTTTAAGCAGAGGCTGGACGACCATCTGTCGGGGATGCTTTGATTTGGATTTCCTGCATGGCAGAATGGGGTTGGACTGGAGGGCCCTTGTGGTCTCTTCCAACTCTATGATTCTATGGAAACATCAAATAATTAAACATTACTGTTTAAAAAACCCAAAAACCCCAACCCTCCCCCAACCCTCCCACAATCATAAAAACAGTGATCAACCCATAAAAAGAGATGAAACATAAAAAAAAACTATCCGATAGGAATATTTACTCTCTTTAGAGATGGGAGTGAAGGATCACCACTTTCCTTAGCACATTAAACAGTTTTTTATATAAAGAGTATATAATAAAATACACATCAAACACACAGAACATAAGAAATAATTACACACATACTTAAAACTAACTACTTCTACCAGACCAAACACTAAACAAAAGTGTACTAAAACACCCCCAGAAATATGAAAAATTGACATAATTAGCACATTAAACAGTTTTTTATAAAGTGTATATAATAAAATAAACATCAAAGACATAGAACATGAGAAATAGTTACATAATACTTCGAAAACTAACTACTTCTACTGGACCAAACACTGCACAAAAGTACACTAAAACAGCCACACAAAATACAAAAAACTGACTTCCCATTTTCTTACCAATGGCTTAAATGTATAATTAAATTAACTGCCACCCCAAAAACTAAATAGATATATACCTTTACTACGTTTCTAACAGAAAAATAAACTCATTTTCAAAACCTGTAAATGTCATCTTCTCACCTCTTTTATGTAGAAACTGCAAAAGAAAACCCCACTCTTTTTAAAAGCTGTCTATTGACCATTCTATTATTAAAGTAGCTAATTTGTCCATTTCAGCAAAGTCAAACAACTTCACAATCCAATCTTCAATTGATGGGATCTTTACATTTTCCTACTTCTGAGCAAATAATAATCTTGTTGTTATAATCATGTATTGTAGAATCTTTCCATGTTGTTGCTTTATCTGGTTGAGCGCCTTGAACAGTTATAACCCCTGGCAGGCAAGAGAAGCAGGGACCTTTTGGCAATGGCTCCATGTTTGTGGGATTGTGTCCTGATTGAAATACAGCATGACACACACATCCCATATCTGTGGAACCAATATGTGCAGTTTCACTTACCCACATCTGGGGGGAAAATGGTCTCTCTAGGCATCTGGAAGTCCTCCAGTGGGACTTCATAGCCAACTGCTGCAGGAAATATAGGATTTGCTATTATCCACAATTTTCACTATCCGTAGTAAGTCTGTGAATGTATTCCACACTGATACAAGGGTCATACTGTACGACGTTAATTCCATCAACTCATGACACATGCATCTTAAGAGGCCAGAAGCTGCACCAAAGCTGCGCTCTAGTCCTTAGGACTGGAGCGTGACTTTGGCATGGCTTCCAGCCTCTTAGGACTCATACAGCATTTAAGCATCATCCATCCAAAGTGACCCGAAGCAGCTTTATTTTGGCCTGTCTGTTCGGGCCCAGAGTTGCAGTCCCCAAAACATTTCCAGAGGATATGTCCCCAAGATGGTCAAGGTTGTTCCTCCCTTTAACACTGCATGAAACTGAACTGGACTAAACCCAAATAATCACTGTCTTCCACCTGGAGATCAGAAGTCATGGTTTAACAATTTGGCCAAGAACAGAAGGTTAGAAACTGAGCAGTAATTATCTACTGCTATTAAGCATTTCTCCAGGCGAATTGCTGATTAGGCAAAACTATTAGCTGGATGTGAAGTCAGTGGCTTGGTGAAATTTCATGCAATAAGATTTGTGAGCGTGTTATGCCTAGTGATAGTAGTTTGCTGCTTCTGTGCACAAAACACCATGAGTCTGATGTATCTCTTTCAGCGGCATTTTGCAGCTGCTTCCTTCCCCTCCTCCCCATTTATCAAAAAGCTGTGCTACATTTAACCACAAGCCATCTGGGAGCATTGAATTGGAAGCAATTCAGTTTGAAACAGAGCTGGCCGAAGTGACCTTTTTGGACTACAGCTCCCTGAAGCCTCAAGTCACCATGCCCACTAGCTGGAAGATCCTGGGTGTTGTAGTCTAAAAAAGCAATTTCTTCAAGCTGTGGTTCAAACTAAGGGGAAATTGAAGCCACTAACTTTACCCTGCTTGTAGCAGGAACATAAGGAGAAAGGCTAACACTACCATCATACGCAAAATAAGTGAAACCAATAAGGCTTAAATTATTCATTGTATCATAGAATAATTTAAGTCTTACTGATTTCACTTATTCTTCACAGATAAATGCTAAAGAGAGAGACTTCTGCATAAACGTATCCTGTAGTTTATGTCAAATGTGTATTTTTTAGGTGTAGTGTACTTACTGATTTGAAATTAAACAGACTTTTAAAAAGAGAGGCAGGGGACTGAAAGTGAATGAGGGTCCAGATTCCTCCACTTGCACCTCCTTGTGGATTGGATGATGTCAGAAAGAATGACATCAAGTCCGTGGGGATGTGAATCCACTTCATGTTTCAATCCCGGTCTTAAAAGACTTCTTCAAGGTGCTAAAATCTATTTCTAAATAAGTGTTGAACCTTAGCTAACTCTTGTAAAGCCAGCCAAAAACTGGAATCGATTCACTGCCCTGCTGACATGGTAGCCATTAGCTGCCACTGATGAAATCGAAAGCATATGCAGTTCCTGTAAGTGATGGCAGAGTTCAGGAAAAGAATCCCAACTAACTGCCATCAGTGACTGGAGACACACTGAGGACTCTCTTTCTCATCCAAGACTGGGAGGGGATCTCAGTCTTGGATAGGGTGGGAGATGTCATTCCCAGCAAAACTAAGGACAACCTAGAAGTTTAATTTTAGAGAGGCTGAATTTCAGGAGACATCTAGAATAAAGCATGGGGAAAACAGAATGAAAGGATGGTAGAAGTAGCAAATGGATTTTCAAGTGGACAAGAGAGTTCCTGATTCCTGGTCTAAAAGAGATGACATTCAGATAATTGACAACAGAACCAGGAAGCTAAAGAAGCAAGGATTCATCTGAAGAATGTTTGGGAAACAGGGTGACCAGATGTCCTCCTTTTCCCACACATGTCCTACATTTCAATCTTTTGTTGAGGAGGAATTTCAAAATGTCTTGAGCACAACTAAGACACATGAATGTACATTTCTATTTATGTTTTTAGCTTTTGTTTTGTAATGGTCCCATTTTTCTTGACTGTCCTACATTTTGTGCTGCCTTGTCCTCCTTTGTGATTAGGACGTCTGTTCACCCTGTTTAGGAAAAGTTTTGGTACAGGCTAGACTCCTGATGAACCTCAACTGAAAGCAAAAAGAAAGAAGACGCTGACCATCCTGTGACTAAGATGGAGTATGAATGACATAAAACAAAAATTGCGGAGGGGGGAAATTATGTCTATAAATACTTGTATCCTATAAATAAGACAGAAGGATAAAATGAACAAGTAGGGCATGCAATAAAATGTTGCCAAGGGGAGTCTCTTGTTTAATGTTCTACTGTGAGATGTACATGTCCCTTCAAAATTAGGTCACAAGAGTCAAATGGGCCTTATTCTCAGAAAGTTGAATGCAATACTGCACTGTTGGGTCAGTAATCTATACTTTCTGTTCTACTACTGGGAAACCATTTCAGTACAATCCAAGAGTGAACAACCATTTCAGCTGGGAAGGCCATATCCAGTGTGACCTAGTGCTGCATATCAAAGAGACATCGTAAAACCCTTGAGTCTGAGGGACTGTTGACCTCACTAGTGCTCAGCCAATCCTTGAGGCTTGTGTTCAGTTTCTGAGTCTTTGTGACATCACAGAGACCATGGCTAAAGAGAACTTGCATTGCTTGGCAGGCTTCAGAACAGTCCAACCCACAGACCAGGATGGATGGCAAGCAGAGGAGGCCAACTGGCAGATGAGCATGAGAAGGCAAGTCCCTAGTGACTTGCTAAGCAGGAGCTGGGTCTAGGGACCCAAAGCCAGTGTAGTTCCTTGACATAACACTGACTGGCGTCGGGCGACAGACCCGGCAGAAGCCTGTTGACGGAAGCTTGGTGGATATTTGTGGGTTGAAGCTGGGGCGTGTCTGGGAGTGAAAGGAGAGTGTCTGAGAGCCAGCGTTCATATGTGTGAATGCGTGTGTGTGTGTGTGTGTGTGTGTGTGTGTGTGTGTGCACGTCAGCTTCTGACGGAAGTCCGAATCTGTGGATGCCACATGTTCAGAAGGTAGCGGAAGCTCCCTTCCAGACACAGAGTGAATGTGATGAAGCTGGTGGATGCGTGTTTGAATGTGAGGCAGAGAATGTGGTCGAGGTGAATGCATGTGTGTCTGTGAATGCATCCAGGCTCTGACGGAAGTCCGGATCTGGTGCAGGCGTGACTGGAGACAAGTGTTCAGAAGGTACCGGAAGCTCCCTTCCAGACACAGAGTGAATGTGATGAAGCTGGTGGATGCGTGTTTGAATGTGAGGCAGAGAATGTGGTCGAGGTGAATGCATGTGTGTCTGTGAATGCATCCAGGCTCTGACGGAAGTCCGGATCTGGTGCAGGCGTGACTGGAGACAAGTGTTCAGAAGGTACCGGAAGCTCCCTTCCAGACACAGAGTGAATGTGATGAAGCTGGTGGATGCGTGTTTGAATGTGAGGCAGAGAATGTGGTCGAGGTGAATGCATGTGTGTCTGTGAATGCATCCAGGCTCTGACGGAAGTCCGGATCTGGTGCAGGCGTGACTGGGGACAAGTGTTCAGAAGCTACCGGAAGCTACCTTCCAGACACAGAGTGAATGTGATGAAGCTGGTGGATGCGTGTTTGAATGTGAGGCAGAGAATGTGGTCGAGGTGAATGTATGTGTGTCTGTGAATGCATCCAGGCTCTGACGGAAGTCCGGATCTGGTGCAGGCGTGACTGGAGACAAGTGTTCAGAAGGTACCGGAAGCTCCCTTCCAGACACAGAGTGAATGTGATGAAGCTGGTGGATGCGTGTTTGAATGTGAGGCAGAGAATGTGGTCGAGGTGAATGCATGTGTGTCTGTGAATGCATCCAGGCTCTGACGGAAGTCCGGATCTGGTGCAGGCGTGACTGGAGACAAGTGTTCAGAAGGTACCGGAAGCTCCCTTCCAGACACAGAGTGAATGTGATGAAGCTGGTGGATGCGTGTTTGAATGTGAGGCAGAGAATGTGGTCGAGGTGAATGCATGTGTGTCTGTGAATGCATCCAGGCTCTGACGGAAGTCCGGATCTGGTGCAGGCGTGACTGGAGACAAGTGTTCAGAAGGTACCGGAAGCTCCCTTCCAGACACAGAGTGAATGTGATGAAGCTGGTGGATGCGTGTTTGAATGTGAGGCAGAGAATGTGGTCGAGGTGAATGCATGTGTGTCTGTGAATGCATCCAGGCTCTGACGGAAGTCCGGATCTGGTGCAGGCGTGACTGGGGACAAGTGTTCAGAAGCTACCGGAAGCTACCTTCCAGACACAGAGTGAATGTGATGAAGCTGGTGGATGCATGTTTGAATGTGAGGCAGAGAATGTGGTCGAGGTGAATGCATGTGTGTCTGTGAATGCATCCAGGCTCTGACGGAAGTCCGGATCTGGTGCAGGCGTGACTGGGGACAAGTGTTCAGAAGGTACCGGAAGCTACCTTCCAGACACAGAGTGAATGTGATGAAGCTGGTGGATGCGTGTTTGAATGTGAGGCAGAGAATGTGGTCGAGGTGAATGCATGTGTGTCTGTGAATGCATCCAGGCTCTGACGGAAGTCCGGATCTGGTGCAGGCGTGACTGGGGACAAGTGTTCAGAAGGTACCGGAAGCTACCTTCCAGACACAGAGTGAATGTGATGAAGCTGGTGGATGCGTGTTTGAATGTGAGGCAGAGAATGTGGTCGAGGTGAATGCATGTGTGTCTGTGAATGCATCCAGGCTCTGACGGAAGTCCGAATCTGGTGCAGGCGTGACTGGAGACAAGTGTTCAGAAGGTACCGGAAGCTCCCTTCCAGACACAGAGTGAATGTGATGAAGCTGGTGGATGCGTGTTTGAATGTGAGGCAGAGAATGTGGTCGAGGTGAATGCATGTGTGTCTGTGAATGCATCCAGGCTCTGACGGAAGTCCAGATCTGGTGCAGGCGTGACTGGGGACAAGTGTTCAGAAGGTACCGGAAGCTCCCTTCCAGACACAGAGTGAATGTGATGAAGCTGGTGGATGCGTGTTTGAATGTGAGGCAGAGAATGTGGTCGAGGTGAATGTATGTGTGTCTGTGAATGCATCCAGGCTCTGACGGAAGTCCGGGTCTGGTGCAGGCGTGACTGGAGACAAGTGTTCAGAAGGTACCGGAAGCTACCTTCCAGACACAGAGTGAATGTGATGAAGCTGGTGGATGCGTGTTTGAATGTGAGGCAGAGAATGTGGTCGAGGTGAATGCATGTGTGTCTGTGAATGCATCCAGGCTCTGACGGAAGTCCGGATCTGGTGCAGGCGTGACTGGGGACAAGTGTTCAGAAGGTACCGGAAGCTACCTTCCGGACACAGAGTGAATGTGATGAAGCTGGTGGATGCGTGTTTGAATGTGAGGCAGAGAATGTGGTCGAGGTGAATGCATGTGTGTCTGTGAATGCATCCAGGCTCTGACGGAAGTCCGGATCTGGTGCAGGCGTGACTGGGGACAAGTGTTCAGAAGGTACCGGAAGCTACCTTCCAGACACAGAGTGAATGTGATGAACCGGTGGATACTTGTGGATTGAAGCCGGTGGATGTTGGCAGGCAGAAGTTTGGGGATGAAGTCACCAACAGAAGCGGGTGGATATGTCTGTTGGGATGAAGCTGGGGGATGGTTGCTGATGAGCCAGCCCTCTTAGTTTGTTTGTATTTCTCTTCCAGGGATGCGACGCTTCTTCTGAAGGTGCGACCATCCAAAGGATCCTGTGGGCAGGCTTCTTGTTGAATCAAAGCAGCTCTGGGATGGGTGAACATGAGACGCCCTGTGAAATCTGTGTAGAGCCTCCTGGTTTCACTGATGGACAAAGACTGAATAACGGTATAGGAAATAAATCTAGAACTTCCTTGAAGGCTATTTATGATACTGTAGTTGAATAAAGAATGTTTGACAACAAATAAAACCTCTATTCTTTATTTCTTTAAAAATATTGTTATTATCATCATTACCCCGCCAATTTGGTAGGTCAAATGCCCTGCCAAAGGCGCTTGAGTGAGATGAAGAAAGACTAGGGGGCTGTGTCTGGGTTTTGTAAATGAATCGTCTTTAAAAGTGCCAGCGGTCTTTTTGTGAAGACTTTACTTGGGCCAGCCATGGAGTTTGGCTATCTGTTGAAGCACATTTAAGTCAAGTTTCTTCCTAGGGGTTAAAATGTATGTCACTCAACTTGAAAAGAGCCAGTCAAGTGTAACAGTTTGAGTTTTGGACTACGATTCTGGAGACCAAGGTTCAAATCCCTTCTCAGCAATGGAAACCCACTGGGTGACCTTGGACATGTCACACTCTCTCAGCCTCAGAGGAAGGCAATGGCAAACCTGACTCTGAAAAATGTTGCCAAGAAAACCCTGGGATAGGGACACCTTACGGTCGCCATTAGTTGAAAACTATTTAAAGGCACACAGCAACACCAACAACAATGTTTCCATGAATCCTGTGCTTGGAGAAAGATGGAGAGAGAGTTGGTCTGTGAATGATGGGTGTGCCGTAATTATGTCTTGCTATAACTGTGTTATTACTGCTATTTAAGAAGTGGCGCTTTTTAAAAAAATCAAACCAATCCCAAAGCCAAAGGTGGGACATGTCATGTGGGGCGGTGATAATGGCAGATAGAAAGTGTGCAAATCACACTATTACAGTGCAAGTGGCAAGGGTGTGATGCACAATGTCAACCAATCAGCTATCATTGTCAGTACAGCTGCAGCAGTTTTTGAACGGTATATTCCAGCATAATGACATGGCGTGATAAGCTCCTTAGCATCTAGAGAGGATGTACCCCAATAAAGTCCTATTAACAAAAAGTGTCAGCTGTAGTACTATAAACATGAACATGTACTGGCATACAGACTTTGTGTGTGTCTGTGTGTACATACATTTAGAGCCTTTGGGGGATTTTATTATTCCCTATGTTTGGATTTCAAATTCCCAACATCTTTGTTGGAATCCCTGCATACTTCCTCCCCTCTTCATTTTCTTTAAATTAATGTTCCTCTTTGGAAGGAACTGGAAGTTATTCAAAGTCTCGTCATCTGATTCTGATAGATTGCAACAGGGAGACAAGGCTTTAGTGAGTTTAGTGCTCCTGTGCAACTGTTGCAGGTTTATTATTTCAGTGGCTGTTTTCTAATTCCAGGTAGGTTTTCCACTGCTGAGTCTTTTGGAAGAAAAAGAGAGAACTAGACACATGCCTGTCTCCTCTGGTTTTGTGAACACGCTGCTTCTCTCTTATTAGAGAATGGAGTGAGTCTGTGTCATCCAGTAGGTTTCCATGGCTCTCCAAAATCCTAGTCCAGGACTCAATACACTATACTACACTAACTACTTTTATAAAAACTTAACTCTCGCCTTCACCTGATACCTGCCTTTTGGGCCAGTCTGTACCGTGTCTATATTACAATAGTCATTTATACGGTTATCTACCCCTTCTTGGCTATAGGCAAAATTCTTATTCCTGCCTTTGTCCCCCAACAAGCAACATTAAAATTGAACTTGTCACTTCATCTCCATACCCCCAAGGTTTTGAATTTCCATTGACATGCTCAGATACAACTGGTTTATACAGGTCTGTCTCTGGACTCTTCATTCCATCTGACGCATCTGAGGAAATACGCTCAATCTATGAACTGCCATGCTGCCAGCTTCTTTCTTTCAATTAGTCTCAAAGATGCTATAATATCCCTGTCAAGCAGACAATGGGGAAATTGAAAGAGTTAAAGAGTTCTGATACCATAGATCAAGCCTTGATCAGAAAGGAAACTGCAGCCAAGAAATCAGAAGAAGATTAGGAATGGAAAGGGTAGCTATGAAAGAACTAGACAAGGTCCTAAAGAGTAGTAAAGATATGTAACTGAGCACTAAAGTAAGAATGCCTAAGAAACATGCATTTATATTAAGATTCTTTAAAAACCCTGAATTTTTTTCACGTGTCCTCCATTTAATAAATGTGTCCTACATTTGAAAATGTCCTACATTTGTCCTACATTTGTCCCCGTTTGGAGGTCCTGACTTATGGCAACCCTACCTAGGTGCTAAGGGATGCAACTGAATAGCCATTCTGGTAGTCTTTGGCACTACTAAACCTAGCATTTTAGCAAGTTCTCAAAGTCTTTCAGATATGTTACACTTTGTAATCTTCACAAGTCAATATTATTGTCCCCATATTGCAATTGCAAATGGGGAGCATGTTTCTTAAGACATTTCAGCTTTTGAACTGTTTGCACACTATAAGGAAGAGTAGCGAAGATTCAGTAAGCAAAAAGGAAATCAGTAACTAGAGATTGCCTTCCTTTTATCTTCCTTTTATGCCAAAGCTAACAAAATGAAATTCAATATGGAGAAATGTAAAGTAGTGCTCTCAATTGAAATGCACAGATATAGGATGGGGGACACTTGGCTGAACGGTGAAAGGTATCTAAGGCCCAGTCCAGACGGATGGGATAAGACGCCCTTGTCACGTGAAAGGGGCGGCGCTTCTAGACACCCCTTGCCCCTCGCACATGACAAGGGCATCAAAATGGCGGTGCTCTGTACAGATGGGTGCCACCATTGTTATGTGCTGGACGCATAGTGTCTGCACATCGTGGCATCATTATGACGTTGCGAGTGTGCCATTGGCACACTGTGACATAATGGTGTTGCAAGAAGAACTCGCTTTTCACCGGTTCTTTTTGGTCTGTGGGGCTATAGCAGCATGTCCAAAGGAGGGCGAATAAAATGGTGAAGGGTCTGGAAACCATGCCCTATGAGGAACGACTTAGGGAGCTGGGTATGTTTAGCCTGGAGAAGAGAAGGTTAAGAGGTGGTATGATAGCCTTATTTAAGGCTATTTGAAGGGATGTCATATTGATGAGGGAGCAAGCTTGTTTTCTGCTGCTCCAGAGAACAGGACCTTGAACAATGGATGCAAGCTACAGGAAAAGTGATTCCACCTCAGCTTTAGTAGGAACATTTTGACAGTAATGGAGGTCTTTAACCAGAGGCTGGATGGCCATCTGTCATGTATGCTTTGATTGAGAGTTCCTGCATGGCAGAATGGGGTTGGACTGGATGGTCCTTGTCGTCTCTTCCAACTCTAGGATTGTATAATTCTAGGAGAAGGCTCTGTTGTCAAAACCAGTCAGCTTCTTTCTTTCTTTCTTTCTTTCTTTCTTTCTTTCTTTCTTTCTTATTAAATATAAAACAGGTTAATAATAATAAGGAAAACAAAAACAAAAACCAGCCAGCTTTGTTTTCCTAGGAATGGCTGGAGTTCATGTCTGTAGAGAGAGAAACCTAGACCCTATACAGACCGGGACTTTGAGCCAGCATGGCGGTGGAGTCGGGGCACAATGTCCTCAAGATACATGCTCCAACTCTGCCCTCAGGTCACCGTGATGGTGCACATCGCTCCACACAGTGCCCGGCGTCACTGTGCTCCTCAGCATTGCATCCTTATGACACAGCACTGAAGGAGCACCGTATAGCTGCGATGCCACGGCACAGCTATAGTGGCTCCTTTTCGCACCTGAAAAAGCCAGATCAGGGCCACAGCATGTAGTTGCCATGGCCCCAATCTGGCTGAAGAAGGGGAGGCTGGAGGCTGCCCCTTTGGGGCTGTTTCCACAGCCTCATGGTAACCAGTGATTCCAGGCAGTTGGCAAATGGAAATGTAGCTGACAGACTCTCAGTAACTTTGCTCACATATAGGAGGTGGAGGCTTGATGGTGTAAACAAGCCCCCAAATATCACCCAGCAAAGTCTGTTATTGGATGGATGAGAGGAGAAGGAATTTACCTCTTAAAAACAAAGTAGGTGGGGAGGATTTTTAATCTAATCTGTCATCTGGAGGTGGTTGCAATTCATTATTGTGAATATTATTGTGAGGGAGTGCTTTGAAAAATCTGCTGCTAAGCAAAAAGAAGCCTCTCCCACAGGTTACAACAAATGCTTTCACGGCCACCATTAACTCTTAAAGCAGCCACGGAGACAACAAGACCTGGAATGAGTTGGTACAGCAGAAAAGGGCCAAGATTGTGTTACCCTATACCATTATCAGGAATTAGTCCAGTATTTACAGTATTTGCTTTCTTGTTTGCTTGTTTTCTGTATTTTTCTGATTATGGCCTTCCCAAAGCAGCTTTCGTACCTTATACCAGACCTGCCATCTTGCAAAACCTGGAGGATTCAAGAAGGTACAATCTAAAAAAGTAATTTCCAAGATCTGACTAGCAGCTCGTCTTTTGCAGCACCACAAAGAAAACGATGAGCCTAAGGACCTCTAGTTATGAATTAGAAGAAGTGTGCCTCTGAGATCTAAGGCCCTGGATCATCTCTAGGACACAGGAATAAGATGGGCCTCTGCAAAATGAATGAAGTCTGAAAAGGATGGCAAAGCAAAGAATTGAGCTATTGTGGTTTGAAAGGCATGAGGTAGACAGTTGCCTTAAAGGAGGAACCATCAACTGCTGGCCTTTGGTTGAATTTGAGAAGTGCTCACAAGCCCCAAAACACATGAAACAAGAAGAGAGGGAGGGAAGAGACACGTCTGCCATCTCACACACATCTCATTTTCTTTCTCTTCTTCCCTTCTGCCAACCATTCAGGGAAAGAAACAGAAGTTGAAGTGGTACAGCAGCAGCAAAGTGGCACAACTGTTTGTATGGGAGGCGGTGATTGCTGCGAGTCAATTTGGCCTGTTGCCCACCTCCACCTCATCATGGCTGTTTGGAGAAAAAATATACCAACCAAGGATGGGAATTTGCTTGCTTACCTTGTTTGATCTCCCACCCCCACCACAGTTAATGGCATTCCCTCAGTAGTCTCCAAGGGCTCTCCTCATTGTGACAGATGCTCCATCCTCCTCAGTTTTGTCTCCAAGGCAAAATCAGCAGCAAGAGCAATGGAGCTTCCAAGTAAAACAGGTCCCCTCATGCCAGCTGTCAGGTTCAAACTGCATTGTGGTGAAAGGCCAGAGCTGTCGGGCCTTGCAATCAAATAGGAACTTCTCTCCTTAGCAGACTGCTGCTTCCAGGAGGATCCCACTGACCCTGCCTGGTGCCATCGTAAAGCGGCTTCTAAATAAAAGCAAATGCAACAGAGTTTTAAAAAATACAAAAGATCAACATTAAAATAGAAGCAAACTATGAACAGCACTACAAAGAATTTAATACATACCATTAAAATGTTTAAAGTCAGATAAAAAAACAGGACAATGAAAGGAGTACAGGACACTCTTAAAAGCCCTTTCTTTGAAAACCTTCCCTTTGAAAAGGATGTGGGAATAATAATAAAAATGTCTTCACCTGCCAAAAGTAGGATGAGACAGGCTTAATAAGGAGATTTAAAGGGTAAAAAAAGCAAGAAGGGGTTGTGAATCCAGGGGAACAAATAGAGCACCTAAGAATGTATTAGGTCCTTCTGGCATCAGTGTCATTATCATAACATTTACAGTTTCACAAGACTTTGCCTGTGGGAATGCTCCCTGGCACCTCAAACTGAGACCTCTGGAAGGGGAATAGCAGCATAAGTACTTGGGTATCACTTTACACTCCACTGGCATTGAACAGGATCTTGGCCAGAACATTAAAGAGCAAGTGCGCCTAAATTCCCTAAAGGCACCAGCTCTCATATGACCCTGGAAGCTAAGCTCAGCTATGATGGAAGGGTCAGCCCTGGTTAGTGTTTGGATGGGAGAGCATCAATGAATGCATCAATGAACCAGATGCTGTAGGTTATATTGCAGAGGAAGGAACTGGCAAAACCATCTCTGAGTATTCCTTGCCTATGAAAACCCTATGAAATTCATGGGGTTGCCACAAGTCGACAGGAGACTTGAAAGCGCATGCGCGCACACACATCTTTTCTGCTGTATCCTGCTCATTCTTATCTGGGAATAAGGTGCAGCGAACCCATGTAACTATATATATAACTGCCTTGCTGATTAGGCTTTGGCTGTTGTAGTTGGATCAATAAAGTTTAATTTATTGTTGTAGTAGCAATGCCTTAATGGCAGCTGAGGCACATAACTTGTAGCTGATTCATGTTTCAGGATAATACAGGCTCATGACAAAGCCACAATGGCAATGTTGGGTAAGAAGGTTGTATTCTGCCAGCAGTAATTTACCAATCTGTATTAGTGGGGTACATCTATCTAGTTCTAGGATATCGTCTTGGGCAATTAACTATGATATAAAGCTGGCTAAAGAGTTGTAGTGGTTTGAGTGTTGGACTAAGGCTATATAAGATCAGAGGTTGAATCCTCATTCAGCCACGGAAACCTCTTGGGTGATGCTGGGAAAGTCACACTTTCTTAGCCTTAGAGGAAGGCAGTGGCAAACCTACTCAGATTAAATATTGCCAAGAAAATCCTGTGGCCACAAACCATAGACAACCTAAAGGCACAGACACTCTGAGGAAAGAATGGAGACTGCTGAGAATGTCGCTCCTGGTCAGATCCTGTGAAGGCTGTGCTGTGGACAGCAACGTGCAAAGTGCCAATCTCCAGAAAATAGATATCTGGTGCATATAACAGGAAGGGATTTAATGTTACTGACTCTACAACATCCCTTCTTCCAAAGTAGCTTAGGGAATGGCATTATAGTGGAAGAAAGAACCAGAACTCTGCTGCTATTTCCACCAATTTATGGTTTATTTATTGTTTTTATATCCTGCTTTTCCAACAAAGATAGGGATCAAGGCAGCCAGCAAGAATAAAACATAAAGTTTTGAAGCCTCTCAAATATATAAAAAATAATTTTTAAAATAAACATTTTATTTTTAAATAAAAAAATAAAAGTATCTCAAATATTAAAAAAAATAGTTTTAATTGTAAAAATAAAAATAAGTTTACAAAGCAGTGAAAAACATAGCAGTGAAAAGAAATAAACAGCCTCCAACCAATGAACACTTTTAAAAGAATTAAAAGAACTGGCAAATGTAATCTCACAGCCATTGGCAATAACCTTTGAGAACTCCTGGAGAACAGGAGAAGTCCCAGCAGACTGGAGGAGGGCAAATGTTGTCCCCATTTTCAAAGATGGTAAAAAGAAGAGCCTAATAATTATTGCCCAGTGAGTCTAACATCAATACCAAGAAAGATTCCAGAGTGGATCATTAAACAGAAAGTCTGTGAACATTTAGAAGGGAATGCCATAATCACAAAAGGTTGAGATGGTTTTCTGAGAAACAAGTCATGCCAAACTAATCTGAGCTCCTTTTTATGATAAAATTACCAGGTTGGTAGATGAAGGGAATGTTGTGGATATAGCATATCTTGATTTCAGGAAGACATTGGACAAGATTGCCCCATGACATTCTTGCAAACAAGCTAGTAAAATGTGGGCTAGACATGCAACTGTTAGGTGGATTTGTAACTGATTGACTGGCCAAACCCAAAGCATACTCAGCAATGGCGCCTCTTCATCTTGGAGAGAAGTGACCAGTGGAGTGCCACAGGCTTGTGTCCTGGACCTAGTGCTAGTCAATATCTTTATCAATGACCTGTATGAAAGAATAGATGGCATGCTTATCAAATTTGCCGATGACACCCAATTAGGAGTAGCTAATACCCCTGAGGAGAGGATCAAAATTCAAAATGACTTTAAAAGCTGGGCAAAAACTAACAAAATGAATTTCAACAGGGAGAAATGTAAGGTACTGCACTTAGGCAGAAAAAAATGAAGTGCATAGATATAGGATGGAGGACATTTGGCTTAACAAGATGACATGTGAAAGGGATCAAGGAATTCCAGTAGACCACAAGTTGAACATGAGTCAACAGTGGTAGAATTCAAAGATATAGCTGTGTTCATCTGTACAATCAGTACGTAGAGAGACTAACTAAAGAAAGTTGGCAGCGTGAACTTTTGTAGACTCAAATCTACTTCCTCAGATGCATTCAGTGGAGTGGTAAACCAGGGACAGACTTACATATGTCCTGGGTGTGTGAGAATTTCAATTTGAATTCAAAATCCTTTGTGTATTGAAATGAAGTGACAAGCTCAGTCAACAGTTAAGAAGGCCAATGCACCTCTAGTCTGCATTAATAGAAGTATAGTGTCTAGATCAGGGTGGCATTCAGTTGTCCCCAAACGGTGGTCTTTAAGGGATGTTGGGATTCAACTCGCAGAATCTCAGACTATCGGCCAACATGGCTGAGCCTTCTGGGAGCTGAAATCCACAATCTCTTAAAGGGAACCATTTGGGGACCACTGGTCTAGATCAAAGGAAGTAATAGTACCACTCTATTCTGCTTTGGCCAAGCCTCACCTGGAATACTGTGTCCAGTTCTGGGTACCACAATTAAAAAGGATGTTGACAAGCTGGAGCGTGTCCAAAGGAGGGCCACCAAAATGGTGAAGGATCTGCAAACCATGCCTTAATGGAAACTAGGTATGTTTAGCCTGGAGAAGAGATGGTTAAGTGGTGATATGATAGCCCTGTTAATGTATTCAAATGGGCGACATATTGACGATGGAGTAAGCTTGTTTTCTGCTGTTCCAGAGAATAGGCCCCGGAAAAATGGATGCAAGCTAAAGAGATTCCACCTAAACATGAGGAGGAACTGTCTGAAAGTAAAAGTTGTTCAAGTGTTTAACACACTGCCTTGGAGAGTGGTGGAATCTCCTTCTTTGGAGATCTTTAAACAAAGACTGGATGGCCATCTGTCAGGGGCTTTGATTGTGATTCCTGCATGGCAAGGGGTTGGACTGGATGGCCCTTGTGTTCTCCTCTATGATTCTATGATTCTAACATCCCTTTCATTAACAAGCTAGCTTGAATCTTACAGTCCTGTCTAAAGAGAAAAAGAAACAGATTTGCCTATTGGTAAATGGATGATATAAAGGTATCCAACCAAAATTTCATGAGCAAAAAGCTCCTGAGTCTGGGAATAACCACTGAGAAGGCCCATGCCCAAAACCTGACCAATCATGCCTCTAGATACTACCAGGACCAAGACTCCCAAATATATAATCCATCACCCTTGACCCAGCAGATAAATCACAACCATTTGCAAACATGTAATCCACTGAATTGCTTAGCAATATTAGCATAACTGGCACTTTTCAGGCACTGCTCCTGACTGTCTGGAGAGCATATTTCTGTCTGCACAGAGAAAGGAATTGTGTGCTTCCAAGTATTGCTTGATTGCAGTTCCCAGCATTCCTCACCACAGATGATACTAACAAGAACTAGAGTTGCCTAACAACATTTAGAGGACAACAGGATTGCCATTCATGCCTCACAAAATTCCATGCTTGAGTATCCTCAATCAACCAATATGCAGGATGTAGATCCAGACGTTTGCCCTTAAAGTTGCACATTAGAACTGCTTAAAGGTCAACCCAGCATGGCATAGTGGTTTGGGAGTTGAACTATGACCCTGGAGACCAGGGTTTGAATTCCTGCTCAGTCATGGAAATGCACTGGGTGACCTTAGACAAGCCACACACTCTCAGCCTCAGAAAACCCTATGATAGGGTTGCCTTAGGGCCACCATAAGTTGGAAACGACTTGAAGGAACACAACAACAACAACAACAACAACAACAACAAAGGTCAATCAAAGAGTGGCTCCAAACTGAATCTCATCTGCCATAATGCCTCCTGTGAAGTGTGACAGGTACAACTGTAGCTCCCAGCCCTGCAGTCTGATAGTCATAGATGGAAGCTTCAGGAACAGGATTACTGCAGGCACTTGTAGCAGCATCCTTGTGACAGTCACAGCCACTCCAAATGTGGTTGCTGTTGTTGTGTGTCTTCAAGTTGTTTCTGACTTATGGTGATCGTAAGGCGACTCTGTCTTGGGTTTTTTTTTGTTTTGTTTTGTTTTTTGCAAGATTTGTTTGGAGGACGTTTGCCATTGCCTTCCCTTGAGGCTGAGAGCATGTGACTTGCCCAAAGTTATCCAGTGGGTTTCATGGCTGAGCTGGGAAATTGAATTCTGGTCACCAGAGTTTTAGTCCAACACTCAAACCACTATGTCACATTGGCTCTCCAAATGTGCTTACCCTAACCCTAACCATAACCTTAGCTAAACTAGAAGGCCACTGTCCACTTTAGAGATAACAGCTTCCAGAATTTGGAACAGCATCCCTATATTAAATCTCCAAATAAGTAGAATGATCCCATTTATTTTAAGCATATAGTTGGTGGGTTCAAAGGCCTACCAACTATATGCTTAAAAGAGCAGTGAAGTGTTAAATGCCAACACAGCATTCATGGTACTAAAAAAAAAGATTATGTGTGATTATATGTTTTGAAGTACACCAAACAAGTACAAAGACAGCAAAGCAATTTCTTTATCAGGATAAAAGTTCACAATGTGGCATATGAGCTTTTGAGTTACATAAAACCGTTTCTTCAGACTGGATGCAATTAAAAATGGGAAACAGATGTTTCTAAGAAAGGGCAAAGCATTTAGCCCAATCTGCTCCTGTCTTAAGATGACAATTAAAAAAATATATATTGCTCACTAATGAAGGGCTATGCACTTCTGTACAGCCATTTGCTCAGGCATCTCTCTGAAGCTGGTTATATAATATCAATAAACATAATAATAAAACAATAAAACAGTCCAAGATTCACTTACACCAAAGATCACAGACTAATTTTACACTGGGGCATGCTTAGCTTGAAGACCACATTATAAGCATACTCTTACGAACATCTATCCAAAACCAAGTCCCATTAATTTGGATAGGGCTTTCTCCCAGCTCAATATGTTCTGGGAATACTACTTTAGAAATAGCAAATACAGCTGGTATTAGATCTTGTCCTAGCATCAGTGTTTTAAACTAAGCTGAGCAATAAGGTTTACGTTTGAGTTTGGGATGATCAAAGCTCCGTTTCCCAATATGGAGAGGCCTACTGTCTGTAGAGGAGAGCATCTTGTAGCCATGGATACTTTCTGCACATTTGAAAACTTGATCAAAATTATCATTAGACTTGCCGTTTATCTTTTTTACAGGCTGTTTTCCTCTTCTTAAGAAAAATGAGCCCAAACCTACTTGGAGAAGTGCTTTTCAGACTTTGATGGCGTATTAAGACATCTCTCCATGCCTAAGCAAGTGTTTTGCTTCTCAATAACTTCCTTGAAAGGAATGGATAATGAGAGAAGTTGCTCATTTTCTAATTTCTTCTTTTTCTCAGTTGAATGGATTTAATGAATTCAGTTTAAGAAATAATATGTTTTAGAATGAAGGCATTAATGTAATTTCCCGTCCAAAGAAGCATTACAACAAAGCATTTTTGCTAAAAGTTTCCATCTTGAACAATTATCTGTCCTCTGCTAATACTTAGCTTCATTAGAATCGGTACTTTCTCTTTCTGCATATGAAGATGGCCTTTCATTAAGTATCATTTAAATAACTTGCTTTAGAAAATAAATGTGATTTAATAAAATTGACCAATACTTTACAAACAGCGAATGGAACTAAACAGAATGTGTTGGGGATCTTGCTAGCTTAAGATGTGAAGCTGATATTTTCTAAAGAATTTTAAAAACTTGAAGAGAGACCCATAAAGTCCTATATGGATTAGGTCCAGGCTATCTGACAGATCATATCGCCCGAGCTGGTAGAATTCAGAGACATAGCTGTGCTAATCTGGATCAGTATGCAAAGGGATCTTCTAGCACCTTTGAGACTAAGGTTGTATCCTCATTGTAGAAATAATCCAGTTTGACACCACTTTAACTGCCATGGCTCAATGCTATGCAATGTTGGAATTATAGTTTGTTGTGGCACCAGAGCTCTCTGAGATAAGGCAAAATGTCCCATGAAATTACAGTTCCCAGAATTCCATAGCATTGAGCCATGTCAGTTAAAGTAGTCTCCAACTAGATTATTTCTGCAGTGTGGATGCAGCCTAAGAGAAACAAGTCGGTAGCATAAGCTTTCCTAAACTTACCATATATACTCGACTATAAGTTGGCCTCATGTATAAGTCAAGGGCTGGTTTGGGGGCCAAAATTAAGCTGCTTTGGGTCACTTTGGAGGTATACTGTTAAAACAACAAGCACATCTTAAGAGGCCAGAAGCTGCACCAAAGCTGCGCTCTAGTCCTTAGGACTGGAGTGTGGCTTTGGCATGGCTTCTGGCCTCTTAGGACTCACGTAGCATTTAAACAGCATACTTCCAAAGTGACCCAAAGCAGCTTTATTGTGGCCTGTCTGTTCAGGCCCTAAGTCTACTTCATTAGATGCAGATCAGACATAGCTCCCAATGCAAGCTTACTTGGACCCTAAGACCCACAGGAGGGCCCCTTCTCCCAGTCCTGCAACTTTCACAAGTATGACTGGTGGGAACATGAGAAACAGCCTTCTCAGTGGCTGCCCTTACACTTTCGAACTCTGCTGTACTTCTGTTGAAAGGCCAACACTTTCCACCCCCTTAGATAGGCTTTTAAGACTTAAAAAGGGCTGGAAATCCTGTATTGTTTTAAATTGTATTGTTTTTTTGTAAATTATATATTGTTTTCAAAATCTTCAAAATTTAAGATTTATGTTTTTAATACGGTTCTTAGTTTAATACCCTTTTAATGTGGCTTGTTGTATATTTGTAATTGTAATCTTTTAATACGTAATGCCTTTTAATGCCTTGAGTTCCAGCCTTGAGGAAAAAGTGGGATGCAGATAAAGCAAATAAGCAACCAAGGCAGTGAAGGGGAATGTGTGTCAGAGGAAGCATCACTGGCCAGAACAACTGGCTGTGACAAAAGTGTGGAGGGGGACCGCTTTATCGTCCCTCGCTTTTTGTATGGAATTTATTTTTTTGGTTATCTTTTAAACAATGAATTTTAAATGATGAATTATAAATGTAGATTGTTTTAGAATGTGTATGTCTTATCTGTCCTTTTAAATTGTTGCGTGTTTTAATTAATATGTTTTAATCAACATTGTGCATTGTTGATTTGTTGTTGTTCCCCACTTTGATCCATGGCAGGAAGGCAGGTAAGAAATAATAATAATAATAATAATAATAATAATAATAATAATAATGATAATAATAATAATAATAATAATAAATAATTTTCACTGACACCAATGAGTTGCAAATTAGCTATGTGTTCCAGAGACTGCATAGTTCAGGTTCTTGTTCAGGTTAAATTATGGAAACAAGGGAGTCTGGAAATATCAGATGTTGTAGTCTCTTCTGCAACCACCATTGCAGAACATCCTGCTACCGGCCTCAGTGCCATTGGAGCAATGATAGTATAGGAATTTCATGTACTGTACTGAGGAGACCTGTATTAGCAATGGAGGGGATTGACAGCACCCCATGGCTCCTCAGCCAACCTCCTGAGCTCTTCAAGAAAGCTAAGGAGAAGGAAATAACTGATGACAAGTTTTTAAAAAGAGAAACAGAAAAAGTAAAGTATATGCAACAGTGATGAGGAGGACATTTGGAAGGAAGTCAGTAGATAAATGTATTAAAATCAATCAAATGTGATGTTGTCTGAGGAATTTCAGTTGTGATTATAAGAAAGCAACAAATGTAATAAGTTAATGAAAAGGAGAGAAATCTGGAATATACACAAAAGTCCTTGAATAAACTAATCAATTTGAGCACTTGCATGGATTCAATATTCTGGTCAGAAGGTATCATATTAAATTGGGAGACCATCCTGAGGGAAATGATAACAGACCCATGTCAAGCTCTCATGGCTTTGAGTGATGGCAATGTGGTGTGAATAGTACAAGCTTCAAGCTCCAGAGCATGCCTCCAAAAAGACTGAACCACTAACTACTAATAAAAGTTCAGAGAGTCAGAGTGAGTAAGATCCAAAAGATCTTAAAATGCTCAAAACTGAATTCAAAAGGGAAGAATGTCCAAATATTACCTAATGTCCACCCAGAGAGATAAAGGACAGGCTATATAACATCATGCTGGCTACTTTTGCACAGCAGGAGAAACTTGAACTGAACTGCTTCTCCTGGTTAACGCTGGCATTAGCATTAGTGACTGTAGACTGTGCATAATTGAAAACTAAAGAATAAATGCATAAATGGAAGTTACAAATAAGACAAAGTATATTCAGTGTCAAACGTCTTAATAATTTCAAGAAAATAAAAGTAGATAAATTATCAAGGCATGGAGGAAAAAAACCAAATGTGTATTTACATCAGAAGCACAAATATGGCTAATGGACCTCATTGTTCTAGAACCCCCATTTTCCCCTCAAGGCAAAGTGTACATCACTTTATTAAATACTAAAATTAAATTAGATTAAATTAAATTAAAATGACAGTTGAGATCAATGTATGACTGACCATGCTACTTGCCAAATTTTTTGCCTAACAATATCCTAGCCAAAGTGCATTCAAGGCACTTGAGGTTGGAGAACTGGGAAATGATGTCTACAGCACTCACCTTGTTGTGGGGTGCCTTGAAAACAGGCAGCTGGAAAGATCCACCATGGCTTCTTCACAACTGCGTATCCCAAGTCTTCCCATGACTAGAATTGTGCTATGAACCTCGTTTTCCAGTGCCCTGATCTCCAACCTCGATCTTCAGTGCTTTGGAGACATTTCAGTCAGGATGCTGCCATGCTATTTGGGTAGCATGTTTGGGGAGAACATTTGGTCATTCATGAGTATAAACACAGATCTCCAGCAGTTATGATATCTATGCCCAGCAGATACAATAACTGTTGAACAGGATACCAGGCAACAATAGCAAGCGATCCAGACCTAGGTTACTTGGTATTAGACTTCTCCACCAACAAGTGATTCCTCTTAATCATGACAGTATTATTTCATAGTTCCATAGTGGACAAAAGGCAACCTTCCAGATGTTTTGGATTGTTCCTCCCAGCATTTCTTGTCATAGGTTATGTGGCCTAGAGCAGATGGAATATACCAGCCAACATCTAGAAATGTGTGTGTGCCAAATCTTAGAAACGTATCCTCTTCTAAGCCAGGCAAGGGAGCTGTCCAACTATATCAGCAGCTGAAGGTCTTAATGATCACTAAGAGAAGAGCAGCCCAGAAAGTTACTAGACTAGAACAGGTTTATGGAAGCTGTTCATTAGTAGCTTCCAAGAACCAACTCAGGATCAGAGTATTCGGCTTGGCTGCCCAAAACATCATGATGTGTTAGTGGAGGCCCAATCCTAACAATACAAATGATCATTTCTTTAGGGATCCTTCCAGTCCTTTGTTGCTCCTGACTGAGCAAGCCAGAGCAGAAAACAAGAGGTTTGACATGGGAGATCAGTGGGGAAGTTTGAGAGGGAGTCCAAAAAGTAGCCCAAATCTAGACCTTCCTGTGGAACTCTAGCTGATCAAGCATCTGAACCCCACCACAAAGGCATCAATGTAACTGGATGTTAAGCAGAATGAAAAGCTTTTGTTGTTGTTGTCACTGTTGTTAACTGTCCTCAAGGCGATGTTGACCCGTGGCGACCCTATGGATGAAACATCTCCAAAACCCTTTGTCCTCCACTGCTCTGCTTAATTCCTGCAAACCAATACCAATGAACTTAATGGAGTCCATCCATCTAGTCTGCAGCCTTCCTCTCTTACTTCCCTCCACCTTTTCTAGCACTATTGCTTTTTCCAGTGAGTCCTCTCTTCTCATGATATGTCTGAAATATGACAGCCTAAGTCATACTTGGCTTCACCAGGGAGAATTCCAGCTTGATCTGTTCTAGGACCCATTTGTTTGTTCTTTTGGCTATACTCAGGATCCTCAACAGTCTTCTCCAGTACCACATCTCAAATGAATTGATTTTCTTCCTATCTTTTTCCTTAACTGTCCAGCTCTCACATCCATATATGGTAACAGGGAATACAATGGCTTATATGATTCTAATTTTTGGGCTCAGTTGTATATCTTTGCATTTTAGATTTTTTTCCTAGTTCTTTCGTAGCTGCTGTCCCCATTCTTAATTTTCTTCTGATTTCCTGGCTGCAGTCTCTGTTCCTAGCAATGTTTGATTCCAGGTATGAGAATTCTTTTACTATTTCTATTTCCTCATTGTCTAAGGCCCGGTACATACTGGCTTTACGTGATGCACTTGTCACATGCTAGAGTTGCCTGGGGGTGGAGCACCCACATGCCCCTCAACCCTTCCATGTGATGAGGGCATAACAATGACAGCACCCTGTTTACAGGGATGCCATCATTGTTGCACAAGCGCCACAGCATAGAAAGGACCCACTTTTTGCGGGTTCTTTTCCCACCAGCGGGAAGCTGTGAGGTTTGCCCGCTTCGGCTTCCTGCCGGCGGGAAAGTAGGCACTGGCAGACTGCCCTTTTTGGGCAGTCTGTACCATGCCTATGTTAAATTTGTGTAGAATTTCACTGGTCATTATTTTTGGGTTTTTTTATGTTCAACAGTAGGCCTGCCTTTGCACTTTCTTCCTTGATCTTCCTTAGTAAGCATTCCAAATCTGTGAAGTTTTCAGCTAGTACTATGGTGTCATCTGCATATCTTAGATGTTGATATTCCTTCCTGCTTTTCTTATAATATATTCTGCATACAAGTTGAACAGATAAGGTGAAAGGATACAGCCTTGTCTGACCCCTTTGCCAACTGGGAACCATTCTATTTCTCCATGTTCTGTTCTGACAGTTGCCTCTTGTCCTGAGTACAGATTTCTCATCAGGACTATCAGATGTGTGATCACTCCCATGTCTTTGAGGGCATTCCATAGCCTTTCAGGGTCTATGCAATCAAATGCTTTGCTGTAGTCTATAAAGCACATGCTGATTTTTTTAAAAAAAATTGGAATTCCCTGGTGTGCAGCTTTAACCATCATATGTATGCAATGTGATCCCTAGTACTTCTTCCTTTCCTGAACCTCGCTTGGATCTCTGAGATTTCTCTCTCCATGTATGGTTGAAGTCTATGTTGCACAATTTTGAACAGAATTTTACTTGTGTGGGAGATCAGTGCAGTCTTTTGTGTCTCATTTTTTGTGTATGGGAATGTATATTGACCGCTTCCAATCTGTTGGCCATTGTTTTGTTTTTCATATCTGTTGACATATGTTGGTTGGCCCTAGAGTTGATTCTGTCAATATGGATTGCAACAGTTAAATTGGAATATGATCTGCTCCTGGTGATTAGTTTTTTGCCATTACTCTTATTGCGGATTCCACCTCACTTTTTAGAATTTGGGATTCATGTTCATATGGCTCTTCATTCCATGTGACCTTCATGTTGTCATCTCTTTTATATAACCCTTCTGTGTATTGCATCCAACATCTTTTTATTCCTTCCTGGTCTTGAATTATGCTATTTTTATTGTCACAGAGCATCCCGTTCCTTGGTTTGAATTTTCCTTTGATCTCCCAGATCTTGTGAAATAGCCCTTTTTGTTGTTGTCTTCTGCATTGGTTGCAGTAATTTTCTTTATCTTTCTGCACTAGCTGTTGTACTGTTGCATTCATTGTTCTTAATTTGTTTCTATCTCCCTTTTGTTTTTTCTCTCTCTTCTTTTCTTTATTGCTTGTATTGTTTTATCTGTCATCCATGGTTTTTTCTTTTTCATTTTGTCTATTGAAAGTCTGTCTGCATTCTTCTTTTATTATGTCCCTGGCTTCAGATCTAGTTGCTCGGCTTCTCTGTCTATTATACTTAGTAGCACAAATCTGTTTTTATGTTGTCAATAAATTCTGTTGAGATATTGTTTAGATCATATTTTTATATGGTGACTGGTTTTGTTTCCATCTTGAGTTTTATTCTTATTTTTGATATGAGTAATTCGTGATGTGTACTACAGTTAGCACCTGGTCTAGTCTTGACCACTAGTATAGAGCTCCACCATCTTTTGCTTCCAATTATATTATCTATTTGATTTTTGTGTTGGCCATCTGGTGATGTCCATGTGTATAGTCTGCTTTCTGGTTGTATGAAAAACTAAGTCCATTGTAATGGTTCACCAATGGTATCTTACCCCAGTTAAACTGGTTTGTATGTCTACCAAAGCCAATCCAAATTGCTGGAAGGGCTGTGATAGTAGGGGAAACTTTGTACATATGTGGTTGGATTGTCCCTTAGTGCGTGGCGAATACTGGGAAGAAATCTTGCAGCTAATCTCCAAGATCACTAAACAAAGCATACAATCATCATCACTTCTGCTCCTATTCTCCTTTTTTTATGGATGAGAACAAAGCCCTGCAACACAAAGAACTTATTGGTTTCTTTTTCACTGTTGCCAGACTTGATATAGCTAAGGACTGGAAAACTGGAAAGTTGAACATTGCAGAATGGTGGACTAGACTTTGCAACCTTTGGAACCTAGTTAATGGAGAAAATTGCATGCAGTAATAACAGAGCAAGATGCTTACACTCTGGATTGACTTTCCACATAATTTGGCATCCACTTATTAAATACATCAAGCAGGACTTGGTTTCTAGACATCCCCCAAACATATCTAAATTTTTATGGAAAGATGTCTTCCAGGATTCCTGGATGCACCTTTCATTTACAATTTCCAGGACATTATTTTGGGTTATGGTTTAATTGCAGCTTTTTCACCCTTCTAGCCCCCTTAGGTTGGTCAGGAGTGGTGCCATTTCCCCCCTCTTTCATTCTGAGAAACAGCATGCATTGAACAGAGACTGTTCTGTTGGTTTCAACTGTTATCCTTTTTATGTCTTTTTAATAAAGAAATTATAGTTTGCGCTTGTCCTCAACCTTATTTTGTCTTTTAGGGGGAGGGAATTATTTTGATTAGCTTCTAAGGTCCTGCAGGGAATGCCTGGAGGAGCTTTTCTTTCAAACTTGTAAACCCAGTGCACTTCTCTTAACACTGGAGTTTACCACACGGGAGGAATTTCTCTGAGGTGAGTTACAGACCGCCCAAAACGGGAGGTCTGCCGCCTCCACCGGTTGCTGCATCCGGGAACTGCAGCGGCCAAACCATGCAGTTCCCGGGCGCAGCCAGAAAGAAGCCCCGAAATGGCACTTCTTTCTGGGCCCCGGAAGTAGCATTGCAAGACGCTAGTAGCGCCACAAGGCACTAGTAGTGCACTCATGGCGTCACTTCCGCTGCACGATGTCTGGACGCTATGTGTCCACGACGTCAAAATGGCAGCCCCTGTGTGGACGGGCACCGCCATTTTGTATGGACTCGGTCCGTACTAGGGTTGAGGGGCATCAGGAAGTGACGCCCCTTCTCAACCCTAACACGCCCCTTCCTGACCCTAGCACGCCCCTTCGGCGCATCTGTAACGCGCCTTAATTTCAAACTAAAAGAAACTGGGGCCAGAATGCATTCACGTGAATTCGCTAATTCAGCGAATTTACGTGAATTCGAATTGCATTCAAACTGACTTCCCATTGCCCGAAAATAGCTTGCCATTGCCTAAAATTGCATCAAGCAATAACATGAAACCCCATGATTGCATTCGGGTTGCCAGTGGATTATACTTCCAATTTCTCTTGTCTGATAAACTCCACTGTCACGGGTCAAGGCAAACCTCCTCCGAACAAATCTTGCCTAGATCTCCCTCAGGGTTGCCATAAGTCAGAAATGACTTGAAGGCACACAACACATACAGAACCGCCAGTATGTACCCAAAGGCAGATATTTAGGGAGCAGCAGTGTCACTCCACTTAGGGTGCCACTTGGTGCAGTCCACACCCCCTCCACACCAGGAGCGTAGCCAGGATTTTAGGAAGGGGAGGGTCCAGACTAAGTGCCACCATTATGATGGGTCTTGGGTGTGGTGGCATGGCGGCACACAACATTCATTGTATTTAACAGAATGAGAGGGGGGGTCCGGACCCCATGGACCTCCCGCAGCTACATCCCTGTCCACACACACCCCTTTGGCAAGCTAGAATCTCTGTGCTCCAGGGGAAGAAGGCCATGGCAAACCCTCTCTGAACAAACCTCACCAAGAAAACCCCGCAATAGATCTCCCTCAGAGTTGCCAGAAGTCGGAAACACACACAGAGGCGAAACACACAGCCCGTATCTCCCAAAACATAGACATTTGGGAAACAGCAGTGTCCCCACCGGGAAGGGTGTCAAGGTGCAGAGTCACACCCCCTGCACTCCAGGTGGGCAAGCCACTTCTGTTCCAAAGGGAGATATTTGGGGAGCAGTGGTGTCACCCCCAGTAAGGGTGTCACTCGGGGCAGTCCGCACCACCTGCACCCCACTCTCTCTCCCAAAGGCAGACATTTGGGGAGCAGGAGTGTCACCCCACTGAGGGTGTCCCTCAGGGCAATCCCCACCCCCTGCACCCCACTCTCTCTCCCAAAGGCAGACATTTGGGGAGCAGGAGTGTCACCCCACTGAGGGTGTCCCTCAGGGCAATCCCCACCCCCTGCACCCCACTCTCTCTCCCAAAGGCAGACATTTGGGGAGCAGGGGTGTCACCCCACTGAGAGTGTCACTCAGGGCAGTCCACACCCCCTGCACCCCACTCTCTCTCCCAAAGGCAGAGCTATACAGCTTAGGTCCAGATTATTTGAGAGACCGTATCTCCCTATACAAGCCTGCCAGAGCCCTAAGATCTTCTGGGTAAGGCTTCATTGCGGTTCCCCCACCATTGTAGGCTCCCTGGTGAGGACATGAGAGAGAGCCTTCTCGGTGGCTGCTCTTGCCCTCTGGAATGACCTTCCACGAGAAGCAAGGCTGGCCTCCTCATTTGCTGGCCTTTTGTCAGCAGGCACAAATGGCTCTGTCCAGGCAGGTTTTTAATGTGTAGTTATGGGATGGGTTTTATATAAGGGATGAGTATTGTGATTTTATTGTGGGTTTTATATTTGTAATTTTATATTGTTTTTAACTGATGTTTCAATTTTTTAAATTGCAATGTGTTTTTAAAATTGGTATTGTGAGCCAATTTGGGGAGAAAGGTAGGATAGAAATCGGTTAATTAATTAATTAATTAATTAATAGGGCAGACATTTGGAAACCAGTGGGTGTCACCCACTGAGAGTATCCCTTGGGGAAGTACACACCCTTGCACACAACTCTCTCTCCCAAAGGCAGACATTTGGGGAGTTGGGGTGCCACTTCACTGAGAGTGTCACTTGGGGTGGTCTGCACCCCCTGCACCCCACTCTCTTTCCCAAAGGGAACTCAGAGGGAAGAGGGAAAACACACACACACACACACACACAACTGAGGGAGAGTGGGAGGAATGACACTACTGCCGAAAGGGGAGTGAGAAGTGTGCGGGTCGCACTGGGTGAAACCCTTAGTGGGGTGACACCCCTGCTCCCCAAATGTCTGCCTTTGGGAGAGAGAGTGAGGTGCAGGGGGTGGGGATTGCCCTGAGGGACACCCTCAGTGGGGTGACACCCCTGCCCCCCAAATGTCTGCCTTTGGGAGAGAGAGTGAGGTGCAGAGGGTGCAGAGTGCCCTGAGTGACACCCTCAGTGGGGTGACACCCCTGCTCCCCAAATATCTACCTTTAGGAGAGAGAGTGGAGTGTGGAGGGTGCGGAGTGCCCTGAGTGACACTCTCAGTGGGGTGACACCCCTGCTCCCCAAATGTCTGCCTTTGGGAGAGAGAGTGGGGTGCAGAGGGTGCGGAGTGCACTGAGTGACACCCTCAGTGGGGTGACACCCTTGCTCCCCAAATGTCTGCCTTTGGGAGAGAGAGTGGGGTGCAGGGGGTGGGGATTGCCCTGAGGGACACCGTCATTGGGGTGACACTCCTGCTCCCCAAATGTCTGCCTTTAGGAGAGAGAGTGAGGTGCAGAGGGTGCGGAATGCCCTGAGTGACACCCTCAGTGGGGTGACACCCCTGCTCCCCAAATGTCTGCCTTTGGGAGAGAGAGTGGGGTGCAGGGGGTGGGGACTGCCCTGAGGGACACCCTCAGTGGGGTGACACTCCTGCTCCCCAAATGTCTGCCTTTGGGAGAGAGAGTGGGGTGCAGGGGGTGGGGATTGCCCTGAGGGACACCCTCAGTGGGGTGACACTCCTGCTCCCCAAATGTCTGCCTTTGGGAGAGAGAGTGGGGTGCAGGGGGTGGGGATTGCCCTGAGGGACACCCTCAGTGGGGTGACACCCCTGCCCCCCAAATGTCTGCCTTTGGGAGAGAGAGTGAGGTGCAGAGGGTGCAGAGTGCCCTGAGTGGCACCCTCAGTGGGGTGACACCCCTGCTCCCCAAATATCTACCTTTAGGAGAGAGAGTGGGGTGTGGAGGGTGCGGAGTGCCCTGAGTGACACTCTCAGTGGGGTGACACCCCTGCTCCCCAAATGTCTGCCTTTGGGAGAGAGAGTGGGGTGCAGAGGGTGCGGAGTGCACTGAGTGACACCCTCAGTGGGGTGACACCCTTGCTCCCCAAATGTCTGCCTTTAGTAGAGAGAGTGGGGTGCAGAGGGTGCGGAGTGCCCTGAGTGACACTCTCAGTGGGGTGACACCCCTGCTCCCCAAATGTCTGCCTTTGGGAGAGAGAGTGGGGTGCAGAGGGTGCGGAGTGCCCTGAGTGACACCCTCAGTGGGATGACACCCTTGCTCCCCAAATGTCTGCCTTTGGGAGAGAGAGTGGGGTGCAGAGGGTGCGGAGTGCCCTGAGTGACACTCTCAGTGGGGTGACACCCCTGCTCCCCAAATGTCTGCCTTTGGGAGAGAGAGTGGGGTGCAGAGGGTGCGGAGTGCCCTGAGTGACACCCTCAGTGGGGTGAGACCCCTGCTCCCCAAATGTCTGCCTTTGGGGGAGAGAGTGGGGTGCAGAGGGTGCGGAGTGCCCTGAGTGACATTCTCAGTGGGGTGACACCCCTGCTCCCCAAATGTCTGCCTTTGGGAGAGAGAGTGGGGTGCAGGGGGTGCGGAGTGCCCTGAGGGACACCCTCAGTGGGGTGACACCCCTGCTCCCCAAATGTCTGCCTTTGGGAGAGAGAGTGGGGTGCAGGGGGTGCGGAGTGCCCTGAGGGACACCCTCAGTGGGGTGACACCCCTGCTCCCCAAATGTCTGCCTTTGGGAGAGAGAGTGGGGTGCAGAGGGTGCGGAGTGCCCTGAGAGACACCCTCAGTGGGGTGACACCCCTGCTCCCCAAATGTCTGCCTTTGGGAGAGAGAGTGGGGTGCAGAGGGTGCGGAGTGCCCTGAGTGAAACCCTCAGTGGGGTGACACCCCTGCTCTCCAAATGTCTGCCTTTGGGAGAGAGAGTGGGGTGCAGAGGGTGCGGAGTGCCCTGAGAGACACCCTCAGTGGGGTGAGACCCCTGCTCCCCAAATGTCTGCCTTTGGGAGAGAGAGTGGGGTGCGGAGGGTGCGGAGTGCCCTGAGTGACACCCTCAGTGGGGTGACACCCCTGCTCCCCAAATGTCTGCCTTTGGGAGAGAGAGTGGGGTGCGGAGGGTGCGGAGTGCCCTGAGTGACACCCTCAGTGGGGTGACAACCCTGCTCCCCAAATGTCTGCCTTTGGGAGAGAGAGTGGGGTGCGGAGGGTGCGGAGTGCCCTGAGTGACACCCTCAGTGGGATGACACCCTTGCTCCCCCAATGTCTGCCTTTGGGAGAGAGAGTGGGGTGCAGAGGGTGCGGAGTGCCCTGAGTGACACTCTCAGTGGGGTGACACCCCTGCTCCCCAAATGTCTGCCTTTGGGAGAGAGAGTGGGGTGCAGAGGGTACGGAGTGCCCTGAGTGACACTCTCAGTGGGGTGACACCCCTGCTCCCCAAATGTCTGCCTTTGGGAGAGAGAGTGGGGTGCAGAGGGTGCGGAGTGCCCTGAGTGACACCCTCAGTGGGGTGAGACCCCTGCTCCCCAAATGTCTGCCTTTTGGGGAGAGAGTGGGGTGCAGAGGGTGCGGAGTGCCCTGAGTGACATTCTCAGTGGGGTGACACCCCTGCTCCCCAAATGTCTGCCTTTGGGAGAGAGAGTGGCGTGCAGGGGGTGCGGAGTGCCCTGAGGGACACCCTCAGTGGGGTGACACCCCTGCTCCCCAAATGTCTGCCTTTGGGAGAGAGAGTGGGGTGCGGAGGGTGCGGAGTGCCCTGAGAGACACCCTCAGTGGGGTGACACCCCTGCTCCCCAAATGTCTGCCTTTGGGAGAGAGAGTGGGGTGCGGAGGGTGTGGAGTGCCCTGAGTGACACCCTCAGTGGGGTGACACCCCTGCTCCCCAAATGTCTGCCTTTGGGAGAGAGAGTGAGGTGCGGAGGGTGCGGAGTGCCCTGAGAGACACCCTCAGTGGGGTGACACCCCTGCTCCCCAAATGTCTGCCTTTGGGAGAGAGAGTGAGGTGCGGAGGGTGTGGAGTGCCCTGAGGGACACCCTCAGTGGGGTGACACCCCTGCTCCCCAAATGTCTGCCTTTGGGAGAGAGAGTGAGGTGCGGAGGGTGTGGAGTGCCCTGAGGGACACCCTCAGTGGGGTGACACCCCTGCTCCCCAAATGTCTGCCTTTGGGAGAGAGAGTGGGGTGCAGGCGGTGCGGAGTGCCCTGAGGGACACCCTCAGTGGGGTGACACCCCTGCTCCCCAAATGTCTGCCTTTGGGAGAGAGAGTGAGGTGCAGAGGGTGCGGAGTGCCCTGAGAGACACCCTCAGTGGGGTGACACCCCTGCTCCCCAAATGTCTGCCTTTGGGAAAGAGAGTGAGGTGCGGAGTGTGCGGAGTGCCCTGAGGGACACCCTCAGTGGGGTGACACCCCTGCTCCCCAAATGTCTGCCTTTGGGAGAGAGAGTGAGGTGCAGAGGGTGCGGAGTGCCCTGAGAGACACCCTCAGTGGGGTGACACCCCTGCTCCCCAAATGTCTGCCTTTGGGAAAGAGAGTGAGGTGCGGAGTGTGCGGAGTGCCCTGAGGGACACCCTCAGTGGGGTGACACCCCTGCTCCCCAAATGTCTGCCTTTGGGAGAGAGAGTGGGGTGCAGGGGGTAGGGATTGCCCTGAGGGACACCCTCAGTGGGGTGACACTCCTGCTCCCCAAATGTCTGCCTTTGGGAGAGAGAGTGAGGTGCAGGGGGTGCGGAGTGCCCTTAGGGACACCCTCAGTGGGGTGACACCCCTGCTCCCCAAATGTCTGCCTTTGGGAGAGAGAGTGGGGTGCGGAGGGTGTGGAGTGCCCTGAGGGACACCCTCAGTGGGGTGACACCCCTGCTCCCCAAATGTCTGCCTTTGGGAGAGAGAGTGAGGTGCAGAGGGTGCGGAGTGCCCTGAGAGACACCCTCAGTGGGGTGACACCCCTGCTCCCCAAATGTCTGCCTTTGGGAAAGAGAGTGAGGTGCGGAGGGTGTGGAGTGCCCTGAGGGACACCCTCAGTGGGGTGACACCCCTGCTCCCCAAATGTCTGCCTTTGGGAGAGAGAGTGGGGTGCAGGGGGTAGGGATTGCCCTGAGGGACACCCTCAGTGGGGTGACACTCCTGCTCCCCAAATGTCTGCCTTTGGGAGAGAGAGTGAGGTGCGGAGGGTGCAGAGTGCCCTGAGGGACACCCTCAGTGGGGTGACACCCCTGCTCCCCAAATGTCTGCCTTTGGGAAAGAGAGTGAGGTGCGGAGGTTGCGGAGTGCCCTGAGGGACACCCTCAGTGGGGTGACACCCCTGCTCCCCAAATGTCTGCCTTTGGGAAAGAGAGTGAGGTGCGGAGGGTGCGGAGTGCCCTGAGGGACACCCTCAGTGGGGTGACACCCCTGCTCCCCAAATGTCTGCCTTTGGGAAAGGGGGGAGTGCCAAGGGTGTGGGTCGCACAGGGTGACACCCTCAGTGGGGTGACACCCCTGCTCCCCAAGGAGCACGGGTGTCACCCCACTGAGGGTGTCACCCTGTGCGACCCACACCCTTGGCACTCCCCCCTTTCCCTCCCTCTCTCCCTCAGTGGTGTGTGTGTGGTTCCCTCTCTCTCCAGCGAGGCAGCGAGTGGACTTTGGGTGGCGAGGGGGCCGTCCTTTCCACGGGTGACTGGCTGCTTCCTCCAGTGCTGCTGCAGCCTCTGTGGGGAGAAGCGAGGGAGGAGGCAGCCAGTGAGGAGCCTGCTGCTGCTGCTGCTGCTGCTGCTCCCAGGGAAGAGTGCCTTGAGGAGGGAAGATGCCTCTCGCTTTGCTGGCTCTGGCTCTGGCTCTGGGGCTCTCCTCCGCCTTGGACGCCTCCCTGGTGCCCCCGAGCCCCCCGGCCACCGAGGAAGGAGCCCAACTCTTCGCCCAGGACTACAACAGCACCGGGGAAGGCGTCTTCTTCCAGAGCGTCTCCGCCAGCTGGGACTACAACACCAACCTGACGGACTACAACTCCCAGATGCAGGTCAGCAGCAGCCCCCCAAAAGAGGAGGAGGAGGAGGAGGAGCCCCCTTTCCCTGGGAGATGATGATGATGATGGGGCAGAGAAGGGTTGCTGCTGGACCAGGACCCTGGAGCCCTGGGTCCCAGTTCCTGACTATCCACCAAGTCACACTCTCTCAGCCTCAGGGGATGGCAAGGACCAAAACAAACAAACAAACAAACAACAATAACGCCTTCTCTGAGGAAAGAAAACCTTAGGGTCGCCATAAATACAAAAAAAAAAAGGTTGGGGGACTTGGAGGCACAAAACTAAAAAGAGCACCACTGCAGAAATGATAATCCAGTTCGAGACCGCTTTAACTGCCCTTAGGGCTTTCTGGGAGCTGTAGTGTTTAGCCTTCTCTGTAAGAAAACCCTTGGTGCCACAACAAACTACAGTTCCCAGGATTCCCTAGCACTGAGCCAGGGCAGTTAAAGGGGTCTCAGACTGGATTATTTCTGCAGTGTGGACTTGAGGATCCTTCACTGTTCTCTCTGGGTTTAGCTGCTTCCCTCCTTGCCTCACTCTCTTTTTTCTCCTTTGAGACCAAGCTGACCACCTCACAAGCCTTGTTGATGTTGTTGTTGTTGTTGTTGTTGTTGTTGTTGTTGTGTGCCTTCCAAGTTGTTTCCAACATATGGCAGCCCCCCCCCCCCTTAGGCGAACCAAGGGTTTTCTTGGCATGAGTTGACCAGAGGAGGTTTGCCTTTGCTTGCTTCCCCTGAGGCTGAGAGAGTGTGGCTTTGGCCCAAGGTCACCCAGGGGGTTCTTAGGGAACCCTTTCTGGGCCCAGAGAACCATTTTGGCCCCAGAAAGAAAGAGCCCAACACCACTTGTACAATTACTACATCATCTTTGAGACTCACTGCAAGAAAGAAATTGGCAGCGTGAGCTTCCCTAGACTTCAGTCTACTTCCTCAGATGCATTTGCTATTATTATTATTATTATTATTATTATTGAGAGCTCTTGTAGCCCCTTTGAGACTCACTGCAAGAAAGAAATTGGCAGCGTGAGCTTCCCTAGACTTCAGTCTACTTCCTCAGATGCATTTGCTATTATTATTATTATTATTATTATTATTATTATTATTATTGAGAGCTCTTGTAGCCCCTTTGAGACTCACTGCAAGAAAGAAATTGGCAGCGTGAGCTTCCCTAGACTTCAGTCTACTTCCTCAGATGCATTTGCTATTATTATTATTATTATTATTATTATTATTATTATTGAGAGCTCTTGTAGCCCCTTTGAGACTCACTGCAAGAAAGAAATTGGCAGCGTGAGCTTTCCTAGACCTCAGTCTACTTCCTCAAATACATTTGGTGGAGTGGGAACCAAATGCATCTGAGGAAGTAGACTGAAGTCTAGGGAACCTCATGCTGCCAACTTCTTTCTTTCAGTCAGTCTCAAAGGTGCTGCCAGATCTCTCCACGCACCGCTTCTTACAGATGAACATGGCTGTATCTCTGAATTATATCATCTTTATCCAGGAGGCTTTTATGCAGGGCAATGCATTCAGTTTAGGTTTTTAAACCGTTGTGTGTTTGATGTGATTTTATACGGTTTTAGCAAGATGATTTTCATTTTTTAAAAAATTAATGTAAAGTTTTTCAACTATTTTCTCTGGGTCCCTTTCAGGGAGAAAATGATGTATATCAAATAAATATGTATTTACTTATCTCCGCAGTCTTCCCTTATCCTTTTCAGACTCATGTGGGTACTATTTTCATTTTACAGATGGGCAAAGGAAGAGGAGAGAACACCAGATACTGAGAAAGAAACTACTTCTGTCCCAACACTGTTTCAGATAACAGTCCTTCTTCAAGGGCACATTGAAGAATACATGTGCGCGCATATATATATATGAGAACAGGGGGAAGAATGTAGTTTGACACTGCTTTGAGTGCTGTAGCTCCGTCCTATGAAATCCTGGGATGTGTCGTTTTAGAAGGTCTGTAGCCTTCTTTGCCAACAAGTGCTGGTGCCTCGCCAAACTACAAATCCCCGCATCCTGTAGGACGGAGCCATGGCAAATACAGTGGCGATCCAAACTGCATTATTTCTATAGTGTAGATGCACCCATAGAGAACTGAGAGTCCAAACAGTTTAAATCTATTTAATTTTGCATTTTAGTATATTTAAAACCACGCAAAAAGCTTTTTTTAAGGATAATTTGCTATGAATATACAGTTCGTTGCTGTAGTTGTCGTGAACCCTCAAGTCATTTCGGAATTGTGGCAATCCTAAGGCTGTTTTCTGGGGGGGTTTCTTGGCAAGATATAGGTAATGTATTCAAATACACTGTAAAACTGAGCATCAGTGGGGTTTAGTGGGTTGAATATTAGACAAGGATATTGGCAAACAGGTCTCTAATCCCCGCTCAGCCGTTGAAACCTACTGGGTAAACCTGGGCAAGGTAATAGTAAACATCCTCTGAATATATTTTGCCAAGAAAACGCTACTTAACAAGCACTATTGGCAGTAATACTAGTGCAGTCTTAGTAACACACGACAATAAAACCACCAAATAATCTGCTGCCTTCAGATAAAAAAATACATAAATGTGTATCCAAATGAATCACCCTTAGTACTCTTGCGGAAAATTAGAGGTTTCCCTTTCCTAAATGCCAATATTTATGTATACTTTATTACAGAGATATCTTGCATGGTCCAAGGTTAAGCTCCAAATCAATCTCCGCAGCCTGCTGGAGTTATTGTTGTTTGGAGCTATCTCAACAAAGGCTTCCCTTTCCTTTTCCCTTAAGGCTTTACGTATATCTAAAACGAATGTGCTTTTAGGATGTCCTCTTTCCAAATGGGAAATTCTTTTTGTTTGAACAGTTGCGCCAAGCCTAAGATCAACAGTGCTCTGTAGATGTTTTTTGGGTACAATGTGGAACTAAGATTATGTTTTAAAAAAATACTTCTTTAAAAACTCATACTGTTCCAAAGTATACTAGTTCGTGTAATCCTTTCCATCACCGTTCATATTTTCTTCCCTGAGGTCCTTTGAACCAGTTGTTTTTTGGGGGGGTCTAAGATCTAAACAAAATAAAACCCACAACACACACCCTCACCCTAGGTTTAACAATTCACATCCATATCATACCAGATAACTTATTGTATGGATTGTTTTTGACAGTCTGTAAGGTAAGTTGTGTCCAGTATGATATGGAGCTGAATTGTCAAGCTCAGGGTGTTCAAATGAAAGGTATATATTTAACGTGGCTTCATGGTCACATACCTCCTTTTTTGAAAAGAGGTACTCTTGGATACATTCACAGTCCTACATTTAGCGGATTTAAACATTCTTCCGGGAAATGAAGAGTTCTATGACTTCTTTTAAAAGAGTAGGCTGACTTTGCCAAGGTTTTGTTTGTTTGCTTTGAGGCACTTGCCTCCATTTAGCCAATTATGTTTGTTTCTTGCTTGCGTGCATAAAAAAGGTCTCTCTGAGAAGTTTGTTTTCTTAGCCGAAACCTTCTCTGGGAAATGGTTTCTGCATTCCCATCGAGTAAACAATATTATGGTGTGTAGTGGATTAAGTTGGTGGTTTTATTTTGGGATACTGGTGAGATGGTATTTCTGTCCGTCTGTTCCAGATACTTCAAGTGTTGTGAAAGGAAACTGTGTTGTATTTAAAATATTTTTACTCTTAATTCTGTATATGTTTTTAATCTCAGTCCTATATGGGTATATGTATAGGTATGTGTATGCACACATGCATATGTACACTCAGTCTCTCGCACAGAGTTCCCTTGAAGAAGGACAATTGACCAAAACATGTTGGGACAGAAATAAAGTTCCCTTCCCAGCAGCTGTTGTTCTCTCCGCTGTTGCTTTTGCTCATTTGTGGTAATATCCTCACTGGTTTATCTATCATACAGTCATTTTCCAAATGGAAAAACGGATATTTTCAGACTTTGACCAAGTGATTCTGCGGCTGAGGAGCTGTCCATTTACCTCATTCCCATCCTGCACTTTGAAAATAAAAATTGTGTTGCTAGGGCCACTTTCATCATAGTAAGAAACAGTTTTAAAAATAGAAAAATAATTGGTGGGGAGGGATACAAAGTGCTAACCTAGCAGTTCTTAAAATCCTGGACTTGCCCTTTTTAACTAGCTCCTCAGTAATGACAGAGATTATAAAACCTTCCACAACTTGTGAGCACAGCATTCCCCAACCCACTGCCCCAAACAAGATATTTTTCCCCCTTCTAGTGCTTTATTGAGGTCCTGCTTGCCTTCTCCCCAGGCTCACTCAGAATGGGATGAGGGAGAAGGAATGGGATAATGTCTGGTTTAGCCCAGAAAATGTGCATTTTCATGCCTGCATATAAACGCCCTGATGCGACTGCTGCAGCAAAGCAAAAAAATTAAAGTGCAACTAATCTAATGGATGTAATGACAACATACACAAACCAGACAGTCCAACAAGGTGGCATGGAGTGAAGGGTGTGTGTGTGAAAGGGCATGTATTGGGGTGGGTGGGTGGTAAACCATGATTGTGCTTTGCCAATGTATCACACCCACACTGATACACAGATGCCCTGTACTGGCAGAGCATTGCATGTGCAACTGTGTGACCGATCAAATGGCCAGTTATGCAAATGAATGGCATCTCAGTGAATGTGGGAGGTATTTGGAGGTCACAGGTGGTGTGTTTGTGCAACAGTGTATATCCATGGTGGGGAGGTGACAAAAAAAATAGCTTGATGCTGGGCTGTACAGTTGGGCCATGAGTATCCGGCCCGCCTTGGGAGTGGGCCTTGTGAACAACAGGGGTTCAACCTGCTCTTGGAAAAAGCATGACTGAGCCCCTTTTTCCTGCCTGTCTGCTTTGGCCCAGTGTCTTTCTTGAGCTAAGGAGGAAAGGGTAAAACTACTGTATTCAATCTTGCCTACATCCCTAGAGTTAAGTGGACCCTTAATGTGACCCTTGAACCCATGGCGAGTAGGTCCTCCTTTGCTGGGCATACATACAGCCAGGCAAGCTGGCACAAGCAGTGTGGACATGATGTAATATCAAGTGGTGTGTAATCATTGTCTAGCCAGTGGCCTGGAGTTTTGCCCTGTGGTTTCTCACACCACATGTCTTCTCTAATCCTACCTCAGAATCCAGAATTGCGTTTAGATGGGTTTTTTATTTTATTTTTGGCTGGCCACTGGCCTGCTGGGTGGGGATTGTAGCACAGGAAAGTCTGATCCAGAGGTATTCCCCTGGAAGAAATGTGTGGAATTATTTTTTTATTTATTTTTAATAAGAATTTGCCAAAATGCACTAAATTATTTCATATTCAAGATGGAAAAATGTGAGATTAAAAATGTAGAAATGTGGGAGAAACAGAAACCGAGAGGTGTTGCCTATCTAGGCTTATGTTTTTAAAGGTTCAAGTCTTAAAAACCTGGGTTTGAAAGCCCAGTGTATTCAGCCATACCAGTGCTGAATCTGATTTTTAATCTCCAAATCATATCCTTCCATTCCCAGTTAATAAATCCTTAGCAGCTCTCACCCAGTTCACTTTTCACAACTGGCAATGCCAATTGAAAATTCCATTCTATACAAAATCGTTTGAAAAACGAGCATCCTCAGATGGGATTAAACACTGAACATAGGAGCAAACCTGCTTTGAGGGCTGGGATTACTGATAATTTTTAACATTATGGATCAGTCATGGAATTATTATGTGGATTTTAACTCATATTCTCTTTCTTATGTCCTCTGTAGCATCATCTCTTGATAGATGGCTTCAGCAAAGTCTTTCAAATGAGTTTTTACAATGAGTAAATGACTGCTTTAAATTTCATTGGCAAGATTTAAGATGAGTGTACAGGCAAGCCTATAGAGGAAGAGAGTTTTAATCGCATACTCTAAGCAGAAGAGCAAAGTGACAAGACTGACCAAAAGACAAATAAAAGCAAGGAGTAGTGTTCTGTGTTCACTCTACGCCTGGAGTAGGAATGATGTGACTTTCCAGATGTTGCTGGATTAGAACTCCCAGCAGTCCCAACAAGCATAGCCAATGCTGAAGAATAATGGGAATTGCACTTCAACATCTGGAAAGTCCCACAAGCCTCATGTTTGCTCCACATCTTCTACCTAGGCACAGCTTTGTCCAGTGAACAGCAGAAGCAGATAGTTGTTTGTTCTCTGCATCACTGTAATGCATGCATTACTGGTGTTCCCTAAAAGAGAAGTTATCTGATATTATAAGGCAGCAAGGTAAGGCTAGGCAGCAAGAAAAGGACCAGCCAAGAAGGGGGACAGGTGGATTTCTACACAAAAAATATAGACAGATACATTTAGAAACAGTCAGTCATCGACTTCAGCAAAGCAACCTACTCATATTAAATGATGTGAAATAAAAGTGCTAATGGGATTTGATAAGGCACAGGCTTGAGGGACTGCAAGGAACGTGAGGTTTGTGTGTGTGTATGAGAGAGAAAGGCAGACAGCAACTGCAACTAGCATGACATAAAAGGGTAGAAATGTGTTAGTTCATTACTTATCAGTGTATTTTTATTGCCAAAGAAAGTGAGATGTGCTTGAGGGATTTTCTGACACGAATGTCAAAATAATTTGGCTGGCTTTGGATACTTTGGACTTTAGAGGATGTTAGATGCCATTTTATGCTCTGCTTTAGGCAGCAAAAAGTCTTGGGGCAGACCTATATAAGAATGAAAGAGACTTGTCAGTCCCTCATTCTTCCATAATCTGGAAAACATCACATTTTGGATTACAATTCCCATATCCCAAATGGCTATATTGATGCTGGTTTCTGAGAGTTGTAGTCCAGAAAAGCAATGCTCTGCTCTGTACACTTCCTGCAATGCATCATGGACTGGTACAGTTTGATAGTGTGTGTAGCTTGTGTGGAAAGATGTGTACCCTCTTGCCTCCCAAATTCAGATGAGCCCAGGAAGCTGTTTTCTTATAGACTTTCCCCTTTCCTGAAGTGTGAGCTTTGCTTCTAGTACAGGTGTGTGCCTTGCAAGACATGGCAGCATAAGAACCCAGTCCTAATTTATTGATTTCTATAGGGGAAATGTTAAGCCCATGCTCTCACATTTAGGTCAATTAGATCTAAAAGTGATTAATTGTGGTTGGACTTTGACACTACATAAAAGAAGTAGTGCAAATAGATAGTTCTATATAATTATCAGCTATTAATAAATGGCTAAGAACTAATAATGTATAATTGGATCAATGCTCCAATACCTTCTACATTGCCATTGTAGAGATTTAAATGGCTAAAACTTGTACTGGTATTCCTACTCTTCTCCCACTTAAAAGTACTTCCAACATGAGCGCTTGGGTATTCAGATAATAGGGTGAGTTAGTTGCCCTCGAAGCCAAAGTGAAAAGCATGGTGTGTATCCTGAACTGTCAGTATGGAAATATGATATTTCAGGAACAATGGGAGGTAGCAAAAGAGACAGACTTTCTATATTTGCATAATCGTTTCAAACTGTAGTTGCTAGTGTCACTTTCAGAACATAAATTAACATTTTAAAATGACACAGTGCCTAAAATAGGAAGAAAATGTCTGGGCTAATAGTAATGGGGTAGATGAACAAGTATGGAAGCATGAACAAAGCATAATTTCATCTCTGTCTTCCTGAAACCTTTGCCTGTCTCTCTTCCAAGATTGTTTCTGGTGTTGAGGTATTTTGCTTGCACAATACCAGGCCAGTGGCTCTGGAGTACTTCCAAAAGTAGGATCCCTTTGTGGTTAGGTTAGAGCTGTAACAGAAACATTGGGAAATTAAAGAAATAAGTGGAAAAGAAATTCAAGTGAGCCTTCCACTCCATTCCTTCATGACTGGGCTGCCAACCTGTGAAAGGTGTGGAACAAGTGCACTAACCTAACCATTGATAATACAGCCATTGCACCATTTGTCTTGAAACCTCAACTAATAATTCCCCTTGCAAATTTCCTCTCCCAGTGCCTCTTCATGAGCAAGCAGCAACAGGGATTTCAAGGCAAGAGATTGAGGTACTATAGAATGGTATAGCTCTGTCCTTCAGATTTTGACCTATCAAAAAAGCTCATTCTGTCACCAGTGAAGCATAGCTGAAATATAAAAAGCCATATGATACAGTCAGCCCTCTGCATCTGTGGATTTTTTATCCACAGAATTAATCACTCACTGCCTGAAAATATTCAAAATATAAATTCCAATAAGCAAATCTTGATTTTGCCATTTTATATAAGGGGCACTATTTTACTATGCCACTGTATTTAATAGAACTTGAGCATCCACAAATTTTGTTATCCATGGAGGGGGTCAGGGTCCTGGTACCAAGCCCCAGTGGATATCAAGGGCTGACTGTATTCTATATAAATGTAGCCATCTATGTTGAACTTAAATTTTTCAGGTCTTGCAGTGAATCGAGAACTATGTGAATATCCTGAAGGTTCATGAAGATTGACTGATGCAGATTACAACTATTTCACAGTACAATTGTGTCCTTAATTCTTGTCATCTGGTTGTCCAATCTTCTGGTGGCAATCCAAAATGATCTATATATACCTGAACTGCTAACAGAAATTGGCAACTATTTTGCTGCCACTTTTTGGTTCCTATATCCAGTGTCACTATCAGACTAATTTTCAGTTTTCTCTCTTCTGTGTAATACCTCACAGTGTTACCTAGTATATTGTTGTTGTGTGCCTTCAAGTTGTTTCTGACTTATGATGACCCTATGGAAAACCTATCACAGGGTTTTCTTGGCAAGATTTGTTCAGAGGTTTGCCTTCACCTTCCCCTGAGGCTGAGAGCATGTGACATGCCCAAGGCCACCCAGTGGGTTTAATGGATGAGCTGGGAATAGAACCCTGGTCTCCAGAGTCATAGTCTCACTTTCACACCACTGTGCTACTCTGGCTGTCTAGTGTGTACAAAGGGAAAAGTTAAATGGGTGCCAAAATAAGCCAGAATTACGTTGGCTGTGATGACAGAGAGGAAGCCTTCTCAAATGACAAGGCTTATCAGCCAAGCCGAGCAGAAGTGACAAGTAAAATTGGTTGCTTGCAACTCGCTCCAGCTGTTATGCCAGCCTCTCTAGCCCTTGTTAGGACCTCCAAATAGCTGTAAACGCACCAGAATAACACAGCTTTTGCATTAGCTGGGGGGTGCTCCTTCTGCATGGCTGGGACTTAACAAGCTGTCCAACCTAAGTGGAAGTAATGAGGAATTTCTCTATGTACATGATGTTAGGTGGAAAGTTTAGTGTCCTAAGAATCAAACTTATAAAGAGATGAGGATGGAATGCGGGAAACACTTGGTGATGTAATAGTAGGGGAAAGGATAACTTAAAAGTGTAGCTGCTTGTGTCTTCCTCTATACTGCAAAAGCAGAATAAATTATGCAAAACCAGCCCAAATAAGAAAGCATATTTTTGCATAATTTATTTGTATTATAGAATTTTACTTGGAATCTAGGTAATAATTTACTGCCAGAGAATAGGGTACTCTGGATTCATTTTAGCTTGTGCCAATCTATTTAGCTCCACTGTGTTTGGATGTAAATCTGAACTGTACTGCACAGCCATTCCTCCACGCTCCCTTCTTCTGTTGCAATACAGTTGCAAGAAAGGATTCAAAAGAATTTTCTTCTGGTGTCAGATACACAAATGCCTGGTGAAAGATAAAACAGTGCCTATGTTACACTGAGGGGTACTGTGCAATCACGAACATGAATATGTTTGAACATATAGCCTTTAACTGATTTAACACTTTTCTGTAGCGTACCCTTTTTTATTAAAAAAAAATCCCAGAGCAATATTGCATTGTGAAAAAAACCCACAAAATACAATGGATTCAAATAATAAAACAATAAAACAGAGATGGAAAAGTAAAATAACTACACATTTAGGTGTAATTGGCTAGGTTAGTGATTAGATAAATGCCTAGACAAACTAGTCTTCAGCTAAGGGAAGAAACATCTTGTATGATTTCAAAGAGAGATTGTTCTACTTTATGATAGCCACTGTAGTGAAAGCCCTCCCTTGAAACATGAGAAAGCACAAAACAAAAAGCCTGACTCAGTCTATATAGGAGAGTGAATACATTGGATATTGTTAACAATATGCAACATTTATTTTAGCTAAACATTTGCTATCACCTCTAAGCTGGCCAGGACCCTTAGAGCAATGTCTAAGAGACAAAACAAACAAACAAACAAAAACAGTCTTTAAAAGCATACAGGAACAGGATGTGTGTTTTTTTTAAACAACAACAACCCAGTTCCTAGAAACACACATAATTTAAACAGTCATAAAAGCCACCTCTGGTTCAAAGAACCAAAGGCTGTGTGAAACAATTTTGGTTAGCATTCTGTTAGTGAATTACAGTGGTGTAAGTTGGGAGCTTAGCGCACAGCAAAATAAAGTCGCTTACCGCTCCTGAATTCAAGCCAAATTCAGGCTGCTCCCTGGTTTTATTGCATGACTTCTGTGCCAAAAACTGTCATCTGGGTATAGCCTGGCTCCAACACTGTTCCCTGAACTTGCTTCGGTGGCCATTTTTCAAAGTCAAAGAATGTTCCTGACTTTAAAAAATGGCCGCTGAAGTGAGTTCAGGGACCACTCAGATGGTGGTTTGGGGGGCAAAAGCCATGCAATAAAACCAGGGGACAGCCCTAATTTGGTTTCAATTTGGGAGCGGTAAGTCACTTTATTTTGCTGTGTGCTAAGCTCCTTGGACTCATGCCATCGCAACTAACTTTTATAGCTGTTGTGGAGGTTGGAATTCTCTACTGACCATGCAACAACCAACCAACCAACCAACCTCCCGCTCCCCGCTTCTCAGCTGCAACCCACTGAATGTAAGCATTTCCTGGTTAGTGAGGGGAACAGCAGATAAGTGTCCAGCTATTTTTGTATAGGTGGACACAGAGCAGTGATATCATTCACAGGCACCATCAGAGGTTGCCTGGAGGTCTCTGTGGATGGCTGTTGCTGTTCCTCCGGCTACAGAAAAATAGCTGGATGCATGTCTTCTCTTCTTTCACTTTCCACCAACCAGGAAATGCCCAGTTTCTGGGGGCTACAGCTGAGAAAACCTAGTCTATTGAGGCAGTGGGATGTGCACCAGGACCTCCATTTCTAGACCCAAAGAGCACCTCTTTCAGTGGGAGTGTAACTCATCCAGAACAAACTGTAATCCAAATCCTAGGGCTCATTCCCACTATGGTTTAAACCGGATCATGATTCGAAAAGATCCGGTTTAAACAACCATGGTTCCCACTTAATTCAAATCGCTGAAGTGATTCAGAAAGGGGGGACATGGTTTTTACCTATTTAACCCACGTCAAAAAGACTCTGGCAAAATGGGTTTTTTGGGGGGCTGAATCGATTTAATTAGAAATAAATTGATTCAGCCCAAGTGGAAACCAGAGCAGATTCAAATCGGATTTGAATTCCTCTGGTTCCCACTGGCGGCAGCTTCCCCAGCCTCCTGGCCATACCTCCATGCCTGCTCCATCCTCAGTCCTCTGTCCTCCTGGCCTGGTTCTCTCCTTCCGCCTTGGCTTCTCCTCCGCCTCCGTCCTACCAGTATGGCCAGTAGGACAGAGAGAGGCATGGTGAGGAAGCCATGGCTGTCACTACCTGCACCGATTCTTGAAACCGGTGCAAACATAGTGGGAACCATTGTGTTTGCTAAAGCTGTTTCAGGAATTGGTTCAGGAATCGAATCAAAAGGTAAGTGGGAATTAGGGCTGGTTTAGCTTTCCTGCTTAGAAACTGAACTTCCTTCTTGGCTGGAATGAAACTGCAGTTTATTCAATCATATTCAAAGCTCCTATTCATAATACACGTAGTTAACACTGGGACACTGGTAAAAGTCCATTTTAAGAAAAGGTCTTTCTCACGGTAATGTAAAAATAGCACCTAATTCCTGTTACAAGGAAGTCCTCTCATAATAGCTCTGTGCTAAGTGAACCAGCGTGGTTCTTCCAGATTACAGTAATTCTGAAAAAATATTTCATACAAGACACATATATTCCATTGTATGATATCCTACTATGCAACAAAGATGAAACAATCAAAGCCAATTTTCACTTATACAACTCAGCTACCAATTGTGCTTCTGTATAATAAACAAGCTGTCTGAGCATTTCCTTTCATATTACAAGCCCCAGGAAAGAATAAAACATGTCTCACATTTCCCACTGTTTATATCCGCTGTAACATCCACTCCCTTAAGAAGACATCTGTAACTTTCATATGGATTGCACCATATGGAAACAGACTTTCAGCTTTTTGTACTCATTATAAATATACTGATAAAACAAACTTCTCATTCAGATTATGAAGTCTTTAAAATCTTTCCTTAAGAGATGGTAAAACATATGGGCCTTGTCTTGAGCTTGGGGAAATTACTGTTTGGGACTATTCTGCAGGGGATTCTGGCAGATATGACCCCAAATAGTAAGCTCTGCTCTTGTCCTTTTAGAGATCATTTTTAGAGGTACATTTAACGTACATATTTGCTCTGTATTGATATCAATGTATATCTAAGACGCTTTGGTTCCAATATTACTTTTTTGTTTATTATTTTTTAACGTTAATGTTCCAGAAGTTTTACATATATATCCATTTGTTTGTGGTGTTGATCATTGTAGGAGGCTCACACTGTGTGTGTTTGGACACCACAGTAGTAATTTTACTTTTAGGCTAATTTTTGTGAACAAGACAGTATGTTGTTACTTATTGCTTGGTCCCACCGCAAAGTGGGTGCAGCTAAACAAACCTTCTGGAGAAGGAGCTGGCCACAACCAGGGCTACTATGGTACATACCAAGGAACTGGCTCAGATTTCTGATACTAAGTCTCAGGCTAAACACAGTGAGCCTATAAAACCTGCACCAGGATCCTTGAGGAAACCTTCTTCCAAACCTTATTTGCCTTAAAGGGTCAAGTACATCCTGCTCTACCAAATTTGTCCACAGGGTGTGGGGCTTAAGAGTGTAGAATGGAGGAACCTAAGAAGAGGGAGACGCTCTATCTCCAGACCTGCTTGCTTACATGGAGCTTTCCATGGTGCTACCTTACCTCTCCAATATTTACTGAAAATGCAACACTAAATTACAGCCTTTTATCATGTCTCAGGACATAGCTACTGAATACAGTGGTATGATGCAACGGGAGCGTTGTGTGACATCTAAGTATTCTGTTTTGCCTTTTTACCTTGGAACAATGATGGGAAACTGGCTACACACAGCACATTCTAAATTTGCACCTGTGGTTAATGCTTTTGTTAACTGCCCTCCTCAACACATAGCAACTCCATGGATAAGACATCTCTAAGACTTCCTGTTCTCAACCTCTCTGTTCAGGTTCTGCAGGGTTAGGCCCATGGCCTCCCTGACTGAATCTGGCATATAGTCTTCCTCTCTTTCTCCTGCCACCTACCATTCCTAGTCTCATTGTCTTTTCTAATGAGTCATGCTTTCTCATGATATGGCCAAACTATGGCAGCGTCAATTTGGTCATCTATGGAGAGTTCAGGCTTGATCTAGAACCCATTTATTTGTCTTCTTGGTTGCCCATGGAATCCTCAGCAGTCTTGTCCAGCACCACATCTCAAATGAGTTGTTTTTCTTTCTGTCAGAAAGACAAAGGACCAGTGTTGCTTTACATCCAGTACACAGGAATGGTAGTGATCCATAGCAAAGTCTGTCATGTTCCATATAGAAATCTTGCCCTAATCTAGTGAACCAGAGGAATATGGACTGGCTGGATATAAGATTTCTAATTATTAGACTAAGTTCACATATTGCAGTGTTACAAACCCTTTGCTGGCAACCATTCTTGTGAAGTGTCTGTCCTTTGAGTCTAGTGATATTCATGAAGACATTATGGAATCATGTTGCCTGAATGTACCATGTAGAGCCATTTCCAAGTTCTTGCATTTTCAAAGAGCTATATCCCTCACAATGGCAATGATCAATGCCCAGTATAATCATAAGAGTTCTGTAGGCTGAACTCTGCTATGGCTTCCCACTCACCACACCCAGGACTTATGTTTTTGCATTGATAGCCCCTATGAATGGCCATTTCATGCCTGGTGTAGAGAGGTGAATTGAAGAAGCAATTTGCTATTCTTCACAGCCAGATGCAGAGTGTTGCATCTTCCACCAAAATCCACTGGGATCTCAGCAGATAATATCATTGTTTCACCTCTGGCTATGAGCATAGATCCTTCTATGAACTTCCATGCTTTCCACCAGCCCAGAAGCTTACCACAGCAAAGTCATGAGTCCTGGAGGTGTTGGTTGGTATGGCAGGTGGAAGAGAATATCACCCTCTGCAGTGACCCACCCCCAAACCAAAAAATGAGGGAGTGATCATTATATATTATTGTTTTGCTATTTGTATTTTATATTTTTAATGCATTGTACATGGATGGACTCAGTCAGGGAAGCCACAGCCCTGAGTGTGTGTGTATCCTGAGCAGAGCTGTTGATCGCAGGGTGTATTGGAGATCTCTCATTCATAGTATCACCATAATTCAAAGCTGACTTAATGGTAATTAAAAACAGCAAACTCTGCCCAGAGGACTCTGGTTAGCAAGCATTCTGAAAAGCATTTAACAGATTATAAATAAAAGCTGTGGGGGTATTGTAATGCACTGAATAACTGTTCTAACTGACTGTAAATTAAGAAGCTTATGATTGTACAGAGATTCACTCTCCCCCAAAAGATCAGCTGCCCCCAGCCTGGGGCTCTACATATGTGTCAAGCTCCCATCGTTCCTATCAGAATGCACATATGTCTGGAATCAATGGTCATTATCGTCCTGCTTCTCTAGAAGGGCCCAGGTTGTAGAAAGCGGACAAATATCTTGGAGCGCCATAAATTGCCATAAACAGATGTTTGCTAATATTTTCATTGGGGAGACTCAGTTGAGGAGTTTCCTCACAGCCTGGTTGTATATTTAAGTTGTGATGGCTTCCGCATTTGAGGTACTGGCTGGTTATCCTGAAGGTCAGCTTGGCTCACTTCACCGAGTCAGCTGCACCCATTTGCTCTACAGCCTCTTTCAGCTGAGTTCTTTCTTTCTACTTTTGGTACATTGCACTTTAGATTGTTTTGATCAGTGTTTCCAAAACTTCAGTGGTCCCCAGATGTTGTTGGACCACACCTCTTGAAAACACAACCAGTGTGGGCAAAAACCAAGAATTCTACATCAGGGAACCAAAGGTTGGGAATGGGCTGTAATGACAGCAGAAAAGAGGTGATAAGCCATTGAGGGTACCTTGCCCAAGAGTCCCCTGAAACTATAACCAGCACTGTTTAGGAATCTACCATGAAGAATCCAAATCTATCTCATTCTGGTGATTACAGTCTGAGGCTGTGATCCAATACATGTTTTATTTATTTTGCTCTGAGGTTTGGCTCAGGAAATGAAGACAGTTTACTTCAGTTGGGGATTTAAACTGTTTCAAGGGAATGTGTCCAAATTTGTACTAATTACACATATAACCCATTGGTATTAACAGATGGCACTATGCCACACCAGCATTCAGTAGTGTGGCTCAGGATTAAAATAAGACAATGTGGCCTTGTCAGAGACTGGTAGGGAAGCTATAAATAAACATGAATGAGCTATAAATCACTTTAATGGAGTGCACAATGATCAAACACTTAATGCATTTTCATCAAATCCTGCTCTGGGTTTTGATCATCTTATATTTCCATTTCATCTGTATGGTTGTCTGATGAACTGAGTGTTCTTTTAGCTGCATCCCTCAACCCTGGAAAGCCCTTTGTTGAGAATTCCAAGCGCACAAATCTGCCTCTGAGGTGCTCTTCCATATTAACATCAAACTTACAAAATTCAGCCTATTCATCCAAGGGCCTCACAAATGATTCAACAGTTTCTCCAGGCTTCTGAGCTCATAAACCACATCTTCCTGGGGATGAAAATATAATCTAACATAGCCAGGACACTGTCCCAGTTGTGTTTATGACTTTATTCAGTAAAGGATGTATACACGTGTTTTAGTTCCGTCCCCATACAGCAGGGGTGGGAATCATGTGGCTCTCCAGGTGTTGTTGGACTGCATCTTCCAGAATTTCTCACCATTGGTTAAACTGGTTAGGGTTGATGGGACTTGGACCTGTGGTTCCACAGCATCTGAACAGCCACAATATTGCTACTTTTGCCTTACATAAAAGAGTGGACTTTGTTGGTACCCAAAGGGGCTTGACAGACAGCCCAGAAGGGGCAGTGGGATGCCACACCTTTCCTAGCCAGATCAGGGGTGCAGCAACCTCATGCCATGGCTCCAATCCGGCCTTTCGAGGGCGCAAAAAGGAGCTGCAAAAATTGTTTCTTTTTGCACCCTTGAAAGGGCACCATAGCCATGGCTGCATGGCTATATGGTGCTCCTTTGGTGCTGCATCATCTGGATGCAGTGCCAGAGATGTGCCATGATGGCACATGCTATGTGGAGCAGCACGCGGCTTCATGGCACCTTGGGCCAGAATCATAGCATGCGTCATCTGGACATGACGCCCTGACTCTGCCCCCAGGCCAGCCTTTCAGGCCGGTCTGTAAAGGCACTTAGTCATTTCCTTGTTAGGAATGTGTCAATTTAAAACAAGAGTGAGAATACCACAGTCCTTTAGATGTTTTTGGATTGCAACTCTCAGAAGACCCAGTAACATAGCCAGTGGTGAGGGATGTTGGGACTTACAGTTCCACAGTATCTGGAGATCTGCATGATTCCCACCCTGTTTAACACCTGGCCTCTGACACCAAGTGAAGAGAGCATATCCATCAGAAACCTGTTGTTGTTCTTCTTGTTGCTGCTGCTGCTGCTGCTGTTCTTGTTGTTATATGCCTACAAGTCAACTCCAGTTATGGTGACCCCACCCAAGGTCTCTCAATGGATTTCCATGCTCCAAAAGCTGCAAAATAATTTTATTGTCTTTGGACTAAATTACATGCTGTGTTAGATACATAGGCCTAAATCATGACAGAGGTCAAAATTCAATTTCTAGTCTCAACTAAAGTTTATCCATTCAAGTCTCAACTAGAGTTGACTCATTCAATCAATGGAAACTTGCACAGTCAACACTTGTTAAGTGCAGTGAACTGGTTGGGGTGGGGGAAGCTCTTCCAGTCACTATCCCTCTGCAGGACCTTACAGGGTAAAGGTTTTAAAAATGGACAATTGACCAAAGTGACTCCAATTAAAAATGAGGTAGAAAGACAAGCTGATTTTATAGCAAAAGCAATTATTTCTTTATTAAAAAGACAGAAAAAGATAATAGCAAAAACCAACAGGACAGTCTATACTCAGTGCAAGCTGTTTCTCAAAGTAAAAAAGGGGAAAGATGGCATGGAAGCTAAAAACCCTTCTCCCAACCAGTCTAAGGGAGCTACAGCTAAACTTAAGGGACTACAAGCTAAAATATATACATGGATTTTCCTACCCTCCAACATGAATAGGATACTAGGATGGTCGAATAGCATAGCAGGGAACCAGGTCTCAGAGAGGGGAGCAGATCAAAAGAGATTCTTTCTGTCTCTGTATTTTAAAGGTCTTCCTAACATGAGAGGTGATCTCCTAAGAGTGAAGGGAACACCTCTGAGTGGGGCAAAACGTGACCTAATCCTGTGTTTGCAAAAGGGCTGAGGTGAATGTACCCTTCAGGTTCTGATCAGAGCTCTTTAAGTGGTCTGAGCAAGTAGAGACAATAGACACAGGTAAAGCCAATCAGTACAGTGGGACCTTGGTATCTGTGGACTTGTCATCTGTGGACAACATGTCTGTGTTGTCTCCAATGATTGTTAATGCACGTATCAGTACCGCCATTAGGGATGGCCCCCATTGTGTGCAGTGGTGGCTCATGCATGCGGCTGTGCTACCATTAGGGACAATGGGACCTTACCTGAAGTCTCATTGTCCATAATGGCGGTGCAACTGCATGTATGCTCCACCGTTGGGGACAATGTGGGTTTGCGCATCCACCATTTTTGATATCTGTTCCAAGGGGGGGGGGGGGCAGAATGTATCTCCCATGGATACCAAGGTCCCACTGTATAGATTTCTAAAAAGGTAAAGGTCTTCCCTTTAACAAGGTTGTCAAGTCATGTCCAGCTGTAGGGGGCAGTGCTCATCTCTGTTACTAAGCTGAGGAAGCTAGTATTCTCAAAGATGACTCCAGTGGGATCTCACTAGTGTGATAAACTCCACTGTTATATTCCCACCGAAGTAATTCCTATATCTACTTGCAATTTTACATGCTTTTGAACTGCTAGATTGGCAGAAGCTGGGACTTGTGGTGGGAGCTCAGTACATACCATGGTGCTTGGGTGGGTCTTGAACTGCAGATCTCCCAACCTTGTGATTATCAGAATCAGTGTCTTAACCACTTTGAAATCCAGATAGGTTTGTTGGAGCTCTCTGTAAGCTGCACAATACCCCACACTAGGGGTGTATACCAGTCTGATCCAGTTCATCAGGTCTCCATTCCTTGGAGGTAAACAGGGCAGTTGAACTCTGATTGCTTTCAATCAGTGCAACCATTTCTTTGTCAGCAGGAGGCTGTGTGTAAGGGAAATTCCAGTTTGCAGTCTGGCTTGGATTTTCCCTAGCTTGTCCATTACAATTTGTGCAGACTTTGGCAGTAGACAGCTTTCCTGTCTCCTGCATCCAAGTCTGATATTCATATTTATTGAGTATAATGTGTAACACACTGATGTAACTTACTTTCTTTTTTTTACTTCCAAGTTAGTGTGTGATACTAACTGACCTAGTTTCAGATAAACATATATGGACAGAAGAGGTTTAAACCATATCACTCAGCTGTTTTTTCCCCCTGAGTCTTCACCCATCCATTACATAGAAGCTAAGAAAGGAAATGGCAACATTCATTGGTTCAAATGGAGATGCCTCCTTTTTCTTTTACTCCATTACAATGGAAGGAGCAATTTAGGGGGAGAAATTATAGAAGACGATCAAACCTCCCCTACAAAAGTGTAGTAGTCCTTTACACCAGGCCTCCACATAGTACTATGCTAAGTAGTTTAGCCTTCTCATACTTGAGAATGGAAAGGCACAGGGATGGATGACTTTAACTATATACAGTTAGATTCAGGGTCATCAACTGTGTAAACTATGTAATTACATTTAGGGATGCCATAACCCGGCGGCCCCCGTGACAATCACGCTTTTGGGGGGCCCCTCATGGTCACGGCCTGGTTTGGGGGCCCCCCACGCCTTGTTCCCGGTTCGGGGTCCGCTCCTCCGCGCACGGCTGTGCGCCACTCTCCCCACCTGGCGCACTGGCGTAGCCTAGAGAGCAGCTCTTTAAAACATCTGCCACTCAGAGCTATTATATACCGAGTGAGCCCACTTGGTATATATACCCTCAGGAAGCCTTACTTTCCAGGTTACAGTGAGAAAAGAAAAAAAGGCCATAAATCGTTCATGTTTCACTGGGAGTTTAATTGCCTCATCTTTTAAATGTAAACCGCGTCAGTATTCTTGTAATTCTTTATCACAGTATCGTTTTTGAGGCCCTAAACACCTTTAATTGTAATATGCAAATTTATCCTGAAGCTGACCAATGGGAAAGAAGCAATCAGCCCTCCGCTTGGGTTGGCTTTCAATGGCTTGGTAAAGGAAGAGCTTTTGCCCTGCTTGTAAATAGGAAGGGCTTTGGGGTAGCAAAAGGCTCCCCACTTAAACATCCATGGCTCAGTGCTATAGGATTCTGGGAAGTGTAGTTTCTTGTGGCACCAGAGCTCTTTTGACAAAAGGAGCCTGAATAATCCACAGAGGAGGCGTTGCCTGGGGGCTGCGGTGGAAGAGAGGAGGCTGCTCCGGATGGTCCTGGCACTTCCCTTGGCTCCCTCCCTCCCTCCCTCCGCCTCCTCCTCCTCCTCCTCTCGGAGCAGCCCCACAGCCAAGCTCATTCACACTCCCAGGCTTTTCTCCCCCCCCCCCCCCTGTACTTTGAGACCCCTTTAACTGCCAAAGCTCAATGCTCTGGAATTCTGGTGTCTGAGGCATTTGGCCTTCTCTGTCAGAGAGCTCTGGTGCCACAATAGACTACAATTCCCAGGATTCCCCAGCACTGAGCAGTCTCAAACTGGACCATTTTCTCAGTGTGGATGCACCTGGGGAGGAATTCTGGGCACTGCAGTTCAACTACGTTTGGAGAGTTATGGGACTCCCTGTCAGAGATAGCTCTGGGGCCACAATGTACTACAATTCCCAGCATTCCCCAGCACTAACCCAGGACAGTTAAGTCACTCTCAAACTGGATTATTTCCTCAGTGTGGATGCAGCTTTGGTGAGGAACTCTGGGCATTTCAGCCCAGCATTGTTTTATTTCTGCAGTGTATTTTGGACCAGAGACAAGGTGACCAGGCATCCTCCTCCTTTTCCAGGACATGTTCTCCATTTGGATCATGGCTAAGAAGCATGGATTTATAATTACATGGGTGTTTTTAGCTTTTATTTTTGGCCATGTCCTACATTTTTTTGCTTGGGTGCCCTACATTTTGGGGTGAGGGCATTGGTCACCTTGGTCAGATAGCTTTCCAGGGGTTTAACTGCCATTCTGCTGTGGTGCTGGAACAGACCACCATTCCCAGAATTCCATAGCATTCAGCTGAGGCAGTTAAAGTGGTCTCAAACCAGATGATTTCTCCAGTGTAGATGCAGCCCAAGCCTTTTGCCTCTCTTATGTCTGAGATGTCAAAGCCCAGCCCTGGCACCACAACAAACTACAAATCCCAGGATTCCATAGGATGGAGTGATGAGAGTGAAAGCAGTGTGCAGCAGCCTAAGTTTGCTTAATGCAGTTCTTAACATGGTGCACCTCTTGCCTACAGAGTCTCCCAGGCCCCAGCGGGGCCCTAGAGTCCTCCAAGGCCTCGCTGGGGCTTGGGAGAGGCAGCCCAGCGAGGCCTTGGAGAAGGTTTAAAAATGTAGGACCTTTTTTTTTGGTTAATTTCCTGGCCAGGAATTTTTAAAAAAATGTCCTACATTTTAAGCTTTGTCCTACATTTTTTCCCAGTTTTGAGGTCCCCCGGGATGGCAACCCTAATTACATTATCTATACAAAGTCCCTCTGTTGTCATTGTGGCTTGGACCATGTAGTACCATTTTCCATATTTCTAGCCAGTCTTGTGGCAGAAGCCCAAATAACCCAGTGTGAACAATAATGGCAGCCATGTCTGGGCTTCTGGAAAGGAAGCAGTTTTGTTCACGTGCTCAATCTGTTTTCCAATGCAGCAGAATCAGATAAGGGCAACACTCCCAAAGTTTAGAAACAAGACTCCGCACCAAACTAATTGTTTCCCCTAGAACTCATACGGCACAACACCCTCATCTTCTTTACACTTTGAGCATGATCAGAATTGTTTCTTGATGTCCTTTCCCTCAAACAGACCAAAGTAAACAATAGTTCCATATCGTTTTCTGCCAGGGCCCAAGCTAGAGAAAAACAAACCAAAGAAGAAATTATACAGCAGAGATCATTCAGTAAATACAAACACTTCTTTTTAGTAACTCTTGAACAATTTTTTCACAATTCTGTTTCCTTACATATCTCAAGAGTTGTATTGACACTTCTATAGATAGCCTGCACCAATATTATTTCTTATATTCATAGAAATGTAGAATCTTATAGCTGGAAGGGATCACAAGGTCCATCCAGTCCAACCTCCTGCCATGCAGGAATACACAATTAAAACAATCCTGAAAGATGGTCATCCAGCCCCTGTTTAAGGTCCACTACCTTAAGAGGCAATCTATTCTACTGTTGAACAGCTCTTACAGGGGAAATAGTTCTTAGTAACATTTGGGTGGAATCTCTTTGCTTGTAATTTGAAGTCACTGGTCCAGGTTCTAGTCTCTAGAGCAAAAGGAAACAAGCTTGCTCTATCTTCCATGGGACATTTCTTCAGATATTTAAAGCTAGTTATCATGTCACCTTTTAGTCTTCTGTTCTCCAGGCTAGGCACACTCAGCTTCCTAAGTCATTCCACAAAAGCCTTGGTTTCCAGACCTTTATCATTTTGGTTGCCCTTCTCTGTGCACATTCCAGCTTGTCAATACACTTCTTGAACTGTGGTGCCAGAACTGGACACAGTATTCCAGGTGAGGTCTGACCAAAGCAGAATAGAATGGGCACCATGAGTTCCCTTCATATGGACACTATGCTCTTATTGAAGTAGGCCAGAATTTTACTGTCATTTTTTGATGATGGATCAAACTGCTGACTTATGTTTAGTTTGTGACCTACTAAGACCCTTACATCCATCCATGTATCACTTTCAAGCCAGGTGTCACCCATTCATTATCTGTGAATTTTATTTTTCCTGTCCAGATGTAGTACCTTACATTTATCCCTGTTTAAATTCATTTTGTTAGTTTTGGCCCCACTCTCCAATCTATTAAGATCATGTTTCTTTCTGTTTCTATCCTCTGGGGTATTAATCCAGCCCCTCTTGGTGTCATTTGCAAATGTGATCAGCATGCCTTCTATTCCATCATTTAAGTTATTGATAAGATGTTGCAAAACACAAAGTTCAGGCACCTGATTAGTCACTTTTCTCCAGAATGAAGAGCACTTTCGAGGTTTGGTGTTTCAACCAATTACAGATCCACAGTTCACCAGTTTGCTTGTAAGAATATCATAGATGACCTTGCTGAAATCAAAATATATTACACCCACGGAACGTCCCTGATCTATCAAGCTTGTAACTGGTTTGTTCTGGAACCTTCCTGGTACTGAAGTCAAACTGATTGATCGGTAGTTGCTCGGGTACTCTTTTTTTACCCAGTTTGAAGATGGGGACAACATTTGCCATTCTCCAATCTGCTGAGGCTTCTCCTTTTTGCCATGAATTCTCAAAGAGTATTGACAGTGGTTCTGAGATTACATCTGCAAGTTCCTTTAGTGCTCTTAGATGCAATTTATCTGGCCCTGGAGAATTCAGTTCATTTGGAGTAGCTCAGTATTCTGTGGCTACACTTTTAACTATTCTGGGCTGTAGCCCTCTTACTGCATGAGTTATTCTGTTTTCACCGGATCAGGGACGTAGCCAAGGGGGGATGTTCTTGGGATCCGGACCCCCACTTCCATAAGAAAAAATGAATGGTGTGTGCTGCTGCGCCGCCGCACCCAAGCCCCATTATAATGGTGGCACTTAGTCTGGACCCCCCCCCCCCCTTCCTAAAATCGTAGCTATGTCCCTGCCTGGATAGAGCACTGATTTTATTTTGGGAGAAGACTGAGGCAAGGAAGGTATTAAACAGTTATTAAACTTTTCCTTGTTCCCTGCTAGCATTTCATCATCTTCTCAATGCAGTGGCCCTACCATTTCCTTGTTTCTTTCCTCTTGCTCTCAATATAACCATCCACACACCCCTGATTTTAAATTATTTTTAATCTCTTTGTGAGCCTGACCTCATTTTGAGCTATAGCTTTTCTGAATTTCTCCCATAAATATTGGCTATTCTTTTGTATTCTTCTTTCTCCCATTTTTAAAATACATGTCTCTTAAAGCTCAACTCATCTGAATTTTTTTTGTACATTCACCCCGGTTTCTTTAGACACCTCTCACTTTTCTTCCTCATTGGAATTGTTTGCAACTGTGCCTTCAATACATCATCTTTAAGAAACTCCCATGCATCTTGAACACTTTTTTCTTTGACCGTTTTTGATTACGAGATTTCACCCAGTAGTTTCCTAAGCTTACTGAAATCAGATTTCTTGAAATCTACACTGTTTGTCTATGTTTGGCTTCACCTTTCACCTGTATAACAAATCCCAAGGGGACATGGTCACTCCCATCCAAGGTTCCCACTATTTGCACCCCACTGGTGATTTCATCTCTGTTGGTTAGGATCAAATCCAAAATAGCTGATCCCTTTTTGCTTCTTTCACTTTTTGGAGAATGAACTAGTCTGCAAGGCTAGGAATTTGTTGGACCTTACATTCCTGGCAGATTGTAACTTCCAACAAATAACAGGGTGGCTGAGACCTCTCATTATTTCTCTCTCTCTCTCTCTCTCTCTCTCTCTCTCTCTCTCTCTCTCTCTCAAAAATATTTAATCAATTGTTTTAGAAAGGCATAATCCAGATCTTCAGTTCAGCTATAGGGCATATAGTAGACCCCTAAATGAGTTCACTATTGTTTTGCTACCCTTTAATTTTTACCCAGAGACTTCCAACTTGGTTGCTATGCTCTAACTCTACTCCTCCTCCTCTGTTCCTCTAGCATCTGTTTATTTGGAATAGGTTATACTCTTCCATTGCTATGTTCCAATCATGTGACTCATCCCACCAAGTTTCAGTGATGGCTATTAAATCATATTTAATCTCCTGTTATAAGACTTCATGTTCATCTTATTTATTTTCCATGCTCTGTGCATTAGTGTAGGCACATCTAAGACCATGGGTCATTCTGTCTAGCTGATCACTTGTTGCTTTTCTGCACACTTTGTACTGTTGGTCCAATTCCAGTTGCCCCCAATACCTGATGTCCCCCTTCCCTCTTGGATACTGCTTTCATCCCTCCATGTAACTCATTCATCAGATTTGTGAGATTCCTGGCAGTTGCTATGGGGTACAATCTGTCTCTTGCCAGAAGTCTTTCTTCATGAAAGTACAGGCTATGATCAAAGAAGCCAAATCTTTTTTTATGGGCACAATTTGTGAAACCAGTTGTTCACCTCTAGTATTCTCCTCCCTCTTCCTTCAACAGGATGAAATAACAACCTATGACCCCAAAGTCCTTTAGCTTTCTCCCTAGAGCCTAACAGTCCCTTGCAATTCATTGAAGGCCATATCTTGCGGTATCATAAGTTCCAATATGGATGTTGTTGTAATGGTCAGTTGGTTTAATGAGTCTTGTCAGCCTTTTTGTTGCTTCATGGATCTTTGCCCTGGGAGACAGCACATCTCTTGAGACATCTTATCAGCCCCATACCCAACTGCTTCTGTGCCCCACAACAGGGAATCACCTACTAACCCATACATCTGTTCTTCCTGTGAAAATTGGTAGTAGCTATTCCACACACAGAGCCTGCAAAGTCACCTCCATGTCTTCAGAGGTGTGAGGCTCTTGTCCCTGTCTCTCATAATCATTGATTGGAGTGAAAGCTTGGACTCAACTGTGTCACTTCACGCTTGAAGCATGGTTCTTGACAGTTCTGCTTCTGTGTATCACATTTCTCCAAGTATCTTCTTCTTGTGTTTGGGAATTGCTACTCTTCCTAGAGACATCCCCTGTTTCTCGCCCTTCCAGAAAAATCTTCTCTACTTTTTCCAAAAAAGCTTCATCCTCCCTGGCATGTCGAATCCTTTTATATTTCCCCCTTTTTGTTCTCCCATCCTTCCTCATTCTCTTCATTCTCTCTCCTTTACTTTCTCATTTTAATTCTCTGTGTACTAGCTCCTGTATCGATCCTTCTTTAAATACCAGCAAGAATAATATACATTTTTTTTGCAAATAACTATCCTGAAACGTGTCTGTTTCTGTAGGTTTCCGCTGAGGTTGAGTTGCAGAAAGAAAATTCACTCATTAAAATATTTTAGGCAAGGCCCTTTCAAACAGGCACACAAAACATTTACATAATTTTAAAATGCCAAAATCTTTAGTTTATCTGGGCCAGATGACTAAGTTTTCTATTATTATTATTATTATTATTATTATTATTATTATTATTTCTTACAAATAACACATACACATTCTAAAATAATCTACATTTAAATTTCATTATTTAAAATTCATCATTTAAAAATTATCTGGATAAATGTGCCAGAAAAGTCTAAATAACTTTTGGATAGCTCTTCCAAAGCAGAATAGCCACTCCAGCAGCAGAAAGTGCACAGTGGTGAAAAGCAATAAGAAAAGTCCAATGAGGATGTGCCATTCCAACTAGCTGCTCCCTGCCTATCCATTTTGTAATTTAGGGGTCCATAAACTAGACTTACAATAGCTCCTCTCAGGCTGACTTTCTCCAAACTCCAAGCCTCACTCTCATATGGTCCTAATGACTGTCCTAAGTGCTCCTCTTTACTCCTGCCCTAAATTGACAGCTAGCAGGCCAGCCAGCACTGAGGCTTTCTCAACCACCACAACCTCAGGAAGAGAAAAATGTCTTGAAATTAATGCCCAAACATTGCATTTGAAGGGTGTAACCCATGTGTCTTGGATAGATTAGGCCTGTTCCCAACATAGGCTTCATCTTAACAGTAGGTGTGTGACTGCTTCTAAGAGTGTCCTCCCTTGTTTTGCTTCCTTTCACTTCAGGACTTCTAGGTTCAGTATTGTTGTTTGGATTTTTTTACACACCCATCATACCTTGATGGCCCAATGTTAGCAAGTGCTTCACAAGACGAAATTAACTAGATGCAGTCTTATCTAACACAGGAGCTCCCAATTTGTATGCATTTTCAACATTTCATTTTTGATGGTTTTGCACATTTTAACTTCAAGTATTGCATAGAAAAATACAACTCTGCTGTCTGTGTAGCAGTGGCCAAGATGAAGGAACACAGTAAAGCTGACAGTACTTATTTGACAGTTCCCTTTGTCTCTCCCTATCCTTGTTTACAGGTAGCATCTTCTCTGAAGGAGCAAGAATTCATAGAGGCTTGGGGGAAGAAGGCAAAAGAAAGCTATGGCAACATCTGGCAGAACTTCAGTGATCCTCAGCTGAAGAAAATAATCAGTTCCATCCAGACATTAGGACCTTCCAACTTGCCTATGGAAAAGCGGCAGAGGGTAAGCAACTCTTCAGTATGACCTATAGCATTGAGAAAGAAGAATAAAGGGAGGTTAAGGTTAAAGGAGATATAATCCAACAGAACTGTAGATAGCAGATGATGGGGCTCTACAGACCAGCACTTTGTGCCATCCTATAGGCACGGTAAGGTGGAGCGTCCACATGTTCCGAGCCCTCACTGTGCTGCCTGGGTGCCATATTGGCACGCGCCCGTACACACGAGGTGCACCATGATGATGTCCCTCGGGTGCAGTGCTCAAATGGCACTGCGCACAAAGGGCATCGTCATGGTGCATGGGCACATCTATGGCAACCATTCAGGAATGCAAAAAGAACCCACCCAGAGGCTGCGGCATGTGGTTGCTGCAGCCTCCTTCTGGGGCAAAAACGGGCAGCATTTAGTTGCCCATCTGCCCATCACTGAGTCTTACAGATAAGTGGTTATGGGATTGCAACTGAAATCCATCACAAATTTGTCCAGATGTTAAAGGCAATTCTGCATAACTGTTTAAAAATGAAATTACTTCTTCCAATGATATAAGAAAGAGTCTTACTGGCCCTAAAAGACAAAAAGTTTTATTTGGCATGAATTTTCTATGGACTGCAGCCCACCTCAGATGAAGATGTGGTCCACAATAGTTTCTGACAAATAATATTTGTTAGTTTTTAACAAGACTCTGCTGGTTTTGCTGTGACTGCTGGCATGATTACTGGAGATCCCTGCTACTGTTCATCTCCATTCATATACATAGTCCAAAAGTCACGATAAGTTTGGAGGAAAAGACTGTAGAATTGCGGTCGAGGTAGTAGGCTGGGACAGGGTTTCCCTTGAATTTAGCAATTTGTGCCAGAGAGATGAGCCATGCGGATTAAGTTCCAGCTGCATTACATAAAAATGCATAAAAATTGTTTTTTTACAGATGTCATGGAGATATGTGAAACATTTCATTGCAATTTGAAGTTGAAGGCTTTCATGACTGGCAGCCATAGTTGTTTGTGAGGTTTTTGGGCTACATCAAAGGAGTCACAGACAGATTAGGGAAAGTGGTGAGGAAGCAGAGCCTCCAAATGGTCTACAAACCGACCAAGAAAATCCAGCAAATACTGTACTCAGTGAAGAACAGGAGAGACCCTCTCACAGCCACAGGAGTTTACTGCATACCATGCAGCTGCAGTCAAATACGAATTGAGGAACACGAGAGACATTGCAGACTGGGTCAGCCAGAAAAATCAGCAGTAGCAGAACACATTATAAACCATCCTGGGCATAAAATGTTGTTTGAAAACACTGAAATTCTGGACCATGCCAACAACCATTAGGTCAGAATGCACAGGGAAGCCATTGAAATCCATAAACACCTGGACAACTTCAACAGGAAAGAAGAAACCCTGAAAGTAAACAAAGTTTGGCTACCAATCCTGAAAAACACCAAAATTAAGACACAGCCCATGCAAATGAAAACCAGCCAGGGTCAGGGGGGTTTACCAGCAGACAGTGGATCATTAAGTAAATAGACACCATTAATAATAATATATTATGTTTCTTAAACTTATTCTTGTGTCTAAATTGAATATGGAAACATAGCATCAGCTGGATTTCAGGATCCTTTCCCATTGCAGAAAGAGAAGAAAAATAAACTTCAGTTGAACATAATTTTGTAGCCAAGAGAACATAAATTCCTCATACTCCAATTTGATAAGCAAAAATATTTGCACTAGCAAATTGCAGCTGCCTTGGTTCCCAGGAACTTCTGACCTATATTGGGGAGAGCCAGGTGGTAGAGTTGCTTTTCTTGGGATTTGTAGCTGTAACTGAAGTTCTAGTGATCACAAGTTTTATTTTACTTGTTCTTTAAAAAACAAAATAACCCACACAATGTCATATTTCTACCCCCTACTCATGTGAGACAAATTCTTTTCTCTGGTGCTTATTTAATTAAAGAAAGGTCATTCTAACCATTGCTTTTTAGTTGATTTAGGGAAAGAACAAATATAAACAGCTGCACAGCAGACTACATTTGTAAACTAGGGATTATGTTCTAATGATGTCCAATATGTGCCTCTTTATACAAAGAGTCATTTCTAGCTTAGTGATGTGGGGAAAGTAGGAGCTCCCTCACTCCAAGTCAGACTGTTGGACCATCAACCAAAATATTGTTTAGATGGACTGGCAGCAGCTCCCCAGAGTTTCAGACAGTGTTCTTTTCCACCCTTACCTGGAGGTAAAGGGAATGAACCCAGTGCTTTCTCTGTTGTTGTTGTTGTTGTTTTAATTAAGGTTTTCCAGATACAATAAAAGTTACATATATTAAAGAAAAAAAAAGCGGGGAGGGGGGATAAGCAATAAGAAAGAGATAAAAAGTAAGGACATAGAATACATTATAAAGTATAAATATACATAACTAAGGTGCGTTATAGACGGGCCCATGAGGTGCTGTCCTCGTGCCGCGATTAGGCGCAAGGGCGGTGCTTCCGGATGCGCCTTGCCCTCGCATGTAATCTGTATGTCAAAATGGCGGTGCCCTATACAGATGGGCGCCGCCATCTTGACGTAGCAGACGCTCTGCGTCCGCACATCCCAACCCGGAAGAGACACCGCGAGTGCGTGCTTTGGCACTCACGGCATCTCTTCCGGGTTGCCGGAAGGAGCGCAATTGTCATGCTCCTTTTTTGCAGCATGGAGGAGTCGTGCGGTTTGGCTGCTGCGGCTCCTCCGCACTGCAACCGGCAGCAGCCCAAGACAGCCCCTTTTGGGCGGTCTGTAACGGGCCAATAGTAGAAAGCTGAAAAAGTAACTTCAGACTTTCTTTTTGGTGATTATAACTACATATAAAAGGGGACACAGTGGCTGAAGTGGTTAAGACGCTGACTCTCAAGATCAGCAGGTTGGCAGTTCAAGGCCCAGGTGCCATGTGTTGGGGTGAGCTCCTGTCACTAGTCCCAGCTTCTGTCAATTTTGCAGTTTGAAAGCATGCAAATGCAAGTAGATAAATAGGTACCACTCCGGTGGGAAGGTAAACAGCATTCTGTGCAGTCACAGGGACGTAGCCAAGGGGGGGGGGATCTTGGGGTCCAGACCCCCCCCCCCTTCCATTAGAAAAATGAATGGTATGTGCTGCTGCACCACTGCACCCAAGCCCCATTATAATGGTGGCACTTAGTCTGGACCCCCCCCCCTTCCTAAAATCCTGGCTACGTCCCTGGCAGTCATGTGGGCCACATGATCACAGAGTAGTCTCTGACACTGCTGACTCTTTGGCTTAGAAACATAGATGAGCACCAGCCTCTACAATCAGATATGACTTGACAACCTTGTCAACGGGGAATACCTTTACCTATAAAACAAAAATACCTCTCCTTAAAACTTCTAAATCTTCTTCCAAAAATACATTCATTCTAATTCTCAAAACCCACGACTTCCAAATCAGTTTCTTTTATTCGCAAATAGACAATCAGGGATTTCCAATTTTTAAAATATGTCTCTGAAGAGCTTTCGCTAATCGGTGTTGACAATTTGTCCATTTTAGATGGTTCATTCAACTTTAAAACCCAGTCATATATTGTAGTAGTCTGCCATATTCCTCTCCAATTTATTGGCCATCAAACCCAACATATGTCCTGAACCCAGAACTTTCTGTCTAGTAAGCATGCGTGGTAAGCACAGCTTTATTAGCACATGGTTGGCTGGCTAGCTTCTGTTGCCCACCTTGATTGCTTGGGTCTGGGGATTCTACATTCAAACGGCATTAAGAAGGTCATGATACAGCACTGTTTCATTGCTACATAGTCTCTACTCTTCCCAAACTGTAGTCCTCCACTCCTAAAAGAAAAGTCCACTGAAAAGTCTCACATGTGCCAGAAGCCTGATTTCATTGCACAGTATGATACCCTAAAGCTTAACTGCCTTTCTCTTTAGTGCCAAATCTTACTCCACATCTATCTACTCTTGCATTGTCCTCAGCCTAGTGGGGATATCTCTAGCATTATGAGCATCTCTGTGCCCTCTTCACTGCCTCCTTCCTTCCCATTTACTGTTTTCTCTGGAATTGGTGCTCATCCAGAAAGCAGTCACTGGTCACCAACCTTTTCTCTGTTGTTGTCTTTTTCACCAGCAGTGTTCCCTTCCCCAAACCTGACACTTTTCACCCAATATTGCCACCATTGCGGCCTGATCCTTTGAATATCTTTCCTTCTTTCACACACCTGACCTCAAAGGCTGAGGCGATGCTGCCAGATTATATCAGTATCAACCGTTGTTCACCCATTCCCATCCCACTGACTGCAACTTGTGAAGTTCATTTTGTACATGTCTGTTGATGTTTACATCATTTCTTACTCCTTATCCCTCAAAACTTCCTTTTCACACCTTGCTATTTCTTTCACCTTCTTCCTTTAATCATATCCTCACCTTGCTCCTTGATGATTTCAATATTCATGTTCCCATGTGCTCTCTAGTCAAGAAATTCAGAACATTTGTCTACCACAGAATGAATGTCTCTGAGGTCTGAAAGCCTAGTTCTTTGTCAGGAAATCCAAGATAAATTTCCCATCTAGACAATTATAGATGCTTCCTTTCTGGGGACTTTGTGAGCTTAATTATATGAAGGCTTCAAAGGTTTGAGTAATGTGTCCCTAAAGGGAGTGTGTAATTTCTCTCCTGAAATAGATAGTGACAGCTGAACCCCAACCCTAGTTTGATTTGTAGTTAATACGCAGACTAAGCCATTTTACACTCTAAATCGGGGAAAACCTGTGCTTTTCTTCCCTGGTTGTATTCCAAGACCAATGGGAATCTGTCACATGCTCAATGATATGGCCAGGAGTGTTGATGGACCTGATCCAATAAGCTCCTCTTTCCTGCCTACTTACTTTACTGTTGCTCTACCAGTGGTGGTTGGAAAGAAGTTTCCTCCCCTGGCACTGTTGCATTGGCCAGGACTGCCACCTGCCAGCCATTGGAGAGAAGTAGAAAGAGAGGTGTCCTGACTTCTTGCCAAAGTAGCAGCATGATAAGCCATTGGGGTTGGGGTTCCTTAGTCTGCAACTCAAATTAAAATCTCAGCTACTGAAGAATTCAAGATTCATCATGCTTGCATTTATATCTCTACGCTGGTGAGCTCTGACATTTCTAGCAATAGGGCAGCTAACCCTGAGAAGAGTCTGCTGCTTATTGAATGTATCTGGCAGGGGCTCTTAGTCTTAACCAAAAAGGTGAGCAAAGAGGAAGAGCAGAGCCTGAGGAATCACAATCAAGTCCCAGACTTTGGAGTCCCATTTAGCACAGAATGTGGCAGTGGCTGTGCCAGGATTCCTGAGCAGATGACAATCTCTGGTTGATAGACAGTGGGGAAAGGAAAACAGGTCTCCATGTGAAGGGAAGATAGTCTTCATGAAGCACAGGCAGCAGCAAAAAGAGAGAAAGCCCAGTTTTGTCTCTAAACTTTCAGTGTCTGTCTGCTCTTGAGTCAGAGGAACAAACTTTCCTGTGAGGAAAAAAACAGTGGGAAGAGACATCTTGGGAAAAGTTTCTTTCTATTTTGCTTCTGTTTGCTTCTTTGAGATGATCTCTTCTTTGGCAGCTCAGGATGATCAGCAGAGAAAGGCGATCACAGTCTTTCACAGTCCAGAGGCGCCTCTCTGTTCCTTTCCTCCCTCCAGTGAGGAGACAAGACAAAGTTGTGAAGTGGATTTCCAGGTCCTTCCTGCTTATGGCTCCACTTGTCTCATCTCACCTGGCCAACTCCCACCTTGTATTGTTTTTATGGTGTGATGTTGGTTGGGCCACACATACCTTGGCAGGCCTGTGGTGCTATGTGGTTATGTGTCAAGGCCAAATCAGAGATTTGCCAGTTTAGATCAGATCATCACATCATAGTAATGTGGAGTAAAATGGTTTCTCAGTGTAAACATGAAAGGATAAGAAGGAAAGGAACAAACTACGAACTCTGATCTTCATTACAAAACAGTTTTTTCTGACCCAACCCCAGAGACACCAAAGTATCATAATAAATTATACTTAAATATATAACCTTGTATATAACACAATAAGTATATATTTCCAGTAGCCTCCTTGTGTATCTTTGTTGTGGCCATAGGAGCCTGGGTGGTGCAGTGGTTAAATGCTGGTAATGTAGCCACAATGTTGTGATTTCGATCCCAGCCAAGGTTGACTTAGCTTTCCATCATTTCATAGGTCAGTAAAATGAGTTCCCATCCTGTTAGGGGCAACTGGCTTACTGAATGTAAACCTCTTAGAGAGTGCTGAGTTCACTATTAAGTGGTATAGAAATGAAAATGCTAAATGCTATAGAACAGCCATTCTTGGCTAACTGTTAAAAATATGATCGGTGGGGCAAGCACAGGTCACATGTTCTACCTGAAGGCTATTATTGTTGCCTGCTAGGGCCCCTCACTCTATCAGCATCCCCTCCAAACCCATTATTTGCTATGTGCCCCCTGCAGCCATGGAGGACAATTTTGCCACACCACTCTCCTCCTAAAATGATATTTTAGGTCTTGAAGAATCATTTTTTAAAATCAGTTTTTAAAACCAATCACTTCTGGTTTATTTTCTGTTTTGAAAATGCTTTGCTAGGACTAAAGCCGCCAAGGGCTAGGAACAAAAACATGGCAACATTAGCTCCCATACCCCCTATATTGTGCACAGGGCATTTAGAATAATTTGTTGTTTAAATTAAAAAATCAGGAGTTTGCAGGACAACCCTCTGAGGTCCAGTGCGCTGTGTGTGATTCCCCTAGACCTTCAGTAGTTGTCCATCTCTGTCTTATATTGTTGGGATCAGTCTCTCTAATGCAGGTAGAATTGGCAATTCTGGGATGATCACACTAACCTGTACTTTTTCTGTTTCCCCCCCAAAGTATAACACTATCTTGAGTGAGATGGACAACATCTACTCCACTGCCAAGGTGTGTCTACCAAACCAGAACTCCAACTGTTGGGCTCTAGAGCCAGGTATGCATCCTTCTATTTGCATATGGCTTCCCTCTTTGCCACCTCAATCTATTTGCATACTATCAAGTTCCTTTGAAACATGGTAGCATCCCAGGGTTATGATACAGGGAAGTACAAGGAAAGTATCTTTGTTGATGAGTAAGGTCTAAGTATTATGTGTGTATGTGCACATAACGTATACATTATAGTTACATTTTTAAAAAATCCTTGCATATTTGCATGATGTTGGAAAATAATTAACTTGGTAACTACCATGCTGCATTTAGCAAGATGTCTTGTTTCTTATTTCACATTTTATTTGTTCTTCAAGCATGAAAGAAATTGGACCCCCAAGAAAAATCTTGACATAGTTAGAGTTGAAGAGCCTAATTAATTTGGGGCCTTTTAAACTGGCCTCTTCTTTTTTGAGTTTCAGTCATTAATTTTGCATTCAATTTAAACCATAAAATTGTAGGCGCTAGAACAGAAAGATAACAACATTTTGAAAGCTTTGAAAAGCTTACAGCTCAAAATTGTCAAAAAAGTCAAATATCTTGTTTCCCAATTGGACAGAAAGGTACTGATGATAACATGCTGCTTCGCAGACTTACAGCTATAAATCATTAATAGCCCAAACTGGAGTAGGACCCATTCTTCCTGGACTATTATGCCAGGTAAATGTGAGCTTCTCATACCATCAGAAACATCACCCTTAAAATACAGTTAACCCATCAAAAGTCAGTCTAATATTCCAAGAATCCTAAAATAAAAAGATAGACTGGTAGTAAGGAAGTAATGAATGAGAAGTGTATATATGTTATGTATGTGGTTGAAGTTATTTGTGTATGTATTGAAGGTATTGTCTTGTTGTTTATATGTTATGAATGAATGATAAATGTTGATTTTTATATGTTTTTAAACTCTAATAAAATTACTTTTAAAAAAGTCAGTCTTATAGATTTCCCAACAGCTTGTATCTCCACTTCTTTTTAACTGCTCTGTGTTTTAACTGACATAAAACAATCTCCATCTAAGATATATATCTAAATGGAACTTCCTGATAACAACTAGTTTGTGTTTATAACAGAAAACAACATTACTGTACTTATCTTGCTTTTACGAGTAAAAGATCTGTAGTCTTACTGCAGGAGGATACACCTGCATGGATTTCAATTGCAACATTATAGAAAGCTCTTGCGGTTTAACAGCAGCTTTTTTGTTTGGCAGCCTGAATGCCCTTTCTCAACCGTAGGAGGTAATTGTCAACATATCCCCTAGACCAGGGTCCTTCTGAGTTCCATGGAGAGACACAGTACATTGTTCTATCACTTGATAGATATTAGTGAAATAACTCCATTGAGAGAACTTGAGGAGCCCTGTGACATATCTCCTGCTAAACCCAGGCTTCCTTCTTGACATTCTTGCTTTTGCTGCTTGCTTCCTCTTTCACCAGACACAGATGGAACATTTGAGCATACACTGGCCTTTCTCTCTACTTGCCAGTCCAGTGCATGATGCTTTATAGAAATAGGAGCTAATGGCCATGTTGGTGTTCTGCATTGTTGTATGCAGTGGCAAATGCTTAGATACAGAGAGGGAGGAGACAGCTAGGATGAATGATGTAGCACCAGTGAATTAGGCATGGGATTCAAGACCTAGTAGTGAGTCCAACCTTGAGGGTCAGGAAAGTTAGGAAACTCCCCTGCCAGGTAAATTAGGAGCTCTTGAAATAGGTTTTCCCAAAAAGCTATCCCCCCTGAGTTGAACTCTTTAGAGCAATGCGAAGCTCATGCTGCTCAGTTTCTGCTCCCCAGTGCATCAGATGAGAACAGATGGGGAAGTGACAAAGTCATCATCTTTAGTCCCAATAAGGCCTTTCTTTTTAAGGACCTTTACTCCTCAGCTGAGAGTAAGTGGTAGGTGTGCCATGAAGTCAAGAGACACAGAAGGGCTCCAACTTCCAGTAGCTGTTCAGGGTCCTGAAATCTAGTATCTATCTGACTGTCCTTCTTCATGCCCTGTGTCTAAATATGTGTGAACAGGACCTCAGGTTGAGTTCTGCCCACACATCATCACTTATGTTTCTTATACCCTCAGATATAACAGACATCATGGCGAACTCCCGCAGTTACAGAAAACTACTGTATGCTTGGGAAGGATGGCACAATTCGGCAGGCAATCCTCTAAGGCCCAAGTATGAGGAATTTGTTTCATTAAGCAATGAGGCGTATACAATGGATGGTGAGTTCCTTTTAAATATGACTTGGGATTGGAAATGGGGACTGGCAACTAATTGGATTAAACATCGGATGAGAGGAAAGATTGAAACAGCTGAGGCTACCTAAGGGCTGTGCAGACCTCCCCTAAGGGAAGACCTGCAGCCGCCTCCATTTTCGCCAGATTGGGGCCACAGCAACCGCACGCCATGGCCCTGATCTGGCCTTTGCAGGGTGCAAAAAGGAGCTGCAAATAGTGGCTCCTTTTTGCGCCCTGCAAAGGGCATGACAGTTGTGATGCTGTGGCATTATGACATTCCTTCAGTGCTGTATCATGTGGACACGCCAGAGGAGGGGTATGATGCTGCGCACTGTGTGGAGTGGCGCACAGCCTCATGCAGATTCAGAGTGTGTGTCATCTGGACGCTATGTTCCAACTCCACCCCCAAGCTGGCCTTTTAAGGCTGGTCTGCACAAGTCTGCACAGCCTAGGCAAAAAGGTTTCTAAGAGTGTCAGAAGACACTGTACAGTCATATGCTTTGTTGAATATATCCACTGTATGCCTGGTCCCAGCACATTTACTATCCCATCTTGAAAACACCCCAAGGAACGGTTAGAATCTGTCACTGCATCAAAGAAGTTCCAATTTACATCACGAAGATGTAAAATTATTTCATTGATTTCTCCTTTTGTATTTATTTTATTTATAACTCATCACTTTCCTTGTGGACTCAGTGGCTTACAACCATGTAAGGCTAAGAACCAATCCTAATTGTAAAAAGAAGAAGAAGTAAAAACAATTAATTAAAATATCCTATTGAAAAGACAACAAATGTAAAACAAAGTACAACACTATCAAAAGAGCCTTCCACAGCAACTGGTTAATAGCAAAAAGTCTGTATAAACAAAAGCATCTTTGCTTGCTGTGGAAAAGAAAGCAGAAAAGTAGGCCAGTCTAACCTCCTATGGAGGGAGTCTCACAGCCTGGGCATGGCTACTGAGAAGAAAACTCTCTCCCTTTTCTTCACCAAATGTGACTCCAAAGGTAGTGGGGCTGCTAAAAATCCTCTCCTCAGGATCCCAACATTCAGAAGGTTCATATAGGATGATATGGTCCTTCAGATAGTCTGTAGCTTTATATGGCATTTTAGGTCATGACCATTCACATTAACAAGTGACTTGATGAAGTGATTTAGGTATTAAGGCCACTTTCCCTTGCTTGTTCCCAATATGCTTATTTATGTTTAGCAATTATTTACTTTTTATAGCAGAGGAGGTTGTTAGCAACATCTGTGTCATCTGAATCGGGAATTTATATATACAGTACTGTAGGTTTTATTTCAGACTTTAAAGAAGCTAAGATTCTGAACCCTGTCTTCAAAATGGGTCCAATGCCTTGGACAACTCTTTATAAAGTTGGAACTATACCCCAGAGCAGATTTACTGCCATCTGACATGGGGGCTACTGGCGCAGTGGTTTGCAGTCAGCTATCCTGTGCCTCCAGAACACAGCAAGACAGAATTCAGATACACAAGCAAACATTGCAGGAGAGTCCAGGAGCAGAATTGTTCTCTATGGATGGGGTTTCCACCGAGTTTTGTTTTCTCTTTGCATGCAGGTTTCAAGGATACTGGTGCTTACTGGCGCTCATGGTATGACTCACCAACATTTGAAGATGATCTGGAAGAACTCTATCATCAGCTGGAGCCACTCTACCTAAATCTTCATGCTTTTGTTAGGAGGAAACTGTATGACTGGTATGGTCCCAAATATGTCAACCTGAAAGGACCCATTCCAGCACATTTATTCGGTAAGAAGGCAATAAGGGGGATAGAATGGAAATTATATTGGAAAGAACTGGGTGAACTTCTTTCTGGATGCATGAAAAGCCACAGAGCACTATATACAATGCTCTATATACGATGAAAAACTGGGGACCTCTGGAGTCATAGTGCCTAAAATAATGGGCAGCACCTGTTTAAGTGCTATTGAGGCACTTGGTATGGGATTTGAGGCAGTTCCAAATTACATCTGCAAAAAAGGGCTGAGAAACCATTCCTTAGAAAGTCATAAGAATTACAGTTTCTCAGATGAATGAAGTCCTTAGTGTGTTCCTGCTTTTATCTTTTTAAAGAGTAAAATTCTAGCCCTTGCATTTGGGGAGAAAAACTGAAAGCATATGGACTTAGGCTGAAATCCTTTTTCATGCTAGTGTAGTGTAAAACTGCATCAGTTTTCTTTTACTGAGGCCTGGGAAGGCAGCAACTGTCTGCTGGACAACTGACACAACAGACTTCTGGTGCTCCTGGCCAGTTAGTGATCATTTGGGTGGGAGATGGAACTGCACTAACCACCATCTGGCAGCCTTTGCACAGACAGGACGAAAAACATTTCACAAGGAGTACTGGATACCTTTTCTGTGTGATATATGAAAAGTACTCAAGCTGGTATAACCCCAATTATGCCAGTGTAAGGCCCAGGACAGACCACCGCAAAAGGGTGGCCTGGCGGCGGCCTGTTTCCCTCCAAGAAGATGCTGCATCCGCCAAACCGCACAGCATCCCTTCGGAGTAAAAAGAACCCAGAAAACCCGGATTCCTTTTCCGTCACCAGACGGTCGTCACAAGTGCGCCAATGGCACACTCGTGATGTATGTGACATGCAGATACGTGTATATGCTGCGTGTCGCTTACATCAAAATGGCTGCACCCATATGGATGGGATGCCGCCATTAGTCCACCACCGTGCCATGCTAGGGTTGGGGACCGTGCGGTTGGTGTGTGGTCCCTAACCATAGTATTAGCGGCAGCACGCGCTTTGGGATTGTCTGTCTCGTGCCAAGTCACCAAGAGGGCTCCAACCTCTGTCTTCTAAAATGCTCCTACTAAGAACCAATAATATGTGCATGCCTGAGGATTTTTGTAGTATATATGGCTGAGATCCTACATATCACATAATTCTTGCCTATGAGATAGTAGACCAAGTCTACAAAAGGTTATGTTACAACTTCTTTCGCACAGTTAATCTCAAAGGTGCAAGATCCTTTTGCATACATCTAGTTATACTTTCCAATGCTACCCAACAAAAATATCACCTTGTAAACAACACAGCCCTACTTGCAACAGGTTGTTGGGATGGGAAACAATACAGGCATGCCTAGTTATTTTTCTGTAGCCTGACATGCTGTGACAGGCATCCATAGCAACCCTCCTGGTGTCCTTGGAAGGGTTTTTTTTATATGAATGTCTTGCAGCATGACCAGGGTACAGGAAAACACCAGATGTGTTCCTATTGATTTCCCCACTCTCCAATAACATGGGAATGGCCATATAGGGAGACTGAACCTCTTACAATGTGAGTTTTTGGAGAACTTGGATCACTGTATGGTTGCAGTAGAACAAAAAGTGTATTGCAGTGGCCTAATTCTGACTTAACACCACCATTATCCACCAACACGATATCAATCATTGCTTCATTTTTTTATTGCATAACTTGCTTCTTTTTTTAAAAAAAAACATATTTAGCTTTACTTTCAAATGATTTATAGCAAGTTTCAACTTAATTTATCTCTGTTATCCTCAGAACAACTTCGAGAGGCAGATTAAGCCAAGGGAAAGTCCAAGACTATCTGAAATGTTTTATGGCTCAGAGCAGAACCATTTTATTTTCTCTAGTCAGGGTAAAATAGGTTGATGGTATCCAGTTTTGATGGACACATGACAAAAAGGGAAAGAGTTAAGAAGAAGGGATGTCACAAGAAATTGAACCTGAAGGTGATGGACTTCATTTTCCTCTGGGGAGAGATTTACAAGAACTTCAGAAGGGAGGTTTCCACTGGGAATACAACAGAAAAGAATGTTAAACTTGCTCTCCCTTTCCATCATGCAGAGACTCTGTAGGTGCTATTTACATAGGAAATAAAGCATATTGATGCATTCACACAATTATTGAGATCTAGTTTGCCCTATATTTTGCAGGAGAAACCTTTTCTTTTATCTTGATCCAGCAGCATTGAGAAAGACAAACACGTTCTTCTTCCTTATCCCAAATGTGGAAAACTGAAAAACAGACTTGGCCTGCAGTCTTACACCAGAGGTCATCAAGTCTCAGAGTCTGTGGTGAGAAGCCCAGATCTGGTTACTAACTGAGCTGTCCTGCTTTGCCTCCTGCAGGTAACATGTGGGCCCAGCAGTGGAACAACATTTATGATATGATGGTCCCTTTCCCAAATAAACCTAATCTGGATGTCACCAGCACCATGCAGCAACAAGTAAGAGCATCTGTGTTGCAAATGTATACATTTTCCTCTATTTGTCTTGCTGCTAAGATTGTGGATGAAAACATGCACATCTCTAAACACCACTGTAAAGAGTATATCTGTCATCCTGTAATGGGTTACTCAGTTGTTCTCTGGGCAAGTATTGGGGAAATAATATGATTACTGATTCATCTAACAACATCCAAAGACAAGCCACTTATGTATAACTAAAATAGGTAAATGAGCCACAGCTGTTCCAATATAGTTTCTGCACTGAATACATTCATAAACTTTCATCACAGCCTGATGAGCAAATGCATTTGACATAGTTTCTGCCTTCCAAGGGCTGATTCCTACATTACATTTTCAGATGTATAGATCCTTGCTTCCATGTAGTTTGCAATGTAGGAATGGTTGGGGCAGTTTTCACTTTTGGTTTGAATAAACATGCTGCGGGCATGGTTTCTGCTTTCATCTCAAGACTTGTGTTATGAAATGAGAAATTACGCTGCCACAACTATTCTCATCATACAAAATACATGAATCTTCACACAGGAATCAACTCTTACTCTACATAGTGTAAGTGGTCTTAGGAGCCTTTCGTTTCAAGAAGTATCTCCTTCACTTCTCTTTTGTCCCACTGAGACAGTTGTCTCTAGCACTCAAGCATCAAATGCTCCTGTTGTTATCTATTATGGGAATACTTGAGTGAGCTGGAACCAGTCTCCAAGATCAGTCTCCACCAAACATTTGTGCTATCTAATGCTGCGGATGGGTCCTTGCCTTTCCTAGAATTGGACCGTAACACACATGTTCCGGGTGTCGGAGGAGTTCTTCACCTCGCTTGGCATGCTTGGAATGCCACCTGAATTCTGGGAGAAATCCATGCTGGAGAAGCCAACAGATGGGCGGGAGGTGGTGTGCCATGCATCGGCATGGGACTTCTTCAATCGCAAAGACTTCAGGTGCATACTGCATATGACAGGGCCTTGCCTAAAAAAGGAAACCAAAGCCCTTGTTGGCACTGAGACCAATGAAGTGGGTTTGGGTTTTTAGGGAACAAAAAGATTTACACACCTTCCTGGTTTCTGGCCATCTTCAGGGGCATTTTCATCTCATGCTTGGTTAAAAAAAATGCAACCAAAATTTGAGATTGAAGGGATCAATACTTTAAATAGATGCTTAAACAATCCAAGTTTTATTGTTAGTACCAACATCTGATTCAATTTAAATGGAAGATCTGCTGCTTCTCCTAGTTGTGGAAGTGTCCAGAATACTACCATCTTGGCTAAAGGACGTGTTACGTTCCTGATGCAACCTGTAGGATGTCTAGTTTATTTTTTATACTTCAGTATGTGTCTGTGTGTTGCATGTGTGTATACCTTCTTGCAAATGGCAACATCAAAGTTACTACAGATGGCAACTTCTGAATAACATGCTTATGTGGCCATGGGGTATTTTCAGTGGAGAAACCAAAATAATATGAGTTTTTCTCATGTATCCAAGGACTGAGCCCTGGTGCAGAAAGTAGGTTTGGGGGGCCCAGTTCCTAAGGATTAGCATTAAGTTATGTGCTCTTACTCTCTGCTTGATCCTCAGAGCATATAAATAGGCATAGCCTGAATTTTATATTCGGGGTGTAAGTAAGTAAGAGGTGGGTTGTTTTTTTCCTGTCACGGAGTGCGTTCCCTTACAGTTAATCTCTTTGAGGCCATAAGGCATCTGTGGATGGGACCAGAGCCTAAAATTTCAATCTCTTTCTACCATTTTCTCTCTTCTCCTCACCCCACCCCTGCCACCGAAAGGGCTGCTAGGAGAGGATGTGAGCATGTCAGGAGTCTGAACTGATCTCTTGCAAGGTGCTTTCTAATTTGATTATATGAATTTGTCCCATTTGCCCACCTCATTAATGAAATGCTTCTCAATATTAATGATATACATTTGTTTTTAAGCCTGTTTTTATGGTACATCTTCTCCAAGGAACCTTGGGAACTACATTTTTGCAAGAGTACTGAAAATCTTTGGACTTCTCACAGATCTTCTATGGGCCAGTGTTCCTACGAGAAAAGTTATGAAAGTTTAAACAATTCAAATCTTCCCTCAGCAAGAGAGTTTCTTTTTCACACCTTCTGAGGGCTGTCAGATCATTCTCTATAGATAAACAGAGAGCAGAAAAAAAGAACAAATCCCACTTCTAGTCAGCCATACAGATGCCCTATGGACACACTTAATGCCCATGACACAACCTCCCTACAGACTCATCTTCCCATTCCCTACTCCACAGGATAAAACAGTGCACAACCATCACCATGGAGCAGCTCTTCACAGTACACCATGAAATGGGGCATGTTGAATACTATCTTCAGTATAAGGACCAACCTGTCACATTCCGGAGTGGGGCCAACCCTGGCTTTCATGAAGCCATTGGGGATGTTATGAGCTTATCCGTCTCTACCCCTGCCCACCTCAAGAAAATTGGTTTGCTCAGTGAAATCACCGAAGATGCAGGTATGGATGAGTGACACAGACATCTTGAGCAAGTGTGATGGAGGGAAATGGTGAATGGGTAGAATAGTCAATAGGGATGATGGGATTTCTCTCAAGTGTCAGGTTGAGAGGTCAAGTGTCCAGACCAATTATGAGCTGCCCACAAAATGGACTTTACTTATTTTCCCACAATCCACATCTTCTAGGCTTCACGAAATCAGTGCAGCTACAGGTGAAATCAGCTATTTTAGTAATTTCAGTTAAATACTAGGTTTGTCTCACTCCAAGAATTCCTTGCAAGTAGAAACTGCACATCTGTTTCCCCTGAGACAATCCAGAAAATAGCTTTGTGCAAATTCATTGTGACTGCTACCCTCCTTTGGGAGGAGACGGGATTTCCTATAAGAACAGGTGATTGAGGGTTTTTTGTTGTTGTTGTCTCCTGAGGCTTGTGTGTCCATAGGCCACTAGTCTTCACACATAATTTACTCTGTAGATAACTGCTTTTAATCTGTGGCACACCATCACTGGTTCTTAGTAGATTTAGCTATACTGGCTGGAGAATTCCTTTTATTCCAGCTCTTCTTTGCCACTGCTACCCAATGTGTTGTGGTAGCTCCGTCTAGTAGAAGGCTCTCTGTAGACTTTAGATCCCAGGGATTCCTTCTTTTTTAAACTTGTCTTTGTCCCTTACAGAGAGTGACATCAATTACCTGCTCAAAATGGCTCTGGAAAAAATTGCATTTCTTCCTTTTGGTTACCTGATAGACCAGTGGCGATGGAACGTTTTCAATGGGCGCACCCCTCCCAGCCGCTACAATTATGATTGGTGGTACCTGAGGTAAAGGCCTCCTTGGCATGGCAGTATGCTGTGTGGAGGAAAGTTGTGACATTGGTGAAAGTGTGCAATTATGTCATGAATCTTAAATCAATTTTCACCAAGCTGGTGCTCTTTTAGATGTGCTAGTCTAAAGCTATTATCAATACCGATCTAGGGATGTGATAGTCCAGTACATCTGGAGGGCACCAGTTTGTGGAGGGCTGGTCTATACTCTGTCCAAGTGGAAGGGTTCTGCAACCTGATTTCATATGATAAGACTTAATTTAAAAATGGGAAAAAATCCATGTTATTTGGGGAACCAGACATCTTTTCAATGTCTGTTTAATGTATTTCTGAGAATATCTCTGTCTGTGACATTTTTGAGAAGAGAGAGAGGCTTATGAATGAGTGTTTGCACACACGCACATAAAGGCAGGCAGAAAAATTCTGGGAATAGATGAGGAGTTGGATAAGGGGGGATAGTTTATTTGAAGTAATAAATAAATACAGGTACCCATGCATTAACAGCCACCATGATGTAGTGATCTGAGTGTTGAACTAGACCTCTGGGAGACTAGGACTTGTTACAGACTGCCAAAATAAAGCTGCTTCGGGTCTCTTTAGAGGTATGCTATTTAAATGATGCATGGGCCCTAAGAGTCCAGAGGTCGCGCCAAAGCCACACTCCATTCCTAAGCACTGGAGTGCAGCTTTGGTGCAGCTTCCGGATTCTTCGGATGCATGCATCATTTAAATCGCATACCTCCAAAGAGATCCGAAGCAGCTTTATTTTGGTAGTCTGTAACAGGCCTAGGATTCAGATCTCTACTCAGCTACAGAAATCCATTCGGTGGCTTTGAGCATGTCACACTGTCTCTGCCTTAGAAGAAGGCAATGGCAAACCTTCGGTGAATCAAGTCTTGCCAAGAAAACTCTATGATACAGTTTCCATAAATCAGAGACAATTTAAAAACACATAGCTACAACAGTAACAACAATTGGTACAATGGATTGATTATTAAAAATGAATAATAATAATAATAATAATAATAATAATAGGTTTCATTTTTTTCCTTTCTTCTTACCATTTTATTTTATTTCAGTTTTTCTTGCCTGCACTTTTGAGAGCAAAACCAGCCATAGTGCTGATGATAGAGTGAAAACTCTGGGTTCTTTCCCATATTCTTCCTGTTATGCTAATAATAGTAGCATGCCACTATATTGCGCATTGCACACACATAGCCAATACTGTGGGTGCACAACAATGCATAATATAATCTCAGGAAAAGAAGGGGAACCAAGATATAAGATAGTTGTTTCTGGTAGCATCTCTATTACAAAATGTCCTCCCTAGATCTTTCTAAAGTCTAAATTTAGAGTCTGAATAATTTATAGTTAGATGTCTGCTAATTCTGTCAATTTCTTCTTTGTTCACATGGCCAACTTTTTTCAGAACAAAGTACCAGGGGATTTGCCCTCCTGTTGCAAGAAATGAAACAAACTTTGACCCTGGTGCTAAATATCACATCCCTGGCAACACACCTTATATCAGGTACTGGGAATTGGCAGAATTGGGAAATAGGAGAAGAGTAAAAATGATATGGGGAGCTTTATTGCATTGCATGGAAAGAGGCTTATTCATGGTTTGATTAGTCATCTGGTGAGGGGATGACAGCAGTACTCTGCAGAACTGAAATAAGTTGCTGACAAACAAATTTGTGATTGTACACAAATTCTGCCTAGGTTAGGTGTTCCAGATTCTTAAAAACGTCAGTTAGTCAGAAATAGGAAGACTCTGGACCAATTGTGGGTTGCCCACACAACAGATTTCACTTACTTTCCCACAATCCCCATCTTCTAGGCTTCATGAAATCAGTGCAGCTACAGGAGTCTTAAACTGACCATGTATGATTCACAGGTCAGGTACTACTTATGGTTTGGGGAAACCATGCACAGCAGTAATTATATACTGTGGAGCTAATGTCCTCTGGGTCTAGTAGAGTCACCAGAGACAAAGCCAAGAGATTATCTGAAGCAAAGCTAACTACATCTACAGTAGTTTCCTAACCAGTGCCCTCCCTTGCCTTGCCCATCTGGAAGAGATAGAAGAGGGCTGGAGGTTAGGTGAATAGCTGTCTTGGGTCCCTTTGAGAGCCAAGGTTGGAGAAAGGAGGGATAGAAGATAGATGGATGGATAGATAGATAGATAGATAGATAGATAGATAGATATGCCTCCCATCTGCCCAAATATTAGGATCACCCTTGGAAATAAAGAAATCTGTGTGGCCTTGACTACATATTAAGGTGCTGAAATTGAGTTGCTGTATTTCTAGTCCTTAAGACCAAATAATTCAAATATGTATTTTATTTGTAGCAGTCCCACCAGAGTGAAGTATGGCTCACAATGTGAAGTCGAAGGCTTTCATGGCCAGCATCCATAGTTTTTTGTGGGTTTTTCTGGCTATGTGGCCATGTTCTAGAAGAGTTTCTTCCTGACATTTTGCCAGCATCTGTGACTGGCAACCCACAAAAAAACTATGGCTCACAATTCTGAGCCATATTCTCCAACTGCACACAATTGATCCCTTTTATCTTTCAGCTTCTCTAACCGTATCTTTATTTTCCCAACGACCTCTCCCACATTGCTCATTTCAGGGGGCATATGCCATATCCTTAATACAGAGTAAGCCCTACGTGCTTTGCTTTTGCCTTCATGAATACATAGATTAGTGGAGATTCAAATCTTGTTGCCAGTGTTACATGTGAAATTGGGTTTGTAAAATTTCCATTCAGATTAATTAACATGGAAAGCAAGAGTGGTGTGGTCTCTGTTTCTCATAATCAGTTCTTAATTCCACTCTCTTCAGTAGTCAGAGAATTATTAAGCAATGCACTGTTCCTATTCTGCCTTCAAAAGTTGAATCTTTTTCAAGATGGAGGTATTTTCATTGACATTACAGTTACTGTATTTTTCTCTGCAAAAGAATTGATGGGCACAATTTTTTCTTTTGTTTTGGTTAGGTACTTTGTTAGTTTCATCCTACAGTTCCAGTTTCACAAGGCTCTTTGCCAAGCTGCCAACCACACTGGGCCTCTTCATACCTGTGACATCTACCAATCCACAGAAGCTGGAAAGAAGCTCAGGTGAAAGCAGAAACAGGGAAATGACAAGGACTGGAGTTCTATTTAAATGGCGACAGATGCCAACAAATTGAATAAGGATTCTTACCATAGTGGCATTTTTATTTCCTGCTACTTCAGTGTGGCAGTAAGAGTGTATGACTATGAAATGCATTTAAAAAAGAAAAAAGAGGAGGGCTGTGGCTGAAAGCAGTGATTAGATTAGTGGCTCCTTGGCTTAGTCTAAATGCCAAAGGGTGACTGAACATCAGTCTAAAGCTAATGCACAACTAACATGTGCAAATATGCAAAGATGAAAAGGTACAGTAAAGAGTGTTGTCACCCCACTCTCTAATGGTAGGACTTCATGAAAAGAATAGTTATCCTTTCACAAGAAGACAGATCTCAAAAATTCTGAGAGCTCAACCTAATGTAATTAGATTCCCCACATTCATTACATGGTTTGTTCACTTCCAATAACCATATCATGCAGAGCATGGTGTGCCATGGGCAAAGATATCCACAAAATAAGCACTTGCAAGACAACTATCTCCAAATGTCTCTAGGCCAGACATCCCTGGGTCAGAGCCAAGTATGAAGTAGCTCTGACCAAAACATCACCTGACAGATCTGTTCTTCAGTTAATGGACCCTAATGAGATAGTGGCATTGGTAGTGGGGTTGTCAGTTGACATAAGGACCATGTACTTTTAATGGTTGTGTAGACGAGTGAATTTCAGTAGGTGTTGCTTCCTGAAATTTATTTTTTTGCACAGCTGTCAAAGGTATAGGAGCCCTGTTCCTAATTTCATCTGGCAACACTATGTGGTGACAGCAGTGCTACAAATAGTACTGAGTAGCTAAGAGCAGCTATATTAATTTCTCATGATGGCACAGTGTCATGCTCCATTGGAGATACTGTACAAAATTAAAAGGGAAGGTAAACCCAGCAATGTGCAATAATACAGGGAAGAGGTAGGAGATAACGGGTGACTGCTACCCAAGGATGCCTAATAATAATAATAATAATTATTATTATTATTATTATTATTATTTATAGCCCGCCCAATCACAAGGAATCCGGGCGGGTTACAGCAATAAAAATACAAATAATACAATAAAATATAATGAAATAAGATAAAAGAGAGTGACATAAATCACAGAATTCACAGCTAGTCCTAATGGAACTGGGCCTGTCTTTTTCACTCCCTCCTAGGTCTGATGATGACAGTAGGTACGGAGGGAGGGTTCTTCTTCTGGTGGCGCAGTGGTTAAATGCCTGTACTGCAGCCATTCACTCAAAACCAGAAGGTTGCGAGTTCAAGACCAGCAAAAGGGCCCAAGCTCGACTCAGGCTTGCATCCTTCCGAGGAGGGAGCTAAAATGAGTACCCAGACTGTTGGGGGAAAATTAGCTTACTTGCTAATTAGCTTACTTGCTGTTCACCGCTATGATCTTTGGAATAGCGGTATATAAATAAAACATATTATTATTATTATTAATTAATTTTAATGTAATTCTTCTCATTAAATTTAAGATGCTTCTGATGACCTTAGTTCTGTTGTTTGGCTGCTGGATGCTTTGGCAGATGTGGTGAGAAAAAAAGAAGAATGAAATGCCTCCTCAACCCCCATATATAGTGGAGGATATGGGATACACAGAGAGGAAGATTGAAAGTGTAGGGTATAGAGATTGGAGATGTAGCGTCTTGAGGATCTTCCAAAATCGGTATCAACATGCATAGCTGGGTCTATATCACTGTCCTTCTGTTTGTCTTTACTACAGTGAGGCATTGAGGACTGGATCTTCCCAGCCCTGGCAGGATATTCTTCAACAACTCACTGGCACAAACAAGATGGATGCTACACCACTACTGGAATATTTCAGCCCTGTTACTTTATGGCTGCAAGAACAGAACAGGCAAACTAATGAAACACTGGGCTGGCCAGACTTTGAGTGGCGTCCTCCTATCCCAGAGGGCTACCCAGAAGGCCTTGGTAAAGTTTTCAAGGAACAAAATAATGAGGGGAGGCCCATGGGAGGGTAGACTGAACATAAATACTGATGCTTGGGCTCTAGCTGCTTTTAAAGAGAAAGGGCCTATAGAAAAGGTAGAAGAGCCACTATCTCTCTACATGCCATTGCTCTTGGAAAATTATGAGAGGATATAGCTGATGTTCTGGTTTCCAGTAGTTCATAGGAAGGGAAGTAGCTTCTTCTGTTAAAAGGGTCCTGCTGACAAAGGAAAAGGAACCCAATATTCTCTTCATTTCCAGTCTCCTCAAAATGGTGGAGCAAATTTCAGTTCTAGAGCTGGCAGCCACAATTTTGCTCCTTTCAATGCCTGCTCTTTTTGTCATGTGTGACACCATTAATGCTGAGGTGCCACTGGAAAGGGGCAGGCAGGAACCTCCAAAGCAGAGTTTAAAAAAACTTACTGCCCCCCATCTGTTGCTGAATGACATCTCTGATCATTCCTGATGGTTGGCTATGCTGGCTAGTGCTGCTGGAAATTGGTCCAGCAATATCTGGAGAGCCACCAATTCCTCTGCCCTACCTGAGATGTAGCTTGAAGTTACTGTTAGTTGCTGGTTCCAAAGGATGGATGTAGTCTCTATCTACAAATCCACATAAAGCCAGTCATCCTTTCTGCCAATAGAATTCCATGCCCATGATGCAACAGATAAATTGGAAGGTAGCTTTAGCTGCTGTTGATTGGCTGAATAGTGAATTCCAGAATGTAAGTCTCTTCACTTGTATGTTCATTTTAACCTCCCAATGAGCAAAGGCAGATGCTCAACCATTACCTATTTACCACTCCTTGGCTGGCTCCTCCTTACATTTCTCTTTAAGGGGACAGGGACGCCAGAAACTGGAGCTGGCTCAGGTGTGTGTGTGGAGTTATCAGGCCTCTGCCCTGGCATATGCTTTAGAGATTTGTGCTAGGAATGAAGAAAAGGGCCTCTGAACATGTTCAGAATGTATTTTCTTCTCCACTGAGTAACTCACAATTCTTAGGTGAGCGAGGGAGGGAGTGGTTCCAACATAGAGGTGTAACTCCTACATAGACTAGGACCATGTTTAGCTCTCATTTTAGAGATTAGGTGCCTGTAGTTGCCATGCTGGACCAAATGAAACAAGACGTGGAGGGAGGTTAATCCCCCTATGTTTTCCAGTATTGTATTTTTCTCCATCTCCCAATTTAACCTCTTCCAGATAAAGTAACTGATGAAGCAGCGGCTGAAAAATTCATAGAAGAATACAACAGCACAGCTGAAGTGGTATGGAATGCTTACACCGAGGCTTCTTGGGCATACAATGTCAACATCACAGAACACAACAAAAAGATCATGGTAGGAAAACTAACACTTTCGGGTTACAATTTCAGGGATTGTCTGAAAGAAGCAGGCAGAAGAGGTGGTGTTACAGACTTGGGGTGTCCTAGGTTCCTTTTTATTTCAGATTGGCAGCTCCTGGTACCATCCAATGTAAACTACATATGGAATTGTAATTGACTTTCTACACTTCTGAAAGCATAGGGCATTTTGAACATTTGCACCTCTCAAATCTGCGCTAGTGAACATGGCGTAGCTATATGGGTGGGGATGAAATATTTGCCCATCATTTTAAAATCCTTTTTTAATTTTAGCACTATTGTAGCACATTTTTAATTTTGGGACTAAAGTTATTTCAGTAAAGAAGAAAGAGAAGAAAATGTTTAACAATCCTGCCATCTCAAGACTTTAAGGTTCTTCATCTAGTGTAACTGCAGCACTGAATTTGTTCTTTTAAAGCAACGGTGAGAAGCTTATGGTCTTCCAATGTTGTTAGACTGCAGCTACCATCATTGCTCACCATTAACTATCCTGGCTAAGGCTGATGGGCACCGCACTCTAACAAGCTCTTGAGAAGCAGACGCTACTCCAACTTAAACTATTCATATCCTGTTTTTCTTCCTGATAATAGGCAGCTGACGAAAAGTCAGAATTAACACATAGTCATTTTTAAAGGCAGTGACTGTGGCAAGGAGGGACAAAATTATTAAATATCCATTCCTGAGACATTAAATGTCACTGTGATTGCTGCTCCAGCTGCAGCACCAGGTATTATCAGATGGTTAGTCCCATGGAGCAAGAATCTTATCCGGGCAATTCACCAGCCAGTAGGGTTGCATTGTTGAACCTACAACTTGGATTTGGTTTTGACTCTGCGCAGATTACAATGTATTTTATGTTCCAACTCACCTTGTTTGGTCTCCCTGCAAATGGCTGCAATTAAACAACTGCTTTTGTTTTGTGTGATCATTCTAATAGGTTCCTTTCATAAAATATAAAATGGATTGTAGCTTCAGTGTTGTTGTGTACCCTAAGCCAAAGAGAATGACTGGAGCTCAGATGGCTTGTGTTACTTCTGATAAATATGATCACTTGGGAGCACTAGTTATGGCACATCTGCTCATCCTTTTGCATTCTTTGATGTGACTGTGTTAAACTAATCTTCCTTCTTTGTCTTGTAGTTAGAAAAGAATCTAGAAATGTCAAACCACACCCTGCACTATGGTCTCCAGGCTCGGACATTTGATTCCACTGATTTCAAGGACTCCAGCATAAAGCGTATTCTGAAGAAACTAAGTGATATCGAGCGGGCAGCCCTACCTGAACAGGAACTGAAGGAGGTGGGTGTGAAGGAGAGATTAATGCCTTAGACCAGTGAGAGCTAGTGGCTTCCATGTCAGTGAAGCAGTGAATTTGTCCTGGTTTTGATCTGAAGTTTAAAGGAGCTGTTAAAAGTGCTTTTGAGGGATAGAATTCAGCACCTTGGATTATTCTTTTAGAACTCAGACTAAAATCCTGCCAAGATTCTCCACTTGACTGACCTGCCTGAAACCATTTACTGCATGGGGCTACACAGAATGATTGGAATGACATAATTATGGAATAGTTAGAATGGAATATTTTGGATTTTGGTTGATCTTCTTCCCCTTGTTATATTTCATGTTCTGTTTTTCTAACGTTGAACTTTTAAATGGCCTGCCTATAAGTTGTATATGAATATATAAAAAGGAAAAGAGGAGTAGGAATTTAGCGGTACCTCTAAGACTAACTGTTTTATTTAGCACAAGCTTCCATAGATTTCAGCCCACTTCTTAAGAGCCATTTGATGGTGTATTCAAGCCTTTAAGCTTCCTTCCCTTTTCCTTTTTATACTGAAGCAGACTTAATATGAATGTTTCTTTGAAAACTGCTACATTATTAATACATATAAATGAATCTTAATCCTCCTTAACTTGTTTTCTAAAAGAAGCAGGGGGGAGACAGGATTTGGATGCCACATAGGGAACAATTTAATACCATCTCTTCTCCACAAAATCACTCCTTAAATCTGCTTTTGGAAATAAAGGTGGGGTGAATTTGTTTACCTCACAAAGAAGTTATGAGACCACTCATAAAGAAATTCTTTCTTAATGGTTTGGGCCCTAAACAGTTTCTTGGTTAGGAAGTAGTGAAAGAGTCTATTCTGGGTGAGATTGCACTCCGTTTTACCCCTGAAGGCATAGCTTTGAAGCTGAGGCATACTCTTGGACCTGGGTTTTCTGTTTGAATCTTCATAGCAGCTGATGCCAGGAGTACCCACCCATCCCCATTGTCCTGCATCAGTTGGTGTGTACGTCTGTGCATTTTCTCTGGCAGTGAGGATCTTGCCTCGATGAAACATATTTTGGAAACAGCTGCTGTAATGGACTTTATGTGATTTTCAAGTGGACAGCCTTGTTGGTCTGTTTCAGTACAAGACAGAAAAGTGGGGTGTGGGGACACCTTGAAAACTATTTGATGCATTTCAACATAAGTTTTCATGGACAGAAATTCACCTCATCAGATGCAAGTGGGCTGGAATATACAAAAGGTTATGCTCCAGTATATCAGTTTCAAAGTTACTGCTAGATCCCTCCTTCCTTCCCCTTTTCTTTCTAATTTCATTTTCAATTGCTTTCTAATGCTGTTCAGAAACTACATGTGGAGACAGACATCTGGCTGAGGGGTTGGAGGATAGGTTATTTGCCCCTGCCTTATTATCTATCAGTACCACTGAAGTATACAAGCTTTCAGTGGCATTTCAGTTGGTCCTAACAAAAGTATTGCCCCACTGTAGATTTGTTATTTTCTTGTAAACCAGCATGACAATCTGAGCTGTACCAGTTATCAATTAGATTCTTGAGTACAGTTCAGTGCCTTACAGTTTCCTCTCATACATCTCTGTTTGGACTTTAAGATCTTCTGAGAACAGGAGGTCTTATATGGAATAGCCATGTTTGGGGGAGGAGGATGGAAGTGGCGAGTTAGAGACAGCATGGCATCGTGTTTTGAATGTTGAACTAGGACTCCAAGAGACCAGGGTTTGAACCAGGGCCTTTTACAAGTCACACCCTCTTTGTGGAAGGCAGTGGCAAACTTCCACTGAATAAATCTTGCCAAGAAAACCCTATGAGAGGGTCACCATAAATTGGAGTTTACTTGAAGTACGTAACAACAAAGTGTAGAGCTAAGACTTCATTAATGCTGGCATTTCAGTTATGGAACTCATTACCAATGAGTTGATTTGTTTTGTTTTGTTTTGTTTGGCATAGTTGACTACAAGGAAATGGCTTTGCTGTGATGTAGGCCTGTTACAGACTGCCAAAATAAAGCTGCTTCGGGTCTCTTTGGAGGTATGCTGTTTAAATGATGCATGCATCCTAAGAATCCGGAAGCTGCACCAAAAGTTGCACTCCAGTGCTTAGGAATGGAGTGGGGCTTTGGCGTGACCTCCGGACTCTTAGAACCCATGCATTATTTAAATGGCATACTTCCAAAGAGACTCGAAGCAGCTTTATTTTGGCAGTCTGTAACAGGCCAAAAGTTCTAACTAAAGTCAGGGATGGTTGCTTCATAGGGAATTATTTTATACTTGGATGTTATTAACATGTTTTCTCAATGATGATATTTATATGACATGGTCACAGATTTTTACTGTGATATTAATTTTATATTGTCAACTGTTTGGTTTTTTTTAAAAGCCAAATGTCATGCACACACACACACTTGCAAACAGATAATGTAATAAATAAACAACTGCCATGGTTTTGTAACCTTGGAACTGAGTATGATTGGAATTAAACCAGCACTGTGAAAAACATGAGGGTGATAAGATTCAGGCAAACACTGATAAGATTCAGGCAAACACTGAATAGCACAACTGGGACATGTGGAGAAGTACAGTGATTTCTTTCCTGCATAGGTCAAACAGGTCCAACCCACATGTTGACACAATATTAATCTGAAGAGTGAAATCACAGAGCAGCTGCATGACTGGGCTGAGGTGGTGATGGTAAAACGGTTCAGTTTGCTTCCAATTTTTGTGTACATATAAGGATTTCTTAGTCAGTAATATTGAACCTCTAGACTCGAGAAGAGAGAAGAGCTTCTGTTTCACTCTCTAAATAGAATAATCATATTTCTTTCAGTATAATCATCTCCTCTCAGAAATGGAGACAATTTACAGCGTGGCCAAAGTTTGCACAAAAGAGCAAGTTTGCAAATCACTTGATCCTGGTAAGTCCTAACAAGGGCACTGTATGGCTGAGATGAATAACCTCCCATCTTATTTCCTTGTCAAATGTAATAGAAATATTTTTAAAATGTGAAAATTTGGGGTTTCATTTTTACATTCAAGCTTAACTTTGGATCATGAGAAGTGGAGCTGAGATATTGTACAATATTTTCTTTGTAGTCAACATTTCAAAGTGTTGCAGAAGAATCATTCTGTGAAAAAAACACCATGTATTTTTAAACAAAAAAGCCTAGTTTTCTGAACAAGAAAAGGGTTTTCTGTACACACAATTTTTCTATACACACACACACACACACACACAAATGTGCCCCCCCCCCCATTCCTCTGTAGCACTTCAAGACCTTCAAATATTGGGAGAACACTAAATATGAATATTTGTTTTTCCTGTAGCAATGAGAAAACTACTATAATTATTTATACTCACAGGCAAGGAGGGATAAAATGCCCTTCCCCAGTGAGCATTATCAAGGAGATGAGTCTTGAAGCATGACACAGCTGATGGGCACTAGTTGGGAAAGGCTGGGGCAGAGGGAACAAGAGCAGGGAGAGGTGAGATGATAACAGTCAAAGTGATGATATCGTGCCAAGTCTTGAATCTGATCCTTGATTGTATTTACTCCTCGTATAGAGCTTACAAATATCATGGCCCAATCTAGGGACTATGATGAACTCCTTCATGCGTGGAAAGACTGGCGGGATGTGTCAGGCAAGAAAATCCGGACCCACTTCAAGAGATATGTAGAGCTGAGCAATAAAGCTGCCAGACTAAATGGTAAGCATATATTTGCAAGCTTTGTTTTTCCAACAAAGCTAATAGTGTAATGTAGGGAAAAGAAGATGCCTCTAGGATATAGAGGCCAAACACCTTCTGATGGGAGCCTCAAAAACTTGTGCATACTGGTAATTGCTTTCCCAGTCATTGCTTTCCTGGCAGAAGGCCTCCATCAGAAGTCAACCATGGCATCAGTAACAGAAACCTCCAAGCAGTTGTTAAGGGTGTTCCTTTAGAGATCCTTGAATCTGATAATCAAAGCAGCCGTATGTAAAGTGCCATTTAGACACTTGTTTTAACCTTCGGAGCCACCATGTTTTGTTGAAAGTCACAATAGATAGATGCAACTGCAAATGATAGCTGCAGTTCTTGTACTTGATTCCAACTGTGGAATGTCAGAGAACTGACACATCTGGTGCCTCATCATCCTTTTCATACATTAAATAGAGGGAGTTGGAATGGCTTTCCAACATGTTTTTGGAGCACAGCGGCAGAAGAATAATGTATTGCTGTTATTGGTTTTTCCAAGCCTCCCACAATAGAGAATTACAGAATTCTCTCTGGTGAAAGAGTTCAAAGACATATCCATGTTAGTCTAGATCAAGTATGTAAAGGGATCCTGTAGCATTCTTGAGACTTAACCAAGAAAAAGAACATGGGAGTGTAAGGTTTTGTAGACTTCCTCAGATGAATGGAGTGAAATGCCTAAAGCAGACCTTTATAAACAGACCTGAATGTTTAGGTATACCATATGTTTTGCATTTCTATTGCTATTCACATACACAGACTGCATATAGAAGTCTGTTCCTATGCACTTCTCTCCATGCATCTGAGGAAGTAGATGTAAGTCTATGAAATCTTATGCTAGGAACTTCTTTCTTTCTCTCAGTCTCAAAGGTGCTACAAGATCCCTTTGCACAGAATTCTCCCTGGGCAGTTTACAAGAAGAGAGCCTTCTATATTCTCATTGTATTCTTACACACACTTGCAGGCCACACAGACAATGGTGCTTTCTGGAGATCGTTATATGAAACACCAACTTTTGAAACAGATCTGGAGAGCATCTGGCAACAGCTTCAACCACTGTACTACAATCTACATGCCTATGTACGTCGGGCTCTCTACAAGAAATATGGTGCAGACCACATCAATCTCAAGGGCCCTATCCCTGCTCATTTGCTAGGTAAGTCTTTCCACAACAGGAAAATCTGCTGAGCCATCAGACATCCTGAGCCAACCTCCAAGTGTCTTCTCATTTCTCTGTGATTTTGGAGGCCTGCACCATGATTAGTATTCCTTTCCTTAGTACATGCCTAAGGAAAACAGTTAAATCAGCTGCCAGTGGAAGGATCTAACAGTGCCTTCAGATAGTATTCATTTCTCTGTAAAGGTTACCACATGGATGGGCAGTGATGAATTACTTCTCCAACCAGATGACCTCCATAGGCCCTGCCAGCTGGGAGTGATGGGAACAAACTCTTCAAGAAATATAGACAGCTACTGGAAGAGTTTAGATAGCTATTGCACAAGCACTCTTAGAGAAGCAAGATCAATGTAGCCAGGGACTTCCTGCACCACTAAAATCATGTTTGGATTACATTTTAGCTTTTTCTTCTCCAAGACCTGATTGAATGAAAGCAGGCGATATCCAGCCCTCTCTGTAAATAGAATGACATCCTTAGAGGGGGACAAGGTAGTACTGGCTCTGCTTTCCTCCATTTTTTTACCATCTTAATGTTTTGTGTGCTCACATACAGCAAGAATAAATGGTCTCTGAATAATTTTGAAAAACTAAAAAGAAAATTTAAAAATGATTTTTTCTTCTTATTTTTATAATAACTTAATTGCAAGTATTCAAGAGGTCTTTGTAACACTCATAGAAGCAGTCTGGATATCATATTGCCATATTTTCTCAGGTACAAAATAAAGCTTTTTAAAGATTTGTTAACATTGCTGAATGAAAGCTCAGTGCTGGTGGAAGATGTGTGAATGCCAGGCATCAAATGCACCTACTGATCAAGTGAAAAGGTTTTTATTATACACCATGTATCTGTGATGTAGAGGAAAATGGAAGATCTTACACATAATAGGATCACAATTATGATTGGACTTTATCAAGATAAATGGACCTTGAACCAGGCATATTGCCTTATCCTAGATCAGGGATCCCTAACCTTTTCTATGCCACACACCCCTAGAAAATGTTTGATATATGTCCACATCCCCTACAAAAGTAATGTCACATTTGAATATGAAGAAATCTAATTTCTAATGTTTGAACCACAAATACAATACTGTAGTTGAACAAACTGAACTTTAAAAAATAAACTTTTAACTCAGTGCATAAAATGAGAACCAGTATGTTGTTATGGTTTGAGTATTGGACTACAACTCTGAAGATCAGGGTTCAATTCCCAGCTTGGCCATGGAAACCCACTGGGTGATCTTGGGTAAACCACATGCTCTCAGACTCAGGAGAAGGCAATGACAAACCTCCTCTGAACAAATCTTGGCAAGAACACACCATGATAGGGTCACCTTAAATTGCAAATGACTTGAAGGTACACAGCAACAACAACAATAAAATGCAAATCGAAGAGGCCAAACAGGCTGCCCCTGAGAAAGCCAGATTGGGACCACAGCAACCACACAGCTGGCCGACAAAGAAGCAGCAACCAGTTGCTTCTTTTTGCACCGGCAAAAAGACAGTTTTCCATTCCACTGCAGCGGGAAGCTGGCTCTCATGTAAATGGCTGAGCGGCTTGAAACCGGCTTCCAGGGTTCTTGGGGGCATGCATTGTCTGCTTGCCACATCCCCAAGCCATCCGGAAGCCAACTTTTTATGCCGGTCTGTTCGAACCATAAATTGAGCAGTTAGGTTCTAATTTATTGAGAAAAAATTGAGTGACGACTTGGGGCTCATCACTCAAGGACATGAGCCACTCTTTTGTCGCACCCCAAAATTCCATCTCAGACCCCGCTGGAGATGTGGGCACCCAGGTTGGGAACCCCTGTCCTACAACATTAATACTGGATCTTGTGATTTTCTTTGTTTTGGTTTCCCCCTCCTCCCTTTGTCCCACCCATTCATCAGCTGTGTTTCTTATTTCCTAGGAAACATGTGGGCACAGTCGTGGGCAAACATTTTTGACCTTGTGATGCCCTTCCCAAATGCTATCAAAGTGGATGCCACACCAGCCATGAAAAGCCAGGTTAGTGCAGCTATTTTTAGTTTTAGTTATTTGTAATATTGTCTCTGAACTTTAAAAACTCCAGGTTAAAGAAAATCTAAATCCTTTTGCATTGTTTATGGTTGGCTCAAATCTATTCTCTTCTGTAATCCTTATGAATGGCAATTTTTTTGTAAACCCAGTTGCCATGAGGAGGGCGAGGCTGAAAATAGGAGGCTATATGTGGATCAAAAGGCTTTAGAGGATGAATCCAGCATTCAGGCTGGAAGCTCCCCATCCCTAATTTAGGGGTTCAAGAGCTATACAGTGTCATCTTGATGTTCCTGTCTACAAAACACTATCTTGCCCTTTTCACTGTTGGAATTTAACATTAGCTCCTGCAACAGAAACAGGAGAAATGCCAAACAGGGCCATATTTTCTTGCAGTGCCCTTGTCCTCTCACTGCTGCTTGGCAAGCTTTGCCTCTCTTGTTTATTTTATCTCCTTCCCACAGGGCTGGACACCAAAGAGGATGTTTGAAGAGTCAGATAATTTCTTTAAGTCACTGGGCCTCATCCCTATGCCTTCTGAGTTCTGGAAAGAATCCATGCTAGAAAAGCCAAAGGATGGGAGGGATGTGGTATGCCATGCATCAGCCTGGGACTTCTACAACCGCCAAGATTTCAGGTGCTTATATAATGACTGAGCAAAAAAGGGAAGTCAAAAGAGGGAGGATTTTTGCTGCCTTCACTATAAAGCAGGGATGGAGAAAGCATGAGGCCCGATTTCATTGTCCCAGAGCCCATCAAGATAACCCTCCAAATCTCCCATCTCCATCATTTAAAAACTTTTGGGTGTTTTTGGAGACAGTATGCTTCCTCAAAGACTGAAACCACAATGCTTTGGGTCTCCTTGTTCTCCACTGTATCCCCAAGCCATGAAAACTGTAAGTGATGTTACATCACTTAACAGTTGTGCTGGGAACATTTCCGTGGCCTGTAGGGTGTATGCCAAGGAGAATGGCCTCAGGCCATTATGCAGTTGCCCACCTTGCTATAATAGCTCAACCTATATCCCTTATCTTGAACTTACTAGGAAAATGGATAGTGGTAGTAGTCTGTAGAATCAGTATGTAGAGAGATCTCGTAGCACCTTTGAGACTAACTGAAATAAAGAAGTTGGCAATATGAGCTTTCGTAGACTTCAGTCTACTTCCTCAGATGCTCCAAAAGCATCTGTGGAAGTAGACTGAAGTGGAGCATCTGAGGAAGTAGACTGAAGTCTACGAAAGCTCATGCTGCCAACTTCTTTATTCCAGTTAGTGTCAAAGCTGCTACAAGATCTCTCTACATAGGAAAATCCATGAAGGAGATCCATGTCTGTCAGAGGGAGTGCTCACCTGAAGTCCCACTCCTCTTGAGCCAGCGCAGCTTTGACCTCGTGAAATGCTGTCTTCTCTTTTTGTGGATTTGTATTTTTTTGTTTGTTTTTTCTTTCCATGTCTGTTTATTTCCTTTTCCTTTAAATTATTCTGTATTCCTCACACACATCCTCACACTTCTTTTTCTTGCTTCAGAATTAAGCAATGCACTGTTGTGAATATGGATGACTTAATAACCGCTCACCATGAAATGGGCCATGTCCAGTATTTTCTGCAGTACAAGGACCAGCCCATCTCATTTCGTGATGGTGCCAATCCAGGATTCCATGAAGCTGTTGGAGATGTCATGGCACTATCAGTGTCCACCCCAAAGCACTTATTCAGCATCAAGCTGTTAAATCAGGTGGAAGACAATTCTGGTAAGCAAAGTAATGGCACATAGAAACACTTGGTTAAAAATTAAGGATTTGGAGCATGGAAAAACATGACTCACAGTGTTCTCTCATTTGCCATAGCCATGGTCTAAGACATATGCCTCTTAATTATGTCCCAGACCCCACAGAATCAATTTACTAATTTGTTTAACCACTATTGGGTTGTGTTTTAACCCATGTTGACTTTTCAGTTTCCCCGGGTTAGCTTAATTCAAATGGAAATGTAAACTGATTAGTCCTTGGATGATATTTTGATATTCTGTGAAATGAAGGGGGGGTTGAGGATATAAAGGACATGGGTATATGAGGCACAGTAGGGTAGGCAGAAGACCTAAGGCAAAAAAGAGGAGCTTTGTTCATCTGTTTATACTTTGCTCCTTTTGGCCAGAGAGTGATATCAACTACCTGATGAGTGTTGCATTGGATAAGATTGCTTTCCTGCCCTTTGGCTATCTGATGGACCAGTGGAGATGGAAAGTTTTCGATGGGCGTATTACTGAGGATGAGTACAATCAACAGTGGTGGAATCTCAGGTGAATCACTTGTAGCTGTCAGGCAAGGACAGTATGTGACATTTTGGTTGTATTCCATTTTGGCTGATTTCTACCAAAGATGCAGACACTGCTTTGGAGAGTATATATGCCTTCCTGGAATGTCCTTGGGGTGTGTATTTCTGCTAAAGAAACCTCAAGGAAGTGGTGAAAATATTACTGTTTTAAAGAAAAGGAAAATCATGCAAATCATTGTGGGCTTAGGGGGCTAAAGATCCCCTGGGGTCTGAAGGGGAAAAGCCAAAGAGGGAGTTTGTCTTTTGTCCATCAGTTCTTCATAAGCTGGCTGTCAAGTTTACTACCTGCCTTCTTTTACCCCAATTGTGCAGAATGAAATACCAAGGTGTGTGTCCACCTGTGCCAAGATCAGAAGATGATTTTGATCCAGGGGCAAAATTCCATATTCCTGCCAATGTCCCCTATGTCAGGTGAGTAACTGATTCTTGGGTGCCTGTGCCTGGTGGCTTAGAAAATGTTAGACCAGTGTTTAATTGGTGACTCTGGGGAAATACTGCATTGCCTTGGCATTTGTTTCATCTGCCCCATCTCCCTTCCAGATACTTCGTTAGTTTTGTAATCCAGTTCCAATTCCACCAAGCTCTTTGTCATGCTGCTGGCCACACAGGACCCTTGCACAAGTGTGACATCTACAACTCCGAGGCAGCTGGAACAATCCTGGGGTGAGTGGTTGGTTACAGTGTTTCCTGTATCAGAGCCTGTGAAAATCTGCACCTTTCTCAGGTTGACATGAGCTCTTTTAAAGTCATTATAATTAATGTCTTACAGCATCCCTACCACACTCTAGCTGACTAAATTGTTTTCAGCACTACTAAGATACATATGACAGGCTGGCATGTGTTCAAGTGGACTCATTATGCAAATTGAAAAGGTGAAGCAAGAAAGTGTGAGGGAACTGTATTTTGACTATTCATCTGCTTTCAGAGCCTTCTCCCTCAACATTTACACCATTTCCCTCTCTAGGACTTTCTTTAGGAAATTAAAAAATAAACTCTAGTGTGTGGGTGAGCATTAGGATGAGATGACAGGGGAACTGACGAGGAACTGGCAATTTAGATAAAATATTATGGAAATGGCCTGTGGACATTTGCTGGGCAGGATATTTTCCGCCCAGAATACTTGAATTTTAGTCTCTCTTTAGTTTACTGACACATAGAAACCCACCAATTTGAAATCCTGATACTATTTAGGTGAACATTTGATTCACCTGCTAGTCATTGTTCATTATATGATACCCAGTGGATTATTTAGTTCACTAACCCCCATCACCTACTCCCAAGAACAATGCTGGTATTCTACAATATGATCCACTTCATGGAAAACCCCCAAAGATTGTAGTCTCCACGATCCTGTCCAAAGGAAGAATCTTTGAACCGTGAGCTCCATGTGACCCCCCAACACATGTTCATGCTAACAAATCAGACATTTTGTGTCTGTACAATTTCATTAGTATTGATGCAAAAATCCTGCTCAGTGGTGAAGAACACACCATGAAAGGATGATCTTAGAATACAGATGCAAAGGTAGCCTGGACTGAGACAAAATCTCTGTATACAGTAACTAGCAACAGTTGCTGCCCACAAATAGTCATAGAAGTCTTAGGATGAGAATTCTGTGGATTAAAACTTCATGGGGGAGGGGGTGAATTATGTCACCCCCATTTCCTCCCATCAGCTCCAGCCAGCATGGACAATGATAAGCATGATGAGAGTTGCCCAAATAAAGCATGTATACCACTGGTTCTCAGATGTTTTACCCATATTTACTCCCTTTACATCTATATGTGAATATAGCCCCCCCCCCCCCCCCGCTCAACATAGTATATTCATTAAAATATTTTGTTTGTTTTGTGTGCATCTTTTCATTTGTACATTCATGTATATTCACATTTTAACATAAGGAAGCAACACTGTCCAGATTAGGAGAGATCTATTTAAATAAATTCAGTACTTAACACATGCAGATTTTACACATACTGGCTCACACACAACCACACTCACATATCCCAGTGCTCACAGATATGTACACACTTAGTCATGCTCTATCATTCTTTCTTTCATTCACACACATACTCACTTACTCTCTCACATACAGTCGCATGGAAACATTCATTCTCTTGTAAGTATATACAAGTGCGTATGCAAGAGAGAGAGAGACAGACAGACAGATAGGCAAAATTTGTGTGGGAAACTGTGTATAAATGAACACATCTGAGGTAGAGAGTCAGAAAAAGAGCATTACTGAATGTATTGTATGTGAAAAAAAGAGCATTACTGAATGTATTGTATGTACTGTGCAATAGAAAGTCACTCACACATCAAGAGAGGTACCAAGGATGCGTGAGATAATGTGTTGAGGCTGCAGCAACACAGAGAATGGTGGCAGGTGGGGGAAGCAGCAGCAGCACCTTGGGATGGGCCTCAAGAGGCCACAATTCAGTGATGGACCTCTATTTTGATCATTTGGCAAGGAACACTAAATCATAGAGGGGCTTCACTCTGTCAAGCCCCTGCTACCAAAGCTGGGCTTTAGAAGCAAGATTACTATGGGCCTGAACAGACAGGCTAAAATAAAGCCGCTTCAGGTCACTTTGGAGGGATGCTGTTTAAATGATGCATGCGTCCTAAGAGGCCAGAAGCCATGCCAAAGCCACGCTCCAGTCCTAAAGACTAGAGCGCAGCTTTGGCACAGCTTCTGGCCTCTTAAGATGCATGTGTCATTTAAACAGCATACCTCCAAAGTGATCTGAAGCAGCTTTATTTTGGCCTGCCTGTTCATGCCCTATGTTGTTCAGACATATTTGAGCAAAAGTCGTCCATCATTCCATCCTAAACAGTGAAACAATGTGATACATTAAATTAATACATGGGATGGGGGATACTACCCCAGATGGATACCAGCATGGTTAAATAGCCAGTTAAAAGAAGCTTTAAAAAAACATGAAGGGTGATTTTCCTTTCAAAAAATGAAAGTCTTACCCAGCTAAAAAGAAGAAAAGCTGTACAGTTTCTATCAAACTATGTATAAATTTACATGATGGAGATTTAGAAAATTATGCATGGTATAGAAAAGATAGGCAGTAAGGAATATTACTTTCCGATATAGAATTCTTTTGCAAAATATGGACTAAAAAAAACCCTACTACTTTCTCATTTGTCTTTGAAACGGGTTACACAAATTCATGGAGAACAGGACTAACAATAGCACTTAATTAATTAACCAAATCCATATTCAGAATCATATACTTCTTCCATTTCAGTAGTGTCTGATGTTGGGAATAATAATATGGTGATAATATTACACCCTGCATGTTAGATTCCCAAACAGAGTGGCTGGTTTCAGTAGAAGATGGAGTGCTAGGCTGGATTTCTTGCCTCTTCCTGTGAGGCAGTTCTGATATTCTTGCAGCACCCTTCCTAAATCCTATATCCTGGGTGGAGTATGTAGGAGTTTAGCCATGTGTACCTGTGTGTGATTATTTTGTTGTTTTTGTTGTTACAGGAATGCCTTGAAGCTGGGCTACAGCAAGCCATGGCCTGAAGTCATGCAACTTATCACAGGGCAACCCAACATGTCTGCTAAGGCTTTGCTGACTTATTTTCAACCGCTGACAGACTGGCTCATCAGTGAGAACTTGAGAAATGAGGACATTCTGGGCTGGCCTCAATACACCTGGCTACCCTATACGGGTACTTAAAGGCTTTTGACTTGGTCCCTTCATGTGTCCCAGAAACAAAGAAAGGGAGATGGGCAGGGAAAACAAGCATGTGGTCCCCCTTCTAAATTATTCCCCACCCAAGACATTGGCCCCACAGGTAATAATATCCTGGACTGGACTAACTGAACTAGACCAGGGGTTTTGAAGCGATTCCCCTCCTCAGTACCCCACATCCTCCTCCTTTTGACTTAAGAACTAAATAAGATATGACCTTAGTCATATAGTTTGGTTTTGCATAGGTGATAATTATTAAACTAGATGGCCAGGGTGGGGGTTACCAGGTAAATTGAAATGGACTACAGGAGGGGGAGAACATTTTTGCCTTCGTGGTCCCAATCCTCCACCCCTTTTCCATAATAGGAAGAAAACTTTGCCACCCATTGCAAGTGGTCATGTGGGAGGGGAAGTTCCAATCAGGATGATGGTTGGTGCAAAGGGTTAGAGCCTTCTATACTCTTTCTATTAAGGGGTGGGCATGTCTTGGGGGTAGGGGAAGTATTAGCTCTCTAGGATACCTTCAGGAAGAGGGGCATCTCCTCCACATACCCTGCAAAGAAAATCTTACCATTTTACCCCCAAATGTCCCCCAACACCTTCTAGGGGCTGTGGGAAGATTGGGGGGAGGGCATTTTAGGTTCATTGCTTCTTCTTCTCCTTCTTTTTTTAAATTGAGAGGGGATCCCAAAAAACGACCTTGGACTACAGGGCACATACTTTGCCCACCACAGATCTATTCTGTAGTCCTGCACCAGCTATCTATTTTATGTTACTTTATTTTTACTTTATTTTTTTAATCACTCATTTGACACCAAACATTATAACAAAGTGCATGCCTACTTTGGCTGTCTGGGCAGAGGACTATCCTTTCTATCTGTGTTTTTCTTGGTTCTTACCCAGGCCAAGTGCAACCAAACAGCAAAGTCAGTTTCCTTGGAATGACGATGACCAGCAGTCAAGCTACAACAGGCCAGTGGATTTTGCTTATTCTTGGACTCATCTTTCTCATTGCAGCAATAGTCTTGGGGACCCATTATTACCAGACCAGAAGAGGAGCCCCCAAATCTAGCATGGAAATGGAGTTGAAATAAGTTGTATGTTTTTAATCTCTCTTATGCTGTGCCTCCAATTGAATGTGAAAAGATGCAGAGGGAGGCTGCGTGTTTATGTGTGAGAGAGTGCGCATGTGTAACAGGCAAGGGTATGCTAATGTGTGTGTAAGAGTGTGTGTGTGTGTGCGCGTGTGTGCGGATGAGTTTTAGAGATTGCGTCTGGTCAAGAGTGTGATTATATGGGCTGAGAAAGGGTGTGTATTTGTGGGCATATACACTGTGCATGTCTGTGTACTGGAGTTCTATGACTAAAGTGTATGTATATGAGTTGTGGGTACACATATGTGCCTGCATCTTGTGTGGCCTAAACTGGAAGGCAGAATTCAAGCATGGACAATGCTGCACACATGTGGTCACTGATCCGGTTTGAGGGGCAGCCTTGCACAAACAGGGCAGTTGAGTCAGCAAAGACACAGGACTCTTTCTTCTGATCAGTTCTTCAAAAACCTTTTGATTATGCAAGAACCAAAGCAAAAAAGAAAAAGAGAAAAAAAAAAGGGGGGGGGGAGAAAAACCTTTTATTTATTGTAAATGTCTGGATTCCTGAAGGAAGAAAAACAATGGAAAGGAATGAAGAATGAAACTGCGTGATTAGGTTTTGGTGGTGGCAATGACTGGACAGTATAAATCAATGTTGACTCAGTGTTTTCCCTCAAGTTTGTATATATTCAATTTGGGAAATAATGAATTCTACACCGATTGCAGTAGCTGTGACAGGTGATACGTTAGGCAGCAGAGGCTGTTTCTCCAAGAGTTGTGTGTGCTTGCTTCAGGCAGTTTCTAAAAGGCTGTTTGGTGCATGGAAGACAATTAAAATGGATAATACAACTTCACTGGCTCTGCCATTTCGTGTGAAAAAGAAAAGGGACAGATGAAGATGGATTGCAAGCCAGCCATTCTTCAGGGGGAAAGTGTGTGTACAAAGAAAGCAAGCCAGTACCATGCCAGCAGGATTGTTCATTGTATGCTACTTTGGTTACTTGAAAGAAGCCATTCAGAAATATTGGGTGGTGGTGGTGATGGTGTATGTATTAAATCCACATTGAACTATGGCTTACAATCAGCTGTTGTACAACAATTTCACTGGAGAATCTTCTGCTGTCCTTTCTTTGCCTCACTTGATCATAAAGAGCAGCAAAACTGATCAACAACTGTGAAGACAAAAAAGCAACTTATACAACAGAGAGCAAGGCTGGCCAGTGGGCCTGTTAATGTAGGGGCAGTGATTCCCAGTAAATTTTGGTCTTACTACTGATCCTCCCATAGCTGCACCAGTTGAACAGGAGCTATGCAGGTGTTAGATCCTGCTCCCAACAGATGTTCTGCTCCAGGAGAGCTCCCATATGACCCAGAGCAGCAGTGAGAGAACAGCCATAAAAGTGAGAATGGATTTACTGCTCCTGCAACAACAGATGCACCAGCCACCCCTCTGAGGAAGCATTGCAGAAGCTTCCTCAAACCCCAGTTGTGTCTCCATGAAAAGATATACCAAACTCTGCAACTCCAGCCATGTTTCTCTGCCCTCTCTCACCCGTCTTTCTGCTGGGCTTTATCTGTTCTACACATTTGTATGAATACATTGCATACAAGCAATAAACCTGTGTCTTTGCTATGCCATTTAGTCTGCAGATGAGTACTCATGTAACAGAATGCTTTCCTGGAGAGGAAAAAAACAGCACTCAGGGAACTGGAAACTCAGGGAGAAGGTTAGATTACAACTCTTCTCTCTGCTATCTATTGGAGTACGTCAGCGGTCTCCAGAAATTGTTGTTCACCAATCTCCTAAAGCATTGGTCATTGTCCATGCTGGCAAGTAACTCTGGCAATGGTCCCACAAGATCTAGGGACCAAAGCTTAGGGACCACTGTCCTATCTGATAGGATGTTGTTGTTATCAGTTTGTAGGAAAGAAGATTCCATCCTGTGAACTCCCTCCTTCAGTTTACCCATTTCATGTATTCTCTAGCCAATAGATTTTTAAGATTAAAAGAATATTATGGAATCTCAGTACTAGGCTATGATACCGGGTGAACAACAGAATCCTGAAATGTTCTTTTTTAATCAAGAAAGCCACAAATCAGCATTGTGAAAAGACATGCACCACATCCTAGTAAGGCCACCCTGCCCTTCTCCACTTCTGCAGTTGCCTTCTGCTTACTGCCAAGTAGGAGGGATTCCCAGAAGTTGCAAATTCAGACCAGGTAAGGAGTCTGCCACCATCTAAATTTTGCATGCATTGCTGGGTGAGATTCAGCTTGCATTTCCCTTATCCCCATGCAGTTAGAATAAAATCACGTGGCTTGAGCATGTGTGTCCTGCTCTCACACTGAACCAGAATTTGAAGTACCCAAAGTTCAGATGCCATGACAAGAGGTATCTGGTGTCAAACAGTACAGGTTCAGAAGCTGTAAATCAGAGTCTAAACAGGCAAGATATCTGATCAAGTATTTACAGTTGCCAAATCAGGTCAAAAGGTGAACGGAAAGGTTGCTTCCAGTACTTTGACTGAAGGAAGTTCCCAGCTTACAACATCAGTCTGCTCAGCCACACCCATAGTTCAGACAGTATTTCAAGAGTGCACTTCACTGCTATGTGCATGGAGCCTTTTGCTCTATCTGCAGGGGAGTGTTTGAGCTAGATGACAATGCCTTCTCCTTTCCCCATGTCTTGGAGGTCTTTCATCCAAACCTTCCTGCTGTGAATCCTGTGGACTTGGAGGAGGACTCAGCATCAAGGATCTGTTCCAGCTGCGTTATCTAGGATGACAAACTCTCCAAGGGGAGCACAATATCCTGAGAGGTTATTACATGGGTACTTCAAGGAGCAGCTGACCCCATGATCTGATTTAAAATACTTTATCAAACTTTATTAAATTTCACCTTTACTCTGTATAGTCAGCGGTGCTGATTGACTGGTGCAGGAAATCCCTGTGCACAAGGCTGGCAAAATTATGTTTGGGATACATGTTACATGATGGATGGGACAACTCAGGAGATGAGCAGCAAATAAGGAGGAGGGGTGAGAATCAGAAAAATATTTCCCCTCTGCCATAGATTGGTTTGAAATGTAAATGCTTAGCTTGTGGTTTGAGCAAAAGGCAGGAGTTACTTGCTATCAGCTTGGGGCAGGTGTATTTCGAAGGGACACACTTGTCAGGCTTTAAAGTATCCTCAGATTGTAAAAATTAAGTTGTAAAATTAAAGTTTGAAAATATGAATGTTGGTGAAATGGAAATGGACCTGTAGTGATTGAGTCCGTCATGTGTGTTCTGCTCTTGCCCATTGGCAGCAAGTGAATATATATTATACAAAACAAGTGTCCATGTAATCGTTCATTTATGTCCCAAACTCAAATTGTCTTCAAGTGAGTGAATCTTTTTAGGATCTCTGTCCAGAACGCTGAAATATCTGGGCTTCAGAACCTCAGAATTCTCAAATCGTTAAGGTCTTCAAAGAGAATATGAATCATTCTTCCAGGACTAGCCTGACCATTAGGCAAAGCCTCAGGCAGCAGACTCTGAGTATCAAAAAAGGACAGCCAGTTATTTATATGAATGGTCATGGTTGTATTTTTGCTTCCCAGTAGAGGAATATTTTAACATGGCTGGTTTTGGATGCCATGCACCATGATTCAAGGAAAAGTGTCACTTGCTGCATTAGCTCAGGCAGCTAACAGTTCTGGCCACCACACCAAAGGAGTTTTGAATGGCACCAACAGCACTGGGATGGTGAGACAGTTAATTTCTGCTCCTTCTGAAGCATAGGAGATTATCACACTAGGGCCAATTGCACAACAATCGCACTATTTGAAGATAACGGAGGCATAGCGCTACAGCGATCAGGATTTCACGCAATCCCGCAATTGCATGATAATGATATAAAAATGAAAGAGAAACACAATTGCATTCCATATACATCCATTCTTGTATCGTTAGTATATTGTTATGGAACGTTTCAGGCATGCACTGTTTTTGTGCTCCTGTGCATGCCTGAAAATCATGATTCCATCTCAAACAGAAAATAAAATGTATATATTTAACATTATTTTTATCTAGTTGAAACAAACTCATGTCCTATGCCTCGAAATAAGACAGAAATCCACTCCAAAAATAATCCTAGGAATAAGAAGGAATTGCCTGTAGCGAAAAGCACTCTGGGTAAAGGTCTTAAATTGCTCTGTGATAGCATGAATGAGTCGCTATTGGCTTCCACACCTTTGCAATAGTGTGAATGAAACGCTATCAGCAAGTCATTCATGGAGCTTCCCTGTGAATAAGAAGTTACGGGAGCATTCCAGTTTATTGATGGGAAAAGTACTGGATGAGTGTGACGTCGTGTGAAAATCTTCGCGCAATCGTGACAGGTGCATTCTGTTTTTCTCCTGTTTCATATCCCCTTGTGATAATCTCCATAGTCCCAGATCCATGGGAGCTATTTTAAAACATAAATACACTTGCAATAATGTATCTACCATCCATATAGTTTGTCTTTTATTTTCTTGTCTACAGTCTATAATCCCTGCACCTATTGAATCAGGGTGTCGGACAAGGATTTCGTTGCCCTCACCAGAAATACTCTGCAGTGCCAACCATTGTGGAAAGTAGAGCCATAATAGTTTAAGATGCTTTCGTGTCATTTTTTAATTTAAGGGTTTATCACCCATTTTTTTTGGTTTCCACTGAATGAGTAAGTCATTTCAAATGTTACTTGGGTGAACAGGCAGAGGTACAAAGGGGCAGTAAAATGCTGCTAACTCCACCAGGAGTGTGCAGGACATTTGTATACACAGGTGTCCTAGGATCTGAATCCCTGCATGATAAAGGTGCCAGGAAAGACATCTAAACTAGGGGTGGGAGACAGGCCAAACCCCTCCATCCCCACAAACTGCTCCTGTCTCCTTTTTAAGGAGTGGTAGGTAATACCCAGAGGACATGCTCAGAAGTTTAAATGACACTAACAGATTAGAAAGCTAGGCCAGAATTAACAAATGCATTTTAACAGGGAAAATGCAATGTACTACATTCGCATGAAAAATTACACGCACAGATATAGGATGGCATACACCTGGCTTGACCACAGTACATGTGAAAGGGATCTAGGGGTCCTAGGAAATCACAAGCTAAATATGAATCAACAGTGTGATGCAGCAACTAAAAAAGCCAATATGAACCTAGGGTTTAGAATAGATCATGGTAAGTAATTGTGCCAGTCTATTCTGCTTTGGAATAATGTGTACAGTTCTGGGCACCTCAATTCAAGAGGAGCTGGAGTATGTCCAGAGGAGGATGACCAAAATGGTGAAAGGTCTGGAAACCATGCCCTATAATGAATTGCTTAGGGGAGCTATGAATGTCCCATTTCCAGTGGTTGCTATTCTTGTTATCCTGCCATAACCTCAAAACTGGCCTATTCCTCAACCTAGTACTTGAGCTGATCTCTACCAACTTCAGCAGAAGAGCAGACTTTCCAGTTCCCCCTGCTGTAGTGCAGTTTTATCAATAAAATTCTGGCATCCATTATTTCAAAATCTGTTTAAGGTGGAGTTTCTTGCACAGTAAGAGGGTACATCAACAGCAAAGAGAAGAAAAAGTAATGGCATCTACAGATTTTCAAAAGGGAGGCTGCTTCTCTTCATCACTCCCATGAAAAGGACCAAAGGAGGTGGCAGTGGTCATGCTCAAATCTATTAAATAAATGAACAAACAGAACCTGTACTGAATAACCTTGTTTTAGTCTAGTGCTGTTGGGCTCAGTCTTTACATATGATTGCCTGAAAATACCTTTACTAGTTCCTTAACAGCTAAGCATTTGCCTATCCTATTACACATTCAACAACAACCAACCAGGTAGTTTTTGCACTACAAGCTGGCAGTTTTTCTTGACTTTGTACCTGCTGTCAAGCATCTCACGGGATTATTAGATGTGGGAGATCCGTCCCTGTCCCATCATGTTTCCATCTTTCCTGTGCAATCGCAGGAAGAACTTTCAGATAGGATTTGCAGTTATCCCATCTGGGAAATGCAAACGATGGCAATCATAGAACAGGCTTTCAGATGAAGTCATGCCGATCTCATCATTATCCCACCATTAAAGCGACATTGGCTGGCATTTTGCATTAATGAAATTCACGTTAATACAATGCCACTTTAATGACAGGTTAATGGCGAGATCAGCACTACAATTTGAAAGCCTTTCACACCATAGCAGTCACCGACAGGTTCTTATGTCTATCCTATCCCCATGTGAAAATCTCCATAGTATTGTAACATACCTAAAACGAATACAGTAGGCCTTTGGTATCCACTGGGGTTTGGTTCAGGACCTGTGGATATGTGAATCCACATACATGTGGATGATCATGTTCTGTTATACACAATGGCATAATAAAATGGTGTCCTTTATATAACATGGCAAAATCACGGTTTGGTTTTTGAATTCTTTAAAAAAAGATTATTGTTATTGTTAATGTTTGAATATTTTCAAGCTATGGATGGTTGAATCTGGGGAGGCAAAATCTGTAGACACAGAGGGGTGGCTGTACTACTTTACATGGGGATTTTTGTGTTTTAGGGGCCAGAATTGTTTCACCTGTCTTTGGTATGATGCACCTTATTTGTAAAGATGGCTACTGTTCTAGCTCAAGCAACACAATCTTTTGGAACAGCTCTGGGTTCCAGAGCTGTGATTTTTTTCACAATAGTGTTCAAAAACCTCTAACAATGTTCCATGAACAATATGTTCAAATACAAGCCGACTTTAAGTGAACTAGGGTTCCCTGTCAACATGAGCAAACGGTACCATCTTCCCAGGCAGGAGCTATTTTCAGGAAGGTTTGAACCCAAAAAAGATTTTAAAAACCATGTTTTGTTTTGAAGCACTAGAGTTTAAAAAAAGAACCAAACTGTTGGTTTAAAATAGTGAGAGGCTAAAATGTGGAGGCGGGGAGAACGAGCAATAATCTAGTGGGTTTTGTGTGGTTCATGGTTTTGAAATGCGGAACCCACTTATTATTGTTATTTCAATACTGTTATTTCAATATTTTCAATAAGACTGGATGGTTGCACAACTGATGGGAAAGGGACGTTTCTAAAGGCACTGTTCTGAGTCAGTCTCTTGCAAGAAAGTGAAGCTGCTCTTAATCCTGACAGCCTGGGCTTGAGAGTCAGGAGGATTAAGAAAATGATTTTTCTGGAGTCTTTTGATTAACCGCAACCTTTGGGGCAGAGTAGTGTGGTTGCTACCATATGGCTGTTTCAACACAGGGACTGGGAGGGGGGTTGTCTAGAAGGATGACATCTGTGCACATCATCCTGTCCAGCCAACAGTAAATACTGCACCACTAGCTGGGCACAAGAACATGAACTTGTGGAGTAACTGGTTGTATAATAACAGTGAAACTGAACTAGGTTGAACCATGGCCCCAAAGAATTAAAGGGAAACAAAGGTAACCAAGCTCAGCCACTTGCCAAACGGCAGGTCCATTTATTTCCCTTTTCAACATAAGAAGTAGCATAGATCAGCATCTGCCTCAGCCAGAGAACTGATGCATCATGCAAAGATACATCCCAATAAAATAAAATAAAGGCAAACCACATACAACTGATCTCTGCACATAGAACTGATCTCTCTCTCTCACACACACACACTCCGAAACGACCCTCTTCTCTGATGCAGAAAACTGATCTAGTCACTTAAGTAAATTGCAGTCATCAAAATAGCACCCTGTCTGTAATTCATTCCATGACCATAAGGTGTCCCCATTCTCTTCGCCTTTGTGGTTATCTTCTTTTGCTCACAGTGGATAATGGAGATAGGAGAGCAATGAGTTGGAACAGACAAAAGAAGCTACCAGATGGATGTTGGGGAAAATAAATATTGTAGTTACACTTTCAGTTAGTGACTCTATGAAAGCAAAGCAGTGCTGCCTCCACTCCCAACATAGTCCACGCTTCTGTACTGAGGGTGCAGGAGAACCTGCCTCCAACCAACAAGGCTTGCAGGGTGGTTGAAGTCCATGGCTATCTGCAATGAAGGAGAAATCACTCCACCCATTAAAATATGTATAGCCTGCCTTTAAGGTTAAACTGCCCTCTCAGAATGGCTTTCAAAAAATCAACATACAATCTAAACAAACACAATGCTAACATTAATAACTACTCAAAGATAGCTGTGTTAGTCTGTGGTATCGGTAAGTAGATAGATCTTGTAGCACCTTTGAGATTAGCTGAAGATGCCAGCCACAGATGATGGCAAAACGTCAGGAAGAAACTCTTCTAGAACATGGCCACATAGCCCGAAAAACCCACAAAAAACTATGGATGCCGGCCATGAAAGCCTTCGACTTCACATTGAAAGAAAGAAGTTGGCAACATGAGCTTTCATACTGAGGAAGTAGACCTTAGTCTACAAAAGCTCATGCTACCAACTTCTTTCTTTCAGTTAATCTCAAAGGTGTATTAATAACTACTGATATTTAGCAAGCATGCCAGCTGTCCATAGCAGCTTGGCATGATGGGGATTGCAGTCAAATAGAGTCCAAAAGACTGGAGAAACCGAACTGAAAATAAAGTGTCCACCTCACCTCACCTCATCTTTGCAATGTAGTTCAGTGCTCTCACAGTAAGCTGCCCTGAAATTTTAGATCCTAAAGTCTGAGGTAAAGTTAAGCCATTGGTTAAATGAAAGACAGCTGTTGTTGGTTTTTGCATTAGGTCCCATGGCTGAACCTTTGCTATGATAGTGTGAGAAACCAGAGAAGATACAGCAGGAAATTCTGGTAAGAGGACCCAGTAAAATAAGAAATTAATGAGGGCCAGAGATGTAAAGTTTGCAAGAAAAATCTATGAGCAGATGCCTGGAGCAAGCATCTGATGTCAGCAAATGAATCTTTTCAATGAATCCTGCAGGGCATTGGGCACCGGAATGCCTGGTACAGCAGAGCCATTTGAAGAAAGTGCTTCATCAGCTGTAAGGCAGATCTGGTGATGGCTCCTTCCTCATTAAACTGGGAAGTGGAGGTCAGGATCCTTTTTGAGGGAAACAAAGAACAGTGATAGGCAATGCACAGTTTGCCATTTTTGATACAGACTAGTGACTTGTTAGGCAGGAGATGAATATTATCTGTACTGCAGAAGTTTCATGGAGAACAAGCATGCAGGATGTGGACAGGATAAAAGAATCTCTCCCTCCTTTCTCTCCCTGTCGTTCTGTCTCCTCTGTCAGAGAGTAACAGCTCATTAGAGATAGAGCCCTAATGCACATTAAAGAAGTCCCATGTCCCAGCTGCCCTCATATTTGGATGTTAATGTGACAGCATGAGGCAGTATGGGTATGGGTAAGGTGTGCGTGTTTGTGTACATGGATGTGGGAAGGGAGAACGGAACCTATTTTCTATTGCAGTCAGGATAATGGAGCAGCGACATTTCTCAGGCTGAGATCCAGCAACAGTGTTTCATAGCAGAAATCTCCACATGCAGAGGGGTGCCAAGCCACACTTGTGCCGAATGGCAATCTTGCACAACTGAATGGGCAACCAAATGCAACCCCTGGAGCACACATCTGCATGTTCAGTAGCGCTGCATGCAGAACTCCACTTCTGTGATCCTGACGTGAATGCGGCCATTGCTCATTTGACAATATCCAACTACTTCTGTAACTTGTGCGTCTTGTTTGCCTTCACGTCTTTTCTGACTTATGGTGACCCTAAGGTTTCTTGGCAGGTTTCTTCAGAGGGGGGTTGCCATTGCCATCCCCTGAGACTGAGAGACTCACTTGCCCAAGGTCATCCAGTGGGTTTTCATGACCAAGTGGGGATTTGAACCGTGCTTTCCAGAGTCATAGTCCAATGCACAAACCACTGGCTCATCTGTAACATACCAAGAGGAATTTGCTCTCAAACTGCCCAGCAATTATTTTCACTGTCCTGTTTCTTGCAATTTTACAAAAGCTCGATGAAACCACAGCAAATGGTACATGCCTTTGGGCCACAGACATTCTCAGCCTGAATATGACTAAGCATTCCAGGCCTTTTTGCTTCTAACTGGACATCCCAAATAAACATGACATTTGAACATATTGAGGGAGGGTCTTTCTAAATGCATCTCATTTCAGCAAGAGGGTTTAGAATAATTTTCTATATTGTGTGTGCAGCCTTGAACTTCCAGCTTCATTTATATTTTATAAGATGTTTCCATCCTATCACAAAGTAACAGAAGAAAGAGAAAATTGCTCTAGACTGGAAAGCAATTTGCTGTTTAGTGCCTGATGGTAAAATGCAGGGCTGCTGCATGGAAGAAAAGACTGTTTCCAACCAAGATTAATTTCTGGGATCAGATGTGATACTCTCTGGCCTGGAAAAAAAATGCTCTTTTAAACTGCATGGATGACTTTGGAACTTGAAAAACAATAACAGTACAACAAAAACGGATGTGGTGAAGGTACTGTAGGGAATAAGATGCTACTGTGAGTTAACAGGACTGGCCAAATTGGCCATTTAAAATATGTCCTCTCAGTATTCCTGTTTTCTATCCACTGGGCCTGCATCATATTAAATATAATATTTTCATCCTTCTTTCAGTTCCTACGGATTTCAAAATGAGACTGCAGGTGTTACTGAGACTGCCCTCGGTTTATTAATCTGAGATGAAAGATACAGATTAAAATACACTCATCCCTCCATATTTGCAGCTTTGATATTTGCGGATTTGATTATTCACAGATTTGATTAATACATTCTCTCTAGAAATATCTAGGTCCTCCAGTGCAACTCTATGGTCAACTTTAACTAAAATTGCACTGAAAGGCCTAGAGATTCCTTGAGAGAATACTCTACTAGGCATTTGTAGCTCCTCCAGCGCAACTCTATGGTCAGTGTCTGTTGGACGTTGACCACAGAGTTGCACTGGAGGACCTAGAGAGGTGTCCTCTCAGGTAAAAGCATGGTATTTTTATTATTTGCAGGTTTTCCATATTCATGGGGGTCTTGTGCCCTCAACCCTAGTGAACATGGAGGGACAAGTGTACTTCAGTGCATGGTAAACATTAATGGTTTTCAGAATTTGTAAGATCTTCTGTAATAAGTTTCCCTCTCCTTACTATCAAGACAGACAACAATATATTGTGGAGATGATGCAACGCTGTAGGCCAACATGTCTGGGCAGCAACAAGATGGGGAGAAGGCAGTATATTTTTTTAAAAAGCTACCACATTTTATAGGTAGCTTTTAACTGTAGCTTGACTTTGCTGAGCTGTTTTCATCTAGATTTACTTTTCTCTTTATAAGCTCCTTTAGAATGAGATGCAAAGATTGGACTGCCTCTTTCATCTTCTGAAGCCTGGGGCTTTGCTATCTCATCCTCCCCCAGTGTTTTCCTCCCAAACTAAATGTGCTGGATGGTGCAACATTTATGTTCATTTCAGCTTGCTGGCTTACGGTACTAAAATGTAAGTATGCAAGTCAGTAGTAAATTAATTTCACAGTGGAAACAAGTCCCTTTCTCACATCCTGCCATCTTCTAAGAAAGATATACAGAGGAAAGATGTGGGGGCAGGAGTCAAGGGTTTCGCACAAGAAACAGATGACTTAATTTTCCGCAGGTTTCTGGAGGTGTCTGTTGTCTTTTTAGAAACTGCAGTGAAACCATTAACAAAACAAGATCAAATCTTTTTTTAAAGTCTGGTGTCCATAATTCTGGCCATATTTAGTGGGGAGGGAAGTAGAAGCACGGGGAAATCCAAGTGAGATTTCAAACTGAATGTTGACATTTCTCTTTTGACTGTTGCTTCAAAAGCTAATCATAATTTTAAGGACCTGTTTCATTCAGAGTAGGTCTGTCTGGTGTATTTGGCTGACCTTTGTTACAAGAGCTCAGTAATAAAATGTTATAGGAAAAGCTCAGGTCCAAAAATGAGTAGCCGGTGCTGGTAGATTTTCAGACATGAAGTTTCTATTCATTTTTCAAAATAAACATGAAAATTGCCCTTCAAGATATTAGATTCATATGAACACACATGACTTAACCTAATTCAGTCAGCAAATGGAAGGAAATGGGATTGCTGTTAAACCCAGTCTCTAACTTGCAGACAGCTTCTGCCCCCACTTTCAGCCTCTGTACAGTGCATGGGATGTGAAAAGGGCACAGGGTGCTACCTGCATAGAGTTGTACATTTGGCACAAACAGAGTTCCAGATCCTGAGTAGGGACCATCTTCACTTTCTCACATGTTGGTGATGTATTTGATGATGGGTCCAGCTTGACGAAAAGAGTATTTTGGTGATATGAACCACAGCTGTCCAGATGTCTCAACTAACAGGGTCTAGGAACATGTGATCTTCCAGATGTTGCTGGAATTGCATCGCCTCTCAGTGTCAGTGGCCTGTGTTCTGAACAATTGGCCATTGCTGCCTATCATCCATAGCCATTGGAGATTGGATTTGCAATCCAAGAATATCCAGTGGACCACATATTCCTCAGCTCTAGAAGACTTTCCTAACACAGTCTAACATTTTTTTTTTCTGACACCCTGTTCAATATTTATGATGCCACAAGCTAGACTTACAGTCTTGAAAATTTTGCTATTCATGTTTATGATTGTGAGGCCATTGCAATGATCACAAATGCCCCCTAAATTCCACCTTAAAAGCCAGGCAGCTGTGCCAACTAAAGGAGTTTTGTGGGCAGTACCAGTGGAAGAGGGTGGGCAAAGTGGTCTGCAAGCTGGAGGCCTAATGTGAACAGCAGGCACCACTTATCAGCTTCCTGAGAAGCATAGAGTAAAAGAACAAGGACCATCAAGTCAAGAATTGAGTTGGGTCCAAGGAAGAGAAAGCTTGTGGCTTTCATGTCAGGGTAAGTGAATCTGCTGTCATTTTCCTCAGATCTTTAAAGGAGCTGCCCATGGTGCTGAACCCAATCCACCCAAACAGGTTCAGCACCTTTAAAATCAATGGAGGCTACCCTTGTGCTTGGTTTGGAAACTCCAATTAGTACAGAACATGGCAGCCAGGCTGGTCTCAGGAACAACTAGAAGAGACCATATAATGCCAATTTTGAGCTTGCTTCACTGGCTGCCTATCAGTTTTCAGGCCCAGTACAAGGTGTTGGTTATCACCTTTAAAGCCCTAAATGGCTTGGGTCCAACCTTTCTTCGGGATCACCACCCCATGCTCTATAAAAATGAGATTGTTTGCTACCGCCCAGAGGACCTTTTTGGCTACCACTCCCAGTTTATGGAACAGCCTGCCGGATGAGATCTGTCACATTACCACCTGGAATAGCTTTTAAAAAGCGGTTAAGATGGATCTCTTCTGGCAGGCCTTTCCTGAATGGATTCCTGGCCACCAAAAAGACCTAATCTAACCTATTTCCGGCCACCAAAAAGGCCTTTCCTGAATAGATTCCTGGCCACCAAAAAGACTTTTCCTGAATAGATTCCCAGCCACCAAAAAGACTTCTGCTGCAGTTATTGTTTGTTTTCTTGTATATTATTTTATGCTATGTTTTAAATTGTAAATTGTTTAATTGTATTTTAGGGGGGAGGGGGGATTTTGGGATACAGGAATGTATGTTTTAATGTTGTAAGCCGCCCCAGTTGTGTTACACAGAGGGGCAGAATAAAAATAAATTTTATTATTATTATTAAAGTCTGGAATAAAACTTAAAGTGGATTTACTGTGCCACTGACATGGAAACAGCTAACTGCCCCAAGCAAGCTACCACTGTTTGGTGTAATTTTTAGATGAAGAAGCTCAAGATAGCATGCCTAAAGAAAGAGGCATCATTAGTAAAAAACAAGAACTGTGGAGCAAGGTAGCATATAGCACACACATACACATGCACACCTACCTTCTCAAGCAATGCATGGGGTGTGTGTTTAAAAACAGTATTACATAAGTGAGAGGAGAAAAGCAAAGGCAGCACTAAGAGATGGTTACCAAGCTGACAATCTGGACTGCTGTACTTTGGGTTGCAGGCAAACTGCAGAAAGAATTTGTCCCTCTTTTGTGTTTGTGAAGTGCCCTGGAGTATTAGTTGAAGGAACCCTTAGAAAACTGTAATGCAGAGATGGTAGTGGACTGTAATTCTCTTAGAGCAATTTCATGCCTGAAGAATCACGCAGAACAAAAATAAGCCTCAGAATGGCCATTTTTTTCCCTTAGCCTTCAGGCAAGGCAGCAATGGGAGGACAAAAACTACAATCCCCATCCCATCTCAAAGGCCACTTTGAAAGAAAGCAACAAGAAGTACATTTCGGCAGAAAGGTATGAGATCTAGTGTGAGGGTTTGGCAGATGTGACAGTAGCCCATTGGATTCAGAAGTGCAAGGTTTCACAAAAGATGCTGGAAAGGAATGGGTGAGGTAGGTGAGAAGAAGTCACTAGACACATAAGATCTCAGATCTGATGCAAGAAAAAGATAAAAAGGTGAAAATTATGTTTGATAAGTGAAGATCTACAGCAAAAGGTTGCAACCAGTGAAAGCAAGTATAGCAGTAGAGCAGTGGTTACCAAGGTTTTCAGAAAGGTTTCAGAATCCCTGACCAGTGGCCTAGCTGACTGGGACTTCTGGGAGTTATATGTCATCTAGGGGTCCAAGTTTGTGAATCATTGACTTAGACTGGGACTAGAAAGATTCAGGTTCAAATCTCCACTTAACCTATGTCTGTGATGCCTCTCCATGAGTTATCTATAGTCACTGCAAACCAAGCTGCATCCAGCTAGCAAACGGTTTAATTCATTATTTATTTCATTTATGTCATTTCTATGTCGCCTTTCTCCCAGAAAAGGACCAAAGGTGGCTCACAGATCAGATCATTTAAAAACAATTACAATAAAAATGTAAAAACAATTAAAACCATCTAACTAAAAACAGTGTAAAATGATATAAAACATACTGGCAGCTGGTGGCTTCTGTGTCAGCAAAGTGGTGAATGTATGCAGGGGTTTAGTGTGATCTTTAAAGGTGCTCTCCATGGTGCTGAATACCACCTCTAAAACTGGTTCAACAGTTAAACCCTAGGCTAAAACCTGGAGTGCCAGTGTAACAGAAACCAACCCAAAACTTAATATAGCAAGTTCAGTTTGACCACTTTTCTGAAAGAGCCAGATTTCAGCCTGAAAAAATACAATGTCAGGGTATGCTTGACAGATCTCTTTGAGTGGAGTTTTCATAGTGTTGACCCCACTGCTGAGAGCACCCGGCACTTGCCAAACACCTGCCAAGCTTCATTTAACGGTACCAGCAGAGCATATGCAGGGGTGCAAGGGGAAATATAGATCTGCTGCTGGGAGCTTTCAAGATATAACATCCCATACCAGCGCTTTTAAATTGAGCCTAGAGACAAGCAGCCAGCCAGTGCAGATCCAAGAAAACTAGAGAATTATGCTACAGTTGACCACCTCTGCTCAATAATCTTGAAGTAGCAATTTTTTTTCTTAGCTGGTGGTTTCAACTGGTTTTTCTTCTGAGCAGTCCTACGTTTAGTGTGCTACAATACTCTAGTGTGAAGACCAATAGGACATAGAATCATAGAGATGGAAAAGACCATAAGGGCCATGCAGTCCAACCCCCTGCCATGCAGGAACCTCCAATCAAAGCATCCCCAACAGTCTCTGTTTAAAGACCTCTAAGGAAGGAGACTCCACTACACTCTGAGGGAGTGTGTTCCACTGCCGAACAGCCCTTACTGTCAGGAAGTTCCTCCTAATGTTGAGGTGGAATCTCTTTTCCTGCAGTTTGCATCCATTGGTCCGTGTTCTAGTCCCTGGAGCATCAATGACTGTGGCAAGGTTCACTGATCATCAGGGAACCCTATCAGTCAAAGATGGTCCAAATCACTGCCATTCTTTCAGCCTCTGCTTTCAGGGCACCATGCAGAATAGAGTAGCCTCACAATACTTAATCAGAAGGTCCACCCACAACCAACACCACGTCTTAACACCAGCAATTTTTTGTGCCATCTTGTTGAGAAATGTAATTTTCTGGTTCATATACATTATAAACTACCTTAGCGGTCCTGAAAGACAACCTAAGCTAGAGCTGGACAACTCGTCCCTCCCATTGGACTCCAACTCCCATGAACCTGAACAGCCTTGCAGGTCATGAAGGTGTTAGAAGTAGCAGTCTTAGCATGCCTATGCTCAGTACTTACTGTACTAGTTTGCATGTTACTCCAAGGGTTTGGGCAAAGAATGCATTAATCTCATTTCCTATTTGTTGATTTTAGCCTCACCCTCTCTCTTCCTGCATCATCTAGTCTCCAGTTAGTCTGAGCTTGTTCATCCACCATTTTGTAGTCGATGTTCATGTTACAGATTGTCTCACCATGAGATGTATAAAGTTTTTAATACCTATAAATAAACCTACATCATATGTTTTTACAAAGAAGACTAAACCTGCTTTATTTCTCTGCTAGACCGTGGTCATGGGACTTCTTGATGCTCACCTTTTTACCTATGAATACTAAATACTTGGTCTATGAAATGCACAACTATCTTTCACATTCCCCAGTGGAGGGATGGTGGGAGCTGCAGTCCATCAATATCCAGAAGACTACTCCTGGTCTGACTAATCTTAAATAAATACATAACCTAGACAGGAATGGAGGGAGTCTTGGGAGAATAAGAAAACTTATTCCTGAATAATGGCCTAGAATAAAAGCTAAGGTCATAAGTAGACTAATCTCTCTCTGTGTGTGTGTGTGTGTGTGCCCTATTTTCCTCTTCCCTGATCTCTATTTTATTCTCTTTTTCCAATTAGTATTATTTGCTGCTGTTCTCCTACATAGACGGAAGTCCTGATATCAGTTTCAGCTATATGCTTAAATTATGCACTCATAAGAGCAAAGTGCAGCTTTCCCCACTATTAGCTGTGCTTGCTATGGCTGATGAGAGTTGCAGTCTAAACATCTGGGGGGCTGCACTTTGCCGGCCCCTGCTGTAGACTTATTTTCTTCTCCATTTTGCTTCCCATGTAGCCCAAGGGAGAATTGCTGCTTGGAAACAATGAAAAACCCAGCGTTTTAGCAAAGTTGTGATTGTACAGCGATGACTGATTGCTACCCCTCAAGAAAAAAAATAGCTGCAAATGTAAGCATTCAGTATTTGATATGCACTGCGAATCCAGAAGTTCTTTCTCCAGATCATGAAGTATGATTATTGCCGCTGCTGTTTACCTTTGAGTTGTTTCAGCCCTATCACAGGGTTTTCCTGGTAAGATTTGTTCAGAGGGGGTTTGCCTTCCTCTGAGGCTGAGAGAATGTGACTTGGCCAAGGTCACCCAGTGAGTTTCCATGGCCCAGCAGGCATTCGAAGTCTGGTCTCCAGAGTCATAGTCAACTCACTACACCAAGCTGGCCTCATGAAGCATTACTCTTATCATGATTATTATTTATATCCCTATATCCTCAGCACCCCACAATCCTGGAAGCCCACAGAGTCATTTTTGAAACCAAAAATATTCCTATTTTAATTTATAAACTTGCATACTGCTAAAAACGTGGGCTGTGAAAGCTGACTTGTTTTTTATTTGCTACAACGTACAATGACTTATTTTTGTTTGGTACAACTTATAGACTGATAGGCACTTGACTACCTGAGTTCACCATTAGAAGTGATGAATGGGACCATCAAGCAAGAAAGTGCTCACCTATGACAAGACTGCTCCTTAGAGTCCCAGTCATGTAGGCCGGTTCCCCCCATCTGGATATTCAACCACAGCTGAGAATATTGCTTTTCAAAAGAAATTAGTTAATTTACTCACTACTCTGATCACCCTACAGATCTTTGCTTGTTTCCTGTTATGCCAGTCCAGGAAGGTAATTTTATTCTGGGTTACTTTCCCTGGAAAACACAGGGAAATGCTCTCTGGTTCCCCCAGGTGGTCAGTTCAAATACTGCATTTTGGAACGTTTGGAAAGAATGCAGAAGACATTACAAAACAGGCTTTCTGTTCTAGTGAAGCGAGTGAATTACAACCATGACTGTAACTTTATTTGTTACTGCAAAATAATGTGTTGTAAAACATGCTACTCCCAAGCTCTGCACTCAGTTTTCTGTGGCTACTGCAAATTACTTAGCATTTTTTGTTCTCATTGGCTGCATCCACATTAGAGAAACAAACCGATTTGGCACTGCTTTAATTGCCCTGGTTCAAGGCTATGGAATTCTGGGAGTTGGAGTTTGTTTTGGGGCCCACTTTGTTAGGTAACCCCTGTGAAAGGGTCATTTGACCCCCAAAAGGGGTCACGACCCGCAGGTTGAGAACCGCTGATGTACAGGTCTGTATGATTCCCCTGGTTTATAATGCTTTGCCCCTCTTTGCCCTCTCCCACTTCAACTGCCATTAACATTTATTTAATTCACAGGTTATCTGTGCTTTGGAAGCCTTCTGGTGCTATGATAGAAGAAAGTGAATGCAGAGAGATTTGGGTAATAAACTTCACTGAGCTAGTTTGTTGCTTCTGTTTCTGTCTTTCCTGTACTATTTCAGATGCACTGAAATGCATTTCTGGCCTCAAGGAAAGACATGTTCTCCAGTCTATTTCTTCATATCCCCTCTCCTCCCCTTAAATTTGGTTTTCATTTGTTCGTTTGTTTTAATTTTCTCAAACAATGTTGATGAAAGTAAGATTGGTTAGTCCCAGTTAGAGTAGACCCATTCAACTAGTGGTTGAATGGTGAGTCGATACAATAAATTTAGTTGATTCATCTGTTCTGCTCTAGTCAGGATTTACAATAGGATTTATGATCAAATATATTTTTCACTCAAACTCAGTTTTCAGAGCGATAGCCATGTTAGTTTGTATCAGCAAAAGAAGAGGCGGAGAGATCTAGCAGTACTTTTAAGACGAGTTTATTTTAGCATAATCTTTTGTGGAAGATGTGGAGTGAAATGCACAGAAGCTCATGCTAAAATAAATCACAGATCTCTTTTTGGGGAATCTGCTCCAAGGGATGTGGGGAGATAAATGGAAATCTGGGTTGTAGTTGCTTAAATCTGTGTGTACTAAGGTCCTAGTAAATGTTCCAGCCAGTGTTTATTCTGTGCCATATACCCACAAAAGCTGCTTTCTCTCACACACATCCATACAGCCACACCAGAACTTTTACAAAACAAGACAAGAGGGAACCTCACAGAGGGAAAGAGGAAAGATCATTAGAAGGAACACAGTGAGAAAAAGAAATAGAAAGGGAGGGAGGGAGGGAAGGAAGGAAAAAATGCTTTTTTAAGAAAACAGTGGGGGAAAGAAAAGGATTCTTCTGGCTGGTACAAGGCGTTTGCTTGCAATGCAGACACTGAACTTCCAGGTTCATTATTTATACATACAAGAAGGGATGTATAATAACATGTTTTAGAGAATACCTAGACCCTCCAAGGAATGTTCCAGACAGCATGGAAAAGATCTTTATAGCATTATATTAGGCTTGCCACATTGGAATACAGCAAACTGGACATATTTAGGCTGGCCACATTGGAATACAGCAAAAAGAGATGTTCTGGACAGTGGGTAAGGAGAAGGAGTTCTTTCTCCTTCCCTCCTCCTGTCCCTTTCCACCCCAACCTCTTTCAGCATAATGTAGTGGTTTGAGCATTGGACTCTGGAGAAGAGGGTTCGAATCCCCACTCAGACATGGGAACCCATTGGGTGACCTTAGACAGCCACAGAGGAACAAATATTGCCAAGAAAATCCCATTATAAGGTTTCCTTAGGGTGGCCATACATTGGAAATGACTTGAACAATTCTCCCCCATCCTTCTAATTTGCAAACAGAAAGAAATTCTCCATAGTATGCAAGTAAAGTGTGCATTCCTTCCACCTTTCCAATAAGACTTTCCCATGTTACACTATCAAAAGTTTCATACAATGGGACCTTGGTATCTGCTGGGGTTTGGTACCAGATCCCACTGTGGATATCAGAATCTGCGTTTGCTCAAGTCTTATTAAATATAATGGTAAAATGGTCTCCCTTATATAAAATGGCAAAATCAAGGTTTGCTATTTGGAATGTATATTTTTAAAAAATCATGCTGTGGATGCTTGAATCCATGGATAAAGAAACTGTGGATAAAGAGGGATGGCTGTATTTGGTGTTGGCTGGTACCAGGACTTGAACACTTTATTGGTACATAAGGGGCGATGATGCAACCCTTTCCCTTTCTTTATGTCTCCTGTTACAGAACAAGAAGGAGTTTCCATGAACTTTATGATTGAGATCTCCCTGGCCTCAGCCTCCTTCCAACAAAACACAATCTATTTGGGGAATCTATTTCATGTTGATCTCCTTCTGTACTCCCACTGGCATTCTCAGCATTGTTATGACTCAATTCCCCTCAATGTTATAGCAGCCCTGGAAATGATTGTACACAGATCTTCGAAGGGCTCGTAAATCAGTTTCCTTTTAATGTAGAAAAGAAATAATATATGCCTGCTTGTCTACGAAGTCCTCAAGCAAGGTAAAGTATTGCCGTACTTGGAGGGAGGGGGTTTCTCCACTTCACTGTCAAACAAAAGTTATTATCAGTGCTTGATTTCTATTAGGGAGGATGGTGCATATGTTTATGAAGATAAGAGGAAGGATAATAATTTTTAAAAACAGTCTAGGTCCTGATCAAACAGGAGAACAGAAAAAAACTGGTTCCTATTGCAAAAAAAGTACATCCAGCCGCATGTGAGAATGAACCTGGAATCATAGAATCATAGAATCCTAGAGTTGGAAGAGACCACAAGGGCCATCCAGTCCAACCCCATTCTGCCATGCAGGAACTCTTAAACCACCCCAGACAGATGGCCATCCAGCCTCTGCTTAAAGACCTCCAAGGAAGGAGACTCCACTACACTCCAAGGGAGTGTGTTCCACTGTTGAACAGCTCTTATTGTTAGGAATTCCTCCTATTGTTCAGATAGAATCTCTTTTCCTGTAGCTTGCATCCATTGTTCCAGGTCCTGTTCTCTGGAGCAGCAGAAAACAAGCTTGCTCCATCCTCCATGTGACAGGGCTATCATATCATCCTAGGCTTTCTCACAATAGTTTCCCACTCTTTGTGTGAACCAAGGTGTGGGCCAGACAGGCAGGGAAGTGTCCACGAGAGTCTGCACAAGTGGTGGGCCAGGGCTGGGGTTCGAGACATCCTTTCTGGCTGGTGATTTTTGAACTATGACTCTGGAGACCTGGGTTCAAATACTGACTCAGCCATGGAACCCACTGGGTGACTCTGGTCAAGGCACACTCTCTTAGCCTCAGAGGATGTCAATGGCAGAAAAACCCTCAGAAGATACTTGCCAAGGAACCCCTGTGGCAGTTCCTTTTATTATTGTTATTAACCACCTTCTATTCAATCTTGACTCATGGCAACCCTGTGGATGAGACATCTCCAAGACCCCTTGCCCTCCACTGACCTGACCTGACCTTCTTACTAGAGCCCATCCATCTAGCAGTGGCCTTCCTCTCTTTCTACTTCCCTCCACCTTTCCAAGTATTAATGTCTTTTCGAGTGAGGCATGCCTTCTCATGATGTGGCCAAAGTACGACCGCCTAAGTTTTGTCATCTTGGCTTTCAGGGAGATTTCTGGCTTGATCTGTTCAAGGACCGATTTGTTTGTCTTCTCGCTCATCCTCTGTATCCTCAGCACTCTTCTCCAGCACCACATCTCAAATGGTTTTCTTCCTATCTGCTTTCTTCACTGTCCAATGCTAACATCCATCCATCCATGGCGATGGGGAACACAGTGCCTTGGATGAGTCTAACTTTCATCCATAAATGTCTACCTTTGCTCTTGAGAATCTTGTCTAGTTTATTTGTGTTCTGCCTTTGGTCCCTTTCTGGGAGAAAGGTGGCATAGAAATAAAAATAAAATGGTTAGTCATCTTCTGATTCCTTGGCTGCAGTCCCCATTCTGATCAGTGTTTGATCCAAGGGTCACCCTAAGTTGGGAAGGACTTGAAGGCACACAACAACAACAAAAGCACCATGGCCTCGAGCCAGCCACCCTATTTAAGCCCTGGTGGCGAAGTGGTTAAATGCCAGTACTGCACCAATCACTCACAAACCACAAAGTTGTGAGTTCAATCCCAGCCAGGGGCTCAGGGTTGACTCAGCTTGGCATCTTTCTGTAGGTTGCTAAAATAAGTCCCCAGCTTGTTGTTGGGGGCAATTAGCTTACAGTTGTAAGCCCCTCGTTGTTGTTCATGGCCTGGGTCCAACCTACCTGTGGGATCACTTTCTTCTGTACAATCCACCCTGTGCACTAAGGTCCTCTGGGGAAAATTTACTGTGGCCAATAAAGACCAGGTTGGCTGTGGTTACTCATCTGCCACTCCCAAACTATGGAATGGCCTGTTGGAAGAGATCCAAAACATTACCAACCTTGACGGCTTTAAAAAGGCTGTCAAGACAGATCTCTTCTGACAGGCCTTCCCAGGATAACCCACTCGGTCTCCCATTGACGTGGCCCCTGTACAGAATATTCTATGTACCCATGTTTTTGTTGTTGTTTGACTGTTTGATGGTTTTAATAATCTGAATGTTATTTCATTGTTATCATGTTTACTTGAAAATAAGACACTGTCTTATATTTACTTTTCCTCAAGAAGATACACTATGGCTTATTTTCAGAGGATGTCTTATTTTTACAAAGGGGCAGATAAGAAGGGCTGCCCATCTTCTTAACCGCTTTGCACCAGTATGCTGCATAACCATGCCTATCACTATGTCTTATTTTCGGGGTATGGCTTATAGTGTGCAAATGCTTAGAAATCCTGCTACAGCTTGTTTTATAGGTAGGTTTTATTTTTCGGGGAAACAAGGTAGAACGGAATTTTAATTGTTGTATTGATGGGAGGGATAATGGGTTTTATTTTGCATTGTTACACTGTTGTATTTTTATCTTTATTGTAAGCCGCCTCGATCCGGATGGAAAGTCGGGATGTAAATAAAATTGTATTATTATTATTATTAATAATAATAATAATAATAATAATAATTTACTTACTTCTTTTTCATATTTTGTATGTACAGTCAGCTCTCCTTATCCACAGATTTTTTAATCCACGGATTCAAGCATCCACAGATTGAAAATATTCAAAAACAAAATTATAAATTCCAGATAGCAAACCTTGATTTTTTTGTTTTATATAAGGGATGCCCTTTTGTTATGCTGTTATAATTAATGGGACTTGCGCATCCATGGTTTTTGTTATCCACAGAGAGGATCCTGGGACCAAACCCCAGCAGATAACAAGGACCCACTGTACATCTTAATTATATATTGTTGGCGTATTTGCACCTGTATGTCTTTTTATGTTTAATAAAATATTTTTTAAAAATTAAAAGTAATAAACTCTTCTAGAACATGGCCACATAGCCCCAAAAACCCCACAAAAAATCAATTAATCCCTCTCCTCCCCTTCTCTGTTGGCTAGCCCCCATCGCCTCTTCTTCCTGGTTTAGCCGTCAGGAAGGAGGGAGCTTCAGCACCACAGTCTGCGGACAGCGCTCCCTTTCATACGCTTCAGGAAGAAATGATTGGGGAAAGCAGCAGGAGGGAAGGAAGGGGAATCCTTGGCTCTGGAGCTGGAGAGGGGGAGCTGGCAGGGAAAGGGAGGAGCCCCTCTCACATGTTATTTTAATGCATGGTCTTAAATTATAATCATTTAATTGATGTTTTAGGGGGAGGGTGGGATGCTGAGACATGGGATTAGATGTCATTTTAACTTGTAAGCCGCCTCGATTGATAGAGAGGCGGGATATAAATAATAATAATAATAATAATAATAATAATAATAATAATTATTATTATTATTATTATTATTATTATTATTTGTGTTGGGGCTCCCCCAGCCCAGAGGCTCCAACTCCTTGCCACTTCCCTCACCTTTCTTCTCCTCCTCCTCCTTCTTTTTCATAATGATAATAATAATAATAATACATTTTTATTTTTATCCCGCCTCTCCAATAGGATCGAGGCGGCTTACAACAACGATCAAAAATACATACAATGTAAAATAATTCCACTTTCCTCTCCCTCCCCAAACAACGTCACAATAAGTCCTATGTAACAACAATAAAATCCAATTTTAAATCATAAAAACAGTGAGTGACAGATTATTAAAACAATGATGAAAACAATCTGCTTCTTCATAATACTACTACTACTAATAATAATAATTTATTTTTATCCAGCCTCTCCAATAGGATCGAGGCAGTTTACAACAACGATAAAAATACATACAATGTAAAATAATCCCACTGTCCCCCTCCCTCCCCAAACAACGTCACAACAAATCCTATGTAACAACAGTAAAATCTAATTTTAAATAATTAAAACAGTGAGAGACAGATCACTAAAACAATGATTAAAACAATCTGCTTCTTCTTTTTGCGTGCCTTCAGGTTTTCTTGGCAAGGCTTGCCTTGGCTTTCTGCCCTGAGGCTGAGAGAGTGTGACTGCCCCTTCCAATCCCTCTGTTGTTGGTCTTGTTTTGTGCCCTTCAGAGGAGGTTTGTCCTGGCCTTCTTCCCCTGAGGCTGAGAGAGTGTGACTGTCCTGTTGTTGTTGTTGTTGTTGTTCTGTGCCTTCAAGTCGTTTCCCTCTTAGGGCGATCCTAAAACGACCTTATCCTGGGGGGGGGGGGGCTTTTAGGCGAGGCATGTGCAGAAAATAGGTCTGTCCTTTTGCCTTCTTTGAGCCGCCTTGGGTGTCTTTCTGGGAGAAAGGCGACACACACAAAAAACTAAACAAAACAAAATAAAATAAAATGTAACCTTGCCAAGAAAACTCTAGGATAAGGTCTCCTCAGGGTCGCTCCAAGTCGGGAAGGACTTGAAAGTACACAACAGAGGGACTGGGGGACAGTCACACTCTCTCAGCCTCAGGGGAAGAAAGCCAGGGCAAACCTCCTTTATAAAAAAATAAAATAAAAATAAAAACAAAAATAAAATTTAAAATAAAGTAAAATAAAATTAAATTTAAAATGAAGTAAATAAAAAATAAAATAAAATAAAATAAAAATTAAAAATAAAATAAATAATTTAAAATAAAATAAAATATAAAATAAAATTTAAAATAAAGTAAATTAAATTAAAAATAAAATAAATAATTTAAAATAAAATAAAATTTAAAATAAAATTTAAAATAAAATAAATTAAATTAAAAATAAAATAAATAATTTAAAATTAAATTAAATTAAATTAAAAATAAAATAAATAATTTAAAATAAAATAAAATTTAAATTTAAAATAAAATAAATAAATAATATAAAATAAAATATAAAATAAATTTTGAAATAAAATAAAATTTAAAATAAATATAAAATTTAAAATAAAATTTTAAACAAAATAACATAAACTGTCTCCCCCTGAGGCTGAGAGAGTGTGACTTGGCGGTCACTCAGTGGTCTCCCTGGATGGCCGAGGCGAGACCCGAACCCTGGGTCTCCTGCGGGAAAGGAAGCCAAGGGAGGCGGGAGGCAGCGCCTTCTCCTGCTGCTCCTTCTTTTGCCCAGCTGGGCAGCTGTTGCTGCTGCTGCTGCTGCTGCTGCTGCTGCTGCTGCTGCTGACAAGTCTTCTTCTCCTTCTCCTTCTCCTTCTCGGGAGCCACAGAAGAGAAGCATCAGCAGGGCAGAGGGAAAAGGGAAGGCAAAGGGCTTTCACCAGAAGCCCCCACCTTTTTCCATCCCTCCTCCCCTCCTTCCCATCCCTCCTTCCCTCCATCCCTCCCTTCCCTCGCCTTTGATGGCATTGCCTTGGCCAAAGCCGGAGGGAGGGAGACCCACCGCTGAGCCCAGCTTGCCTTCTTCCCCTTGGAAGGTGGGGAAGGAAGGGGATCATCAGCAGAAGAGAGTGATCCCCCAGTGCCTCTCTTTCTCCAGCCAGCATCCCCAGAAGAGCCTCTGCTTCTGCAGAGCAGAACTTTTCTTCCTCGGAGCCTTTATTTCTTATTTTATTTTTATTGTTTGGATGTGAAGGGGAAACATCTGCCAAAATGCCAGTCAGGAGGGGGCATGTGGCCCCCCAGAACATCTACTTGGATACCATCATCCGGAAATTTGAAGGACAAAGTGAGTAGACCACCTCTCTCTCTCTCTCTCTCTCTCTCTCTCTCTCTCTCTCTCTCCACACTGTAGAAATGATCCAGTTTGATACCGCTTTAACTGCCATGGCTCCACAATGTAGAAATGATCCAGTCTGATACTTCTTTAACTGCCATGGCTTCATGCTGTGGGAATCTGGGAATTGTAGTTTGTTGTGGCCCCTATAGAAATAACCCGGTTTGACACTGCTTTAACTGCCATAGGAGTCTGGGAATTGTAGTTTGTTATGGTCCCCATAGAAATAATCCAGTTTGACACTGCTTCAACTGCCATGGCTCCATGCTGTGAGATTCTGTGAATTGTAGTTTGTTATGGTCCCCATAGAAATAATCCAGTTTGACACTGCTTCAACTGCCATGGCTCCATGCTGTGAGATTCTGTGAATTGTAGTTTGTTATGGTCCCCATAGAAATAATCCAGTTTGACACTGCTTCAACTGCCATGGCTCCATGCTGTGAGATTCTGTGAATTGTAGTTTGTTGTGGCCCCCATAGAAATAATCCAGTTTGATACCGCTTTAACTGCCATGGGATTCTGGGAATTGTAGTTTGTTGTGGCCCTATAGAAAGGATCCAGTTTGACACCGCTTTGACTGCCATGGCTCCATGCTGTGGGACTCTGGGAATTGTAGCTTGTTGTGGCCCCTATAGAAGTAATCCAGTTTGATACCACTTTAACTGCCATGGGATTCTGGGAATTGTAGCTTGTTGTGGCCCCTATAGAAATAATCCAGTTTGATACCACTTTAACTGCCATGGGATTCTGGGAATTGTAGCTTGTTGTGGCCCCTATAGAAATAATCCAGTTTGACACCGCTTTGACTGCCATGGCTCCATGGTGTGGGGTTCTGGGAATTGTAGTTTGTTGCGGCCACACCATGGAGCCATGGCAGTTAAAGCAGTGTCAAACCAGATGTGGCTCTATGCTTTCCGTGAAGGTCAGCATTTGGGCGTGTGTTTTTTATTAAGTAAAAAAAGAAACTTCATTCTTTTCCTGCCTATAATGATGCGAAATGTGGAGCAAGCAAAGGAAGCCTGGATGTCTGGCAAGATTTCAAAGCCTGGGAGTTATGAATAGGCGACTTCTTTGAAACTCCTTGTTCGTCTTTTTTTTTGTGTGGATCCTTAGGTCTGGCTAGACTCACACTTAAACACTGGGACAGACGGTTTCCAAAGGGAACCTTTCAGGCTTCCCTTGTGGAAATCTAGAATAAAAACCACTGGTTTTTAAGTGCGTAGCCTTTGGGGTTGATCAATGTAATGTATGGGATTAAGAAGAAAACACACACATGCACACACACAACTTTCATTAAACATATCACTCTCATTCTAAAACACAAAAGGCTCATTCCTCACCGAGGATTTGCGAAAGAGAAGGGATTGTCGAAATGTGCTGGCTAGAACTGTGGAAATTTGTGGCACAGTTACGGGTGTTTTTTCTGGGGTGTTGTTGTTGTTGTTGTTGTTTGGTTGGTTTGTTGTTTGCTATTTTTGTCATGTTCTCAACCGTGGGTTGTTGGGTTTTTTTCCACTATTAAAAAAAGATCGCTATTAGTTTGAAATCATCCCATAACCCTCAAAACTTTCCATTTATGAAACCATTTGGTTGCTTTCACTTTATACTGAAGAGCTGAGTTTTTACGCAAACTGGAATACATTTTTTGGACTGAGGTCCAAATTATACCCTGGAATACAATTTTAGACTCTAGTAAAATTAATCTAGTTTGGGAGGAAACAGTAAAAATAGTTATGTAAATATTGTTAAGTCTTTACACTATAGCAGAAACCATGAGTTTTCTGAGCTGTCTAATGTCACCATGTGCCACTGCGCCAGGATGTCTCCATAGGGAATTGTTTTGCCCAGTGCAAAACTGTGTGCTTCTCACAAAGTTTTGAGTAACCGACCTCAGCGTTAAAAGAAATAAATGATGAGGTTGCATGGTGCCAAGAAAAGGAACACGCCAAATCAAACATTCTCTTATACCAGTTTTTGGTTGCCTGAAATCCCTGCTAAAATACTGGCTAGTCTAGAGAAGGAATGTTACCCTTATCCACAGATTTTTTTATCCATGGATTTAAGCATCCATGATTTGAAAATGTTCAAAAAAAAGTATACATTTCAAATATCAAACCTTGATTTTCCATTTTATATAAGGGACACCATTTTGCTCTGCCGTTATATTTAACGGGACTTGAGCATCCACGGATTTTGTTATCCACGGGGGATCCTGGAACCAAACCCCAGCAGATAACAAGGGCCCACTGTACAGTCTTATGAGGTAAAGCATAGGTTTCAAGCTGCATTAGTGGGCTACATTTTCTACAGTAGACAGGCTTTTGTGAAGAGATCTGAGACGATCTGTATTCCCCTATTGCAAACTGCACTTGCCGGACTGGGCCTGTTTCAAATTCCCCACCAACACCACCATGTTGATACCACCTTCAAGTTGCTTATGGTGACCCTAAGGTGAACCTCTCATGGGTTCATGGCAAGATTTGTTCCGAGGGGCTTTGCCTCTCTTTTTCTCTGAGAGAATTTTCTTGCCTAAGGCCATGCCCTGCGTTTCCAGAGCTGTGCGAGCATTGAAACCCAGGTCTCCAGAGTTGTAGTCCAATGCTCAAACACCACCACACTGGCTCTAGTCCAAAAGAGACACCAAGATTCCTGCCACCACTGTTGGCACCAAGGTGCTGGGTCGCTCTCTATTTATTCCCTCTCTCACACCAGATTTGTTGTTGTTGTGTGAGTCCAAGTCTTTCCGGACTTATGGAGACCCTAAGGCAAACTTATCACGGGGTTTTCTTAGCAAAGTTTGTTCAAAGGCTGAGAGAGTGTGACTTGATCAAGGACACCCAGTGGGTTTCCATGGCCGAGCTGGGAATCAAACCCTGGTCCTCCAGAGTCCTAGTCCAACACTTAAACTACGGTACTATACCACGCTGGTTGGCAGGCTGATAAATACCAGATTTACCCTAATGTAATTCACAGGAATGTTGTGAGGTTAATAAAGATACAAGTTATAAAATTCTATGTGAATTTACAAAACTGTGTAAATCGTACACTTGTCCCTCCACATTTGCTGGGGTTACTGGCACAGGACCCCTGTGAATGTGGAAAAACCACAAATAACAAAAACACTATGTTTTTACGTGAGAGGACACCTTTCTAGGAATCTCTAGGTCCTCCAGTGCAACTCTGTGGTCAACATCCGCCAGACATTGACCATGGAATTATGCTGGAGGAGCTACAAATGGCTAGTGTTCTCTCTAGGAATCTCTAGGTTGAAGTTGACCATAAAGTTGCACTGGAGGACCTAGATATTCCTAGAGATAACATTAATAAAATTCAAATCCGCAAAAGTCAAAGTCACAAATGTTCGCTTTATGTACTGCTGTTTGTTGTTATGAACCATTGAAGGCAGGGTAACCAGATGTCTTCCTTTTCCAGGACATGTCCTACATTTCAACCTTCTGTCTAGAAGGAATTTCAAATTGCCCTCCATTTTGAGCATGACTAAGAAGCATGACGTTATATTTATATTAGTGTTTTTAGCTTTTATTTCATAATGTCCCACATTTTTCTTGAATGTCCTACATTTTGTGGTGCCTTGCCAGGGACGTAGCCAAGGGGGGGTTTCTTGGGGTCCGGACCGCCCCCCTTCCATTAGAAAAATTAATGATGCGTGCTGCTGCGCCACCGCGCCCAAGCCCCATTATAATGGTGGCACTTAGTCTGGACCCCCCCCCCCCTTCCTAAAATCCTGGCTACGTCCCTGGCCTTGCCCTCCTTTGCAGTTAGGACATCTGGTCACCCTGATTGAAGGAGAATTACTGCCTAGAAAAGACTCTGGAAAGACCTTGGGAAACATACTTTTTGAGCTAGGACTCCCAGACTCCCACAGCCAGCATAACCATTGTGACTACGCTGGCTAGGGAATTCTGGGAGTTGTGATTGATAAAAGTATGTTTCCCATGTTCTACTCTAGCAGTGACTGAATAATACTGTCAAGTTCTTGTTGACTTTTGTATGTCTACTCTGCATTTCCAGTAGCGCCCATTTGCTTTTAGTAATTAGTACAGAACAATTTTATATTTAGTAATGAGTACAGAACAAAAAATAAATTGTGATGTTCTTGTATCTCATGTTGAACATTATTACAGTGTTTTATTTACACTGCTCTTTACAGTTGATGTAGGTAGCTTTTCTTTCATGTCAATAGCACTGGTTACTATTTGGTGACCTCCCTCCAGCCGTGTCTTAGGACTTTATCACACGGGAGAAAATTGGGAGTTTAAACTGTGATTATCCAGTGAAAATCGTGCAATTGTGATTAACATTTTCACACACAGCTTAAGTAAAGAGTCATTATCCTGGGAATAACCAGGGGATAACCAGGGAATAAACAGTAACAAATTATTCCTAGGATTTCCCCGTGAATGATTTGTTGCTGTTTATTGCCTGGTTATTCCCAGGATAATGGCACTTCAATTGCGCTGTCATGTGAAAACCTTTATCGTGAATGCATGATTTTCACGGGATATTCCTGGGATCATGGCACTTTAACCATGACGTCATGTGAAAATCTTAAACACAAATGTGCGATTTTAATGGGATAATCACCATTTAAACTTCCAATTTTCCTCGTGTGATGAAGTCCTTAGTGCAATAGGTTTCAGGTCATGGTGTAGTGGTTTGAGTGTTGGACTATAACTCTGGAGACCAAGGTTCGATTCCCAGCTCAGTCATGAAACTCACTGGGCGACCTTGTCACACTCTCTCAGTGTCAGGGGAAAGCAATGCCAAACCTCCTCCTCTGAACAAATCATGCTAAGAAAACCCCGTGACAGGCGTTAGGGTCACCATAAGCCAGAAATGACTTGAGAACAAGAATAAAATACTTAGAAGTAAGCCACACAAATGTGGCACTGGTGGAAGTAACAAAACTGGCTTTGAAAAGAGACACGTACCTTTTCCATAACTTCTCCTTGCAGGACAGATTTAAGCATTTCACTCTTTAAATACTATCTGAAAAATAGTTTAAAAACAAGGTGTCTGAACTGTATTTCTCCTCTTATCTTTAATCACTGAGTGAAGATAAGAGTGGAAATTCCCTGCACTGTGTGAAGAACAGCTATCTTTCTTCAGCATTGCACTGATCAGGTAAATCCCAGCTTTAATGTCCAGTCGGTGGTTAGGTAAGAGCAGCACTGAAACCAGAGGTGACATAGGCTGTGAGAGAAGATGACAGGCCAGATGGGGCATTGCTATGGGTCTGATCTTTGCCACCTAGAGTGCCTCGGGTGATAATGTGATGGTAGCAGTTGTCAAAAGAAGCAAGACATGTGAGGTAGGGATTGTCAAGTGAGGGTAAGGTGTTATTCACATCTTTTGTTTTGCAATGTGGCTATGAGAATAACCTCACTCCCGCATCCCCAATTTGTTGTTCAGACTATTTTTTTTAATTGGAACCACATCTATGCCCTTCTCTGCGAGTTCTGTTGTTCACACATCTCAGCACTGCAAATAAAGATGGAGTCCCAGGTGTATTCGAAACACATTCAAGACATGCAGAGTTTTATCCCGGTTTATCCCGGGTTTATCCGCATTGGTTATTCACACAGCCGACAATATGAATCTTTCAGGAAAACTCAGGAAAAAACTCGATATCAATTATCCCAGGTTTGGGTTGGGGTTTTTTTTGGCACAAACACACACACCCCCAACTTAACCAGATACATTTGAATTTCATGTGAACAACACATATACAATCCACATTCTACCAGGATTGTTTTTACCATCTGAATAGCCCCTAAATTTGAAGAAATAACATTTAGATTTTTTTAAAAGATCACCCAGACTACCAAATCTGGCTCAGGATAAAGATCCTATGCTTTTTATTCCATTTCATCCATTCCTTTATTTATACCCTTCTATATTTGTACACTGATTCAAGGCAGTTTACAATATATTTTTTAAAAGACAAGTAAAAACATATGTCGCTAAAAATACTGAAAAGTTATGATTAAAATATTATTAAGCTGTCTCTGAAATTAAAACCATTCCAAACCACACAGAATTAAAATCACATTCATTCAAAAGCCAAGAATAGAGATAGCAAAGCACACTAAGGAATTAGGCCTTTTCGTGTAAGACTATCAGTTTTCAAAAGCCTGCTGGAATAAAAAAAGGCTTCACCTGTTGAGGAAAGGACAGCAAGGAGAGAGCCAAACAGATAAAAGCTAGGAAGGAAGGTCTGACATCTGGGAGAAGCCATAGAAGAGAAGGACCTCTTTTGAATTCCCAGTAAACATACGGTACATGCTTAGGGGATATGGAATTGAGTGATCTTATTCCGGATCATATGAGATGATACTATCCTTCAAATAGCCTGGACCCAGGCTATATAGGGCTATATAGGTCATAACCATCGCTTTTAATTGTGCTTGGAAACAGGCTGACAGCCAGAAGAGCTGTTGTAACAAAGGAGTCATGTGCCTCCTGTAACCAGTCCCAGTTAAAAATCTGGCTGCAGTTCTTTGACAAGCTAAAGTTTCCAAACATTCTTCAAGACAGCCTCATGTAAAATAAGCTGTATTAATCCAAATGTAGTGTAACTGAGGTGTGTATCACTGGTGCCAAATCAGAAAATTTTATGCACAGAGGCAGGTGGCACACTAGTTTTAAGTGTGCAAATTGGGCAAACTTAATCATCCTGTGTGACCCAGGAATTTATGTGGGCTCCCAAGTGGAAATCCTGTGGGGGGTTTTCCCAAGCACTCTGCACTAGAACATGGCCACATAGCCCCAAAAAACCCCCCACAAAAAACTATGGATGCCGGACATGAAAGCCGTTGACTTCACAGTTCTCCCATTCAATAAAAACAGTTTAAATCAGTAAAGCAGAGGCACATCCAGAGTGCTGCAAGAGTTTAAACTGGGAAAATACTGCCTTTCTCCAGGAGGGGTATCAGTCAAAGCACCAGCTTCAGCGAGATAATTTGTGCCATTGATAACCAATGGGCATTCAGTGAAGAGTGGCTGATGCCTTGTTAGAATATGAAACTATTCCTTCCAGCCTGAAGATCATTATTGGAAGAAATTTGCTGAAGGCATCCTCTCTGGATTCCCTCTTCTCTCCATTTTAGACAGCGATGGTGAACCTTTTAGAGACTAAGTGCCCAAACTGCAACCCAAACCCCACTTATTTATTGCAAAGTGCCATGTCCCTCTGGCTTTCTAGTAACAAACTCTGGCAAACTCTGTGCTGGGGCGATGGCACATATACCCACAGAGAGGGCTCTGAGTGCCACCTCTTGCATGCGTGCCATAGGTTCTCCATCAATGATTTTGGACATCTTTATTGGGTACTCCCGGATCTTAGCTTTATTCTTGATCAGATAAGAGCTGTGAACAGAGATGTTTCTGCACAGCTTAGACTGGTCCACTGACTATGCTGGATTCTAATGTCTGGCCTGCAGACATTATACATGCCACACAATCTTAAATACGTCTAGATTGGATTTCTGCTGTGCATTAACCTTAGGGTTTCACCATAAGTTGGAAATGACTTGAAGGCACACAACAACAACAACAACAACAACAACAACAAATGGATTCTGTATGGAGACACTGTTCAAAGGTTTCTGGTCCAGAACATGGTAGTGAGGATGTTTATGACTATGAGTATGTGCTTTTGGAAGCATATCACATGCATTTTACAACAGCCACAGATTTTGCTAAACTTATTTGCATTCACAATTCAAGGTGCTTTGAAGCCTTACACAGCTTGTACTCAGTATATCAGATAACCATCTCCTATACCAAACTCCTCACTCCTTAAGGCACAGGTGGACAAAGTGAAGTTTCTTGATGGGCCTCCAGATGTTGTTTGACTGCACGTCTCAGCATCCCCCCATTGTCTATGGGGCTGTTGACAGCCGGAGTCCAACATCTGGAGAGTCACCCCTGCTCTGAAGTCTGGTCAAGCCGAAAGGAGACACATTGAGAATATATCATCAGATAATCAAGTAGGGCTTTCAAACCACTGGATTTTAATCCTCATTCCCCAGAGTTGACTCTGAAACAGGGGAAACAACAGGAGATAGGAAAAATTAAAAAGGAAAATCCAACTTTGGAAACATGAACAGAATGGAGAAGAGACACCATCCTCTTCCATCCTGACTCCTGCAAGAGTAACAGACCTATGAAGCAAAGATTCTTGTATCCAGGATGCTCCTCTTGCCTTCACAGGACTCCTCAGCCTACTGTTTTTTATACTGTTGTATGGTGTTTGATGTGCATATCTGTGTAGATGCGTATATATACATATATATTTGAGAACATAAAATCAAGCTCAATGTGGCAGCGAAATCCTTCCCTTGCCTGTGGTTTACAATCCAGGACTTTTAATTCAGTTTCCCTGTAAACAGAATTGCACTGCCAACTTAAAAATCAACATCTCTCCCCCCGCCCACCTCTCCATAGACATATCTACGCAGCTGCCCGCTCCCTTACCCATCCACCCTACTTTAAGCTCTAATTCACTGAAATATTGGTAAGCAACCTAATCCTCTCCTGGTCCCTGTGCCAAGATATGTGGAGCTGAGCCCAGCTGGCTTCTCTGCAGCAGCAATGCATTTGAATGGGCAGAGAGAACACATATACTGCAATTGCCCTGGAGAAAGGGGCCTGGCTTTAGAATGAATCTGCTTAAGTAAGCACAGCTGTGGCCCTTGCTTAGACGGAAAGAGCAGGACCCCTGCCACCCGCACCCCCAGGCATGTGGTAGACAGGACCACAACCTAGGTCTACGGTCTACTTCAGTACAAGACTTTTCACCTCTCAAACGTTCTATCACCTTTCAAACATCTTGATTCAGCAAATCCAATTGTGTCTAGGATCCTATTTGCACAACCGAGGTACATCAGTTTCATAACACTTTAATTGTCTTCGTTTCATCCTAAGGAATCTTTGGAGTCACTCATAGCCTCCAAAGTCTAGTGACAGAGAGAAGTTTAGTACTCTCCCCTGAAATATAGTGTTAGAGCTCTCTGGCAGAGATTTCAAAATACTGTACCTCACCAAACTTTAAATCCCAGAATTCGATAGGATGTGGCTATGTCATTTAAAATTGTATCAAATGGGCATAATGGTGTAGTGCAGTTATATCAGACATCTACAGGTTGGCAGGGATATGGTGGAGAATCCTTTTGATATGGTGGTAGTGCATACATAATAATCCTGTAAGGATGCCCATGTTATATTCTTCTATCTGTATCTGTATCTTGTTAACTGCCTTTGAGTCAACTTTGACCTATGGCGACCCTATGAATGAGAGACCTCCAAGTCACCATATATATATATATATATATATATATATATATACACACCATCTTTTCCCAGAGAATGAAATCAGTCCAACTTATGTAAAAACACACTATACTCCTCCCATATAAGCCTACCCAGAATTTCAGATGAGGCCCTTTTGTCCCACTGTCTCAAGAGGTTAGGATGGTAACACAAAAGACAGGGCCTTTTTTGTAGCAGCACACTGATTGTGGAACTCCCTCACAAGGGCAGCCAAGCAAGGTTCATCTCTGCTGGGCTCGCATAAGGGCAGCCAAATGATATTATTTGATATGGTCTTTAGTCCTTAAAACTGTTTTAAACATGGACTTTTTAAATTTCTGAAATCTGATTTTAAAGAATGTTGACTTTTAAAATTACTTTCTTAAAAATCTTTTTTTAAAATATTTTTGAATCTGTCTTTAAGATAATTTTCTAATGATGTAATGTTCCAAGAATTCAAATAGCATCAAACTACTTCTGGATCAGACATGCCTTTTTGATATCAAACCCCATGAGTCTGATCAATAGACCTGCATAAGAAAGGTACATGCCACCACCCTAAAGGACCTGCTTACACATGTCTGACTGCTGTATCACATTCAGAAATGGTATTTGAAACGACAAAGTTGAATTAATGGAACACGTGTATGAAAAAACATGTGGAAGAAGATCTGCTGCTAAGATCACATAACCCTTTCCTTTTGCAGTGGTTATGGTTTCTTCCACACTAAGATGACAGTGGTAGAGCAAGAAAGACTAATATGTATCCACTGAGTGAGTAGTCCCTTTGGTGAGCTATATCTTCTAATGCAGAAGTGGGGATTATCTGGCCTGCCAGATGTTTTTGATCTTCAAGTCCCAGTATTCCTCACCATTGGTTATCTAAAAGCATCTGGAAGACCACATGATTCCCATCTCCACAATAGTGATTAATTTGTATTGATGATAGCTAGGATTTGGATAAACCAGATGCAAATCTCAAAACATTCTGACTAAACCTCTCAATCACAACTTATCTTTAAAATTGTCATGAGTGTCCTAAATGTAATAAATCAATGGAGTATCCTAAATGTAATAAATAATAAATAAAAGTGTGTCTATTAAGGCTAATTAAGAGCAGAGTCAACCAGTGGCGCCATTCTTCCATCTGTGCTTGACCGCCTCATGTGTTAGCATCTGCTTTGGCTGCAAATGGAGACAATGACGCCATACAGAGAGGCTCTTTGGAAAAAGAGCTATTAGTTCATTCCTTAATTAATTTCTGATTACACAGAAAGTCTGCATCCATCTGCAGTGCAGTTTTCTCCCCAGCTTCCATATACCTTGGGTCTGCTCCTGCCCAACACTGGGATTCCAATCACAAGGTCTTCTTGGCACTATTTATTCAGAGACAGTTCTCCACTGTTTTCCTCTGAGGCTGAGAGAGTGCAGCTTGCCCAGTGAGTTTCTATGGCTAAGTGAGGATTTGACCCCTGGCCTCCCAAGGTCCTAGCCATGCTAGTTCTTGCAGAATGCTGACAGTTAATTTCTTTTTTAAAAGGTGCTGTGGGGGAGTCAAGATTTTGATACCTCACACCCTCGACTCTGGAAACCTTTCTCGACCCAGATGTGTGAAAGCTGGTGGTGGTGATGATGACTCACTGCTGAGGGAAAGGGTCTGTCATCTGCCCCGGCTGAGAGACGCTCTCTTCTCTAAGATCACTTCACACATTCCAGAACTGAGCGCTGCTGGCGGTGAAAAGCGTTTCTGGGACTTGGGTACAAATACAGAACTGCCGAAAGTTTACGCATGTTTCTATTTAGATCCCCTTGTCCTGGTCTGTTGTGGAGAGCATGTGACCATGTCTCCAATGACTCTGCCAAGTAGCAAGGCTTTTCCAAGCACATTCAGGACAGATGTAGGCTGGAGGTGAACTGTTTCCCACCAATTGCAGAGCACTGCACACTTTAACTAGACACAAATTATCACTATCAGGATTTTGCTGGCTTACAGCCCAGTCCTCCTTCTCTATGGCCCAATATTGACTCAGATAAGCAAGTCCCAAGGAGTTAAATTCTATTTAAGTGTGTTTAGTATTACCACCTAATCAGGAGTGGAAATTGTGTGGCTGTTCCAATGTGGTTGAACTGCAATTCCCAGCAACCCTAGCCAGCATACCAACAGTCGGAATACTGGGAAATGCAGTCTGGAAAGCCATTGGATTCCTCCTGCTGCATTTTACCATACAAGATTCATTTTCATGTCAGCCTTTTGCCTTTCTTGAAGCTGGTACACTGAAGTTTGTAACAATTTAGGCTAGGTTCAAACTTTCCAGTTAAGGTGAAGACAAAATTAGACACAGTTTGTATTACGTCCTAATTTAAAACTGTGAAACTACATGGTAGTAAACAGTATAGGTAAAACTCAGTCAGTGAAGTAGATGTGTTCCCTCCTGGGCATTACTTCTTTAACTGAAAAGTTGGTTCCATGGGCAGTTCAACATGTTTCAGCAAACTTTGCTTCCAGAACTAACAATATGCACATGTGAAGTGAAACAACCAGTGCAGATCAGCCTTGTATAAGTAAAGAAAAACATTCTGAATCCTCAAGAGACCACTTGAAATCTTCTTCCAAAAATGCATCCATCAATATATATTATTTCTTTCATTAGCCTCAACATCTTTTTGTGGTTTTCATTTTGGTAGCCAATACGATGTTTCTTTCACATGGTGAGGGTAGCTTGTGGGGCAGGCCTATTTGCTTTCCTCTCTGTTTTAGTGTTCAACATATTCTATAAGGAATTTTGGAGACAGCTGCTATTTATGTGTTGAATTCAGGTACACACAGGTACAATAGGATCAGCCAGAACAGAATCCCATTATTATCAGATTCAAGCTTTTATAACATTATTTATTGCAGACACGCTGCTACAACCTGACGCTAGAGGTCTACATTTCTCCAGCTATTCTTCACCATTTCCCCAACGCTAGTGCTGCTAAAAACATCTAGCTAGACAGAGGACAAGGAAGAAAAATGGTGATTGGGAGAATGTAAAAAGACTTTGTAAAAAGGAGCTTCTTTTATCAGAGGCTTTGTTAACGGAGGCCCGGTACATATGGGCCTTTTAGACACCTTCGTCACATGTTAGGAGTTGCCTGAGGGCGGAGCGCCCACACATCCCGCAACCCTCGCACGTGACGAGGGCATAACAATGGCAGCGCCCTGAATACATGGGTGCTGCCATTGTTACGTAAGCGCCGCATGGTGTCCGCATGGCGCCGCGCGGCACTTACATAATGAGTGCCCCAGTGGCGCACTTATTACGCCACCACCGCGGCTTCAAAAGAACCTGCTTTTTGCTGCAACTTCCCTCCGGCGGAAAAATAGGCACTGGCCTATAGTTAGTGCTTCACAGAGTTTTTAAATAACAGGTTATGAGTAATCTAGTTACCTGTAACAAGTATCTCTCCAAATATGCTGTAAAGAGCTGCATTTCAAAAGTAGTGTTATGAGTTGGAATGGCGTAGTTTCTTGTGAGGACTGGTTTCTGTTCTCTCATTTTCTATTTACTTTCTAATTTCCTTTAAAGTGCTTTTAAGACATTTAAAAGAGTATTTTGAGTGGAATTCTTAAAGTTGTATGTTATTCCCTTATCACTTTCAAGTAATGAGTAATGAAACAGGTTATCCTTACTTATGTTTCCGAAGAGAAAAAAATGCAATAACAGCAATTAATTACTTTTGAGGACTTTTTAAAAAGTAACTTTGTGTGTTCAGGTACTCCATCTGTAAAGTGTTTTGTGACTCTGCAGAATAAGCCATGGAAGAAATACACAAATAAAATCTGGACCTGTTGTTGAAGATAACAGTGCTATGGCCCTTAGAACCAACTGACATACTGTACTTTTCAGAGATAATCTGTCTCAGTTAGTATATTATGAGTAATGTCTGTCTATCTGTCTGTCTCTTGGGTCCGAAACACGTTGCAAAAATAAACTGCCCTGACTCAATGCTAGGGAGTTCTGGGAATTGTAATTTTGTGAGACATTTAGCCTTCTCTGTCAGAGAGCTCTGGTGCCACAATAAACTACAATTCCCAGGATTCCCTAGCACTGAGCCGGGGCAGTTAAAGCAGTCTCAAACTGGATTATTTCTGCTGTGTGTTTTGGCCCTCTGTCTGCCTATTTGAGACAGTGCATGACAATACACTACAGTATAAATCTGGCAGAAGCAGGTGAAGGCTGGTGCATCCCTGTCATGCCCATCTAAGCTCCATGGAACTGAACAGAGTTTCTTCCAATGTATATTTGCATGGAAGATGTTGGAAAGGAGGATTAACCAGTAGTTACTTCTGGTACCAGAAGTTTAAGCACTTCCTTTCCAATATGCTTCAATCGGCTTGGAAGGAAAGTGCAAGAGGGTTTTAGAGCCTGCAGTTGGATAATCCTTCCGGGGGAACTCAGATACACTGGTCGAGCTAAATAAATTTCCTCCCTGGATTTATGATGGCCCTCTTTAAATGGTTGTGTTGCCTCAAGTGTTTGCCAATCCTGTTTTAAAATAGAAAAAGAAACGTTCTGAACAGGTACGGTTTGCATCTCCTTTTGAACTTGCTTAAATCATAATTAGATCAGAGCGATAAGAACAACATGGAATCCACTTCTACTATTCTGATGCTGCGCAGATTTACCTGAAACAAGCACCATTTTGTCGTAGAAAAGAAAAATAAATATGTAAAGTAAAAAAATAATAAAATTACCATCTATAATAGGTGGAAATCACACCACCCTCCCAATGTGGTTGGACTGCACCTCCCAGCATCCCTAGGCAGAATAGGCAATAATGGTGAATACTGGAGTTGCAGTCTAGCCACATTTGGAGAGAAACATGATGTCCGCCCTTCATTTATAACCATTTATATGCCCAGCTGTCCCTCTCTCCGCCACCAGATTATGAAACGGTTTTCAAAAAAGGCAGAATGGAAGGATGCTGTGGCAACCAGGGTCAGCCCTAACATATCCATGCTGGTACATGTGCTCATGCAGAGCTGTTTGCTCCTGCCCCCATCATCTGCCATTGAGCTTGGTGGTCTTTTGGGGGGCCTGTACTATGCTCCCTGTTTCCAGGATATCTAACTGCAACACAAGCAAGCCAAGAGTGGACGATATCAGTGGGGGAAGCTAACTGCAGAAAAGCAGACTCTGAAGATGTTTGGACTAGTCTGTTCACTGGCTGCAATAAGGGCCATCTTATAACTATTACAACAATTGAGGAGGACTTCTTTGTCATTCTTAAGAATTGCTTCATTAGACCCAAGCTGGGTGATCCATCTAATACAGAACATTGTTGGCTTACCAGATTTGTCTGGGGAAGCTAAGGAGCTAATCATGCATCCGCTCTTGCTTGTTGAAAAGCTGGACTACAACTCCCAGAATCTCCTGGCTAGGAGTTCGGATCCAGAGGAGTGACTTTCTCACACTCTGCTTCATTGTCAGCATCTAGTTTGTGCTTACAGGTTGGTCCTGGATCTTAACAGCTTGAAGACTATGTTGTGCTATTTTAAGAGACACATAATAATTTCTTTCCATTCATCCACTTCACATTGTTCATAATTTTACAATCCTCTATCTTGCTCCGCATCACAGTTCTAGTTAATGGCTTTTTCCCAGCATAATACCTAGAAGATTTCCATCTCTCTTTTATTACATCATGTTTAACATCAGTTCTAAGTGCTCTTGTCAATGCCATTCATGTACCATTTGAGCGGCTGGGAGAGTGTACAGAGTTGTTTTTAAGGACTCTCTCACAGTCACTAATGTTATTGTTCTTTGAAGAGATGTAACATGTACTCTAAGCCCTGTGGTACAGCTAGGACTGGATCTCAGTCCAGAGGTCCCCAGTGATCACTCAGGGAGTAGTATGCAGCAGTAAACAGGTCCAGTGTCAGCATCTGTGCCTGAATATATAGGCAAACTGGGGCCCTTTTTTCTTATTAAAACATCAAAAACATTTTATTAAGTGTTATTAACATTTATTAAATGTTTTTGAAGAATGTTTATTAACATTCTCATTTTAAAAAGCCAGGCAACTGACTGGCCACATACATGGTTACAGATGTTCACTTCATTAAACATATGCTATCCTTTCCTGCAACAAAAAGGTGTTGTCCCAAAGTAATACAGAAGTAACATACCACATTACTGCACTGCACTCTTATAGTACGGCTTTTCCACTTTTACTGCTCTGGCTGCCTCCTGTTGCATTCTGGGGTTTGCAGCTCAGTGAGGCCTAAGAGCTCTCTGGCTGAGAATTCTAAATGTTCCTCCTTAAACTGCAAAGCCCAGAATGCAACAGGAGGTAGCCAGAACAGTTAAAGTGCAACAGCAGTGCTATAGGAGCATAGCATGGTACTCTAGATAGACAGAAGCAGACTGTTTTATTCTTGTAACCAGAATGAGTTTAAATGCAAAACTGTACATGCACAAATTATTTATTTATGCATTTATGCATTTATTTTTAAAATCAAGATTGGCATACAGTTTTTCACTGTTTATCAGAGGCCCCATACAGACAGGCCAAAATAAAGCTGCTTGGGGTCCCTTTGGAGGTATGCTGTTTAAATGATGCATGCATCCTAAGAGGCCGGAAGCCGCACCAAAGCCATGATCCAGTCTTAAGGACGGGGACACAGCTTTGGCACAGCTTCTGGTATGCATGCATCATTTAAATAGCATACCTCCAAAGTGACCCCAAGCAGCTTTATTTTGGCCTGTCTGTATGGGGTCAGAAATATGTAGAAGTTGTGTAGCATGCAATGGTGCCGGGGAGGGAAAGAAAAGACATACTTTAAGTGTCTCTTGAGTATTACATATGGATCTGAATCATATTGTTAGCCCAACTAGAGTAGAATCTTTGAATCAACAGGATTTACTTATATGATGACTTACCATTCAACATTTGACTCGGGTTGGAACTACTGGTAAGCAATAGGATTTAGGCCATAGTGATATACAGCCTTCCTTCCTGAGATCATGGAGTCTAGGTTCTAAAATTATCTAGCTGCACCATGTATTCCCTACAACAAAGCTTAAATGAATCTAAATAGTCTCTTATGTGCTGATGTTTTAATGAAATACATTGCAAAATAAAATAACAAGGGGACACAGATTTGCATTATATTTTCATATATAAAATCATATGTATGCACACATTTAGAAATGTTGACTATGCTTTAAAGAGAATGCCGTTCATTCTACCAAAGTGGGGAAGACTATAATCAGATGACAGTGTCTAAGTGCCAACATCAAGGCCACTACTCTCTTTTGCTATTCTTTTTCACTGACCTGGGCATGAACTAGGCAACCCTGCAAATAAAGCACTGTCCTCTGATAAGTTGGACATATGGAAACAGAGCCTGCTTGAGTGCTAACGCAATGTAAATCTCCCCCAGAATACCTATGCTGCTGGTCTGGAGGGCAATAATAGTGCATTATTCTATAGATGCCCAGTAGCATCTGGGTGGCTCTGAGGTACACTTCTGCCCCACATTTTGATATCATTAAGCACCTGGGGAATTGACTACTGCCATTGTCTTTCAGCATAAGAATGTTCCTTCTTCCCCTGTATGAAGTAGCATGCAGGTAGTCAGTGACTGAGAAAACTGTGTTTTAGAGCCATTAGGAGTGAGTACATCATACAAGGAGATATAGGATACCACCTTCCTTAATGTTTTAAAGAGCATGTACACTGGCTGTGGTTGCCAACGAGATTTTTCTATGATCGCCCACCTTGTAACAGACAGTATACCTGGAGGACATCTGTTTCCAGCTATCCAGGTTGTACTGGTCCAGAATCTCTGGTGGGCAACAGGTTGGCATACACTGCTGGCCCTTTTTATAAGATTGTTGCTCTTAGACCTTAATAGCTGATATCCAGTTCAACATGGCTTTCCTATGTTCTTCCTGTGCCTGTATCTGCCAGTTGCACCTGTGAGAGTAACAGCTGTGAAATATGGTTTTGTTAGTGCAGTGGTTCCCAAACTTTGGTCCTCCAGGTTTTTGGACTTCAACTCCCAGAAGCCTCAGCCCTCTTAGGTAATGGCCTGGGATTCTGGGAGCTGAAGTCCAACAGCCCTGGAAGGCCAGAGTTTGGGAACCACTGTGTTACTGCTACCTGAGCTGGATCCCTAAATAGAAATTTGCACCCAAAAAAAATGGTTACAGGATTTGTTTGTTTTTAAGAATTTAGCTTGCATTCAAAGATTTCTTCATATTTTAGATGGAAAGAGCTTAAGATATTAAACCATGAATGTGGAAATAGACATTCGTTCACCAGGCACACCATTTGTTAGTGCTTACCCCTTAAAATTCTGGGTTTAAATCTCTACATATTCAACCAAATTAGTGCTGCACTTGCCATCTCCTTTTTCTCCTAAGCAATTCTTAGTTTTTTACATCTTTATGACAGGCAGCAACAATATTGGCTTCTCCATACTAAGAATAACAGCTGCAGCCACTGAATTTGGTTGAGGCAAATGGAGATTTTCATCAGTTGTGAAGAATTGGCCAAAATTTGCAAATTTCTTTTTTGCAAGACGGAAAGAACTTGACATAATAAAAAAAAAATCTAACACAGGGAAGTGATATATTTCTCCCATTCTCCATCCCCCAATATATATTTGTTGGGTTTTTTTTATTTCTATCCTGCTTTTCTGGGGATGGAAGCCATCAAAGCAGACCTTGGGAAAGTGATCTGTGGCAACTATCACTCAAAAAATCCCCAAGCCCATGTGGTCACTGGCGACAATAACATGAGATGTAGTCTAAAACGTACTTTTTAAGGCTCAGCCTCAGAGCACCTCACAACTTTTATGAAATGTCGTAGATCTATGTTACAAACCATGTATTTATGAACAAAACAAACCCTTCCCAGCAGGAGCAGGTGTCTGATATTGTCTTTACCAACCTGCCTCCTTTTCTTAGATTGGTTCCCATGGGGCTGTTCCTGGAAAGGGAATGTTAAAACTGGAGGGAGTTTTAATGCAATTACATACAAAGCATGCCTGTTATGAAGGGTTCCACCATTATGGCTTTTCTGTTCCAAAGGTAGGCATGTTGTACTGTATAGGACAAGAGGTTGTTTACAAGTGCTTTCAAAGAAAAGAGCAGTTTATACTCACAGGGACCTGTAGATACATACATTTTGAACTGGGAATGTCTTATATGAAGAGGTTAGTCGACCATTTGTGATTCTAAGAGTTGTAATCCAAAAAATAACATTTCAAAACTCTTGAAGTGGCCCATAGCTGAGACTTTTTTCTGACAGAAACTAGAACTTGGAAAAGTTACTTTGGGAAATGATAACTCCCATCATCACTTTCTGGTAAAAATTTACTAGCAGTTGAATATTTCTTCATATTCACGATGAAAAGAAATTGAGGCTTTAAAAATCCAAATGTAGGAGCAAGTGCAATTGACAGATTTTCCCACCCCAGTTTCTTCCTTAAAATGTTAGGGCAAGGAAACTCCTTCTGGCCTGTTACAGACAGCCAAAATAAAGCTGCTTCGAGTCACAGTGGAGGCATGGTGTTTCAATGATGCATGCGTCCTAAGAGTCCAGAAGCCACACCAAAGCCACGCTCCAGCCCTAAGGACTGGAGCATGGCTTTGGTGTGGCTTCTGGACTCTTAGGACTCATGCATCATTGAAACACCATGTCTCCACTGTGACTCGAAGCAGCTTTATTTTGGCTGTCTGTAACAGGCCTCTGAATGTCTCCTCTACATACAATTAATGTCTTTACTCGGTTGTATAAATTTCAGAGCAAGAGGCAAACCTGGCCAAGGATGTCCAGCTGCTTGCTAGCTTATTGCCAATTGCCAAGAGCAGAATAGGAAGACTCACACGCAAGAGCAGTGGGTTCTCCTTTCCTTTCCAGTTCAGGAGAAGGTTCAGAGAACTGTTTTAATGGGATCCTCCTCCTTCGGCATAATGAGAGACATTATTATTACCAGTTGAGTACTGGTGGTTTGTCCCAAGTTCCTGTGAGTTTGTGTATGTGTGTGAGTGTGCACATGCACATCCATGTATATATGCTTGTTTACACACACTGGCTGAGACCTTACATGGTCAAGTGTAGTGCACCGCATGCAGAACTCTGCTATGGCTTTCCTGTATCTATCCCTGGGCTCACCATTGTGCTGCAATAGCTTCTCCTACCTCAAATTGCCTGCCATTCTGTTGCTAAAGGAAAGCGGAAAGGATGGAGGATGTCATTAGTCTGCTTCTGGCTATGGGAACATAGCCAGAGATTTCTTCAGTCTGCTCCACTCTCCACCAGCAATGAAATTGTGGAGGCGGGGGTAGTAGTACAGTGCAACGCTGAGTTTTGCAGGAGACAGCTTTGGATGTTACAAAAGTGGAAGAGAATGCCAATTTTCCTAATGACCAAAACAAGAAATATGCAGGCATAAGATGGATTTATGCATATGCATGTCACTAACAAGATGCCAGGCACACTGTGGTCTTGAGCAGAGTTTAGGAAGACTGTGGGGTTTTTATTTTTGAACCACAGCTTCCAGAACATCAAATAATCTCTTCCATACTTGTAGTTTTCCCTGGCTGTTTCATACAAGCTACTCCCTCTGTCCTGACATGGTACTACTTTTCCATGTGGTGGGATTGCATGCTCCTGTGAAGAAAGAGGCTATGCTGAAGGCAGCAGTACTGCTGGTAGGACCTCCCACGTCAAACAAAGTTCAGCTGAGAAGCCAAACTAAATGTGCCAAACAGCTACTGGGCAGCAGATGTAGTGGGAGTGACACTGGCAGAGGATCTGTCAGAGACAACAGCAATAAAACCATAGCTAATACGTAGTATTGTTTAAAATAAAGCAAGAGATAGTGCCCAAACATGAGACTCCCAGGTCAGAACTCACTTGAGCTACTGGATAGAGAGACCTTGTAGCACATTTGAGACTAACTAAAGAAAGAAGCTAGCAGCATGAAATTTTGCAGACTTAAGTCTACTTCCTCAGGCTTAAGTCTACAAAAGCTCATGCTACAAGATCTCTCTACATACTGATTCCACAGACTAACATGGCTATAGCTTTGAGTTCTTGAGCCACTGGGGTAAAGCAGGGGACAACTACAAGTAGTGCTATGGCTAATGACACAACTGGACTCAAGTTGAAAGAATGTTCAGTTGTTGATGAGCTCAGAGGTAAAAGGAAACTCTGAAGTTGCGTAGTGCATTATAGGAGCATGAAATATGAGAAGCATGAATAGGGGGAAGCTAGACATAAAACAAGAAATGGAATGTATCAATTGGCGTACATTATGTGAGTGAGCTAAAAGAATAGGTCATTTTCAGTCAGATACAGTGTTTTACTCAGGAAATGAAAATCTAAAAAGAAATGGGGAAGCATTAATAGTGAGAAGAAATGTAGCAAAAACTGTCAGAGGACATAATGCAAAATCTGACTAATGTCAATAAGCCCTCAGGGAACATATTAATATAGCCTTAATCCAAGTTTATACTCCAATCACAGACAAAGAGGAACAAACTGAAAAATTCTACACTGCATTTCAGAAGGAAATTGAGCACAAATCAAAACAGGGCATGCAGGTAATCATAGGCAACTGGAATGCAAATGTAGGAAACAGAGCAGACAGAATCAAAGACTGTAGGAAAATTTGGCATAGGATGATGGAATGAAGTAGGCAAGCAACTCACTGGATTTTGTGAGTTCAACAGTTTGTTCATTACATTCTTCAGGTAACCAAAGAAGTGATTGTATACCTGGACATCACCTGATGGATAATATAGAAATAAACCGAGTACATAATTGGAAGCAAAAAATGGGGATCCTCCATTCTCTTTGCAAAAACAAGACCAGAAGCGGATTGTGGCCAAGATCATAAACTGCTAATATCAAAAACCAGAGTAAAGCTAAAGAAGAACACTAAAGCAATCACTATGCCACCTGAAGAACATCCCTATGAGAATTTAAAGATGATGTAAAAAATAGATTTGTCCTATTAATTTTCCAGGAGCTGAAGAAACAAAAAGTCAGTGGAAACAATACACTGAAGAACTATATAAAAGAGATGAAAAATCGACAGATTCAAGGAAGAACCATTTAAAGATAAACACACAGTTTTAGAAAGTGAAGTGGAAGCTCCACTCACTTGGGAGAAATAAACTACCAGGAATAGATGGCAAACCAACTAAGCTGATTCATGCTACAGAGACAGAATACACTCAAATTCAAACTAAAATCTGTCAGGAAATATGGCAAACAAAAGAATGGCCCACAGACTGGAAATGCTCAATGTACGTTCCAATCCCTAAGAAAGGGAACACTTGGGATTGCAGTATCCACTGGACCACTGCATTAATCTCCCATGCAATCAAAGGCCCTATACAGACAGGCCAAAATAAAGCTGCTTCAGGTCACTTTGGAGGTATGGTGTTTCAATGATGCATGCATCCTAAGAGTCTGGAAGCTGCACCAAAGCTGCATTCCAGTCCTTAGGATTGGAGCGTGGCTTTGGTGCAGCTTCTGGACTCTTAGGATGCATGTATCATTTAAACAGCATACCTCCAAAGTGACTCGAAGCAGCTTTATTTTGGCCAGTCTGTATCAGGCCAAAGTGATGCTGAAAAATCTACAACAAAGACTTTCTCCAGATATAGAGCAAGAAATGTCAAATGTCTAAGGTGGGTTCAGAAGAGGAAGAGACATGAGGGACCATATTGCAAACATATATTGGATAATGGAGTGCACCAAATAATTTCAAAAGAAAATCAGCTTGTGCTTTACAGATTATAGTAAGCCTCTGATTGTGTAGAACATGAGGAACAATGGGTTTTTATTAAACAAATGGGTGTGCCAGAACATTTTATTATCCTGATACATAACCTATACTGAGGACAAGTGGCTACCATCCGGACAAAATATGGAGAAATGGAATAGTTTCCAATTGGCCAGAAGGTCAAGCAATGCTGCATTTTATCACCCTATCTGTTTAAGTTTTATATTTAATATATCACACATAAAGCAGGATTAGACTTGGAGGAAGGGAGCATGCAAACTGAGGGCAGGAGCATCAGCAATTTAAGATATGCAGATGACACCATACTAATAGCAGAAAAGAGCAAAGATTTGGAATGAGTACTGAAGGAATTCAAGAAAGAAAATGCAAAGGTGGGTTTACAATTGAACATTAGAAAAACAAATTAATGCCCATAGATGATTTACACGCTTTAAAGTAGTTGATGAAGACATTGAAAGAGTGAAAGATTTTCCATACCTTGGTTCAGTCATTATTCAGAATGGAAAATGTAGTCAAGAAATCAGAGGAAGACTAGGACTTGGAAGGACAGCTATGAAGGAACTAGACAAGATTCTCATGTGTCAAGATTTATCATCGAATATTGAAGTCAGGATAATCCATACCATGTATTTCGCATTTCTATGCATGGTTGTGAAAGTTGGTCAGTGAATAAAGCTGATACGAAGAAAACCAACTCCTTTGAAATGTAGTGCTGGAGAACCACAGGTACTGTGGGCTGCTAAAAAGACAAATAAATGGGCCCCACAGCAATTGAAGCCTGAGCATTCCCTAGAAGCCAAGATGACTAAATTGAGACGGTCATACTTTGGCTATATCATGAGGAGACATGACTCACTAGAAAAGATAATATTGTTTGATGAAATAAAAGGCAGTAGGAGAAGAGGAAGACCACATTCCAGATGGATAAACTCAAACAAGGAAGCCATAGCCCTGAGCCTCAAGACTTCAGCAGGGCTGTTGATCATAAGGTGATTTGGAGGTCTTTCATTCGGAGAATTGGCATTCCGTAAGTCGTAATTGACTTGATGGCAGTTAATAACAGCAACACTCCCTCTGTGCTATGTGCATTTTATCTATGTTCCCCAAGACGAAAATCTTTCCATGTAGGAATTTATCACAGTGCCACAAAAATCCTGCCAATATGCAGGGCAGAACATCCCTTGCAGGAGAGAGGAAAGGGGGACTGTTATCTGTGGGGGTTTTCCCTGTAGCACCATTTGTAGGCAATGTAGGGCCACAAGAGCTGTAGAAACATTACAGCCTGCAAGCCTCATCTTGTTCAATCTGAATATCATCTAATGGCATTGCTGCTCTAGGACAGACTCAATGCACCACTGTGTCATTGTTCTGCTGTTTAGTTTTCTTCCTCAAGAAAATCCTCTTTTGCAAGAGTCCTTTACCATTTCTTGTTCCCAGGAACTAGAATAAGAGACTTGGGCTGAAGCAGTGAAGAGTGGAAGTCAGGGAGAGGACGCAAATTTTAAGAGGGAAAGGGGTGCATATTTGATTAAAACATGATAAAGAAGCTATATGATTGCATGGCACTGTCAGGAAAATTTGTGCACTTGTAGCAGCATAAGACATAAGGAAACATATGCTAAAGAACTGAGCACTCCTGCAAATGCGAGAAGTCTATAAAATGCTATCTGTCACTTATTATTTTACAAGTATCTTGGGGGTTGGAGAAATTTAAAATAAAAGTAGTTTATGATTAGAACACAAAAGTGGAGGATACTGTTCTTTAGATGCTACAACAATGTGCACTCCTAGCCATGTCTACTCAGAAGTAAGCCCACTGTGTTAAATGAGGCTTACTCCCAGGTAAATAATGATAGACTCACAACCCACCATGTGGTTTCAGACAAATAGGAATTAGTCAGTGAGAAACAGTATGGTTTTGTCTTTAAAATATTGGACTGGGATTTGGGAGATCCCAGTTCAAATTCACACTCCGTCCTGAAGCTCACTGGGTGGCCTTGGGCCAGTCACTATCTCAGCTGTATATTCCTCACGGGATTGTAGTAGAATAAAGTAAGGCGCACAGCCATGTATACCACCTTGTGCTCACTTGAGGAAGGGCAAGTTATAAAAGTAACATAGAAATAAATCGTCCAGTTTTTCAGCCATTGTGAAGTCGAAGGCTTTCATGGCCGGCATCCATAGTTTTTTGTGGGTTTTTCGGACTATGTGGCCATGTTCTAGAAGAGTTTCTTCCTGACTTTTTGCCATTGTTTGCTCAGTCCCCTTCCGTCTGCCAGATCTAAGTACATGGAGATAATTAAATTACAGACATGGATCATAGATCAAAATAAAACTGCAGGCATGGATCAGTGAGCAGGCCTGTTTACTCTAAAAGTGAAAGCACCTTTCAGTACAAAATCTGTTGCATAAAGGATCAGAATATAATAGCAGCCCTTCTGGATCAGACCAAAGACCCATTCAGTCCAGCATCCTGTTTCATACAGATGCTTCTGAAAAACCCATGAGAAATGCATGAAAGATTTTCCCCTTCTACACAACCATTTACAGCCTCTAAACATGGGGATTTCATTCCCCTACCTGTAGCCAGATACAGATGTACTATCCAATTACCAATCTCTCGTGGCTCAAATGTGGAATGATGTGTGGCTCTCCAGGAGCATTTGGACTTCAACAGCTGAATCCTCACCCCAGGAGTGATGGGAGCTGCAAGCCAACAATCTCTCAAGGGATCAGTATTGTTCACCTGCCAATTACTAATCTGTAAGAGAAACCAGGCTCTTACATCTTGACTGTTAAATCCACTCAGGAGGCTTTCATCAGGAGATATTGCCAAAAGCAATTTGGAAATCCAAACGCACAGCATTTTCTGAATCACCTTTTTTTTTGGTATACAGTACTTGTTAACACTTGACAAAAGGTTGGTGGGACTTTCACTGGCAGAGCCCATGCCAGTCTTCCTCATTCTGTGTTCAGCAATATTTTCCAATTATTTAGCTGGAATAGACATTAAGATTCACCTTAGGTTGATTACTTTCTTATTCTTTTCAGGGGGGGGGGAGACAATTTTAGTGGCATATTTTGTTAAGAGATTTTAGTTCTTTAATAGCTGTTGTGTGTATGCCATTGGTGCTGGGTAACTCATTAATTTGTATTTTGGCAGCTAGCCCTAGAACTTTCTCTCTCATCACCTCTGCTTGATTCATTTCTTCAGCCAGCCTCCTGGGAAAAAGATTGATTCAAAATTGGGAAACCGTCCAAATCTTCTGCAGTGAAGATAGATGCAATAAATTTAGCCAGTTCCTCTGCCATTCTTCTGTCCCTTTTCAGCTATTTCCCACTATCTAATCGTTCAAGTAGCTGGTTTCCTGATTTTCATATATTTACACAATTGTTTATTGTCTATTTTAATATTTTAATGATTGAGGTACATAGTGATGTTAAGAACACCTTCCCCAATTTAGCACCTTCCTGATGTGTTGGACTACAAGGCCTATCATCCTTAAACTGCACTGAGACAAACAATTAAAAATCATCAAGAGTATAATTTTCCACTTGCCTTATCATCACCTTACCTATCCTTCACCTGCATTGTTATCCTTTTTATACGCTCCATCAGGCCAACAATTCTAGCTTTTCAGCAAAGTTTCCCCTTCACTTTCCCTTTAGCTAATCCCTTCCTTTTTTATATATTTTGTCATCATAAATTCACTGCGACCACATTGGACATTCTTGGCAGTTTTCACCTTATGTATATGTTGTATTTGATAACATTGTGTTTCTTCTTGGAAGTCTTTAAACAGAGGCTGGATGGCCATCTGTTGGGGATGCTTTGATTCAGAGTTCCTGCATGGCAGGGGGTTGGACTGGGTGGCCCTTGTGGGCTCTTCCAACTCTACGATTCTATGATTCTATTCCTACTCAGCTTGGCAACATATACATTTTGCATAACGCCTTATTGAGGAGTTGTCTTCCCTTTGGGAGCTTGGGAAAGCTGCCCTGGAACATTTGGCAATAAAACTAGTAATTTTATTGCCAAATGTTCCAAGATAGCTTTCCCAAACCTGGTGCCATCCAGATGTGTTAGCGCACGACTCCTATCATCTCCAGCCAGCATGGGCTGGTGAAGACTGGTTCAAATCACAGTCTGTAATTTTATGTATTATATTGTATGTGGACGTTTTAGTGTGAGCCGCTTTGATTGTCTTGCTGAAGAGCGGGATATAAATAAAAGTTTTATTTATTATTTATTATAGTTTAATGGCCTTTGCCCATTTTGACATACCACCCACACTATATGCCCTTTCCTGGCCTTTCTATAGATTTTATATTCAGGAATAATTTCTGTCCCTGGGTTCCCTTAGCTCCCGGATAGGCTCACTTCACTTCTGTTCTCATTTAGCACCAGGTAGTCCAGCTTCCCTGTCTAAACACCTACCTTGCTCACTAAATTTATTTGGCCCACCTATTTCCTTCTGTGACACTTCCATTTCTTTGACTGCTGTGATGTCCCTTTTTCATTGCAAAGCTGTAAGGGTGACACATCTACTAAAATATGGGGAATTGCAACCCTAGAGCAAGCACCTTTCAGTGAACAAGGGGAAGGAACAAAAAAAGAAACAAGTCCAATTTCAAAACTAAAGGGAGATCAGCCACCTACTAAGCTCACCTATCTCATTTTACTCAGTGATGGCCGGTGGCATCTATTGCAATGGGACAGAAAATCTGCTCTGGGCTGCAAAGTAAACTTTAAAGTTGCTGTTCAAGGTTCTGAACTAATTTGGTAGGTATTGTTCAGTACCTAGGATAGCTCCTTTAAAGTTTGCTCCTGGAGTCACAAGGAGGTTGCTCCAGCTCAGCTCTTCCATGTTCTCTCATGTACAACATAAATTTGCAACTGAGGACAAGATGGGCATTCTACAGAGTAGTACTGGTATAAACATGATTCACCAACTGGGAATTTTCCCTCTGGCCTAGGGTGTGTACTGTATCTCTGGAAAATCTCTCCAACTTCCTTTCTCTTACATACCAGATGCTGCCTCTGTTACATACTAGATGCTGTTACATACCAGAGCCTCTGAGAAAAACCTGTCAAACCTTTGAGTATCTGTGCTTCTAGTTGCTAAGCTACAGTCATTAAGATCCATTGAGTGTAGAAACTTCCTCATCTGCATCTCTCTTCCTTTCTGATTAAACTGGCTGTAGAACTAGGGTGATAATCTTAGCTTTCACTGTATTGGTTATATAAACCCTTCTCCAGGCAGTAGATTCTATGAAAAATTATCCCCGGGGGCGGGGGGGGGGGGGAATCTTTGTTTTTAAAACTCTACAAGAATTTTTCATTTTGGTTTACTTCATTTCTATCTCACTATTGTCCTAAGGATGGCCTGTTTCCCTCCGGAGGGACGCCGCAGCCGCCAAACTGTGCGGCATCCCTCCGGAGTAAAAAGAACTTGGAAAAACTGGGTTCTTTTTATGGTGCCAGGCGGACCTCACGAGTGCGTCAATGGTGCACTCATGATGTAAGCAAAGCACAGCTATGTGTATACGCTGCACGTCACTTATGTCAAGATGGCGGCACCCATATGGACAGCACACTGCCATCCAGACATCGCCACGCCATGCTAGAATTAGAGACTGTGCAATTGGTGCACAGTCCCTAACCCTAGTATTGCCACCGCCATGCTCCTTTTGGCCTGTCTGTCTTGGGCCTGACTTTCATGCTGGACTAGGACTTTGGGAAGCCAGGGTTTGAATCTTTGCTCAGCCATGGAAATTCAGTGGTAACCTTGGGCAAGTCATACGCTCTCTTAGCCTTAGAGAAAGGCCATGGCACACCTCTTCTGAACAAATTTCCCCAAGAAAACTCTACAATAGAATCATCATAAATTGGAGTCAACTTGAAGGGATACAACAACAACAACAGCAACAGCCATAACAAGATACAAAGACAAACTCTTATAATAGTAACAATCAGAGAACAAGTTATAATGTTTGAAAATAGAATGTAAAGCCATGTAATAAAAACACATTAATGAAAAAAAAATACAGTAACCACTTAGTCAGTAGTCAAAATCCTGCCTGATGACTATAAAGGTCTGTGGCTGCTGATGAAAAGGCAACAGTCCAGCTTTCCTTGCAACCTCCATGTTCAGTCATCTGACCAGGCCAGTATACCAGTGTAACTGATAGAGCAGGAGCCAAAAGGTGAACACTCTTTCAGTGTAACCCTAGTTCCAGTTAGCTTTGCTTACCTTTTCTACTCTTTTCCTTTGGTCCTCTTCCTTCTCTGTACTTGTTATTTTGAACTCTTAGTATCGTCAGGTCAGGAGACACTGGAACTAGTCACCCTTCCCAAGCTTCAACCTGCTCAACTGTCAAAGCCTAACCAGTCAGAACATATGATCTGCCAAGGGACCCTGAAGACCAGTATTTTCTCTGTCTGCTCTTCATGCCTAGATATAGTGGCATTTGCACTGATTTCCTTCTGACCTTCAGTCTTTAGATTGCATCACTATGCAGCTCAGTCACAAACTTGCCAGTATATTCCATTATGAATCTTTGGGTCATAATTTATTTGGCAGAAGTTAACTGGTTTTTAATAGAAATATTTGTTTGTTAACTGACCTTTAGACTTTTTAAAAGCTGTACCTTATTTTTAAATGGAGGTAAATCACCTTGGGTCCTATACAAGGAGAAAGACAAGAAGGATAATAAATAAATAAATAAATAAATAAATAAATAAATAAATAACCTCTTTTCCACACAGGCTTCCCTAGGTTCTTTCTACATCACTGCAGCTGTTTTCCAATAAATAAAATAATAAAATAAATAATAATAATAATAATAATAATAATAATTTTATTTCTATCCCGCTTTTTGCCAAGCAATCAAAGTGGTGTACAACAGGTTAAAATACATCCATATATACATAATGCCCACCTTAAAACAAGATTAAACAATGTAAGATTAAAAATTACATATTAAAGCCAACTAAGCTAAATAAAAATCATCACCATACCTGTGTCTCTTTTATACTATCTCTGTCTTGATGCACATCTAAAATTATGGCTCTTTGATTATTTTGACTAATCAAAGCAAGAATCATAGAATAATAGAGTTGGAAGAGACCACCAACCATATAAATATGACTTTTTTTGTTTTGGAAGACAGATCTGTGTCAAGGTATAGGTACTGAACTGCTTTACTCCTTGGAAACTAAAATGATAAAACAGAGGCTGCCGTACTTTGGCCACATCATGAGAAGGCCTGACTTCTTTGAAAAGACAATAATGCTAGGAAAAGTGGAAGGAAGTAGAATGAGAGGAATACCACATGGTAGATGGATAGATTCAGTTAGGGAAGTCACAGGTCTGAATTTACAGGACCTAAGCAGGGTAATGGAGGGCAGGGGGCTTGGGGATCCACAGGGATGCCATTATCTGGGTCGACTCAAGGACAGTTAACAACAACAACAACAAACTCCTATATGAATATTGCAGACTTTGGTTCCTGTTCAGAACAATGTAGGGTTTCCTCCACTGGATCTTTTCATAGCTGTTACTGTAGTGGCTGTTAATTTGTCTGAATATTTAAAAAAAAACACTCACATTTTCTCAAAATTTGGCCAATGTGGATGGTAGGAGGAGTAAAGTGCACAGTAAGGAACAGTTGCACATCTCTAGCATAAACTGAATGAGTTGCTAAACCTTTATAATCTCTTGAAGGGCCAAAAAAATGGGGTATTGATGGACCCAGGAACAATTCTTAGCTAAGTTGTACTTGTTTCTTTTTGCCAGTCATTTCTGTTCCAGGATGTTCCCAATGAGTTACGGTGGCCTAACATCTCTTGCCACCTGATGGGAATTAAAACACACACACGTCACAAAAAGCAATGGCAGCAGCCTTACGCACATCGGCTGTTGCTTCTCAGTGGCTGGGAGGGTTATTTTCTAGATCTGTGTGGCACAGATTCCCAAATTATTTTGAACACAGGGGTAATATATAAATATACTCATGTATACGTCTAGAAATTTAGGTCAAAAAATTGACCCAAAAAAACTGAGTCTACTTATCCACAGGTCAATGTAAGTACTGTATCTTAACTCTTATTTAAAAGAAGGAACCATCCCTTGGTGAAAAGCGAGAGTATAATCTGTCCTGGAAGTACTGACCCCCTCTACTCTCTCATCCATCCAGTCTTAAGAGTAAGCAGAAAGAGTTATGTCTGATGGGATTTTATAAGTTCTTTGACACTATTATGCTTTGCTTCATCCTTTGCCATATGCCCCTAAATTTTGCCCTCGATTTATCTACAGATCATAGCAAAATCCATAACTTTGGCCCCAAAACTTGCCCTCAATTTATGCATGAGGTCGACTTATAGTTGAGTATATACGGTAACTAATATACTGTATATACTCATGTATAAGTCTAAAAAAATTAGTCAAAAAATTAACCCAAAAAACCTATGTCGACTTATCCACGGATCAATGAAAGTACTGTACTTTGGCTCTTATCAAAAAGGGACCATCCCCTGGTAAATGGCAAGAGTGTAATTTGTTATGGAACCACTGACCCCCCCCCCCCTCATCCATCCAGTCTTTAGTGTGAGTGCAAACAGTTATGTCTGCTGGAATTTTGTAAGTTCTTTACCATTGTTTGCTTCATCCTTCAGATCCTTTGTTATGTGCCCCTAAGTTTTAACCTCGACTTATCCACGGGCCATATCAAAATCCATAATTCTGGCCCCGAAACCTAGCCCTCGACTTATACATGAGGTCGATTTATAGTTGAGTATATACAGTAATAAGAATTCAGTTGCAGTTCCATCTTAATGGTTTCAAACATGGAGGTCAGGTATTGTTCCTTTGTCCCTCAACGCAAGATGTAATCTGATACCCACAGATTACCTTGCAATGATATTTGCAAGGTCCCCATCTTGGAGGGGGGGGGGGCGTCAAATGCAAAAGTCATTTCTACAACAGCTATGTATGTGTGTGTATGTGCCTTCAAGTTTCCTGTCGAAGTATGACGATTCCATGAATTTCACAGGGTTTTCTTAAGCAAGGAATACTCTGGTTATGCCAGTTCCTTCCTCTGAAATATAGCCTATAGCACCTGATATTCATTGGCAGTCACCCACCCACATACCAACCAGGGCTGACCTTGCTTACTCAATGTTTATTCTTTTTTTGTTCCCCTACCCTCACTTCTTGTACTGTCTTAAGAGTAATGGAGGTCTCTCAGCTTGCTCATTGTTTTGTAATGTTTAGATTGGTACTAATCCCAACAGTGGGTTCTGGAAATTTCTGTCTTCTTTTGTTTTTAATGGGCCTAAAGGTGCTTTTGACATAACTTATTATGGTCTCCGCCAAAGTTAATCTTGCGGGGGAAATCTCTTTTGATATTTTAATTAACAATTTTGCCAGAGTGAAAGCCAGGAAGAATTCATTCAAGAAACCATTTCTGTTTTAAGTACCAGATGGTTTATTAATTATTGTAATAAAGGATTTTAATCTGAATTGTGTAAATGTTTGGTAATTCCTGCTCTTAATTTTAGAAATGATAAACAATGTTTATGGGTAATAAGATGACTCACAGTTTCCTGAGACAGAAATACATCCCATTTGCATTCCATTAATGTTCCATTAGGCTATTTGATGAATTGGCATCCATGACTATTAATGATTTTATAATCACTAAATGCAACATGCTTAACTATGTAATACTGATATTCCATATAGTTAAATATGCTATGTTATCTGTTGACAGCTTGAGGGTGCAGGAGAAGGCTTCATGACTCTTTCTCCCCCAGATAACCTCTTTGTGGCCCAAAGTTTGGCTCAGTCTCTGGGGGACAAGCCCCTGCATTTATACCCATAGTACATAATCCAGAATGTTAGAACATGTTTCAGGAAAAGCAGCATATAAAAAATAAATAGAACACAAGAGTCTCTCTCACACACAGACAAATGCATCACTGGAACATACCTACACCGCAGTTAGATAGCTTTGGGCAATAATACTGAGAAGATGATAACAGCTAGGGGCAAAAATGGATGTTTATAACTCCCATTCCAGCAGTAAGATCACAAGGGAAACATTAGCCAAATTGTTTGTAACTTAAGTTATTGTTATTATTATTATTATTAACCTTTATTTATGAAGCGCTGTAAATTTACACAGCGCTCTACATACAATCTTTTAGTTAGACGATTCCCTGCCCTCGGGCTTACAATCTAAAAAGACATGACACAGAAGGAGAAGGGAGTGGTGGAGGGAAAGGGTAAGAGGTCCAGCAGTTCCTCTCTACCTCCAAGGCCTGGACCAAGGCAGATGGACTGGGCTTGGCTTCAAAATGGAAGGTTAAAGTTGCTTCCTGTATGTCACTTACTTGCATGTAATAGTAAAAAGTGACCATTCTGTGATGTATGTTGGCTAGTGGCAGTTGGTGGCTCCCATGACTGCAAGACAGTAAATCTTTTCTGGGTTTTGGATAGCATTACTAAAACTGTTCAAGCGGCTGCATCTGGGAAATAGTCCAGAGCCTTGGATATCACCTTTAAAGCCAAAAGTAAAACTTGGAAGTTTATCCTCTGTTATGGGAACTGGAAGGGGACTCTCGGGGCCATGTGCAACCTGGAAAAAACGGATTTTATCACACAGCTAGTTGTCCTGGAAAGGGCTCCATTCTGTCCTCTGGCACCAAGCTGTCTCCATTCAGTGCTGAGGAGCGTTAAATGTTCTGGTCGGAAGTCTTCCAACCGAGGAAAATGGCACCCCTCAGCACTGAATGGGGATGGCTTGGCGCCAGGGGACAGAACAGGGCCCTTTTGTGGACGATCCACTGTGCAATAAATTCTGCTAAATAGTTTTCTGGTAACTCACCTAACTTGCCTCTCATTTCTCCACCCCATCGCAGACCGCAAGTTCCTCATTGCCAATGCACAGATGGAGGACTGTGCCATCATTTACTGCAATGATGGCTTCTGTGAGATGTTTGGCTACTCCCGGGTGGAGGTGATGCAGCGGCCGTGCACCTGTGATTTCCTCAGAGGGCCTGACACTACCCACAACTCCATTGCACAGCTGGGCCAAGCATTGCTTGGAGCAGAAGAGTGTAAGCTAGAGATTCTCTACTACAGGAAAGACAGTAAGTGTTTTTATTATTATTATGATTAACAGATTGATTGATTGATTGATTGATTGATTGATTGAGCAGCCTAGTGACTAGACCTCCTCTTCCTGCTTGTGACTTGCCTTTTGATTTTAGTGAGGTCAAATGTAAAAACTGTTTCTCTGTACTTCAGTTTGGATTCTTATCTATTTTGTAGTGTGATAATAAGCAACATGGATTTCCACAGGTACCTACTTAGCACCTACCTTTGTCCTTGGAAGTCAATCCTTGGCATAAACATGCATTGAACCAATCAGAATGAAGTAATGGCAATGTATAGAGATAGCAGAATGAAATAACTTATGGGAAGGTTAACACTGAGAGAAGTTCAAAATGGAAGTGGTGCCTGCACAAATCTCCTTAAACCAAGAGTAGGCAAAGTCCAGGTTGTGCATGGTCTTCAGGGGGGCTATCCAGGAGCAGTGCAAGACAACATTCTGCAAAGTAATTGTTTAGGTTTATTTTCTTACTCCAGCCACAGCAGGCTCTGCTACTCATCATTGCTGCTGAATTGACTGTTGCACAAGTGCTTAGATGGGCATCTGTAGAACCTTCTCTTGCTGGCAGGCATGAGTGGAGGTGGCAAACAGGGCATCAGAAGAACCACTCAGCCTGCTTTGTGCATATAGTGTGCTAGGTTTTCCTGCACTAACATTTCATGTGTTAAAGAACAGAGCATCTGTTTAGCATCCCTAATCCTGTGTAGGGAATCTTCTCCCCCAGCTCAACTCCTCCCTCTGGAAGCAGCCAAAAAGGAATACCATCAGCGAATGAGTCAGGAGAATTCTTGCTCTGCATCCCCTCCATCGTATTCTTCCACTGGCTGAGTGGATAGTTAGAAGATTCTTCTCTCTCTATCAGAGAGTAAAAGAGAAGGGAAGGAAAAAACCAACCAAAGAAAATGAGCCTTGTGTTGTTATCTGCGTGCTCCTGCTGCGCTTTTCTTGAGCTACCCTAGCTGTCTCAAGCTGGGCTGACCAAATGAAAAACAATATCAGCTGGTGAAGTGTTAAGGAAGGAGTGGGCAGGAGGGAAATTGTTTCAGTTATTTCATTTGCTTCAGCCATGGCTAGGAGGGGGAAGTGTTCATCACTCTCTGCTCATTTTGCAATCTGTTGGCCCTTCTGGGTTATGAGCTGCACCAAGATCACCTTCGATGCTTCTCAGCAGACTACTTATTCCAGAGATCTTGTGACATGAAAACACTGTACTTGGCTCCCCTGTCTCTTATTCTGAGGCAAAGAAAGCACAGTTCAGAAGGAAGAGAAAAGAACCAAGGGAATTCTTTCCCTTGAGTGGCTTTTAAAAAGTACCTACCATTATCTTAATTGCGACATTAATTAGATGCCACCCAGCAGAAGGGTGCTTCAGTTTATGAACAATCCCTGTAATACAACCAGCATTGTAGATGTACTAATTAAAAGTATTGCATTGCAGACTGAAAATGTCCTCCTATTGATAGCGTTCACCCTTTCCTAATACGTTTAATTCACCCTGAAAAAATGAGGTGACAGAGAAATCAATTGATTTCATGGAATGTTCTCACTTCCAGCAGTATGTTTTGGACAGATCTTGGAGAAGTTACTTTTTGGATTACAACTCCCATAGGCCCTTAGTAGGGAGATTATAGGAGTTGTAATCCAAAATGTAAACATTCTGAGCTCTGGTTTAGATGATCAGGCTGTAAAAGAATGGAAGCATTTGTGTGTCTAGTTTTAAGCTTCAGACAACATTTATGTTTATGAAAGTTTCAGATGAATTAACATATTTGTATGGGGGAGGGAGAGGCAGGGTACAGCAGAAAGCCCAGGCCTCTGAAAACTATAACCATATTTATCTTCCCGAATATGATAAAAGACTTCTAGACTTTAGAAAAATGTTTTCCCCCCAAATACCTTGCTGCTTTGGTTTGCTTTAAGGTTCTTTCTTTCATTATGTCGAGGGGGGGCAGGTTTAGGAGTTCTGTATGATATATGTATGCCCCCTCCCACATTTCTCTTGTTGGGGAGATGGTTTGAGGATTTACATATTATTTATTTATTTATTTATTCTGCTTTCTATGGGCTAATTTTAAAATCCACTGAAGTAGGGTCAATGGATTTTGCTTTGCATTTGATGTCATTGCAGTGGGCTACATCCATGGTGACTCACTTGCTCTATTCCACCAGCTTCCCTGGGCATGAATTAACAATGGTCGGTCCCTTCCTCATGAAAGAGAGCTTGACTCCCAAATGATGGGAGGAAAAGTAGTAGATTGCATGGCAGTAGCAAGGTGTTTAGCGAGGAAATGAAGAGATTTCTGCAGAGTAGCAAAGGGGAAAAAAAGAATGGATAGGGTGATTTCCATCTCTTTCCCATTGGATCTGTCCTCCTGCCTGTTTCTGGCTTATAGAGGGAAAGGTAATAATACTGTGTAGTTCTGCCTATCCCTCCATTGCCACAAAATGTGAGGCCTTCCACTTATCCGCACCCCTGCCACCAATTTGAGGACCTCCTCCAGTCAATTGTCGTGGCCACGAACTGTACAGACCTCCTAGATGCTCTGTGTAGGATTTTATCTATTTTCTATCCCCACCATATACTACCACTCTTTATTTTCTTGTTACCACAGACACCATGCTTGGACTCAACTTTCCAATATCTAGCGTTCCTGGAGGCAAAAGTGTATAATACAAAAATAATGATTTATTGAACAGAAATTGAATATAACATCACCAAGTAATAATTTAACACATCTTAATCACATTACACATTCATCTCCTAGATAGCTTTGATACTGACTCTAACTCTCTTCTATCTCTGTTCCCCACAAAGGTGGGGGCTTGAGAAATCTCACCAGCAATGACAGTGTCTCTTTGAAACATTGGGGAATATTATTTAGCTCAAAGGCTTTCAAGAGGGTTGGTAATGTATTTGTTAGGATCTTTGAAGCCAATTTATACCAAGAATGCTACAAGAGAACTCCAGTTTAATACAACTAAGTGGTTTTTATTTGTAAATTTAGATAGATGCAGAATTACTCACACAAGAGCAAAGCCACACATACAAGATTCATACAAAGCTACAGAAAGAAAGTTGTGGAGAATGTGGATAGAGACAATGAAAGGGTTAATGGAGGCATATTTACCAGTCTAAGTGTCTGCAGAAAAACACTGCATGCAGTTCAAGTAAGGAAGCATCAACAAAGAATGATCTTGGAGAAAAACATTAAAAATCTTTGGCTAGAAGTTATCCCAGATTTCACAGGAAAAACGTAAGTGAATGGGCAGAGGGAATGAACTAGAGACTCAGGAGTTTATCAGACAAGGGAAATTGGAAGTGTAATCCAATGGCAATCTGAACGCAATCATGGGGTTTAACGTTATTGCGTGATAGACTACCACATGCAAATTCGGGCAATGGCATGCTATTTTCGGGCAATGGGAAGCCATTTCGAATGCAATTCGCATTCACGTAAATTCGCTAAACTAGCGAATTCACGTGAATGCGTTCTGGCCCCACTTTCTTTTTATTCAAAATTAAGAGAAATTCCTCCCATTTGATAAACTCCCTAGACCAGTTAAGAGTCTCTCCAGTGTAAATGAAAGAAGGACAAAGAGAAGAAAGAGAAAAGGTTGGATGCTCGGCTCATGGCTGAGGGAGCACCCAAAAGTAGTCAACTTAGAAAAAAGTGCTAGTTACTCAGAGAGGAAACACCCCTAAAAAAGAAGTGATCAAAGAGGTTCAGGTTTGGAAGATCATTATACTCAGAAATCTTTCTCCAAAGCATGTTTGTGGACTGACACAGAGTTTGAAAACAGTTCTGATATTTTCCTGAGAATGGGCAAACTAATTCAGCAAAATGAGAGTTTTAGCACCAAGGTCTTTTGTTCGCTCTAAACCAGGCAAGTGACCCCAGCGCAGGTGTCTTTTAACTTCCTTGGGTCATTGTGAGCTCCAAAAACACCTGACTTTCAGTCATGTTCCCCACTAGATATTAATTATGATTTTATATATATCCAACATGAGGATATGCAGTGGCTTGTAATATGTCTGACCCTGACTAACTCTAACCACTCAAACTCCTCAACCTCATCAACTAATCCCTAATTTTGACAGACTACCCTGACCAGTTGTCATACACCAGCTTTTTAAAAACTCTTCCCATTCTCTCACCTCTTTCAGCCTTAACTGAATTTCTCTTGCTTTGCTTTTTTCACTTTCATGCTTCCTTCCCTTGCCCTTTTTCTTACCTAAATTTTATATTTTCCAACCCTCACATAGCCTTCTACTCACAGCAGGATCCCAAATAAATATTACATACTTAGAAGGAAGGGAAGCTTAACAAAATAAACCAAAGGGCAGGACAATAACCCGGACAGACTGTCCAGTAAATGTCTAGATGAAAAAAAATCTTAACATAAGGTACTCAATTAAAGTCAGCCAATAGGGACAAAACAGTTAAAATAATCTAAAAACAATATAAAATTACATTAAAATATACAGAAGTTAAAAGGCATGACAAATACACATGCTCAATATAAAAACCGCCATAGCATTGAAAGCCAATTGTGGACCCTTTGTGGGCTAGATTAGACCAAGGTTCCCCTTTCTTGGGAGTTTGTCAGACAAGGGAAATTGGAAGTATAATCCAATGGCAATCTGAACGCAATCATGGAGTTTCACCTTATTGTGTGATAACCTACTACACGCAAATTTGGGCAATGGGAAGTCAGTCCGAACGCAATCGTGTGGCTTCACGTTATTGTGTGATAGACTGCCACACGCAAATTCGGGCAATGGCATTCTATTTTCAGGCAATGGGAAGCCAGTTCGAAAGCAATGCGCATTCACGTAATTGCGCTAAACTAGCGATTTTAAGTGAATGAGTTCTGGCCCCACTTTCTTTTCATTTGAATTTAAGAGAAATTCCTCCCATTTGATAAACTCCCTGGTCTAATCCTTGGGAGAGACATTACAGTGAAACTGAAAAGTGGATTCTGGAAAGTGTAGTCAAAATGTTTTCCAAGCTCTGATTTTGGCTCATTTACCTGGTAACCCTGTGAATTGCTTGTGAATTACCTGGAACCCTGCAAATGACCTCTCCATGTTGGCCGGAATCTGATATCTTAGTAGAGCCATCACCTAGATCAGAATAGATCACACAAATAGTGCTACTCAGTTAAAATATAGGGCAGATCACAATCCCTCCCCTTGTGACATGCTTTCTTAATACAATCTTCTGCCCTGTGCACTATTTGGTTCAAGTCATTATGAAAACCCAGGCCAGGCCCCCAGGTCTCCTTACGTAAGTGATTTGGTAAGTAGGAAAGTAATGAAACCAGCAGAATGGAAGTATTGAGAAGTAGAGGAAGCTGCTTGAGCTGTGTAATATTTTTGTGGCAGATCAATTCTTTGATCCAGGCCAGGTTTCCAAAAAGTTCTGGGCTAAGCATAAATAGTCCACTCCAGGGTTTATATTAGACTAACAAATCAAAAGCAGTCTGCCTGTGACTGAAGGCAAGGAAAAAGCTATAAAACCGCAAACTCTACATCTTTAAAATTTGGTATGCCTCCAGAATCTTATTTCTAATAGTTCCTAGGCATCAGAACACAACAGATGTGCCAGTACCAAATACAGTCATGCACAATGAAAGCCAAGAGATCAGAGGATGCAGCTGCAACATTAAAAAAACTGAAGTCCATAATGGGAGAGTCGCTGGCAGTCAAGGACACTTGAAAGGCACCTCTCTTGCTTTCACGCCTTCATAGATTTCCTTTACACAGAAAGGTGTGTTCTGTTCTACCTGCCTCTACTTCAGCAATCTTGTACAAAAGCCCTTGCTCCCTGCTTTTCATCCCTTTGAGATACATTCTGCTTCTGGCCCCAGAAGATGATAACAGGACCTCTCTTGCCCAACTGCACATTCTCTCTCTCTCTCTCTCTCTCTTTCTCTCTTCCCCCTTTCCCTCCCCTCCTTTTCCCTTCTTTGCTAGTCTTGAGAAAGTGTTCATGTCTATTTTTAAAACCCTGTCTCACTAGCTGGATGAATATCATTGTCTCTGCTGCTCGACTCTCAGTCTGTGATCATCCATCTCTGTATTATAAAGCGGTGTTATCAGCTGGGGAAAGACCTAGTGTTATTGGCAGCCGTGGCTTAATTAGACAGCAAAGCCTCTATCCGTTAGGTCTGTTTCTCACAATATTGCCAGCCCACACTCTTCAGACCCTGTCTGCAGAGTTTATTACGCTGTGACTTGTATGGTCCTTTCCATGCTTCTGCAGCCCACCAGAGACAAAACAGTTAGTGGCTCATGTTCAGAAACAGTGTCTGGTGCCAGAAAGAAAGAATAAACAGTAGGCAGATTGCCCACATTTTTTTCCAGAAGAAATGAAACACTAAGCAAGGCACTAGAACTGCACAAATGGCAGGTCAGCATAGAACTAGAAAATAAATATCTACCTACACTGTATATATCCAGTATGATACAGATATCAAGGTACTTGAATGCCCAACACACACACACACACACACACACACACACACACAATGATCTGTATTAATAGGACAGATAAGGCATATCAGTGTGCCTGAATAGACAGGCCAAAAAAAAGCTGCTTCATGTCATTTGGAGGTATGCTGTTTAGACACACGCATCTTAAGAGGCCAGAAGCTGCGCCAAAGCTGCACTCCAGTCCTTAGGACTGGAGCGTGGCGTTGGCATGGCTTTCGGCCTCTTAGGACGCATGCATCATTTAAGCAGCACACTTCCAAAGTGGCCCAAAGCAGCTTTATTTTGACCTGTCTGTTCGGGTCCTATATATTTTTGCTTATGCTGCTCAATTTCTTATGCTGCTTCTCTTCAAGTGTGTAGATCAAGGAGGTATACAGGACACCTAGGATGCTCCACTGGCCCCTGAATGTCTCTTTCAACCCACTTTCTAGCAGATGAGTACTCATCAAGCATTGCCCACAGATTTAGATCAATCTTCTGTGAAGTAACGGCTGGAAAATCAAAGACTGCCGGGTGTGGAATGGGGGCAGATGAAGATTCAGCAAAAGCCACCGTTCTCCAGATCACCAGCTCTGCTCTCATGATCATATTCTATTCTGCTTCTGCAGAATACAGATGGAAGAGTGTGTTTTTAAATGAATACACACAGGCATTACTTCATTCTCCCTCTATTGACTCTTTGAAACATGGGTGGGAAATGCACAGTCCTTATGGGTATTGGCCTTGGAGCTCTAGATTGCTGCCCATCCACTACTTCCCTCAAATAAAATAAAATAATCCACATTTTTTGGTTGAAAATCACTCTGGGGCATGCATTTTTTGTTAAAATGCTTCCCCTTCCCACAAGAGCAGAAAATACCCCCCAGTACTTCCCATAAGCAATTTCTGAATCACGTCCTGGTCTGTGAACATGGTGGTGGTATAGACTACTGAAGGTTGGGAAGCACTGAAAATGGCCTTCTGCCCCTTACAATGCCCTCATCCTTGGTTTAGAATATAGAAAGAGATATGCTGGATCACCCAGAGGGCTATATAGTCCACCTATATAGACAACCTTCTCCACAACATGCAGATTTGATAAACATTTGTCATGTCACCACTTACTCATTCTCTTCAGTTTAGCACCCCTTTTACATTCTAAGCTGAACAGCCTATAATAGATCCAGCCCCTTGATGTATTTGTTACCCCTTTCTGTACTTTTGCCAACTTCAAATTAGTCTCACTATAACTCCCATAAACCCCAGTTAGCATGCTCATGTTGGTTGTGGATAATGGATATCATAAGCTCATGTCCCTGGCACCAGGTTGGAGAGGGATACTTCGGTTACATAGCCATATATCAACCTGAATTGTTCCCATGTAGGACATAGGTAAAGCCCCAAGAATATTCACTCACCTGTCAACCTGACCTGCCCATTATAGTATAAAGTAGCATTATAGTATGTTACTGTTGTGTGACTTCAAGTCATTTCAGACTTAAGGCAATCCTAAAGTAGAACTATCATGAGATTTTCTCGGCAAGAGTTAATCAGAGGTTTGCCATTGCCTTCCTCTGTGGCTGGAAGAGTGTGACTTGCCCAAAGTCACCCAGTGGGATTCCACATCTAAGCAGGGATTTGAATCCTAATCTTCTGGTGTCCTTGTCCAACACCCAAACCACTACACCGTTCATATAGTATACATTAGCAAACCCCAAACACTGTACTTGGAATAAATATGCATAATAGATTATGCAAATGTTGTTGCTTAATTTGGTCAATATTTCTGATTGCCACATTTAAATTTTACCAGTGTTCCGTGTGAAGATGAGGCCTAGAAGGCTAAAGAGGGAGCTGGAGAGAGAGCTGGGGTGAGAAGGGGAGTGACAAAAGGCAGAACACAGAAACTTCATTCTGATCTGGATGTTCAGTACAATGCATATTTAAACATTTCTTGGCAAATAGGCACAACTGAGCCTAGAATGATGTTTACATTTCTGCTAGATTCAAGACTGGAGTTGCACAGAATCTCCTAGTTTTGTCTTCCATTGTTGCTTTTTTCTGTTGAGAGTTACATTTCTTTGGGAGTAATTTGTTAATGGCCCTACATGCCAGAAGCGCATAGGTAAAGTTAGTGGTAGGCCAAAACCCAAAGTGCAAAGGTGAAGAGATCTTTCTTCTTCTCTTTTATGCCCCCCCCCCCCCAGCCATTCCCTTTTCTGTCTCCCTTTCTGGTCATCCCCTCTTCCTCCCTATCTAATAGACTGCCAGAGAAGGAACAGAACATCAGACTAGCTAGATGATAACTTTGTCATATGTTTGTGTGTGTTTTATTTTTGCAGAAGTGCCCCCTCAAAAGACATTTGTCATAGTATGTGATTGCCTTCACCTATGCATCTTGCATTATCTTGCTTTGTTTAGTGGTAACTGGAAGATAAATACAAGCCTAATTTGCAAATCTGATTGCGGAGGTATATCTCTCTCAGAAAAGCCTGCTGTGAAGGGGGCAAATGTATTAAGCACAGAGAATATGCGTAATATCTAATTTGAACCAGAACTACAGTGTTTTGAAATTAATCTCAAGGCTGTGGGTTGCTTACTCATGGTCCAGTCCATGTGAACTTTGGGCATTCTTTCACAATGTCATGGAAGATGAGGGGATGCCGTAACATCATGTGATCAGAAGCTACAGATTATTGCTTTTCTGTGATATGATGTTTTCCATTCAGTATGTTTATAAACTGTAATTGCATGCATGGCTAAGAAATTAACAGTTTCTGCCTCATAAGGAATAGGATAGACAGTGGTGTCCCCACCCCGGTGTCACCTGATGTATATGTGGGGCTGCAGTGGCTGAGGGGATGGCGAAAAGGGCCTGCTCAGCCCTCTCTTTCAGTGCAGCAGTGCCAGCCTCCTCATGATGAGACTGGCGCTGTCGCAGCGAAGGCAAAAGGGCTGTACTCAGCGCTCTACTGTACTCTTGGTCTGCTCATGAGACCAGTGCCACTGCAACAAAGTCAGGAAGGAGCCTCTTGGTCCTTCTCACCCCACAGTGGGAGAAGGGCCCAACTGGATGTCACCCATCATCTGGGTGTGGGCTTCACCCTCTACATTGCCCTCGTGATGTCACTCAGGATAGACCATGGGCACATATTGTATTAAGAAATCTGAATTTTTCAAAATAATAATAATAATAATAATAATAATAATAATAATAGAAGTAGGAATATGGTGTATAATTCTGCTTTGAGGTAGTCATGGGACAAAATCTAGGGGTGTAGCTATTCTACATTGTAGAAATAATGCAGTTTGGTACCACTTTAACAGTCATTGCTCCATCCTACAGAATCCTGGCATTTTTGGTAGGGAAGGCTAAAGACCTTGTAATCCTGCCATCTTTGGTAGGGAAGGCTAAAGACCTTGTAATACTACAACACCCAGGATGCCATAGGATGGAGCTACAGTACCTAAAGTGGTGCCAAACTGCATTATTTCTATGATGCAGATGAACCCTAATAAAAGGGAGGAAGAGAAAGGAGGAGGTCAGCAAGGCAGTTGCAGGAATAGGTTCCCTGAATCTCAGTAGGGACTACTGTCCTCAGTTCTGTGGAACCCATCCTCAACCTGCTATTGACTGCTCTGCAGCATCCCTCGAAGTATGTTCCCCCTCCTGGCAATTCTTTAGCCCCTGTTGCCCTGTCTGTTCCACTGACTCTTCTGCCAGCCCGCCATCAGGTCTGGGACTGCAGGGGGAAGCCACTGAGCCTTTATGCAGCTGAGTCAGAAGTGGTAATCCAGCCTTAGTGGGGATCAGTCAGAAGTTAATTTCCTTACAAGATGCTTGACAGCTGAGCTTGACAATGACAGAGCACAGCAGCACAGAGGTTCATTACAAACTAAGTCACTTGAGCCAGAATCCATAGGAGTGAGGAACTGCAGCATGTAATGGCTGCTTCCACTCGGAGGGAATAATACTAAAACAGCAATCATTGAACTCCTGTAAACCTTAGGAGTTAATAATCTACCTCACTGCCCCAAACTAAACCTACAAATAGCATTCCCCACCTCCCATGGTTTAAGCTGCCCAGTGATGCAAGAACACAGCTTTCTCCCACTGCTGTCTCTCTTTGGTGGCTTTGAAAGCAAGCAGAGACACAATAAATACACAAATTTATGTCATTTCCTCAGTGTGAATGTTCAGTTCCTTTATTAGCTAGCAGTTCCAGAGACCTGGGTCTAATCTGCAGTGCAGAAATAATGCGGCTTGATAGTTTTTTGGGGGCTTTTTGGGCTATGTGGCCATGTTCTAGATAGAACATGGCCACATAGCCTGAAAACCCCACAAAAAACTATGGCTGCCAACCGTGAGAGCCTTAGATTCCACAAATGCGGTTTGACACTGCTGTAACTGCCATGGCTCAGTGCTATGGAATACTGGGATGTGTAGTTTTGTGAGCTATTTAGCCTTCTGTGCCAGAGAGCTCTGGTGCCTCACAAAACTACAAATACCAGGATTGCATAGTACGGCAGTTAAAGCAGTGGCGGTTAAAGTGGTGTCAAACTACGTTACTTCTGTAGTCTGGATTAGACCCTAGAGGACAAAGTGACAGCAGGATCTGTCTGTGAGAGAAGGATAGTGGAGGAATACAATATTTTTTCAAAGCTCAGAAAAGTTACTTTTTTGGCATAAAGTTTCCAGAATCTCACAGTCAGAATGGCTGGGGAAGGCTGGACATTGTAGTCAGATGTAACAGCTGTAGTTATACAGACATATGCTGAGCTGTGTGTGGTGGTGCAGATAGTGTTCATGTGTACGGTGGCATCTGTTCCCTCAGAATCAATCTGCATGTACTTGAAATTCCCTCTTCCCTCCTCCATCTCTCGGCCTTCACTGCCATTTACGAGCTACATTGGAAGCTGAATGTGTGGGTGGGTATTGATTTTCCATGTGAACATTGCCATTTTGAGAAGGAAAGGTTACTGGGGAAAAAACACATCTCCGTTCTTTGTTTTATGCCCCCATTATTTCTTCAGTCAGCAGCATTTTAATTTACATGAAAAGATTTCTTCACGGCAAGATCCCAGAAAGTCAGGATTGAATAATGTGGGGTCAAATGAAGCTTTTGCATAGCCTTTCCTCTTAATGGAAATGCGGGACAGGGGACTTTGCCTGCATTGCCAAGGAACTGTCTTATGCTCCCTGTCTGGCAACATTACTCTAGCATAAAAACATAAAGAAATCTAGTAGCTCCTTTGAGACTGAGGAAAAAATTAAAAAGAGGAAGGGGAGAAAAAGAGGAATGTAGGTTTAAGACTTAAAGGTGCCACATTCCTTTCTTTTCCCTCCTCCCCTCCGACTTTGCTGTAAGAGACTAACACAGCTACTTCTTGGGGGAAATTGTAGCATAAACCTTTTAGAGTAATAGGGGTGGGGTTTTTAGCATAAGCTTTTATGGACTGCTGTACACTTCACCAGATGTCATCTGGGCTAGATTATAGTCCATAAAAATTTATGCTAGAAATTTCTTTTTCCTAGGACTTTATCGCACGAAGGAACATTGGAGAAAAATCGGAGGTTTAAAGAGTCAATATTCAGGGGAAATCATGTAATCGCAGTGAAGATTTTCTCACACATCACGAATATAGAGGACCTATCCTGGGAATAACCAGCAACAAATAATTCATGGAATTTCTCTGTGAATGATTTCTTGCTAGATTTGTTCCTGGTTATTCCCAGGATAAATCCTATTTATTCGCGATGTTGTGTGAAAATCTTCACCATGATTGCACAATTTCCCTGGGACATTGACTCTTTAAACCCCTGAGTTTCCCCATGTTTCCCTGCATGATAAAGTCCCTAGTTACTGTTAAAAGTGCTATTGAATTCCTTTATGCCTTTTAATGCTAAAACAGACTAACATGGCCATCTTTTTCAATACTGCCCTGGTCGTTTTATTATTCTGTGCTGGAGTCCAAGAGGAAACTGATCACATATCAAAACAAGTTTTCTTGTTAAGCATAGACAGTTGGAATGCTAAAGCAGGAAACATTGCAGAAGTAGAGATTGTAGGGAAAAATGGCCTGGTATGTAGAAATGAAGCAGGAGAGCAACTCACTGAATTTTGCAAGCCCAACAGTTTGCTCATTACAAACACATCCTTAAGGTAACCAAAGAGTTGACTATACCTGGACACCACCTGATGGCCAATATAGAAATCAAGTAGACTAATTGGATGGAGCGGCATCACTAGGGTTGGCGTCGCCTAGTGCGGTAACTCATGGTGTCACACATACCTTTGAACTCCTTTCATGCCACACTAAACAGAACCCTTAGTAATGTTTTTAATACTAACGTTACTCATAAATCATAATTCTCATATATCACTGAATGGAACCGTAATAGTTGTAACATAAAACAACTAGCAAAATTATCATTATTTTACCTTTAAATTACCATACAGCCTAAATGTATTTACATGTACTTAGTTTCATGTGGCTAAAGTGAAAATTTGATAAGATTTGATTTTTTTTAATTAATTAATTTTTGGGGGGAAAAAATCAATGTACCCTTTCTCTGCTCATTGAGCCTGACCCCAATCATACAATCTCTTAAGCATTTTAAAGGAATGCAGGTGAATTCTACAGCCCATTTGTGCCAAAAGGCAGAAGTTTGGTGTCACCCCACTTAGGATGTCACCTAGTGTGGTCCGCACTCCCCGCACCATCTAGTGACCCCTTGATTAGAAGCAGAAGATGGGGAAGCTCCATTCTGCCTGCAAAAACAAGACCAGAAGCAGATTGTGGCACAGACATGAACTGGTGAGATAGATAGATAGATAGATAGATAGATAGATAGATAGATAGATAGATCTCCAACTAAAGCTAAAGAAGAATACTGAACCAACCATCATGCCAAAATACAACCTGAAGAGCATTCTTGTAGAATTTTAAAATAATGTAGAAAATAGATTTGCATTATTAAGCTTAATAGGACCCAGAAAAACTCTGGGCGGAAGTCTGGGACATTGTCAAAGAAGAATGCATAAAGACAGTATCTGCAGACAAAAAGGAAGAGAAACCTCAATGGATAGAACTCTTCAAGCAGTAGAGATAGATGATAGCAAAAGTAAAAAGTGTCATGAATAGGATCAGACCCCTGACTGCAACTCTTCAACGACTTGTGCACAGGAACAAAGAGAACTACTATAATAATCAATGCAGAGAAAGAGAAGATGACAACTTAAAAGAAAGAACAAAAGACCTCCTCCACAAGATCTGAGAAATCAAACGGAAATTTAAATCAAGAGTGGGATCTGAGAAATCAAATGGAAATTTAAATCAAGAGTGGGAATGCTCTCCAACCAGCAGTCGAACACATTACATGACCAAGTACAGATAAGGAGCAGATAGAAACAATATACTGAAGAACTATATAAAAGAGATGAAAGGATAACATATCCATTAAAGGAAGAACTATTTTAAAATGAACGTACAATTTTAAAAAGTGAAGTGAAGCTGCACTCAAAATACTTGAGAGAAAAAAATCACCAGGAACAGATGGCATACCAATAAAGCTACTTCTATCGAAAGACAGACTCTAGTCTGGTTCTAACTAAAATCTGTCAACAAATATGAAAAACAGAAGAATAGCCCGCAGATTGGAAATGCTCAATATACATTCCAGTCCCCGAGAAAGGGGACACGAGGCATTACAGTAACACCATACTATTGCATGCATCTCCCATGCAAAGTGATGCTCAAAATTCTATAACAAAGACTTTTACCATGTATGGAGCAAGATATGCCATATAGCCATATTGGGTTCAGGAAAGCAAGATGCAAATAATTTCAAAATAAAATTAGCCTGTGCTTTATAGATTATAGCAAAGCCTTTGATTGTGTAGATCATGAAAAGCTTGATTATCCTGATGCATGACCTGCACTCAGGACAAGAGGCTACTGTTAGAACAGAATATGGAGAAACTGAATTGTTTCCAGTTGGCAAGGGGTTCAGGCAAGGCTGCATTTTATCACTCTTAATAAATACTTAATAAATATTGAACAAGTAATAAGTAAAGCAGAATTAGACTCTGAGAAATGAGGCATGAAAATTGGAGGAATATCAACAATTTAAGATGTGCAGTTGGCACCAGACTACTAGCCTAAAATAGCAATGATTTGGATTGATTACTTAAGGAAATCAAGAAAGAAAGTGCAAAGTCGGATTTACAGCTGAACATTAAGAAAACAAAAATAATGAGCACAGATGTTTTATATAACTGTACAGCAGATGATGAAGACATTGAAATAGTTCACGATTTTCCATATTTTGTTTCAGTCATTAATCAGAATGGGGACTGTAGTCAAGAAATCAGAAGACTGGGACTTGGAAGGGCAGCTATGAAGGAACTAAACAATATCCTGAAGTATACAGATACATCATTGAATACCAAAATCAGGATTATCCATGCCATTGTATTTCCAGTTTCAAGGTATGCTTTTGAAAGCTGGACAGTGAAGAAAGCTGATAAGAAAAAAATTGGCGGGTTACAGACCGCCGAAAAGCGGTGGTCTGCTGCTGCCGCCGGTTGCAGCATCTGGGAACCACAGCAGCCAAACGGCGCGGTTCCCGGACACTGCAAAGAAGAAGCGCGAAAATCGCGCTCCTTCCTGCGCCCCGGAAGAGACGGCGCAAGTGCCGAAGCGCGCACTCGTGGCATCATTTCCAGGACGCGACGTGCGGACGCAGTGTGTCAGATGGCGGCGGCCATGTGGAACGGCCGCCACCATTTCGTACGGACTCAGTCCGTACTAGGGTTAGGGGCGTCTGGAAGAGATGCCCCTTTCTAACCCTAGTACGGACTGAGTCTGTGCTAGGGTGCCCGTTTGTAACGAGCCATCAATTCATTTGAAATGTGCTAGAGAAGCATTCTGCTGAAACTGTGGACTGCTAAAAGACAAATGAATGGGTCCTAGAACAAATCAAATCAAGAATGAATTCTCCCTAGAAGCCAAGATGGCTAAACTGAGATGGTCATACTTTGGCTATACCATGAGAAGACATGACTCATAAGAAAATACTTTAAACTTTATAGAACTTTAAAATTGTTTAGGGTGGCTAAAAGGAAAAGGATTTGGAAGAGCTTCAAGACTCTACTGACTTGGGGAACTCTTCTAATTTGGGGAATAGCCATGACAATGATATACATGGGTTAGTGTAAGCAAACATAAAGTGATGGGACAAAAACATTTTACCTTTCTATTTACCTTTATGGAGTCTGAGGTGGCTATGGCTAGTTAAGAAAGGAAATTTGGCATTGTGCTACAAAGTTTGACGAAAACATTAATCCAAAATGCACAGCTGCTGGAAAAAAGTTCTATGTTGCGCACAATAAAAATTGTAATAAAAAAATCTGTCAATATCATACCGTACTTATACATATTTATTACTTGACCATACTTGGACATTGCACCTTTAAAAGGATACTGTGGAGATGGATAAGATGTGGAGACAGACAATCAAGAAGATCTACAGAATGGAGTAAGTCCCCCGTGTGGAAGGATTGCTATGTGTGGAACTAGTTAAGCTTAAAACAAGGTGAGCAAGTAGAACCATGATTTGTTGTTGTGTGCCTTCTAGTCATTTCCAACTTATGGTGACCCTATGATGGGGTTTTCTTGGCAAGGTTTGCTCAGAGGGGCTTTTCCTTTTGCGTTCCTCTAAAGCTGAGAGCGTGTGACTTGCTCAAGGTAACTCAGTGGGTTTCCATGAGTTGTAGTCAGCCATGATAGAAGAGCATAAAATTGTGCTTGGTGTGGAGTAACTGTCTTATGAATCTCTCATAACACTACAACCTAGAGTCATCTTCTGAATGATGGTCGATTCAAGACAGACAAAAAAGAAGCACTTCTTCATACAGTACATAACATAAATCATGGAATTCATTGCCACAGGATGAGGTGATGGCCACCAACTTCAGCAATTTTAAAACTGGTATTAGACAATTTCATGCAGGATAAACCTGTCAATAACAGCTAGTCAAGATGGATGTATATATTCCCTCTGATAGCAGAGGCAGCAGGATTCTGTATCAGAGTACCAGTTGCTGGAGAAGAAGAACAGGAGGGTGTTATTTCCTTCGTGTTCTGCTTTGGGTCTTTCAATAAGTATCAGGCTGGGCACCGTGAGGAACAAGACTGCTTGACTAGATAAAAAATTATTTGATCTGATCAAGCATGGCTTTTCTGATGTAGTTATCAGTGGGAGAGAAAAAAGAAAAGTTAGCCAAACTGAAGAATTAAAACGTGTGTGCAGGTGTGAAAATAGAGGATAGTAGGGCAATAGACTGAGTATTTTAAAGCTGGGTCTGCCGTGTTGAGGGTAAAATGCACAACAGCAAAGCAAGGCACAGAAGGGAGAACAGAGGAGATGGCTGGCTCTGGTCCTCCTGGATTCACTGGATAGGTCAAAAAGTCTAAAAATTCTAAGAATTCAATTTTAAGAATGATCCATGGCCCAGACATTACATTGCTCTTTGGAATCCATACTCCACAATAAAATGGGGTCATTATAACCATGAGTTGGGTACTCTTTCTGTGAAAATACCTAGATCATACCAAAGCTCTTTTGCTACCTCTTTCGTCTTTTTCTTCTGTCTGATAGCTTAATTATTAAGCAAGAATGGCAGCTCTGACCTTTAAAAAAAATGATGGCCCATGGGAGCCATTCCTGAACTGATCTATCCATCTCCCAGGAAGGCAAAATGTTTGCATTCTGAGACATCATCCCATTCTATTTGTGGATTCAGTCCTGGAGAACACACTCACCCTGCTAGCAATGGTCTTCAAGTAAAGCAAACTGCTTTTTGAGACAGAGAGAAGGAAATGTCAGGGTTTTGTTTTCTTTTTTCCGGGCTTCTTCCAGCCGTCAGAGGTCTGGAAAGAGAGAGAACTACTGGCTATGTGCAATTAAAAACCCCAACATTTCAAGACAAGTAAAAAAAACCAATTTGTGCAAATGCACTATGAACAAAACAGATCGTGCGGATTATGTAAATGTTGCTTGATTATACACAGATTTTATTTGGCACCAGCAGTTAATAGTCTGAAACATTGCCACTATATTAGATCAGATACTCTAAAATAATTGGAAAGTAATGGAAGGGAAGGAGGGGCAGGAATTAAGAGACACTGTTAAATAGGTGCAGTGGAAATCAGTTACCCATGAGAAAGGGCCTAATTGGTAGGGAATGGGAATTGCATAGTAAGGAATGGGGGACATGATCACTGGCAGGCTGGCTGTCATGGATGACACACCCTGCAGCATTTCACAGTTGGAAACTGGGACATGTACGGTCCAGCAATAGCAGAGTGTGAGCAAGATGGCAAAAAGGATTAATGAGGAAGAAACTAAGAGAGGCTGCAGCAGTTTGCTTTTGCTTGAGCCTAGTGGGAAGTGCAAAATTTACTACCTCCTCTCTTCTTCCCCTTACTGAGTTTGCAGCAATAGAAGTAAGCCAGAGGCAAAGGGAGGGAGGGAAACTGGGACATTATGAAAGCAGCTGGTGGAAAAATGGAACAATAGAGGCTTGATCAAGACTGTCCCTGTCAAATCAGGACAGTTGGAGGGTATGGGATGAGGATGTAATTTCAATTCACTTTTATAATCATTTACCAAAATTCACAAATTTGTTCACTTTCAAAATGTGAACTTGAGGGTGTTTTCTTAAAAGTAGAATTCAGGAGAATCCAAAACTGACAGATTCATCCATTTTGTTAGTATACCCTTCATACCCTGCACTGTATTTGGGGTCAATATATATTTTCATATCTGGTGTCAGCATACTCCTAATAGGTCCTGATGACTTTTTTGAACACTAGGTGAAGTTCCAGTGAGAAAGGAGTGGAGACCTGAAAGCATGGGCATAATCTAGATATTACTACAGTAGTTGAATGGGTGTGCTGACTACTACCTCACTCTGGTCCTTTTGCATATCCTCTTGCACCAAGAGACAAAGGAGGTCTCATTGCACCAAAGTAGTAAGCCAGTTCCTTCTGCCTGCTCCCTGCCATGCTTCCAACCAACCTCCCTGTCCATTCACCCTGGGGTTGTCCTAATCCAATCACTGTTTTTGTAACCCTTAAGTTAGAGCCATCAACCTGTCTGGAATTCCATTGCGAATTCCAAGGAAAGGACATCAGACCTTTTTTTACCACCACTTGAGGCTAGATTTCAGGTATAAATATTGGTCCCAAAACCTAGCCTCTGCACACACGATACGTATACAGTTAATCCCCCATCTGCACTCTGTGTATAGCTTGTGCTGCCCTCAGACCCCAGTCTGAGCTATTCCCACTTTCCATAGTATACCCTTTGAACAGGTAAATATTGCCCTCTTTAAACCCCTCAAACTCTGCTGTCTAATTTCAGTACCTCCCTTTCAGTTAGCTGTGAATGCTATGGCTGTTTGAATCACTATCATATGTGTGAATGCTCTTCACATATTTCTAAATAAAATCTTAATTCACCCAAACCTGGAGTCCTCCTCAGTTATTACTGGTATACCACAGGTGCCAATGGTCCTAAAGTTACCCAGCTTCTTGCAAGTTTAGGTTAATTTTGCTGTCATTTAAAGAGAAGCTGATGCACTTGGTGGGGACCCCTCAGTCCCCCACCTTTCTTTGGGTAGCTATCTAGGCTTCAGCATGTAAAAAGTCTGAGTTTAACCCATGTATATGCCAGACATGTTCGTGCTGATTTAGGGTTGCAAACCCCTTTTCCTCTCCAGAGACACTCTTTATATTTTTCACCTTTGTTTTTTAGGTCCAGTATGGTATTCTCATGCTGGGAATTGCTGTACTTATTGGATTTGGCTGCTGCAGATAGGAATTTACTAAAGCGTGGAGACTTTTTCATATGGGGGATAGCATGCACATGAGATTTAAAACATCTGAATGCAGGAGAAAATGAAATGGAAGATTTCCCTACCTCTGTTTTTGCAGATGCTCCTTTCTTATTGTTAAGAATATCTTGGCAGTCAAATCATTAGAATTCTTCTTTCAGTATAAAAAGTGAAATTCTGGAAACCTGATTAAATTTTACTGCAAGCAGAGTTCAGCCATTGCAGCTATTTTTAAAAGGGAAAATGGTCTAAAACTTGCTGGTTCTCCTCCTATTGATATTCCTCACCAAAGCATACCACCAAACAAGAAACTCTCTACACATTATGGGCTACATATCAGGAATATTAAAACATAACAGAACAAAAAATCCTTTCCCTTTTGCATAACGGTGCATTTTGGTTCTAAAGTTTTATTGGGCAGACTTTTTGTATTCCATTCCAAAGCTGCAACCAATCATGCTTTTCTGGTTGTTTTATCTGAATGATAACATACTTTGGCAAACAATTGCAAGGATACTTTACATTTTTATGTATAGAGGTAAAGCATCTTATATGCAAATCTAAATATGTAATATTCTAGCACATGGATCCTAATGATGCCAGGCAAATTATCTGATTGGTTGATTATATTAAAAATATTTATCATTTGGATGTCCAAATAACAGAATCCCAGAAGTCAGCTATGACTGGCTATGGATGAGCGTGTCCAAAGGAGGGTGACTAAAATGGTGAAGGGTCTGGAAACCATGCCCTATGAGGAAAGACTCAGGGAGCTGGGGATGTTTAGTCTGGAGAAGAGAAGGTTAATAGGTGAAATGATAACCCTGTTTAAATATTTGAAAGGATGTCATATTGAGGAGGGAGCATGCTGCTCCAGAGACTAGGACCCGGAACAATGGATGCAAGCTCCAGAAAAAGAGATTCCACCTCAACATTAGGAGGCACTTCCTGACAGTAAGGGCTGTTCAAGGGTGGAACAAACTCCTTCAGAGTGTAGTGGAGTCTCCCTCCTTGGAGGTCTTTAAACAGAGGCTGGATGGCCATCTGTTGGGGATGCTTTGATTGAGAGTTCCTGCATGGCAGGGGGTTGGACTGGATGGCCCCTGGGGTCTCTTCCAACTCTATGATGATATGATTCTATCAGTTAGCAAATTTGTTGCTTTCCTGCTTTGTACAGTATTTGGCTATAATCCTTGGTGTTGTTTGTCAACCTTTTCCATTTCCCCCCGTTAGCAGCTGATTTGAAAACAAGCATAATTCACCTCATATCAGATTGCCATCTGTAATAACAACCATCAGTCCAAAGTGCATGCAAATATTTGAAATAATGTTTCATGTTTTATTGTTACAGAGGAAGGAGAATGGAAAGAAAAAGCTATCATGGTGGTGCAAAGTTCCTGCTTTAAGTTGTTTTTAAAGCTGAGAACCTGCTACATCACCTTGGTTCAGAGAAAGCTTTGTGGCATTAATTAATCATGTTGCTTATGATGATCCTGTGCTGTAAACACAGTTCACTCAGTTGCTATGTTGAGAGAGTGTCAAGTGTTGCTGAAGGTTGGTTTTGATAGGGCAGAGTGTATCCAGGCTGTATGTATCCAGGCCAGAACTTGTGAAAGTTACCACTTTCAACTCTGAGAATCCTATTCCCACAGCCAGCATGCCCGCTAGCCATGCTGACTGAGGGATTCTGGTACCTATACTCCAGAAAGTAACTTTTCCAAGCTTTGATGCAGAAACTGTGACGTTGAAGCGCTAGGTTACTTGAGAACCAGCTGAATTTATCAAGCAGGTCAAACTGTCAAAATAGAATTCCATATTAGAACCTGAGTAGTCAGCTACAACTGGTTGCTTATCTGGTGGAGGGATAATTTGTCATTGTTATCATTATATGCTGGGAAATCCAAGTAGCTGACAGACTGATCCCATCTGTTAATGCAGTAAGGATGCATTGTTCACAAACCACATTGAAAGGAATAGATGTTGATGACCACAATGTATTTTGCTCATTTCCCACTTTCCTTCAGAAGTGGTGAATTGTTAGGTCAGCTGTCGATGAATATACAGTGGGCCCTTGGTATCTGTTGGGGTCTGGTTCCAAGAGGCCTACGTTCCATTATATACACTGGCATAGTAAAATGGTACCCCTTATATAAAATAGCAAAATCAAGGTTTGCTATTTGGAATGTGTATATTTTTGAAAATGTTCAAGCCATGAATGGTTGAATCAGTGGATGGACAATCTATGGAGAGCCAACCGTATTTCCATTCTCCTCCTTACCTGCCTTGGACACCCAAACTACTGAGAATATTTACACTAAGAGATAAGGAAATTATAATTGGAGCAATACATTTTTAAGGGAAAAAATATATTAGGCACTGGAAATATTCCTGAGTGAATTGGCTTGTTGGATAAGTGTTAAAATATGCAATATGGGTGAGGGGTTTCCCCCCTGGATTCAGCATCTTTGGTGTTAATGGCAATGTTGTAAACAACTAATATTTCATGATTTTCTGTTTTAAGATGTGTAGCCCAGGATATGAAGTGACTAAATTGCTTTTCCAATACAAGATCATAAAATGTGCCAAACGCCAGCATTGCTGGAGAATAACATATCCACAGATGTTTGGGATGTACGGACAAATGTTGGATATCAGAGTGTGATATTCAGTTAATATAAATTGTCTTCTTGATTATGAAAGAATAATTTAGATAATTGGGCTGGGAAAAGCTTTAGGACAATAAGGGCCAGTTTCTCAATGGTTCCTTGGTGACATTTTCCCAGACCCCTTATTTCCTGGGCCAGGAATGGAGGGGGGATGTATTCATTGGTGTTGCTTTTTCTTTGGTCTTTCTTGAACCTTTCAGTGTTTCTGAAACTATCCGCATTTTGTATTTTCCTTGAGAAAAACCTCCTGGAATTCAACTGCTAGTCTCCAGGAAGTTGTAGGGTTGGAAATGAGGTGACCAGCAAATATTTTTGTGCTGCTCCCTGTCATACTTTCGATTTTGATCATTCATTCATTCACTGAATATCAATGCCAGTTCTCCAAAACAACTCACATATGTGTTTGAAGAGGGTCTTAGGTTTGAAACTGCTCCAATGCTCCAACCACATTAATACAGCCTGCAAGAGAATGCTATAATCCTGGCCAGCTGATGACTGGTTTACACTAGAATAATGTCAGTGAAGTCAGTGAAATGTAGTCTGGACACAATTGTCTACTGCAATTTTCTCTACCCTGATGTCAACCAGATGAGTCGGACTATAACTCCCATTATCTGCAGCAATGCAGATACTGGCCAGAGATTGTTGAACACACTTTAGCTCCCAGCCTTCCTCATCTGGTGATGCTTTATGACATCCCAACAACGTCTGGAGGGCCATCTTGTCATTGATCTTCTGGCTGGAGATGAAAAGAGTTGCAATACAACTAGAGTTACCTGGTTGTGTAGAAGAGAGCACTTCAGCAGGTGTTGCTTGAAATGACCACCAACTCCTGAAATTTCCTCTTCCATTGCAACCATTAAAGGTGTAGGAGCAATCTCCAATTTTCAGTCTGGCAGCCCTCAATCTAGCACATCTGGAGGGTACCAAATGGGAGAGACGGCACTGGACAATTGTTCCCATAGACTTCATAGAGATAGAAAATGCATAAGAAGAACATTTATCTTTTTTAAGAAATGGCAAAGTGGACATGCCTGTCCTATAGAAATCTATTGCTGGGCATGAGGGCCAATAGGCACGCTTCTACCCACTTGAAAAATGCTTTCCTTCTTGCCACCTAGGTCTCTGCAGACACTCTTTCCCTTTTGCTCTGCTATAGAAGGCTGTTATAGATTTCTCTATGCTTACTATAAGGCCTTGTAGATTAAATCCTGTAACAGGCCAAGAGAAGTAGGAATAAATGAATGGAGAGAGAGATTTCAAAATAGCTCAAAGGGAAAAGATTAATAGCTCCCTTTTTAATTTGCATATTCTCATGTCCAGCTTCTGGAAACTCCCATGTTTCCCTGATTAGTTTAATGCTGATGATACAGATAAATACATTGAAACAACCCTGAGCTTGCCGAGCAAGTAGGGCAGGGAGGAGACAGTGAAAGCTCTTCTGTGATGATATTTTACATTATTAAATGCTAAGTGCTTGCCCTTTTATCAAGGTCAAGTGGGAAAGGAGGGGTGGATGGAAATGCAATCCTCCTATTTATTGCCAGCAGAGTACATGAGATGCAATGCCAGCTGACTCAGTGGATGTGCAAAACAGAGTGGAGCATCTTGTTCTGAAGTCAACTGGTTTAAATGGACTTCACAACTCATCAAGAAATGAACCCAAGTGATAGAACTGATTGATTCAAAGCTCTTGTTTCTGACTGACTCGCGTTATCATGATGATGATTATTATTACTATTATTATCACGAGGCTAAAAGTCATACATTTTTGCTGAGAAACAAAGCAAGGCAAATGTGGGCCTGTTCCCATAATGATGTCAACCTGTAGCTGCAATGGAGGAAAAGCCAAGCAGTTCACATTTTTACCTGCATCAGCTGTGGCTGTGTAGTTATGCCAGATTCACCACATAAACTGCATAATTACCATGGAAGATCTAGAAGAAATAATCCTAGATAATAAGGAAATTGAAACAGTCAAAGTGTTCCCATTCATTAATTCAAATATTGTTCAGAATGGAGGCCGGAGTCAAAAATTCAGAGGATTGGGATTGGGAAGGGCTGCTGTGAAAGAACTGGCCAAGATCATAAACTATAAAGACATAATTCCAAACACTAAAGCAAGGACCAACATGTTAAATAAGATACCCCCAAACATTAAAAGAAGGTATTGGAGAGCTCTTTTGTGTTTAATAACAGCTGCAAGATTGACAATAGCTCAGTATTGGAAAAGCTCCAAAACAGCACAGATAGAAGAATGGCTATTTAAATTAACAGATATGATAGAAATGGACAAACTGACGGCGTGTTTAAAACATAAAAATGTGGAAAAGGTTACAAATGAATGGTCGAGAATAACTGAATTTTGTAAAGAAAGATGGACATAAGAGCAGGAATCTTTTTTATTGTGATCTAACAATTATGAACAAAATATCTGCCTTTTCATATTCAAAGTATATATGTATGTGTTCTCAGATATACACATACACAACATTGGGAAATCAATGTTGAAACTTTGAAGTTATGTGTTGGTCACTCTAGGGGAGGAGGAAGTTGCTTGCACTAAAACTATTAAAGGGGAATTTGTTCCAAACATGTGGAATGAAACCCTCTGATATCCAAAACGTCGAAGGCTTTCATGGCTGGCATCCATAGTTTTTTTAGGGTTTTTTGGGCTATGTGACCATGTTCTAGAAGAGTTTCTTCCTGACCTTTCGCCAGCATCTGTGGCTGACATCTTCAGAGAATGCTTGCCTGCAAAGGACTGTGTTTGTTTATTTGTTGTTTTATTTTATAAAATCTTTAATATATATATATATTAAAAAATAAAGCAAGGATCGTCCAAGTCATGGCAGCTACATTTTTGCCCACATGTTGGAAGAGTTAAAATTTGGACTACAGGTTCACTAGGCATATTGGCTAGGGGTTTCTGGAAGTTTCAATCACCAAAATGTGATCCCCCCCCCCCCAGGCTTCATTGGACAGCAAGTGACACTTTCCTTTCTGGTTTCCTCCCTTCCTGCTCCTGCTCTCTGCTTCCAAGCAGAAAGTGTAGTGCTGTATATGGGAGCTGGGGTAGAGAATGAAGTGATGGGATAGAGGAGCAGTGGGAAAACACGATTGGCACTGGGACTGGATTGCTGCTTATCTGCTCCGTGGGCAGAAGCTAAGCACAGTGCTTCTCTGGGGGGGAAATGGCTTAGCAGAGCTGCCTTGGAGAGTAAGTGGGGTTGTTTTGTTTTTTTGGTTTGCACTACAGCTCAATTGCAGTTCATATCTATGTACAAATAGAAAATGCAATAAAATAGCCAAAAGAATAATAGCATTTTAAATGTAATATTTGACAAGACTAGAATTTTCTTGCCCCCCCCTACCCCTTTTAATATTTCCATATATAAATCTCTAACTTGGAATAGTGGATGGAGTATGTGGATGCACCACAAGGTTTTCTGTACCTTTCATCAAATCAAAGCAGATAGGAAGAACAGGGTTAATGTCTCAAAGGAAAGAGAAGAGATAATTTACAAATCCCATTAGATACACTACTGTAATACTAAAAACATGGGAAATGTGTCTTTTTTGTTGTTAACTGCCCTCGAGTTGATCCTCAAAAATATCAAAGTAAAGGAATACTTAATATCTTTCTTTTAATACTAACATTTTATAGCACAGAATTTAAGGCCTGTTAATGAGGTATTTGAAAACTATAGTAATGAATGGAGAATTATAGAATTAATTTGCTTTAAGGACAGGGAAATTAAATTATGTCATGAAATGTGCAAAGATATGGCTACTATCAGACCTCTGTTCTTCCCAGATTTTCAAGCAGGACATTTACTGATTTTATGTGCTAAGACAAAATGGGTGAGTAGGAGGCTCACATGATTTGCAAGACCTGTGCATTAATTAAAAGCCATAAAGAAGGTCTGCTATTCAGGTTGTATAATATATTAATTCAGCCTGAAATGAAAGAGCAGGAAAAGATTCAGAAGGTTCAGAGGAAATGAAGTGCCATCCTGCAGGGAAGACATTTTTCAACTCAGAAATGGAGAGCAATTTTTTCGTAATGAGGTTAAATACACTATTGCTACTAATCTCTGGGGAAATTATTGCAAGGACTTGTGTAAATTGTACCTGATCTCACTGAAATTAAGCAAGGTTAACTGAGGAACCCTGTGTGTGTGTCAGAGCTGTACAGCTGCAAGTGCAGACCATCAGCACCTTTAGTGAAATTGCCTTGTGATTTAGAATTTTATTGCAAATATTAGTCATGATATTTGTGGTTAGGGTCAGTAACATCGCTAGGGAGGTACGGGGAGTGTGGGTCACACCGGGTGACCCGTTGGAGAGGGGTGACATCCAGCTGCGCACCCCCCACTTCAGCCCCTAGTGAGTTGCTCTTGATCCTGGATCATACTGAGCAACTGATTCTATGTATGTAGTAGCTTTCTTTCTTTCTTCTAAAAAAATTAGAATATTTATTAATTTTAATACTGTCTAATTCACAACCAAAGTAATAAACATTCAGGAGAGCAAAGCAGAAAAGGAGAAAAAATAAGAAAGGGGGGGGAGAGGAGAAAAGGAAAAAGATATGCCTATTGCAGTAGCAATAGCATTTACATTTCTATACCACTTCATAGTGAACTAAGTACTCCCCCAACAAGCTGGGTACTCTTGCCAACCTACAAAAGGATGGAAGTCAGTCTGGAGCCCTCTGGGATCAAACTCACAATGTTATGAAATTGAAGGCTTTCATGGCCGGCATCCATAGTTTTTTGTGGGTTTTTTCAGCTTTGTGGCCATGTCCTAGAAGAGTTTCTTCCTGGCGTTTCAGCAGCATCTGTGGCTGGAATCCTCAGAGAATGCTTGCCTGGAAAAAGTTGGGTAAATATATATACTGTGTGAGCCTGGGAATGCAGGACAATGTTGTGGCTGCAGTACCAGCACTGAACCACTGCACCACCAGAGCTCATATAAAAAGTGGGCCCTTGTTATCCGCTAGGGTTTGGTTCCAGGACCCCTGTGGAGAGAAGGGAGCCCCACGGATGGACCGAGGGACAGACAGAGGAGCCAGAGGAGCTCGTCTAGGCCTGACAAGGGCAGTGGGAATGACAAGCCTTGGCTGTCTGTTGGGGCTGGAGGACCTGGGAGGAAGAAAGATCCAAGGGCAGCACTCCAGAGTGCCGCTTCCCAGGGGAAGGTAGGTCCCGGCTGGATGACCTCGCAGTCCCTTTCAGCTCTGGCTCTGCTGAGGCTCTGCCGCTTGGCTTCCTGGTTGCGAAGATCTTACAATAAACAAGCTGTGGTATATTAATCACTGCTGAAAAGGACAACTCTTAGACAGTTGTAGTGTGACTGCTTGTAACACGATATCCCCCTGTTCTCTTTCAGACTTGATTTTTATATATTTAAAAAGAAAGCTGTGAACATCCTTCTTTGGCATTTTCTTATAGAGCTTTGTTTACTCTTTTGCACCCACTGAATGCTTCCCAGTTTGCAACAGTATAGAAAATCTCCCTGGCATATGTAAAATTACAATCCGGCCTCTAATTTAAGTGGCCACAGCAGCCACTCAAGTCAGCATGCTGCACTGCTAACCACCTCTTACAAAGGACAGTGTTCTTTCAAGTGTACATCATCAGTCTCCCTCTGCAGCTTAAACCCAGTGTGTTCTTTATTATAGCTCCTCAATAGAGACGGAGAACAATGAATCCCTTCCCTTCCCCCCTTTTTGTGTGTGTATGTTTATGTTATATACTTTAGGGTAGCTGGTAGGGAGGCAAACTGCATGAATTTATTTAGGGTTTTTGTGTGTGTGTGTGTGTGTTATTTGTTTTCTGAATTTTTTAGCTAGAAACCTCCCCTAATTCTTTCCCAGTTCCTTAATATTCCTCCGCAACTGAGGTGACCAAACAGATATTCTCATCTCTGACAGCCAGTTGCATTCCAGATTCTTAAATTCTATCACAGATCTTAAGTTAATTTTATCCTAGCTGCCCTTTTATTTTCTTTCTAGTTTGTGGTTATTAATATTTATTGCCACCGTGACAATATAAATGCGGACTTTCTCTTTATAAATAATTCCTTTTGTTCCATCTTTTTTCTGCTTTACTTCCTGGCTTTGTATCCGTTTATTTCAACCACCTTCTCCCATTTTGTCTGTGTTTGTGTGTGTGCCCTCAAGTGCCAGTTGACTTATGGCAACTTCATCAGTTTCGTAAGGTGTTTGTAGGCAAGAAATACTCAGAGGTGGTTTGCCAGTTTCTCACCTCACAGAGATGTAAGGAGACAGAAAAAAAGCATCTTGAGCTAATTGGTAGAAAGATGGGATATAAACTTAACTAACTATCCAAATAATTATGAACTAATATATTGACTGGATATTTACTTGGTGTCAATGTAGGATGTAGACCCAAATTATCACTCACTAGACCATAACATTTGTAACCCTGTCTCAGCAACATCTCTCCTCCAACTCCAATCCATTCACATGGGATGGGCAAATCTGCCAGATTTGCTGTCTCCCATCTTTGAATGTTGTGAATTTTGCTAAGATTCTGATGAAAAATCAACTGAAATAAAATGTATGTTCATCTCTATGAGACGGAAAAATATGCCAGGTTAATCTTCATTCATATTAAAATTTAGCAGTTCTTGATAAATTCTGGTTTTTTAAAAATGAAGTATAACCAAATTCTCACCCATTCTTAGCCTTCACCACGGTCCAGTTATTGGTCTTGGAGACGTACTTTATGGACATTGAATGTCAACCCAGCACAATGTTTTATTTTTGATTTAACTCATTCCTTAGCTACCTTTTTAGATCAAAATATTTCCAAGGTGGCTTATAGCATAAAAGCAATGCAAGCATTTTAATAAATGGCATGAAGTATAAACAATATTTAAAGATTGATTTCAATGAAATCAAATTTCAAAATATCGTTAGTAGTAGATAACATAAAGACTTTAAATTAAATTCCTGGGAGGTGGGTTTTAAAGACTCTCTTTAAATCAGCCACAAATAGGACTAGCTGTGTCTCTCTTAGAAGGCAATATCTCAAGGTAGGAGACAATATCTAAGGTCTTGTCTTCAGTGCCTGTTAATGAACCACTGGAGTCATGAAGAAAGGGGAGGAATAAGTGGTATCTGATTTCTGTAGACAAGCTCAGATCCACTTGCAGATGATAGTAAGAAAAGTCTACCAAGCAACAGCTTCCCAGATCAGGGAATTTGTAGGTAAAAGACCCGAAAATACTAGATGTTTTGGCAGTACTTTCAGAGATGCCATTTAGAGCAATTATTCCATTAGTCCAAGGTATAATCAAGTTTCATCTTTGAGAAATAAAATAACTGATGCTGTGCAACTGAGAAATAAATGGCTACTGATAGGTTTTTGAAACTTTTTCACGGTGGTTGCTTTTTGGTTTTTTGGCCCACATTTCTTCCTGGAGACAGTGCCCCCTCCACTGGCAGCAATTTTAAAAGTTTGTAACATATTGGTGAGCCCTTTCAGGGCAGCAAAACTTTTGTAATGATTTTTTGCTAAAACAACTAATAAAATGGACTGATGCTCGAGGACACTATGTTCCACTTTCCACTGCTTATGATGTGAATAAACCCCAGTCCCCAAAATATGCAGTTTCTTCATTGACATTTATTCCACCTTCTTCTTAAACAGATTTTCAAACCCCAGAGCTTGGACTTCAAAAGGATTTAAATGTATCCATTTCCCCTCCTCCTTACCTCATCTCCCTCTCTTTCACATACACACACATGACTTCTTTTGTGCATAACACGTAACTGACGTCACTGTAGATTTTTAAGTTCTGAGACGCTGGCCATCTGCTCTTGATTATGAGAACCTGAGCTCTTAAACTGTATGGACAAAAGCAATCTCATCCTCTCTGTCCTCCTGATGCACCAGTGACAGATGAGGAGGGGAACATTGCCAGAGAAAGTATAGATTCAGTGCTACATATTGGTGGATGGTAGGTTAAGCCTTGCCTATGTGTAATTGCTTGATCAGTTGAGATAAGAAATCTGTGCCTTACACAACCAAGGACTAATTGTCACTGGTAGGAGAAGCCAGCTTGACCTGGGAAAATGCAAGGACTAAAATGGAGAAAAGAAACATCCTGTCTCTCTTCTCTTGCCTTTTCTTCTCTCTTTCCTTCCTTCCTTACCAGGGGGTGCTGAAAAACTGTCAGCCCAATTGAGAAGGGAATGACCTAGAACCATAAAACGTACATGCTATTCCACATATTCACCCCAAAGTTCAACACAATTGGCACATCATTACTCAAGTTTCTTTGACCCTCCCCCCCAAAAAAAATTGGATGTCTGGTCACTGAAATACTGAACTGCTGCTGCTATCGTCACTGAATTGTTTGAAAATTTTCTTCCTTTCAAACTCTTTTAAGGCTTAGAAACAGGAATTAGTCAGATGAAGTAAGATCTAGTGAGTAGAGTGGATGGTCTAGGCACTCAAACCCCAAAGTCTTCAAAACATCAATCGCCTTGCCAGCCCTGTGAGCAGGTGCATTGTCCTGCAAAAAGAGATCACCTTTCCACGGCTTCAGTGCCTTCTTTGATTGGCACAGCAAATTGGAGTGCAGTCTGCCCTCAGCATACACTCCCTCACCATACGAAGCTTCAAACTTACGTGGACGGTGAGCGGCAAGGGACAAGATCTAAGGAGCCCTGGTGGCACAGTGGTTAAATGCCTGTACTGCAGCCATTCACTCGAAACCACAAGATTGCGAGCTCAAGACCAGCAAAAGGGCCCAAGCTCGACTCAGGCTTGCATCCTTCCGAGGTCGCTAAAATGAGTACCCAGACTATTGGGAGCAAATTAGCTTACTTGCTAATTAGCTTACTTGCTGTTCACCGCTATGATCTTTGGAATAGCGGTATATAAATAAAACAAATTATTAATTATTATTATTATTAAGATGGCACAGGAGCGCACCACCATTCAACTAAATGAGTCTCCAGCATTCACAAAATTTGTCTTACGTGGCAGGGTCCAGAACGGATCCTCCGCATATAGCAAGGGCGGACTGTAGTATTCTACATTAACTGTTTGGCCTTTCTAAAGATAGTCATCATTCCTTATCCCAAAAACATTATAGCCATGACTTTTCCTGCTAACCTTTGAGTTTTGAATTTCTTCAGATGCTGGTAATCCTAGTGCTGCCGCTGTATTTCATCTCCAGATCATGGTGATGTAACCATGTTTCATCAACAGTGATGAGACATTTCAAAAATATTATCACTTAGATCGCTCAAAATGCTGCAAAATCTACTACTGGTCGGCATTCAAACCACCCACTTGGCTGACAGCTTCTGCATAGCCAACTAACTGCTCATGAATTATAAATCCAATGTGTTTCCCGGGATATTTCTAGTGTCTCAGCAACTGTTTTAGTTGTGATTCACTGGTCTGCCAAAATCAGCTCATGATCAAGCTCAACAATTTTAGGAGTTAATAATCTTTAAGGCCTCTCAGACCTTGCTGCAACTTTGGTCTCAAAATTTGCACACTGAAAGTTAGCCACTTCTTCACGGTTGAGTATGATGGACACTTGTCATTCAGTGTTTGTATCATACACTCATGAATTTCCTTTGGAGTTTTCTTCTGCAGGAACAGGAACTTCACAACGGCCCAGAGTTCAGCACTTGAAAATTCCACTCTTTTCGTGACATAGTGATCTCAGTGATCTGGGGGGGGGGGGGTGGTCAGAAAGTAGGGATACGATCCTAGAAATTTGCAGTCTACAATTCAAAAGAACACTATTTCAAGCTACAATGACAAAATTATAGCCAGAATTTGGAAGCGGGTTGAACCAAGAACTTCTCAGCACAACTTTGTATTCTTTCTTTTTCTCTTATTTCTTTTCCACTTTTTCTGGGAAGCATTGCAGCTCTCTCTTTCCAGCTTCAAACAGCATGCAGAAATATTCCAAGATTGAGACCTGCTTGCAATGCTCCTTGAGACTGAGGGCCAAACTATGCATAATAATGGCAGCAGTGAGGAACTTCTCCCCAACACAAATTCTAGCTTCAGAAGCGAGGTGTTCCTCAAGATTACTTAAAGAGCAGAAAGGTTTCATTTGCTCACCTCCATGCCCACCCTGTGATCCCATTAGGCAACAGCTTCCATCCTTTTTTGATGCAAGTTACTGTCAATTCTCTCTGTGTGTATGTGACTTCAAGTCACTGGTCAACTTACTTCAAACCCATACATTTCACAGGGTTTTCTAGGCAAGGAGACTCAGTGGTGGTTTTGCCATTTCCTTCTTCTGAAATGCCTGTCATTTGATGGCAGTTTCCCTCCAAGTACTAACCAGGACTGACCTTGCTTCGCTTACATTTAGACCCTACTGTCAACTCTACAGCCATACAAATGAGCAGGCAATTCGGAGTTGGCATACAGGAACTCTGACAAATGATAAAAGACTAAAGAGGGTCATTTCTTACGCTTCTGTTTTAATTATAGAAACTAATGTACTCCTAGTGTAAGAATTAAAGAAGTAAAAGTCTTGGCAATGTCAACTACCTGAAGAAGAAGCTGACATTATTTAAAACAACTAGGAAAAAGGAATCCTCTTATAGATGTTTTCCTATTCATTCACGGAAAGGAGGAAGAGGAATTGGGGCAATTACTGTGGCCATATGTCCTATTTCCTAGGAGACACTCTTCTATATGAGTCTTCAGTTTAAGAGGGGACTCCTGCAGTTTTCCAGTCCAGTCATAGAAATGGGGGGAAACAGGGCTTGAAGATAACTACCAATAGTTAGTACGTGCAACCTTAGCAGACCCACCTCATCTGGTCACAGTCTTTCTTACTATGGTGAGATGTACAGTATGTAGTCACTACGTCTACATTTCCATCTCTCACTATCCAGAGATGATCCAAGCTATCATTTATGCAAACTCTTTTGTGGCAACATGTGAGTAGCCATCTTTCACTTAACTCCAGAGCAGAAATTATATTCACATGGTGCCTCATCTCACATAATGTATAGGTGTTTGTTTGTTTCCCTGCAGCACTTTGTAAACATTCTCCCCATACACACACACACCTCCATGCTACCTTTTTAACTTACTCTGCCTTGTGGTTCACCTAAAACAGTCCCAATAACCGTATGTCAAAGGAATATTGGAGATGCTCATACTCCGCGGTCCACTAGGAAACTGTGATGTCTTCATGGGGGGGGGGGCAAAGACTCGAAGGTGGCTCTGACCTTCCTGCTTACAGCAGAACAGCCACTTTGCAGGAACCAAGGCAAAGGCTGGCTGGCTGGGCCTGTGCATTTCCTGACACATGGCCACTCCATTGCAGGGAGGTGGCAGGCTGAGTCTCTCTCGAAACACTGTCACCCCCAGCCAAAACTCCAGGATGACTGAATTCAGTTGCAGGGGAACCAGTGTGCTGGGAGCTGCTTCTGCATTTGTGCAGGGTGAGTGGTGGTGTGAGCAGTAGAGTGCAGGAGGAAAGCTAGAGCATACCATGAAAGTGCTAGGTGAGGCACTGGAAAGAGTAGGAGAAATGGGAGAGTGAGCACAAAAGGTGGGGTAGATATACTGCATGGGTACAAGGTGAGGGAGAGTGTAGGATAGATGGGAAAGCAAGTGGTGTGAAGAGTGCAGTGAAAGAGGCAAGATGACAGAAGCACTGGAGGTGTTTGTATATGATAAAACGTTAATATTGTAATTAAATTGTTTGTACAATCCTAAGTATCGACATGTTCATTTTACGTGGATTCCCTTTCCCTTTTAATTAGTGCAGGAACCCTGTAAAGTAGGTTTGCTGGAGACAGTGGTAGCTGAAAGGCATATAGTTAATTCCATGACCAAGCAGAGATTTGAACGTGTGTCTCCATATTCCATGTCCAGCCCTCTATACTGGTTCAGTCGGATCTGCTGTAACTTTAAAAATTGTATGAAGGTTGAAACTGGAAGCCCAAGACAGACATTCTGATTCATTTTCTGCATAATGTCCCTTCTGGTGGAGAGTAGTTAAATTAAAACATAGTGGTTAAAAATAGAGGGGGAAGATTGTGTAGTGAGGCATGTCTTCCCACTTTTTTGAGGGAAGGCGCTTCCCTGTTTAGTCCACAAGTTGATGCTGGTTAAATTATTAGTTGTCTGTTGTTTTGCTCACATCCGCTTCCACTTCTGGCAAACCTATGAATGAGAGACCTCCAAGAGTCGTGGTCTTGCAAACCAAAACCAAGAACTTGCAAACTCAGGGTCATCACTTCCTTTACTGAATCAATACATCCATAATAGGATCCTCTTATTTTCTTACTGCATTTGACTTTATAGAACATTATCATCTTTTCCAATGGATCCTGGCATCTCCTAATGTGTTCAAAGTATAATAGCCTCAGTTGGAATCATTTTGGCTTCTAGCAAAAGTTCAGGTTATATTTACTCTTGGAATTAAAGTGTGAAGATGACAACATATTACTGGAAGCAAACAACCAGACTTTCCTTGAAAAGAAAATAATTTATTGAATACAGTATTAAGAAAACAAAAACAATGACAACAGATGAATTTTATGTTGTGTGCCTTCAAGTCATTTCTGACTTAATGGAGACCCTAAGGCAACCCTATCACAGGTTTTGCCTGGCAGAATTTCTTTGGAGTGGAACCCTTGTCCTCCTCTAAGGCTGAGAGAGTGTGACTCACCCAAAAGCACCCAGTGTGTTTACATGGCCCAGCAGGGATTTGAAATGTGGTCTCCAGTGTCTTAGTCCAACATTCAAGCCACTTACATCACACTGGTTCTCAAATGAATTATATGACTTTAAAATAGGTAATGAATATATTGAAATAATTAAAGATTTTCTGTATCTTGGCAAAGTCATTAATCACAATGGAGACGTTAGTCAAGAAAAAAGAAGACTGGTGTTTGAAAATGTAACTATGAAGGAATTCGATAAGATCCTCAAGCGTAAGGGTATGCCATTAATTATTCATTGCTAATCAATTAAAATCATTCCTGCCATAATACTTTCAGTTTCTATGTATGGTTGTGAAATATGGACAGTGAAGAAAGCAGACAAGAAAAGAATGCAATACATTTACAGTGTATGCGAGGTATTGGAAATGTGACAGGGGACCCTCAATTGAGGAATGGAAAGTCAAAGTTCATGAACTACCGATAATGGATACAGTTTCCATAATTGTAAAATGGAAAATGATACAACAACATAAGGAAAGACAGGGGGTAATAACTAAGTTATGGCCTTAGAGTTAGGGACTTAAAGGAAAAGCGGGGGGGGGGGGGGTAATGTTTATAATTTGAAGGCAAGTTATAAAATAGGATATAGGCACTTAAATAACACTGGAAAAATAATAATTCAATAATGTCTTGAAGGAATTCTGCACTAGAAAGGGGGGAAATGTGTACAAACCATATTAGGCTATATTAGACTGAGAGATAAAGAGAAATCAAGATGCCAAGGTAAAGTCATTATGTATATAACCTTTATGTATACACCGAAAATTGATCTTTATTTAGATGTAATTTTGCATACTATAGTGATATCATTTTTGCATATTGTGTGGATATAAAGTACTATTTTGTTTTATATATATATATATATATATATATATATATATATATATATATAAAGAATACAGTACATTTGTTTGAAATGTGCTGCTAGAGGAAAGTTCTATGGATACTATCGATTTCCAAAAAGATTAATGAATGGGTCTGAAAGCAAGTCAAGCCTGAACTCACCTTGGAACCTGCATAAGGATAAAGGTGGGATATAAACCAATCAAATAAATAAATATTCTTACAAGAAGCCAAAATGAATAAACTGAAGCTATTTTACTTTTATGGTTTGGTTTGGTTTGGTTTGGTTGTTTTTTAAATGAAGAAGTAGTCTTTTGATAAGTTGCTCTCGCTGAGCCCCCTACAGGAATAATAATTCTTGTTAAATTTACAGAAATACATGTACTACATATAATATATGAAATCTGATTTATGAAAAAGTATGCAAGCATCTTGACTCAAAAGGGTGGTGCTGGAGGAGAAAGAGGAGGAGGTGATTGTAATGATGATGGTGGTTCACATCAAACACAGAGATCTAACCTCACTTAATGGATCCAGAAACCAGTAAACCAGTAAATTAGAAATTGCTGGTGCGATACATTGCTTCCCCACCCACGCCCTTCCCAATCTGGAGGATTGGGAGATTTTCTGAACAGGTTTGGAACGCATCCGATGGAGCCGCAGGCACAAAATTCAAAGGGGTCCTCCTGATGCAGGAACAGAAGCCACTGGATTTAAGCCAATATTAATTAGGCAGACAAATTTGATTACTTGTGACCCCTGGCAAGACCCAGATGCTCCTAGACTAGCAATCTGAAACCAGAGTTCAAAAAGCTGTCTTCACCTTGGTGAAAACTATGCTTGGAGCATAACTTTCAGCAAGTGTGGCTTTTACCAATTCTGTACTAACGCTAGACTTGCCTGTACCCCTGTGGACAACATTATCCACCAAATCACAATGAAGAGGTGGGGGAGATGCAACACTTCCTTTGAAATTTCTCATGTACAGGAGGATGAGGAGCCTACTAATGAACATAGTCCAAAATGTGTTGGAGCAACTTTTTAAAAGCTCCCTCATTTTGTTTTATTTTGCTCTTGGAGTATATCTATGCCACACAGTTACAACAATTTGATGTCACTTTCAACTGCTATGGCGCCATCCAAAAGAATCCTGAGGTCTATAGTTTGGTAAAAGACTTGGATTCTCTTCTAGAGAGCTCTAGTGCTGTATGATCCAGGGGAGTGGATTAGAGCTCTCTCAGAAAGAGTTTGTAATACCTCACCAAACTACAAATCCCAGGATTCTATAGGGTGGAGCTATGACAGTTGAAGTGTTTCAGACAACCAATGCTGTATATACACTGCTTCAAATTGTGGAATATGGACACAGTCTCGGTTGCATTAGCAAGCTCAGAAACAATGGGATGATTTAGGTATCTGAAGATATTAATAATAGAAAATGGCTGTTGAGTTCATGCAGGGAGAAAATTATATGTGATTCAGGATCGCTTAGTAAGGTGTATTTCTAACTCTACAATATATTCAGAGGCATAGCACCCCCTTAAGTACATTAATATTATCTAGTGTGTGATTTGGGTGCATCCATACTCTAGAAATAAAGCAATTTGACACTATTTAGCTGCCATGACTCAGTGCTATGGGAATTCTGTGATTTGTAGTTCTGTGAGATGCAGTCTTCCCTTCCCTTACATGGGGGATCCATTCCAGACCCCCTCGCGTAAGGGGAAAACCACGTATGCTTGTACCCTATTGAAAATAATGGGACGTGGGGGTGCACGTCATTCATTACATTTTACTGTGCCATCAGCGTATGCTGAAAACCGCGGAAGGGAAGCCCGCGTATGGTGCGGGCTCACTGTATTTAGCCTTTCCTGTCAGAGAGCTCTAGTGCACCACCAAACTAGATTCCATAGCATTGAGCCATAGTAGTGGCTACTAAAGTGTCAAACTACTTTATTTCTGCATTGTGGCAGCTGCCTTTAGTGAGCTTTTACCTCATCGCAAATCTGTTGAGGAGAAAACATTGCTAGAAATCAGAGGGAAGATCGTGCCCCTCAGCCCCAGACTTTCTCCATAATGACTGTCCAACAAGATTCTTGTTGGAATGCCCTGAAAATTAGGTTGAAAGTGGGTATCATCCCATGAAGGGCATTGGGGCATTATTTCACTTAATTTGTTCCTCACATTATCTTCATTCTTTGTGTTCCTTTCTTTCATGGCAGCATCTTGCATCCGATGCTTGGTGGATGTGGTCCCTGTGAAGAATGAAGAAGGTGTTGTCATTATGTTCATATTGAATTTTGAAGATCTAACAGCTCTCATAGCTAAAAGTGCCCGGCAGACCCTGCACCAGCGTCTTTCCCATGGATGGCGAACAGGTGAGAAACACTGTGGCTGAGAATCATGGAACTGGGGCAAATGCATGTGGGAATTGATGTCAGTTCATACTGGAGATGTGAATACATGTCACTGGGGAGGGGGTAGATGCCTGGAAAATGTGGAATGGATTTTCTCTGGAACTTGGAAAGCATGTGGTGGATAGTTTGAGCTGGAATGTTCTTTTCAGACAGGGCCAATGCTTACTGAGAGTTTCATACCAGCACTGGTGGAATAATATTTTGTTTGAAGAAGATCTTCAGAATGCCACATCTGTAGGCAGAGAACACTCTGAAATGTGTAAATGAGAAGAAAATTGTACATAGAGGCAAGAAGAAAGCCAAGACCTTGGAATGGAAGAACAACTGTGGAAAAGACTATCAAGTCTTGGACAAGGATCTTGACATAAGCATCGCAACACTTTGAACTTGCCATAGCTTTCCTCAATGATGGATTCTATAAAGGCACCTTTAGCCAGAATTCTATTATCAACTTCTTGCATCCATAACTAGAGAAGCTGACAAGCTCATACCTCCTAGCTTGAAAGTGTTAGCTCCAGGGATGCATAATATTTGTCTCATTTTTACTCAGTATGTGGGAGTCTAGGGTTTTATGTAAGCTTGGAACAAACAGAGGATTAGAGCACTCCAATGGGAGGGAAAGGCCAAGCTCTGAGCCAGGCATGTCTGATGTTGATCCCAGATATTAGGTAGAACTGTGGATCGCTCAAATGTATTTGAAGGTAGGGAGAAAGAGAGCTAGGAATTACTTTAAAAGAATTTTCCATACCTTCTTGACAATTCCCATAACAATTCCCAGCGTTCTCCAGGGAGGGACATGACAGCCAGTATAAAAACAGTTTAAGGTTGTAGTGGAGATATGCTCCAAGATTCTGGAGCACATCGCACAACACTGACACCACAGTTGACTTTATTAGACCCATCTTTCGCTGGTGCTTATCATACAACATCATTGTTCTCCCTTTGCTGTATCGTACTGTGCCACAGTTGGGTCATTTGGAAATGGATTCTTTTTCTGCTTGACATAATCTATTAAGGACCCTATCCTGTTGTGGCTTAATAACCACTTTGGATACCAATGTCTCTTTCCACTTTGTTGCAATATTGAGGGCAATGTGGGTGTGGATTCATATGGGTATGGGTATGGATTCATTGCTTGCACCTCAGAGATTTACCAGAGACCTCCATTAAGGAAACTCCAGACTACTTCTGATGGTTGGGCTAGGAGGACACTAGGATTTCCTAAGATAATCACTGTTCTCTGGATTCAAGAAAACATTTAAAGAGTAGATAAAAAGTAAACGTACAAAGTTTTAAAGAGTAATGTACAAAAGCAGAACATGGGGAGTGGAATGATCCCACAATAGCGCCATTATGCAGTTGAGCAATTGTGGCTTCTTGTTGTTGCTGTTGTTGCTTTAAAAAGCATAGGGATGGTGGATTTACTTAGGACTTTCCTGCCCTAACTTTATGGTGCAGTGGTAGCCAAGGGTGGAGGTGCTTTGGATCTGGCATTACTCAGCTCTTACCTCACTCTGCACTTTTTTGCTGCTAGATTGTAGCCTTTGAAACATTCATGTTTTAACTAGCAGAGCACTTCTGGTGACAGATTTCTGAGATCAACTGGCAGAAGACAGTCTGCCACAAAAGATTAAAAGAGGATTTAACTGGCACATCTTCAAGTTTGGAACTGATTTTAAGAAAGATGATATTAAGGCATTCACTGCCCCACATTCATTCATTCATTCATTCATTCATTCATTCATTCTCTCTCTCCCCCCTCTCTCCTTTTCTCTCTTACCCACACTCTTCTTTCTGCCCTTCCCTCCCATTCATCTCCCCACCATTTATACATAGAGACAAGTTTGTTTGCTTTTTAATGCATTCAGTTAACGTGTTGCAAATTTCCGCGTCTCTAGGCCCTTTCACACTACATGATTCCTAGAGGTTGTAGTTTGGTGAGGCACTAGAACTCTCTGGCTGAGAATATTAGACAGTGCTCCCTAAACTCCAGACCCCAGGATTTCATAGGATGAGCCATGGCAATTAAAGTGGAATCATGGTGCTATAATTGTGTAGTGAACAGGCCCTCTGTCCCTTCATTTATCCACTCTACATAATTACAGAGGTTTGATAACACCTTAAGTGTCATAGTCCCCCCCCCCCCCTCGACAACTCTGGGATAGTCCATGCATTTCCTTGAATTACAATATTAGAGCTCTCTGGCAGACAATTGTAATTAACCCATAAAATGGAACCATGTCAGTTAAAGTGGCATTAAAGCACTGTATTCGTGTAGAAAGGATGCATTTCCTGTCTGTGTTTCTCTTTTACCTCCCTGCTTCCTCCCAGCTTCTTTTTTAAATGACACCAGCTCCATCCGCTGCATCTTCTTATTCTCCAACTGTTAAGGAAACCTGCAGGCAGGTGTGCAGCTGTTCTCAGAAAACCATATCATGGATGCAGTGGCTAGAATATCTTTCTGATGGATGTTATACTGTGCTCTACCTCATGAACTCTGTGGCTCTGAATCTATGCTGCCTGCCTCTTGCTTTTTCTCTTGTTGCCACTACAGGAGTAAGTGGGTTAGTGTAGCAGGGGAGAGATGCCAGAAGAAGACATGGTTGGAGTGTTGCTGGGCAAGACATGTAGGGGCACAGGAAATGCCAAGGCTTGCACAAATATGGAGGGGCAGAGAGCAGGAAGAGATGAGCAGAGAGAGTGGTGCAAATAAAGGAGAGGATGCATGGATCATATTGAAAGCGTCTGTGCATATGGAGTCATTTTGAAGGCTAGTGGTTTGTCATCCTCCATATTTTAATGTTATGCTAGGACAATTTATTTTTAACATTTGGTTGTAAGAAAATCCCATGATAGGTTCACCTTAGGGTTGCCATAAAAAGGAAATACTGTAACTTGAAGTTACACAGCAACAATATTCTACAGAGATCTTTGATAATTCCTTACACTTGTCCATCAAGCTGCAGAAATGTTCTAGACATCTCTATCTGTTCACATATTCTAAAGTAGAGATGGTGGAACTTTAGTCCTCCAGATATCCTGGACTTCAGCTCTCAGAATCCTCTGTCATCATGGCTAATGGTAAGGGATTGTGAAAGTTATAGTCTATAACAGCCTGTTCTATAAGGATGGAAGGATTTGAGGATCTGGGAGTTCTTAAATCCAACTTTCATCCAGATCTTTTAATTTTTTATTGTTTGTTTATGTTTACTTAAAGAAGTATATCAGGAAACAAAAAGACAATGCCACAATACCAAATTTTAAGAAGTATTCAGAAAAACTCAAAATCAAACAGAGAAAATTTATTATGAGGAACTGGAGTATAGAAAACTTACATTATATTATAGACTATGAAATAAGGCCAAAATTACTTGATACATTTGATTACTAGCAATATATTTGAATACTAGCAAAGGAGCTAGTATTAAATCCCCCCAAGCAATTATATTTATGTGGGTATGGAATTATATTGGTTTTAGTATGGCCTTATACCACAGACAGTGAAGGGAGAACACACGACTGTTGCAAGCAACTCAACATTAAAATATATATGTATTAGTAAGACAACCAAAGTAGAGGGAAATAAATTCATGAGTTTGTGACATAGTTCTCTAATGATTTGCATTTGTACAAGAATACTACCCATATATTTACAGCAAAATCTGAAATCTTTGTGCATTCATGAGCAAACATTGGCTATAGTGAGAATGATCTGTTGTATTGGTTCAGTGTTCACAAAGCAAGATGCTGTTATATCAGTGTTGCATGAAAAGCATACTTGTTTTGGTGCTTTGGAATTAGGCCTGTACCCTGAGCATCCCCAAAACATCCTTCTGCTGCCAATTCCTACCCCCATCATATCTATTGGGTGAAGGGAGAGCTGTTTTTGGCTTCTGTGCCATAATTATCTTGTCCATTGTAGAGAAGTGAAAGGAACTCCAGTAAATTTGTCATCCATCTTACTGGAGAAGGAGAGGATATTGTTGACAGTATTAAAGCAGAATAAGGACTAGCTTCTAGACACCCAGGACATGTACATTCCTGCCACTGTCAATTAAGAAAAAAATGGAGTTATAGCAGCTTCATCACTTGGCATGGTCACTAGCTCTGTCCCATGGGACACATGGAGAACAGCAGCAGGAGGAAAGAGCAGCAGCAGCAGCAGCAGCAGTCACCGCCCTGTGGCACATTACTAACAGATTTAATATAGATGACTTAAGGCCTCATTCCCACTGGGTTATAAAGCGGATTATAGGATATCAAGAATTAGATTATAGAATATTGTTCCCATTTGAATGCGCATTCGATCCTCATTACAGGGACATCATTCCCATTATGATTTGGATTCGATCCTCATTTGATCGATTCTCTAGCGATAACCCGAATCAGCTGTGGTCTAACCTGGGTTATCCTGGCACCACATTTCCAGCGGTTCTTTTGCCAGGGACCGTGTCCGATCGGGGGTAAATTAATGGGAACGTCAAGGGTGTCCAATTCGGGTATTTTGGAATGGGAGGGCCAATGTTAAAGGGCTTGGTCTGGGGGTGTCACCCGCTTTGTTCTCTTTCCTGGCATTCCCAGCACCATTTTCCCATTTGCGTAACCTTTCCTCGGTGGTGCAGGAAGCAATCACGTGTGTAGCTGAATAATTTTTTTTTTAATTTAAGCTTTCGATCGCTTAGCCACTCTGTCGAGTTTCCAAACATAGCTGCTTGCTCAAAACGCGGTATCTCCCCCTCCCCGGCATAACTGTCCCCTGCTGCACAGACATTGAGTGTGAGCAGACTCATTGAACACCATTTTTTTTACTATGTTTTTTCTTTGGTGATTGAGTGCCTAAGCGCCAAAGCGGTTTTGCATTCATTTGATTTGCTGTGGTTGGAGCCAGGCTTGGTGCGTGGAAATAATTTAGCCTAAGCCAGGGACGTAGGCAAGGGGTGGTCCTTGGGGTCTGGACCCCCCTTCCATTAGATACAATGAATGGTGCATGTTGTTGAGCCACCGCACCCAAGCCCCATTATAATGGTGGCACTTAGCCTGGACCCCCCTTCCCAAAATCCTGGCTACATCCCTCCCTGATTGATTGATTGAGTGCTCAACCCAAAACAAAAACAAGAAAAACAGGTTTTAAGGCGCAATGGGAACGGGGAACAAAAATAGTCCGCGTCAAAATGCACCAAAGATATAGGTATCACAATGATGTCTAATCGCCTAAGCACTTGAGTGACAGCTCAAAGTTAAAAAAAAAAAAACTGAAAAAATGCAATGGGAAGGGGGAGCAAAATGAATCCGTGTCAAAATACACCAGAGAAATGTAAATGGGAACGAAACATGAGCTAATAAAAACTGAGTCCGTATGCTCCCATTGGTAATGGGAACAATAACTGTGATTTGAATACGATTCGAATACTCGATCAGAAGCAGATTCGCAGCAAGATAAGTCAGTTTATATGCCCAGTGGGAATGAGGCCTAGCAGGATTATTATAACATGATCTTTAATGGACTGTAGCCTACTTCATCAGATGCATGATGACATTAGAAGCAGCAGTATTTTTTAAAAACAAAACAAAAAAGTGGGAGACCACTTAAGACAACCACTCTTTTGGTGATTTTGCATTTTGTTGAGTTTTGTGAACAGTGGCATAGTGGTTTGAGTGTTGGACTGCGACTCTGTGGACACCAGGGTTTGAGTACCCACTTGGCCATTAAACCCAGTGGGTGACCTTGGGCAAGTTACACACTCCCCGCCTCAGGGGAAGACCATGGCAAACCTCCTCTGAACATATTTTGTCAAGAAAAATCCATTATATATTTGCCTTAGGGTCACCATAAGTTAAGAATGACTTGAAGGCACACAACAACAACAACAACATGTTCATAACATAATTGTATTTGTTTATAAACATTAATATATTGCTTTTTGACTCACCGTGACCCTTGAAGTGATGTACAATGAGTTGAAATGCTAAAACATTACATACATCAATAATTTTAAAAAACAGACTAAAAACACTCCTCAAAAAATGTTTAAAAACCATTTGAATGGCCAGTGCCACCCACCTTTGTTTTTAAAAACTAAAGGTCCTGCAAAATACAACAGCCTTAGCTGACCACTGGCAATTCAAAATCGATGGAGCCTATCATTACTTTCTAATTTGCTCATGACCTCACTTTCTATGCACACATGCCCACTTGTATTCTATGTGCACCTAAAAGTTTGGCTAGAACATTATATATCTGAGGAAGTGGGCTATAATTCACAAAAGCTCATATTATAATAAACTGATCAGTCTTTAAAATGCCACAGGGCTCTTTGACTGAGATCCTACATTGCTTTAGTGTAGCATAAATATCCTCCAACAGCCTCTGAACTGAAGGCCAAAGTAGTGCCATATGTGTGCATCAATGTTCAATATACATGTCTGACAAGCCATTACACAATTGTAATGTGCAAAACACAAAGGCAGTAAAGTGCATTCACATGCTACTCTATAAGCTGTGATGCACTACCTCATGGAAAACAATTTCACATGCTCTGCTCTAGTGCCGCATCAATCTACAATTCCCAGAATTACATAGCAAGCCATGGCAGTTAAAGTGGTGTCAAACTGTGTTATTTGTATAGTGTAGATGTAGCCTAAGACGACTTTTTTTCAGCTTGGTTCTACCTTATTTATGTCCGATGGTCACCGTTTGGCCTTTTCACAATGAAATGCAAAAGGTACTATCTATGACAATTCCATGCAAAGCATAAAGTGATCAAAGTGACCATTCACAACAGAATGTAGAGAGATCTTGGAGCACCTTTGAGACTAACTAAAGAAAGAAGTTGGCAGCATGAGGCTTTGTAGACTTAAGTCTACTTTCTCAGATGCATCAGGGCATTTTGTAGACTTAAGTCTACAGAAGCGCATGCTATCAACTTCTTTCTTTAGTTAGTCTTTAAAACGCTGCAAGATCTCTTTACATACTGATTCTACAGACAAACATTACTGATTTTACAGACTAACATCTTTCAATTCACAGCAGCAATAACTGGTAACACAAACATCATGGCATTGATGTGAAAGGGGCCTTGCTAGTTGTTGTTGCTGTGTGCTTTCAATTTGTTTCCGACTTATGGTGACCCTAAGGCGAACCTATAATGGGGTTTTCTTGGCAAGTTTTTTCAGAGGGGGTTTGCCATTGCCATCCTCTGAGGCTGAGAGAGTGTGATTTACCCAAGGTCACCCAGTGGGTTTCCATAGCTGAGTGGGGATTCAAACCCTGGTCTCCAGAATTCTAATCTAACATGGAAATCAATGCACCATGCCAGCTCTTTTGCAAATCTACTATATTAAATTGACCAAGCCAGGATTCAAACCCTGTTCTCCAGAGCTATAGTCCAGTGCTCAAACCACACCACCACATTGGCTCTCAGCAGTGAATAACATGTTATTCTTTAATTCCTTTCTGCTGCCACATATATTGCCCTTTGATACTCCCCAAACTTCAGCTCAGGCTTCATTGCAGATCTTGACTCACGAGTTGCCTTCTTGCTGTTCAGCACTACCCCCACTTTTTTCCCTGGTGCTTTCAGCATTTATGTTGATAACCCTGCCGGCCTATCTACCTCATGTTCCCTCTCCCTAAATTAATCTCCATTTTCAGCTTTCAATGAACTTCCTCATGCCCTGCCTTGGGCAAACATTTAATAGCTTTCATTCCTTACCACACTACTGCCATCCAAGACACTCTCATTCCTGGCAGCCTTCAAGCCTCTTGCTTTTGCACTCATTCTCAGAACAAAACAAATTCTTTAGCTACAAAATATATTTTAAAATATGCAAAAATATGCAACATATTCTACATATTTGCATAAAGCCATAATGGCTGAGCTTCTCTGTAACATCTTTCTCATCTACATCTACCTGGCGAAATAACACTACTGCACCCTTTTGGTCCACTCCAAGGTGGATACACCATCGCTTAGCATCTTTCTTCTACAATTACCACCCAATTCCTCTTACTCCCTTGATCTCCAAACTCCCAATCTTGAGTTTTTTGTGGTTTTTCGGGCTATGTGCCCATGTTTTAGAAGAGTTAATTTCTGACGTTTCACCAGCATCTGTGGCTGGCATCCTCAGAGAATGCTGAACTGGGAGAGAGTGGGTGTGGGTGTATGGGTGTGTATATATATATTGTGTGATCCTGGGTAAGGAGGAGTGATCACACAATATAACTAGTGTCTGGTCCAGTTTGTGGTTTGGAAAAAAAAACACATACACACACACATTGAGACTCTGTTGCAGTCCAAATCATGGAGAATGCACTCAGAATAATTCCTCAGTGGTAATTATCACTACACTACATTTGTAAACAATGTGTATCATGGTGCTGAAGTGGATGTGAGAGAAACAGACTCTTTTTTTGCAAATGTGGTGGAACTCCATAATTTTCATAGAGTTTGGGTGAATACATAGACTGTCAGCGCTATCAAAATGCAAGGATGCTCCAGGTGCTGAGGGCTAGGATTCGGCAGCAGAAATGCCATGTTAAGTCCCATCACGATGGTGGAAATAGTGGGATATCAATATAGTTGAATAATAAGTAAATTAATAAATGAATTCCCTTCCACCAGCCCAAACCTCTTTTGCTAGCTTTTCTGAGAGACTTACCAGTAGAGAAATCTGAGGGCAGAACTGCTGTGCTGGTTAGGTTCTGCTGGCTGAAAAGCCAAATGGGCTATAAAAGGGGCAGGGCAAGTTAGGAACTGAGTTAATGCCAGATCCAAATCCCTAGTCTAGGGATACAGCTGCAATGCTAGCACAAAGTAAGGCAGTGGTGCAGCTGTGGGCAGGGGCATCACGAAGGTTGGCGTCACCCAGTGTGGTAACTCATGGTATCACACACCCCCGTTGACCTCCTCCCATACCACACCATAGAGAATCCTTATTAATGTTTTTGTACTAATGTTATGTTGGCCAATAATAATTATATTTGGGCAAGACCAACTTTCAGCACAGCCTGGGTAAAAAATCATTCAGCTACAGCCGAAAACAGTGTACACAGCAGAGTATAAAAGCAAAAAAAAAAATACCCAGCTATTGGTACTGGCAGTGCATTGACCCCTTTTCACACTTAAAAGAAACAATCACAGACAATTGATTAATCCAAAGTTCCTGGAGGCTTTTACCTTCAGTTTAATATAAATACAATATAATTCAGCATATATATATATATATATACACACACACACACACATATATATATTCACACACACACATCTGACTTATAATCAACTTCAAAGTCTGCTTCACAGCTCCAAACCTAGTCCACACACACACACAGCAATAAAATACAGATCCTTCAGCCATAACTCTCAACCAACCAAACATTCCAGCTGTCAACTCTCAACTATCACCTGTCTATCAAAATGTTTAAAGACATATTACACCAACATGTTACTCATAAATTGTAATTCCCCTGTATCAATGAATGTAATGGTAACAGTTGTGACGTAAACAACTAGCAAAATTAAAATTGTCCCTTTAAATCACAATATAATAATAATAATAATAATAATAATAATAAATTTTATTTGTATACCGCTCTTCCATAGATCAAATCATATGTACAGCCTAAATGTATTTACGTGTGTATAGTTGCATGGGGTTAAACTGAAAACTTGGTAAGATGGTGATATTTTTTAAAGATTTTTTTTAAAAATGAATTTAAAATTAAATAAATAATTATTATTTAAAAAAAATAAATTTAAAAAATAAATCAAACCCTAGGGCCTCCCCTTTCTCCTCCCATTGAGTCTTGCCTCTATCAAACCATCTCTTCAGCATTTTAAAGGGATGCATGCAAATGCCACAGACAGTTTCTGCCAAAAAGCAGCTGTTTAGAGAGTAGTGGTATTGCCTCCTCTTAGGATGTCACCTGCCTAAAGGGAACAAAATGACAAAATGAGAGTCATAGCATGGTGCAATGAGCTCTGAAGATGAATCTCCAGGGTACTTTAGTAATAGTAATTAATTAGTAATAGATAAACATATCAATCACTGGACTACCACATTTTTTATTATCAGCCTTGCATGTAGTTGATATATATTGTAAAATCGTAAACATGATATATGCTAGTTTGTTCCATCCTGGTAAGAAGCTGGTCCATATGAACTTCTTTCTTCTTAACTCAGCATATTGACCAGCACATATCATCTCCCATGTTCTGCCACCCATAATGTACTCTCTGAGACTGTCTCCAGAAAATACTCTACACCTGCCTAATGCTCCCCCTGTGCCTTCCCAGTAAAATTTTCCTTCAGTTCCCAAATTTCTAGCATTGTAGAAATTGAGATATTGAAAATCATTCACACTGAGAACTTTTATCAAGTTCCCTTGACTACTTTGCCTGCTGCATGTCTTTGGATGCATAAATTGTATTTCCAAATGCTCCAATGAAATTTTAAATTACTGCAATGCTAGAAACTTGGGGAATGAAGAAAACTATCATTAGTGAGGCAGAATGCTTATTGGAGGCAGTGCCCGCATTTTGTCCCTTCCACCAACTTCACCCCGAAGTAGAACCTGAAAGAACACAGTTAATTTCCCATATTCCTAGGCTGGGAGCAATTTGAATTCATCACAGCTTCAGTTGGCATAGTTTAGCTGGTCCTTGACCATCTTAGCTAGTTATGACTTTACCCTGACATTTTGCTCTTTTTGCTTGGGAATAAAAGGGCCTAGATCTTTTTTTTAATAATTGCCACCAGTCATGAAATAGCCCAGTAATACAAAACCTCGAAAACTATTCTATGGAACTTCAGCCTCAGAAAATTTGATTCCTTGCTTTTATTTTTTATTTTTAAATTATTACCATGGGTTCATCTCTGTCTAAAGGTGTCATCAAACTAAGTCCATATTCCATCCTTTTGTTTCATTTGTTAATACTAGAAGCTCTTGTATACAACCACCCTCTTTTTGTAGGTCACTTTGGAAGAATCTTCTTGGATGTTAGTATTTTGTGTTTTTGTGTGTCTTTGTTCATTTATTTGTTTGTTTGTTTTTGTATGCTTCCCTTATTGCCCTGGTACCATTATGTTGGGGTCCTTGCTTGCACTAACACATCTTTTTGCAATAACCTCTGCCATTGTCGTTGTTTCTGTGTATTACTTGTATATGACTAAAATCTTTTTCCTTTTTTTAAAAAAAATACTTAAGTAAACAAATGCAGAGGTTGGTCTAGAAAACAAAAGTTCTGTTCTGGTACATTACAGATGAATGTATGAAAAACCTGCTACTCACATAAGTACACGGTCACTACAGACCAGGGCAGTAGTAGCTGGTGGTTTCCATGTCAGTGGGGTGGTGAATCTGTTCCATGGTTTAAAGCTGCTATCCCTTTTAGGCATGGGGCCAAATCTCTTTGGGACATGGGGCTCAACACTTTGGATAGCTCATTTAAAGTTTGGACTGAAAGCTGGAACAGATTCATTGCCCCAATTATACAGAGGCCACTAGGTGTCACTGGTCCAGCATCCTCTCTCATTCAGAATCCTACCAACCAACAAAAACAGTGAGTGTCCTGAAGCAGAAGACATTATGGCAATATTTGTATTCTTCATCTCCCTTCACTTCATAGTCAGAAATATGTAATTTTGCTATGTCCCTAACATCATATCTAGGAATGGGCATGCCATTTTCCGAACAAAAATCCAGTCACAAGGAGGGCCCAACCCAGACTGGACTGACAGTTCAAAGACAGGTGCTTAATCCTTTCCCTCAAATCATTTACTCAGTGAAAATTCTCCTTCACACAAAGCTGCTGTCTGCCCTCAAAAGTGTCCAGCAGCAAGTAGCACCTGGAAAATCAACATGGGAGATCATGTTAAACCCTGATCACCTTGTGCTGTGATCCTAACATGGATTATATCCGGTGTTTAAAATCAGAAAACCGCAAAGAAAAGGCAAGATAAAAAGCGAGATAAAAGGCAGCTCTGTACCACAAGAGTCAATATCTTGTAGACAAATCTGTTATAGGTTATTCATGGGGATTCTTACCACTTGATACCCATGCTCCAAAACACACATATTTCCATACATTAAAATGCACGGAAGAAGAAAATAGTCGCCCCATTTTCATTCATAGGTTAACTAGCACATGCTTGAAAATATTATTTACCAACACTGGTTAATTTATTAACCCAGTATCCAGTAGAGGTAACTACATTATTATACCATTATTGAAATACTGAGTGTTATTAGGGAAGTGTCATTGTCCCTCAATCACTCCTATTAACTTATCTCTGGACAAACCCTGTCTGCACAGGGACTGGTACAGTTGGAGTCTAGATCAAGTATGGGAAGATTTCAGGATTGCAACATATACCTTGATTTTGTATTAGAATCCTGCAGTTCACCAGTCACCAGATACAAAATACTCTCTGAGGACAGAGCCAGATGCAAAATGGTGTCTTTAGGACATTGTACCCCATGATCCATATAATGCAATGGCTTATATTTTATATTAGTCCAGAAATTCAAATTGCCTCATCTAGGGAAGGAGGGAGTTTTTTCATTGTTGCTCTAGTTAAATAATTGGGAGACAATCTACTGCAAATGCTTTGTAATTTTATCAGTAGACTATCTGTCTTCCCCCATCTCTGACCTAAACAGCAGAGCTGGCAAGCCAGCATCTTTGTGTCCTAGCCACTCTCAAAAACACAATGATCATGGAGAAAGCCATCATCTGGAGCACCCAGATCTGGTACTCAATTGCGGTATAGATGTTCTTTTCCATACATGAAGCAATTATAATTTTCCTGATGCAAGCAAGTCACTGAATAAAATCAAGCCATAGGTAGGGGGTTTCTCCTGCACATGTAAGCTATTATTAATGAGTGTAACATGCAAGGGGTTGTAAATCTGTTTTTGATGTTCACAAGAAAAGATAAACCCCTTCACTTCTGGCCACCTTGATCATGGGATGTCAGTGAATTTGATTACACGAAAAATCCAGTGAAGGGACTTTGGGGAAGGAAAGCTGAATTGATGATAGATTTTTGACAAAAGGGGGTTCAATTTCTAGACATGTCTCAGAGGTTGCCCCCCATGACTGTAATACAGTGATGCCTTTTCTGGAGATGTTTCTGAGCTGTGCACTTCTAGAATGCCAAATTTGATGGTGCCTACTAGTAGAATGCAATACAACTATGCCTGGTGTGTCTCTAATCCTCCTTGCCTCTCCTGTCCTGTCCTGTCCTGTCCCCCTCTCACCCAACACCCCCCCCCCTTTTGCCTGATGCATGTTGCAGATAGGTTACATTTGGAGTTTCTGTGTGTTTTTGTTTTGTGTTTTTCCTTTTTCTTTTTTTTTTTTTAACAAGGTAAGAGCTTGAAGTTTAGTGTCCCACCCATGCAGCGTCTCGCACTCCGGCGGAAATCTGTGACTACCACTGAGTTTGATGGAGTAGCCATTGACTGTGGAAAGGTAATCACATAGACTTTGTATGATACTAAGCCCACCTGTTTGGTTAGGAATCCCAACCCTGTTCCTGTGCTCCCTCACTACACCCCTCTGTCTGCAAACTTTATAAAGAAAGAATATGTTGCAGTGACTAGGCCAAGACATTGTAATGCAGGAAAATGAAATAGGTTACTCTGCAGCTGCTATTAGACTGTAGCTCCAAGAATCCCTCACTGCTGTGTTCCTACAGTTATACCCTCCAAGTGTCCTGATTTAAAGGGACTGTCCCAGTTAATCTTCTATTCAGTGGTGTCCCACGCCAGGTTGTCACCTGTTGAGGGCGGCAGGGCTGCAGGAGTGGGGCGGAATCAAAAGGGAATGCGCTCAACTCCCTGTACTGCATGGCTTTACTCTGAAGCTTCGTGTGGCAGGGAAGGGGGGGCGCCGGGCCCTCTCCCTCCCTGCCCTGCATAGCTTTACTCGGAGGTAAAACTGTGCAGGGCAGGGATGGGGGGGGGGTGCCGGGCCCTCTCCCTCCCTATCCTGCATGGCTTTACTCAGAAGTAAAGCCATATGGGACAGGGACGGGGGACACCAGGACGTGTGCCATGGCACATGTCAGGGAGGTGGGAGTGCCCCCCAGGTGTCATCTCCCTCGTGGAATGTCACTTGGTGCAGTCCATGCCTCCCGCACCCCCTAGTGATGCCATTGCTTCTGCTATCCCACTTTTTCAGCTGTTTTTAACATGCTCCAGTACACTTTCCCCCTTTGTCCTCAGCTTACTTCAGTTGCTGCAAACAGAGTTCCAAGTGCAAAAGTAGTATGCATACAGTTAACTTAGCAGAGAGGAAAGGAGGAGGGACTAAATCTTACTTACTTATTTCATTCATTTATATCTCCCCCTTCTTCTTTTTTTACAAATAATGGGACTGAAGGCAGCAAACAACATATTCAGAAACAATACAGATTACAAGTATAAAAAGTCATTAATAAAATTATAAATGTATGCATTACATAAAAAGTGATTAAACAATGAATAATTAAAACATTAAAGGTTAAACTTCAAAACATTAAAATTAATATACAGACCTTCAAAACAGCACTGCACAGCATTAAAACCCCACCTGTCAGTTTTTAAAAGCTTGATGGCATAAAAATGTTTTAACCTCTTGCTGGAAGGAAAACAAGGATGAAACCATCCTGACCTTTTTAGAGAGGGAGTTCCAAAGTCTGAGAGCAGCCACCAAGAAGGCTATCTGCCATGTTCCCACCAAATGAGCCTGGGAAGGTAGTGGGACAGAAAAAAAGACTTCCCCAAGCTTCTCCAAATGGGCAGGACAGCAGTTGCCAAGCCAGTGCTATTCTGCCCCAGGTCAGTCCCCAACCAGCGCAGCAACAGATGGGTGCTTACACTCCTGCCCACCACCACACCATGGATCCACTATTGCCACACACCCCTTATCTGGCTCCAACGTCACATCTGGTAAGAAGACCCTCATTGCTGCAGGTAAGGGTGGAAACAAAGCACCCATGTTGCCAGCCCCACCCCTTTCCAAATCATAGTTACCACAGGGGGTTTCTTACCAGATGTGATGGCGAAGGCTTGTTTGGGGAGAGTTGGTGTTCTGGCTGTCACCATGGAGTTTCCTAAAAACTTGACAGCAAACAACTAGCCTCTTTAGACCAGATGAAGATTCCTTTGGGCCAGGATTGGACCAGATCCACTGGATCCGCATCTGGTTTGCCTGGTTCCAGCCCAGGTCTAATGGCCTGTATCATCCAGACAGGACGATGCGAGGCCTGGTGAAGCATGGGCCTTTTGGCCCATGAGTACAGGTCCTAAAGGGTTCGTATATAGAAATACACTCTTTTCAAATAACCTGGGACTGAGCCATATAGGGCTTTATAGGTCAAAACTAGCACTTTGAATTGTGCCCAGAAACAGACCAGCAGACATTGGAGCTGTTGCAACAAGGGAGCGCAGGTTTCTGTAAGCAGTCCCAGTTAACAATCTGGCAGGAGCTCTTTGGGCCAACTTCTGAGCATTTTTCAAGGAAAGCCCCATGCAGAGTGCATTACAGAAATCCAAACAGGAGGCAAAAAACCCTGCTCCAGTAGTTGTGTGTTCTTCCTCATTAATAACATTTGCTATCTTGAACGAACTCTGACGTTGCTTGGCTGCATGTGTCCCAATTTTCATGTGTGAAATGTTGAAGGATATGCCCACAATATCTAGAGGGCCACACATTTCCCCACCCTAAGGTAGTAGGAGAAATGAAAATCCAGGGTGAACAGAGCAATAGTGGCCAGCAGACAGTTACAGCACATGCAGAAAACCACTCAACTGTTCAAAGTGCATGAACTCTGTCACCTTTTGCATCTAACTACTTTGTGTAAGGGGTGTTCCACGAGGTCATGCCACCATTAGTCTTGCCGCAGCCTCCTTTAAATGAAGCTAAGCAAAGCTGCAAGCCCCATGGTCTTGGTTTTCAGGGCCTGCATTTTTCTGTCCCTATTTATTCCAAATTGCTTTGACAGCAATTGGTGGGGTTGAGGGTGATGCTCTCAATTTAGCCATTAGAGGGCACTGGAACATACACATGGCTGCTGCAAAGAAAGCCACTGTGATGGTTGGTTAACTGCAGACTGAGGGCCAAAGAAAACTTGATGCTGGGAGATCTAAAACTACCACATTCTAAAGAAATAAATAATTTATAAATAAATGTGTTTATCAGAAAGATGGTGAGTGGATCAGAAAGATTTCCACAGTATCATCATCATCATCATCATCATCATCATCATCATCATCATGCTCAACCTGCTTTTCTCCCAAACTTGAGACTCAAGGTGGCTTCCCATTTAAAAACATAATATAGCCTTTAAAAAATTAAAAATGTGAACATTAAAATAGGATTAAACTTTTGGCAATGTTGACATGTTTTAAAACAACCAAGTGGAAAGGACTCTTTCTCTTCCCGCTGCACCAGTTTCCCAATTAAAATCTCCCTGCAAATACCTGTTGTTTGCACCATAGGGTAGAATAACAGCTTTGGCACATGTGTAATTTCAATCAAGAAAATGGTGCAGGAGGGATGGGAGGATTTTACCCAGCCACCCACCCTGTTCCCAGCAACACTATGATCCTGATCTAATTTGCGGGTTCCAGTGGCTGCTATTAATTAAAAACAACAGCACCGTTCTCAGTGCTAGTCATAAATCTCTTTCATCATGCTTAGTTGCTCCCTGAGAGAGAAGATGTATGAGGAGGCCATGTTTTTCAAAACCAGGATAATATATCAGGGAGTAGTGTAATATGAGATCCATAAAAGGTCACCTGGCAAAGAGGAGCATCCAGGATAAATGTATGAATGGAAACAATAATGCTGGTTAGAAACATGGGTGGGTGGGATGAGGATTATATAAATTTTGGTGATGGCCTATGGCAACATTACAGCACAGAAAGGCTGCTAAAATCATAATCCTTGTAAATCTATGACAAATCTCAGCATGTCGTCAGTAAAGGTCATGTGGTGCCTTGCCCACCTTTTCTGTACTCCAGGTAAAAAGAAATCAGTTAAAAAATTAATGATGCATTAGACATGAAAACAATTGTATGTATAATAGATGCAGCCAGGGAAAGGAGAAGCTCTTCTTTTAAAATTAAAAAAACCTCCTATATTGTTGCTTGTTGAAAGCTTGTTGTTTTTACAGTCCTTGCCTGAAACATTTCAGATAACACCAGGCTGAAGGTGTCCCCTATATACCCAGCAGTTTTAGGTTTTATCAGACTAAGGGCTCATTTCCACTTACACTTTAAACCAATTTGCGATTCGGCTTTGCTCCGTGTTGGTAATTGATTCCAAAAGGTCCCTCGTTCCCACTATGAAACTGGATCTTTTCATTATCCCAGTGTAATCACTCCTTTTTTGGCACAATTGTCATCCCCATTAGTTTGCGCCATTTCAAAATAAATGTCAGTCATCATGGACTGCGCTCTGGGTGGGGAGGAAGAGAAGAGGAAGGCGAGACAGGAGGATGAAGCCAGGGAACGAGGGCGAAGCTGAGGAATGAGGCAGGAGGATGAAGAGGAGGACAATGGGTTTTTTAAAAATATAAATTGACCGAAGAATCGATACATCGGTTTAGCAACTTTGCAATATCAATGAATTGAATCTTCTATCAATTTTATTTTTCTTAAATAATCATGTGCCTGTAGGTCACACCACAAGCACAATGGCAGCACTGAAGGGGGAAATGGTGGATCTGGCAGAAACTGAGGAGGGGTGGCAAACATCCCTCTGCTATTAGTCCCTCCGCTCCAGAATGATGTGTTTTTGATCTGTCGTGCCTACTTGTTGAACACACTTCAGAATCAGTTCTTCTCAAAAGAACCACTAAGAAACTATTGTCTGGAAAAATCTGGCATTTTGTCTTCGCCTCGCTTTATCACGACAGGGATCAATCACATTGCGCCCGGAACTGGTTTCAAATGGGAACAACAGTCATTTAAACCGATCGGCAATTCGCTCTATTTCATAGGGGGAACACACTCTAGGAAAAATGCAATATCATGTGCCATTCTCTGGTGTCATGCCTAATAGCAGACAGCTAAAGAGTTGCTGTGGGTTTTGAGAATGGCCAAACGATTATTATCCTGTTGAGATCTAGGATCTAGGTTCAACATGTCCATGTGTACAGGCCCACAGCCAGAGGTTTTGAGTTCTTGTAAACTAGACAGACAGGCCAAAATAAAGCTACTTCGAGTCACTTTGGAGGTATGGTATTTCAATGATGCATGTGTCCTAAGAGTCCAAAAGCCGCACCAAAGCCACGCTCCAGTCCTAAGGACTGGAGTGCAGCTTTGGTGCAGCTTCCAGACTCTTAAGACTCGTGTATCATTGAAATACCATACCTCCAAAGTGACTCGAAGCAGATTTATTTTGGCCTGTCTGTAACAGGCCTATAATTAAGATGGCTAGCATAATGAAATAAAAAGTAAGGTGAGGCATGGTACATGTAAATACATGATTAAATAAGCTCCACGTCAGGGGTCTAATTAACAGCCAACAAAGGCCTCACTTCCCTCAGTGAACTCCCCAAAAGCATCATAGCTCTTTGGTGCATCCAATTAACCTAGAGCTGACTTAATTTGTTTATGTCCCTGTGAATTATAAGTAATTAAGCAAAAACAGAAAACAGATGGAAACTTGTTGATGTTCTTTATGCTGTTTTATCATTGATTATTTATATGTCTTTCTTATACATTTCTCCTAGTCTTTAAAATGAAAAATAAATTTTAAAAACTAGCTCCATGTCTTCCAATAGGAAATAAATACGAATGCAGGCAAAGCAAATATAACCTGAGAAAATCAGTAGTCCTTCTGTCTCTAGTCTAAGAAGGAAGTCTTGTGGAATGATTGGGATGGTTGAGACTCCATAATACTCCATCACTGAATGGCTATGGGCCTGCATGGAGACATGGTCATGGATTTTTACTAACATTTCTAGATCAAGGTGGGCAACTGCCAAAGGTTTGGAATGCCATGGTACTTGCAGAGCCATACCTTTGTTTTCACTTCCTCTACCCCCAAAATTGGAGGCTCATTAATTTGGCCATCAGTTTTGGGGTGGATGTGAGCATGAGCACTCTTAAGAAATGGCCTTGAAGACCACAAACAGATTTGCCCATTCTTGTTCCAGATAGGAAGAGTGGTTTTTACTAATGTTTCTGTAATGCTCAAGAGATGTCTAAGGTCCAAAACACGCTGCAGAAATAATCCAGTTTGATATCGCTTTAACTGCCCTTGCTCAATGCTAGGGAACTGTGGGAACCATAGTTTTGTGAGACACTTAGCCTTCTCTGTCAGAGAGCTCTGGTGCCACAATAAGCTACAATTCCCAGAATTCCCTAGCATTGATCCAGCGCAGTCAAACTGGATTATTTTTTGCAGTGTGTTTGGACCCAAGTCAACAGCACATGGTAAATTACAAAAACATTAAAGTGCAAACTCACAGACAGAACAAGCATGAGAGGCATAAGTGTCATGTGATGCTTGACTCACTTGGTTAAGTGTCATTTATTCAGTTGTTTAGCTATTGTTTCTATAGTGCTTTTCTGCTAAAAGCTACCAAGAGATGTACCACAATCAACAGAACCATAAAAACAATAGAAAGCAAAACACATTTTGAAATATCCACAGAGAAATACTATTGTAGTTTTAAAGGCCAGTTTAAAGATCTGTGTTGACATCTTTTCTTTTAAAAATTAGATTGTGGAGGAGTCAGTCATATTTCTAAAGGGAGGGAATTCCATAGTTTGGGACTGACAGAGGGAAAGACCAGTTCCCATATGTATAACGGCTTTTTGTAAAAGATTATTCTCAAAGGAGTCTGTTCTACAGATCACAATATACAGGATCATAGTGAGGCACATGGTCCCTTAGATAGCTTGTATTTAAGCTCTTTAGGGTTTTAACGGATGAAACTAATACCTTGAGTTGAGCCTAGAAAATAACTGACAACCTGTGCAGGTCTTTCAACATCATTATAATGTGAACTCTAAATCATGCAGTAGTTAATAGCCTAGCTATGTCATTTTGCAGTAGTTTAACCTAGCAATGTGATTTTGCACCAACTGAAACTCCTTGAACATTTCAGGGGTTGCCCCAAGTAGACTGCACTGAAGGAGTCTATACAGTTTGTAACCAAGGCAGAGATAACAATTACAAGAGTCTGAGTGACTCAGTAAAAGCTGCAACTTACTTGCTAAGAGTGCTTTTTTTCTGCCATTGCCCTCTGGAAATCTAGGGTCAGATCTAGCAATACTGCCAAGCATTAAAGATTATCTTTCCGAGAAGGTTTTATCCCCATTCCAGGATAGGTTGAATCCCAATTCTGACCCAGACACTGATGTCTTGTTTAGATTTAACTTCAATTTCTTCACCATCATTCAACTATTACCAAACCCAGGCACCTTTCAAAGATATCTATCTAGCAGTGCCAGCCAACTCCCTTCAAGTCTTAACAAGTTATGTCATATTAATAGCAACAAATCCATTGAGATATGAGAGGAAAACAAGAAAGGTAGAGGTTGTGAGTGAGATCAGAAACAGAGGGGGGATACAGACGGGCAGAAAGGGGTGGCCAGATGCCACCCCTTTCTGCCCCAGATGGAGACAGTGCCAACCAAATGGTGCGGCCTCTGTGCGGCTTAAAAAGAACCCGCTCCCGGCGGGGTCTTTTTCTGCCACACAAGGGGGGCATTGACAGGACCACGTGCAATGATGTTTGGGTGCCACAACATGTGGACATCATCATTGCATGCCCTGTATGGATGGGCACTCAAAACCATGGCACCCGCACGCTGGGTGCGTGCAGACGGTCAGCCCTACAAAAGCCTAAAATTGGCCCCAGATCGCAAAGTGCCGGTCTGTACTGGGCCAGAGTCCCCTTTTGCAAAGTCAGAGTACCTGGGAGACTTTTTCAGTTATTTAGCAGTGCAATTATTATTGCTAGAGTTTAGAAAGGAAGAAAATGCATATGGGACATTTCTTGAGTCTGGAGGCGAGCGAGTGATTTGATTTATTCTTTTTACCTTGCTCTATGAACATCCCAGTACAGAGTGTGGGTACACCCGATTTGGGAGTAGAATTCAGGGAATGGCAAAATGTTTCAGATGAAAGGATAATTTGAAGGAGGTCCCTAAAGACAAATAGCTTTCCTAAATTTAATCATCCATAATACAGAGCTTGGAAAAGTTATATTTTGAGAACAATTCTCAGAATTCCCCAGCCAGCATGGGCACTGGATTCCAAAGTTACTTTTTAAAACTCCTCAGAAGGAGCTTTAAGGACACGGGATGGAGGCAGGGATTATCACACACTAAATCACTGCCGAATCGCCGTCCGCCATCAGCTCGAGTCCCAGCCACACTCCACCAACAGTCAGAAGGCTTTCCGACTTCTAAAAAGTGCTGGCAGACCACAGCTTGGGCCTGGATGGGACCCGGGCTGATGGCAGCAGGCAGTTCGGCAGTGATTTAGTGTGCAATAATCTTCACCTCCACGTTCCTGGGAGGCTGGAGCCTGTTTAAAATGCTGAGCGATAAGCTCCTATATGACAGAAGTGATACCCGTACCAGGATCAACCTTTCAGTGGGCTTGAAGTGAACTATTCTATATTTTTGTGTGTTCAGAACACAGTTCATAAATTAGAAAAGAAGGGATAAAGAGAGAAAAAAGAAATGCTTTCTAATGTAGTCACAGCATTACTCTTCTATTACAGAGGGCCTTTGCTCGGGTTTGGTTCCAAGATACCAAATTCAGTGGTTGTACTAGTCCCATTATATACAATGGCATAGTAAAATTTTGTCCCTTATACAAAATGGCAAGGATTACTTTTTTGAATTTTTATTTTTATTTTATTGGAATCTTTTCAAGCAGTGGATGGTTGAATTCATGGATACAGAATCCATTGATACGGAGGGCATGCTGTACTCATGTACAGAGTACCAAGAGTGTCAGGCATTGTACAGAATATAAATATCACACAAAAAGATAGCTACATACATAGCATGCACACAAACGTTTACACGCACGCACACAGGTAATAGCACACAAGAATGTCTCCCAAAATTGTTGAAACTGTTATTAAATTTTCTGTTCCTAATATTAGTATTTCTGCTATTAATATCTGTGTTAATAGTACACAGACTCGTTTTTGTCTTACCATGGTCAAACAAACAGTGAAGATTTTCTTAGCACTAAGCTGTAATGTTCCCAGGATTGTGTCCAGCACTCTGTAACAGATGTGTATACACTGATAATGTGTACGTTCATGTAAAATTGATATGAATGCATTTCAGTGTGATGGTCACATGTGTCTATTACATGGTGTCCCTCATTTACTTGGACACTTTTGAAATACATTAATAATATTTTTAGTATATGAAAAAAGTAGTAATATTTATAACTATGGCTACTCATGCATGCATTCCCTTTTTACTATGTAATTTATTTATTTATATGTTGCACCTATATCCTGCCTTTCTTCCAAAATGGGATCAAACGCCGCTTACAGTAATTTTAAAAAGATCCACTTAAGACATTAATTTACAAAAGCATGTCCTACAAATTATTACAAAAACAATGATTACAAAAATAATATTTTAACATGAAAAGTTCAGGATCCCTTATTTTCTTTCCAATTTAGATAATTCCTTTGGCATGAAATGCAGTTTATTTTATGACTGTACTGAATAAGGAAAAGAAGCTTCAATTGGAGAAATTGATATAACAGGGTTTTTCATCTGGGAGAGCCGGGAGTAATTGAAAATTTGGTATCTGTATTTGTCTCACTTTTTAAAACCAGAAGATATGAGATTATCACACCCGGAAATCCCGCTGAGATAGACATGGGGTTGAAAAGTCAAAACCAGGTGTTATTGCACACAGCCGCGGCTGGGTAGGTACAACCCATATGCAGCCCGGACCCCAGCCACACATATTGTGCAGGAACTTGCTGGTTTTGCGGCTGGGGTCCAGGCTGCATATAGGCTGCACTTGCCTGGCCACAGCTGTGTGCGATAACACCCAGTTTTGACTTTTCAATCCCACATCTATCCCAGTGGGATTTCCAGGTGCGATAATCTCCACTAACTGGTTCTTGTTTACTTCCTGGTTTAAAGACCTCTGCTGGACCTAAAACATCTGGTTTATTCCTGGTTTTTAAAAGATCTCTCTTGGGCCTAAAATAACCTCCTGGGGGATAGAAATACAGTGAAACTGGAGGTGTGGGGAACATTTTTATAATGAAAAAGTTTGAGGGTAGGGGTAAGCAGTGGCAGAAACCCTTAGGTCTCTCCATGAGTTTAATGGAGGAGTAGAGGTTTCAACCCCAACGTTTTCCAGGTCCTAATCTGATACTGTAATCACGGCTATGAACTACATTACATTGATTTTCTTATGTGTTGATGCCATAGTTCTAAAAAAAATGATGCAACCGATTTTTTAAATCCATAGAAGAAGTATAAATCATCTATTTGGAATAAGTAATAGCAGGGCTTCTATCTCATGAAAGTATTTTTTCTTTCTTTCTTTCTGGAGTACTGTAGTCCTAAGGGTGGTGGAAGAATTTCTGCAGCACTGGGGAAAAGGTATCAGGAAGTCCAGATGCAGAAAAATTCTTACTATGCTATGTGAATGGATGTGTGTGCGCACATGCGCATTGGTGCATGCAGAAGCATAAAACCAGTTACTTTTAAGTCACTACTTTAAAACTTCCTGCACTGCAGTTTTCACAAACCTAGAGTTATAGTCTTTAGATATCTGGTGAGCACATTGCTACCATCCCAGGAACCTGAAAAGGTTACTTCTGTAATTCCCAGAATCCCCCTTCCTATCCTGAATTGTAGTCTTAAAAATAACATTTTTTAGGCTCTTACCACCACTCCACAGTTTCTCTTTGAATGTCACTTTACTTTGCTATGCTGTCTTGCTGCAGCCCATGGTATCTCTCAGTGGATGGGCTACCTTTGAAAAATTCATCCTCCTGCTAAGGAATATTGAAGACCTTTGTCAATGCCTGATGCAATAGGTGCTTCCATCTGGAACTTTTTTTGCATTCTGTGGTTGTCTCCCCAGAAGTCTTAGAAGCCATCTATTCACTTGGCTTTTGGCACAAGCAACCCAGAAAAGCCCAGATGTCTCACTTTATTTTAATGTTTATAGCAGATAGCAGATCCCCCAAATCTAAACACTCATGAACCAAGTCTGTCTCTGCTCTGCTGCGGTCTCAGTATTAGTGCAGGAGGTGTGTGGCTGAGATGAAACAGCCTAAAAATTCTGCCCTAGCTGCACCCACCTAACATGAACCGAGTCATTAAATGCAGGAGCATGCTTCCTGTGTTTTCCTGTGGGGAATATTACATGGATTTATGTCCTCTGCAGTGTTCCTTTCAAGCTGTTAATAATCGCACCATCCATAGAGTAGCAACAACTGCTCTAGGGCTGCTTCAAATAAAGGCCACTATAAACACTGTAGTTTGGGCAGCATCCTATTGTGTTCTATGCTGTAGTGGCAGGCTTATGTTGCCTCTGCATTCTGTTAAGTGCTAATTCCTGTTTCTTCCCTATTTTTACTCCTCCCGCAGAGTGATTGTATATGATAAGTATCTGAAAAGAAATGCCCCTTGTAGCAGAATGGTGCCACTTTCAAGGGAAAGTTGTTTTCCTTATTGCTCACATACTGACAGGGTGGAATCTGATATGCATCCATGGGAAATATTATGCTAATTTCAGTAATTCACCTGGAGTTATATCATGATTTATCCTATGGGAGTGTGCTTTTGCATGATAAGTCACAATAGAACACAGGTTCTTAACCGTTTTTGTACTTGCAAAAAAAAATTTTTGTGTGTTTTTGGACACCTTTGGCAGTCTGCTGAAGCCTATGGGCCCCTTCTCAGAATAGCAGCAGGTTGGTAGGTTTCATTGCCTTCCCTAGCAGCAGGTCTAATAACTATAGTAATTTCAAAGTAATGATGAGTTTAAACAACATTTTGAGCTACCTGCAACAACTGTAATGTGAAATGAACATATCTGTGATTTCTATTGGTGGCAAAGATACAGGTGCTGCTATTACTACTGTGGTTTGTTGCCTGCATTCATAATGGAAAGACATGCTAAACTTCACATGGAGAGATTAGGGAAGATAAAAATGTAATTTTTCCTGATCCTGGTTCACAAACGTCTTGAAATCTGTAACTTGGAGATTAAGAACCCCTGCCATAGAAGAATGGTGGGGGAACATCATCTTCTTTTTCTGGGAGTGGTGGATTTGCAGGCAGCAGAATTAAGAAATTCACTGTTAATGAGAACAGGGCAAGAACTATAGTGTATGTGTATCAATGATACTGGGGTTGGAATACTGGGTTGGATCTACACTAAGATAGTTGCATTTAGTTCCCATTGAAACCAATGAGGAAAATCAGTCATGACTAACTTCCATTAGTTCCAATGAAACCTAAGCACTACTAACTTAGGCCTGGTACAGACTGGTGCTTTGTGCAGGCCTGGGACTGTTTTTATGGCTCTGTAGGGCTGGGCGTCCATACACACACAGCCCTGCTTTCAGTGCCCATGCACCATCTTGCCACGCACCCATCCACACGCAGGCATCCGAGCGCCCAAACAGCACTTGCCAGAGGCGTTGTCATCATGGCACACGAGCACCATCATGACATCCTTTAAAAGAAGCCACCTAGAGCAGGTTCTTTTTAGGGAGTACGTCAGCGCCATGCCGTGTGGCTGGCGCGGCACCAACGAGGGGCAAAAACAGGTGGCATGGAGCTGCCCATCTGTATCCCCTCTTTATCCAGGTCCAGTCCTATGGGGAAGCCTGACTAAGAGCCTGAGCTAAAAACTAAAAAGCTCCTGATTCAACTATCACTACTGCCACTCATCCATTATTTAGCCTGAGGGAAGCCACTTGTAAGCTTTAGCCCCATATCTGTAATAATCTATAATATGGACATAAAGGCACTGACTTACCTAGAGAGCACTTGTTAAGGTGAGAGAATGCATGTGAAATATTTAGAAGTGTTAGCTATGTAACTATGCAAATGTAACCATCAGGAGGGTTTGTTAGTTTGGGAATGAACCTACTGAGAAGACATCACAGAGTGATCATCTGCCCATTGCCACCATGACCATACTTTGTTTCCCAGCCCTTTCTCCTTCCCTTTTCCTCCCCTCTACTTCTTTTGCTTTTAACATGCAAGACCTCCTCTTAATGAAACACTTTCTTCCTGGCTGTCTTAAAGCCTGGAGGGGACTCCTTCACACTGAGGGAGTTGAAGAGTCTGCCTGTGGAGAACTTTGCCCAATCCGAAACAGAAGCACTCCTGGGGAAAGAGAGGAGGCCGAGCCTGGAGACTGCAGCAGATCCTGAAGTACACCACCTAACCTCAGTGCCCGAGCTGCCTCCCCTCGGGCCTCGAGAGCCACACCATGCCAGGTGTTTAGGCCAGCTCCAGCCAAGGGGCAGATTCCATAGCCTCCGCAAGGTCTCCTCCTTGGAGAATTTGGAGGCCACAAGCTCTGAGTTCCAGAGAAAATTCAGGGAAAGAAGGGCAAACTCAGGTAGGGGGGAAAACATATACAGTATTGACAACTCTGTGCCATTGGACTGGTGCTGACTGTGCTCTCTTCTTTGCATGTTAAACAGAGACATGCATTGCCCCTTCCTATATTAAATAAACTGGTGATAGCACGATTTTGCCTGTATGTATGGTAATAACATCCAACTATGTCTTTCTTAGTGTTTTGAAGGCCCAGGAAACTCCTGTACAATTTTGACTGCCCACTAACACAATGGTCAATATTCCTATCAGGAACACCTTCAATTTTTAGCTAATGTGAATTGATGCTAGGTAGACCATAATGCTAAATGCAGGAACCTGTGCAGCAAACTTGTTCAGTTGCTCCTTCCTACAGCCCATGCCACACTCTCTACCAATTGTTGGAAATATATGGTCTTCCATTAATGGCTGGAGTTCAGATCCCATTGGCTGTGCTGGCTAGACCTGATGGGACTTGTAGTTGAGGTGTTCTCTGACCATCAAGGGGTTTGCATTTCACGTTTATGAAGGAGAAGAAGGGAAGAACGAGAGAGAAAGAACATTCATCTTTGTGGAGGGAACTGAACAATAGGAAGCACCCTGGTAAACAGCACCCCTGGCACCTGGGTATAAGACCTAGACAGCAGATTAAGCAGACAAACTGATCATCTTTTTCTCCACAATGGAGGGATATATTGTATTTATATCTTAATTATTTGGAAATATGCAGCTAGACATGCAAATTAGCACATGCAAATTTTATGTGATTCCACCTTGTTTTTTGGGGGAGATACAGTTCCTTTCGTTGATGCAGTTTGCCTTCATAGCCTGTTATGCCATTCTGGCTCACACAGCAAACTTTTTAAAACATGGATGAAACTAACAGAAAAGCAGTAAACTTTATTGTTCAAGTGGAGGTAAAGATTTAGGAAGAAAAATCTGAAGAAGTTCATAGGAGTAGTCAAAGCCTGGAAGTAACTAGTTGCAAGTAAAGGAGTTACCATTAATTCTCTTCTATAGTAAGTGAGGAATAGGTAAGTTACATTTTTTAAAATTAAATTTTATTAGTTTAGTAAGTTACATGTTGCCTGTAGAGTAATGGTGGTATAATGAGTCCTTTTCCACTGTATTTGTAACTGTTTGGTTACTTTTATAATTGCAAGTGGGATAGCTTCACTGTTTTGACCAGTGAATTACAACTTTCTGATTTTTAAAACTAAATAATTAATTTTGAATAATGAGTAAGCAAGGAGTTACATTTCAAGAATAGCCATTAAAATAATAACTAGCTACTATTTGCTGCATTTGAACTGTAACTGATTACCATAGTTTTAAAATACAACTTTGAAAACCCTGGCAGTGATTTGACAAATCTCTAGGATATTCTGGACCACAAATATTTCAAAGCTTTGGCAATCCCTTAGGAAAGCCTTAAATAATAACACTAAGAGGAGTAAGAAGAAGAAGAAGAAGGATTTATTTATAGCCCGTTCAATCACAAGGAATCAGGGCGGGTTACAAGAATAAAGAAAATACAAATAACGAAGCAATTCACAATAGCAATAAATAAAATTAAAGACCTATTTGTTTTCTGTGATTTTTTGTTAAGATTTATTTTATTGGGCTCCTGTTGCTTTTGCTATAATTACTTTTGGGTTTTTTTAGTATCTTTCTGAATTTGATATTTTTGGATGTTATTGCTATTGTAGTTTTCTAATGTTTTAACTTGATTGTTGCTGGGATTTTCTTTTGGAAGCTACCTTGCCAGGGATTTTTTATCCTAAAAGGCAGCCTACAAATCTATTTGGTTGTAGTAGTTGTTGTGTGCCTTCTGTGTGTTTCTGATTTATGATGACTCTAATTCAACCCTGTCATGGGGTTTTCTTGGCAAGGTGTTCAGAAGGGGATTGCCATTGCCATCCTCTGAGGCTGAGAGAGTGTGATTTACCCAAGGTCACCCGGTGGGCTTCCACAGTTGAGTGAGGATTCAAATCCTGGTCTCCAGAATTCTAATCTAACATGGAAATCAATGCACCATGCCGGCTCTTTTGCAAATCTACTATATTAAATTAAATTAATAATATTCACCTCAGGTGACCATGAGGTATTGGGTTATTTTACTGTATATTATTAATGTGAAGCACTGCTTTTTCCAAAGTATCACAATCCCACAGAATGCAATGGGTGTCCCTTATCTCAAAATGCATTTCCTATAAATACCACTAAATTGAAATCTGGACTCACTACTCTTCTGTTGTCCTGGCCCCTTTGCAGTAGAAAGTAGGCTACTCTAACTCCCTACACATGTGGGATACTAGATACAGACAGCAAATCAATTGCTGATTATTATTTTATTTTTTGTGACAACTTAACTAGATAACTTTTCATTGACTTTTCCTGCCAGAAGCTTCCCATGTCAAGACCAGCCAGAATTCCACATCGGACTCAGACCTCATGAAGTATAGGACGATCAGTCAGATTCCACAGTTCACCCTCAACTTTGTGGAGTTCAATCTAGAGAAACACCGCTCAGGCTCCACCACAGAGATTGAGATCATTGCACCCCACAAAGTGACGGAGCGCACCCAGAACGTAACGGAAAAGGTCACTCAGGTACGTGGATCATCTGGTTACCTCAAGCTTAGAATGCAGAAGTCAACGATGGATACCAAAAGTCATCATACTCATTCTAGGAGTTGTAGTCAAAAAGGACAAATTTTCCATGTTCTGCCAGACTGGGATAGGAGTGAGGGGGGAAAAATCAATATATAACAAGAAACAGTAGATCTGGCATATCATTAATCACTTGAGATATTAATATATTTAGTATATTAGTTAAATGACTGTGTAAGAACATAGGAGGGGAGCATCTCCTCCTTTCCTTTATGTAGATTTTTGGAGAGGTGCTTTAGCCTAATTTTTGTAACTGTGATACTGTTTATATGCGTGTGGTCAATTGTGACATATATGTGGTCTTTATTTATGTACTGTTTTGTGTTAGAATTCTGAGATAGTAATTAGTTTTTGTTTAATTTGTAAACTAAAAATACTAATCAAATAAATATTTTAGGTGTTTTTTAAAAAGGAGGACAGTAGCCCATGACCTGTGACCAGTCTTTGTTTGTTTTGTTTCTTTTTTGTTTTAACCAAGTTCTTAATTGATCCAATTCAGTCATATGTGAAAATGACAAAAGATAAAGAGAGAGAAAAGAAAAGGGAAGGGAAGAAAAACAGTAGGAAATAAACATAACTTAAGAAGTCAAACTAAGATCTAAAATAATTGATTTTTTTATAATTAACCACTGGAGAGACAATAGCAGGATTGGATTAATTTAAATCAGAAGTCAGAAATATTACGGGAAACAATGTCTTACAAAATCAGATATATGATGGGAAGTACAGAATTTGGGATATGTAGTAAATAAGAGATGGGTAAAAGGAAACTGAAATGAAATGGTAACACTAATAGCAATGAAGTGAAAAATGTACAAATTACTGTTTAATAATTATTATTTTATGTGTCTTTTTATGTCTCTCATTATTATTTTATGTCTCTCATATAAAATAAAGATGGATCAGCAACTGTAAAAAAGGGGAGCATGATGGCCCAGATAGTAGTTTAATGGTTCCACCCTGCTAAAGTTAAACAGATATATATTTAGTTGTCCGTAGAAGTAGTGTATCCCTGTGCAGCAAATGCAATGTATGTTGGTCAGGTCCAGACTAAATCCAGGCTTCTCCTGCTTTGGGGCTTCCTGTAGCATCTCAGTGGCCAGTGCTGGAAATTGGACACTAGACTAAATAGACTGGAAGGATCTATCCTTATATTCTTTTAATAATTGTGGCCTGGTGGATGTTTCAACCCACTGGACTTCATCAGGTGAGACTCCTTCCATACTGCCCTCTCAAACTCTTTGAAGCAAAGAGTGTAATCTTTGTGGCTTCCTCGGTGCATTGGCTTAGACCTCACATCTGTTGGTGCCAGAGAGCAGAGAGGACATGATCAGTTGCCATATAGGAACTGCTGCTGCTAGGCAACAGGATTGATGCCTGATCAGTAGCGACACCAGCTTGTCAATAGTGGGTCATTAGCTGGCTGGAGATGACAGAATTGGATCTGACAGGTCATGGCTGGAGGCTGGACAGAAAGGGCAGAGTCTATGAGCGCTCTGCTGTCGTGGATCAGTCATCATGCCAGTAAACATTGACCATTAATTCTGCAGGCTACAAAGGTTCTAGGAGGAGGCCTCAAGATCCTGTACCTTTTACCCAGTGTGCAATGGAATCCAACGTGCAGTGCATCATGATAAACCTAGAGGTGACCACCATCCCTCCCTCTACACTGAGACATCATGTGAAAACTCCAAAGCTTTTTCTTTTCCTTTCCTTTCCTTTCCTTTCCTTTCCTTTCCTTTCCTTTCCTTTCCTTCCCTTCCCTTCCCTTTCCCTTTCCCTTCCCTTCCCTTCCCTTTCCTTCCTTCCTTCCTTCCTTCCTTCCTTCCTTCCTTCCTTATATATTTTTTCTTTTTTTTCTTTTTGCACAAATCTCTCTTTTTTGTTTTTGTTTTTGTATCACAATGCCCAGATGCCCCTAACCAGAATGACTAGTGGCTATATCAGCTAGAAGATTCTAGGTGCTTTTATCCAAAAAGTAACTTTCCCAAGTTCTGCGGCATTCTGCCCTTTCTAATCAGCAAGGAGCAAAGACAAAAATGAAAAGAAGGGAAACTGCATGGGGAATCCACAATTTTACAGATGGCACAGTTTGACACCACTTTAACTGCCATGGCTCAATGCTGTGGAATTCTGGGATTTGTAAGTTTGTGAGATATTTAGCTTTCTCTTTCAGAGAGCTCTGGTGCCACAACAAACTACAAATCCCAGGATTCTCTGGCAACACTGGCTAGAGCATTCAGTTCAGCAACATCTGGAGGGCCACACTTTGCCTATCCTCTTCTAGAAGAAGGGAAACAAGAGCACAGGAGACATCAGCCACAGCAAAGGCCAAAAAAGTGTGATTTTATGTCCTCTGTTGCAATTGGTCTCCTATTTTTTGCACTTCGTCTCCTATATGTTGCCATTAAAAGATGCTTTCTAGAACACCGCCTTAACATCTATGTGTAAAACACACTTAACTATTAAATGAATTAAAAAATCAAAAAGTTTGTAGATCTACTTATGAGTCTCGCTTACAAAATGCATATGCACTCCCTCCTCCCCATTCCAGTGTAACAATGTTTTCCCCCAAATTTATTCTTTTGCGAAGGAAAGGAGTTACACTGGATCCAATTGGACTTTGAGATTTAGGATGATGTGGGGAAAAGAAGTCAATATTCTAGTACTAAAGGCGTCTCCAAAAATATTACAAACTTCATCGCCCCCTCCCACATGTCAGGAACAGTGCATTGCAAGTATTCCTGAGTGTGATCACAGTTCTTTCCCACCACTCTGGGGAGTGATGTAAGCAATCCAATGTCTAGGCTTGGGAGCACTACATCACTCCCCTCTCCCCTCCCTGAGTCTGGCTCCCTTCCTCACACAGGCAGCACTTACTTTCATCACAGAGATAGAAATGAGTCTGAAACTCAAGCTGAAACCGGTGAGTGATGGGAGAAGAGGGTTTGGAGAAGTGCAGGATTGGGGGGAGGGGGGTAAATGGTTTAAGTTTCACCTTTTCCTCTGATAGGATAAACAATGCTACAGAAAAGGGGAGACGAGTCTTTTAAAAGCCCTGGAATGGAAATGGGTTACAAGGTTGGTTTTTCAGAACTGAGCTTTCTTCATTCTCTATACCATCCTCCTTGCTTGTCAACCTTCCTCTGCTGGGTTCCTTCTGTGGATCGGGTAAGGAGTTGTCGTGATATGCCAGAGCTCAGCTAGGCATTGGAAGATGGTCGAGAATTCAGTGCTGCTGTCTTTATGAGGTGCTGTGAGACCCATGTGCTTTCTTTTTCTTTTTTCAAGAGAGGTGTTGTGGCTGATCTTCAGTAAACTCTGAGCACCATTTGCCAAACTCACATTTGCATGATTCAGTGCTGCGTCCACCATTTTTTTCTGTGCGGCATGCCTATCAATTTTGTCTCCATTTTTAGCCATGCAAACCAAGACTTTGCATGGGCAAAGCAATATCGGGCACATTCTTCCAATTGTATCTGCTTGCAGGGTCTTGTAATTGTTTGATACATTTTGATAGTACTGTGCGGTGAACCAAATTTTGAAAAAGGCTATTGCAAATAAATGGTGCATCATTCAGAAAAGAGACAGCTTGGAGCACTTATTTTCTAGATCATTCGAAATTGCTTATTCTTGTCAATAGTCTGTCCAGTCTCATAGTGTAGAAAATGTAAAAAGAAGTTGCCTCTGGCTAACTCCAAAAAGAAGAAGACTTCTTCAGAAGAGAATAAAAATGCAGATCAAGGTGCTCTGTCCATTATTTTGAGTGGTAAAGATAAGAGAATGGAGGAAGAATTATGTTCTATATAGCATTTGATGTGATCGCAAGGATGAATTGTGGTATGGAGATCAGGATTTAGCCTTTTAAGTTACGCTTTGCCGTCCTCCAAAATGCCTTGTTTTGTTTCAGGATCTCAGTCATGAATTTTGTCTCAGTTGTCTCTTTCATTTGTCAGTTGTCAATGTGCTGTATTTATAGGGAAGCAATCCACTTAAGCAAAAGTGTGTTGACTTTGCTTTTCTTAGCAAAAATCTCCTAGAGCAGTGCTTCTCAGGCTATCTGATATTGGGGGCAGCAATTTTTTTTCTAATGTGCCAGGGACTGGTACCATATATGTGTTTATCGGCTATAACTATTTCTTTCTTTCCATGGGTTGGTAGCCAATAGCTCACAGATCAACACTAGTGAAGGGACCACTACTTTGAGAGGCACTGTCATAGACACCCCCTCCATTCCGGTCTTCCAGACTGTGGATTGTTATCTGGTTATATTCAAGAGCTGAAGTTGATTTCTTGAGCAAAAATTATCATTATATATATGGCGGGAGGGATCTGTATAGATGTGTGCTTTGAGTTGGTACTGGAGATCTTAAGCTTTTTGCCATTAATGTCTAGCAATTATGAAAGAAAGGAGGACCTGCAAGGAAAGATAGAGATTCATTGGCTTTCTGGAAAGACTGGACAGCTTTGTGGTTTTTGATCGAACATAATGATGACAGGTAGCCCAGAGGCACATAGAAGGTGGATAGGTGGAGAACACAAAAGTAGACGTTTTGTTTCAAATCTGTCCCAAGAAGGTGTGTCTGTATACCTTGTTGTGCCTGGACTATGAAAGAAAGTAGGGAAGGGGGGAAAACTTTGATGGAAAATATTAGTGATGAAAAAAGTTAATGATGAAAAAAGATGAGGCAATCTGGGTGCGTCAATTTCCTTTGTGTTTATGTGCATCTAAGAAGGACTGGGTGCCAGAAGTAAAGAGTTATTAAAAAGTAAAGAAAAGCTATTCGTGAAGTGATAAGTTATGAAAATATTGCAGATTAGAATGTTGTGTTACATTGCTTCAGAGTGTTTGCTTATTGCTGGAAATCTTGAACATGTCTGTTTCTAATAGCTGACATAGTAGTCAGTGAAGAGCACAGGATTTTTTTTAAGGAAATCATTTTCATGGTTAATGTGAAGGTAGAAAAATGTATGTCTTATGGCTGGCTGGCAGTCATTTTTGTGCACTTTGTGCGGAAACTGAGACAGTTTGTTTGTTTCATGGGAGGGATTCTCTCCCTTTTTTCTTACAACTAACATCCGAAGCCGAAGAATGTCATGGAGAAGTGGCTTCCTGATCCATTTTCACCTTGCACCATTTTTCTGCTGAAAATCACTTCTCATGTTACTTTTATCCCAATGGGTAAAGGATTAAGAGGCCCCTTCCCTGCTGTACTGATCTTCCCCATCAAATGCAGTGGCTATATTGTATAAAACACATAACACACACACTATGGGATCACATATAACTACTTTGATCACAATCTCAAGAAGATCATTTTTAAAACAGGAAAAGGTTTCCAAAGAAAGAGAGCAGTGCCTCTTAAAAAGAACCATAGCCACAATTAAATAGCATTGCTTTCATTTTATTGATTTGATTCACATATTAAATAATTTAAATAATTTATGGTTAGCATTACAGTGAGTCATCACCATCAAGTATACCAGAGTAGATAGTAAGTAAAAGTATATTTATTGGACTAGCTTAAATTAGTGTAGTTATGGTATAGCAGTACTGTGCTAATTATCAAGCCTCACATAATGTTCGTGGAAGTAGCAATATAAGTAGATGTACACATCTTCTGTGCCATGGAGCTGAATCAATAAAGGAATGAGGCAAGCCTCATAAGATTTGCATCCTAAGGAATTATCTGACTTGGAAACTTTATGTAGAAAAGCATGATATAAATTCAAGTAATGAAAACAAACAAACCAGTTACATTCGATTAACTTCTATAGTTTCAGAATGTCTACAGTCTAAGTGAGGTTGTTCGTAGTCTTAGTTTTCCGTGTTTTTTACAGGGTTTGGGACAATAATACTTTGGACTGATTGATAAAAACAGGATATAGATCACCAAAGTGTTATATAAACTGAAAAGCATAATACCTCTGACCTAACATGTTAATCTAATACTTTTGCCTTATGCTGGCCTTGTGCTGTATTAATAATAATAATAATAATAATAATAATAATAATAATAATAATATACTTTTACCTACTTCATATGTCCTGCCAGATTCTAACTGCTAGGGCTTTGTCAACCTTGTTAGATCTCACCATCTGAAGGGAAAATTCGACAGACTTCACAATCTGATAGGAACTCCTCTTTGAAAGTAATCACAAAAAAGATACATATGATATAGGTCAGTAACTGATGTCTATTTGATTGATGAAAAATTCGTGCAAATTTGATGACCAAAACTTGGAAAATAGTTAATTCATCTTTTTGATGTAATATGTGTTGTGCAGAAAGTCACTTACAGCCTGACAAGCAGAAAGATTACAGCTTTGTAGGGTGTGTGTGTGTGTGTGTGTGTGTGTAGTGTTTTTGTGCTGCTGCAACATGTGTGGGGTTAGGAGCCCACTAGACCCTGAATCACAAACAGTATTGCACAGACTGAAATGGAGTGCAAATAGAGAAAAACCAGACTGGTTTGCAATACTCTCTCCCAGACAACCCACTTTCTAATTGTCTGGGCTACAGACACCACATGCCAAAATATGGGTCAAGAGAACAAGCACTGCCCTACCTAAGATACCCTTTTATGAGGGAACATAAAAAGGAAGGGGACTTCTTTTTGTCACCAACAGGTGTATCAACGAAAACATCTATGCTTGTGATATATAGCAACCATGAATCAATTCCCCCTTGCTCCTCTGGCATTCTTTTGGGGAAAGACCTTGTGTCACATTCATAACTTGCACACAACCTAGCTTTGCCACTAAGGGTTGACAAAACAGGAGGTAAAAACGTTATTCTTGCATGAAGCTATAGCATCTCTGAGATTCTCCTTCCATACCCTGCATCACAGTATACCTGTGTAGATGTTGCTGGATCGAACAAAAGTTTGGAGTCTCCTGATCTGAGCTTAACAGCCTTCTTGCCACTGTGCAGATGCTTATGAAACCCTTTCATGGATCATAGAAGTCAGCACCTTCTGTAAAGGTGGACACAAAACAATATTCTGCAAGACCCAGAAAATTCTCTTGTCACCTGTGTAGCCCGGTATCAAAAATCAGAGACAGAAAATGTGCCTTCATATTATTATTATTATTTTTCTACCAGTGTCTTTCTAGTGTGCATTAGTGAAATAGTTAATGTTCTCTGCATCTGTCTCTATGACATACTATCATCTACATTCTCAGGAACTGCAACTATCCTAGGTCATAAGACAAATTTCACTAAAATCAGCCTTTTAGTTTGGGGATGTTGATTGCCTCCTTGGATCTGTTCTCCAGCCTCCCAGACCTTTGTCAAAAAGCGGGGAGTGGGATCTCTAGAGATCACTTCATTTCTATTTGTTATGGCACTGGTGCACTCAGCCTTCTCACTGCCTCTTGGAAAAATTGGATTGCAGTCACTTTTTCCTACTCCCTGAGCCCTCCCTCAAGAGCCACGTAATTGGCTTCTTGTCTTTTGATTGGTGCTTTCCTCTCATTCCAGGAACCAGTGATTGATTAGTTTTGATTAATCTCCACCAAGCTCCCAAATGCCCTTTGCAGTCCAATGTCTTCTGCCTATGTTTGTTTGAGAGTGTGTGTGTGCGTGCGCGTGTGTGCGCGCGTGCACACATGCGCATGTGCTGAAACAGAAAGAGGGAGAAAGAGAGGCCATCTCATTTTCATATACAAAATATGAGCATGACCTGGACAGTAGGACTAATCTAGGGAGAAGAGCTCTTTTATACTTGTTATAAACCAGCTTTTCCAACTTGAGACATCTTCCAGATATTCTGGCTATAGCTCCATTACCTCCAGATAGGCTGGGTATTGACTTACTGGTTAGAGCAGGCCTGCACAACATACAGCCTAGGTGCCGCATGCAGCCCGCCAAAGGATTTTGGGCAGCCCATGAGGATTTGGAACAACTTCAAGACTCCCCTGCCACTCAGTCTTCTTCAGAAGTGAGGACTGGCCGATGAGGAGGAAGGGTGAATGCTCACCTCTGAAGGCTCGTCCATCACTGGGCATTTCCTCAATGAGAAGGCCAGATGGTGGAGAAAGAAGAGGGGTGAATGGTTACCACTGAAGGCTTTGCCACCACTGGGCTTTCCTCCAAGGAGAAGGCTGAGCAATGGAGGAGGAAGAGGGATGAACACTTGCCTTGCAAGGCTCCTCCACCACTCAGTTTTCTCCTAAGAAAAGGAGGAGGACAACAGAATTACTTTTCAATAGATTTAAATAATAATAATAATAATAATAATAATAATAATAATAATAATTTTTATATGGCCCAAAGAAGTTTTACTTATTTTAATTTTGGCCCCTACCTACTGCCATGTTGTGCAGGTCTGGGTTAGAGAATAATGGGAACTGTAATCCAACACATCTAAATTACAGTTCTCTTTCATGCATCTCAGTCTGCTCAGTCACTGACCACACTGGCAGAGAATGATGGGAGTTGTTGTCTCATACGTCTGGAGAGATCCAGTTTTGAAAAGGTTGATACATCATCTAAGTGTAAGTTTAGTGGTGGTGGTGCTCTCCTGCTGCTGGTGGTGGTTCAGCATCTGGACTGGTGCAACCTATTCTTTCTTAGCAAAAATCACAGGCTTTGCCACTCAGCACCCACAGTTTTAAACATGGTCCTTGTGGCAATGCAAAAAAGTTTCTCTGGTCCTATTGGCCTGGTCCTGTTGCTCTTAGTGTTACCATTCCTCCACTCTTCCTCTTTTCTGCCCACTTCTGGCTTGCACAACATGCACAACAAATTGGTTTGTTGTTTGTTCGGCACACTTTGGTATGCTGGCGCAACACTACCAGTTATGTCTGTGGCTTTTTGAACTGACAACACTTAGGTTTTTGTACACCACATCATAGAACTAAGCCATCTGTATTAAGAGAACAAAACCTACCTAGCATTAATTGTTGATGTCACTGTGTTGTTTTTTTCCTGTCATGGATTAATTAATCAACTGCAATTTAGCAGAACATCTTTCTTATACATCAGTACAGTACAATATTTCTGTGCTGATCAGCTGCTTTGGCATTTTGAGCAAGTGGTTTGGATGTTGTCACAAAATGCTCAGTTTGGCCTCTTTATAATGTCATAAAATATCCACTTCCAAAAGAGAAAATTGGTAAGGCTGTTGTTCTTGTTATCATTAGCATTATCTTTTGCTGATGTTATTGTTGTTTTTGTTATTTCTGCCAAGCTAGTGACAGTGGTGAAGAATGTTGGGAGCTGTAGTCCAACACCAGCTGAAGGGCCACATGATTCCCATACCAGGAGTAGAGGAGAAGTAGTTTGCTCAAAACATTGGATAGAAGGCAAATGAAAAGTCTGACTTCCAGCCCATTTTTCTGTTCCAACATATTTTACAGGAAGAAAACTGATGAAGCCATAAGTATCTTGGCCAAAAAACTGAGACCAAGGCAGAGGCTGTATCTGAGGCCCAGATACCAGATACTGATATGCTGAAATAAGCATTTGACTACATTAAGCAGCAGGCTTAAAGCAAATTGAAATAATTATTTACTCTTATGCATATCTTGAGGAACATCATTGCTGAACAATGTTCTGATAGCCACTAATGTAAATGGATCTCAAGAGTATTAAATAAAACTGTGGGTGGCAAGAGATTTATCAGCAGCTATTGGCCTAATTTAGAAAAACTTCTCTTTGAGTTGCAATGATAGAACGTACTTCAAAGGTTGTCTAGTCCAACCTTGCCAGTGCATAAAACAGCATCCATGATAGTCATTTGGTCAGCATTACAGATGTGTCTCATTCATCCACTTCCCTGGGATTTTCGGGGTTCTCCTGACCTTTGAGGTATAAGAGATTACTCATTAAGCCTTTAAAATAAATTGAAAGCAAGCATCCTTTATGAATCCATTTGAGACCAATGTATGACTCACTAGCCCAGTGTATGACTCACTAGCTCAGCTGTAGTTAATACTTTAAAGACATCTCCATGAAAAAAAAAATTTAAAATTACAGCTGGTATGGTGAGTGAGTGGGGATTTGCAAAAAGTCTGTGAAGTTTCCTTTTGAGCTCTTTGAAATTTAGCTCTTCCTCCCAGACACTCATAGGGCCCATACAGAAAAGCCAAAATAAAGCTGCTTCAGGACACTTTGGAGATGTGTTCTTTAAATAATGCATGCTTCCTAAGAGGCCAGAAGCCACATCAAAGCCACGCTCCAGTCCTAAGGACTGGACCACAGATTTGGCACAGCTTCTGGCCTCTTAGGATACAAGCATAATTTAAAGAGCAGACTTCCAAAGTGATCTGAAGCAGCTTTATTTTGGCTTGTCTGTACGGACCCATAGTCAATGGATAAAGTTCATGGATCATTATTCTGGCAGGGAAGATGTAACGTTCTGCACTAACAAGCAGACCTGTACTATAGGAATCTGTGCTGTCCTAGATATGAACAGTTATTATACAAGAGGCTTAAATTCACTTTCCTTTAGATGGTATCCTATTTGAAATAAATGTTGGCTGGCCTTGTGCGGAATTTAGAGGGAACTTGACTTTTCTTGGAGGGTTGAGCCATACCAATTTTTTGCTTTCCTTGCCTTGTTTATAGATAGGCCCTTTCTACAAACACCTTTCTCCAGATCTGTTCACTCCACCACCTTCTTCCCCTACACTGTCTGAGCCCTCAGCCCTAGGCCTGGAGGTGTCTTCAACAATAGAAGGATCAATCTTGGGGTGAGCTAGGAGTCTTGGAGAAGAAACATCTGGCTTAGCCTTCCGGGTGATGTCCATGGGAGTTGAGCCTCCTCAAAAATATATATCATCATAAAGGCAGTGGAACTATTAGCGAGAAACAGGAAGTATTTGAAGGCCATGTTTCATTGACAATAAAGCCATTATGATTGGCTACATGGTGTCTTTTGAGACAAGAATATTACAAATCTTAAGACACTTAGCCATGAATAGCTTGAAAATGACCATGATGAGGCCCACCTTGTAATAAAGCAGGAAGGTCAAAGCAGTTTAATTCTCAACCTGCAGAAAGTTATGATACCCTGATATTCATTCTCGTCTATTAGACGAAATATTCTCGTCTATTAGATGAAATATTCTCGTCTAAACAGACGAAAAAAGAACCAGAGGTTGTTCTGGCAAAGCAAGGCCACAGTGGACTGTAAAAGAAGCAGGTGAGGCAAGAGACCAGCAGGAAGAGACTGTGTAGCAAAGTGACCCAAGAACAACAGTCTTAGAACAACAGTGGTCAGAGACAAGGCCTTCAGCACCATGGACAGCTCTCACGGAAGACTTCATTAATCCCTGCAAAGGCTGGTGAAATCTTTCATACAGCTCAAGGGCAGGTATCATGTGGTCCATGAGATATTGTTGGGCTGCAATTCTCTGCAGCCTAAGTCAACATAGCCAGTGGTGATTAATGCTGGGAATTGCTGTCCAGTTGTATCTAGAGGGCCATACAGTTCTCACCCTGATATAGTCCTTCAGCCTGACAACACCTTTAGGACTCACACACCTACTGAAGAATGGAGACTCTTAAAGAGGCAACACTCTATCTAGAGTCTAGCATTCTATCACTTTTCTATTAAACCTCATTGGCCATGCTGCTTTGGTCATGATATCATGCTGCCTGTGAATGTATAGAGATGCAGTGGTAGCCACCTTACAGAGCTATCTTCCAACAATCTGTTTTTAAAGCATCATAATACTTTTAGGAATTAATTTCAGTTTTTAATTATGACTTGCCTGAGAGTGGGGTGTGTGCGTGTACATGGGTGTGTGTGTGTTTAAACATTCTGCCTGTGTGCGTGCATGGTGAATATTTTTCTATATGCAGTCGTTTCAAAGTTTATCCTGAATGGATAAACTCTCTAATCCCTGCTCAAACCCCAGCCTCAAAACTCACCAGGATCACATTGGCTTCAGAGGAGGTCTTAATATTGTGGAACAGCTTAGGTCCTGGAGGCAAGAGGTCCTGGTTTTGAATCCAGAGCATCACTCAGCTCCATTAGGGTTCCCTATCCCACTCATTATTCCTCCCCCTCCTGCCAGTTAACTGGCAGCACCACCCATCTCCCTTGAGTAGTCCAAAAATCTTTCAGTACAGGCTATCCATGTGGCAGAGGAAAGATTACCCACCAAGCTCCTTCCCCAACGTCCATCTTGAGATGGTATGCAGCCAGATCATAATGGGTGAAAAATCCCTATCCATAGCCCCCTAACAACAAGCAAACAAACAAAAGGAAAAGAAACTAGAGGCTTCTAGGAGAGGCACCTTTTTTTTTAACCAGAAGAAGGGCAATTCAGAAAGTCTAGTGGGGTTCAGGGCCACAGAAATCGCCTTGGGAATCAATGCATTGCTCACCCCTACTCTCGGGGCAGAGAGTAGCAGATTTATTGCTGGCTGTGCTCCTGAACCTGAATGGATTTTCAGGTGCTGTAGCATTGAATTGAATGGTGTGTGTGTGTATGTATGTATGTATGTATGTATGTATTATGAGAGGATGCAGCAGGAGGTCATTTGAGCTCATTAGGAGGTCATTTGTTTTGTTTGTGTGAGACAGCGAGTGTACCATCTGGGCATCTCTGCCAGTACAGCCCTGATTTGATACAACTGACAGTGTTTCCAGTAACATTGCAGGTGTTTCCACCGTTTTTGTGCCCTTGCTGTTTTCATAGTGGGTTTTAATCCCTTCCTTCTAGGCTGAGCAAATATAGTATGCATCAGCTTTTCCAGCATGTAGTGATGCTGTATCTTCCTCACCTGGCATGATTTGAGTATAGGGTTGCTGTACAAAAATGTGACAGTCTGTCCTTAAAATAGCAGCAGCAGATCATGCCTTAAAATAATGTTACTAATCATCTGATGACAGACAGAGATGAAGTCCAGGAGAGTCCATAATCTCACCACCACCATGCCCCAAATGGAATCTGTACCTAAAATTTCAAAAGCTTCTGATTCTGAGTCAGAAAACAGATTCTTTTTTCATGAATTTTATTAAGCTGCTCAATTATTTTCAGAAATTAGTCTGCTTGTATCTGTTTAAACATTCATTAATTAATTTTAGTTGATCGAGAAAGTGGGAATCTAAGCACTTGTTACAAAAATTTTCACACTATACTGAGAAAGTAATGTGTGCTCAATGGCAACCCAGCTGCATTCCTGGACCAAATGCTTTTTTTAAGTCTGCAACACAAGACAGTACTTTCCAAAAATCAGATCCTTTTGCTTGTTTCCTCATACAGTGACAGCCAAACCAGATGTGACCTTACATGTATGGCTATGTGTGTTCTTCCTTTTCCTAATAACATCCAGCAAGACAAGATCAGGATGGTGACTGCAGGCTTTGGGGAAGGGAGTTATTTCCTCTTTTTTCAATAGTTCCAGTGAAAATCCACTCACACATCCAGGCTTGTATTAGTACATGGAAAGAAAACTTCCAGTGCCACACTGGCTAAATCCATTGCCCACCTCCAGTTATGTGCCCCATCACATACACTCTTGAGTCAAATAATGAGGAGGGGGATTCCTGTTTTATTCTGGAGAGCCTGCAGGCATTAAGCTTAATATGAATAGTACAGCCTTTGGGAAATTAAGCTGCCAGGGCATGACCCCACTTTGTAGATGTGGCTGACACTTGCAAAAGACTTCTGTTATCATGAAGACTTGCAGATGGGAAACACTTGATAATATTTAACTCAGGAGTCTCTGTCATGGAGTATGCTGTGGGAAGGTGTAACACTGTTATGATTAGCTATGGCTCCACACTGATTCTTTATAACCACTTTCTCTGTAAAAACAAGGTCCAGTACAGTACTAGGGTGATCTCTTTTCTGTCTCCTATAGCAGTGTGGTTCTCAGTGGGAAGAATCTGAGATCTATTGTTAATACCTTTTTATATTCAGTATAACTGTTTCTAGCAGGATACCCAAGTGCTTTGCTTTCCAGGGAGCTCACTTCCATCCTCCAGGATTGAGTTGCAAAGTTATAGTTTCCCTTGCATTGCATTTCCTCCACTGAACCACTGTGCTGCCTGGATTAGAATTCTGTTAAAATGTTCCTTGCTTTTCACTTGGTTCCTTTGCAAATCATTTATTCCTTTCACACTGTTCCCAGTACAAATGCATTTTCAAGGGTCTAAATGTTGTCTGCTTCTTGCTATCACATGGGGGGGGGGGGTGTTGCCTATGGATTCTACATGTAGACCAAGGTATTTAAAACCCTGTTCAAGGAAAGTCATAAGGTTTCTGGATGGGAGTTTCCTCTTGGAAGAAAATAGGATCACAGTGACATTATGTTTGCATGAGTTCCAGTATGGTGCGGTCAGAAGGCTGGCACAACTCATTTAAAAAGGGTAATGGTGTCCTTAAGTACTTTCTAACACACATGTGATATTTAACCATTATGTTGGTACTTGCCTTGAACTTGCAAAAAAAGAAATTGGTGGGGAAGCATTTTGAAAAATGTTGAACCTTTTAGGCAAATTGTTTTTCTTGCCTTTTTAAATCACTTACTTTCTAGGATAGCACCATTTTAATGAGACTATATATATATATATATATATATATATATATATATGGAAAAATAAGATTCTGAAAATCTCAAACACTAAATAAGAAATACCTCCTGTGGGCCCCAAGGCCCAGTCTCTCTGTTTCATTTTCAACAGGAGCATTTGGGTAAGTCATTTGGTAATTGTTAACTCTTGGAGAAGAGGGATAAGTAACTTGCTAAACTGTGAAACTTTCTAAATTGTGCAAAACATGCTTCGATACAAATGTGTTCATTTCATGTGGAGTGGTTCACCTACTGTGTTTATTTTAGCTGCCAAATCCTAGACTCACATCGTTTCAAACTATACATATAATTCGTTGATGTTTATCTCCATGTCAGGTCCTCTCTCTGGGAGCTGATGTTCTCCCTGAGTACAAGCTGCAGGCACCACGCATCCACCGATGGACCATCCTGCATTACAGTCCATTCAAGGCAGTATGGGACTGGCTGATCCTGTTGCTGGTCATCTACACAGCTGTCTTCACACCCTATTCGGCCGCCTTCCTGCTCAATGAAGAACAGGAGGAGAAGCTCTCCGATTGCAGCTATTCATGTGACCCGCTTTACATCATCGACCTCATTGTGGACATCATGTTTATTGTTGACATCATCATCAACTTCCGCACCACTTATGTCAATATCAATGATGAGGTAGTGAGCCATCCAGCCAAGATTGCCATCCACTACTTCAAGGGCTGGTTTCTCATTGACATGGTGGCTGCCATCCCCTTTGATTTGCTCATCTTCCGCACTGGATCAGACGAAGTGAGTTCTGTAAAGTTTAGCCCTCACCTTAAGAAGAAAGACTTAAATTTGTGGCCCAGAATAGGTGAATAGAAGCGAGAGCTTGTTACAGCTTTCAGATAGTAGGTGTGGGGAGAAGAGTTAGTGCTTCATGCACATTGCCTGTGGTTTTGAGGGTATTCATTGCAATCTACAAGCAGAAATTGCTGTCCACAGTCCTCTACTCCCAGAGTTCTCAACCTGTGGGTTCCCAAATTTTGTTGGACTGTTACCTTCAGAATAAATAGCTGATGTATGCTAGCAGGAGCATCTGGAACTTGCAGTCCAACAATATCTGCAAGATTGGGAAGCACTCCTCCAAGACTGAGCAGAGCTAGCTATGTCTTTGACTTAATGATGATGCCTAGAGATTAGGATGTTTCTTGTGTGTCATGCACCAAGCCTTTTCATAGCTCCTAACTTCCCTCCTGCTTCCTCCAAAGTGATCAGGATGGTTAGGAGGATACTGCCTTGTCTACACCATAATGGCAGAGAAATAACCAACATGTTCTTGTATCCATATTGGCATAGGATTTGCAAGGCATTATGGACATTTTTGGAAGTTGTAAGCACTCCCTTTCAGATACAGTGAGTGAGAGAGATCCAGAATTCTATAGGAATATGGCCCTTAATTGTATAGGCAGGAGGAAAGAGGATGCAGATATATCAATGGTATTTATCTAGTGAAAAAAAAATGCCTTAAAATTCTCCAGACCATCAAAAACAATTTTGAAGCCAATTCTCAAGGACTGGTTTTGGGTGTATTATAATAAAATAGCATAAAATTATTCAGATGAAAGTAAGAGTAATGGTACAGTATTTCACTTAGGACAGAACTGGACAACCTTCGATGCTCCACAGGTTACTGAACTCCATTTCCATCAGCTATAGACACCGATAGTGGAATGTGATGGGAGTAATAACTCATCAACATATAGAAGTCATAGCATCCCCATCCACATTTTAGGACAAATAAATTGGAACAAAATGTCTGGAAATGGTTTCTCTTTATACCTGTTCCTTTTTTTCTGAAAAGAGGCATTTGTGGTGTTTTCTGTGTGACATTTTCATCCATCTTAAAATCTGCTTCAGTTACTCAACACACACACACAAACACACACATTTAAAAATTGTAAATAAAACCCAGAAGTCTTTTTGTTTCTTCTTCCCCTTTCCAGACAACAACATTGATAGGACTGCTGAAGACAGCACGTCTGCTACGCCTAGTGAGAGTAGCCCGCAAGTTGGACCGCTATTCTGAATATGGGGCTGCTGTGCTGTTCTTGCTTATGTGCACATTTGCCCTCATTGCCCATTGGCTAGCCTGCATTTGGTATGCCATTGGCAATGTGGAGCGACCCTACATGGAGCATAAAATTGGATGGCTAGACAACCTCGGCGATCAAATTGGGAAGCGTTACAATGACAGTGACCTCTCATCTGGCCCCTCCATCAAGGACAAATATGTGACTGCCCTCTACTTCACCTTCAGTAGCCTCACCAGTGTTGGCTTTGGCAATGTCTCACCCAATACCAACTCTGAGAAGATCTTCTCCATCTGTGTCATGCTGATTGGCTGTAAGTCATTCTGAACCTTTTCTCTGATATGAACTCTAGCCCTTCTCATTGATAGGTGTGTTCCCTTTTGTCCTCCCAAATGTTCCGTACCTTGACTGATAACTGTTATCCCATATAAATACTGTGTTTATTTACAGCTTCTTTGTTATAAGGGCTGCCTCTGACTCAGTCAGAAATGAAGAAAGTCAGCCTATCCTATTAGCTGGTTTAAGGGCAATAGAATAAAAGCCAGAATAATGCTTTGGCTATTTTAAGGCCAATAGAAACAACATGAACACCACTTGGTTTAAGGCTAATAGAAACAAGGTTTGCACAGAAATGTAATGTAGAAGAGCATTTAAGTTGGTCAAATACAGTTAAGTAGAAGACTCCTGCATCTCTAACCACTATGTAGAAGCGGGTGTTCTGCCATGTTGAGTCTGAGTGAGTAAGGGCCTGTATAGACAGTCCGTAAGGGATGGCAGGACGCTGCCCCTTTCCTAGCCGGATCAGGGCAGTGGCAACCACACACCACGGCTTCGATCTGGCCTTTCCATGGTGCAAAAAGGAGCCACAAAAAGTGGCTCCTTTTTGCAACGCAGAAAGGACACCATAGCCGCTGGTGCCATGGCTTTTCGGCAATCCTCTGGCACAGTGCATGTACATGTTGTGCCAAGGGAATGCTGTGACACCTCCTGCCGTACGGTGGGGCACACAGCCTCACACCGGCATGGAGGCAGAGTTGGAGCACACGGCATGCAGTCACCACGGCCCCACTCTACCCTGATGCTGGCATTTATCACCAGTTTGTACAGCCCCTAAGCCTACAGCTGTCAAACTACAGTTGTCAGCATTCTGACCTTTACACAACACACACACACACACACACACACACACATACATATATATCCCCCAGCTTTATTGTATTTCATCCATCTAACTTGGACTAGCGAACATGCAGGGGTACCTGTAACAAATACAAACAAAAATCCATCAGTGATGAAAGTAAGGCCAACCAAAATGCACAATATACTTGTTGCAACCTTTCGAAGCTCCATGGGCTTCTTCATCAGACAAGATATTACAAACCAAACAGGAGGGGAAAAAACAATTGGAGATGTTAGTCAAATGCCTGCATGTTGTTTCAATCCTTAGTAAAGATGTTATGATGGGAAGGATATCTTTTGCAGGCAGGCTCCTCCTGCTTATGGCCATGTGGCAACGGGGAGATTTTCAAAGGCCAGGAAATTTAAAGTCCATTTGCATCTCAACAGGGGCCCCTCTTTTGCAATCCAATATGTCTCCATTCCAGTGGGAGCAGCCAGAATGAGATTGGTTCGCCCCTGAAGCCTAAATCAGTGGCCAAGGAGACAACAGAGGTGTTCTTGACTGCTCTTCAGATATTTTTACAGGCCAGGAAAAGGAGAAAGGTAGAAGGGGAAACTTCCATCACATCCCAAAAGTATGCTGGGAAAGGTTTACATTCCCCTAACATGGTGTAGGATTGTATTCTAATAGTCTGCAACTTCTGTCAGGCCTATCCAGTATAGCCAATGGTGAAGGATGTTGGGAGTTGCACTTCAGCAGCATCTGGAGAGCCATATGCACTTCATCCTGGTCAACAGATACTGGCAAATGAGCTGACTGTGAATCTAGTAAAAAAGTATTTGATTGAGGCTAGATGAGTCATGGAATGCTATCAATGTTCAGTACAGATGCAGGAAAGAAGGAATGAAAATGTTGGGCAAGAGCAACTATCATTATTTTCTAATACATTGTAGCAGTTTAGAGATATGGATTAGGATTTGGAAGATGCAAAGCTTCAGGTTAAATTCTTTGAACCATGCTGTACACTCCACCTCAGGCTATGCATATCTCCAACATTTCACATATGAATACTGGGACACACATAGCCAGGCAACATGAGTGTGTGGTCAAGATGTGAGGATGAACAGACAAACTGCAGCAGTTTGCTTTGGCCTGAGCCTATTGGGAAAGGCAACATTCTGGCCCTCTATCCTCTCCCTGCTGCTGAATTAATTGAGTACAGACTATATTTGCAATTTGAACTCAGTTTGCAGCAATGGAAATATGCTGAGGACAAAGGACAAAAGTGGAAGGAGAGCAAAATGGGGGTATTTTAAAAGCAACTGAAACAGTGGGATGACTGGAGATTATCAAATGGGGAATGGGATGTCCTTGTGCCGTCCTTTTCCCATCCTTATAGCATGATTGCAAAAAGATTTTCATACATCATGCTTATCCTGTCAGTGTCCCATCATTAAACTGCAATTGCATGAAAGACTTTCACATGACATCATATCAATGACCCATCATTGAAGTGGAATTGTCCCGTCCTTGCCCTTCATTTTGTATTAACGGAAGAACTTGTTAATGCAATTCCACTTCACTGACAGTTTAATGACAGGATCAGCATGACTGTGTGAGTGTTCTTTGCATGATCACTGTCACAGACAGGATAAGGACAGGCTTCACTCCCAGCTCCCATCTGATAATCTCCAGAGCATTAATCGGGACTGTTCTTGACAAATGGGGACAGTTTGAAGGTATAGCTATGTATCAAGAAAAATCTCTTATTCCAGATTGGTAACCCTATAACACAAAAAGGGGAAGTAAAAGTTCAATAGAAAGGCTTGGGGTATTTCACAGATGTAAACAAGCTAACTGTCAGTGGTAGTCAGGCATGAGTGCAGATTTTTTCACCATCTCAACAGCATGTCAGAGTACAGCCCTTTAATTTATTTTCCCCCATGGAAATGAATAGCAATCTGACCCTTGTCCTGTAAGGTAGAGCAACCTGAGATACTGTTCCTTTAGTTTACTCACAAGTCCACTCCTTATGCACTCTAACTCTGTAGTCCTTACAAGCTATGAGAAAGCATCATTAATAGGGAACAGAGTTGGTGTTAGAGTTTCCAGATCAGGACTATTCCAGGATATGAGATTTCAGGGCCAAAACCTGAGACCGGGATGTTTATCACACTATGCTCTTAAAGAGGTACTATTCCAGTGTGACTCCTCTAGCTGCCTCCTGTTGCATGCTGGGATTGGCAGTTTTAAGGAGGGGTATTTAGAATTCTCAGGCAGAGAAGTTCAGCTCCTTAAAACTGCCAATCCCAGCATGCAACAGGAGGCTGCTAGAGGAGTCACACTGGAATAGTAGCTCTTTAAGAGCATAGTGTGATAAACATCCTAAAGATGATATACACCCATTGTGATGCCCTGGTAATGGTTCATGGATGATGTTATGAGGGGCAGCCCCTGTATAATACCATTAATAATGATATATTTAGCACCAACCACAGTAGCAAAACGTATCCTATTCAACTAAAAAAACAACAAGTGTAACAAATGAGAATACACACTTTTCAAGACAGTGCTGTCACCCTGAGAATCCTCACTCTTCCACTGAGAACTGGAGAAGGGCCAGACCATGAGATCTAGCAACCCTAGTTGTAGATTTTTTTTCCTACCCCCTAAATGCTGTTGTACTGCAGCTCCCATCAACCCTAGCCAGCACAGCCAATGTTATCATGGATGCTGCATTCCATTAACATCTGGAGACTTAAATATCTGCCATCCCTTGCTTTGAAAGTGTGCTGCCAACATTTGGATATCACTATCTTGAACCCAGTCCTGGTATTCCTTTTAATTCTATTCAAAGTAATTAACAGAAGTACTGTATCTAGGCTAGGGAAAAAAATACTTTTTCAGCTCCAGATTTGAAGTCTAACTAAACATTTATTTCACTTCAGCAGAAGAGATATCCCAATAGTAAAATAAGGAAAACTCAATAATTTGGACTAATCTGGACCTTAGAGAGGCTGATTTTAAATTTATAATTGTCTGGTCTAGAGCCAGGATTTCTTCCCAGATGTTACCCAAATGATGCAACCATTAAAAAATAATTCATTTGCAGCTTCAGTTCCAGAGTGGGGCAGCTCTGGTTCTCCATGTGTCTTTAGCCTACAACATGTATTAGGCAGCATAGCCAATGGTAAGATATTATGGGGCTTGGGATTCAAAAGCAGCTGGAAGGCCAGAATTGCCTTCCCTTGCTTTGGATTTATTTGCACTGAAACTAACAGAGTGAGAAGTTTGGAAGAATCCGGTCAGCTCATGAGGCTTCCTAGGTCCAAGACACGTTCACTGATAATAACTCTTAATGTTTGTCTTACCTCCTAGAAGTAGGTAAGACAGTCTGAACCATAAGCCTAAATTTTCTGGTCACTTTCAGTTTTGAAAGTAAAGCCTACAACAGGCCCAGATCAGTGGTGCAGGGAATTGCTTGAACTAGCCAGTCATGTCACCTGAAGGTTTTTGTTAGTAGGAATGTCTATTTCTGTGTCGCTCTCCCCCACCAAAGGAGGGGGAGACTCAGGGAGGCAAAAGTCAAAAAATGTCAGGTGTGAGGTAGATGTTGCCCTCTGGGGTGCCAGGGTTGGGGCAGCCCCTCAAATTCACACCCATCCTACAAAGGTCCAAGTCTGAGACAATGCCTCTTTGCCCTCCTTACCAAATACAGAGAACAACTATGTATGTTCCTGTCACTTTGCTATAATGCAAGAAATATATTGGACAGACCTGGGAGTTGTTAAGGACATCTAAAGTGTATCTATACTATACAGTTATGTTTTTTCCATACCATTTTAATTGATTCAGTCTAAAGGTATTGTGGGTGGGGGGGGTTATATGGTGAAATATGTAGATGTTTCCAGGGTACCCTGAGGAAAGAGAGCCTGAGGAATAACATACTCTTGGGAATGGTAGTTCGAGGGATTGAACTAAAGCTCATTAACAAAAATCTCTCAACAAACATGGTAAATCTCATGATTCCTTAGGATGGATCCATGATAAGTGCTATGCTGCTAAGACAAGTAGAGCGTGAAAGTTACTTTTCAAAAGCAATTTGTTCCATTATTCATTGAAGTGTTTTAAAAGTTACTAATTACAATAGTGGAGAAATGTAACTAGTTATGTCAGTAGATGCACTGCTCATTACTTTTTCATTATTGGTTTAAGGAAAAGAACCTTACTTTTAAAACATTAATTAGAGAATGGCATGAAACTTGAAAAATACCATTAAAAATGCAGCGGGGAAATAACCTTTACAAATAATGAGCAACGGTTACATGTTAACTGATAAAGTAAATTTACCTTTCCTTGTTACATCACTTCTAAAATGTAAAAAAAAAACAATCAGATTTATTAACATGCTAAAAGTAATTAGTTATGAATAGCAACATGGCTTGCCACCCATTACTTCAGAGTTCCTTCTGGGTCTGCATGGAAATTGGCAATGCCTGGGATAATTTGCCCTGGCACCAGCTAACAAAAGTTAGTTCCCTCCTCAGGGCAAAGGTCAGTTATTTTTCTAGTGATTTTTTGCTCTTACTTCATGGTTTCCATATTAAAAGGCACCTTGGAGAACATCTGTTCTGAAAAGGGAAACAGTAGCTATGTGTGGGGTGATGTGTGGGGCTTCTTCCTCCCTCCATACATACCATATTTGATCTTTCCTGCCTTCTTTCCTCTAGACTTTTCATTCTCTTCACTTTCCCCACTTCCACTCTTCTCTGAACCCCCTCCACTTCCTCCTCTGTATGAATCATAAAATAAAAATTCCTTCTCACCTCAAATATGCAAATGCACAATTGCATATATATTGCAAAATTATGCAATAGGAAGATATTGAAGGTTGGGAAATGACACTTAAAATCAACATAGTTCTTTCCCATTGCTATGTTTGACTTCTGCGTTACTTGGTAGAAGAGTTGGATGTCCAGAGGATCTGGCTGAGAGCCAGGTCTAGCCAGGCCTCACGATTGTGATTGTTTCAAAATAGAACACAAGAGGTATTCATGTGAGTGACTCCAAGCACATGCAAGGTGTGTTTCTTTCGCTTCTAAAAAGAACACATTGCTCTCCAGATATTTGCAATTAAGAGTATGGGGCTTCTGAGTTAGACAACATGTCTTCCAAAACAGGAATAAGACTTTAATTTTTTTTTTTTTTTTTTTTTGAAAGGTCAGCAATGTTCCTAATTCAGTGTCTCCCCTTGATAGATCTGTGAACAGGGAAGATGTTGTCATTTATAAACCACTAGTATCTGTGCCTAAAATGCAAGTTTAAACAGATCTCTGATATTTTATATGTATGTACTACTTTCCCAGACAATGGTGCTCTTCTTTCTTAACACTGACCCTTGTCTTCTTGTTACAGCTCTCATGTATGCAAGCATCTTTGGCAATGTCTCAGCCATCATCCAACGTCTGTACTCTGGCACAGCTCGCTACCACACCCAGATGCTGAGGGTTAAGGAATTCATCCGTTTCCACCAAATCCCCAACCCACTTCGCCAGCGCCTTGAAGAGTATTTCCAGCATGCCTGGTCCTACACCAATGGTATTGATATGAATGCGGTAAGTCAGATAAGATGTGTTCTCGCACAAACAGACCTGGCATCTGAGAAGAGATGTCAATATACTGTACTGTATCTACATTTGTTAGTGGCTGCTAGTGGTGTCCCTGCCAGTGGTGGAGTGAATCTACTCTAGGTTTTATTCCACACTTTAAAGGAACAGTTCCTGATGCTGAATCCATCTGGGGGATAGGGTTCAACAGCTTGGATAAGCCTGTAATAAACCCAAGAATGGATTCAAGAAGGATCCTTTTTTTAGATTACAGTTTCCAGAATGCTCCAAGTTATCACTGCCAATAGCAGGAGAGAAAGACGGAACAGAGTAGTTTTTTAGAAGAAAAAAATGAAATGATAAATAGCCTCAGAGGCAATATTATTATTATTATTATTAACCTTTATTTATGAAGCGCTGTAAATTTACACAGCGCTGTACATGCAATCTTTTTAGCTAGACGGATCCCTGCCCTTGGGCTTACAATCTAAAAAGACATGACACAGAAGGAGAAGGGAGTGGTGAAGGGAAAGGGTAAGAGGTCCAGCAGTTCCTCTCTACCTCTGAGGCCTGGACCAAGGCAGATGGACTGGAGGGAGGGCTTGACTTCATAATGGATGGTTAATCTTCCAGGGAAAATACATACTCTCAAGTAGGATAATGCATATACAGTACATAGCAATATAGGAAATGGTTTGATAAACAGGCACCAAAAGAACATCAAATAGTAAGCAACAATTATGCAATGCCTGGGAAGACTTCTCTGAACAGGATGGTTTTGAAGCTGGTTAAAGAAGTGATGGCTCTTGCTTGTGGGGGAAGAAGGTTCCAGGAGTGAGGGGCAGCGAGTGAAAAGGGGCGAATCCGGGATGGGGCAGAGGAAATCCTGGGCTGGGACAGCAGACCTTGACTACCAGAACGGAGGGCCCTGGTGGGAAGGTGAGGAGAAAGAACGTCTGATAAGTAAGGAGGGGCCAGTCCATGGAGGGCTTTAAATGTCGACAGCAGGAGCTTATACTGAATGCAGAAAGGGAGGGGGAGCCAGTGAAGGGATGCCAACACAGGAGAGATGTGGTCAGCGCGGTGGGTGGAAGTGATAATGCGTGCAGCTGAATGCTGAACAGAGATTAAAGGACGGAGGTGAGAAAGAGGAAGCCCAGCCAGGAGGACGTTACAGTAATCAAGTCGTGAGATCACTAGGGCATGGACCAGGATCTTGGCAGTAGAGGTGGAGAGATATGGTCGGATTTTGGCAATATTGTACAAAAAGAATCTACAAGCCTTGGCTGTGGTCTGGATCTGAGGGATACACGACAGAGAAGAGTCAAAGATAAAACCAAGACTGTGGGCTTGCTGGACGGGTTGAATAGAAATGTTGTCCACAGAGACAGAAAAGGAGTGTTGAAGGGTGGGCTTAGGAGGAAAGACAAGAAGCTCAGTCTTGGACATGTTGAGCTTCAAACGCCAATGGCACATCCACTGCGAGACAGCTGTGAGGCAAGACAAAACTTGCTGTTCAAGCCTTGGAGAAAGGTCAGGGGCAGAAAGATACAACTGGGTGTCAACGGCATACAGATGGTAGGAAAAACCAAAAGAGCTAATGAGTTTTCCTAAGGACAGTGTGTAGAGAGAAAACAGAAGGGGACCCAGAACAGAGCCCTGGGGAACTCCAACAGATAAGGGAACAGGAGAAGAAGTCTGGCCCCCTGCAACTACTGCAAAAGATCTGCCAGACAAGTAAGATCTAAACCAGTCAAGAACAGAGTCTGAGAACCCAAGGTCAGAAAGTATATCAACTAGAAGACAGTGATCAACAGTGTCAAAGGCAGCAGACAAATCAAGAAGGATGAGAACAGAGTAAAGGCCATTAGCCTTGGCCTGTAAAAGGTCATTCGAAATCTTAGTGAGAGCTGTCTCAGTAGAATGCCTTGGGCGGAAACCAGACTGAAAGGGATCGAGGATGGAGTTGGCTTCAAGAAACTCAAGACAGCGAGAATAAACAACCCGTTCCAAAACCTTAGAAAGAAAAGGAAGAAGAGAAATCGGACGATAGCTAGACAAAGAGGAGGGGTCGAGAGGTTTTTTCAGAATTGGGGAAATGAGAGCATGTTTGAAGTCCGAAGGGAAGGAGCCTGTAGAGAGAGCAAGATTGAAGATATGGAGAAGCGAGGGCAGAAAGGAGGGAGCTATAGAGATTAGAAGACGAGTAGGAATTGGATCAAGAGAACAGGTTGCAGGTTTGGAAGAGTTCAGAAGTGTAGAGAGTTCATCCAAAGAGGCAGGAGGAAACACAGAAAATTTGTTAGGCGAGGGCGATAAAAGATTAAGAGCAGAAGAAGAATCGGGGGGGACTATCTCAGAGCGAATAGTGGAAATCTTAGAGATGAAATAATTAGCAAAGTCATTAGGAGAGAATGATGAAGAGACAGGAGGAGAGGGAGGTTTAAGCAAAGTGTTGAAGGTGGAGAACAAACGCTGCGGGCGCCTCTCATTGGCGGAGATCAATGATTTGTAATAATTCTGTTTTGCCATAGAGAGGGCACGTGAGAAGGAAGAAAGAACAAATTTGAAATGGATAAAATCAGCCCACTCTTTGGACTTTCTCCAAAGACGTTCGGCCGCTCTAGAGCAGGACTGGAGAAACTTAATGTTGGGGGTAAGCCAGGGCTGAGGCCTAGTCTTAGAGGAAGAAGTGCGTAAAGAGACAGGGGCAAAATGGTCAAGAGTCGAGGAAAGAGTGGAGTTAAATAAAGACATTGCTGAATCAGCAGAATCCCCGAGATTTAGGGAAGAGAGAGATGAATCCAGGGTCACACCAAGATGGTTAGAGTCAACAGACTGAAGATCACGAAAATGGCGTTGAATAGTATGGCGAGGAGGAGGAGTATAAGTAAGAGCAAAGGAGATTAAATGATGATCAGATAGTGGAAAGTCAAGTGCCAGGTAGTCAGAAATGGCGCAGTTTGCAGCAAGAACTAGGTCAAGACAGTGTCCAAGAGAATGAGTTGAAGAGTTGGAATGGGGTTGGAGGCCAAAAGAAGCTAGCAGAGAGTTAAAGCGAGATGTTGTAGGGTTATTGGAATCATCAACGTGGATATTGAAGTCACCTAGGATCAGAGTGGGGACTGAATCTGAAAGAAATAATGTCAGCCATGATTCAAAGTCTGAGAGAAACTGGGTGGCAGAGCCAGGAGGGTGATAAATAACTGCGACCCGGAGCTGTAGAGGAGAAAAGAGTCTAATAGGATGAAACTCAAAAGAAGAGAAATGATAGCTGGGGGAAAAAGATAGAACTTGAAACTGGCAGGAGTTAGATAGCAAGATACCAACCCCTCCTCCTCGACCCTCAGGGCGGCTTGTGTGGGTGAAGGAGAGACCACCAAAAGAAAGGGCAGCGAAGGTTGTAGTATCATGGGCTGGGAGCCAGGTTTCAGTGAGAGCAAGGAGGTTAAAGGATTTAGAGAGAAAAAGGTCGTGGATTGCTGCTGCTTTAGGGGCAGCAGAGCGGCAGTTCCAGAGCATCAAATTGGAAACATTGCTATTTGAAACAGACCACCAATGGCCATGCTAGCTGGGGGTTCTCAGAGTTGTAGTCAAAGGGGGGAAATTCCAAGCTCTGATCAGGAGCAGAGCAATTCGAAGTAGATGCTTAACCCTTTTCCTTCTTGGTTTTTTTCCTCCTGTCCAAGGTGGACTACATTTCTTACTAGTTTTTTAAAAAAAAGATTATATATTTTTACCATGAGTGAAAATATATATCTTTTCCACTATGGCTAGAAAAGCAGCTGTGGACATAGGATGTGGACAGAATTTTGGCCAGAACAATATCTATAGGGTTACCCCCTTACCCCATTCTCCCATTTTACTGGCATGAATCCTCCACATAACATAGAGTTTAAGAGTACTCTTTTCTAAAGACATGTTTTAAGCTTATCCCAAACAATGTTACCTTTAAAAAATCCTTCATTTCTGATCCCTAATTTGTATATTCAGAACTGTGTTTCATCGGTTATTAACTTTTTCCAACTATGTATATTATATCTTATTGAAAACTTTATTAGTACATATTTGTTTCACTTATCACTGGTTTTTCACTCTTGTTTCCTGGTTTGTGTGGAGAAAACGTTTCCTGCCTAAATCTTATTTATCCTTGTTGAAATTCAGATATGCAAATTGAAATGTATATAGGATTATTTAGGTTATGTGGTATTTAGGTTAATTGATTGATTGGTTAGAGTCATCCATTTAATAAAAACAAATCAATTCAAAAGGGTCCTAAATTAACTTGACAGAAGATTTCAAAATACATTTAATACATGGACAAATAAAGTTGCAGACGGCAAACACCTTCTTTAGTTTCATAAGAGGGAAGGCCTCTTCTTGAACCTATTCCTGTTAGGACATAATGCTTCAGAAATTACATGTACAGAATTAATTGACTAATCAGGTAATCAACTGAAACTCATATTATCAACTCATTATAATGTCTTTAATTAAATTATTACTTTAATTAAGGCATAAGAAAAATCAAGCTAAAAGGAAAAGACTAGAGAGTGCTCTGTATTGCTATCAGACACAAAGAGAGGAGCAGCAAAATGGATGTATATCTTCTAGACTTTCTTAAGTTACCTAAGTATACATTTTAAGGCCAAGCACACTGGAGTGGTCTCATTACCTTGTGTGGGTCTGGGATCTGGGCTAAGCTGGAAGGCTTCCTTGAGTTCCTTGATGTTCAATCCATATTTATTTTATTATGTCTTCATCGTGTTGGATAGCACTGCAGCCCTGTAGTATGTATAAGAGGATAAATAATGTAATGTAAGATGGTTTTCATCTGAGCCCAAACGCATTCACCCCACACATTTATTCACACATATTTGTTGTGTGAATCAGTCCTCAGGATACGTTACTTGAGTGGTAGCAAAAAATAATATTAGAAATAACCCCAAGTTAAGTGGGCATTTGCATCCTGCTATCATAAATACCAGGAACAGAAACAGACAGTTTGAGGAGCCAATGCACTGTTAAGAGTTTCCAAGTCTGAAACCACAAAGGATCCACAAACTGGTCCACAAGGAATGACATTGAGATGACAACCTAAAGGCTCTCACTCTAAGCTGGGTCAGTTTTTCCTGGGCATGAAGAAGAGACTCCAAAGCTATATCGATTCCACTTTTCTTCCCCATGGCTGGTTGCTACGCAAAAACTGGATAGGACTGTGCCTAAATAAACTTCAATCCATTTTAATTAGTCTGTTGTAAAGGGGAGTGGAGGGGATCAATAGTAAAACACAAAGTAACATTTGAAGAGGGAGCCTCAGTATAGATCCCATGAAAGAAGAATAAATCGTTCTTGCTCATTTGGCTTGGGTGCAGAGACTTTCTTCATTATGTTCTCTTGTCAAACTGGCTGAGGACGAAAAAAGTCCACTTTGCCTCTCAATAGATGCACATCTTGAGGCGAAGTTTGTCAAGATAAATAATGTTTATCAAGATGGATCACAAGAAGAGCGTGGTAGTAATGGAGACACTGTGGGTCCAGGGGAAGGACTGTAGCTAGGATATTAAAAATATGTATATTTATTAATATTTGTTCATATTTGGGAGGTGTGTGTGTGTATGAGAGTGAGAGAACCAGTGTGGTGTAGTGGTTTTAGCACTGGACTACAACTTTGGAGATCAGAGTTTGATTCCCTGCTCAACCATAAAAACCCACTGGGTGAGTCATACACTCTTATCCCCAGAAAACCCTGTGATAAATTGGCTTAGGATCTCCATATGTTGAGGAAATGGCGTGAAAGCACATAACAACATACAGTAGATGTAGGTATAGATCGATATGGATATGAATATAGGTAGAACCAGCATAGTGTAATGGTTTGACTGCTGGACTATGACCCTGGAAAAAGGGGTTTGATTCCCTGCTTGAAATCCTCTGGATGACTTTGGGCAAGTCACAGTCTCTCAGCTTCCGAGGAAGGCAATGGCAAATCTCCTCTGAAGAAACTTGCCAAGAAAACCCTATGATAGATTCACCTTCTGGTCACCATAAGTCAGAAATGACTAGAAGGCAGACAACACCACACCATAGATGGATATAGATATAGATGTTGTGTTTGCATTATGAACAAAAATAATAAATCTCTAAAATAATTAGTTGTTCATATTAAAGCCACACAGTCCAAACCTATAAGTAACTGTGTGGGAGAAGGTCCATAAGACATAAATCTATTGTGGAAGGATAATAAGTGGCCCAAGGTCTTGTCAGATTCTTCATACAAAAAGAAGCCAGAAGCCTTGCAACTTTCAGTCTTCATCAGTGGCCAATGAAATTCTTATGCTCTCCAATATTTCTTCCAGACAAAAGGCAACACTACGGTATAGAATATAGATATAATAAAAATAAAAGGCCTCACCAGAATAGTTTTGAAAGATCTCTGCAGGCTCAGGAAAATGCCTTGCTCCCAAAATATTTTGTCTTACTGCATCACAAACAGGCATTTAAAAAATAAGATCCTAATGCAGTTCTTTCCATCATTATAATATACTATTTTTATCTGAATTTTGCTTTTAGTTGTATTATAAACTGCCTCTGTTCCTGTAGCAGGAGAAAGATGAGATATAAATAAATAAATGTTTTAAAGTAATTTTTTATTCTAAACAGTAAAAGGAGGTAAAGAAAGGGGAAAGAAAAGATAGAAAGTGGTGAAAACACTAAGATTCTTAGATACAGTCATGGGCTAGGTATATCCATTAATATAAACATATATAAACTGAGCATATGTGCAGAGAATAAATTTGCTTGCAGCTGGCATCTGTAAAACACATTCCTGTGTAGACGAAGCAGTAAGATCATGTGACTATTGAAAGATGAATGGCATTAGTCTTTATAATCCAGGAGTAGATGTCTTGTTTCATTAATAAGGGTACCAAGGAATGATGAATCACACTTATCTTTGGTTAAGTTCTAAGTCACAGGAATGTACTTGAAACTATATATGCTTCTACATTTGTCAGATATTTTCTAATACAAAGTCAATACTCAAAATTAAGCTGTTAATCAATGCTGGATAGGAGAAAGGTGCCAGCAGCATCCCTCCCAGATTCTACCCACTCATATGTGACTATTTTCATTCTCCCTTAGGTACTGAAAGGCTTCCCAGACTGCCTGCAGGCTGATATTTGCCTCCACCTCAACCGCACTCTCCTCCAAAACTGCAAGGCCTTCCGGGGAGCTACCAAAGGCTGCCTCCGAGCTTTGGCCATGAAGTTCAAGACAACTCATGCACCACCTGGCGACACTCTTGTGCACTATGGCGATGTCCTCACCACTCTGTATTTCATCTCACGTGGCTCCATCGAAATCCTCAGGGAGGACATTGTGGTCGCCATCCTAGGTGAATGAATTCTCCAACAGGTGGCAGAGAGGATAACCTTGTACAGTTGGCCCTCCATATCCATGGATTCAACCATCCATAGATTTTATATATATATATATATATATATATATATATATTCATTCCAAAAAGCAAACCTGGATTTTGCTAGTTTATTCAAGGAACATCATTTTACTAGGCCATTGTATTTAATGGAACTTGAGTATCCATGGATTTTGGTATCCGTGGGGATTCGTGGTACCAATCCCAGCAGATATCAAGCCTCCACTGTGGAAAGTATAGCAGTTCCTTGTCATTCAGCTAACTGTTCACATGTGGCAAGCAGGAGATTGCTACAGGGGAAATCAGAAAAGTGTTAGGTTTTCTGGGCATTTCCAGGCAAGGCTTTTATTGTGCAATCAATCTGACCCATTCCCCGAATTGTAAAAGGTTAGTACTTGGATGGGAGACCACCAACAAACACCAGTCGTTGCAGGCTATATTTCAGAGGGAAGAATTGTCAAAACCACATCTGAGTTTTCCTTACCTAAGAAAACCCTGTGGAATTCATGGGGTCACCATAAGTGAACAGGTGACTTGAAGGCAGGCACAGATGCACACACCAGATGACAGCATCTTCCATCTGTTTCTTTTCTGGGTTGTTGTTTTTTTAAAGCATTTCTTCCCACTATTTTCTTAGCACAGATCAGCTAGATTAAAGATGGGAATGTGGGATAGCAATGACTTTTGAAAGGTGGTGCAGGAAGCACCCTTTCTCTGTCACTATTTACTGTGTTACTCTTTACCCTATAAGAATAAGATAGTAGTGGAGCTACCTTCTGTTGTAGCACCAGGCACCTGTGGAAGGCTAGGGGGCTGCATTAGCCACCCAGGTGAATTGAGAGGGCTGCACTACCTACTGCAACTCATCCCAGACAGAAAAATAGCAATAAAATGCCCCATCCCGTCATCCTCGTCCCCACCCCCAATTCTTATGGCATTCTCACCATGCATTTGGGACATCTTACAACAACAACAAAAAATCTGAAAATTTTATATTGACTCCTTGGGTGCCCAGGGGATGTCAAAGTGAAGTAGAAATGTCTTCCACATCCCTTAGAGGTCATTTTGGGGGGCATTTTGAAGATCAGGGACAGTTCAGGGATGTAGCCAAGGGGTTCTTGGGGTCCGGACCCCCCCCCCTTCCATTAGAAAAATGAATGGTGCGTGCGGCTGCTGTGCCGCACCCAAGCCCCAATATAATGGTGGCACTTAGTCTGGACCCCCCCCCCCTTCCTAAAATCCTGGCTACGTCCCTGGACAGTTGGGCATAATATTGTATACTGATTCTCTTTACCCTGCAAAGTAGGAGTTGGCAGTTTTCAGCTGTAGAGGGACATATTGTTCCCTGAACCCTTGAGGGGCCACATCCTACTCTCAGAAGATTCTGAGGAACACCATTTTGCTTGAAAGCAAAGGACACATTCTCCCCTTTTCAAGATAAATTGTTGTGCTATTGGCACAGCAGCAAATGGTGCTCATTTCTCTAGGTTTGAGGTAGTCAACTACGAATGGCTAGGGGACCACATTAGCCATCCAAGAGACTTTGGAGGGCCACACAAATCACTACAAAAAAAGATTCAAACATTTTTCCCTTGGGACTATGGGGGGCACTTTTGACATGTTTTTAGCTCCCCAGGGCATTCTAGGTCTAGGAAAGTCCTTTTCTAACAATAAGGAATAAACAGAACTTATTTGAGGACTCATATATATATAATATTTTGATCCTTTTGATCCCAGAGCCTCAAGAAACAGCCCTGGGGAGGCACACTTTGCCCACCCCTTATTTGGCTCGAAAGAACAACACAGGGTTTTCCCCATTTTTTCATGCTTAAAAGATTGGAAGAAGACAGTGATGCCATTCTCACAGCAGGTAGGTCGTTGCTGACCCCCCAAAATTGATGCAAAAGCAATGATATGACTTGCTGTATATACTCATATATAAATTTAGAAATTGTAGTCAAAAAATTGACCTCCAAAACCCAAGTCAGTTTAATCCACAGGCTAATGTAAGTACTATACGTTAACCCTTACTTGAAAAGGAACCATCTCCTGGTGAAAGGCAAGTGTGTAATCTGTCCTGGAAGCACTGACACACACACACACACCCCGCCGCTCTTCATCCATCCAGCCTTTTGGGTGAACACAGTTATGCCTGCTGGAATTTTGTAAGTTCTTTGGCATCATTTTCCTTTGCTTCATCCTTTACATCATTTGTTACATGCCTCAAAGTTTTATCCTTGACGTATCCACAGGTTATATCAAAATTCATATCAAAACCTGCCCTCGACTTATACATGAGGTTGACTTATAGTTGAGTATATATGGTAAGTACTTTAGAGAGTTCAGCAAATAAGTCCATTTCTCTCCAGAGCTGATGTTCATGGCCTTCGCTGTGAGAGGTGTGAGTGAAAGGCAGAGGATCCCTCACTCCTTTCTTTGTTGTGGTTTCTTATAATATGTTTACTTGAGCCCACAAAATGAACTGCTTGCCAGAGACAAACCAGTGAATTTTGTAGATGTTTGGTCTCTCCCAGGAGAGCACTGTTGCGCTCTAAAAGTATTTTCCATGTTGTATAGGGAAGAATGACATCTTTGGCGAGCCGATCAGTCTCTACGCCCGGCCTGGGAAATCCAACGCTGACGTGCGAGCCCTCACTTATTGTGACTTGCACAAGATCCAGCGGGAGGACCTCCTAGAAGTCTTGGATATGTACCCAGCCTTCTCAGACAATTTCTGGAGCAATCTAGAGATAACATTCAATTTGAGAGATGTGAGTATCTGATGGGGAGGGAGGGGCAGAAAGAGATGGGGGAAGGATAACACTACAATAAATTAAAAGATATAAAAGACTTCTTTAGTACATTTGAGAATAAATGAGAATATGAAATTTCTGAGATTCTTTTTCATGGACCCCAGTCCATTTCATCAGATGCATTTGATGAAGTTAACTGGAGTCCACAAAAGTTCATGCTAGATCGGTGGTTCTGAAATGGTAGTGGAGGACTCCCAGGGGGAGCATGAGAACTGCATAAAGGGGTCACAAGATTTGGAGGCTGTGATCCTTCCACTTCTTCTTTCTCTTCCTTGTCCCAAAATTTTTACATGTAAAATTTACACATGTGTTGAGTTAAATATTGAATTTACTTAAATAAAACTGTTCTAATCTGAATGATGTTATTTCCTTATAAAATGTTAAAATATGTATATAAATGAATGTGCAAATGAAAATATGCACACTAAATAAAATCCCATTTTGGGAGAAAGGCAGGATAGAAATCCCATAAATAAACAAAATAAAATAAATCTTATTCATATACTACATCAAGGTGGGGGGCAACATCTGCAAGTAGCTGTAAAGCAGCGGTGGCAGGGGTGGGGGGGGGAGTCCCAAGGGGGAAAGGTTTTCGTACTACTGTGCTAAACATTTTATTTTCTCTGTCTCAGAAGGGCTACCGGATTCTTTTATATATTTTTATGCTGAAAAAGATTAAAACAGATATATCTTTGAATGGTAAATTTAAAACATATTGTGAAACATGCCTTTTTGTCTTTCAGCCTCAAGTAAAAAAAAATTGGGATACTAAGTAGACTGGAACAGTTAGGGGAGGCTTTTATGTATCTCCTAGTGCCGCCGCCACCGATTGTTTTTCCTAAATTTCCCACCATGACTTGGAGAATTAAAAATAAGGCGGAAAGTGTCAGTGGAAGCTTTCCAGAAAATGATAATAATAATAATAATAATAATAATAATAATAATAATTTAAAACAGTTTTGGAAAAATAATTGCCCTGTGGTGGGATCTCCTGGATCACAGTCATGCCCCTCATAATCATAAAGATGTCCTAGGGAACCTGCAGAGATCCCAACATACTGGTTGTCCAGGCAGATTCACAAATTCAGTACATGAGTCTTGTTCACCACCAGCATTAAAACTATGGGATGGTTTCTGTATCAGCAAAATCAAAAAGTAGTTCTGAGGGAAGGGTTTCTTTGGTGGGAAGCTAATAACAAATCAAAATTGGGTGGGTTTCCCAGTCTCTTTCTCCCTCCTTCCCCCGTGTGTGTGTGTGTGTGTCTTTAGAAAGCTGGAGGAGCAATGTTTCTTTATCTGTGTATCTACAGGTATAAGAGCCAGGGGAGATTGTGTGCATTTTTGCGTATTTGTCTTTGAGAGGGAGAAGGAGTATGTTTGTGTTATAATACTATACACACATATACACATACAAAAATGCACTATGATAACAGGATGTGTGTATGTGTGCACACATGTGCACATTTGTAAAAGAAGGGAGGAGTGTGTGTTTGAGTTTGAGAGAGACAGAGAGGTAGTTTGGGGGGTCGGTGCATCTGTGTGTCTGAGAGCGAGAGCAGTGTGTAGGTTTGTGTAGCCTTCTGTTTGTTTGGGGGTGCATGAGAGTGAAAGAGAGATGAAGTGTGCGCTTGTGCATCTCTGTGTGAGACAGAGACAGAGTGTGTTTATCTGTGTGGGAGAGGAGTGTGTGTATTTGTGTATCTGAGCAAGGGGGGAAAGATATGCCTCTGCAGAGCAATATTTCATTTACATTAATAGTGTAATAATAAATATATCTATTCAGAAATAAACCCAATCAGTTCAGTGGGACTTACTGTCAGGTAAATGTCTACAAAAGAGTGGGCTAAGAGCAACATCCTAAAAGGCCATTGGAATCTATCAAATTATTTATGACAGTCATACACCCTCCATGATATGTATTTTAACTAATTTTATTCCATTTAACTCCCAGAGCAGAAGGTGTTGTAACTGATTTTTTCCCCTACTTCTTCCCCCATTTTTATCCTAACAATAATCCTGTGAAGTATGATTGACTGAGATTATCTGTGATTATCTCAAGGTGATCACATGAGCTTTATAAGGAAACTGGGATTTGAATCTGTGCTGAGCAGAAAGGTGGATGTGACCATAAGCTCATGCGTGCTCATGAATTTGATAGAAAGCTATCCTTTTGAGTGTAGTCTGATTGATTTTACACTCATGTGTAATATAATATTTATAATCATGTTCCACATCCTCACACATAATGTGATATTTATTGATTTCAGTATTTTTCCATTTTTTCCTAAATCCAGTACCTAAATCCAAAGGGTTATTTGCCTAAAATATTGCAGATTAATGTGTTCCTCCTCATTAATAAATTTTGCACTTGACCACATCCTTTTTGGTACACTCAGCCACATGTCTTTCAAATGTTGTTCAGTCACATACCTTACAATTTCACAAAGGAGGGAATCAATTTTTATCTGTTAAGTGAAATAGGTATTTTTATCTGTTAAGTGCTGGAAGTGTGTAAGATACATAATTTTGTAGTTTGATGCAGAGCATAACTTTTTCTAAAATAATAAGGACTCAACCCCAAACTCTAGGTTGTCCTGTGATCAGAAAACCATTCTGGGTTTTAATTCTCTCGATGGTATTTTTAAAATGTAACTTTTTGCATTTTATCTATATGGGTTTTTACTTGTATTTCTTTTTATTTTGTAAAGACCTTGAGACCCAGCACTAGGGAAAGAGTAGGGTATAAAATAAACAATAGAGCCATCATGGTATAGTGGTTTGTTTTGAACCCTGGACTATGATTCTGGAGACCAGGGTTGAAATCACCACTTGGCTGTGGAAACCCACTGGGTGACTTTAGGCAAGTCACACTCTCTCAGCCTCAGAGGAAGGCAAAAGCAAACTCTACTCTGTATAAGAAAACAAGAAAAAAACCATAATACTGTTGCCTTGTTGTTGTTTTGTGGTGATGTGCCTCCAAGTCGTTTTTTACTTATGACAAACCTTAACAAACCTTTACTTATGGCAACCTTAAAGCTTGGCAAGTTTCTTCAGAAGGGGTTTGCCATTGCCATCCTCTGAGGCTGCAAGAGTGTGACTTGCCCAAGGTCACCCAGTGTTGTTTTTTTAATATCACCTTAGAGTCATCATAAGTTAGAAATAACTTGAAGGCACAGAACAAAACAACAGCAGCAACAATAAATAGATAGATAGATAGATAGATAGATAGATAGATAGATAGATAGAATACAGTTGCTGCCAAACATGGATGAGTTGGGAAAGAAAGACATCTGCACATAGTCAAAGACAATGTCTCAACATTGGGTTTCAGGTTGCAGTACTACAAGATGTTAAGTCCAAGTAAGCTACTCTAAGCATGATTCCTTACACAGGATTGTAGTGAAAGACTGGGGGAACGCTAAGACAGCTTCCCCCAACCTGGTCCTTTCCAGATGTGTTGGACAGCAACTCTCAGAATCTCACAGGTAAATGGCATGGGGATCTGGGAGTTGCAGTCCATGCCTGGAGGGCACTAGGCTGGGAAAAGCTCTTCTGGGAGTCTCGGTATCCCTCTCTGCTGAAAATTACTTTTCAGTACTATGCTTTACTTATGATAATGTCTTTGTTTTCTTAGGCAGACAGTGTTCCTCGTTCACCACTCAGTGAAGAGTATGCCTGCAACTATCGTCGGGCACGTCGCCATAAGCGTTCTCTCTGCAAAGTTAACAAAATAGGTGAGTCACTCTCTTGGGATGATACTTCCACAGGCAACTCCTGGACTGAGCAGGGTGGGGACACCTCTCCCACCATTTCAATGTGAGATGCCACATTTTGCTCAGTCTTCAAGTCTCCGTCAGTTGCACAGAATTCCTGCATTAAGAGCAGAGCAAGGAGGAAAGCATACCCATTTCTCCCACTTTTTGAGAGTTTCCATGACTTAGAGCAGGGATTCCCCATCTTGAGTTTCCAGATGTTGCTGGACTATATCTTCCCCAGTTCCTCAACATTGGCCATACTAGCTGGGGCTTCTGGAAGTTAAAATCTAAAAGCACTTGTGTGCCCACACTTAGGAACCATTGACTTAGGAACCATTGACTTAGAATTGCCAATGGCTAGTCAGCTCCTTTGAGAAACCTTTGAGTGTCAGCCAAGCTGGAGAGATCCTTCCCTTGATGTTTCTTCATTGGGCAGTCACAAGCATATTGCCTCTGAAAATGAACATTCCATTAAGCACTCCTGGCACATCATTATTGTAAACCAGTCCTTCATTAATGTATCTAATCCTCCCTTAGGATTGTGTTATGATGTCCCTGGGCACATCACAATATTTGTCACCACTAACCTTGGAAGTGGAATACATTATATAGTCTGACAGCAGTAAGCTTTTTTGCCCAAGAGAGATATAACATGATCAGGTTTTGTTTTTTAAATACCTAGGACTCGAACAGACAGGCCAAAATAAAGCTGATTCAGGTCACTTTGGAGGTATGCTGTTTAAATGACACATGCATCTTAAGAGGCCAGAAGCTGTACCAAAGCTGCACTCCAGTTCTTAAGACTGGAGCGTGTTTTTAGCGCAGCTTCCGGCCTCTTAGAATGCATTCAGCATTTAAACCGCATATCTCCAAAGTGACCCGAAGCAGCTTTATTTTGGCCTGTCTGTTCGAGCCCTTTGTTTCCTTTAAGGTACTGAATCCATGTGGATTCTTTATCCGTGGATTTAACCATCCACGGTTTAAAAATATTTTTAAAAAATTACAAAAAGCATACCCTGATTTTTCATTTTATATAAGGTAGATCTTTTTATTATGCCACTGTATTTAATGGGACGTGAGCATCCATGGACTTGGGTATCCACAGGGGGTCCTGGAACTCCAGTGGATACCAAGAGACCACTCTAATTCAAATCACCTTCCAGAATCTGATGTTTCTTCTTATACTTTTCAAATAATTTGCTTAGCATAGGTGCTGCAGGCAGATAAATTGCATTTCACAGACAGTACTGTCCTATAGCAAATTGATCTGCAACTTTGTTCCCATGACAGATCCAGATGGCCTGGATACAGGCATCTCAGACCCAGAGCAGTATCATGCATACTCTGAGCTGACCCAGCTACAGCGTCCCCACAGCAAGGACCATTGGGATGATATGTGCAGTACTACGACACCATGCTCCCAGACTAGTGAAGAGGAGGCCAAGGTGCCCAGCCCCACCAAGGGTGAATCTTTCATAATGACTGAAAAGAGCAACTATGCCCCAGCAGTGGTAAACCTGGTTAGTGATGGCACTGAGGTTGACAGACTGGTGACTGACGACAGCCTCTCCTATGCAGGTATGTAGCTCACTGGGCAGTCTTGCAGGATAAGGTAATATTTGCATATAGATATTGAGACATTACGGACATGGGACTAAAATCTAAACATGAAATTCATTTATGTTTCATATACACCTTATACAGATAGCCTGAAGGTAATTTTATACACAATATTTTAAATAATTTTATGCATGAAACCAAGTTTGTTTACACTTGAACCATCAGAGAGCAAAGCTAACCATGTGGACAATTTTGGATTCTTTGGGGTTTTGGAATTCTGGATAAGGAATACTCAACCTGTACTAATTTTAGGATCAAAAAACTTTCAAACTAAAGAAAGAGTCACACTTGGGAATTGTAGTTTAAAGATACCATATAGGTGGGTCAGCATACACTTAAATGGTTATAGACCCATAGTGCCCTGGACTCTAGTATTGTTTCAACCTGCAATGGCAAAAGATTGGGGCTGAAAACCAAGAGAGAAGAAGGAGATTGAATAGATGTTAAATTGTTGCAAAGCATCATTGTGAGAGACTTCATGATGTGTTGGTGGCAGTCCAAGCCAATGCATGTTTAGTTGTAAAGTCCCTCTGATTGTAATGGGATTTATCACTAAGTAAATATTTATAAGGTCTACAGTCCTAAACTAGTCTTTATAATGTTTTTACATTGAAACTTGAAGAATTATATGAGGCTTGTTCTGCAGGGCAGGGGCAACAAAAAAATAACTTCACTATGGTTCTAATAATACTGAGCCCTTCTGCAGGACTTTCAGGGTTTGAAAGTACTCTTTATGTATTTCCTATACAAACTTTACACCAAATGAGTAATGTAAGTCATTTTCATATTCTTCCCACATTGCCCTTCCTCTTCTTCTTCTTCTTCTTCTTATTATTATTATTATTATCTTTATAGCTTAACATTTCTAAACATATAGTCAGAGGTTGGATGTGAGAGTGTCAAATCAAATTTGTTAAAATTAATTTGAAAATTAAGCTATTGCATTAAGCATAAATTACACATTTGTACCACATTGTTGTTTTTTTAAATTAAAAATCTACTACAAGTATTTTTTTAAAGTCTGAAAAATAACCTAAAGTAACAAATTCAAATAATATGAAATGCTAGCCATTACTCAACCCTCTAATATCTTTGGCATTTAAGGAGGCAGTTATTTCCAAGATGAGAGTGTTACAAGCATATGATATGTATTATTGTATTTCTCATATTGTCTTCACGCAGTGGGCAACAGTCCTTCTCCTCCTTCTGTCCCTCCCTCCCTCTCTTTCTCCTTACACATGCACACACACAATCCCTCTCATATATGTACACCCCTGCATCCACCCTCCCACCAAAAGGCTACAATATTTCTTCGACGCACAGTAAAACACCCTTCACAACAAATCCCTGCTTCCACATTACAAGTGGTAGCAGCAACACCTTTGTCCTATACACTATTTGGGTTTCATTTTGTACCAGTACTTTAATTTTGTTTTGCTTATAACAATTAACATTAACTTACTTATACACATACATTTATACACCCATTAGCTCATCTCACTCTCTTTTTCATTCTCTCTCTTGTGCGTATATACACACAGCTATTAGACTGTAACGCACACCATGCTGTGTTGCTGTGCACTGCTGTCTTCCCTTCCCTGCCTTCTGACGTCAACTGATGCAGCTGCTCAGCCTAGCAATGGCTATTTCTCTTTGGGGTTGCAAGCACCACTCTGGAAAATCCAGTGTGCCAGCAGTCCCATATGCCATTCCCCCCTCTGAAATCCTGTTGCACATATGTTGCATAACTCCACTCAGAGTTTATTTTCCTTTTAAAACAAGAGCTTTGAAATCTAACAACTTTAGGAATACAAAATGGATTTTTTCCTCCATAGAGAAGCCCCTGCCATAAGTGAGCAAGATGCTTCAGCAAGTGGTAGCAACTCATCTCTGGGCATGTCTTAAATAAATCAGGCAGTTTCAACCTGAGTTTCATCCCAGGTTTGAGGCAGACAACCCTGTTTTATTTTGTGATCATCTGTAGCAGGAACTGAGTTGTGGGATTGGATGCTTGTACTGAAACTTTAATTGCTTTCAAGATTGTCAACCATGGTATCATTCTGGATCACTTGGCCAGGACAGGGCACTACAGAGTAACACAGTAAAACATCTGCTCAGCTCTTCACCTTTCATTTATGTTTCACTAAGTCACACCAAGTTCCTTTTTACCTACAATACATTTTCATTTCTACATCAGAGGCGGGCAAGTGAGGCTTTTAGTTTTTGGACTGTAACTCCCATAATGGCTTCTTATGCTGTCTCTAGCTGATGGGAGCTGCAAACCAACAAAGGCTAAACTTGCCTGCCTCTCGTCTGCATGGCACCCTGGAGTGGAGCTACTGCAGTTCAGCACCTTCACTTGGTAAATGCCACCTAACTCTGTTGCCCCTTCCATCCCTTCCATCCTTCTAAGCCTAAATGCATGGAGAAGGAAAAAGGAGAAGCATGTCTATTGCTAGTATGCTTAATATTTCTGTGTCCTGCTGCCCTACTCTTAACATTTGTATGTTCAGCAGGATGTCCATAAACAGAATTGTGTTTCCCCCATGGTTTCCCTTTTATTAGGCAGGTATATTTGTAAATTTCCATATAATCTAGCAATTTCAGCAACTACTCTTTACAGTTAGGACTTTCCTTACTTTTCCATTTGGAGGCATACATTATACGTGCTGCAGTTATCATATAAAATAAAAACTAGCCATGCTTATTTTCTAGTTTTTCATTCATAATCATTCTAAGTAAAACTGGGGTTCTAGTCTTCTTTACAATTTAATATTCTAGACATCACATCATGAATTCTCCTCCAATAGATCTTTGCCTGTTTGCAATTCCAACATAAGTGAAAGAACGTACCTGGTACTTCAGCATACTTCCAGCATAAATTACTGACACCTTTATAAATTTTAGCTAATTTTGAAGATGTAAGATATCACCTATTTTGCATTTTATAGAAATTCTCTTTCAGATCATAACTCAATGTATGTTTTAGTATCCTAGTCCAGGACTTATCCCACTGATATAATTGAATATCCTGTCCTATATCTTGTCCCCATTTCATCATAGATCTTTTAATAGTTTCCTCTTGCACTTCTAAATTAAAAAAAAATCTTATACAATTGTGAAATTTTATGAAGATTTTTGTATTTCTATCATTTTTACTGGCTATTTCTGAAATTTGGCTGGAAGATACCTCTGCTCACATAAATTCTCGGTGCCCTATTCCATTATACTAGACCATGTGGGTTTTATTATGAATAGCATTTTCAGACATTATAGGGCTCAAGCACTGAGAATCCCAACAACCTCAGATGTATTATTTCAGTGGTTCAGTCAGTCCCCATACTGACTGGGGAATTCTGGGAGCTGTAGTCCAAAAAAGGAACTTTTCCAAACTCTGTTGTATCATCATATAGATTGCAAATAGAGATTTGGAACTTTCTTCTCTTTTACCTGCTAGCAACACCATTGGATGTTTCCAACTTGTTCACATTCTGGGAGGACAAGAGGCCCACCTCCCTTACAGAACCTCTCCAGCATATGTCCCTGGTACATAGCCCTTTGGACATGCACAGCCCATTAGAGATGCCTCCTAACTCTGATGACAGACCACGACAGATTGAATCCAAACTGGACTGCCTCCAGGCACAGATCAGCAGGTGAGTTCTATTGCTTGGAGATCTGGAAAGATTGGGAGGGAGACGGTATTCCAGTAGCTTTTGATTTCTACAAAACAAAGTACCCAAAGCTCTAAAAACTGAAATAAATCTAAATATTTGAAAGGTAGGTTGAGGCCCCATACAGACAGGACAAAATAAATCTGCTTTTGGTCACTTTGGAGAAATGCTGTTTAAATGATGCATGCGTCTTAAGAGTCCAGAAGCTGTGCCAAAGCTGCGCTCCAGTCCTTAGGACTGGATTGTGGCTTTGGTGTGGCATCCAGACTCTTAGGACGCATGCAACATTTAAACAGCATATCTCCAAAGTGACTCAAAGCATCTTTATTTTGGCCTGTCTGTATGGGGCCTATGTAACTTTCCTGTCTAGATAGATTATCTGTATTTAAAGAATCCATTACAGATATCTATCCATCCATCAAACCAAGCTTCTTAGTACATTTCTTTCATTACTGAGTTGTTTCTACAGTTTATGGAAAAGACCAAAAGAGATGCTGAGAATCAATTTATTGGAAGGAAACTATATACATGTCAACAACAACAAAAATCATTAAATACAAATAATGCATTTGAAAATATCTCCATTATGCTATATTGCTGTACAAATATTCAAACTTACAAATACAGGTTTCACATACTGCTATGCAGTCCAGTATTTGAAATGACAAATCATTTAAGAGCAAAAGACCAACCATACTGAGTTCTATTTATTGACTAATTTCTAATATTTTATAAAAACATACAGAACTAGAATAAGAGTAGAGCCCTTCATGAGTTGTACTCATAAGAATGTGAATGTTTTCAGACTACTGTTCCCATTTCTGAGGTCTTGTGCCATATCCATGTGGTTAGGCACAGACACCTGCATGGTGTGTGTGTGTGTGTGTGTGTGTGTGTGTGTACCATAAGCTTGATCTTTGCAGATACTGATTCCTAACACATGTATATTTGGACAGGATGGAGGAGGCCAAGGCCAGCAGTGCAGCCCTCTTCCTCGTGAATGAAATGAGGATTACCCCAGGTGCACAACAACAGCTAGGATGTTCCCCAAAGTATATCTGCCCCTCCACACACACAGGAGTATATCACACTGAGCTTTTTGGAGATTTTTCAGCTCAGAACCGGGGTGACTGCGGGTCCAACGATGCGGATTCACGACATAATGTGAATGTGTTATCACATGCAATTCATTTCTATGGGACCTCCTTCTATGGCACTTCCACAGTGAATTCAGGGACTCCTCATTTTGGTAAATTCGGTACAAAAGTGAGTTCACAGAATTTGCATTTAAGCTCACTTCGATTTCACTCTGAATTGGTCTGGTGTGGAATGCAACTTTGCTTCCCTCCCGGTACACCCCCCAAACCTCCAAAGAGGCAAATTTCCCATGATGCTGTGTTGCAATTTTGCCCCAATTGCTTCCGTTGCTCAGAAGGGTAGATGACAGGGATAGAAGGAATGAACAGGAGGCTGGGGGGGGGGGGGAAGATGGGAGGCTGGGGGGAGCAACAAACTCCAGCTCCCAGAATTTGATAGCCTTGAGCCAAGGACCCCACAACACACTCCAACTCCCAGAATTCCATAGCACTGACCCAGGACAGTGAAAGTGGAATTAAACCAGAGGCAACTGTTATAAAGGGAAGGAGAGTGGATTGGATTCAGGGAAGTGGTATTTTAGGGAGCATGGAGAATAATTATAATAATTATAATTTAAAATTTTTTAAATAATAATAATAATAATAATAATAATTTATTTTTATTAGTTTGCTGAGGCACCAGAGCTCTCTGGCAGACGAAACTCAATGTTTCACAACACTACAGTTCCCAGAATTCCATAGCACAGACCCAGGACAGTGAAAGTGGAGTTAAACCAGATTATTTCCCAGTGCAGATGCAACCTAAGAGAAGGCAACTGTTACCAAGGGAAATAGAGTGGATTGGATTCAGGGAGGTGGTACTTTAGGGAGAATCATTATAATAATTAAATTGTTTTTAAAATAATAATAATAATAATAATAATAATAATAACAATAATTTATTTTTACAACAACAACAACAACAACAATAATAAATTAGATTGCTGAGGCATCAGAGCTCTCTGGCAGAGAAGGCTCAATGTCTCAGGACACTACAGTTCCCAGAATTTCATAGCACTGAGCTAGGACAGTTAAAGTGGAGTTAAACCAGATTATTTCCCAGTGCAGATGCAACCTAAGAGAAGGGAACTGTTACAAAGTGGATTGGATTCTGGGAGGTTGTACTTTAGGGAGCATGGAGAATAAGGGAAACTGGATCATTTCTGCAATCCTCCAAAATGGGTCTCCTTCAGATCCAAAGGATTTACTTCCAAGTAAACCTGCAGCTTCTACACTGATTATTTTGCAGTGAATAATAATAATTCCTTAATAATAATAATAATAAATGGATGGGGGCTCTGACACGGAGGATAGATATAGATGTGGCTGAAATGGATGAGGAGAATAACAAAAAAATAGATGTAGATATAGCTGAAATAGATGAGGAGAATGACAGGAGGATAGATGTAGATGTGGCTGAAATGGATGGGGGCTGGAGGACCCGTTTGAATTTGGCTGCCAGGGATGGGAAAATAGAAGGGAGTCATACACATGAGGCTAGCATTCAAGTGAAAGTGGAACCAGGCTCCCTTCTTCACCCCAGAAGTGCAAAGATTCAGGATGCGTTCAGACAGCCACTGAGCATGCGCAAGGGTCCCAATTCGAATCAAGTTGAATCCTCATCACGTGACTTGCTTGGAATCGAACTGACTCCGCTTCCCCCTCGATTCGGAAGGGCAACAAAAAGGCAACCAGGTGTGGTAAAACATCGTGTTTTAACGTGAATTCGCATTGCTAGACAGAAGTGACTCCGGATCTGGTGTGAAAAAACATCACTTTTTGCGTTGCTAGAACAGGAGTGACTGCAGATCTGAGCTGCAAACCCCCCACGTGTGATAAGGTCCACACTGATTGACTGCAGAGACATACCTGAGCCCTTACTGTCTACTCTTGGGCACCCAGGAAGAAGGAGCAATCAATCAGTAGCTGGTGGTTGAGCCAGTGAATCCCTTGTCTACCGTTGGTCCAAAACACACTGCAGAAATAATCCAGTTTGAGACTGCTTTAAGTGTCAGCTCAATGCTAGGGAATTCTGGGAACTGTAGTTTTATCAGACATTAAGCCTTCTCTGTCAGAGAGCTCTGGTGCCACAATAAGCTACAATTCCCAGGATTCCCTAGCACTGAGCCTGGACAGTTAAAGCAGTCTCAAACTAGATTATTTCTGCAGTGTGTTTTGGACCATTGTGAACCCAGAGTAAAAGCAAGGGGGAAGCTGCAGCCTCCACCCTCTAAGCAACTAAAGTAGTACACTGATGGAGACATGCTCTGCTGACATACTAAATAGATCTTAACTTATTACCATTTCCCCCCTAACAGTTAAAGCCCTTTTCATTATACTTTTGTGCCCTCTTTACATGGGGCTCCCAGTCCCCTGAGAGACTCTCAAGGGACTGAACAAATCTGTGCTAACACTTCAGGTGCTCCCAGACTGTACACCGAACTGGGCTACCCCTAATATTTAAACATAAGGCTGTCTTTGTATTAAAGTTTGCAAAAGGCCCATACTGGCTGGAGAATTTTGGGAGTTGTAGTTCAAATAATTTCCTAGCTCTGCTTCATATAATAACTAGCTTTTGTCCTATCCTCTGTGCTAGCTGCATGTTATTTCATATGATTCAGCGCTGTGTAAATTTACAGCGCTTTATAAATAAAGGTTATTAATAAATAATATAATTGCAGCTCACAGATGGGCCTTTCTTATTCCCCCGAATCGCTTTGTTTTGTTCACATGATGGCCTACTCTCATGAACCATGCAAGATTTGAATTCATGAATTCAGTGTGCCTGGTTTGGAGATTAGGATAACATGGTTTGTTCCTTCAAAGACTTTGAGAGCTTCCAGATAACATGCTATCCTGCTAATTCAAGTGAACTGTCTGCATATGAAGTGACTGCAGTGAACTAGCTCCTGAAAACCTGATGTTTAAAGGAAGAGCATTGATATGACACACACTCACCCTACTGGTTATGTTGGGGAATTCATCCTTTAGAAATTTCAGCAGTCTACCCATGAGCCTTGCATATACCTGCCCCAGTCCAGTTCAGGCAGATCAGAATATCCCAAGCTAACATGTGACCATCTCTTTCATAGGCTGGAATCCAGGATGTCTTCTGACATGAATCTCATTGTGCAACTGCTGCAGCGACAGCTGTCTCAAGTGCCACCTTCATATAGCTCCATCTCACCCTCCTCCCACAATTTGGCTTTATACAGTATGGGCCTGAGGAGCACAGAACCGGCCTCGCCAGTAGGGGAAGAGGAACTAACTCCCACAAAGGAGGTGAGATGCATTAGGAATCTGTAATGTAAATGAGAGCTCTACTGCCGAGCCTTGTAGAATCCAGCCAAAGAGAGAACAGTAAGCCAAGTACTCTACTTTGAATCACAAGGAATGAAAGTGGATGTAATAAAGAGTGCATTCTTCTAAAATATAGGTGGAAGTCATCCCACAGCACTTTTTTTTCATTTGGTGTCCTTTAGTTGTGACAATAAATCTTAAATCTACGGGTCGTATAACTGAATTGTGTAATTCTGAGGCAGACTCTCTGTCTCTTTCTTCCCCACTCCTGTTTTTAATTGGATTTGCCCTAATATGCATTTGTAGCAAGGTATGTATGTGTGGTTTCTATTATCTACCTATAAACAAAAGAGACTTCCAATTAGCTCTTCTCAAATTTCACTTTGGGGCTCAACAGACCACCCCAAAGGGGCAGTCTGGAGCTGCTCATTTCTCCTCCAGAAGGAGCCTGCAGCAACCAAACTGTGCGGGCTCCCTCCACTCCGAAAAGAACTCGTTAAAAGCAGGTTCTTTGGGCCATGTGGGGAGAATGTCATCAGTACACCATTGGCACACTGTGACGTGTCCATGATGTAAGCGCGGTGCCCAGAGGTGTGGACATGGTGCTGTGCTTGCATCATGCACGTGCGCCACATATCCATGGTGCCACGTAAAGATGGCACCGTCCATACATATTAGAGTTCCAGAGCGTGCGCTTGCCGTGTGCTCTGGAACCCTAATTTTGGTGCCCACTCAGAGCTTTCGGCCCATCTGTTTTAGGCCTTAATCTTTTTATAAAGAGATCTAGTAGCACAGTGTCTTTTACTTACTGGCATGTTTCTAAGCCATCAGCATTTGTTGCCATTATGCCTCTGATCATATTTTTCTGCAGTCATCAAGGCAGGAAAATCTTTTTCTCCAAATGAAAGCACAGATTCTCATATTCCTAAAGGGGCAATCTGACCTTGTTTGTATGACTTTATTTTCCTTTTCTCACTAGACTCCAAGCTATGCTGAAACTGAAAAAACCCAGCTGAAATCCAGGGACTCCTTGTCTAGTGGTATACACCTGACTGTGGCTTCAGATGAAACCATGACAGTCAGCTCAGAACAAGAGCATTACCCACAGATCCTGCCAAACCAAGAGCCCCACCGGAGGGCACCAAGTGATCAGGGACTCTTCCGAGGATCTCGTTTCCCTTCCCTTCCAGAGCACCTTGAGGCACCTTCAGAGCACTTGGACATTCAGAGACATCTCTCTGACCCATTGCTTCCTGCAACTTAGGAATCAAATTTCAGCTCAGAACCCCAGGCAAGAGGAAGCTGAACTGAAAAGCTGCTTAGCTGATTTTAATTGTTGCACTTGGAGGGCAATAGTTACGGCTCAGGGTATTACTTGTAGCCAGCTCCTGCCCTCTCTGAAGAGAGGGAATTTTTTTTAAATGGGATGGCTTCCAAGACCATTGATCTCAGAAGTGGTATTCCATAAAGTAGGCTTCAGGTGCACATTTTCTTCTCACCAATTCCAAGAAGAGTGACATGTACATGCTGACTGACTTCTTCTTCCGCCTCACTGTTAGCTGCAAGCTATGTGATGCCAGGGTCTACATCTATTTGTCCTTATAAGGTACCTAGCATGGTGGAACACAGATACTTTCCCATAATTTAATCATGTAATATTGGGATTTTTTTCTGAATGAGGAAATTGCTAAAGAAAAAAAAATCCTTGGGCTGTGGGGTACCAAGAATGAATGTACCTTTATTTGATGCGTCTTGTATCAGATCTTTCTGTGCATCAGGTATGGCCCTGTGAAGGAAGGAAGAGTAAAACAATGCCACCACTTTTAACATGAGGACATAGTGCACCATATACGTTCTGCCCTAGAACATAGTGAGGGCCACTTCACATGTTGCTTTTTCCTTGCATGGACATCATCTCTGTCGAAGAAAAACTGCAAGATGAAAGGGGAAAGTGTGCAGTTCAATCCTGTGCAGGGATTTTAATAGGAGTTTTGAGCCTGCTGTTTATATTCAGCTCTCCTTCAGAGAGCTGCAATCCCTGACAACATGACAGCCTCTATGAGTTTCTGCCCCATGCTCTAAACTCCCAAGCAACAAATCAATCTGTACATCCCTGTCTATAGCCCTGATTGTATACATGATTGTTCAGAGCTAAGCTCCACAGAATTCTGTGGCATTTTAATACCAAATAAGCAATCATAGAACTGCAGTTTCAATGTATAAAGTAAGTTTATGGTTAAGTCAGGTTTAGAATACCTGATCCCTTGAATCCTCTGCAACAAACAAATCAGGGCCTAGGCTAATATGGACCCATGTTCTACCTATGGATTTCTAAAGCAGAATTAACACTTCTCAAGAACTGCGAAAGAGCCCAGATGGGGAAAACATTCCAGAAATTTCCAGATTTTTGCAACATTCCAATTTACCTAGCTTTATACTACATTTCAGGAAGAGTCAGTCTTGTAGTTAGCCACTTGCTCGATAAAAATTCTTCTTGAGCCAGTACCTTGATGGATATGCAAAACACAGGTATGTGCAAGTAGGCTGTAGTATTTTCTACCAATCTGCAAGGCTGGTGTAAGCACAATTTCAGAAAATCCTGGAAGAGGAAAGACAAACCAAACAAGTCTCTTTTTCTATGTGTGTGTAGCCGTTCCCTCTTGGTTGTATACCCATGCCAAGGCACTGCATAGAAGCACTGTAAATGAATCCTCAAACCTTCTCCATTACCACTCCTCAATTAGATGCTGCAATGGCCCTAGGCCACCTACCCAAAATAACATATTAAAACTCCCAGTGAAAGTAGCAAGGGGGGAAATAACTGTGAGCATTTTCTTTTCTTTTCTTCTCAGGAGTGTTAGTGTACACTTTGCTAATAAAGATTATTTTGACACCTACTGTGGTCTGATGAATCTCCTTCTGGTTCTGGGTACTCTAAGAGTCGACCCTCTGTATCCACAGATTCTGAATCTATGGATTCCACCATCCACAGTTGGAAAATGTTCAAAAGGAACATCCAAAAAGCAAATGTTGATTTTGCCATTTTTTAAAAAATAAGAGACACCATTTTACTGTGTGCCATTGTACACAATGGGACTTGAGCATCTATGGATTTGGTAATCACAAGGAATCCTAAAACCATACCCTAGTGGATACCAAGGGCCCCCTAAACGCTAAGTACTGGTACTAAGAAAAGTCTGAGTTTCCTTGAGAAAGAGGTAAAACAAAGCAGAATGCCTAATTTTGGCATACTTCTTGTACTCTTCTGTATGTACTAGTAACTTGGAACCTCTAAAATTACTTTCTTGCCTGCTCTCCTTGTAGTAGGGTGTGACCCAGCTGGATAGTGACTAGCTAATTATACTCCAGGCAGCTGCAGCATTTATGAACTGGTGTCAATTGTCACATCTTACAACCGTCGCTTCCAGCTAACTAAAAAATGCTAGGTTGTTTGTTTGCAGATCACATATCTGTTTATGTTTGATGTCTTGCCTACAGTAGAAGAGAGCTTCCCAAAGTAGACAGTAGATAAATGTTGGACTTTATCACAGCAAGTGATTTAGTATTATGTGACTTTTTTCACTGTCCCTAAACAAATCAAAACAAAGACAGGCATTCATTCTCTTTCAAGCATAGCATTGGCTTTGTAGGAAACAATGTGATTTTGTGGGTGAAAGGCATTTTATACATGCTTTTTAAAAAAAATACCCCGCAAGTATTTCCTGAACTAGTAATGGAAAAATAAACTGTCCAAATATTACTGTTCCATACGAGAGGTGGTCCCAATTGAGCATGAAAGAAAATAAGCCCATATTGCATGCACTTCAGTACATTTCTAGATACTTTATATACTAAAACTCAAGCTCTCTCTGCAGTTATTACCAGTATACATAGGTGAAAAGATCCCCCGCAGTTACCTTCCTCCTTTTGAGTTTCCATTGGATGCCCACCTGTATGATCGGCTACAGAGTCGTATTTGTGATGCACCATCTGTACATGGTATCGGTGTGCCAAGTGATACATTGAAGGCCTCCCATACATGTTCCCTTCACACCACTTCACTCCATGGACTGTCTGATTTGTGTATGCTGTAATTGCATCCATGGTATTATTGGCAATCATGTTTTTGTGTTGCCGCAGTCCTGTACTGGTGCCAGGCTGTTTATGTGCCCATGCGATAATGCACATTTTCCATCTTGAATAAGAATATTGCAGCTTCTTTGTGCTCTGGTTTTGAGCCGCAGAATACGGCTTTGTTTTGCTTTCCACACACCTTCAACTCATGCATCATCCAAGCACCCCACCTTCAACATGGTTAGAAGTTGCTTTATTTGGCCAGTGCAATCTACTCCTTAAACATGCTACTTGATTCTTTTCTCTTTTGCCCCTCTTCCCTATTTCTAGGCTTTAAAAATTGTTATCATTAACATTTTAAGTTATATGAGAGTAACTAGGAGGCACTGCATGAAATCAGGCTGCAAGGCATGAAAGTGATCAATAGCTTAGAAATAAAAGGAGCGTGCGTGGCCACACTGTAAGCAGGTCAGAGTAGCTAGCTTTTACTTACAAGAAGTCTGCATCTCTTCAGAGGAACCTGCAGTCAATAGGCTTGATTTGTCTAACCTAAACAGGAAATACTCTTTCCTTGAATATAGGCCTGCAAAGAGTCTGTGGCTAAGTTGTCTAGGACACAAAGATCACATAGAAAAGCTTGTTGCTATGGAATAAAAGTCAAAAGAGCATTGCTAAACAGATTATTTCAATAAATATGCTTGCTAAAAAAGGATCTTGAAGCTTCACTATTAAGATTATAAGAAGAAAAAGCTCTGACTGATTGTTAGAATTCTTTCTCTTGAAGTAGTTCTCCACTTGAAGATTTTCATACCAGCGCTTACCGTGGGGTAAGCGCTGTAAAACACCAAAAATGTGAAAAAATAAAAGTTTTTTAGGGATAAAATACATAAAATAATACAAGAGATGTTTAAGATAAAATATTCAAAATGACGGAGTTATACCTATTAAATATGACAACAATTTTAAAAGCAGAAGACGGGAGTTTATCAAACAGGAGAAATTTCTCTTAAATTCGAATGAAAAGAAAGTGGGGCCAAAACGCATTCACTTAAAGTCGTTAGTTTCGCACAATTACTTGAATACGCATTGCATTCGAACTGTCTCCCCATTGCCCGAAAATAGCATGCCATTGCCCGAATTTGAGTGTGGCAATCTATCACACAATAACGTGAAACCCCATGATTGCGTTCAGATTGCCATCAGATTATACTTCCAATTCCCCTTGTCTGATAAACTCCAGTATCTTATTACACCAGCTAGATTAATAATAGCTAAAAATTGGAAATCAGAGGATGAGCTAAATATTTATAAATGGTTAATAAAACTTAACGATTATTAGAGAAATGGACAGACTGCCATTCATGATTGGGGTTGGGAGACTAGATAAAGTGGAAGAAGAATGGCTCCCCATTATAATATATTGGGGGGGGGGGGGAAATTGGGGCATTGATAGAAATTTATTGCAATAAAATCCTGTTAAGTAGTTTAACATAATTATTAGTTAGATAAGACAAAAATAGAGAAGAGGAAGAGGGGGGAAAGATATTGGTAATAAAAGTAAAAATTAATAATAGATAATTGACCCGGATAAAGATAATATTTGCAGGAAAATCAAAGTTATTGGAAGGAAAAATAAAATAAGGAGAATACACGGTCAACACATCCTATTGCAGATGGTAAAACTGGATAAAATATTTTATTAATTTTGGACAAGACATAAAGATGTACTGATGAAGGATTCAGGTAATGTTGGAAAATACAGGCTGTGTTTGGTTTTTGAAATGATATACTGTACTGAGATGTGATTCAAGGATATATACAAGATTAAGGATTTAAATATTGTAGATATGGAAAATGGAATAGAAGAATCGATCATGGGAATAGAGCAAGACATAGGATGTATATAATGACAGCAGGAATCAAGAAGAAAATGAGATAAGTAACATAAAAAGGACATTCGACATGGGAAGTAAAAGGGAAAGGAAGAAGATAAAGATGAAGAAAGAAACCTTATTATGGACCATAATAGATAACAGGCATGATTTAGTTATTATTATGTATTAACACAATGTGCAAAATATAAATGTATGATTTTGGAAATGATTAATAAAGATATAATTTTAAAATATAATGGAACACCAGAAAAATGGCAGGGAAGTGCAAGTGTATAAAAGCCTGGCGTGCTTCCCAAATGGCAGGGAATCATCCCCTTGCCTCCAGTGTCCCTGAATTGTTCGAGGAGCAGCAATTTCCCATTAATGCAAACTTTCTGTTCATAGGAAATTGCTGTTTCACGAACAATTCAACGGTACTGGAAGCGAAGGGACGATTCCCTGCCAGTTGGGAAGTGCATCAAGCTTTCATACATGTGTACTTCCCTGATGTTTTACCGGCATTTTACCAGCGACTTACCCCACTGGTATGAAAATCTGTTGCTGCATGCCTTCAAGTAATTTCCAACCTATAGTGAACCTAAAGCAAACCTATCACAGGGTTTTAAAGGCAAGATACATTCAGAGGTGTTTTGCCTTTGCTCTCCTCTGAGCCTGAGAGAGTGTGACTTACTCAAGATCACCAAGTGGGTTTCCATGGCCAAGTTAGGATTTTAACCTTCATCTCCAGAGTCCTTGTCCAACACTCAAACTACCACACCACACTGGCTCCATGTACATATGTTTAATACAGATACATGCTTGTTTCAAAGACTGTTTCATTTTCCACATCAACTTTGTGGTCTCAAAGATGGATTCATGTATGAAGATTTTTACACTGTGGTGTATTGTCTTGTTCCATTTAGCATTTATTCATTTTTATCACCACACCAGAACACCAAGAACAGCACAAACATGTGCATAAAGCGAACCTCATTTTGATACTGCTCCAGGGCCCCAGGCACCTTAATCTGATCTTGCCCACACCAGTTTATATCAAATAGAACAGAAAGAAAAGACTGCATTATCGCATTTGTGCTAGAGGCAAGTTTTAAATTTGGAGCAACAAACTCATGTATGTGGGCTCTCTGGAGATATCACATCATGGCATGCGGCTCTCCTAAAGGCTATCTATCTTCAGGGTCTGGAATTAGCACAAAACTTTAACAGAAGAGCAGCCTTTATTTCAACCACAGTAGAGTCTGTAGTTCAGGAGCTAGAGCATGCATGTCTGACAGGTGAATGAAGAAATTTATAGAGAAACGAGTGTAAAGCCAATGGGTGTAGTGGCTGGAGCAATGGAGTACAAATCTCGGTTCAAATCCCCACTTAGCCATGGAAACCCACAGGAGCCCTGGTAGCACAGTGGTTAAATACCTGTACTGCAGCCACTCATTCAAAACCATAAAGTTGTGAGTTCAAGACCAGCAAAAGGGCTCAAGCTTGACTCAGGCTTGCATCCTTCTGAGGTCGCTAAAATGAGTACCCAGATTGTTGGGGACAAATTAGTTTACAGCTGGACACTGTTTAGGTGATATGAAGAGGTATATAAATGAAGCTTATTGGTTTGGTTTGATTTGGTTTGGTTACCTTGAGCAAGTCACACTCTATCAGCATTAGAGGAAGGAAGTAGCAACCCCCCTCTGAACAAATCCTGCCAAGAAACCCCATGAATGAGAGGATCTCCTTGGGGTTGGCTTTAAAAACACACAGCAGCAACAAGTTGTGGGGGGAGCAACTGAAGGAGTAGTAAGAAATGCTCACAATTAAATTCTCTATATATGCACTTCAAAATAAGCTCCATTAAGATTTCTCCTTAAGTGGAGTATAGGTTTATGGCTATATTATGGAAAGTCTTTCTACCAATACTTCATTTAGAGAATTCTGTCTCTCCTAAGTTCCTTCGTTCCTTTTCTCTCTGTATACAGATGGGAAACTTTCCCATAAGGGTTGCTTGTAGCACAGCCAAGTAATTATTTTGAGCTAATTAAAATTCCCCTAGAGATACTCTTTGCTACAGATAAGTTGACTTTGTTGGTCTTTTTGGGATTTACTGTGCAACTGTGGTCCATGTCAGGCAGAACTCAGGATGTTATGATGTACTCCTGTGCATATCTACTTAGAGGAGGGGTACGTAGATTGTGAGGGATTCATAAATTATTCACGGCCCATTTGCATAGCAGAGACTACACAACGAGGCTGTTGTAAACCTGTCCTGCAATCAAAGCAGCCCCCTCCCTGTCCCTAACAGGACAGGGAGCAATGAATGTTATTTCATCAACACTGGGAGGCTTCTTTTCCCCACATGAAATGATGCATGGATTAAAAAAGGAGTCTCTGTTGTTGTTAGTATTTCGCTGTGTGTCTTACAGGCACAGGTACAGCATAGGCACACTAAGGCTGCAATCCTATACACACTTCTTAGAAAGTAAGTCTTACTGAACTCAGAGGACATCTAGGGATAGCAAATCCAATAACATCCAAATAATGATACCTTTATAGGACCAACCAAAACGCACAATTACAAGTTGCAAGCTTTCAAAGTCACACTGGCTTCTTCATCAGGCAAACAAGAGAAAGAAATGGGAGATGTTAGTCATAGGCCTGCATTTTGCTATTTCAGTCTTAGTTCAGATGGTAGGGAGGGCTCTTCCCACTTTGGCCATGGGATCACTAGTAGATTTTCAAAGTCAAGGAAATTTAATGTCCATTTGCAATTCAAAGAAGATGTTTCCTTGGAATCCAGCATGTCTCCCTCCTTTGTGAAGCCACAGGCTCCTATGTAGGTAGAGAACACTATGTAGGTAGAGAACGTCTTCATGTTTTGCATCAGGAAAACTTTAAGTGGTGTAGCGGTAAAGCATGCCAATTAGTGCCAATATTAGAAAAAAATTGCTTTACTTTCATTGGAGGCAGAAGCCTCAGATGGCAAAGTGCCGGTGCACTGGCTCTCTCTTCCCCTGTGTTAGCTAAAAATAGGTATCTTGAAATCCAAAAAACATCTAGTGGTTGCCATGTTGGCCATATAACAAATCCAATAACATCCAAACAATGATGCCTTTATTGGGCCAACCAAAATGCACATTTACTTGTTGCAAGCTTTCGAAGTCACACTGGTTTCTTCATCAAGCAAACAGGAGAGGGACTTTCTTTTGACTAGATTTGTACTGGATTTCCTTATCAAAGGCCTGCACAACTTAGTAGTAGGTAGGGGCCAAAATTAAAATACGCTAAACTTGTTAGGGCCACAGATAGGTTTTAACTAAATATTAATTAATTAACAATAATGAATAATACTAATTAGAATTAATTAAAATTAATTCTGTCCTCCTCCTTCTCTGCCCGCCCCTCTCCTTGGGAGAAAACCAAGCAGCTATCCAATGTTATTTTAATTTCTTGTCTGCTATATTTTATTGTTTGAATGTTAGGACGCATTAATAAGCATTACGTTTAAATATTGTTGTAGAATATATGCCACAGGCAGACTTATTTTGTCTATTTTAATTGATTGTATGTACAGCACTGTGTAAACTTACAGTGCTTTATAAATAAAGCTTAATAATAATAATGTGTAGTTCATCGTGGCACCGCAGCTCTCTTTGACAGAGAAGGCCAGATGCCTGACAAAAACTACAGCTCCCAGAATTCCATAGCATCGAGCCAAGGCAATTCAAGCAGTCTCAAACCGGATTATTTCTGCAAACTGTCTTCTTGACCAAAGTCCCCAACACAACATTAATACTGGAATATAAATAAATATTACTATTATTATCAATTATCAATTATATTTTATAATTATAATTATATTATTATTATTTATTATTATGTATTAAGTATAGTATTATTATATAATTATAATTAATTAATAATAAACATTATATTATAATTATATTATTATTATTTATTATTATGTATTAAGTATAGTATTATTATATAATTATAATATAATGTTTATTATTAATTAATTATATTTTATAATTATAATTATATTATCATATCTATTATTATTATTTTATTATAATAATAATTATATTATAATTATTACTATTATTTATTTATTAATTATAATTATTAACTATTGATTATTATTATTATTGTTATACTATAATAATAATAATAATAATAATAATAATAATAATAACTGCAGCAGTGACTGAAACCTCTCAACTTTCACTTGCTCTTTTACCTCTACCTATTTCTCTCTCTATGTTTTTTTTGGTAGCTGCCTCATCCTGATACGCTGAAATTTTGCCGGAGAGGCGGGCTTTAATCCAGAGCGACAGCTCCCTCAGCGAATAGTATGAAAGATCCCCTCGGTGGGGGGAGGGACTGAATCGGGCAGGCGCTAGAGGAGACCAATGAGGAGCGGGATTGTCGCGGAGTGGCGTCGCCGTCAGCCAATGGGCGTGGGGAATTTGAACAGGAGTCGGTGGACGGGGGAGTGGGCCCTGCCGTAGTCGTCGTTGTGTGCGAGGGAAGAGAAGAGAGAGCCAGTGCCGCCGCGGAGTGAGGAGGCCTTCGTGAGCCGGAGGCGGCGGCGTCGTCGTCCTCGGCCTTCCCTGGCGCCATGTCGCTGCACGGGAAGCGCAAGGAGATCTACAAGTACGAGGCGCCATGGACCGTCTACGCCATGAACTGGAGCGTCAGGCCCGACAAGCGCTTCAGGCTGGCGCTGGGCAGCTTCGTGGAGGAGTACAATAATAAAGTAGGCGGCAGGGAGAGGGCTCTGGGGCCGGGAAAGGAGGCGTTCTCTCCCCGAGGTGCGTCTGCACCAGACGCGGTTCGATACCGATTTAACCGCCGCGTCTCCATCCTGCGGCACCTCGGGAGGGGAGGCTTAATTAAGGGCACTCAGGCAGCATCCGCGAGGAGGAAATGATCCGGTGTGAGGCCGCTTTAGCTGCCCTGGCTCAGTGCTAGGGAACCCTGGGAACTGTAGTTTATTCTGGCCCCAGAGCTCTCTCTGGCAGAGAGGGCTCCATGTCTCTCAAAACTACAGTTCCCATGATTCCCTAGCGCTGAGCCAGGGCAGTTAAAGCGGCCTCAAACTGGATCATTGCTGCAGTGTGTCTTGGACCTTATTTCTACTACAGTCCCCAGCATTGTAAAGCAATGGTCCCCAAACTGTGCTCCTGAAGGGGTTTTGGACTTCAGCTCCCAGAATCCCAGACTGTTGGCCAACATGGCTGAGGCTTCTGGGAGTTGTAGTCCAAATAGTGTCTCTCAAAGGGCACAGTTTGGGGGACCACTGTTCTAAAGCAAGGAGCCATGGCAGTTGAAGCGGTGTCAAAAGGGATTGCTTCTGCTCAGGTGCCACAGCAAACTACGCTTCCCAGCATTCCATAGCAGTTAGTGGTGTCCAACTGGGTCATTCCTGCAGTGCGGATGTAGCCTTAGAGAGGTCTGGTGCCGTAATTCATGGAAGGGCACTAGAACCTTGTAGGACAAAATACCACTCCAACCCCAAATCCCATTATTGTGTCGGATGGAAAGTGTCGCCATGGCTGCTATAGCTATGGCCAATGGGGGCATACGGAGATATGCCCCCATTAGTGACAAGTAGAGTGCCCTTTCCCAGATCCGACTTGCCATCTGCCCTCCTGTAGTAGACTTTAGTCTAGGAAAGCTCATGCTACCAACTTCTTTCTTTCACTTAGTTTCAAAGGTGCTAGAAGATCTCTCTCCATATATATATATCCATTCTCCACAGTTGAGACGCTCTGGTACTTTGGAGGGCAATGCACACCTCTAGGTGCCAGTCCACATTTGGGACTGATACAAGTTCCTTTGAGATTACCGTATATACTAGTCTATATTTATGCCCAAAAATTGGCCCCAAAATCTCAGGTCAGCGTATTTACAGGTCAGTATAGTAATGCAATAGCAGCTCTTTCAGCTTTCCCCACGCAGAAAGGAAAGTGGTTTATTTCTCTCTTGCACCAAGCAGAAAGAGTCCTGGGTGGTTGGTTGCTTTTAAACAAACAAACAGTGTCCCTCTCCTGCCTGCGCTGCCACTGTCTGGGGAGCGAAGGCTTGAAACACCAAAGCAAAAAGCCTCAATGAGAGTCTTTCTTGCCACATGCACACATACACACGCACTAAAGGAGCTTCCATGTTTTACGTGATCCACAGGTCATGGCAAAATCCATCCTTTTGGCCCTAAAACCAGCCCTCGGCTTATACATGAGGCCGACTTATAGTCAGGTATATACAGTAGGTTATTTGGTCCATAGTTGTACCCATTCATTCATGGAGGTTTATTAAAGATGCCCCGTCGTCTTTAGCTAGTAGCCTTCACATGTTCTCCAGTTGTGTTTTCAGTCTCCTCCCCACACAACAGAAACAATTAAAACACACACACAGAATACATTTTGATGAAGAGGTGCAGAACCCGCTATCTGGAAGCACCCGTGACGCCATGGATAGTGTTCCTCTTTGCCCTCCCCTTCTTCCCTTCTGATATTTTGAACCGGCTGCTTCTCAGGACCTAACAGGCAGGAGAGGGTCTTTAACCTATGCCAAGCCTCAACATGGCAAAAATAGATATGAGTATGCTTTTGTGTGTCCATAAAGGAAGCTTGGCATGATTTTGAGCCCCTCTAGGCATTACTGCCTATTTTGATCTTTTCCCACCAAATGAAGCAGCCAAAGTGGCTCTCTTCTATTCTCCTTCATGCTCTCTGTCTTGCTTGTCTGCTATGGAAAGGCCCGAACAGACAAGCCAAAATAAAGCTGCTTCAGGTCACTTTGGAAGGATACTGTTTAAATACTACATGCATCCTAAGAGGCCGGACGCCGCACCAAAGCTTAGGTCCAGTCCTAAGCACCGGAGTGAAGCTTTGGTGCAGCTTCTGGCCTCTTAAGACGTATGTGTCATTTAAACAGCATACCTCCAAAGTGACCCGAAGCAGCTTTATTTTGGCCTGTCTGTTTGGGCCCAAAGACTAACTCCTGCGTTGCCTCGTTCCTTTTGTTTCTGGTAGCTGCTGCTAATTTCAGGACTCTTTGGCAGGGTACAGACCGCCAAAAAGATGCGCCTTTCTTTCCTGTGCAGGAGCGCCACAGCATACAAGTTGCGCGGCGCTGCTTTGCAGGAAAAAAAGGAGCCCCAAAAACAGTTTAAATACACATAGCTGTAATCTGCCAGCTGCAAATGAACCAGTGTTTCATCTGTAAAATGGTTTGTTTTTAAGTGGGTGCTAGGATTACAGTTTTATCATATTCTCTCTTCACCATTCAAGCTTACTCTGAAGTTGGAACCAAAAACAAACTGTCTTTACCCCATGTCCCTGCACAAGAAACTTCAGGAGCACCAAATTCCCTTCACTTACACTGATGTTTGAAAAGAAAGCTGTAATGTGCCTGCCTTGCACTAAGCGAGCATACTTTAATTTTTCCTCAGTGCTTGTATTTCATTAACTCTGAATTCTGTAATTTATAAACGTACAAGTAAACAGTATAGTTGGATCCTTTAATTAAGTTGTGAATTGCCAGGAGTTGCGGGGGGGGGGGGGTCATGCTTATGACAGCTGGCATGCTCTGTGGGAGTAAAAGGTTGTTGAACTAGTGCAGAGAACAAAATGCAAGAGGTATTTTTAATGACAGCAGTGTTTTCAGATATGTGTGTATGCGATGTGTAAAGATAGGATTTAAGGAGACAGAAAGAGATATAATTTAGGGGAAAAGCAGAGTTTGCTTCTACACTGTATAGGACAGAAATAGCTCTGAAACTATAAATGTAAGTGATTGGGGTGGGGGGAAAGGTTGTCCGCAACATGCCATCTAATTGTCTTGTGCAGAACACCTTCCAATCGTCCTATAACACTTTTTTTTGTCTACACTATAAAGATACTGCACTGCAATTCTGCTTATTTTCTTCTTAATGGGTTTTCAGTGATAAGGAGGAGAGACATACTTGGAAGACATAGAAAGATAAGAAATCAATGGCAGTATCATCTGGAACCTCCATAAAAGTGTGAGGGAAGCATACTCTTTACACTTTAAAGTCCCACCATGGAAACATACCTTATGCCTGCTAAGGAGCTAAAGCTTCTTCTTTGCTTCTTTTGCTGATACTAAGGCCTGTTACAGACTGCCTAAATAAAGCTGCTTCGGGTCTCTTTGGAGGTATGCTATTTAAATGATGCATGAGTCCTAAGAGTCCGGAGGTCGCGCCAAAGCCACACTCCATTCCTAAGCACTGGAGTGCAGCTTTGGTGCAGCTTCCGGATTCTTAGGGTGCATGCATCATTTAAACAGCATACCTCCAAAGAGACCCAAAGCAGCTTTATTTTGGCAGTCTGTAACAGGCCAAAGTTTCGGTCCATTGGTATAAAACACCATCATATTCAACAGCAAAAACAGTGTGTGTGTGTTTGTTCGAAATTTTAGTAATGGTAGACTATGTGATCAGTTTACTTTTGGAAAATCCAACATAACCAAACAATGGAGTTTGTTTTAATAGGTCTTCTGCAAATTTCCTTAATAGCGTAGTCAATTTGGTGGTCTGCTTGTTCCTTGAAACCTAAATTATGTGGACATAGCAATGAAGCAGAATAACTGTTTTTTTGTTGTTGCTTTTTGTAGGTTCAGCTTGTTGGACTGGATGAAGAAAGCTCAGAATTCATCTGCAGGAATACCTTTGACCACCCATATCCCACTACCAAGCTCATGTGGATCCCAGATACCAAAGGGGTTTATCCAGACCTTTTGGCAACCAGTGGTGACTACCTGCGTGTATGGAGAGTAAGTTGGCTGTTCAGAAGGTCTTTTTTGGGGGGTAGCCTAGAATCACCAGTGAAGCCTTGGGAATATTATAAGTGGCAGAAAAGCATGATATTTTGCCTACCAAAGGACAAATGCAGTGGTTTTGTGTTATGTTTTTTGTTGGACAATTTTGTGTATAATAGTTGTCCTTAAACTACTTGTCCCAAAAACATCTGTGTAATTCACTAGAATTCAAAGGGGATTATAGAACTATACTTTTCAAAATGTAGCACATACAAGGAGGAATATGTTGTTTTTGAGGTTAAGGAAACAAACCAATGTGTTATGGCTGTTAAATAGACTGTAATTATGGTAATTACCCTCATGGTTCTTTTCCATAATGTGATTCTTAAACAGGTGAAATATTGCTGATTTGTATTGTAGTTAAATGGAGTTAAAGTGGTGGTTCCACAAAGCATTTAAAGTACATTTCACCACTGTTAGCATTCCCATTGCCAGCACTATAGTTAGGTCCCAATATACTTAATATTGCTGGGTTTCTACTACTCTTCCCAAGTTACAGTCTGTTTAGGTTTTATACAACTCATCAAGGGTAACTCCCCAATCTAAGCACAACATTCTGTTTAGCAAATCCAAGACTGCTGGGTGCAGAGGTGATAGTCCTGGTGTGGAGAGAAGAAGGGATGAAAGCTAGGTAAGAAAGAAGAGGGTGCCAGTAGAAGCATTAAAAGTGCAGTAAGTTACTTGCAGTCTATGATCTTTAGCCGCTGGATAAGGCAAAAAAACTTACAAAGTGAAGACCACTGACGGGTGTAGGGAGGAAGGCTGGTATGAAAGGGGAAAGCTTCTGTTTTGCTGAAGGAGTTTTGAGGTGTTACAGTTATGAATTGTATTTGACACCACTGATTTCATTTTTTTACACACTTTGACTTTCGCCTGTGAACAGAATCTAAACAAGGTTTAAATGCAAAGCATCTATTTATAATGGCAGAAGAGGCTGTGTAGTAGAGTTGTTGGGTCTTTTTTCCTTTCTTTTTTGTACATTTGTTCAATAGAGCATCAGTAATAATCTGAGGGTACAGAGGAGGGTAGCAGCTGGAGCAGTTTCCAAGTATTATTATTATTATTATTATTATTATTATTAACCTTTATTTATAAAGCGCTGTAAATTTACACAGCGCTGTACATAAATTTTTTAGTCAGACAGATCCCTGCCCTCAGGCTTACAATCTAAAAAAGTAGTGGGGAAATAGACTATATTTTAGGGACAATTATTGTAGGTTAGAAAATAATAGTATAAATCTAATCTGACAAAAGATGGGAGGACAACTGAAGAAAATTCGGGAATACAGTGGTTAGGTAAAGGTATCTAGATTCTCTATAATAACAAAGAATTGAAGCAAGTCATTTCCAGAGAAAACATTAAGTAAAGAAGCAGCTGTAGCAATTAAGTGCCATAATTTACTCCTATATTATATATAGCTGTAGAATACAGATCCAGCTAAACTAAAAATGCACTGAACGTATGGGCTTTGTTAAGGAGTCTTTGCAGCTACAATTCGTCATTGTACTGTAGCAGTATATTTCTACTTGGAGCTGCGGTATCTGTCATTGCTGGTACTTGTGAAGCCTATGCTACAAGTGAGTGCTGTAGGGTTTCATAATAAAAAACAAAGTGGATTCCACAAGCCTAATATAGGTCACTGTGAAATATAAAAGGGGAAATACAAATCAGTTTGCCTGCTGTCTTAATTATAATCTGATAGTCATGATAATATGTTTATTCATTTTCTTGACCTCAGAAACATGGAATGTAACATTATGTCCTCTCTTCTGTATGTCCAATCTTGTGAGATACAGAATTTCAGATATGACAGTATATGACCTTCATTATAGAGCAGTTGAAAACCGTGCTTATTAAAACATCTAATAAGTCAGTGGAAATTCCCTCACAAAGCCAGTGTATTTTTCACATTTACAGTGACTGGCTAGCTAACTATGATTCAGAAACAAAGGTGTAAAGGTGTTTATATTTCAATTAAATGTAGCCAAGCCTTTGTTAAACCTAATTTGAATGATGAGTGCATTAACCTTTGTTGTTTTCTGACATCAAGTTGTTTCTGACTTGTGGTATCCCTAAGTTGAACCTATCATAGGCAAGATTTGTTCAAAGGGATTCAGACTTCCTCTGAGGCTGAGAGAATGTGACTTGGCCAGGGTCATCCAGTGGGTTTTCATGGCTGAGTTTAGATTTGAACCCTGGTCTCCAGAGTCTTCATCCAGTGCTTAAACCATGAAAAAGAAAGAAGATTGTCCTTTTAGATGAAGAAAAATGACTCTAGAATGTAAGACAGAGAAATGGCTTTCCCCTAAGCTATGCATTTGAGGGTTTACATTACTTTAGACAAGCAAGTAGATTTGGTATGAAGATAAATATGTTTGCATCTCTTGTTTTTATACTGGTCAAAGACCACATAAATTTTATTACTATTACTAATATGTTTGCATCTCTTATTACAGGTGGGTGAAACAGAGACCAGACTAGAGTGTTTATTGAACAACAATAAGAATTCTGACTTTTGTGCTCCATTGACATCCTTTGATTGGAACGAAGTAGATCCTTATCTATTAGGTAAGAGTGAAACGCTAATTTTGCAGGGTGCTGTTGGTAGAATGATGAAAATAGATAACATTTGCCAGTCTAAATATAGCTAAAGGTGATAAAATGGCTGTTGGTGGATCTCTGTTTCAGGAAGGTCATTTTGCTGTTATTTCTTCCTAATACAATATAAGGAATTGCATTTAGACTTGGAAGAGTTCTTTGAACCTGGAGTACTTTTCCAGGTAATAAATAACTTCTTGAAGTTGAAAGACAGTTCTTGACTTACAGTACTTACTTACTTACTTATTTAATAAATAGTCACTTGACTAGTGATACTAGTAAAAATTTTGATCTTAAAGAGATTCCACCTCAACATTAGGAGGAACCTCCTGACAGTAAGGGCTGTTTGACAGTGGACCACACTTCCTCGGAGTGTAGTGGAGTCTCCTAACTTGGAGATCTTTAAGCAGAGGCTGGATGGTCATCTGTTGGGTATGCTTTGATTGAGAGTTCCTGCATGACAGGGGGTTGGACTGGATGGCCCTTGTGGTCTCTTCCAAGTCTGTGATTCAATGATTGTATGATTCTATAAATGAACTGAACAGGGACTATAATGGCTATTGCATAGACAATGAGAAACTGGCACTACTCATGTTGCACATAAACTAAAAGGCTTGAATCAGGCTTTGTTACTGAATTATATTGTCCAAAATGCAATTCTCTTGTAGACCAATTCCTACATTTAATGACCACTATTTGATTCCTATACTTCTCATATACACGTAAACAGATAATAAATGAAGCAAATGAGAATCCTGATGGAATCCATGAGAATCACTCTGAGCTTTATTAATTTTCCCTTTGATCAATTTAGCCTTTTCTATAGCTGACATGTTGGTTAGTTGACTAGTGAGATAGCAGCTAGTCTATTTGGCTGTGTTCAAATATGCCATGAAGGCAATCATGCCTTTGTGAAGATGAAAATCTACCTTTTAAAAATTGTATAATGGGTTCATTTAAGACTCTGCAGGAGTTGGCATGGGAGAAGCACACCTCCTCCTCCTCATCTCTCCCTCCTTCTCTCTTTCTCTTAATTTATGAGCAAGCACTGTTTTTTCACCATAACCACAGTTGTATCTGATGCATCTCTTCTAGGCTTCCTTTTTTTAACAGTTGTATATATTATTTAATGTTGTGGATGTTATTCATACATAATCTAAGTGCACTTAATGTTTATTACAGGATAATATGGATTAGAAGAATTTTATTGATCTATAACATTTCTTTTTAATTGACATAATCTAGCCAACTCTTCTACTACAACTTTAACCCAGGGATAGGAAAATAGCATAGCCAATTGTCAGGGATGATGGAGTTGTAATTCAATAGTATTTGGAGGAATAGAGATTCATATTTTAGGTGATTAATTGGCATTCCATGCAGTTTCAGAAAAGGTACAATAATTTTAATTCCTCACTTTAAAATTGGGCATTTTGATTTAAGTGCCGTAACTGATACTTTAACTGTCTTTTAAAGCAGAATATATTAGCAGTATCTCAGATGCATCTAGGCAGCTCTTTCTATAAAGCACGAATTGGAGAGACTAGGCTTTTTTCTTTGTCTGTTATTACAAATAGTGTTTAATTGTTGTGTGATTATGACACCAAAGAAGAATTCTTAATATAAATGTTTTTGCCTTCTTCCTGCCTTAGGTACCTCTAGTATTGACACAACTTGCACCATCTGGGGTTTGGAAACTGGTCAGGTCTTGGGAAGAGTGAATTTGGTGTCCGGCCATGTCAAGACCCAGCTGATAGCTCATGATAAAGAGGTGATGGTGCACTTTTCTTTTCTCCACAGGGACATATCACACATGTGGACCTAGTAAAATGTTTTCCAATCTATAAAATGGGACTATTGATGTCTCTGTGAAGGAGGGTTATGGAGATACTGTTAGCACTCCAGAAATAAGTTCAACTTTTCTCTTCATGCTTATTCATTAGTTATAGAAAGTAGATACAACCAAGTAAATAGAGGAAAAGATAATAGTCCCGAGAAATTGTTTCACAGACATTTGATTTGGGGGGAGGGAGGCCTTTGTTGGCTGCTGTAATGTGTAGTTAGCATTTTCTTTATCTAAAGCAAAAAAAGTTGTCTCACGTACCTTCTATGTTTCTGCATTTGTACAAAAAGCTAGTGTGGAGCAAAGTCTTAGTATGGAAGGCAACATAATTATGTTTTGTCTTTTTTCTTTTTCTGTCCTGAGTAGGTATATGATATTGCATTCAGCCGTGCAGGAGGTGGGAGAGACATGTTTGCCTCTGTTGGTGCTGATGGCTCAGTAAGAATGTTTGACTTGCGTCACTTGGAGCACAGCACTATTATCTATGAGGATCCTCAGCACCATCCTTTGCTCCGCCTTTGCTGGAATAAGCAGGACCCCAATTATCTTGCAACAATGGCAATGGATGGCATGGAGGTAAGACTGTGTTCTGTGAGGGCATCCAGCATATGTCATGCCTAGACAGTACTGACACTGCACTAATACATAGGTTCTTAGTCTTTAACAAGATTTTCTGGCTATATGCGAAAGGCATGGGGATACCATTTTTTCTTATAGCCATCTTGTCAGCACACTGTAGTGAGGTGCATGTGTTTACAGCTGGAGTGACACCCAACAGGCATGCAACTCCATCAGGCCTGTATTTCTAAATGGTCAATGATTGGGTATTATGGCAGTTGTAACTCAAAACATCTGGAGGGCCAAACATTTCTCTCTCCTAGTTTATATTAAATGAAGGTTATTAGCTGTACTGGGATGCTTAGTGAGAAAGCTTAAGTAGGAACAAGTCATTACCCTCATGGCAGTCTTCACTTTATCACTTTTACTATCATTTTGGCTGTGAGGGTGGACTGGCCAGTCTAAATAATTTTGCTGAAATGACCTGCTTGCATTGTATCACTTAGTCTCATGAGCTAGTCTGCTTCAAAATAAGGGATCTGTTTTAAAATAATAGTTTTGTGTTAATTTCTGCCCTTATTAACTGAAGTAACACAGAGATAAAGCATTTCATATGTTGATTTGCATTGAGGAAATACTCTCATTTTTGTTGCTTATTAAAAGAGAAGTGTACATGGCAAGGATGAGATTAAATATGAATACTTCAGTTTCTGAAGAGGTTAGTCTGTGTAATGTAAAAGTTTTTGTGCATGGCTTCAAATCATGTATTATAACATTTTCTTTCCCTAAACTTATTTTTCTAGCATTATTTTTTATATTATTTGTTTTCTCTTCCAAGGTTGTAATTCTGGATGTCAGAGTTCCTTGTACACCTGTTGCCAGACTGAACAACCACAGAGCATGTGTGAATGGCATTGCCTGGGCACCACACTCTTCATGTCATATCTGTACAGCAGGTAAACATGGATTATTGTTGTCACTTTCCCCTAAAAGGATTGTTGGGTGTTTCTCATTCTTTCTTAAATTAGAGCAAGTTCTGAGTTATCCACATTATTTAAACAGAAGTGGATTGCCTCGCTGAATTCAGTCCAATGCATGTTATTTCAGACATTATATAGATGTCATTTATAATCATGTGAACATAGGATTGTAGTCCAAGTTATGCACATTACATAACCATAGTTTGCTTGGTTTGTATGTTATAGGTCCAGAACACACGGGCCAAATGAAGCAGCTTCCAGCTGCTTTGGGGGCATGGTGTTTAGGTGGCACACATTCCTAAAGTGGCCAGAAGCTGCTCTGACACCACACACTGGTCCAAAAAACTGGATCAAAAAGGAGCCGTTTTAATCTGACTCCTGCGGCATGTGGCTTGGGACCTGTGGCAGGGGTCTGCTTGGGGAGTGGGCTGTGCGGTCCCACCTTAATCATGGCCAGCTGTCTGTTTCACCCCATAGTTGATTTATCTTTTGTTTTTCTCTAATCCAGATTCTGGCTTTCGTTTACTTCATCATTAGCATAAAAATAATTGTTCCCCCTAAGTAAGTCAGTTATAATTAGCATTTTATGAAGTAATAGAGAAAAAAATAGAATATAAAATGTAGGTTGTAGAAGTGAAGTATTATGTAGAAAATTGGTTTAATCTATTGGCCTCTTCCAATTATATGATTCTGTGGAAAACAAATCTTGAGGGGTAATGACACATGTTTTAGATGTTGAAATAACTGGATGTATGTCTCGTTAGTACCAAATGTAATAGATTTGTTCTAATAATTTTGAAGCAGATACAACAACACAATTTTAATGTTAAGAACTTTCCTAAAAGGAGAATTGCTACAGTTGTAAGTAAAAAAAATAACAATAACCCCATAACATATGGATAGCTGTTCCTTAGCAACCTAATCTTTCTTGTTTGTGATATTTCTTTTACAAAAACGCAGTAGAAAAACTAGTATCTAAAATGAGCAGTGCATTTTGATTTATTTGTAAATTCCTTTCTGTTATACTTCTGACTACAGGGACTGCTAAACATTTTGGGGGGAAATCTTTTTCTTAGCTCTAATTCTGCATTTTGGTTTTGGCAGCGGATGACCATCAAGCACTTATTTGGGATATCCAGCAAATGCCTCGTGCCATTGAGGACCCAATCTTGGCTTACACAGCGGAAGGAGAAATCAACAATGTGCAATGGGCATCAACGCAGCCGGACTGGATAGCTATCTGTTACAACAACTGTCTGGAAATCTTGAGAGTGTAAAAACATGTGAACCATATGGAAAATGGAGCAGGATTGTAGTATTTCCCTGCTTCTAAAGTTCAGAACAAAACTGCATTTAGACAGTGTCACAAGCTCTTTTCAACTTGTTCTAGGAAGACTCACAAGTGGAGTTGATGGGTATATTTTACTAACTTCTCCCTTTCTCTCTCTCTCTCCCACCCCCTCCCACTACAATAATTTAAAATTGCAGGGATATGCTGAGCCTTTCTGACCTTTTGGGATTTTATTATTGCTTTCAATTAAAGTTATGTATATATGACAGCTGTTTGTGTTGAGCATTTGTATTAACTTAGCAATGGTTCTTACTTGCAGTTAATATCTTAGCAGAGGTGGGATACAGACCGCCCGAAAAGGGCGGTCTGCCGCCACCTCCATTTCTGCCGGTGGGAAGCCTCAGCTGCCAAACAGTGACGCTTCCCGGCAGCTGAAAAAGAACCCGCAAAAAGTGGGTTCTTTTTGTGTCGCGCTTGCGACGCCTGAATGCACAAATGGCGCACTCGTTATGTCGCCAGCGCACTGGGACGTGCAGATGCTACGCGTCTGTTGCGTCAAAATGGCAGCGCCTGTGTGTACAGGGTGCCGCCATTTTGATGCCCCCATCACGTGCTAGGGGTGAGGCCGGTATGGACGCTGCGTCCTCGGCCAACCACTAGCACATGACGGGGGTGGTGCAAAGGCCCGTTTAAATCAGGCCAGAAATAATTTATTACTGCTCTTAGATGCCTCATAACACTGTTCAAAGTTCTAGTGAAGGGATACAAAACTAACTTTCTGTATTCTTAGTTTCTTTCTGTCTGTTGTATCTGTTGATACTAGGGGTGATTCTTGATAAGGGCACTCTCCATAAATAAAGATCTGTTTCTCTTTAAACTTGTCCAGCTATAAGTGGGGGATCTGTGGATGTTTCAGAAGATGTCACAGAATACACAGGGCTCTTGCGGAAATATCCCAGAGTGAAGTTTTAACCTACATGAAATATGTTACTATAATTTCTTTCCTGCTCTCCTTTCTCTATAACAGCCTCCTCAGAAGCTATAGTGCTGATAGACAGGTAAATGCCTACCATCTAATTGGAGAAGTTTCATCTACAATTTTGCACTAAGTGTGCATTGCAATCCCTTATCCATCTATGCCTCTCAGCAAAATATAAGAAGTTCTTCCACCATAGATAATCTTATTTAATCTGAGAGGCAGCAATCATTTTCCTAAAAGAACTGTTGCATTCAATTTTATCCCATTTACTTCAGCAGTGGGGTGTATCTAGAGCAATGCAAAATTGCTTTCCTAAGGTAGTATGGAACATACACCTAGTATAAGTGTTGGGACTTGCTGTTAAATATGGGGTTGCACTATTTTTCTTAAAACAATAATATGACTCGATTCATGTAATTCATTACAAAATATTTGAACTTCTCTTCTGTAGACATATTGAGATAATGCTTCTTATTCCCATATTAACTATGCTAAAGCTTCAGTAGTTCTATCTGTTTGTGCACATTTTCTCTCACATGTTAAATATTGAATGTATTTATGATTTTTCCACTGCCTTCTCAAAAGGATGGCTTCCCTGTAGTTCAGAGAGGAGAGCAGAAATGGTTTCCATTATACCATTATTCCATGATAACATGAGGCACGGTGGAAAGACCTTTTCAGATATAATCAGCAGCGATGTACATAGTGAGACGAAAGGACATGTGACAAACCTATTGATTATTTGTTTTGTAGTACTTGAGTACAGTGGTGGGGAAATGTGGTGACTGATGTATAAATGTCTTTGTTAAAGATATACCAGTTCTTGCCCTGAGACAAACCTGTAGCGTGAGAGCGAACTGCTGACTTCTCATCTTTTTTCCTCCTCTCCCCACTTCATCCACTGAACTTCACTAGTTAAGATGCAGAAGTACAAACACATTGCTTATGGTCTTGCAGAAGCCAGAAACAGGATTAAATCCAAATGTTCAGTTTAATTTGTTTATGTTGGCTGGACAGTACTGGTCTAAGGCTTGTGGACCATGGGCATGAATACAATTAAGGATGTACTCCAGAACAGAACAAAAACATACATATAATGTATTTGTAAAGCAGTGTGGGGAGATGTTGGTTGACTGGTTGAGTGACAAATACTGATTTGTGGTATCTCTTTCAAAAGGAACAAAGAAGTTTTTTATGTACAGGATATGAATTAATATGATCCGATTTTTTTTTTACTAACCTGTACTGAACTGTATGATGTTACCTTATGTTGTGTATTCTCAGTGTGATTTCCTAAAGGTGTGAACTTTGTAGCATGACTTTATAAAGTCCCCAACTCTTTGTTCTTTCGAATAAGCAATAGCACTGACTTTACTTATATTTCTCTTTGCTTTTTTTCCCCTTTTGGTTTAGGTGTTAAATATATATATATATTTTTAACCCAATATCGTTGGATAAAGTAGTTACCGGCCTAGACTTAATCTTTCTTTAAAGTGGCAGACAATGTTTAACTCGTTGCAATATTCCCTTTTTGGTTTTTATGAAGAAATTATAACGAAACGGACTTTAGCTTGATTTTGATCCCTTGATTTCTGGAAACTGTATCGAAACGCTGTAAAAAATTTAAAAGTTTTTTAAAAGGTTTGAAGTAGAATGCTGGAATTTTTAAAAATGCCGATCTTGCTTCCTCTGTACATTTTAATTTGTTCCATTTCTCCTTCCCTCCTGTGTGTATTCTGTCTTTCTTACGTTTTAATAAAAACTGGGACGTTTGTAAATTACTCATGGTGATTAAAAAAAAAAAAGCAGGAAAGACTGAGGCGAACGTCTACCAGTTTGTCTTACCTGGCTGAAAGTTCACTTCTGGGAGTTAAAGAGGGAATTTAAATGTACACAGGTTCCCTAGCTTCCTGAAACCTCAAATCGACATGCGACACCAAGAATATACTCCAGTGTCCTAAAGTAAAACATTGTGCAAACACATGTAAGTAAAGATGTAATGAAACTTCTATTTGCAGCTCTAAATAAGGTTCATGCTGTCAGGAATGTACTTGCAAGTCAGTATCCATCAATTTACAGTAAGACTCTGCGCACTTCTGTACCTTTTCTTTCATACTAAAATGGGGTTTAGAAAAGCACACTGAGGCCTGTTACAGACTGCCAAAATAAAGCTGCCTCGGATCTCTTTGGAGGTATGCTATTTAAATGATGCATGGGTCCTAAGAGTCTGAAGGTCGCGCCAAAGCCACACTCCATTCCTAAGCACTGGAGTGCAGCTCTGGTGCAGCTTCTGGATTCTTAGGATGCATCCATCATTTAAACAGCATACCTCCAAAGAGACCCAAAGCAGCTTTATTTTGGCAGTCTGTAACAGGCCAAAGACAATTGGATAAATAGGTTTGTGTGGAGCTTGGGAAGAAATAATATGTGCTAGTAGGAGTAAAGATCTTTTTGTTCTCTCGTAATCCCTTATTTTTTCCCTCCTTCTTAATACTTCTGTCGAAGTTCAAAACGTATGTACATCTAAAGATTCCTCCATCCATGGATTAAATATTTGAGGTAATTGATGCCACACTCTTTCGTCCAGCCATCCAAATGGTTCTTGAAACTCTATAAGAAATGTATAGACTACTTGTAACTTGTAAAAAGTTTATATTGGTTATCAGGGTATGCGCACTAAAACAAAATCCTTAAAAAGCACAGGGGTTTAGTAGATTTATCAGGATACTGACATACTGAATTGATAGAAGACTATCATAATGGTCTATTCTAAGCTGAGTATCCTGGACACATAAAATATGGGGGAGCGTTGCATTAGGAGTCTGGAGACCAGGGTTGGAATCGTGACTAGGCCATGAAACCCACTGGGTGACCTTGGGCAAGTCACACTCTCTCAGCTTCAGAGGATAGCAATGGCAAACCCCCTCTGAAGAAACCAGCCAAGAAAAACTGAGGGTCACCATGTTGGAAAGGACCTGGAGGCACACAGCAACAACGTTGTAGCAATAGCAACTACACTTGTCCCTTGATATTGGCTATGGCTAGGGGCACCAGACTGTGGCGAATATGGAAAAACTGCCAATAACTAAAACATGTTTACCTGAGTGGTCAACATCTGCCAGACATGGGCCATAGAACTGCGCTGGAGGAGCTACAAAGGCCTTAAGTGCAACATTTAGGTAAAGTGAACCATAGAGTTGCATTGGAGGATCTAGATATTCCTAGAGAGAACATATTAATCAAATCTGCAAACATGGAGGGAAGAGTGGTACATTTCTATACCTCTTACCAGTGAACTAACATTCCATACATTAACCAGTGGTCCCCAGACTGTACTCTATGGGACTTTGGACTTCATCTCCCACAATCCCAGACTATTGCTCAACATGGCTGAGGCTTCTGGGAGCTGAAGTCCCCAAATTTCTTAAAGGACACAGTTTGGGGACCGCTGCAGCCTAAGCAGTTTACAACGTATAAGCCAATTAACCGCAATAAGGCACTCATATTTTACTGATGAAAAGGAAGAAGACCTTGGAGCCCTGACCTGGGATCGAACTCACGACCTTGTGGCTGCGAGGGGGGTTGCAGTGCCTGCATTTAACCGCTGCGCCACCAGAGCCTTATCTTCGCACTCCTACTTTAAAATATACACTTGGAGATCCGAGCTCCGGGGGCCACGTGGGGCGGCTGATAGAAACACGTCTCCTGATTGGCTGGACCGAGCCTCTCCTCGCTGTTGACAGTGGATGGAGCACCGCCCACTTCGCGCATGCGCTTCTTTCCTCTCGGGTGTCTCTGTCTTTGGCGCGCATGCGCTGTCTCTCACTATATCCCTCTGCGCATGCGCGGCCCGCCAGAGCCTAGTCTAGGTATCTCTGCCCGCGCAGAGAAGCAGTGTTGAGCGTCGCCGAAGGAAGAAGTAGAAGAAGCCGACGGAAGGCGGGCATGGGAGGAGCTGCCGCCGCTGCTGCCGCCTCTTCTTTTCCTCCTCCGGGGCCTCAGGAAGGAGCTGTGTGAAGCCAGGGCCTTGGAATGAAGCGGCGGCGGCGACGACGGCGGAGGTGGTTGCTGTGAGGAAGGAAGGAAGGAAGGAAGGAAGGAGGGAGGGAGGGAAGGAGCGGCGGCTCACATCTCCTCAGGAGCCCCCGCCGCCATCAAGATGGGTAAGAGGCGCCACTGCATCCACACTGTGCAAAAATAATCCGCTTTGAGGCCGCTATAATCGGCTTGGCTCCATGCTGTGGAATTCTGGGAGTTGTAGTTTTTGTCGTGGGGCCCAGAGCTTGGTCCAAAGCACACTGCAGGAATAACCCAGTTTGGGACCGCTCTAACTGCCCTGGCTCAGTGCTCCTGGGAATCCTGGGAATTGTAGTTTATCATGGCACCACCAGAGCTCTCTCTGACAGAGGAGGCTCAGTGTCTCACAAAACTACAACTCCCAGAATTCCCTAGCACTGATCCAGGGCAGTTACAGCGGTCTCAAACTGGGTCACTTCAGTAGATTCTGATATGCCATCTGACCAGACTGTAGTGGATGGATAGATTTCATGCCTGGGAGTGTCTACGCTGCGAAAGCTTTCTTCTTCTCCTACTTCATTTTCTTTTGTGTTCACCTTCTAAGTAGAGCTACGTCTAGTTAAAAGAAGCAACAGACTTCTTCTCTGTGTTTCTTCCTTTGGCAACGAATAGCTTAGAGTTGTGGTACTTAGCATCCAGGTGGTTTGCAGAGGCTGGCTTAGTACTCTTTAGCTTGGCTTGTGAACTCCAGGAACGACCCGAACCTTGGGGCATTGTGGGCATTACTGGGCAACCTCACTATCCAAAGGAAGGCGACTAAATTGGTGAAGGGTCTGGAAACCATGAAGCCCTATGAGGAACGACTCAGGGAGCTGGGGATGTTTAGCCTGGAGAAGAGAAGGTTAAGAGGTGATATGATAGCCCTGTTTAAATATTGGAAGGGATGTCATGTTGAGGAGGGAGCAAGCTTGTTTTCTGCTGCTCCAGAGAACAGGACCCAGAACAATGGATACAAGCTGCAGGAAAAGAGATTCCACCTCAACATTAGGAGGAACCTCCTGAGAGTAAGGGCTGTTCGACAGCAGAACACACTCCTTCCTCGGAGTGTAGTGGAGTCTCCTTCCTTAGAGGTCTTTAAACAGAGGCTGGATGGCCATCTGTTGGGGATGCTTTGATTGAGAGTTCCTGCATGGCAGGGGTTGGACTAGATGGCCCTTGGGATCTCTTCCAACTCTACGATTCTATGACTATAGTAAAACACATACACAAAGGATTATATTACAGCTGGGAGATAAAAATTAAAATGTCAGAATTTGGGGTAAACTGAAAGAGGAATGGGGCTGAAGCAACCATTGACTCCGATTTCAAATATGAAACATCCAAACATGATTTTTGACCAACCAAATGACCATGAAGACCTCTACAAACAGAGGTATCAGACTTCCGATCTCATAGATGTGTATGTACGCACGTGAGATGGGGAGGAATTCAGCTTGCTTCTCATTCCTCCATGCTGTGTTCTGTTTTGATGTGCGTGGCACACACATGCAATACACTCCCTCACTCACATACATCCAGAGCATGGTTCCCTCTGCTCTAGAACTGGTGCTACTTCTGCTCGTGTTGCATTTTCGTACGCCAGCCGGCCTGGTTTTGTGTAATCCACTTCCTGGTGAACCTGGTGCCTTTCTGACTCCCAAGTGTTTGTGTGCCTGTCTATGTCTGCGCATGTACTGAAGGAGAGGATGAGAATTCCCGATGCCTGGTAAAAAGGCTAAATGGTTGGTGGAATGGTGAGAAGAGAGAGATTGAAATTTAAATCAGATTAGTTTTGGAGTGAAGACAGTACTTGGTGCACATTGTCAAAATTTGCAGTCGTTCAGCCCATTTGTATTGGGTTGCAGGTTTGTACAGCTTTCCATTACATGCAAAACAACCAGGAAAACTCAGGCTTCTGTCTCTTACGTGTAAAGCTTCTGAATGGGAAATTACTGGGATGAGTGTGTACAGATCACTTGTTTCATGAACATCTTATGATGTGCATAATGGACAGATAATTTGCATAATAGACAAATGTTTCTACCCAGATTTGGAGAACGAAATATTGCAATTCATAGAGAGAGGACAGTAAGGGAGAAAGAGGAGAGAAAGGGGGTGGGGGACAAAAGGCATTGATGGGATGTTAACTCTGACAATGCTGGAAGTGACTGAATGAGTACTAAGGTTGCAGTGGAATTGTGGGTTTGAACCCAGGCAAAGCTGGGTATTTATGCTACCTGTTTCCAAGAAGACTAACCAGCCCATCTTTGTATAGTATGTCTTGGTGAAGTTTGTGACATTGTATAGTGGTAAATCCGTCTCTTAATGCATTAATTCCAAGAAATTGTCCTTGTCTCACTATATTGCTTGTTACTATCCACAATATGAAAAAATTAAACTTTTCTGCTAGGTCTTATGTAATCCAGAGACCAAGAATGACATGATGATCAAACCTCCACACATTTGCTAGAAAAAGGAGCATTTCAGAGTCCCTTAATATTATAATGAAATCTGAAGGCCATCTAATTCTGCTTCACATATTTCGTATCACAGCAGCAGTTCTGTCTCATTGAAATCCCTCTAGATGTTGAAGAGGGGTCACCTGTGACATTGAGAAGGAATGGTCCATCAGTCAGTGTATTGTCTATGAAAGAGGTTCTTTTTCTGATTGATTAGTTGAAAGCACTATTGCAGCTGTGTGACACAAAGCAAGCAAGAGGTACTAGGGTCAACATATATGACAACAATCCCTGCATATTTTAGGCAGACTAGCACTAAACACAGGGGTCATACTATTTAATCGTTTTCCATAATGTATCTTTTAACCATCTTTTTTCTGAATGTTGCACCTATTTATTTGCCATCTGATAGTTGATTGATTGCTGTAAGCATAATCCTTTGCAGACACTGCTGTCTCTCATAGAATAAAGGAGCCTCCAGATTCTACAACTCTGGAAATTCAGTTCACTCACATTGGTGCTCCCTCTTATCTTATATGCCAGTGATGCTATCCACATGGTATCTAATCAAAGGATTCTTCATAGCTATCCAAAACCACGTCTTTGCCTTCATCAGATTATAAATATTCATGTTAGGGGTGCTTCCAGGTAAGGCTTTTATTGACATGTCTTTTTAATAGAATTTTATTGGGCAATGGGTCAGATCTTGTCTGTGGTTCTGTTCTGTGTTTTCCCATGACTGCTTCTGTATTCTTTTTAAAAGAAGTCAGTTAAGGAAGAAAAAAATAGAATAACTATGCACTGTCTTTTGAATGAAAGCTCTCAGAGCTGACCATCTGGAACTATGGTTGGCCGTGTATGTGGCGCCAATTCCAAGCCAGAAACTAGGATAGGGTTTCTCTTCCATTATATTATTGAGATATTTGGCAAAATCTCAGCTGTGGCTTCGTCTAAAGGTTCCCATGCATTATTTTGAAAACAGTCACCATGTCATGGGGCATGACAGCCTTTGCGTTAATTGTCACACACATTGCACGGCATGCTACTATTCTTACTAACTGTGATAACTTCATTCCTCTTGTGGTGACCAGTTGTTCATCAGGTAGTGCACGTGTTACACCTGTCTGACATCCTGCACAGGATAATCAAGAATTTCTAGGACCTTTCTGTTGCTGCTGTACTTCTAATTGCCACACCTGATCTCTTCGCATACCTGTTACATAGTACCTTGGAAAAACAACACTGTATCACATCAGCTGATACCTGTTAATGGCATCACCCCCCCAGTAAGGTCACCCCTAGTAAGGTCCTTGCCACTGAGGGGGGGGAATAGAAGTACCAGTGTATTTCTAGAGTTGTGATATCACTACCAGTAGTGAAAATTGTTGTGGCTCCATAATTATTAATTTGTTTTCTGATTACCCCTGTGCAAAACAGTCAGATTGCGTATCAAAGAAGGCAGTGGCAAACCTCCTCTGAACAAATCATGCCAAGAAAACCCCATGATAAGGTTGACTTAAATTGGAAACTACGTGAGCCACAAGTCAGACGCGACTTGAAGGTACACAAGAACAACATCAATTTTAGGTTTGTTGTTATCAATTTGCCTTCAAGTTGACTTTGATTCTGTGAATGGGACATCTCCATGACCCCCTATTATCAATCTCTCTGTGAGTTCAGGCCTGTGACCTCCCTAAATGAGTCTGTCCATCCAGGTTGCAATCTTCCTCTCTACTTCTCTCCACTTTTCCTAGCATTATTGTCTTTTCTAATAAGTCATGCCTTCTCACGATGTGGCCAAAATATGACAATTTAGACATCTTGGCTTCCATGGAGAGTCCAGGCATGATTTGTTCCAGGACCCAATTATTTGTCTTTTGGGCTCTCTGCAGTATTCTCAGCACTCTACTCCAGTACAACATCTCAAATGAGTTTTATTTTCTTCCTATCCACTTTCTTCACTGTTGAAGCTCTCACATCAGTATATAGTAAATGGTAATAAGTGGCTTGGACAATTCTGACTTTAGTATTCAGTTGTATATCTTTACACTTAAGGATCTTGTTTAGTTCTTTCATAGCTAGCCTTTCCATTCCAAACTTCTGAATTCTTGACTACAGTATCTGTTTGGTTAGTGTTTGATCCAAGGTATGGGAAATGGTTAATTATTTTGATTTCCTCAGTATCTAGTTGAATGTGTATAAATCCTCTGTGATCATTATTTTTGCTTTCCTTATGTTCAGAAGTAAGCTTGTCTTTACATATTCTTCTTTCGTTTTCCTTAGTAATTGTTCCAACTCTATGATGCTTTCCACTAGTACGGTGTCATCTGCATATCTTAGATTGTTGATGTTTCTTCCTCCTATCTTTACTCCTCCTCCTTCTGAATCTAAAACTACTCCTTGTGTGATATATTTGCATATAGGGTGAACAAACAGGGTGATCAAATGAAGCCCTGCCCAACCCCTTGACTAATTAGGAACCATTCTGTTTTCCTGTATTCTGTTATTACAGTAGCTTCTTGTCCCAAGTACAGATTTCTCATCAAGACTATCAAATGTAGTGGCCCTCCCATTTCTTTGAAAGCATTCCATAGCTTTTTGTGGTCTCTACGGTCAAAGGCTTTGTTTTACTCTATAAAGTGTGTGCTAATTTTCTTCTGGAATTCTTTGGTGTGATCCATTAGCTGTTCTATGTTTGCAATGTGGTCCCTAGTGCCTCTTCCATTCATAAATCCTGCTTGCATCTCTGAAATTTCTCTCTCCAGTTATGATATTAGAGTCTATGCTGCAAAACTTTGAGCATAATTTTGCTTGCATGGAAAATTAGTGCTATGGTCCTATAGTTGCTGCTGTCTTGTGCATTTCCTTTTTTGTGGATTAAGATGTAAATTGATTGTTTCCAGTCTGCTGGCCACTGTTCTGCTTTCTATATTTGCAGGCATATTTTAGTTAACAGTAGAGTTGATTCTGTTTGTGTGGATTGTAGCAGTTCAGTCGGGATATCAGCTGTTCCTGGTTTATTCTTTCCAATTTCTGTTAAATGCCACTTTCACCTCACTTTTTAAAATTTTGAGTTCATCTTATGGTTCTTCATTGAACTAGTGTAATTCGTTTTTTCATCTTTTATGTAGCACTTCTGTGTATTGTTTCCCCCATCTTTTTATTTCATCTTGATCATGTAGTGTGTTGTTCTTCTAATCGTACAGTAGCAGCACCCTTGGTTTGAATTCATTACCTGGCTACCTAACCCTGTTCCTCAGCTTTCACAAGTGCTCTGTCCCCCTGCCTGTTTTTGGATTTCCTTGATGCCCAGTGGATCTAATGTTTTGCCAGTGATACTCACTTGCAGTTTCACTTCCCGGGCCTAAATCCAGTTATTAGTCCACACTTAAAATGACACACTGAACAAATGTGGAGTTACAAAGTTCCTATTGCAATTGGATTGCTCTTGTAAAGGAAGGTTGCCATAGGTCATACTGACTTCACAGCAAGTAAGTACAATTCAAACCCTGATCTTCCAGTGTCCTAATCCAACACTCAAACCACTACACAGGCAATGGTATACCATTTCTAAAGCCTTTTACATTGAAAACCTATGACAAGACAACTCTTACTGTGTATATATATATATATATATATATATTTTAATTGGGGCTGGAAGGAAACAGTTTTGTTTCCATTTTTTTCCATCCTTCTCAGATGTCAACCAGGAGTACTTTGCAGCTCTGTTTAGTGCAAGGTATAGTCACATTTTGCTTATGCAATACTAAGATTTGTATATTTTAAAATTTCATCAGTAAATCAAGTAGTGGTCTAAATACCCTAAAGGCATCAGATCTGGTCTGATCTTGGAAGCTAAGGAGGGTCTGTTCTGGTTAATACTTGGTTGAATATTGAGCACCAATGAATACCAGGTGCTGTAGGGTATATTTCAGAAGAAGGAAATGGGAAAACCATCTCTGAATATTACTTGCCTAAGAAAACCCTATGAAATTCATGGGGTCACCATAAGTTGACAAGTAACTTGAAGGTGTGTGCGTGCACACACGCATGCATCAGGTAGTGCAGCTGTACATGCGAAATTGCAAATGAACCATTTTACATTCCTAGAGCAGTAAAATAAGTTATGGTTTGCTATAACAATAAATGCACATTCTGCCGCCACCCCTTCTCTGTCTTCCCACCCACCTAACCACTCCCCATGGGTGGAAAGGCTTCACATGTCCCAGAAATATTATATCTTTAGTCATCACATACACATACAGCCAGCATTTTTGATCAAACAGAAATTGATGTAGAAAACAAAGTGAAAAGAATTAAGCATATTCCTCCAAACTCACACCTGTTGGTTCATTCCCTAATTCTGATGCAGAGTGTTTGAGAGGGCAAAGATAAGTGGTCTCTCTTATACCTTTTCATTTAGTTTTTTAGCCCTTTAATATTAAGATTAATGGATTAAGAGCATTTATCTTAAACATAAAGATTAACAGCTTCTTAACTGCTTGCTGTCTTTTAAATCTTCACACGTTGCTGTTGTTGTTGTTATTGTTGTTAACTGCCCTCAAATGGCCCTGGCTCATGGTGTCCCTGTGGATGAGACATCTCCAAGCCCCCCATCCTCTGCTCTGCTTAAACCTGTAAATTCTTGCCTGGGGCTTTCCTAATTGAGTCTAGCCATCTGGTTTGTGGTCTTCCTCTCTTTTTACTGCTCTCCACCTTTCCAAACATTAATGTCTTTTCTAGTGAGTTTTGCCTTCTTATGATGTGGCCATAGTACAACAGCCTGAGTTTGATGATCTTGACTTCCAGGAAGAGTTCTGGTTTGATCTCTTCAAGGTTCCATTTGTTTGTTTTTGTGCATGTTAACATCCCTGTAATGAATTGTGATGAATTCTTGATAGTTGTCTTAAAATCCAAAGGTAGATTTCAATATTTCTAAGTTTTCCATCTACTGTTTTGCCTTCTTTTTGTGTCCCCATCATGTTGTTATCACAATGTCTGATTTCTAAATCAGAACTCAGTGCTGTTTCCATGATGCCTTAAATGTTTTTAAAATGTTAATATGCATTTCAAAGTGAGAAGTTTTTATTTCCATGGACAGTCAAAATTAGGAAGACTGATTGAAAATGTTGTTCTTTATTTTAAAAAGAAGGTTGGCAGATTCTCAAGCAACTGTTCGTGTGTAGAAGAAGAAATTCTCACTTCCTCTTTACCATGTTGAGGTTGAGATTGTAATCTTAAGCATATTTATTTGGGCATACCTGCTTGAAACGCTGGTTGGTTTACGTCTGAGTAGAGAAGATTCACATTTTACTGTTAAACTTTCCAGTTTGTCCTCCTAATTTACATAGAGAGGTAAGCTAATTTTTGAAACTACTGCACTACACTGCTATACACTACTATTCCACTTTAACTACTGTGGCTACTTCCTGTGGAAATCTGAAGTTTGTAATTTAGTGAAGCCTAAGAGCTCTCTGTCTGAGAATTTTGACTGCCCTTCCCTAAATTGCAAATCCCAGAATTCCATAGGAGGCAACCATAGTAGTAAAAGTGAAATAGCACTATAACAGTGTAGTGCAGTATTATAGACAAACAGGTAGAGCATTTTTTAAAGTAGACAATATAAATAAATGTGCTCAGGCTGCAGTGAAATCATAACTGTGCTGCTAGCACAGGAATTAGCGGCTAAGTATTAAAACAATTGAATTATATTGCCAAAAGAAGTGGTTCAATTTCAAGCAAAGATATAACAGTTAGAGGTTATGGCTGAGTGTGTCAATACTGTTTTCCTAACTGTCATTGAGGTTTTCATTTAACTAGGATTTGATAGGGCGTTCAAACTCTGCTTCAGAGACAACCCATGTGAGTTTTATTCAGCCATAGTTACTTTTCACTGTTCCACTCAGGTATTGCCCAGCCTTTACACTGTGCTCATAGCCTAGAGAATAAAAAATATAATGGCCCTCTATATTGTGGTTAGGAGTGCAGGACCCCTGTGAAAGTGGGAAAATGGCAAATAAACTATTTTTTTTTTAACCTGAGAGAACACTTCTCTAGGCATTTGTAGGTTCTCCAGTGCAACTCTGTGGTCAACATCTGCCAAAATCTGACCATAGAATTGCACTGGAGGACCTACAGGTGCTTAGAGAAATGTTCTGTCTAGGAATCTTTAGTCTAAGTCCTCCAGGGTAACTTTGGGCGGACATAGAGCTGTACTGGAGGACTTAGAGACTCCTAGAGAGAACATATCAATCAAATCTGTGAATAATCAAATCTGCAAAAGTCAAAGGTGCAAATATGGAGGGCCAACTGTACAGTACTGGTGTTTAGGACCCTGCCAGAGAACTGTATATCACCATACACTGTGCTTTGTTGTTAACTGCCCTCCAGTCAACCCTGACTCATGGCAAACCCTTTGGATGAAACTTCTCCAAGATTCCCTGTCCTTGGGTGCTCTGCACAGGTCCTGCAGACTCAAGTCCATAGTCTTCCTGATCGAGTCTAAGCATCTGGCATTGGTTTTCCTCTCCTTCGACTCCCCTCTACCTTCCTTAGCATCACTGTATTTTCTAATGAATCATCATTATCATCTGCTTTGGCTGGTTCCTTTGCCAATTGGGAAGCATTCTGTTTCTCTGAATTCTATTCTTACTGTAGCCTCTTGTCCTATGTACAGGTTTCTCATCAGGACTATCAGATGTAGTTCCATTTCCATGTCCTTAAGTGTCATCCATAGTTTTTCATGGTCTGTACAAGTCTCCTAAATTACCAAGTCCAATTGAATCTATTGCTGAATGGTAAATCTTATTAAGTCAAAGGGTCTGCTTTAATTAGGAATAGCAAATGGATTTAAGCCTTTCTCTTTTGCATCTAGTCTTCACATCCCACCACCCATTTCTTCCTTTTCTATGCCCCAGAACAGGTGATCAAAATCTTTTACTGGTAGGTTAACCGTACTGTGATGCCTGAACTTGGAGGGCTGTATGGCACTTCTGTCGTGCTGCTCTTTGTGTTCATGCATTCTAGGAACAAACCAATTTCTTGACTAGTTTCTCCTTTTGGTTATTCCATTCTACCTAAGTTCAGCTCTGCCACAGAACAGAATGATTGTTGGAAACTTTTCTAGATCATCCACACCTGTTCTACTTATATTCTCCTCTACTGTGTTTCCTTGATTAGAAGGAACTTCAGCTCCCAGAATTCCTGACTTGGCCAAGCCAGCTAGGGCTTCTGGGAGGTGAAATCCAAAACACTTGGATGACCAATGTTTGGAAACTGCTGGACTAGAGGTTTTATTGGGTTTACACGTTGAAATAAACACTGTAATTTTCTGACCGAAGACATCCCATTCCTGTCCACTTTTGCTCACTCACCACAAGTATTGCAATATTCCATATCTTGCTTTACTATGTCTAGCTTCCCCTTATGGATTCTCCTCACATTCCATGTCCCTGTAATATATGTCGTGCAGCTTTCACCTCTGAGCACATCAATATATGAACATCCTTTTGGCTTGAGTCCAGTTGCATCATTAGCCACAGCTTTATTCTTACTTGTACCTCAATAGCTTATTGAGTGCCTTCTTACCTGTGAGTCTCATCTTCTAATAAAATCTCTTGTTTCATTTTGAGTGATCTCATCATAGAATTTTCAGACGTTTGGCCCGTGCATTATGCAAGGGATCTGTTCTGGTTCGCTTTAAATCTGGAACCCTATTTTTCTTACCTGAAATGAATGACAGAGGTGTTGCTGCTACTGAAAACCATCACTATTGACCAGACAATTATTGCTACTTGGCTACAGGTGAGGGAAGCTCTGTGTGAATGGCAGCATCAATTGCAGGTTTCCCGGGTGGCAGTGAGGGACCCGGTAGGAAGAGGCAGAGTGGTGAAGAGGTTGCCACCATGCACTTGTCCCGGTCTATGCTGCAGGTTCCTCCAGGGCCACCACCACTGGGATGGCCTGGTGAAGTTTCAGTTGGGCCATCAGGATCATCTGCTCACCTTCCTCACCTGGTAACCACACAGAATAGGATTGGGCTGAGGAGGAGGAGGATAAGTTTACCCAAGCCTGGAGAGAGCCTGAGGAGGAGAAGGACCACATCATTGCCTCCCAAGGTCCCCACCATTCCAGCCTTGAATACCCTACAGTAGAAGGAAGACTTCCACGCCTTCAGCCATTCAATGCTGAATGTGAGGTAGCACAAGGTAGTGCAAGCAGCATAGAGAGAGGGTATTTGCATGCAATTGGAGCCATGTAATACAGATTTGTATAAAAGGCCACCTATAGAAGGCTTCAGGAATGATGTACCATTGCTTCTTCTGCATAGAACAGACAAGTGTTAGCGGTAGTGCCACTGATGTTGTCTTTGAGAGATCCTCTGCTAGTGTCAACTCCCACTACTGCTGCTGCACAGTAGCTTTTTGACATATTTAGTTTGGCTCCTCAGTAAAAGCCTGTCTGGCATAGTAGACCCTACCAGTGGCACTGCAACCATCAGCATTGCCTCTTGCCTCATAGACACTCACAATCCCACCATCCTGGAAAGGTAGTGCCATGCTGCCTGCATACATACTCAAATACCTCAGCATTTGCTGTGTAACCTTTTCACTTCCAATAATCCTTTTCTTGTATTTTGTAAGAACGTAAGACAGGAGAATGCTTGATTTTTCTGCACAGATGTTGGTAGTTGTAAAGCAGTTCCTTTTAAGGTGTTCACGAAGTGTTAAAACCATAACTTCCTGGTTTTCCAAAGAAAGCTGCTGAAAATTTATTGTAGCTGCTTGAATTTATTAAATACCATAGCCCTCATGACTGCAGGTAGTATGAACTGATGAATAAGGCAAACAAAAATACTCAGTTAAAATTTTGTTTACACAGTTAACAAATAAACACAACCTTTTTACCAGTTCACCCTCCGGCTTGTACCTCTTTGTTGCAGGGTGGCTTTCAGGCTTTAAAGTTTGCCTTTGCTTCTGGGACATATTTTATGATTGAACCTTTTCAGTGGGTTTCTATAGCTATTCAGTTTTGTCAAGAACTCCACAATATGAAGTTTAAGCTTAAAACCTATGGGTATCAGGTTACTGAAGTTTGGTCTTTTATGTGACTATTAAAAATGTAGTTGGTGCCAGTAGCATACTAAGAGTAGCACAAAACACAGCTGTGATATGCTCTTAATCCTAGAAGCATCATAGAAACAGCCATTATACCACAGTGCTTGCTATCCTGAATTTGGGGACAATGATATTTGAGGCGACAGCTCCCAGTGTTCCCAAACATTTTCCATGCTTCGTGTTCCTGATGAGAGTAGAAGTTAAAAACATCTGGAAGGCCCCTAGTTGACACAGATGAGTGTAAAGTCCAATTAACATCCTAAAAGATTGTCACTGCTTTACTGTTATAAATGTATATTCTTTTTGTATTTAAATTGGGATTGAGGCTGTACTTTTGAAGTACCTGTGAAATTTATTCATTTTACTGCTACTTCTATCTGTTGAATTTCTAACTGCCAAATTCCAGCAGTTTTAGGGAGAATTCCATGTGTTTTAAATGCATCACCTAGATTTTACTATATCATAAAATATTTACTTACAAAAAAAATGAATGAATTTTGCTCTGTTTTCCTTTCTTGCACTGGTCTATAAATTTCCTGTTTTTACAATTCTGCAAATTTTCTTACTCTTATTTGTTTAATATTGTCAATTCACAGCCTTGTTATTTTTTTTAAAAGAAGTTAATTTCAAAATCTTAAGGAAAATAAATATTTGACACAACGCAATAGCTTTCCTTGTATATGCCGATTTCTTTTTATCAATGCTTATAAAGCTGAGTGTGGCTTTTAAAACATGAAAAGCATTTCCTGGACAACATCATTCCAGCACAAAGCAGAACTGTTTCCCCCAGACCTGCTGGAGACCTTGCAAAACGCTGCCTCTGCACTGTTAAGCAGCAGCCAAGCCTTCAGTTGTAGTAACTTCTGTGTCTAATTTAGTGTCACAAAGGCTTTTTCTAAAAACTGAATTTGATGTATGAATGGAGGGGGGGATATGCAGCGTATCCTGTATCCAATGCAGGGGAGAAATACAAAAATCCTGTTGAAGATGCAGTATGGCTGTTACGCATTTCTTAATTTTAGGCGAACATGAAACAGAGGTGAACAGACCAGCAGTCAAAAGAGAAGTATGGAAGACATTTGCACTGTGTTTTAACAGGGTGCCAGTTGGGTCTTGGAAGGTGTTTAGCCTCTCCAGTTCAATAATATTGCCTTCTCCTCAAACCCTTCCGAAATAATTCATAAAAAGATAGCACCTGGCAAAACAGAGGGGCAGAAACAGAAGAAAGGTAGCTAAAACTCATCCTAATGAACAAAATTTAATTGTAATTACATACCCTCCAAAATTCCATACATGAAAACCAGGACATGTATGACCAAGCAATATCAGAGTGTGATGTAGATGGCAGAAGTTATTAATGAGGGAGAATAGAGAATGTAGAGGAAGCTGTGGCAGTTTGCTTTTGCCAGAGCTACTGGGAAGGGAAAGATTCTCTGCCCTCCTCTCCTTTCCACTCTCCTTTGCTGAGTTAATTGAGTGCAAACGTATTTTACATTTTGAACTCATTTTGCAGCTATTGAAATAAGCTGAAGGGGGAAAGTGGGAGGAGGAGAGAGAAGCTGGGACATTTTAAGAGACAGTGAAAAAGTGGGATGCCAGAGAATTAACTAGGACTGCCCCAACCAAACCAGGATAGTTGCAGGTATGCAGTTAAATTTTCCTTCTGATTTGACTTAGACCTGTATGATACGGCCTTTCTTTGAATCTCAACCAAAATGTTTAGTTCCATCTTGCATTTTCTCTACTCATTGGATAGCATTTACATAGCTGTGGTTTTTGTGGGGAAAGCTAGTATTTTATAGTCACTTGCAGTAGGCTAGTGTTTGTCACCTTTGGTCCTCCTGATATTTTATAGCAATAGCAAATACATTTCTATACCGCTTATCAGTGAACTAGCACTCCCTAAGCAGTTTATAATCTGTAAGCCAATTGCCCCAACAAGACTCATTTTACTGACCTATGAAAGGATGGAAGGCTAAGTGGACCTTGGAGCCCTGCCTGGGATCAAACTCACAACCTTGTGGTTGCAGTTACTAGCATTTAACCACTGCACCACCGGGGGACTCCATAAATTTTGGATTTCATCTCCCAGAAGTCCCAGTTAGTATGGCCATTTGTCAGGGTTTCTGGGAGGTGAAGTCCAAAAAGATCTGGAGAACCAAAGATAGAACTATTTGCTCCAGACATAGCAGTATTGCTTGGAGTTTACATAGTATAGTTTTTTTTTAAACTTGCACAACTGTGTATCAAAATTTATTCACTATTTGCTTTTTTTCATTTTAGCTCAGAGGCATATGAAATATCAAACTCTTCTTCTCTGGATTTTTTTTGGTGTAGTTTTTCTGTAGTATCAATTAGTAAACTTTATTCTTTTAAAATAAAAAGTCAACCTCTGATTTTATTTTTCTTGGTCTCTGCTATTAAGTGCCACATCCATTTAACATAAAACTTTATAGTGAAAGAGAAGGGAAGAAAATATTAATATGATGGTGATATTGCAGCCCACAAAAAGGGTGCCAAGAGTTGGAACTTCTAATCTATACGCTTATGGTGAAGTTACCTTCTAAGAGGGACGACAGTTCAATAGGCCCCATAAAGAGTTGTTTAATTGTCTATACATATATATATGCCTAAATACCCTAAAGACACCAGATCCTGTCTGATCTTGAAAGCTAAGCAGGGTCAGCACTGATTAGTACTTGCATGGGAAACAGGCAATGAATACCAGATATTGTAGGTTATATTTCAGAGGAAAGAACTGGCAAAACTATCATTTGAGTATTCCTTGCCTAAGCAAACGCTATGAAATTCATGGGGTCTCCATAAGTCAACAGGCAACCTGAAGGTACATACGAATATACATACTCTTTAGGAAAACTAATAGTGGTGAATGTTCTGGTCTTTTGTTTGTATGAGAGAAGGAGGACTGTACTGAGAGAGAAACTGACCTGATTATGCCAATCTTTGTCTTGGAATGTACACCAAGTCATTATATAAAATGACCTAAGATTTAATAAAGGAGAAATTTGTACCTCTCAAAGGGTTTTCTTTTAATAAAATTTGAAAGATGATCTTACCAATCTATAAATATTTCACCTTAAAAACTTAAGGTAGAATTGCTGTTTTTTAAAAACCCTTCAATCTAGTTTCACCTTTTAACATAAGAAAGTAATAGTTGGATTTAGGTCTATGTGTACCTAGATATAAGTTCCACCAAGTTAATTGTAGCTTATTCCCTTGTAAATTTGCAGCTTCATTCTTGTTGATAAGGATCTTTGAGTGTAAGATACTTACAGTAGCCCATATACTTATATTTACTATATTGTCTGTGTATTCTTTGAGATGTCAGCCACCCACTGAATATTTGAAGTCTCAAGTAACTAATAAAGCAAGATGCTCATTTGGCAACTTAGCAACTAGTGTAGCTGCTATGAAGAATAGTCTTGAACCAATATTGTCATCTGTTTACCAGGTTCTGCACTGAACCAAGATATGGCCTTACCTTTATTAAGGGTCCGATCAGGTAAATAGAGGAAAGGGTTTTATAAATACTGTATATTCTGAGAGTGATTATTGATATTAGAAGGTTCCAAAGGGAAGTTTTATTAGTCTGAAGAAGATTTTGTATGGAAAAGGGGTTGAATTGATGGAATGGAAACTAAAGTTCTAATATAAGACATAGAATTCCACCATAGAATTTCTGTGTGAAGGCCGCAATTAGCACATTAATAGTATGGAGGACAAGAATAATAAGAGGATGTCAGGAATGTAGAAATGAAAAGCTTTAAGGGAGAATGGACAGAGGTCTCCCAAAATTGTAAAAGCAAGAATAGAAATTAAAAGGTGGCTTGATTCATCAGCTGCTTTCTGAATTGACCAGAACAATGAAGGAAAAACAAGGCAAACTAGGAAGAATTTACTGAGAAAACAAAAAATATTAATTGTGATTTTATGTTGACAGTATTTTCCAAAATCCTGTTGCTGCATTATATCAGTGTGGTTACAGGGATACATTAGTTAACAAAGCTTCTGATAAAAAAGCCCCTTTTTAAAAAGTCTTTTCAAGCCTTTCCAGCCCTCTATCTAGCTATAGGCTTATTTGGTGTTTTTTTTCCACAGAATTGCCATTGGGTGGATGGTGAAGGAGGGCTGCAGAAACAGAAGACTTTTGATGCTAGGATTCAGTAGCATGTCTGCAGGAAACAATTCAAATAAAGCTTGAGCTGGGAAGAACTGGGATTTTGCACTCTTTGTTCTTATTGTAACTTTGTATATCTATTTACAACAGGTAAAATAAACTGCAGGTACTAACAGAAAAATTAAAATACCTAAATATGTATGTGAGCACATGTTTTGAAAAACAGTGGCAGGCTCCTTCCCACTCTAAGAAAAGGTTGGACACTCATCTGGATTCCTCACCTTTTTATTGCAGATGAACAGGAGGCCCTGAATTCCATCATGAAGGACTTGGTTGCACTCCAGATGAGCCGGCGTCCCAGATTATCTGGTTTTGATAGCATGAAGCACAAAGACAGTCATTCCAACAGACAGGTAGTATGCGCCTGATAACTGTAGATTTACTTCTCTTACTTGGCTGTTTCTGATCTGATATGCTGAGCCAAATGGATTTCATAACATTTTGTACAAATGTTTGAGAATTTTCTCTATTCATCTTCAACCTACTAAAGAGCCAAAAAGTGTTAAGAAGAGAGTGCCAGGCACTGGTTTTCTGTGTATGGTCTTTGTATCTAGAAATCAGAATGTATACATTTGATTGAACTGATTATGGTTTCAATAGGGATTCTTATTCTTTATTTGGCATGCTTCTGAATGTAGTTGCTCAGGATTAACATAGAATTGTGGATCTGGAAGAGACTCCAAGGATCACCCAGGCCAACTCACTGGTGGTGTGGGAGAGCCACAGCTTGCAAACCAACTCACTGGTGGTGTGGGAGAGCCACAGCTTGCAAACCAACTCACTGGTGGTGTGGGAGAGCCACAGCTTGCAAACCAACTCACTGGTGGTGTGGGAGAGCCACAGCTTGCAAACCAATTCACTGGTGGTGTGAGAGAGCCACAGCTTGCAGATGACCATCTAACCTCTGTTTTAAAAACACAACAAAGGAGTGTCCATCATCATCTAAATTGCTAAAGGGTGAATTTTTTCCATTGCCTTTCATTTTTCTTCCCTTTTATTTCTCTCTGGATGTTATCACACAGGAGGAATGTCTCTCAAAGAAAAGAAAGTAGGGCCAATTCGGAAAAGAACATAAGTACGTGGATGGCTATCACACCACAGAAGAACATAGCGCCCATCCCAGAGCCAAAGTAGTGCAAATGCAAAAGAAATTATCATATTAATTCAAATTAGCATCCCTGCACATGCGCAGTGAGGGCAGAATCGGATCGTGACCTTTTTACACTTCCCGCGGGGCTTGCTTCTGGTTCCCGTGGTTTTGCCTTGTTTCACGTTATTTGTTCATTCATTACCCTTTATTTCTCATTATTTAGACAATTCATGTTATCTGTTCATTCATTACCCTTTATTTCTCATTATTTAGACAATTCATGTTATCTGTTCATTCATTACCCTTTATTTCTCATTATTTAGACAATTCATGTTATTTGTTCATTCATTACCTGTTATTTCACGTTATGTAGGCAATTCACGTTATTTATGCATTCATTACCCCTTATTTCGATCTTCCAGCCTGAGAGGGAGTGATCAGGCAGACCCAGCTTCACCAGGGATAGCCTGAAGGAAGATGCTCCTCCCTCCTTAACTGTCATCTTCCGGCCTCATATTCCTCTCCAGCTATGCTCTGACTATGTGGGGGAGAGGCTTGCGTACCCTAATGAAGTTCTGAGCTATGCTGGCGGTGGTATAATAGCCACCGCTAGGGCCTCCCATGCCAGACAGGTCACAACCGAAGGGTCTGACCAAGAGTACCAAAGGGCAGGATGGGCTCTCTAGCCTTATGGCAACCATCCTAGGAGAAGGAAAACTCTAATCCCAAACCCGGGCAGATGGTGCTCATCTAACCCTGTAAGGCCAACCATCTAAGAGAAGGAAACTCTAATCAAACCTACGACCCGAGGACCTCGCTGCCACCGTCCATGCTTGTCAAGGCCTCAGCAGTTGAACCTCTGGTTTAAAGGGTGATGCCAGTTCTGTGCACACTGCGCTCCACCAGAAAAATCCATTGCACAGGCTCAAAGGATACATCCAACATCATCAACGCACTTGTAGAAAGAACGGATGAGTCCTTCCTGAATCTTTGTTCGCGAAGTAAAGCCAAGAAGAAGAAGACCCCTTATTTCACGTTATTTAGGCAATTCACCAATTCAGAATCAGTCCAAAGCAACCGTGTACAGTAGAGTCTCGATTATCCAACCTTTGGTTATCCGACGTTCTGGATTATCCAACGTGTTCCATGCTTCCTTGTGAGCGCGCATGCACGCTCACGAAGAAGCATGGAACATCGGATAATGGCCGGCTTCGTTTTCTTCAGCCAGAAGGGAGTGCGCGCACTCACCACAGGCTGATGAAAACCAAGCCGGAAAGCGGAGGACTGGGCCCTCCCTGTGGGCTGAGGAGAACCAAGCCGAGGAGGCGAGGTCTGGACTCAGTCCTCCCCTTCCCGGCTTGTTTCTCCTCAGCCAGCAGGCTTCATTGAGTCAATCCATGTTCCTCCTTTCCTACTGTCTTCATCTTTATCAAGCATTATCATCTTTTCCAGTGACTCGTGTCATCTGATGACATGCTCAAAGGACAATAGCCTCAGTTAAGAGGGTTTTTTTCTACTTTTCTTTTTTTCATCTTTTCATCATTTCTTTTTTCTTTTTTTTTCTCGTTTTGTAGTTTTGTTTTTGGATTTTTTAAATTTTATTGTTCCCTTTGTCTGTTTGTACAGTTTGTTGGACAGTTCTGTTCAGAATTCTGACATGACTTCTGCCAACTTTTACTTTTTCTTTTAATCTGTCCTTAAGTATTTGAAAAGTTTAATTATTCAAGCAAAGAGACTTGTCTTCCTTTTGACTACAGATATAGTCTTTTAGCATTATTTCTTAGTAATATCTCTGGGTTCAATCCATATTTCTGATTCCCTGACTGTTAGGCCTAGTAGTGTAAGGTTGTTCTTTACATGGTCTTTTAATTTCTACAGGATTCTTCTTTAGATTGTATTTTGCCACTGTGATTGATATGTCCTTTTTTTGGTCAAAATTTATTGTATTACAATTCAGGAATTGTATAAAATATCAACATTTAAAAACAGCAACCATTATCTTAACAGTTATTAATAACAAAATAACAACTCAATAATGATATGGATATGATAATGTGGAAGAATGGTATTGAGGAAACTTTAAAAGGTCCACATTGTTAATGAGGTTCTAATGTTAATCAGATCCTGACACAGCTGAATCTTCATGTAGAATGCCTTTCCAGAATACTTGATGATGGTGTGGAGGTTGTATCTGAAGCAAATTATCATTGATGTACTCTATGAAAAGGAACCGTTTTTCAGTAAATGATGATTTTCCAATTTGTCCTTTTGACTTCCTTATATTGTCTGTGAGTTTCTCCATCAGCCATATGTCCCAGGTTTTCCTCCACCAATTTTTCTAGTTTTCCAGTTCTCAACAATTTCCAATCTGGCTATTGCTATAAGGAAGATGATCAAAGCTTTGTGTTTAAACATTTTGTTTTCTGCAATGAATAGTGAAAGAAGTAGTAGACCTGGGCAAAAAATGCACCCTATGTTTTGTTTTTTGGGACATTCTAACCACATATGTACAGTATATAGGCCCCATTAGTGCTGCACCCACTCCAACACTTGAGTGAAGTGGTTTTTGTGATCCTAACTAATTGCATAGGGGTGAGATACCATCTGTGTGTTATTTTTAAGATGTTTTCCTTTATGAGAACTAATCTGGATTGGAAGGGAGGTGAACTCCATATTTTAAACCAGTCTGATTCAGGAATTTCCTTTTTCAATTCCATCTCCCAACCCACCCTGTGGCTAATGCCTCTACCATAGACCTCCTGAATTATCCATCTGTAAATTGTTGCTGTTGATGTAAGTCTTTTTCATATCACACATTATAGTACTTTGATCCCACATTAACAGTCATGGTTGCATCTTATGTTATCTTGGGATTTGTAGTTTGGTGATGCATATTTAATATTCCATGGCAGAGAATGCTAAATACTTATGAAACCACAAACTCCAGTATTCCATAGGATGCAGCCGAGAAAGGTAAGGTGGGATCCAAGTGCTATAACAATGTAGTGTGAAAGAGATCTCAATATTCTTCTTTAGCTTTACTCTTTGTTTTTGGTACCAGAGCTCTCTGACAGAGAAGGCTAAAACACTCACAGAACCACAAATCCCAGAATTCCATAGCATTGAGCCATGGCAGTTAAAGCGGTGTTCAACTGTATTATTTCTGCAGTTGAGGAGGCAACCTTTGAGAAGGAGTCAACAAAAAAGTAATAATGTTCCTGGCAGATTTGTTTATGGATCACCTGTTGTTTTGCTCTGGTAAAGCCCTTTGGGCTCTTAAACCACAGGAATTTATGGTTTAAGTTGATTTGACAAATGAAGCACAGATGGTTTTGGCTACAACTCCCAGCCATCTTTCCTATTGGCTGTGCAGGCTAGGATTGGTGGAGCTGCAGTCCAGCAGCATCTGGAAACCACACATTGCCCACCTCTAATGTCAGTGTTGGGATGCACGCCAACATTTATGCCTTTCATTTGTGTGGAGGGCTTCTTAGTGAATCCCATATCCAAGTTGTGTTAGAACCAGGAGAAAGGAATTGGATTTGTAACTATTCTATTTGTGATTATTTGTACCACCTTCACCAGAGAAACTTGCCTGGTGCCAATTTTGACTTTCAGGTACCTGGCAATGCCATTTTAAAAATAAATTACCCATGTGTTCCAACATATTTATAACTTGATTGACAGGTATGGCCACTGTGTGTGCGCTTTTGTGAATTTATATTATATTTTGTACTTTAAATTACATTTCTTCCTGAGAATCTGGTGATGAAATGTGGTCTGTGAATAAGAACCTAACGAATTCAAAGTAAGAAAAGAGGGCAAGTAATTTTCAGCATCATGCTTTCTACTGGATGAGGAGTTAAGGCTTCACTGCCTATTCTCCTGCCCTCTGTGCAGAAAGAAACATCATTGTGAGTCCAACATCCCATTTTCATTTTATAAATGTCATCTTGTGTTTTCTTTTTCTTTTTTTAAAGAAAAAACACAGTACCAGCAACCCAGCTGTCTTGAGCAACCCTGCAATAACAAATCAATGTGTTCGGGCTGGCGAAGACAAACGGGCTCAGGTAAGCAGCCTAGGTACTGCCAGTCAGAAATCAAGAAGTTAATATATATACTGTGATCTAGAAAAGACAGCATATGAACATATTTTTCTGCTAGTGGCATTCAGTAGTAGTTGAAGTAGTCCAAGTAACTTTTAATTGGAGAGTTTTAAGATGAAAACAAAATTCGTTCAAGCTGTTTGCTCAGCGTAGACAGAAATGCAGGCAAATGCAATGTACTGAAAAGAAACTCTACGCTCTTCCATGGTAAAACTAGATATTTAAAATAGAATGCAAGGTTACCAGTCTTGTATATCACATCATGGGAAATGTGGAGGTGATGGATGGTTTACTGCAGAAAGCTAATGGAGGAGTCTGTCTTCTCGCTTTCCTGAGACTTTCAGCCAAGATGATATGAACCAGTTTTACAGCAATCTAGTAATCTTTCCGTGGTACCATAGGGTAGCAGAGGGAAGTGCCCTTAATCAGATTCCCTCTCCAATTCATCCAGTACTTCTGATGCAAAAGAATGGAGTGCAGTATTGCTCTCTCTCCAAAGGTTCAAATGTTCCTGGGCCAAGTAGCTATCACCACGTGATCCGTCTTCTCCTGCCTCCTCAGAGGTCACAGAGGAAGATAGAATACAGCTCTTCAGTGGCCTCTGATTTTATCTCATTAAACTTCCATTTCCACTCTACATATGTTGTTAATTTTTAACTTGGGCCTGTTACAGACTGCCAAAATAAAGCTGCTTCGGATCTCTTTGGAGGTATGCTGTTTAAATGATGCATGCACCCTAAGAATCTGGAAGCTGCACCAAAAGCTGCACTCCAGTGCTCAAGAATGGAGTGTGGCTTTGGTGCGACCTCTGGACTCTTAGGACCCACGCATCATTTAAACAGCATACCTCCAAAGAGACCCGAAGCAGCTTTATTTTGGCAGTCTGTAACAGGCCTTAGAAAAGGATACATACAGCTTCAAGTGGCATGTTTTACATTACGTGTAGTTTCACACTACGTGTGGTTCACACCAGAGTTGGTACTATTACATGTGTCATTTCTTCAGAATGCCTAAGACTGTCAAATCTTAAGTTTAGTTTTGACAAAAAGTCTTTATACTGTTTGTTTGTTTGTTCCATTTTTTGTGCCGACTTTCTCCCAGAAAGGCACTCAAGGTGGCTCACAAGATAAAAACATTTCTAAAATTTTACGATAAGAATTTAAAAACAGTTAAAATCATCTATTTGAAACAGTATAAAATTAACATAAAAACCAGAAGCATAATTGTATTTAAGTCAAGAAATGTATGCCCAAAAATTGACCCCCAAATCCTGGGTCAGCATATAAATGGGTCAGTATGGTAAAGCCAATGATGGCAGCTCATTCAGTAACAAACACATGCACATATACTGGTACTTTCCTCCCCACTTTTCCTCCATGCCTGGGAATGGGCCGCTGGAAGCAGAGAGAGCGCAGGGCAATTTTTATTTCTATGGGCGCAACAGCTGATCCAGTCACACACACACATACCCTTTCCTCTCCACATTCCCTAGTCCAGCATTTATACACACACACGCACACTTTCTCTCCTTCCCTGCCTTAGGCGGGTTATAGACCGCCACTTTGAGGAGGTCTGCCTCCGCCACCGTTTGCTCCGTAAGGGAGCCGCTGCAGCCACACCGCGCGGCTCCCTTGCGGAGCAAAAAAGAAGCTCCAAAATGGAGCTTCTTTAAGCGGCGCCTCTATGACGTCGCGAGGTGCCAGGGGCGGACTCGCGACGTCATAGATGCCGCGACACGTGTGGATGCACAGCGTCCGATATGTAAACATGGCGGCCCCCATGTGGAAGGGGCGCCGCCATGTTGTATGTATGGAATACGTACTAGGGTTAGGGGGGTGCGGAAGCACCACCCCTTCCTAACCCTAATACGTATTCCATACGTATTTTTTGGTGGTTTGTAACCCGCCTTAGTTCCTTTTACGTTTGGCTCTCCCCCAACTGACTCTTCACCCATGCCTCCTCTCACTCTCTGTGAAAAGACAAGCCAGCCGCTGCAGACAACTGTGGATGGGCCAGCAGTAAAGAGCTTCCATTCCAGGGAGAGTAAAAGTAGGTTTTGTGGCAGGATTGAAGAGGCAGAGGGCTGCTTAACCCCACTCCAAGGAAAAAATGGCTGCAACCAGGGCTCTTTGGAAATTTTGGCAATTAGTATTTAAAGAGATAAAGGAAATAACAGAAATTGACTTAGAATTTTGTCCAAAGACAAGATCTATATATGATAAGGTCAACTGCACCCAGGCTATAAAGGATTTAATTACAAATCTATTAACAGCAGCGAGATTAATTATAGCAAAAAAGTGAAATGATCAGGGAGATCTACAAATACAAGATTGGTATAAAGAGATATGGCAAATAGCAATTAATGATAAGCTAGCTTGCAGAATTAAGGTAAAAAAAGGAATAATAAGTGAAATGATTTTGAAGCAATGTGGAAAATATTTATACAAAAGGCTTTAGTCAGCCTGTACTAGGATCTGAGGAACATGCTGTTAGTTGTCCCATGATTTCTTTGCCTACTGTCTTCCGTTGGCAATGAAGATAAGGGATGGCAGAAAAAAAAATGTTGAATTGTTCCAAGCATTAAGAACTGACATATGTTTGATCCAAAATGAGGCTGCAATCTTGTACCTGCTTACCTGGAAGCAAGCCCCTTTGATCTCAGAAGAATTTGTTGCTGTGTAAGCTCAAAACTGAGCTTTCAGTTAATTCCAGTTAAGTCTTGTTGAAACAGATTGGACTTAAATAGGACATGACTGTCTTTATCATTTCAATGAGATTATGTGCAGTTAAATTTAGTTTGGATTAGCACATTTCCTCTAGTTATGTCTGTAAGTTAGAGTATTTGCCTATTCCCCACTCTTCAGCCACAAAGACTCTCAAGGCAGTTTGTAGATTGTAAACCTGCAGGAAAGGAAAAGTTAATAATCTAAAAAGACATGACACAAAAACAGAAGGAATGGCATTGAGGAAGGGGATCAAGTCCAGCAGATACTGCTGGTTCTTCTCTCCTTCCAAGTCCAGACTGCTAGCGGTTAAGATGGAGGGAGGGCCTTTCAACTTCCTCTGGATTGGCAAAACTGTCAGTTATGTTTTATTTTTTTACAGGTGTTATTTACTGCCTTCATTGTTTTATTATACAATACCCTGAGTATTTTAATATAAGGGGAATATAGATATAGATTCTAAATAAACATTTATTTATGGAAGAAGTCACAAGGCAAACTTCATTGGTGGGAATAGATTTAGGATGTAGAAAGTATAAAGATTCCTCTACAAGTTACTTTTATTTATTTTTTTAGTTTGTTTGCACTGAACACATTTGTGTACCACTAGAAAAATAGATTAATTTTGATAGCACAAAGGGATGAAATCTATAACCTGTTGTCATCATGCAACACTATATACTCTGGAGATGCTTTGTGATCGTGTCATAGAGGACTGATCATTTTACTATAAAATGAACAGAAGGAGTTCAAGCATTCAGCAAGTAAATTAACTGTATTTTCTTTGGCAGACTGATGTGAGGATAAAGTTTGAACATAATGGGGAAAGGCGGTAAGTATTTCCTTTTACATATTTCATAGCATTTCACATCCCCCCCCCCAAAAAAAAAATTTGGCTACCTAATCTAAACCACATCTGATTTTTGATGAAATGGTTATTTGTATTTTGCTAACGCATTTAAAATGTACCAGAGCATCCAGATTTTTCTCAAAAGGGGAAGATAAGGTATTTGGTATGTGGAGTATCCCCTCAATTATACAGGACCAGCAAGCGCTAGCTCTTCCTAGGAAAGGAATTCCCTTCACTTCCAAACTTACTTAAAAGCCAAGTAGAAGTAGCATGCTTAACTGCTTGACAACAGTACTGTCTCATTGCAGCTTAATATATTTTTCTACTACCCACCCCTTCGATTATCTCCTCTATGCGCTCGACATCTGAAAGCCAGGGACTAGGGATATCCCTTCATGAGATAGGAAGATAGCTTAACCTATAGACCTAATACCATACACCCGAGACAGAGTTTTTTCTCTCTTGTTCTTTTTCTTTAGCCCTTACTTTAAATGTAGGTAAAAGTAGTCCCTTGGCATGAATGTCTAGTTATAACTGACTATAGGGGGTGATGCTCATCTCCATTACTAAGCCGATGAGCCAGTGCATATATTTACAGTAAATAACAATTTATTGTACTTACATACCAATCTTTCCTATCAGCTTAGAGAAGGTTACAGCAGATATTCCTAAATATAAATAGTCCTGTTTCTTTGAGGGTCACAGTCTGAGACAAGCAGTTTGAGGAGTAACAGAAACAACTACAATGAAATAAAGTAAACAGGAGCTTATTTCCTCCCCCCAGATAAACAAAAGCATCCATATCACACCATAAGTAACGCTCTAAACATGATGCTTGCTCTAGAGATAAAGATTTAAATGAAATTTAAAAACAAGAATCAGGTTTATTTGTCATTCATTGTGGAATTTAGGCATGCAGTATAAACAGCCCTAATCAAGAGGTGAGCGGATGTTTAATAAAATGACTAGATGTCTAATAAAATAATGAGTCGACAGTGACCGAGTAGGCGCAGATAGATGCAGCGTTCAACAGAAGCACAGAGATTTGGAATCTACAGTGCAGTGATACTGAACATCAACTGGCTTTTTTGGTTGTTTTTTGCCTTTTTCCTGGTGAAGCAGGTGTCTTTGAAATGGCATAGTTGGGGTGCCCAGTAGGGTGTGCAGTGTATGTTTTACATACCCACTGAAATGAAAAGCTCAATTGTATGCAAGTGGTAATTATGTAGCTATGTAGACTTGCTCTCAAAATGCATTGGTATGTGTTTGATTTAGCAGAGTTGCCAGATGTAGCCACAAATATTTAAGCAAGGAATGTTCTGTCTGAAAGTACCCAAATGCATTAAGATTCAAGTGTGTGTTTGTGTGTGTAATGTGCTGTTTGTCTTTTATAATGTTGCTGTGATATATAAATATAGTCAAGCTTTATTTAACCAGTGTCAGAATGCTGGAATTTCATTTTAAAGTTGGATTGGTTCCTTAATAACAACAACAACAACAAGTTTATTGATTAGTCAGCTGACCATATCAATGTAATACTAAATACAGTTACAAAATTACAACGTATAAAATACAAGATAAAAAATATCAAAATCCTTATTAACATGTAGAAAATGCTGCAGTCACTTATTATAAAAATAAAAATAACAAAAATAGTACAGTATAGCTAAATAGTTGGATATAGTAATGTTTTAGTGATTTCCCCCTCTAAAACTTATGTAAATGGAGAACTCATGCTGCAGAACAGGCCGCTTAATATCAAGCTACATTTTCACAATCATATACCTCTGTATATACATATGTTCATAGGTAGGGGCATACATTCACAAATATACACACACAGAGACCATCTGTGACTGAAGAGTTCTGTACATCATTCTTAAAAAAGGAATTCCAAATTAAGATATTTATTCTATAGTTAAAGTGTTAGTTAAGTTAAAGTACCTGTGTTTGAGTAAAGTCTTCAAACTACTTTGTTGCACGCAAAGTTCATTTTGTTTGTACCATTGATGTTTTGCTGTTCCTCTCCAGGATTATTCCTTTTACCCGACCTGTCCGCTATGAAGATGTGCAGCAGAAAGTGAAAACAGCTTTTGGTCAACCGTTGGATCTCCATTATATGAATAACGAGGTACTAATTTTTACCAGCTGAAGCTATATAACACTTATTTCCCATTCAAATTAATGCTGGCCATGTCTGAAGGGGAAATATAGTAATCTTCCTTAACCTTCTGAATAATCCATACACACTGTGGAGCTTGAATAGACACTGTCTGGAATATAGGTAAGCTTTTCAAATGGAGTGCTTAGTTATGTTAACACAGATGCCAAAATAAGAGCCATTCCATGGGAAAGAATCTTAGAATTTTTTGTTCAACATGTTTATTGGCTCCCTTTTAAACTGACATACGAGATTTACAACATGAGGTGGTGCAATTCTTCTAAATTAACTGTACAAGGTTGTTGTAAAGATTACAGTGAAATAATACATAGGAACAACTCTGAATACTCCAAAGTGCTGAAAATGTTTTATAATTTTAATTTCACCTCTCTCCTCTCACTACCTTTTTAAGATAAAATCAAACACAAACCAGAGACAATTTTACATGTTTTGCAAATAACTGTTTATGGAAAAACATATGTAGAGGCCATCTGTGCCAAGAAGGTGATTACAGGAATGTTCCCTGTATAGAATGAACATAATCTGAAATATATCATGATATACATATTATAGCCTGAACATAGCCTGAGGTGAAGCATTTTTAAGTAGGTCTTTCAAGAATTATATACCATAAAGCAGTGAAGACTGTGTACAAATGTGTTGTGCTCTCTCACTATTTAAGCTTCTTGGTGCTGGGAAGAATTCAAATTGTAATGCAATCCTACTAATTGACTGTGCTCTTGTTTTGCAGTTATCTATTCCCTTGAAAAGTCAAGATGACCTTGACAAGGCAATAGATCTTTTGGACCGAAGCTCACATGTGAAAAGCCTTAGAATATTGCTGCTATCTCAAGACAGAAACCATGTGAGTAAAATCACAGTGTTATGATGTTGACTGCAAATCTTTTCCAGTTATTAAGCAATACAGTGATTCCTAGATTAAGTATGAGGAACCTTTTTCAAACCAAAAACAAAATTGGCCACAACAATCATACCAACAGTGTGTGGGCCACATTCCAAAGTAGATAGTGCCACCACACTGTTAATATATGGCCTTTGATATGATTGCCCAGCCCCATTCAATCACACACACTTGTTTTTTCACTCTTACACACACACACTCATAGGCACGTTGCAATCAAGTCTCATTGCAACTGATAAAAGATAGTGTTGGGCAGGCAGTGTTGGGTTAGCCCTTCTCTTTTCACCAGTGTCTCCCAAATACCCCTCATGCAGCAACTGGGCTTTTAAAGCTGCCTTTGACAGCCATTGAAGCTTTTTAAACCCTATCTTCAGAGAGGAGAGGAAGAGGGGAAACCCCTATCAATTACTGGTCATTATAGAGGCAGCAGGAAAGCTGGCAGGCCAGATGTGGATCTGCAATGGAATAAAGATTACCTATCTCACTCACTCACAGTGAGTTGGGTTTCTGCCCTTCTGTAATCAAAGCAGAAACTAACATTTCCACAAGAGTAAGTCTTTAGTAAGAACTACAGTTCCCTATTTTGTACAGATTTCCCAGTGATCTTGAAATTATCAAAAGATATCTCATTGCAGAAATGGGAAAATTGTTCAAACACTGGGGGGGGGGGGGGGACCAGGAAAGGGGCTTCTCTAGTGTCCAGAAACCCTGACAAGGAGAATTATCTTCAAATCTCTGTTTTCTTCCCAGTCTTATTCCAGCTACCAATCCCAGGCTCACGTTTTTTCCTGTCCCCTCCCCCCAAAGTTGGAGGGTTGGGAGGGCAGCCCAGCAAAGTATATCATTGTGGGCTTGGTTTGGAAAGCCAGTGCACAACAATGCCTGCTTCTGCATCATGGTAAACCAGCTCTCATAACAGAGGAAATGAGGACACACCATCCTCACTCACCTGCCCTCTCCCTGCAACATCAGGGGAAGGGAGCCAAGCTGATCTTTGTTTGACTCCCCTCTCCCAATACTGTGTGGAACAGGTGACAAGAAATAATTGTGGAAGGCTATAGGCTATAATCTTCACTCATCCCCCCCCCCCCCCCACACACACACACCCGCCCAGTGTTATGTTAGGCAGGCAGGAGGCAGCCAAGAAAGAATTGTGGATGTTGTGTTGCTTCCTCAGTTGTTTCCAGCTTCCCCCTAACCTGCTGCTGATGGGGGGGGGAGCTGGAAACAACTGAGGAAGCAACCCTCCAGAGACCTCTTCTAAAACTGCATTGTTTTCAAAGGCCTCTTACAATGGGGAAAAATTTTCCTCTTTAGGAAGAATAATTCAACACATGCCAAATACCAAAAAACCCCTATTTGTTTAGGTATTCAAACATTTTTAGATTGTCCTTCATGCTTGTGGGTACCAAGGCTGCAAGCACCCATACAAGTCCTGGTGGCACAGAGGTTAAATGCCTGTATTGCCGCCACTCACTCACAAACTGTAAGGTTGCTAGTTCAATACCAGTCAAGGGCTCAAGCCCGACTCAGGCTTGCGTCCTTCCAAGGTCGCTAAAATGAGTATCCAGCTTGTTGGGGGTAATTAGCTTACACATTGTAAACCACTAAGAAGTGCTTAATTGCACTAATAAGCGGTATAGAAATGTATTTGCTATTGCTATTACTAGTTACAATAAACTTTCATTGAAACAATAAAAAAATCAACATGTCAACAAAACAAAGATAAGCAGCAGGTCCAATAAAATAGAATTGGGCAAGTTAGTACCTTGGCAGACAAGGAGAGTTTGAGTGGATGCTGAAACAGTTGCAATGTTAATTCCACTTGCATCTCTATTGGGAGGGTATTCCATTGAATTTTTTTTCCACAAGTGTGTTCAGATCCTGTTAATCAGACCTACCTAATGTGGGGATTTGGTTTCTAAATACCTTAGGTCAAGGATGTCAGTTCTGTAAACTCTCAGAATATTAGTAATAGTTCATATTTGACTATATGGTTTTAATAATTAAAGGGGGGGAGACATATGTCTTGCTTAATGCAAACCTTTTTCCCCCCTGAAATAATGAAATATTCTGGCAAAAATTGGGAAACTAAGACTCCTAGATGTTTAGTCTCCTCAGGAATTATCAACTAGAAGTGTACTAAATGCTCAGGCACAAAGAAATATTAAGGCAGAGATTGTTGTTGAGTCCTGTCAAGGCTAATAAAGGCTGTCTGCAGTCTATCCTGTGCATACTTACTTGAGAGTAAATTACACTGAACACATAGAATGCACTTCTATTTTACTCATAAGAGTCTTCATAGTTAATGCTGTTTCAGTGAGAACAGATGGGAAAAATAATGTGCCCTCCCTCTGCAAGTAGGCAAAATTAATGACAGTCTGCCTGCCAATGTTGAACCCACCCACCTAAAATACAATCTGGGGTTCTGTCTTCAAATGGTTAAATTCCAGTGTGTGGAATTCAGGCTCCGCTTCCTATTAGGTTTTAAATTTTCTTTTTACCATTCACTTTTTAAGCTGCTTCAGGTTGTAATCCTCAGCTCAAGAGTTTTTTGTGGGGGTTTTGGACTGTGTGGCCATGTTCTGGAACAGTTTATTCATGACATTTTGCCACCATCTGTGGCTGGCATCTTTCTCTAAAGATACCAGCCACAGATGCTGGCAAAACGTCAGGAATAAACTCTTCCAGAACATGGCCACATAGCCCAAGAACCCCACAAAAAACTATGGATTCCAGTCATGAAAGCCTTCGACTTCACTTCAGCTTAAGACTTCCACAGTAATGAAAACTAGAGCTTTTGTACAGCCCAGAACTGACATACTCCACTGACTACTGTACTGTATGACTAAAAGCCTTACAACAAGTGCAGATAACCTTTCAGACCATATTTTTTAATTGCAGCTTAAAACCTCTGTCCTGTTTTTCCTGGGATACCTAGCATTGTGTTTATTTGAAGTAATAATTAGACCCTTAATTTTAATTCCTAAAATCACATTTGTCTCTCTCTCTCTTTCTCTCTCTATGCATGTTTTCAACAGAGCAGTTCATCGTCCCATTCTGGAATGCCAAAGCAAGTCAGAATCAAAACATCCCAGTCTGTGGGAGATGTGAGCACTGCTTACCAGCCACCTGAAACTAGAAGCAGGCACCTCTCCATCAGTGAGTACTAGTGATCTAAAAGCTACAGTTTGGGTACATAAATTCAGCTGTGCAAATAAAATTCAGTCCTGCAAATCAGTTTGGGTTGTGACCTTATGGACTCCATGCATTTTCTTATTTTTTGAAAAAGGTAACTCAAAAGTATGCTGGCTGTTTGCCTTCTGTCTTTGTCTCTCTGCTCACTCCCACTTTCTCACACATTCTCTCTTTTTCTCCCCTGTTTTCTCTGGATGTTCCATCCTGATAAGGCAAAGCCCCACTTCCAGCAATTTTTTTTCCTTTTATTTTTACATACTTCTCAAGGGGGAGGCTCTGTCATCCTTGTCATCTGTAGATGTGCTTCATGACAAAAATGTCAAATTCTCCATCTGAAAGGGTTTCCCCTCATTTTTAATTTTCAGAGGGCTTACATTAGCTTGGTTATTGATTCATTCCAAAGTGAGGTTTCTTAGCTTTTTGCTTCCTCTACTATCCAGTAGATGGTGCAAGTGTATTGCTCCTAGTATATAGAAAGTGAATAATTCCCTCAGCATATTATTGACTTCATTTAATGTTGGTAATCATCTACTCTTTTAAGGTTATATATGCATGATTCTCTGGGTTGTTTTTAAATCTGAAAATTAATATTTTTTCATAGAAACAACTCTGTACTTAAGATGGCTATTATTATTATTATCATTATTGCTACATTTTATTTATAAAGCTCTGTAAATTTGCACAGCGCTGTTCATAGAATGGATAAAATCTATGTGGCTAGGTTTTTCAGCATTCTCACAACATAACACATGTTCTCATTAAAACATTCTGTTTACCATAAAATCAAACCATATGTCTGTCTGGCTGTGTACAGTGGCTCTAGTAGTATAAATATGAGTTGGTTCCATTATGCTATCAACATATTGTGATGTTGAAGGCTTTCATGGCCGGCATCCATAGTTTTTTGAGGACTTTTCGGCTATGTGGCCATGTTCTAGAAGAGTTTATTCCTGATGTTTCGCTGGCATTTGTGGCTGGCATCTTCACAGAATGCTAGCATGGAAGAGAGCCCCACTATTGGCATCTCCTTCATGCCCACCTCCATCTGGTCAGCCATGTCTTCTAGGAACCAACTCCTCCCAGATGTGAGATGTGAGACCTCTGGCTTCTCTCTTCCTTTCACAAGCACAGGCTGTTCCATTGGCATTGATTTTGAGAGGAAGAACCCTATGGCAGTCTCTTCCTTCTATTCCTGTCCTGCATTCTGATGTATTCATGGGCAGGCACCCCTCTTCTCATTCTCCAAGCTCTGACTCTGAAGTCTAATTCCAATTCATCCGTTGCTCCTAAGAATAGCTAAGGCTTTGGAACTGGATATTCAGCAGCTTCCTGCCATAAGATTTTTGTCATGTTGACTTCAAAGCTCATTCTCCAGTGGCTATTCCATTCCTGCCTGCTTTGGGGATGTTGCTAAATGCTCTTGGAAGTCACCTTCATCAATTCCACCAACATCCTGACTTACTGGCAACCTGTATCAGGTCCAAAATTCCAATCATGCTGTGCTTGTCAAACATCTATTGCCAACTCAGCCATTGTGGAGGAAGCTACCTCCAAACTTGGAAAAAACAGGGTGGGATGGGTGGGGTACAGTGGAACAGCAAGTTGCTTACTAGAGCTTTAGCCAGAGCATTACACCTGAGCTAGATATTCTTCTTCTCAAGGAAAGATTCATATGATGAAGGTGGCTGGATGACACTTTTCAATTCCTTCAAATCATTATAAATAATGAGGTAGAGTTAGAGGAGGATCAATGGACTCCAAACTATTAGGTAAACGACACTCAACCCTGGAGACAAAGGACACAAGCTTGATTCTTTGGCTTGTAAAGCCTATTCTACTGTGGTGCTCTTACTTTGCATAGCTAACTATCAGGCTTGTTACACCAACAATACCTATGGGAGAAGTTTGCCCCACTTCTTCAAAGGCTGTCTGAGGCAGATGAAGATTGTTTCTGCTTTCTACCTTGAAGTTTATAACTGTCCACCCAACAAATCACTACAGCTCAGCTTGCAGCTGATTGTACTGCAAAGGCTCTTGCTAGGGCCATTGCTTTGAGCATCAGTGCTTGGGTTCGTTCTTTAGGTCTCCCTGCTGAAGCTAGGACCATCATTGAGGACCTCCAATTCAACAAAGAGGGCCTTTTTCATGCTGCCACAGATGAACAATTGGAGCACATTCAACAAATGAGGACTGCTGCCAAGAAATATGGTTTTCAACAGTCCTCACATCAGCACAAGCAAAAGTCTTTTTGGGTCCATTGATCCTCCTCTAACTCTACCTCATTATTTATAATGATTTGAAGGAATTGAAAAGTGTCATCCAGCCACCTTCATCATATGAATCTTTCCTTGAGAAGAAGAATATCTAGCTCAGGTGTAATGCTCTGGCTAAAGCTCTAGTAAGCAACTTGCTGTTCCACTGTACCCCACCCATCCCACCTTGTTTTTTCCAAGTTTCACTTCAACAAACTCAAAAATCATAGGAAAGTGCCTCACACAATATGTTGTTAATAGTTCTTTACATGTGGTCTTTACCTGTGGTATTTTCTACACATTATTGCACTGACTTACTGATACACATTGTGAAGGTGCCTCAGTGGAAAGGGAAGAAGGGTTAAGCTATAAATCTATCTTTCACAAGCCATTTTGATACCTATAAGATTATTCAAACCAGCTAAAGTACTCGGATACTAATTTCTATGCAAGCCACATTCCTAATATCTCTAGTATCTCTAGTAAACATCACTAGTCCTGCATTTTTCTCTGTTAGCCAGAGGTACTAGCACTTGATCATAGCCGCCACATTTCCCTTATTGTACAGTACATGCATACTGAGTTTTGATAGGAGTATTGAAAGAACAGAAGAACACAACCATCTCTTTTCCTTTCAGATGCCCTTGACCATGTGCATCCTTTTAATTTTAAAACCCTCAGGTTCTCAAAATACCGGTCGAAGTTCACCCCCTCCAGGGTATGTCCCAGAGAGGCAGCAGCGAATTGCTCGTCAGGGGTCTTATACCAGCATCAACAGTGAAGGAGAATTCATCCCAGAAACCAGTGATCAGTGTGTAAGTTTGAAATTTAAAAGAATAAAAGGAAGCAGAACCAGTGATAACTTCTAATCTTCTCAACTGCGCTCTTCATCTTCAGTTGTTATGCACTTATATGGAGTCAAATGACTGATCATTTGGCTCCCATTTGTCTCTAGTCTATATGAAAGGCATGCAGCTGTGGTGGGGCAGGGATACACTTTTGTCCCTGTAATAACCTACAACTGTTCTTAATCAAAAATCACATTTCTGGGTTTTAGAGCAAGGTTGGAGGACATTTAAACCTGATTCACCACTCCTAGAAACATTCAGAAGCAGCAGTTGTATATTGGAGGAAGTATTGCTGGAAGGGTGTTTATTTCCCTGAGAAGTGGTTTTACTCCAATAGATTTTCATTTTGAATGAGGGATGCAGGGATCTGGGAGGGCATAAAATTGGGGCTGCAGGTATCCAAGTTTATGAAATGCTGTAAGACAATACAGGTGCACATGTTATGTGATGCTAATGTTAGAGGGTATATTATATCCCCATAATCAGGGTCTCTGACCAAGGTGGGTCAGGATCCTAGAACATAATCAGAGGACTTTAGTGACATGGTGGTTTCTTGCATTCTCAGTGTTTTTGTATTGTATTTTTAATACTGGCCAGATTCATCTTTAATTTCTTTGGCCTTCTCTTATAGATGCTGGATCCTTTAAGTAGCACTGAAAACTCTATATCTGGGAGTTGTCAGTCCTTGAGCCAATCAGGAGACAGGTATGGACCTGGATGTGTTTGGAATACATTATTTTCCTGTTCAGTATCTGATTAGCATATGGGAATTTCTGTGGAATTTTGCCTATAATGAGATTGGCAGGCACTCTGGGTGGGTGTTTTGGTGCCCCCCCCCCCAACTTGTTTTGTTTTCATAAGCCCTTCCCTACATCTACATCTGTTATTTGCTCCTGGCACCTGTGTTAGCTGATTTCTAGGGGCTGCTGAATGTGAAATTGTGGATGAATAGGGAGACAGTGCTCTCTCATTTATTGTTGTGTGCCTTCAAGTCATTTTCAGTTTATGGCTTATTTCAATTTATTCCAACAAGATTTATTCAAAGAAGGTTTGTGTTGCCTTCCTCTGAGGCTGAGAGTATGTGACTTCCCAAGGTCACCAAGTGGGTTTCATTGCCGAGCTGGGAATCAAACCCTGGTCTCCAGAGACGTAGTTCAATGCCCAAATTATTATGCCACACTGGCTCCCATATCCCTACAGAATCCATTTCCCCAGTGTGTAAATACTGAGCAATAAAAAGCTAATAGAAGCGGAAGCAAAAGCTAAAACTCAGAATCTAGAATAAACGTGATATTTAACATTTAACTTGCATGTGCGGCTAGGCCAGAAATATATAGAGAAAAATGGAAATGGATAGAAGTACTGATGACAGAAGCATGGATGATGAAGGTTGCTGAGATGACCCAAATTTCTAAACTAACTTGGGTTCTATAGGATCAGCCAATTGATGACTTTTTGAAAGTCTGGAAACCAATTATGGACTTTTTGAGCAAGAAGAATTCTAATGATGCACTGATTTGTGGGTTTGGTTATTAGTAATCTTAATTAAGTGTGTTTACTTAGATCTGTAATGGTAGATCAACACTGTCAGCCTTCCATATCCACAGATTCTGTATCCATGGATTCAAGCATCCACAGCTTGAAAAAAAAAATCCAAAAAGCAACCCTTGGTTTTTCTATTTTATATAAGGGATACCATTTTACTACACCATTGTATATAACAGGACTTGAACATTCATGGATTTTGTTTCCACAGCGGTGGGATCCTGGAACCAAACCACAGCAGCTATCAAAGACTCACTATATATATTTGGGATGGGGTGGAGTCGTTTTTCATTACAGCTTAAAATTGGGGATCAGAGTCATTTTGTTTTTCAGTTTTAGTTACTTAGTGGCTGTACAGACAGCCCATGCAGGGGCAGCTCTGTGCCGCTCCTGAATGGGCTGGGTTGGGGATGCAGCAGCTGCACACCACACCCCCAACCTGGTGCAAATAGGAGCTGCGAAACCTGGCTCCTATTTGCGCCCTAGAACAGGCGTCATAACACCGCAGCACGGCCTTATGCCGCCCATCATGCACAACGCCATGTAAGCGCTGTGCACAAGCAATGTCATCGTGCTGCACCCCGTCTGTACAGGTGCATGCCAAAATGGCACCCAGGGTGCATGATAGAGTTGCTGAGCCCTAGTCCGCAATTAGGCCAGCACAAAATGCCAGTCTGTGCCGGGTCTGAGTCTTTAGGATGTTAGTTAATTTATGTTTACTGCTTTAGTTTAGATTTTTGGTATACTGTTTAGTATTGTCTAATCTTAGCTTAGGTCCAAAACACTCTGCAGAAATATTTGACACCAGTTTAACTGCCCTGGATCATTGCTAGAGAATTCTGGGAACTAGTTTTGTGAGACGTTGAGCCTTCTCTGTCAGAGAGCTCTGGTCCCACAATAAAGTACAATTCCCAGGATTCCCTAGCACTGAGCCAGGGCCGTTAAAGCAGTCTGAAACTGCATTATTTCTGCAGTGTGTTTTGGACCTTAGTCTTAATTTTAGTTTTATATACAGTAGAGTCTCGATTATCCGACATAAATGGGTGGGCTGATAGTGGAATAGCCAAAAATGTCGGATAATCCAGAGGGTCCAAGAAAAGCCTTGAAATCACTGTGAATTGCAAACATATTGAAGTTTTATTGCAGTAACAGTAAAAGTAATGTTGCAGTAACGTTATAGTAACAACTGGGGGCGTGTCTGGGGTGCAGAAATGCCTACAACCATGCCCCCAAACAGCCGCGACATTGGATAATTTGGAATGTCGGATGACTGAAGGATGACTAATCGAGACTCTACTGTATATGTACTGGTATATGTATGTAATGTTGCTTTTCTTTCTTTTCTTTCTGTGTTTCTTATGTTGAGTGTGAAATAGGTTGTTTGTTTTTAAATCTGTAAAAATTATATATTAAAAGAAAATAAAAAAGAGAAATACATAGAGAGAAAAATGAGATTGCCTCTAGTAGGGCTCTTTGTCATTTCCTGAGCACTTGTGGCTTCACTGTAATGAAAAGTAAAGCCATCCTGTGATGGTCATGAACCCTGATCCCCTCAGTTAAGGGAGACCTCTGATGACAGCTATCATCCTCCATGATTCAGTCTTTCCAAAGCAGTAGTCCTAGAGAAGTGTCTGAGGAGAAGGATACCTAGCATACATACCTGTTACTCTTAATCTTTGCATTTGGACAGTTACGTCTCCTGAATTACCAATAGCCATGGTTGATGGTATTGAAAGCCACAGTGAATTACAGGAAAACTTGCAGAATCAGGCTTTCTCTTATCATGGGTTTCTGTGATAAAACTAGACATGAAAACAGATTGGAATACATCCCAATAATTTAAATGGTTTTTATTAGTATAATATGATGAAGACCTATATTAGACATTGCAAAAATTCCTAGAATGCTACACTTAATGCAAAGACACTACTGTAATTTGTTAAGATTTATGTTGCCCAGCCTGTTTCTAAGCTTAGGGAGCAGGTTTCATTTTGAATCATATTATATTGTGTCATAGGTGATTCCTATCTCTGTTGTTAGATACAAAATTGAATTATCTTCTCCCCTAATTTCCAACCTGATTTCCCTCTAAACAGCCTTTCCTTCCGAAAATCCTGCATGTCCAGGGCTCAAAGTTTCCCAGACAATAGACAAGACTTCTCAGGTATGTCAAGGGTTTGATTTGATGGTTGTTAGGAAGTGTGAGAAGATAAAAAACTTCCTTGTTGTTCTCTGCTATACACTTACCTTATATTTTTCCTATAGATTCTGATTAAAGAATGATGTTTTGAAATATACAGGTACACATACACAAACCCATGGTATTTTTCCCCCTGAATATGTGTGAGAGATTATTTGGGGGGAGGGGTGACTATTTGTGTGAAAGTGTGTATGAGTATGTGTGAACGTGGAGAGAACTTGCCCCACAGTCTAGCTTTGTCCTACACACTGACATTTCTCCTGAAATACTTGAAGGGAAAAGGGATTCCCATCCCTTAAACTACATAGATTAGGACATTTTGCATGGTCTCAGCCAGTTTCTAGCTTTAAAATAGATCACATAGAGGGTGTGCATCTCCTCTTAAGGTTTTTATAAATCTCTTTCAGTGATATTCACTTATTCCTCCACCCCATCACAGGATCTCCACTAAAGGAATGTATTTTTTTTCTGAAAGCAGCTCCTAATGTGTATACTTCATAAAGTACTACCTTGTTTTGTGTCTATCCTAGATCGTGAGAATCAAATCTATGACAAAGCAGAGAAAGGTGGAACATACCCTCGACGTTACCATGTCTCCATGCAACATAAAGATTACAATGATGGTGAGTGTACTCCTGCTTCAGTAAGGCAACCTCCTTTTCTTGACAGAATGACAATTTCATGTTTCTAAGGGAACTGTCTGCTTCCTCAGTTACCAGACCACTCTTCTGCTCTTCTCACTCTTCTTGAAACTGTATAGGGGAACTAAAATGAAGCGGGCAAAGGATTATAAGTGAGAAGTGGACATTTCTCCTTTCTCTTTTCCTGTAGGGAAAGGTTGGAGAAAATAAAGGGAAGGGTGATGGAAAGTAGGATCATGTTACATTACTACTGACTACTGGAGTGATATAAAGAGATGAATGTAATGTGTATTGAAAATAAGCATTGCTCTATCCTGACAAGAAAGTGCTGGGAGTCTTGTCAGGCAATCAAATTAATTTAGGGAATGAATCTCTGAGTAAAATATTTTTAAGCATCAGAATGGTTTTGCCTTTTACACACACACACTGGAAAACTTAGTTGCTGGCTTCTTTGCTGCAGGGTTGTCAGAAGTAACTTAGTTTTTACTTTGCCTTCACATAAGCAAAAGACCACAGCAGCTTTTGTCTGCAGATCTTTTCTCACTATCCCTCAGTGCTGTCTCTCCATACTTTCTTTTCCTTCTAGCATTAGAACTTTTTTATTTCCAAACCTAACTTTTCTTTTTCTGAAACTTGCTAACTCTGCAGGCCGAAGGACATTTCCCCGCATTCGACGCCATCAGGGCAACCTCTTCACACTGGTGCCATCAAGCCGGTCATTGAGCACCAACGGGGAGAATCTGGGCTTGACAGTGCAGTATCTAGATCCTCGTGGGCGCTTGCGAAGTGCTGACAGTGAAAATGCTCTCACTGTGCAGGAGAGGAACATCCCAACCAAATGTAAGCAAACAGTCCAAGATTTCGGAGAAGAAACAGCAGAGCTAACAGTGATTTGCCAATGTATTCAAGATGCATCAAAGCAAGCGTGCACTTATCAGCCTTAATCAGATCTTGTGATGACCATTGGCATACAGGGCTACAGCACTGGAAAATGCTTGATCTTGCATCTGTTGTAGACATATGTCACGCTCACATTCAAAATCCATGTTTTCACTTGAAGAGTGCTGTCAGGGTTTTGATTTTCTTCTAAATTTTCCTTGCCTCTTTCTGGTGGCCTTTCTCTGGTTTCTAAGAATTAGAAGCAAGCATCCTGAATGTGCTACCTTTTTGCTTGTACAGTCGGCCCTTCTTATACACGGATTTTTTATACACGAATTCAAGCATACACGGTTTGAAAATATTCCAAAAAAGTATAAATTTACCTTGATGTTCCATTTTTATTAGGGACACCATTTTGCTATGTCATTATATTTAATGGAACTTGAGCATACACGGATTTTGTTATACACAGGGATCTTGGAACCAAACCCCAGCATATAACAAGGGTCCACTGTACAAGCTGAGGAGCTTATCTACACTTACCCGGGAGTAAACTCCATTGATCTCAAGAAGTCTTCTGAATAGACATGCACCCTTGAATACAGTGTATTCAGTGTATATCCATTACAGTGTATATCCATTCTGGACCTCCCCACCACATAAGGCAAATACCGCGTATGCTCTAGCCGCATTGAAAACATTTATTTATATATTTTTAAGACTTTGTAATTAATAAAAATATGAAAAAAAAAGAAAACAGTGGGGCTTGTGCATGTGGTGCAGCGTGAGCACCACAGGCCCATGCACCATTGCCTGTTCCATCATGCAGCTTTCAACGCAAGCTGAAAGCTGCATATAGCGCGTGCATATGATGTGGGCACACCGTATTTGAATCATACAGTATTTATATTTTTGAGGCTGCAGTCCTGTCCCCGCTGACTTGGGAGAATGTTTAATATGACAGTATTACACACTAGGTCTTTTTAAATGTTGCATTTTATGTTTTGAAAGTAGTAACATAAGTTTAGTGTTTGATATAAAAAGTAAGTATTGTATATATTTCAATTTTACCCCCATATTTTTCTGGAATAAAAACCAAGGGAACATGGTTCTAGCTTCAACATTTCAAGAAATTTGTATCTCTGGCTAGGTCTGTCTGTTGCTTTAAGTCATGATAATTAAGGAGTATAGGAATAGAACTGCTGTTTACCAGTTTTAAGGTGAACAAAAGGAAATACCATTTGGCCACGCTTATAAATTTTCCAGGGGCTTTGGGATGACCAGTAAGTCAAATTATACAGAGACCCTATTGGTATGGTTTAGCTGTTCCTATGTTCTTATAAACTGGAAAGGAGTGTGGCAAAAACCTGTGCAAAAACTGATAACGTTGTCCTAATGTCATCCTAAGCAGAATTAAAGTAAAACAACTATGTATTAAGGGACATATTTTATATACTGCACTTCAACTCTGTAACCTGGAGACTAGAAGCATTTCTTCTCTCTTGCTCATTTTGTTCTAAATAATTACTGTTGACATTTCAAGAATACCCTTATAACAGGGAATGGCTATTGTTCTTTACAGCTCCAAGTGCTCCCATCAACTGGAGAAGGGGGAAACTTTTAGGACAAGGTGCCTTTGGTCGTGTGTACTTATGCTACGATGTGGATACAGGTAGAGAACTTGCAGCTAAGCAAGTCCAATTTGACCCAGACAGCCCTGAAACAAGCAAGGTACTTATGTAACTAAAATGTCATAACCATCAAAGTGCTTCCACATCTTCCTCTGCTAACTAGCTTTAAACCAGGCAGGGTATGTTAATCCTGCTTTGTTTGAGCACTGTAAACCATAATATCTTACTTTGAATATTACATGAACATCCGTGGGGTGGTGAAGAAGAAATGGAGATGCTGTGTATGCCAGTACAATGCTAGTTCAATATAATTCATGGATTAATACTACAACAGGAGTTTTTGTTTATTTTTATCATTTTTCATAAGCAAGCAAGCAATGTTTATTGATTAGCCCATAGGGCGTCTCAAAATAACACAAAAGATAGCAGAACACACTATAAAATTCTATAGAAATTCTATAAAAATTACAAAGGACCTAAAAATACAATCAAATATATAAAATGGAAGTAAAATACCATATAAATACTTTATGAATACAGTACCATATAAGTACAATACCCAAAAGTAAAACAGAGTTATAAAACTGATTAGAAAAAAATATATTTTTCATTTCATTTTTCATAAGCAAATTTGTGGATCCTCAGGGTGTATTAGGGTGTCACTATCAGTTGTAAAGACTCTAGTTTATTACCGTATATACTCACCTATAACACTAAATACAGTATGTTCAAAAATTGACTTCCAAATCCCAGGTTGACTTATTTACGGGTCAGTATGGTAATGTGATATCAGATCTTTGAGATTTCCCCATGCGGTGGGAAGACAGTTTCTTTTTCTCTTGAGCCAAGCAGAAAGAGTCCTCAGTGATTAATTGCTGTTGGAAAACAGAGTCCCTCTCCCCCCTGTGCTGGCCCTTGCTATCTGGGTAAAGGCTGAAACTAAAGTTGAAACAAACGCTGAAGCAAAAAGCCTCAATTAGAGTTTCTTGCAGTATGCATGCATATACACGCTGAAGAAGCCTCCAGATTTTACCTTCAGTTTATGCACGGGTCATGGCAAAATCCATAATTTTGGCCCCAAAACCTGCCCTCAACTTATACATGAGGTCGGCTTATAATTAAGTATATATGCTATATAGTATCTGTCATATTTTGTAGGCTGTTATGATGATAGACATTGGGGCTGCCATGTTTATGATCCATTAATTTGTTAGATAAATTGATTAATAAGCACCCTTTATTGACTAAAGAGTAGCCTCTAAAGGATCAGGCACAGTTTGTTTTTTGTATTTTTATATTAATGGAAACTCCATATGTCACCATCATAAAAGAAGTATTCTCTCTTCTCACTCTTTGGCTTGTTCTTGATTTGTTTTTCAGGTTTGTTAGTAGAAAAGCAAGCCAGAGAAGAGTAGCTCTCTGTGTTTGCATTACATAGTAAAACAAATCTCAGAGCAGGGCTCCATGTTTGTTTAGCTTCTCTCACTGCAAGCAGGAACGATGAAATCACAGATCTCTGGCTTACTGTTTTGTGCAAATTTGCCAGAGACAATCATAGTGTGTAGACTTGTTCAACAACTTTAGTTTAACGAATCATGGCATTTTCTTCCACACCACAAACAAAAGGTGGGGGGGGGGAGATGAGCAGCGAACATGAATAGAGAGGCAGGTCGAATAAAACTTGTTTTAATCTAAATGGGACCATTCTCGCTGAACCAACTATGTTTTTCTTGCTTTTCCTGAAGCATGTTATTTGTGCAAAGGCCAGCTTGCTCTTTCTTTGCAAGGTAGATTAAATGACTTTCTCCATGGCTGCAGGAAGTGAGTGCTTTAGAGTGTGAGATTCAGCTGCTGAAGAACCTTCAACATGAGCGCATTGTCCAGTATTATGGATGCTTGAGGGACCGAGCAGAAAAGACCCTCAGCATTTTCATGGAGTACATGCCAGGGGTAAGAGTTGATTTGGTCCTCTAGAAAGCAATAATTATCTGCTTCTGACTACAGTGGGCTGCAACAATTTTTTTCCCCTGAAGTACTCTTCAATACCTTTTCCTGATTTTCATGTGAAGGGTTCTGTCAAAGACCAGCTGAAGGCTTATGGTGCACTGACAGAAAATGTGACCCGGAAGTACACTCGTCAGATTTTGGAAGGAGTCTGTTATCTTCACAGCAACATGATTGTACACAGGGATATAAAGGGTAAGAGACACCAGTGGAGGGAAGAGATTTTGTACATACCAGTTTGTTTGCAGTTGTCCTGCTCTGAGACCTGTGTTCCTTCATGCCCAAAATCTCAAAAGGCGGTAAATGCTTACAGGAAGATATTTCTTAGAGTGCATCCAGAATCAAGACTGTTTTGGACTTACTGCATAGCTTAGTATTATAGTTTTGTCCCTTGCCATTCCAACAGCTATCTACTCAATAACTTTCTCATCTTTGAAATACTACCCATAATTTTTTGCTGTTGGCCCATTAAAGTGATAGAATGATAAAGTGAAGTCTTGCCTGATCCCCTTACCAATTGGAAGCCATTCTGAATCTTCATATTCAGTCCTAACTTGGGTGTGAATATAGATTAAACATCAGGATAATAAAATGCTGTAGGGCACACATTTCTTTTACAATTCATAGTTTTTCATAGGCATCGTCGTAATCTATAATACATAAGTTTGGTTTTCTTCTGAAATTCTTAGGCACACTCCATTATCCATTGTGTCTCTGCAATATTATCCCTATTACTTCTTTCTTTTCTGAATCCAGATTGCATATCTAGCTTTTCTCATTCCATATATGGTAAAATATTTGTTGTAAATTTTTGACCATCACTTTGCTTGAATGGAGAGTAATCCAGTGGTTACCACAGTCCCTGGTATCTCCTTTCTTGGGGATTGAAATATATAATGAGCATTTCCAATGTGTGGACCACTGTTTTATTTTCCGTATTCATTGGCAGATTTTAGCTAAAATTTGAATTGATATTTTCTCTGTAGCTTGAATAGTTTTCATTATTTACCTGTTTCTTTATCTGAAACCATATGTTGGATTATCTTCCTTCAACATGTGCCTTCTCGGTCTTCCATATTTGACTCATGTGCTACATGCCTTCTGGTAGTGCTGAGTGGTTTACTATACAGTAGCAGTAAAATTGCTAGATACACATTCATCCTGGCGTTAGTTTCTTTCATCCCTAGTCTGTCTTCTCTTTTCTGCACTTACGTAAAAGCCTCTAATATATTTCAAGGATCTCTATGTGACCCTGTTTATTTCAAACTGGATGAAAACCGCAGATTGTATATCTGGATTTTGAATTGTACACTGTTTTTGCTTTTGTTTTCTCCCTTTCTGGAAATCAGGAGCAAATATTCTCCGTGACTCTGCTGGTAACGTGAAGCTTGGGGACTTTGGGGCCAGCAAACGGCTACAGACAATCTGCATGTCTGGGACTGGCATCCGTTCAGTCACAGGCACACCCTATTGGATGAGTCCAGAAGTAATCAGTGGAGAAGGTTATGGAAGAAAGGCCGACGTCTGGTAAGAAGCTTTCTATTGCAATGTTGGCGCTTTGGGCTCCATAAATATTTAAGCTTAAGAGGCAGTTTACAGGTCCAAACTTCTATAGCTTACCACAGGGTTGGCCCTCCAGCTGTTGGACAGCAACTTTCATCAGGCTGAGCTAGCGTAACTAGTGATGAAGAATGATGGGAGTTGCATTCCAACAACATCTGAATGTCCATCAGTCCCTTGCCACTGTTTTTAAGAATAAAGTATGAAACTTCTGCATATTTCCCCCCTGTCCTCATGATCAGCTCTCTCTACATCAGTGGTTTCCAAACTTTAGTCCTCCAGGTGTTTAGGACTTATACTCCCAGAAACCCCAGCCAGCTTGGCCAACAATCAGGAATTCTGGGAGGTGAAGTCCAAAAGACCTGGAAAGCCAGAGTTTGGGAACCACTACTCTATGTGATTTAGACTATGATACATGTTTTATACTTCTGCATATTTAGGGGTTCAGCTGGGCATGGTGATGATGATGGTGATAAGAGTTGCCATGGCTTTTGAGTAACTACTAGACAGAAGTCTGATGCATTTTTTTAGATGGAGCATATTCTGTGCTCCAGCTGTAGAGTTCTGTTTGTCTCCCTCCCACCTTCAGTGTGGCTCATGAAAGGGATGCTGTCATCAGTTGTGCACCACCTCCATGGGAACTCTTTCCCTGGTATCTGACCCCTCTTTACTAGATGGTGAAATCTGTGGGCTGCTTTGTTAATGGGAAGTGAGTGATATACATTGTTTTATTATTACATGCCAAATTTCACAGAGAAACGGAATTCATGTTCCATACCTATTCAGTATATGATTTGATCAGTAGACGGGGGCCAAGTGTATTTTATTATATTTTTTATTTAGGGGGTTGTCCTGTGGTTCAAGGGGATATCTAAGTTGTTCAGTTGATAGAAGTAAACCTCACACATCTATATATTTTTGCTAAAATTACAACATTTCCTCTCTCATATTACTAAAGCATTGTTAAGCTTCTCTGACTTCTTTTAAAAAAATAGATTCTTGGTGGTATAAGCTTTTTTCTGTATATTTCTAGGAGCCTTGCCTGTACTGTTGTGGAGATGTTAACAGAGAAACCGCCTTGGGCCGAGTATGAAGCCATGGCAGCGATTTTCAAGATTGCCACACAGCCAACAAATCCCCAGCTGCCTTCTCACATATCAGAAACATGCCGAGATTTCCTCAGACGAATCTTTGTGGAAGCCAAGCAAAGACCTTCAGCTGAAGAGCTGCTCCAGCATCCCTTTGCAGAGCTCCCATACTGAATCTTCTCCCTCCCACTGCAAACAGCACTTCTCCCTGACGTTTGACACTCAACCTTCTGAAGAGGCTGAGCAGCAGCAATAGCAAAGTGTCAATCCCAAAGGCCTAAAAAAGCATGGTGTGAGAAGAAAGCAAGGATGTCAGTTGCTTTTAGGTTGATACCTTTCAGCTATTCTACATCTACATCCCTGCCTTTGTTGGTATGCAGACATGACGCCATGATGTGCCTCCATACGCTGGAAGAAGTCGGGGGGCCATTTTATTTGAATGTAGCTCTGTGCCAAAAGCTGGACCAAAGTGGAAGATGAGGATTTATCATTTGTGGTAACAGCTAAGATCCAATACTTTGTGTGCTGAGATCATGCTTTTATTCTGTTTCACAACTCCCAGGACCTTACCAAGTCATGTGCCACAGAAAACATGCACTTCAATATTATATATAATAATAATTATATATTTTTCTTAAGTATTCAGCATCTGAAAGTTTTCAGAAAATATTGATTTAGAAGAACATGTGAATAGTATTGTTTTATAATGGTGAACTGAAGAGCTGGGGGCAAGGTGTTTTGTTCCTTCATTCTGTTTCTTTTTCTTTACCTTTATCTATTTCTTATCCAAATGTCTGGATGATGAAATAGGGGTTCCAATGGAACACAAGCACAGTGGAGCCAAAGCAGTGAAGGCTTCCTGCATGAAACAAGGAAATCAAACTTTTTTTTCTTTACTGGGCTGTTCGAGGTGCAATTCAGGAGTGTGCATTCTGTGCCTATGCAATAACTGTGTGCTAACACAGGATTTAGTTATCTGGCACAAAACTCAGCATCCTGGGACTCGATACTTTTAACTTTTTTATTTATTTTTAAAAAAAATTAAAAGCAAGTTTCTAATCTTTATAGCTATAGAGAAACTATAAATTCTGAAAATATGGAAGGTGCCTTGTGACTTCCCAGAAGCCACAAGATACTGAGGAGTTGCTGGTTGGGGCAGATGTTCAGTGTTCCTTCCAGGAATAGCAAAAAGCCAAATGATCAAACTCAAGGATATATATGAAATGTTACTTTATTAGCATAATTTATTCTGATCATAGAACTTGCCATTTTATGGGTTATTTTAGCACATGCACTCAAATGATGGGAATGATTGTGAAAAATGCCTGGCATTCATGTGTTTCCCCATGCATAGCTGTTGTTGGCAGCTGAGGAAAGCACTCTGCATTGGAGAACCACCACTGCAGCCATCCCATGAAATATCCTGACTTGCATCCCTGTAAGACATTGAACTCACCTTTACCTCCATTTAATCGCTTCTTCCATCCTTCTACAGAACAGCCACTAGTGCCATAATTAATTTTTTTGCCAGCACTCCTAAGCAAATAGGATTTCATTGTTGCCAAGATTTATTTCAGGGAAGGGCAAAAAGCTGAGCTGAGAGGACTTCTGTATTCCATGTTGAGCAGAGTCATATTTAGGCATCTGTTAGAGTTCTTTGTTTTGCCCATCTGCAATCACTAATATTGAATTTTCAGAATACACTTGAATGAAATCATTTTTTTTTCAGTGGAACTTTTGTGATGCAAGCAGGACAGGGAATTTGAACATATAAGCAAAAAATTATGACTATATTTAAAGAATAAGATCTGCTAGTTTCAAATGCTGAATTAATTCTTGATCAGGAATCTTGGCATTGTTTTCTGAGGAGCACCTGAATAATGTAATTTGGTGCAGTCTGGAAATTGTCTCCAGTCTGACTCCACTCTTTCAGGCTTTGAGCTGCTAATACAAATAGCCTTGTTTGTCCTTTAAAGTTTGGACTTAATATGTTCACACAGGGCTACGATAAGAAAAAAGTTGCCATCCTTTATGGAACTCATGTATATTCCAGTTCTGTTTAAAGTTTCAAGCACTCACTTCCTAGGACAGATGAAGGATGTAACCAGTGTGTTATGTTGCAAACAGTATTGCAAATACTACGTTTCTGCTGTCTGCTCTTGGTGCATTTTGGCCACCCATATTCCAACTAAAGTACCTTTAGTTTGACAACACCCTTTCACAAGTTCAGTCAACTCTTGGCATTTTGCAAAGTTAGGTTTACTTCTACCTGTCAACATTTTATGAGGGTTGCTTCAGTCACAAGGTGGCAACCTAAACAGCTGCTAATAAGAGCAAGGCTAGGCAGTGGAGAGCCAGTGAGGTGTAGTTGTTTGAGCATTGGACTATGACGCTTACATACCCAGCTATTGAAACTCACTGGGTGACCTAGGGCAAGTCACACTCACTCAGCCTCAAAGGAAGGCAAAGGCAAAGCCCCTCTCAACAAATCTTACGAGGGAAATTCTGTGATAGGTTTACCTTAGGGTCATCCCAAGTCGAAAGTGACTTGGGACCTACACACCAACATAGGCAGTGCTTCCCATAATACATCAGAAGTAGCTTTAAAACAGAATGCAGTTGCAGTGGATAAAATGCAGCAAACATTGAAAGTTCCTCACTTCTGCCCCCAGCCTTGTAGCATGGCAAGGTGTGAAGCCAGGTTACTTGGGCTTTGCTTTAAGATAATACTGTTTTGTGGTGGGTTGCACAAAGATCAAAGTAGAATGCCATGTTCTCAGTTCAGCTGAGCTGAGATCCAAAGAAGCAACAGTTTTTCTTACTTCACATGCCAGTATCCTTTGTATATCTTGAAGACAACTTGAGAGGTTAGAAGGTGTACTGTCCTGAAATATCTCTGCTCTCTTGTAGTATGCTCTGTGATAAAGCAAGTGCCCAACAGCACAGTTCTTCCCTCCACCTCTATCCAAGAATGTGATAATGTTGGCTTGGCTGCCCATTTGTATGATACACTCCAGTACCTGGACCCAGGCTGCTGATTCAGCATAAGAAATAAGCCAAAGCATTACATGTATGGATGCACTTTTACAAATGTATTTATATCACTATTTGGTAAGCTCTTTACATCATGTAAGCAAATTGTGATGCCTCATACTTTTTTTATTTATATCATAATTTGTCGATTTTTATAGATATGTACAGCAACTGTTATGGGATGGGGAGGGAGGAAATTGAAACCTTTATGAATTTGAAAAAGGGGGAAAGAAGCAGCTGGTTTTGCAAATAATTTCATTATAGTTTTATAGTAAGATGTGTCAAGCCAAAATGCCTCTTTGTTTTCTCACTGGTGTGTTGGGGAGGGAGAGGGAAGATGTGAATTTTGTTTTACAGAAATAAGAAATAATTGCAATATATAACACCAGGGATCCATGTGTGCTTAGAACTATTATTTTATATGCTGTTTCTAGGATGTATTTGTAAAATGCAATTCTAAACTAGTTGCAGAGATCTGCAAGAGAAGGCCATTAGCTGTACAGCAAGTGATCTGTAAAGATCAACACATTGTTACTCAAAGCAATATGGAGAAAGAATAGATTTGTCCCTTAAAATTACATATAAGCCTCTTGCGTATATTTGGATAGGTTTCTTGTATGTAAGTTCTGAATACAAGGAGGACACAGCTTTCTTCATTAGGCTCATTACCTCTCTACATGCAGATAATGTCTCTATCATCAATAGAGACATCTCTCCTTTGCAAAGGTGGCTGTCCTTTGGATACTCATCCCCATTTTCCTCCTCAAGGCCAGAGCTTACATATAAGGAGAGCAACCAGATGGCACTGGAGAGCAGTTCTACTTATGTTAACTCAAAAGTAAGCCACCTTTAGTTCAGTGAAACTGTCTTCCTAATTTTTATTCACTAAAAACGATTGGCGTCTTTCTTTTGTGATGTATATGTCTTGTTCAACTGCTTCCAGTCAGAAAGTCATTTTCTTTCATACTGGAAAGTAATAGAATCAGAGTTCGAAGAGGGCCATCCACTCCAACCCCCTGCCATGCAGTAACATAGAATCAAAGCACCCTTGAGAGATGGTCATTCAGCCTCTGTTTAAAAACCTCCAAAGGAAACTCCACCACTCTCCGAAGGAATGCATTCCACTGTCAAATAGCTCTTACTGTCAGGAAGTTGTTCCTAAAGTTGAGGTGGAATCTCCTTCCTCTACAGTAGTTTGAATCCATTGCTCTGGGTCCTATTCTCTGGAGTAGTAGAAAGCAAGCTTGCTCCAGCCTCAGTGACATCCCTTCAGATATGTATACACGCCTATCATATCACCTCTTAATCTTCCCTTCTTCAGGCTAAACATATCCAGCTCCCTAAGTCTCTCCTCATAGAGCATGGTTTCCAGACGCTTCACCTTTAGCCTGTTTGAATTCTGTCATATTCTGCATCCTCACTGCAGAAATAATCCAGTTTGACACCACTTTAACTGTCATGGCTCAATCCTATGGACTTCTGGGAATTGTAGGTTGGTGTAGTAGCACGATCCTGACAGACAAGGCTACATGTCTCACAAAACTAAAGTTCCCAAAATTCCATAACATGGTGCCATGTCAAAGTGATGTCAAACTGGATTGTTTCTGCAGTGCAGATACAGCCTTAGACTGTTGTGGGCTCCTGAGTCTTCGTTGCAGTTTTTGCTTTCAGTGAACATTACTAGGCTTTATGGGTGTAGGTGGGGGGGAAACAATTTGCAAGGAGATAATTTGCAAATTTTCTGATGGAATTGTGTGTGAGAAAACAAAGATGATGGTGTTTGGGCTTGGCATGACGATTCTGTACACTCCAGGTTTATCCAGCAGTATTGTGCTAAACTGCAGCATTATATCCTCATTATTGTAGGATGCCATGTTCATGTCTAAAGAAGCTCTTTGCTTTAGAGAAAGCTACTATGGCCAAACAATGTCCGCATGTGACTCTGGTTGAATATTACAATTTGATGTTGTGTTTTACAGCCCAACCTTAAGCAGATAGAAAGAAATGTCACTGTCTTCAAACAGGGTTTATGTTTATGTGGATCACCCCGTGCATGTGGATCACAACCAGTATGATTCTGTAATTTCCACACAAAAGCAGTATATAACTGAACTGGGGAACCTATCACCCAATTGATGTTGGGCTGTGGTCATCCTTAGCCAAAATAGTCAATGGTAATTGTTGGAAATGTGGTTCTGCAGCATCTAGTGGACCACATGTCCTGGTCTACAAAGTCATTGAGAATATGAAGTAAAACCCACAGAATCTTTAAATGTCCTGTAGTAGAGTAAGCTTTTTAAAAATGATTCATAATAAAGAGATAATTCCCTAGAACATTTTCAAAGTGCATCATGTGAACCTCATTTGTCAGCAGATCTGGGCAGTCTGCAATCCTAATGAACCTGAAGTGTACAGAAGAACTTGAACCACTTGTGTCTTTCTAATTTTTATAAATACCTATGCTGACCAGGGCTTGCAGTGCAAAGCCAGGCCAATGTATAACTTTTATTTACAATAAAATATCATTTTCAGTTGTTATTGTTTATAAGATTTTCTGGTACTGTCAGTGGATGCTTGAGTGTTCAGCTGCATCTTGGAAAACCCACATTGTATCTGCTGCAGGAACTCACGACAGTACTGAGATCTGTCCATCATACATCTTTCCAGAATTTCCTACCTTTAGCATGAATTTCCTACCCATGCTATTCCTACTCTGTGAAGTGGAAAGGATAAGAATCCAAATCTCCCCTTTGTCCTCCAAATCTTCTTTTAGAGCAGCTAACAAGTATGTCTACAGTACAGGGGTGGGCAACTCCAAGGATCAGTAAATGAATCCCTCCTCTCATGGGACCCTGGAGAACCACAGCCCCATGCCACCATCCCTATTTCTTTTTTTAAAAAAATGCATTTTTGGCCATTAAAATGGACACTCACACAGTGTCTAGACAACTGTTGGCTGTTTCAGGCCATTTTCATCTAGAGTTTGGTTTAGGCCACCAGGCATGTTTTTTTCCCCAGTCAGGATTCGCTAGATGGTGACTTTATCTAAAATAGGGATGGGGCACAAAATTGGTCTTGGGGCTGTATGCAGAGTCATACTTTGCCTATTCCTGCTGTAGTGAATTGCCTCCCTATTGCTGTTGGCATTGGGCTTTAGCTTTTCGTACAATAGGGGAAATTGACCTTTGATTTGTTACATATATAAAATTTTGATTTTAAATTAACTAGCTGTGTTTCCACACTACACAAAATACAGCACTGTAATTGCCACAGTTCTATGGAATCTTGAGAACTGTATTTTCACTGCCAGAGAGCTCTGGTTCCTCACTAAATTACAAATTCCAAAAGTCTAGGAGGGAGCCATGGCAGTTAAAGTGAGATCAAAGTGGTATTATTCTGCAGTATCAATACATACTATGTTGGCTATGCTGTTCTTTTAATGAAATCACATTAGTATGTCATGCGTTGTAGAAAATCTTTTCAAATATCAGAGGTCAAATTGTAAATTTCACCATTGTCAAGCCCTTTCATAAAATGACATGAAGCAGGAAAGAGTCAGAAAACTTATATTACAAAAATAAAAGAGCAGACAGCGCAACTCTGGACACAACACCACGAGTTTGTGCTTCAGCTTACCACATACCACCAAAAAAGGCAAATATAAAAGGTAGACAATGAATGTTTCTCCAAGATTTAAGGCTGAATGGATTGAACAGAGCTGATGAAAACCAGGGTACAAAGGTTTGGAATCTCATTTCGTGAACAAACACATCAGGTGTTTTTGTGTCCCAACTGGACTGGCGTGCATATTTCAGTTGTAACACACACAGCCCACGTTCCCTCTTGTCCAGGAGTGTTCTTTACCTTTAACCATAACAGGGAATTCACACAACACAGCAAAAAGTTTTATGATTCCATTTTAACTGCAATGGCAAAATCCTTTGAAAGCCTAGGATTTGTAATTTGATTAGAGGCACGATTAGCGCAATCTGGCTGAGAATTCTAAATTCTCATTCCTAAACAGCAAATCCTGGAATTTCATAGGATGTGATCATGGCAGTGAAAGTGGTATCAAAGCACTATAATTGTGTGGTGTGAAAGGATCCCAGGAGAAACAATGTAACATTGGATCCTCTAAAGAAACATATGTTCTTATCCCACACTTGATTAAAATGTCCAAACCAGAGTTTGTGCATTTTGCGTGATCTCTGATACAGAAGTGTATCATCTCTTCTATAAGAAAAAAGATGTAGGCTAATGTTGGGGTATTTGAGATTAAAGGACCAAATTAATGATAAAAATTCACTGTTTCCTGCCCCAAAGCCTGTTGGAAAGACTTCCTTGGCCTAAGGTTTAAGGATATAGACAATAAGTACCTTGGCATTTTCCCCAATCGAGGCTATTCTGTGGGAACTTTGTGTGAGTTGTTGATAGGATATGCAAGTGGAGAATAGGATGCTTATACATTTTGTGATTCACATGACAAAGCATAATAAGGATGGATTTTGGATCAGCAAGTTGTACCAGAGGTTGAATCACAGTTGTTGGTAGTCTGTCCAAAAAGGGTAGATATAACAGTCCCAGTATATTTCTTGCATCACAGTATGCCCTGTGCCCCAACCAGGGCAGCAGTTTTGTACTCTTGTAAGAGTTGCACAAGATCTCTATTCCCAGCACCATGTGGGCTGCTTCCAGGGTTCTTCAATCTTCTCAAAGCCCAGATAAACAAGCAAAAGAAAACCATGAAAACCAAGAAAAACCATCCTCTATTCCTGCTTTGTCTTGCCTGCTCCCAGCAACCCCCGCAAGGACCATGACTTTTCCATCAGCTCAGTTCATCCCCATACCAAAGCTCTCAATGTGGAGAAATAGGGGCCCATGGGTCATGCTGTATCGGTCCCATTCTCCACCTCTTTCTGCAGCCAGAGCTGCTTGTGCTGCTTGCGGCCAAAGCCCTCATCATAGTTGCCTTTGCTCTTGAACAGTTGTTGGAAGTGTGGTTTGCAGTAGAATTCCCCATGGAGAGCTGCATAACTACCCAAGCTGAAAGGAAGGAAGAGACAGTTTAAGATCCACTAGGATCTGAAGACATACAGTTTTCCCTAAGTGTGGAGGACAGCTACTATAGCAAGCTGGTGGCTAAGCTAGGAAAAGAAAGGCCCCCTGTTTGTATCACCTCAGCTGTCAGTATGACTGAGGAGATCAAATCTTTCCCCATCTGACCTGTGATCACACTTTGAAGCAGCTGCCACTAATAAAAGTATATTTCCCCTATATCAATTGAGATCTCAGTTACCATCATTCTCCTCTGTCTGTGGGAGGTGCCAGTAAAAGAACTTACAAATTTTACATTCTTGGAATACAGCTCCCAGAATCTGCCATCAGCCCTGCCTTGGGGGGGGGGGTGTTTGAGTTTATAAAGGGTAACAGTAAAGGTTTCTCCTTTGACAAGGTTGCCAAGTCGTGCCCGAGTGTAGAGGGCAGTGCTCATCTCTGTTACTAAGCCGAGGGAGCCAGTGTTGTTGAAGATGACTACTGTGGTCATGTGGACAGTATGACTGAATGGAACGCTGTTACCTTCCCACCAGTGATATACATAGGTACAGGCTGTGAAAATCTACAGCGCTATATAAATAAAGTATAATAATAATAAGGTCAGAATTAAGAACTATCTAGGGTAGGGTGGCTAAAGCATAGCCCCCAGATGTGGCTGGACTACAGTTCCCATCCACTCTAGCCAAACATAGTCAATGTTGAAAAATTTAGAGTTGCTGCCCAGTAACTTCAAGGGGGTCATCCTTTGCCCATCCCTGACCTGGGGAAATGGCCTGACTTCTCATATCCCCTGCACCTCCCCTGCGTTGAGTCGAAAGCTCTGCTTCCCCTGCTTCTCTCACCTTAGCTTGGTGCGGCAGTGCTTGCAGCAAAAGCAGGAATTATGGAAGACAAATTTATCAGCCACCAGGCGCTCCATGGGGTAGACAGTTTTCTGGCAGGCACTGCAGGTCTCCTTCACTTGGGCTTTCAAGCTGAATGACTGAGGGCAAGCAAAAGGCAACACATGTGAACGTAGGGAAACAACAGGATAATATACCCAACAGTATATATTCCTGGCATATAGACAGTACACAAGCTTCTCTTAAAACACAATTAAACCCTTCACCTGCCACTGTCATGGAACAGCAGAGATGAGGGAAACTTAAAGATATAGTCAGTGGCTTAATTTTATCACGACAGGGGTGGGTGTTTTTAAAACCACTTTTGTCCTGGCCCCTGGCTTCCATGTGGCTATACCAAAGCGAGGAAATACATCCTGGAAAGCCTGGTATTTTCTTGCTTTATTCAGTGAGTTCTCATTACTAAAAACAGGTACTTTAGTGGCAGCCCACAGCATACCCTCCCAAATGTAAAATGGTGGGATATAAAGTATAGAGAAAGAGACAGCAAATGTAGTAGTTTGAGCTTTAGACTACGATTCTGAAAACCAGAGTTTAAATCTGCATTTGTCCATGGAATTCCACCTTGGGCAAGGCACACTCTCTCATCTTCAGAGACAGGCAAAGACAAACCTCCTCTGAACAAAGCTTGCCAAGAAAACCCTGTGATAGGGTTGTCTTAGGGTTGCCATAAATTGGAAACAACTTGAAGACACACAATAACAACAATAAAGTACAGGCTTTGGGAAGCAAAAACAGCCCAGCTAATGGAGGGGGAGTTGTCTGCAAAAACCTGGAAGTTAGACAACACATATGCAATCACTGCTTTACACATATGTGCACACACAGAGAGACCTTTTCCTCCCCGATAATGTCTGGATTACAAGGAGTAAATTATAATCCAAGGGTTGATTCATAATAATATATGAATACACGCCAAGAGGCAAATGTAGGGTGTGGAGAAAGTATTTTGAAAAAAGCTCATACAGATCATGGCATTTAAGCTTATTCTTTTCATTCTACTTTGTCAATATAGTGCTACAATTTTTAATCATTTATTTATTTATTTATTTATTTATTTATTTATTTATTTATTTAGGGAATGAAATGGAAGCTCAAGCTACATCTAAAGTGGAGTATCATTTGTGTTTTTAATGCTAAGGTAAACTGTGATGGCCTGTGACAGTGAAAAAGCTACCCTACCTGGGGTCAAACAGCTTTCTTGGGTACCGGGTATTATTTTCACTGGGGCTATAGAACAGAAAGAGGGGTCAATGATTTTCATTGCATCACCTCTCTCTTCCCTGCATCACCTCTCTCTTCCCTGTCCAGCATTCTTCCAATCCTGATCTCTGCCTGAAGCTGGATTTTTTTACCAAATTTCCAAGAAATAATATGGAAAGCATTTATGTTGTTCATATTTTGTCTACCCCGGCCCTTGAAGAGGGCAATTGCTATCTTAAAAAGCAGTAGAGGTCATCTTCTTTTTCCATGACTCCTCTAGCCCCAAGCTGAGTTTGGAAAAAAAAATCAAGGAAAGATGTTGGCAGAACTTGCAGAATGTGCGCCCAGAATGGAATGATTTTCCTGTGGCTGCTGTCACATTCATATGACATCTGTTCTTTGAAGATGCATAAACAAAATTACACAAACAACAGGATATAGGAATATGACCTAAAGGTATACAGCTATTTACTTGAAGAACTATAAAAAGATGTAAAAGCTTTAAAGATTGGACCTAGTCAGCATGTAGGGTAAGAAGAGTAAAGGAATTTATGTACGGTAAAATGCATTAGAAATTCTAAAGAATAATGAAATAATCAATAACAGGGTTGCTTTCCTGCTCTGATGCATGATCAAAAGGATTTGAATTGATCTAACACATCCCAAGAATGCTGAATCTGATAAAAATTTATGTCGGCAAAGGACTAATGCTCAGGCAAAAAGAGGTCATATGACCCAAATGGCCTATACCGAGGTGGGGGAAATTATTATTATTATGACTATTATTATTATTATTATTAATGCCCCACCTCTTTATTAAGATCGAGGTGGCTAACAACATTAAAACATTAAAATATAATAAAATAAAATGTCCCAAAAACCCACCGACCCACCATAACTAATAAATCATAATTATAAACAATAACAATAAAACAATACTTTTAACGTTATTAAAACAGACAAGACAGGGTAGTCAATGGGGGCTGAGATGTTAATCTGGGACGTATTCAAGCACTCCATCCACCTGTATAACATCAGTTTTCAGATGGGGAAATCATAACTGTAGACAAGAACAGTTGTGCATCCCATACTGAGATTTTTGACACTTTCCATATAATCCCTGCCATGGAATTGATCTTTCCACAGCTGCCCCACTTATCTTTGACATTTTATCTGAGTAATCCACCATAACGCCAAAAATATATACTGATGATTTGGACTCATCAGTATATAGTAGATTTGAAATGTGCGGGGGGGGGGGGTATTTTGTGTAGGGATGTACAATGTGCCCTTGCCTTGCACGGGGGATCTGTTTCTGACCCCTCCGCCAAAGGCAAATAGCGCATATGATCGAGCCCCATTGAAAATAATGGGGCTTGTTCATGATGCGCAGCACGGTGCATGTTCCACAGGTGCATGCACCATTGCAACCCCATCGCGTGGCTTTCAGTGTAAGTTGAAAGCCACATAAAAGGTGCTCACATATGATGCGGACGCACTGTATATGTATACTTTGCTCCAGTGTCCCTCACCTAGCACTAAAATATACTGAACTGTATGTGCCATTTAGTGCCTACTCTCCCAGTCTGAAAAGATCTTTTTAGAGTACACTGTCATCCATGTTAGTTTTTAACATTCTGAATGATTTGGTGCATCCACACATTTTGTAATTTCAACATTCATTCCTACCCCAATTCATTTATGAGCAATGATCAGGTTGAACAGCATAGGTAACCTCCCTCCAGTGAAAACTGTTCATTGATTCCTTTTGTTTAATCACTCATTAATGTATATAAACAGTCCTATTCCAAAGAACAAAATCATTTGGAGTAGAAAATCTATAATTTTTGTGACCCAAAAATGCATGTCTCAACCAAAGGAATGGGTCACCTACTATTAACAGCACTATCATCTTTGTCTACCTCTCTATTTTCTTTCTCCCTCTGAAGAACATTTTTGGAGTATTTGGCTTGAGGTATGCAGTTATGTCCTAATGCTTTGTTTAAAGACAAATAAATAAATAAAAGTTTGAATTCAAAGGCAGTGATAGACAAGAAGGAAACAGAGAAAAACAAAAAGAAAATAGTTGCACCATGGTTAAAACCAATTACTGACATATAATATATATTTAAAATATGTTTCCCCTTGACTTTGCAGATAATTTTCTGGTTTACTGGATTCTTTGCCCTTAGTAAAGATGCAGAGATATGCAATCTTAACATGCCCTTTGCTATGTGTTCTTTCCAAGAATAACCACATCCCACTGATTCCCTCCATTCCACCTGATTTCCCAAATGCCCACTATATCTGTTGCTGAACCTATGCAATGAAATACAATCCTGGCACTTTGCCCAGGCTTATATTAAGCCCTGCTTATACTGTACATCTCTGTTGATCAGATTTGTCTGATTAGTCAGTGTTATTGAGAGATTAAGAGGTCCCTTTTCTCTTTGTCCCTCTGTGAACAAAGACCAAAACAATACAGTTGTGGTATTAGAAAAGTCCAATTTTAGACAGCACAAGTATTCTACTGCGCTCCCATGTTTGGGGGAAATAAGTCATGCAAGAAAGTACAAAAATTGGAAGATAATCACCTTGGATCTTTGCACAGTGGATGCCCCTGAGTTGCTCTTTGCCTCCTAAAGAGAGAAAAAGAAGAATGAGAGTTAATGTTCATATTTGTTGCTGCATGTCAAATCACAGCATACACTCCCCTCAAAAGGACAGCAAACATTGTTCTCTCAACTAACTGTTGGTACAATGAACGATGGAAATGGGGCATCATATTAACAGAAAAGCTAACCAAACAACTAAGAGCAGCAAGAGTGCAAACAGAGCCAGACATATTTACAGAAGAGTGGTACAGCTTCATCGGCTATGTAGACAGAAAGGTCAGCAACAGGACCTCTAAATGCACACAGTTTACAAAGTGGTGCAACTAGAGCTGGATCTTCAAGTCCAGGTCCAGGTCTGAAAGGTTTCAAACACAATGACACAATGATGTTCTAGAGTAGAGGTCAGCCACTGTGTGGGGGAAGGGAGACAATTTCTCCATAGTCCCCCCCCCAAGGCTACACACACACACACACACACACACACACACCAAGCCCAAGTACCACTGTTTTGCTCTGCAGCACCTCTCCAAATAGCAGCAAACTGCCATCACTTCCTGTCATCATTTTTAGAGTGACCGTAAGGTCTCAATAACCCCACCGAAAGGAGTATTCTTTGAAAATGTACATCTACACGACACAGGCATGAATTCTCCTAAAGAACACCAGAATACATAGGTTTGTTTGTTATTTGCTGGAGATAATTTTTTGTTACTGCCACATCCTGCACCAAAATGTATGTATTTCACAGGAATCACCAGATGAAATTCCAGGAAGGAGAAAGGAACCAAGATAACAGTGTGGTGGCATCTTACAATACTATACAGATGCAATCCAATATAGGTTTATATAGTAGTAAGTCCCACTGAGTTTAATTGGCCTTTGTTTGGTTATGGGATTGCAGCCTAACGTATTTATTATGACATAAGCTTTTCTGGAATACAGTGTTACTCTCAAGTATATTTTATACATGAGGATACAATGAGGTATGAGGGAGGAGAATTATAAACACACTTGATCCAAAATTGCCTTGAAATGTAAAAGGTACAGCTCAGGATAACTCATAGTTTAGACAAGTGCAAAAAAAAAGGTATATTGACAATTTTCAACAATATTCAATCAACTAGCATTGACAACTTGAGCAAAATCTGTAGTGAAACCATTTGGTTGCATCCAAACTTAGTTAATACAGTACTTACACTAAACACATTGAAATGTTCAGTTTAAGTTCCACTTGGTATCTTCTAAGCATCTGTAAATCTATCTTTCTAAGCATCACAAAATCTAGCTGACCTCACTATTTACTCCCCTGCCTGCCCTGCCAGGATACCTATGTGTATATGTATACCCAGATAACACTTCATACATCAGGTAAGTGAGTTCTAGTCCACAAAAGCTAAAGCTATCACAAATTTGCTAGTCTCTTGGTTTTGCTGCAACAGACTAAAATGGCCTTCCATATACAAATTGCACAATTCAAGTAACCAAGATACTCATTAACTCCCCCCAACCAACTTTATAAGGAGAAGCAGCAAACCCCTTCAATTTAAAATCTTGATTTCAATACATACATTAGTAGAGGTTGTACTGGCCGGCCCCTTGGCTTGGAACATAGCTTTATGTCCTCCCACACACAGGTTGTAGCTTTAGTCCTTTGGTCGTGCTAATTCTTCGTTGATATGGCTTAGTTAAGTTGGTCCCTCTTGATACCTAAGAAAAAGAGAGGAAGTAATCTCTTGCACAGGATCACTTTTTTCTGGTTCTCAGGTCTAAAGATTATAAGTCTGGTAATCTTGGTATTTTTACAAAAATTCTGCATATGTTCGGCTAGCAGCCCTCAAACACTCAATTCATTTTTGAAGGTTTAATATTTTATTTCATTTATTCACTGCAGCAGAATACAGAACACTGGGACTTTAGGTGCATATTTTCACCAATATGTAAATAACCAATCATTGTTCAATATATTATTCTTAAAAATACATTTAATATAATAATAGCCATCGACATAACTTAACCTACGTATATAAACAGTAAAATGTATTTAATCCTGCAAGAATCCCGTAAGACTCCCAATAATGAAAATGGTTTGGAAGCATTCTGTACTTCATTATCCTGTTTTATAAATGGTCCATTTTCCCACCCCTTTCTTTGGCCAGATAGGCTAGTACAGCTTTCTATGTCTACACATCTCTCCCGTTGATCTGCTGGGCTACCTCCCTCTGCTACTTCCGGTAAAAAATCTTGATGAAGCATCCTACCTAAGGTTATTTTCAATCCCCTTAATTTTGTACATTTTTAGTCACAAATTCCTCCAATTCAATTTTCATATCCCGCAAACAGTTTATGAAAGTGCATGAAAATTAGCACTTTCATATTGAATTTCTTCTGCTTTTGGCCTCAGTCTTCCTTAACTTGCTCATTTTACATTTTTGAACCAAGAGCTACAGCACAAGATTTGGAGAAGTACACAGTCTCCAACGGTTCCAGTCTTCACATTAGTTTGGGAAATGCACATTGGGAAATTAGTTTTGGAAATGCAAAGTTTAAAAAGGAGACCAAACAAACCTTCAACTCATTTCTAATCCCACCTATTCTCATGTTGCCAGGACTTTCATTGTCATTTGGCACTGCCCTGTTCACTTGGCCACCCCTGGTACGGTCTGCTCTCATACCTGCTAAGATTCTCTAACCTTCAGAAAAGGGAGATGGATCAAGGCCTCCTTTCTCTGCTACCTGAGCCCTCACAACAGAGTGCTGCCTCCTCTGCAAGCCTTTCAGGCTGCTTGAGAAATGGTTTTGATTCATTTCCGCTCCCCTCTGTGGTTGGCTTGTTATTTCCTGTACACTCTACTGGAAGCTCAAGCTTCACACAGCCAGTCAAGACAGGGTCAACAAGCTCAGGTTAGGCACCAGATGGGCAAAAGAGAGCGCCAAGCAAAATCCCCTGCAATCTGACAACCATGCCAGCATCCACAACAAAAGGGGCCTAAAACAAGTTCTATTAATACTGCCACCAGAATTAAAGCTTTCTTGAGCGCTGGCAGTGTGCCAGGTACTGTACTTCACAAAACAGAAGATGCAGGGTGGCAGTACTCTTTCAGAGGACCAATCCATGCCCAAAATGAAGGGCATAAACTTTCATATAACCTCTCTGTGTATAACACAAGGCAGTCTTGTGGCTCTCCAGATGCTGCTAGGTTACAGCTCTCACCATCCCTCAGCACAGACTATGCTTGCTAGGGCAGAAGAGGGTTGCAGTCCAGCACTAACTGGAGAACAACAAATTGCCAATTCCTGAGGCTCTTTGACACTACTCAGTTATAGCGTTATTATTCCACTTTAACTGCTCTAGCATTAGTCTATATGGAATCTTGGACTCTGCAATTTAGGGTAGGCTTTTTTGAATTCTCCTCCGGAGTAGTTCCACTATCATGTATACAAAGGTATCTTATTTTTCACACCCCAAAATATCTACAGCAACTTCATATTTGAACACGTCTGTGCATAGACACACGGTAACATATCTAACAAAAATACCCACACTCTTATACATGGTGGAGATGCAATATAGGGAGAAAATATTGCAGTAATTCATGAGTTGCTGCAGACATCCGTTCACTAAGATTTTGTAATCTGTTCAATAAATTAAGTTAAAAAGTACAGTGGGACCTTGTTATCCGCTGGGGTTTGGTTCCAGGATCCCCTGTGGATAACAAAATCTGTGAATGCTCAAGTCCTATTAAATATAATGGCAGAGCAAAATGGTGTCCCTTATATAAAATGGAAAATCAAGGTTTGCTATTTGGAATTTATACTTTTTCGAATATTTTTAGGCAGTGGATGCTAGAATCCATTGATAAAAAAAATCCATGGGTAAGGAGAGCCGACTGTACATGCATTCTGACAAGCAAACCGGTCTTGCACATAGTATGTGTAAGGGCTGCTTTCACTAACTCCAGGCAAACTAAGCAAAGACTGAAGAGGAGTGAATTATTGACCAACATCTGGTACTGGCTGTCCTCAGTTAAATTGAAAATGTGACTAATAGTGAAATATAATTCTGTTTAGATTGCACAGAAAGATATGTATCAGCATATTTCAAGTGAACCAGTATACTATTCTCACTCCCTGTCCCTCCCTCCCTCTCTCTATATATATAGACACACACACATTATGAACAGTAAACACAGTTTTTGTGTTTTTGTTTTATGTGTGTTTATGAATTTATGACAAAATTTGCCTGTGTGAGTACTGCATTATTGTAATAATGCTATAAAAATGTTGAAAGATACACTATCATTGTATGTAATCTAAAAAAACTGCACACAAAGCATCTCCTTACACCCACACACAAGTACCCTGTACATTCTTTCTCTCACACTCATATAAAGCACAATATTCACACCTCCCCTTTCTCTCCAGCTGGAAGGAAAACTGTTTAAAGCTTTTTGCCTGGCTAGTATCACACTCCAGCTTCCTTCTCCCTATCATGCCACTACTACTACCTTCCCAATGGTAGTGGAAGAGGATGTTGAAGCTTCCTCTCATTGCCCAATAAAAAGAGGCCACTATGAGGGAAGCTCAAGCAAAGTAGCAGTAGGCAGCTAAAGGAGATGCTCAAGAGCAAAAATAGCAAGAAAGAAAACAGCCTGTTCACAGCTTCTTTTCCAATGAGCGAGGACCCTCTTTAAAGTGAAAGACAAGAGGTTGCACATAAGTATGACAGGGACATCTCTTTTGCTCTTCAAATTAGACTTTGCAATTCACACATGATTATGGCAGGCTTGAAAAACTAGGAATGAACTTGGAAAGAGGTATACACTCAAAGACAGGTCTGCGACTAGCATTTATAGTTGGGCCTCAAATAACAGACATTTGATCTTGGTAACAGTGCCAAAGAGGAAACTATTGGTTTTTCCATTCATTTATTGGAAGACCTCATATGGAAATGATCCACCACCACCTACTAAGCTGAATACAGCCCTGCTTTTGTTCAAAGGCTCAAGACTGTATTGAAAACAGGGTAAAGGTTTCCTCTGCCTTGTTAAAAGGAATGTGTGTCAATGAGAGCCACAATGAGCTTCTCCCACTTCTTTCTTTCTTTGTTTCTCAGCTCTGCCATGAGGCACATTCAAGCCTGATTATCAGTTTGTTTTGATAAGGCTGGATCCCCACTGCAGAAACAATCCGGTTTGACACCACTTTAACTGCCATGGCTCAATGCTATGGAATTCCGGAGTGGAGCTCTGGTGCCTCAACAAACTACAATACCCAGAATTCCACAGCAATCAGCCATGGCAGTTAAAGTGGTTCAAACTGAATTGTTTCTGTAGTGCGGATCCACCCTAAGACAGTCACGGGCAACTCTGTTGGAGCCTAGAGGGGTGCATTGTCCTCACCTCTTACCACACACACATACCCCACACAGTCCAAAATTTTGCCTCCAAAAATTCACTAGCCATTTTTGCCTCCACCTTGGGCCATCTAAGAGGCTATTTAAAAAACAACAACCCAGGAAGTGATCTCAAAATCACTTCCTGTTCATTTCCTGTTCATACAAAAGGTCAGGTGTCCATGTGGCAAAAATGCTCCCATGTTTGGGGCCATGATGGCACAAACAAAATTTAATATACATTTTTGCCCCTAATAGTTTTTAACCTCTTGGGCCACAAAACAGCTCTGCAGGCTACACTGTGCCCACCCTTGTTTTAACACTTTCAAATACCTTGGAAAATCTCATTAATTCCTACCCTCCCTCTATGTAGCCTGGAGGGGTTGCAGGAAGAAGGAAGGTAAGCTGCCATTTGCTTTCACCTGGGTAACACTCCAAAAGAGAGATGACACCTGGTTGGGCCCTATTCCCCCTTCAGTGCAGGAGGGGCAAACACATGCCCTTCCTGGCTGCTCTATAGCCATGCTTTCTCCCTGGGGAGGAAGCCCAACAACGGAGCAGCAGAAGGCACAAACACATGGCCTTCCCGGGTGAAAGCCTCCGCACCGGATGACATCCTAGCTAGTGACGGCACTAAAACTGGATCCAAATGAAATCCCAGGCTTCTTTATCAGGCAGAGATGGTGAAATAGCATACAAAAAATATAGTGATATACTGAGGTCCTGGCATCTGCATTCTGCTTGTCACAGAAATGCAGGTGGACAAAGTCCTCACTACATCCCTATCCATATGCTAAGTGGGAACAAAGACAATGAAAGCAGAAGCAATAAGCCTCACTTCTCATCTAAACACAGTTCTTATTATATCCATTGCAAAATGTAGATGCCAGAACCACACCACTTTATTTTCCTTGTATGCTGTTCCACCATCTCTGCCTGATGAAGAGAGAGTGTGATTGTGATGTACAAGCGGTTTGGACACTGGACTGTGACTCTGGAAACCATGGTTTGAATCCTCACCAAGCTGTAGAAATCTATTGGGGGACCCTGGGCAAGTCACATTCTCTCAGTCTCAAGCAAAGTCCCTCTGAACAAATTTTGCCAAGAAAACCCTGTGATAGGTTCACTTTTATTGTTGTTGTTAACTGTCCTCAAGTCAACTTTGAGCAAACCTGTCCTCAACCTCTCTGCTCAGGTCCTACAAGCCAAAGCCAGTGTCTTCCCTGACTGAGTCTGGCATGTGGTTCCTCTCTACTGCCTTGCATGTTTCCTAGCATCATAGTCTTTTCTAATGATTCATTTTCCCACATGATGTAGCTAAAGTACGACAGCCTCAATTTTAGTCATCTTGGCTTTCAAAGAGAATCTGGATTAATCTGTTCTAGGACCCATTTGTTTGTCTTCTTGCCCATCCACGGTATCTTCAACACCATTCTCTATATCTCAAATTTGTTTTCTTCCTATCAGTTTTTTTTCACTGTCCATACATGTAAATTTACAGCGCTTTATAAATAAAGGTTAATAATAATAATAATAATACATGATGATGGGGAATACAATGACTTGGACTATCCTCACTTTAGAGTTGAGAGTTATGTCCATGTAGACTTTATGATCTTATCCAATTCTTTCATAACTGCCTTTCCCAATCCTACTCTTCTTCTGATTTCTTCACTGCAGTCAACTGCAGTCTCCGTTCTGATCAATATCTGAGCCAAGGAATGTGAACTCTTTGACTATTTCAGTTTTCTCGTTGTCTAGATAGAACTAGTTCTTGTAGATTTACTGTTGTCATTATTTTTCTTTGTAAATCGGAAACAACTTGAAGGAACATAACAAGAAGCCTGACGAGGAAAGCTGTGAAGGTTGAAAAGTTAGCATGATGTATTTATACCTTTTGGTTGACCCAATTAAATTATTATCACAGGCTAGATTTGGGTTGTTTTGTTTTTGTTGTATGGGCAAAATCGCTGCCCTTGTAACATTTCCTAAAATGGTATTTCAAAAACTGAAAGATAAGGTGCTGTATGAAGGAAAAAATAGCTCTTTAGTCACTAAGTAACCACTGTTTCTACTTAATTTTTGCTTCCAGTTTGGTGTAGTGATTTGCGTGTTGGAGTACAGCACTGGAGACCAAGGTTCAATTCTCCACTCATCCATGAAACCCACTGAGTGTCCTTGGGCAACTTACATACATACACTCAGTCTCAGGAAAAGACAATGACAAACCTGAACAAACCTTGCAAAAAAAAATCTTGCTGTGAAAGGATTGTCATAAGGCACACAACAACAAGAACAACAACAACTATTTTAACTCCTTGTTTGGGGAGGAGAGGGGAGGGGAGCAAGCAACAGCCTCAAGCAGGTTTTGCAAAACTAGAAGCAAAAGTAAAAGCTTTTTTTCCTTATCCCTAGTGAAATTTGGTACCTCTCAAGATCTATATCAGGTCAGTAGCATTGGCCTCAAGCTATAAGGCCAAAGGTGAATTTGGTGAACAATGGAATGGGATCTGGGCTAACATCTGGGCTGAGCATATTGGCTCTTTAGACAGCATCCCAACCTCCCACCCCCTAATTCTTAAAAAGACCCAAGAGGTTCAGTGAAAAGGCTTCAGTTCCAAACAAGATGCACAAGATAAATGGTTTGAGAAAAAGAAAAGAGATCATTTGCCTCACCAAGAGAACAGACGGAGCATCCCGTTATGCTATTTAAAAGGACCGTTATGCTATTTAAAAGGAAAAAGATGTTGCTACATATCCTCCTATCTGACAGAGGAAATGGTGTGTAGGAAAAGAGAAAAGATCACGCAAAGAGGATCAGAAACTGAAAAAACTGTTTCCTCTGCAGGTTTTTTTCCACCTTTTACTGTCAACAGAGCATTTGAATCCTTCCTTTCTTAAGAACAGCCTTGCTGCCCATAAACAAGCCAAGCATGTTGTTAATAACACCCAGCCAGATGCCCTGAGAGTTCACAAAAAGGGTAATAAAGGTGATGGGTACTTCCCCCCTCCCTCATCGCTGGACCCCAGTATCTGGCATTAGGCTGGTTACATTGATCTCCTTGTGCCCTGCTAACAGGGTAATAATACTTATTGACAGACAAAACCTCCTTCACTGCAACCATATAAAAACTATTTCAGTGCCCACAGTGGCAACAGTCACTAAACAGAGCTGGCAGATCTTGCAGAGAAACATCAGGGTCTCATTGCAACAAAGGCTCACCAGATATAAGTTTCACAACCTTTTTCAATTGTACCCACCCTTGCAATGCAAAACTTCACATTGCACATTCTGGGCTGCTGCATCGTGGGAAAGCTGCCAAGGCAAAGAAGGTAGTGCCACTAAGCATGAGCAGAGTCATTCCTCTCAATTTGCCTGGTTTGTTTGTTTGTTTATTTATTTATTTGAAGATCCCTTTAATATAGGAGTGGGCAACTATGGAAGACTAGGGAGGCTACATTAGCCCATCAAGAGACCTTTAAGAGTCACACAAACACTCGTACCTACATCTATGAAAAAAACAAATTTTGCCCCCAAATGCCACTAAACACCCTCCAAGGGATATGTTTCGGAGGTTTCCTGGGCCCCTAAATGTTGAAGCATTTTGAGGCCAGTTTTTCATGAAAAGCTTGCAAGCTGTCATCTCGATCCCTGGGGTCAAGCGTGGTGGAAATGCCCTCCACACCCCTTAAAGATCATTTTTGGGTATTTTAGACCAAATCCTTTTCACCTCTGGAGAGCCCTGGGGGGCACAAAAACAGCACTCAGCATGCAAACCACAAACTACATTCTCCCCACCCCAGTTTAATAGCAGAACACACGAGTTGGATGTTTCCCTGGGGCTGAGGCACAACACTCAAAACAGAAAGCCAACTTTCAGATTACCCAGCGCCCTGGTATCAAAAATATTTCTGACAAATGTTTGTTCAACTTTCTGTTATAAACCTCAATGGAAGATCTTGACACTCCCTCTAGACGCAGCTTCATTCATTCCTGAACAACTTGTACGTTTAGGATATTTTTCCTGTCACTGAGCCAAGATCAAAGCTAATGCTCTCAGCCTACAGCTGGGTTGGTCAAGCTGTTCATTTGAGTACATGGGGATCTGTAAGCATGCTCCTTTCATCTTCTTTTTTCAATACTCATTCTTTCAGCCTTCGCTCCTTGTCAGATGAACCTTTTAACAGATTTGCACTCTAGTTCTTACTGTATTATCTAAATAAGGATCCCCAATAAGGTCTTGCCAGGACTTACTTCCTGGCTTTTGGAATGGATAATCTTACTGATGCAGTCTGAGAAGGACTTCGTACTGTAATTCATAATGTTCACACCATGTAACAGATTCAGTAATAACTCTACATTTTTAAACAGAAAAAAATATCCATATACAGAAGACCAACTGAAGTAGGAGCACTGTCTGTTTGTCCACCAGCTTGTCTACTCCCCTCTTCTAACTTCAGTCTGTGGTAGGGAGAGGACAACCCAATTAAAATTTAGCTGCTAAAACATCTGTACTTGTAGCATCTGGTGATGTCTTCACATGACTAAGTGAATGCCTCTAAAGCCCATTGCTAGAGATGTGCTGGCCTGGGGGGGGGGGGGGGGGACAGAAAACAACATTTGGAGAAAACAACATTTTCCCCATTATTTCAAAGGTTTTTTTAAAGAATTATTTGTTTAAGTGACTTAAATATTAAGATAAGGTATTAATATATTTACTGACCCAAAATAGTTTTTTTTTAATTATGTAAATGAAAATTTGTATTATCAGATCATTACAATTCCTAAGGTGAACCTGTCACAGGGTTTTCCTAAGCAAGACTTGTTCAGAGGGGGTTAGTGCATTATTTGACGCCACAGCGAATTAGTGGAAAGAAAATAACTTTATCGGTTTTACTAACTGGACTATTTCTTCTTGTTTTTATTGGAGTGCCTTCCCTCCCCATGTTCCTCAAACTTAAAGAACCAGAAAGGTTCCTTATAGTTCTGGACCTCAAAGCTCCACTGGTAACCAATAATAAAATTATATTTTGAACAGACTGTATTTTTAATATCAAATATGATAATTTTGTCTAACCAGGTTACATATGGACAATGCATTTTGTGTTCTAACAGTAACAAAGTGATTTTCAATCTGTAAAGGCTAGGAATGTTGCATTTTTCAAGTTTTCTGAAAATGTCAGCTGCTTCTAAAAAGATGTTATATCTCTATCCATACCATTATGTTCTTGATGGGACTAAGACAGACCTGTTTCTTCATTTCAGGGCATGCCCTCCATCTGGCAGGTCACAAGCAAATAGTTCTATGCACAATGACCTTACACAAGGATCTTCTAGGGCACATGAACAGTGGACAGCAGGTTGGGGGCTCCATGCCAGCAGTGGATGTGCCCAAGGTCAGCAGTGAATGGGATGAGGAGTGCTTCCAGATGAGTGACTGCACTTGACTCAGTGATGGATATTTACAGGGATTCCAAAAAACTCTATCTTCAGTTTGCACTTCCCCTTTTATTTTGAGTTTCCCCCTTGTTTATTCCACCTTTTTAAAAAATCTGTTACCAGGGGGGTTCCACAAATAAATACTTTTTAAGCAATTGAAGCTCTCTATCTGGATGTAGCCCTGGACTCCCTTCTCCCACACTCAAGTCTCTTACCCTTAACCCAGCCTACTCTGCTTCTTCTGATCCTTCCTTCAGCCACGGGAAAATGCTATGAGGTACAAGACCATGCTGGGGAGGAAGCATGCAGGAATGACCTTTCCCACACCCTGTACACTCCATGCAAATCACACTCTACTCACTCCATTAAGCAGCTGTTTGGAGGGTTGAGTAGAGTAGTAAATCTATAGGGAGAACAATGCATGGGATTATTTCTATGTGCCTCCAGCTCACCTCACATGAGTGACAAGCATGGAGACAGGAACTGAGCCACAGGACTCTCACAGTGCCTTTAACTGCTTTTAATTCTATTGATTATCAGATTATATTTTAACTTCCATATAATGGGAATTTTTAGCTGTATCTCTGATAACTTTTGTAAGATGCCTTGAGTTCCAGGACTAAGAAATAAACAACCAAAACAATACTGGGAGGCAGGATTTGTAAGGACTTGTGTACCTACAACTGGGATACACTGGAGGCCTCCAAGGGCTATAGGCAGCCTGTAGTCCACAGGTTGTCCATTTGTGTTGAAAGGCTAACAGAATTGACGTGATTTCTCAGTGCATGGCCTTCATGGGCAGAAATGGTAAGGCAGGGGTTAAACTTTGCAATAGATTATAAAGGCAGGATATAAATCCTTGAAATAAAATAAATAAAAATGCTTTCTATCTGCTTTGGGGTGTTTATACCTTGTCTCAGGCTCTACTGGTGTACCAGCACCTTCATTGTCCTTCAGTCTCCCTACCTGAGCTGACAGACCTAGTCTAGATTACAAACTAGTATTGAGGTCCTTCCAAATGCTGTTCAGAAGGAAATCACTATCATGGCCATGCCTTCCTAGATGGGGACAGTTCAGGATTTCAGGGTTCATATGACAACAGATGCACTATACCAATATACCATCATCCCAAAACATAAAACATCCCCCTCAACGCTAGCATTCTTTCCATTGAATTGGGAATTCTTTCAATTGAATTGGGAATATGTATATTCTTGACATATGATACATTCAGTGTAACAGTTAAACAGAAAGGTGATTAAATGCAGCCTCACCTGATCTCCTTCCCAACTGGAAACAATTCCATTTCTCTGTATTCTGTCCTAACAATAGCCTTTTCTCCTGAATACAGGTTAGGTTACACATCAGGATAATCAAACGTTATGGCATATCCATTTCTTACAGAGCAATCCATAACTTTTTGAGATCTCTACAATCAAAGGCTTTGCTATATTCTATAAAGCACAGACTGATTTTCTTTTGAAATTGTTTTGGTATTCAGCATATATGATGAGCCCTAGTGCCTCTTTCTTTCCTGAACCCAGCTTGGACATCTGGCATTTCACACTCCATCTATGGGAAGAGTCTTTGTTTCTGAATTTTGAGTGTTAATTTGCTTGCATTGAAAATTAATACAGTGATCTTGTAGTTACTGCAATCTCTGGTATCATAATGAAAAATGTAGCATTAATTGACTGAGCACAGATATGACAGCCCTTTTCAGAGCAGTGATGGAAATGACAACTAATATTTCTTGGCCACTACCACAGCCCCACAGTGCCATGCAGCACAGCTAGACTAAGTGATTCATAGCCTTCATCAATCTTGTCATCAGGGAACTCTTCAAAAAGCCTCAGAACCCCACCATGACTTATTTATGGGCCTTTCACTGCCAAAATAAATTCTGATCCAAACGTTTAACCCCAGATTATCTCAGCACTTTCAGAAGTTGTGGTGGGGACCTCTCCTTGAAATTTTAACTCGTTTAGGTGGGTGTGGATTTATGTTTTTATGAGGTAGCTAAGATTCTCCTTCTTTCTCTCCCACTTCCCTCCTCACAGGAAAAAGGCTATACTTCTGAAACAGTGTGGTACAGTGCTTTGGGCATTTCAGCATGACTTTGGAGACCAGGCATTGAATTCCCACTCAGCTGTAGAAATGCACTGGATGACTTTGGGTAAGTCACATTCTCTCAGCCTCAGATGAAGGAAACAGCAAACCCACTCCAAACAAATATACCCCTAAAAAGTATCATAGTCTTAGGGTCACCAAAAATTGGAAATGACTTGAAGACACACAACAATTGTTCCAAGTGGCAGCTTGGTCACATTCAGCAGTCTTTCTGGGCCAGAATACTCCTGGCAGCAATGTGGCTCTGTGATGATACAATGTCATTTCCAGGGGCATTCTGGGCACATTCTCAAACTGAACAGCAGTCAAGCAATCACAGCTATTTGGGAATGGAGCTGCACTCTTGGCTTGCCTCCGCACCACCTGGCTCCACATTCTATAGAGAAGGCTACCTGTGAGCAGCTGCTATGCTGCAGACAACCATGCAAATGCTTGGCTGCCTTGAAAGCAAGGCCAAATAGCCTACCTGACACTTGAGATGGAACCACAAGCACAATTCCACTCTCCAGTGATTGCCTCTTACGTGTCTTTGCCTTTTACATTACAGTTTCCTCATTCTAACCTTTGTGCATGTGCTTGCATGCTGAGGATAATACTTGATGCATTTATTAAAGTAGCAAATGAAACCTTGTGCCACAATAAATAGGATAAGTTAAATCCTGTATGCTTTACCTGTGAGTAAGTCCACTGAACAACCAAATGGAACTAATGCTCCAAGCAGATATTTAAAGTGTCACCAGATTCTTACCAGAATACTAACAAGGTTTTAAAATTAGTCATAATGTAGAGAAAATTCTCTCTTGTACATAGGTTTATGGGGAAATAAAACCACTGTTCCATCTCTTCTACTAGCCCATTCAACCTCTCTGTCTTTCTTTGCCTTCAGACTTCCATAATACCTATGGAGAGAGGGCTAACTTGCCTGCTGTGGACATTAATTTTAGAAAACCCACAAAACACACTGTATATACTTGACTATAAGCTGACCTCATGTATAAGTTGAGGGCAAGTTTTGGGATCAAAATTATGGATTTTGATATAAGTCGAGGGTAAAATTTAGGGGCATGTAACAAAGGATATAAGGATGAAGCAAAGGAAAACAATGCCAAAGAACTTACGAAATTCCAGCAGACATAACTGTTTGTGCACACACTAGCAGCTGGATTGATAAGAGAACAAAGGGATGTCAGTGCTTCCAGGACAGATAACACTCTTGCCTTTCACCAGGGGATAGTTCCTGTTTTTCAATAAGAGTTAAAGCACAATACTTACATTGACCGGAGGATAAGTCAACTAAGGTTTTGACTTAAATTTCCAGACTTATACATGAGTATATACAGTAGTTGGATCTAGACTGAGTGAACTTTAGAGCAGAATTGAGTAGATGCAGAAGGAAGACAATGGCAAAACACCTTTGAGGATTTCTTGCCTAAGAAAACCCCATGAAATTAATGGGATTGCCCCACATCAATTGATAACTTGAAGGTACATACTTTACTTAAATTAGATCTGCTGAAATCAATGAAACTTAATCAGGATTTAAATGTCCCATTGGTTTCAGTGGGTCCACTCTTATTGGATGCAACTGAGGATATAGATCTCCTTGCAGAGTACCTATTGTGATCTATTCTCTTGCCATTCTGTTGTTGTGTCCCTTCAAGTCATTTCCGAATTATGGTAACACTATCATGGGGTTTTCTGGGGCTAAAAGCATATCAGTCACCCAAGGTTTTATCCATTTCTCCCCTGTTCCAGCTTCTTTCCTGGTTTTTCTTATTTGTGTTGTGTGCCTTCAAGTTTCTTCTGATCTATGGTGACCCTAAGGTGAACCTGTCACAGGGTTTTCTTAAGCAAGACGTGTTCAAAGGGGATTTGCCATTGACTTCCTCTGAGGCTGAGAGAATGTGACTTGTCCAAGGTCACCCAGTAGGTTTCCATGGCAGACAGGGGATTGGAACCCTGGTAACCAGAATCCTAGTCCAAAACTCAAACCATGCCACCACAGTGGTTCTCTTTCCCAGTACCAGTACATATTTCAATGTCAGAAAATAATGATGTGATGTAGCCCTGAGAAGGCTATACACAGAAAAGCAAGATATCCGGGGGGAAATCCAGGTTGGAAACTTGCCTCTTCTATCTCATTTTCTGTATATCAAGAATCTTTTTTGGTAAAGAAAAGCATTCACCCCTAAGTGATCACTCCTAGGCGGCGTGCAACCACTCACATTTACTTCCTCATCTGTTGTTAGTGAGAACTAGGTCAAAATCAACAGTGGATTCCATTCTGATGTTAAACCCACCCTTGCTTTTAAATGCCAAAGGCAGGAACAAAATTCTCTCCTTCTGAATTTCCTTACCTGGGAAGGAAATTGTTTTGCCTTGTGAAGTTATGCCTCTTAAAATAACCAATGACAGGACAGGCTCGATTAATTCCATTTTGGAACCCTTCCCCAATCCTAGACCGAAGTGATGGTAATGCAGTGTGCCTCTGAGCATGTGGCATGTACCTTTCCTCCCATCTCAATGTAACTACAGCCAATCCCACCACCCTGCCCTGAACCAGAGACGATGGGATTCCAGGCCAGAGGCAGTGCCTGATTCTCTGGGCAGTTTTGAACTGTCAGCAGCATCTTTCTTTCACAATTAACCACTACTTTAGCAATTCCTTACAAGAGCAAAACCATGACAGGAGTTATTTCTGCAACTGCCCCTAGCATTAGGCAGAGTGAGGCAATTGCTCCAAGGAGGCAGATGTGGAGAGAGGTGGTCCAGAAATGGCCCTCTGCCTGCCAGTCCTTCTGTGCCTCCAGATGCCACCAGCCTGGAGAACACCATTGTGTGTGCTACACAGCCTGTCCTATGTCCTCTAAACTACCCCACTGCTCCCAGATGTGGTGGAGGACTGTATGTGTGTATGTGCCTTCAAGTCACCTGTCAACTTATGGTGATCCCATTAATTTTACAAGGTTTTCTTGGGCAAGGAAACCCTACCCTATCATTAACATGGAAAGAAGAAAACATATGCAGGAGTAGCTGTGTTGGCCATATAGCCAAGTACAATAACATCCACAATCCACAAAACAGTGATACCTTTATTGGGCCAATCAAAATGCACAACAGACATGTTAAAGCTTTCAAAGCTTCACTTGCTCCATCAAGTAAAGCGGTTAAAAATCAAAGGGAGTATCTTTTTTGTGTTACTAATGGAATTTAAATTTGATTTACTGGACTTTAAAGAATCTCTCAGTATCCACATGGCCAGATGAAGAAGGGGCCTGGCTGCAGGAATACCCTTCCATACCATCTGAACTGAGAACAACAACCACAACATCTTGACAAAATGCAGCCCAATGACTAACATCCTCATAATTTTTTTACCTCCTCTGTGGCTCCACCATAGAAACCCACTGCGTGACCCTGGGCAAGTCACACTCTCTCCACCTCAGAGGATGACAATGGCAAACCTCCTCTGAAGAAACTCACCAAGAAAACCCCGTGAGAGGTTCACCTTAGGGTTGCCATCAGTCAGAAATGACTTGAAGACCCACAATGTCAACAACAAGAATGATTTTTAACACCTTTGGCTGATTAAGAAGCCAGATGCTGGCGAAACGTTAGGAAGAAACTCTTCTAGAACATGGCCACATAGCCCGAAAAACCCACAAATAACTATGGATGCCGGCCATGACCGCCTTCGACTTCACAGAGTCTTGAAAGTTTGCAATATGTCTATTGTGGATTTTGGTTGGTCCCATAAAAGTATCACTGTTCTGTGGATTCTGGATGTTATAGAAGGAAGAGACATCTCAAACCACTGGCATCTTGTAGGTGGAATAAAGGGTTGGAGTTCTCTCTTCTCCTTTGCCTCAGGCAGCCAAACGCCTTGCTTGCTGGTCCCTACATTTCCCACCCCACACCCAACATGAAAGGGGGAAAGAGATGAGCATCTGAGAGGCAGACAAGCTGGAATCCACCCAAAGAAACCCCACTGGCTTTTCTTTGGTCCCTTTGCCCTCCTGTCCCAGGGTGACCAGATATCCTCCTTTTCAAAGGCATGACCTATACAGTATTTCTATCTTCTGTCCAGGAGAAATTCCTAAACATCCTCCATTCTCAGCAGGACAAAGAAACATGAATCTAGATTTATATGCAGGGTGACCAAATGGTTCTCCTTCTCCAGGACTTGCTCTGCATTTCAATCTCCTGTCAAGGAGGAATTCCTAAACGTCCTCCATTTGATGCATGACCAAGAAACATGAATTTACATTTCTGTGGAGGGTGGCCAAATGGGTCCTCCTTTTCCAAGACCTGCCCTCCAGTTCAACCTCCTGTCAAAGATGCAATCCTAAATGTCCTCCATTTGAAGCATGACCAAGAAACATGAATTTACATTTCTATGCAGGATGACCAAATAGGTCCTCCTTTTCCAGGACCTGCCCTCCATTTCAACCTCCTGTTAGAAGGAATTTCTAAATGTCCCCTAATCTGAGCATAACCAAAAAGCTTGAATTTACATTTATATGAAGGTTGACCAGATGAATCCTCCTTTTCCAGGATGCATCCTACATTTCAGGCTTGTGACCAAGAGGATTTCCTGAACATCCTCCATTCTGAGCATGGCCAAGAAGCATGAATTTACATGCATATGGAGGGTGGGCAGATGGGTCTTCCTTCTTCAGGACTGGTCCTCCATTTCAACCTCCTCTCCAGGACGTTTTGGAATTCCTCCTAGACATAAGGTAGAAATGGAGGACATGTCTTGGAATAGGATCTGGTCACCCTGGGACACGAGGGCAACGGGTCTGAACAGAAGCCCATGGGGTTTCTTGGAGTGGATTCCAGGTTGTCTGTCTTCTTGGTCATGCTCCAAATGGAGGACGTTTTGAAATCCTATCCTAGACAGAAGGGTTGAAATGTAGGGCATGTCCTAGAAAAGTAGGACCCATCTGGTCACCCTGCATATAAACATAAACCCATGTTTCTTGGTCATGCTCCAAATGGAGGACGTTTTGCAATTCTATCCTGGACAAAAGGTTTGAAATGCAGGGCGTGTCCTAGAAAAGGAGGACCCTCTAATCACCCTGCATATAAATATAAATCCATGCTTCTTGGTCATGCTCAAAATGGAGGACGTTTTGGAATTCTTCCTGGACAGAAGGCATGAAATGTCAGGCATGTCCTAGAAATGGAGGACACCCTGCCTAGAAATGGCGTTCTTTGTCATGCTCAAAATGGAGGGCGTTTGGAAATCCTATCCTGGACAGGTTTTAAATGTAGGGCGTGTCCTAGAAAAGGAGGACAACCTGCCCTTCTTGATGATGCTCAAAATGGAGGGCGTTTTGAAATCCTATCCTGGGCAGGAGGGTTGAAATGTAGGGCGTGTCCTAGAAAAGGAGGACCCCCTGCCTAGGAATGCCATTCTTGGTGATGATGGAGGGCGTCGAGGGTTGCCTCCTGGGCAGACGGTTTGAAATGGAGGCAGTGGAGAAGCCAGGGCCCCCTCCTCTTCTTTTTCTTCTTCCCTTTGGGGCCTGCCTTGGGCAGACTCCTGGGCCACCCCACAAGCCCCTGCCCCAGAGGGCACACCCCTCTCTTCAGGAGGGCAAAAGGTCTCCAGAGGCTCCTCTGAGGAGGAGGGAGCTCTGGGGGAGCCCCTTCCCCAACCACAGGCGCCACTCTGAGGGCCCTCCACTCCCTCCCTCATTCCCTCACTCACCCGAGGGAGGGGTCCTTTGCCCCCAACAGGCCTCGGCCTCAGCTCTCGGCTCCCTCTTTTTCTCCCCCGCCAACGGTCCAAGGGAAGTGGGCAAGGGGCTGAGGAGGAGAAAGCAGCACCAGCAGCACACAAAGCCCGGCTCCTCTCTCAGTCTGCCCGCTCCTCTCGCCTTCCTCCTCCTCCTCCTCCTCCTCGACGCCTCCTTTGTGTGAATGCGCGCGCAGCCCCCCTCAGCAGACCCTCCATTTTGTCCCCACTTTCCCTCCCTCTTTCTTTCCCTCCCTCCCTCATGGGGAACAGCTCTCTCTGTCCTCCTTTTCCAGGACATGCCTCCCTCCTCTCCCTTTCAGCCTCCTCCTCCTCCTCGATCTCTCCAAGAGGAATCCCCCTCCCCAAAAAATATCCCATTCTCAGCAGGAGGAAGACAGAGTTACAGTACATTCCTAGCAGTGTGGTTTTATTAGCCCCTTTTAAAAATTTGGTTGTTTTATTTTATTTTATTTTTATTTATTTTATTTTTATTTCATTTATTTTTATTTGTTTTATTTTTATTTCATTTATTTTTATTTATTTTATTTTTATTTCATTTATTTTATATTTAGTTTATTATATTTTTATATTTTTATTTATTTTATATGTTATTTGTTTATTTGTTTTACATTTTATTTTTATTTTATTTATTTTTTATTTTATGTAATATGCTGACTGTTTTAATCCCGCCTCGATCCGCAGGGAGAGGTGGGAAATAGAAATAAAATTGTATTATTATTATATTATTATTTTTTATTTTATTTACTTTATATTTTATTTTTATTTACTTTATTTTTATTTATTTTATTTTTATCATTATTCATTTTATTTATTTATTATTTTTTAATTTTAATTTTAATTTATTATATTTTAATTTAATTTTTTATTTATTTTATTTTTATTTATTTTATCTTTATCATTATTCATTTTATTTATTTATTATATTTTAATTTTATTTTTTATTTATTTTATTTTTATTTATTTTATCTTTATCATTATTCATTTTATTTATTTATTATATTTTAATTTTAATTTTTATTATATTTTAATTTTATTTTTTATTTATTATATTTTAATTTTATTTTAATTTATTTATTTTATTTATTTATTATTTGTTTTTTTATTTTTATATTTTTCTTTATTTTATTTGTCTGGAACAGTGGTGCTCAAACTCTGTTATTGTTTTGGACTTCAGCTCCCAGAAGCATCAGCCGTCTTAACCCAAGTCCAAAACATCTGGAAGGCCAGAGTTTGGGAATCACTGGTCTGGAGTGTCCTACATTTGGGGATGCCTCATCCTCCTTGGCGAGGTGGGGACCCTGGTCACCCTGCTGTGCCCATGACAGTTTAAAGTCCAGGTATTCCCAAAATAAGGTCCTCCTCCAGATGTTTTTGGACCTCAGCACCCAAAAGCCTCAGTCATCTTTTTTGTTCTAGGTAGAATGTTTATTTAATTTCTGTAAGAGAAAAAGAAGTAATTGTTGGCAATCAACAAACTCTGTTTGCAAAGACTGTATTAACCCTGAAGGACATTATGAATCATAAAAGAGTATTAAGTAGCATTGCATTAAAAAACAACAACACTGGAACAATGCAGTTACTCATTTGAAAGATGTGCTGGCTATGATTTTCTTTTTAAATAACATATTGTTAGTCCCAGAAGTGGCCTTGAACGCTCATTGCAGAAAATGGGTCAATGCTCTTCATGCAGCTCAAATTCTTTCCAACAAACAGGCCGTCTCTTACCTCTTCTCAGTGTCAGTTTTCAAATATGTCCGGTGTCTGTACAGAGCATCTACTACAAGCCTCAGTCATCCTGACCCATGGTTTGGGATTCTGGGAACAGAAGTCCAAAACATCTGGAGGACCAGAGTTTGGGAATCACTGGCACACTTAAAAACACACATCCTGCACCCCACTTTTTCCTCGCCTTCTGGGGGACCCAAAAAGGTTGTGGCATTTGCTTGTGTCCCCTTAAAACACTGAAGAGATGGGGTGAGTGGGGTGACACTCAGTGGGAGCAGAAAGGAGAGTCCCTGGATTTGTTTGGTTGGTTTTTTTAATTAACATGTCAAATTTTTACCAAATTCTCATTTTAAAGCACATGAAACTAAGTGTATGTAAATACATTTAGCCTGCGCAGAGGTGGTGCTGAAGAAGAGTGCTGAAGATACCACAGAGAGCCTAAAAGACACACAAATAGTTTATCACACGGGGAACAATGGTAAGAACAAAAATTATTTATCCCTAGCCTTAGATTAACCAGGTTCCACTCATGATCCATCAAGCCAGGTGTTGTCCTGGTTTCATCCTTTACTTGTATGATCAAGTCCACCTCCAATTGTTACTTAACCCATTTAGCTTCCCATTTCATCCCAATTTGGCTCTGCCAGGAGACCATTACTATTTCTTTTATCTACTTTTAACAACATGATTTAAAATAACATCCAAAACATACATACATACCTACATATATTCTCATATTTTAAAAACTTTCTCCTGATCTTACAATTTTTACATGCTTTTGCAAGGAAACTGTTCTCCTTTTGCATACACTTTAACTTCTTGCAATCAGTTTTTTTTTCCCCTAGAAAGAATATGTAGATAGTAAACGCCATTTGGCAGCAGAAGAAACTGGGCCAGAGATGGTGGATTTTTGTTTGTCAGATATTTGCAAGTGCAGCCTGGATGGGAAATAGCAAGAGATTTTCTTATCAGCTTGGAGGTGGATTTGGGTAACTTTTGATAGTATTTCTGATGATGATTTTATTATCATGGGTGATTGTGAACACCAACTAAGCTATCCTACTGAAGATGGGACAGAACATCTGTAAATTGTGCAAATAGTATTATAATGGGATCCTCGCTTATCGTCTCACTAATGCAGTGTCCACTAACTTTAGTATAATACCACCAGATGGACGTCAATAATACTGTGTGCTCCTAGCAGACGTCTTGTTTTCTTCCCTCACAGTCCATCTTCCTCACCATCCATTTTCTATTCCCACTTGCAGTGACTGATGAGGTCTCAGGCAGAAGACATTTTCAACATCACCTGCTATCCTATCAATTTTTCTAGGATTGTGAGTACTTGCAAGTTACCAGATACAGCTGAGCCCTCTGCAAACAAAATTCACCCTAAGAACTCATTCACACTGCAGCATCAAATCATTTTGATACCATTTTCACTACCATGAAATCCTGGGATCTGTAATTTCTGGGGTCACTGGATAGAGGAGATGCTTCACATTCCATCATGGGCTAAGGATTTATAGTCTGTTTTGATCATGATTACCAGTAGGCTTGTTTCATTCAGTCTGACTGCAGCCAATTCCCACTGCTAATAATGTCCTTCAGAGAAAACCAGCTGGCAGTTTTAGCCATCATCTTTTATTCTGTCCTGGTATCACTCTATTAGGTACAGCGTGTGCCCAAATAACAACACTTGTGTTGTTGGATTTGAACTGGAACTGGTGCTAATAATTATAGCTTTTTTGATCTCCTGCATGTCTTCCTGATTTGATCCCCTGATAATGTCAACTGTTCATTGGGCAGGCCTATAATGTTTGATAAGTAAGTCAAGAAACCTTGGAAATTTAATATTCCCAGAAAATATAAGGGTTCTATGATTTTAGATTTTGACATTTCTTAATTCTTTTTCTTTCTATAAGGTCGCAGCATATATTATCTTCCCAGAACATGTACAGAGATTGGAGTCCACACTCAAGTTTTAATCATGTATTTCTCTTGACTTTGTTGATTTTGGGGACTGGCACTGTGCCTAGGAAGAGATGGGAAAAGTTCAGGGCATGTTTTCAATTTAGACTTAAAGGGAATCTGCATCCTGTTCAGACCCTGGAAAAGTGTCTACTGTGTGATTCTGCCTGAGATCCAGCATCTCTGACTTCTTATACTACTCCTTCCAAACATGTAATTGCCCCCAGCTCCTCACCTGCTCCAACTAAGTTGTTCTCATCCCTTGTCCATATAAATGTCTAATTTGTCTTCCTCCCGCTCCTGCACCCACATTACTCTTCTAGATTGCTTTAAATCTTCTTATTGCTGACAGTTTCTTTGGGTTCCTTCAAAGTCTTCTGCTCATGATTCCTTCAGGTTCTTAATTACTCCTAGAAGGCTCTGTCATGAATGTAATTCAGATACACCAATAGCTATGGCTCCTTGAATTATACCTGATGCTCACTGATCTTGCTTCATCATTCTAACTGCTTGATTACCTGCCAAAGACTGAAGAAAAGAATGGGTTAGTTATAATCTGCCATACTGGTACAGCCACAAAACATGCTTTTGCAAAACAAGTCTTTTCCTTCCAGCTTTATCAGACAGAACCTTTTCTTCATCAATTTTATTTCAATGATTCTTTCTGTTACATTACTGTCATGGTTTTTCCCTGCTTTGTTTCCTGGACTGTGCTTGTAGATCTCCCTTGAAGGGCAGTATAACAGTTGCTCCCATGAGCCTTACTGATATCAGGAAATCTGGATGATATTGCTATATTATTTTTAAAGTGCGAGCTATTAGGCTTTGCCTCAAGCCTTAGTGGAAAAACCCCAACAGGTCTTATCACTTCAACTATTTGTAAAGAGCTTTGAGTGGTTGCAGGGGTTACATTTCTGTTTCACACTTCTCTAATGCAACTTCCCCATTCTTTCATACATCTCAATGTAGTCATATTTGTTCAAATTCAAATGTAACTCATTGAGACTGCAAATATTTTATTATAAAATCCATTAATGGCTGATTTTCAGGAATCCCCAGTTTTGTAGGATAATAGAGTTGGGCTTGTTCCATGCAGCCGCAACAAAGAAGACAGCTGTATGGATTGGACACTCTCCTTTTACTGTTTAAATCGTGCATTGTGTTCCTGTTGAAGTTTCCAAAGCATTTGCTATTTACAGACCAAGAAACTGATTGTTATAGCAAATGCTTTGCTGGGAACCATCTGCTCTCTTGGTGTTGTTCCTTCTCCTCTATTTCTTGTACTATGCCTTAGTTTTCTTTCCAACTAGTTTAATAAACCTTTTCAAAATACACTGGATTTTGTATGTATATACCTTCAAGTTGCTGTCAATTTATGGCAACTCCATGGAATTTCATAGGGTTTTCTTTGGCAAGAAATATTCAAAGGCTGGCCCAGAGTTAACTGAAAGTCCAGGCATGGAATTCAGAAGATGGGATAATTCAGACTTGAGGGATTCAGAAGTGGGGAAAGGGGAGGGGGGGTGGTCCTGAATACAGACTGTGTTACAGGTGATGATATGTAACTCTCTCTGTGCTTTCCACAGGTGTTTCCCAGAGATGAAGCATCTTCTCCCACAACTTGTTCTGAGTAGACCAGGCAAGACACCCTCCATGTGATCAGCTGCAACAGTAAGCAAGAGGCTCCCAGGGGTTCACACAACAGTTTAAACCACAGAGAGCCCATGGGGATGAATGGCTGGCGACTCCAAACAAGGCTTTGTCTTTTCTGTACACACTGCAGTGGAGGTACGTATTGACCATTGCCTCACTCCAGTGGCATCAATAAGGTTGTTGTCAACTGGTATGGTAACTCATGGTGTCTCTCTCTCTCACACACACACACACACCATTGGCCTCCTCCCACTCCACAGCATATACAATCCTTAGATATGTTTTTTGTACTAATGTTACTCATAAATCGTAATTCCCGTATATTACTGAAAGTAATGGCAATAGCTGTTACATAAACAACTAGCAAAACTAAAATTATATCTTTAAATTATAATACAATGCATACAGCCCAAATGTATTTACATGTACAATGTTTCATGTGGTTGAAGTGACAATTTGGTAAGATAGGATGTTTTAAAGAATATTTTAAAATAATATTTTTAAACAAATTAAAAATTTACATTTTAAAATTTTAAAATAAAAAAAACTGAGTCCTCTCCTTTGACCTCCCAGTGAGACTAGTATGTCACGTCATCTCTTCCACTGGGCTCCAGTATTATAAAGGGAAACAGGTGAACGCCACAACCTATTTCTGTCAAAAGGCGGATGTTTGGAGACCATTAGTGACATCTCTCTCAGGTGTGGCCTGAACCCCCTGTAGCCCACTAGTGATATTCATACCTCAATCAAATTATCCCAGCCTTCAAAAGATCCTTTAAATAGTCCTTCAGCTAGAAGACTGTTCGCTGACAGGTTTTCATATAGAGCACTATAAAAAATAGGATGCATGGTTGCTATAGCTGCATGAGAGCTTTGCATGCCTTTTTTGTAGCCAGCTGCTTTCTCTAATTTGCCATGGATGGGTTCCACCTCTTTCCTGTTGCTTCCTTTACCCTTGAAAGGTCTATCCTACATTTTCTCACTGCTTATAGTTCTGGAGAATGCTCTGGTTTCTTTCTGAACCACAGAGTTGCTGCAGTTGCTGTCAGTTTTGAAAGCATGTGCAGAAAGAGTATGGTCTCTAAAGAGTTAGGGGGAAGCATAGCAATGTGTCTCCACCTTCCTCTTTTCATGTGGTTGTTCAGTTCTGATCTAATTCATCCTCAGTGCTTGATCCATGTTTTTTTTAATTTGGTTTTGTTTTGTTTGTTTTTGCACAAAGTAATAAATAGAGATCCCTTTTGCTCCCTCTAGTATGATCTGTCCTCAGTCATTCTTGGTCCATGAAAAAGTGGGCTATTTATCTCTGGGTGGAGTGAAAATATGTTATGTAGAAGATGGAGTGAACTTGTTTTCTGCCATTTGAGAGGCTAGGTCATGAACCAATGGATTTAAATTACAAGAAAAGTGTGGTTGCTCTATGATTATCTTTTTATTTTGAATAAGATAGCTGGACATTTTAATTAAGAGATATGATTCTTAAGGAAAGCAAAGGTCTCTGGTTTGCTTATATACCACTTAAGGATAGATTTAATCAAGTCAAGAGAAATGCAGTAATAGAGGTTAGAGAAAATGAGTTTTACTTAGAGTTGTGTAAAGATGATTATGTAATGAAAAAATGTGTATAAATGGCTTCTGAAACTATAAACAGAAGATGAGCCTGTAAAAGAATACATGATAAATTTGGCCCAACATTTTGGGCATAATATTCACATAGATGCATGGGGGGGGGGGATGTGTTCTAAAGATATAAAATTGACTGGTGTAGAAAATGTCCTAGAGTATTTCACATCAGTTTTAGGAAAGTCAAGACAAAGAAGGCTCCTTTTTTCATATGTGGTGGTCTTGTAAGAAGGCAAAAACTTACTGGTTCAGGAGAGACAACCTGGATCTTAGCGGAGGTTACTTCTTGTGTTGCTAATGGACTTTACATTTCATTTAAGACCCATTGTCTTGCAGAGACCACATGGCCAAGGAGAAGGAATGGCTTCTGGCTACATGAATATCCCTCTATACTATCTTAACTGAGAAGAGCTATAACAGTATCTTGACAAAATGTAGGCCTATGACTCCAACATCATTTTACTTTCTTTCTCCTGTTTGATTTCTTTACACCTTTGCCTGATGCAAAAGTCAATGGCACTTCAAAGGCTTGCATTATGTTTTTTGTGCATTTTGGTTGGCCAATAAAGGTATCATGTTTTGTGGATGTTGGGTGTTATTTTGGAAGTTACTGCACTTTACTGTATGGCCAACATGACTAACCCTCGATAACCCTAAATATGTCTAAAGGCGCCAGATCACATCTGATTATGGAAGCTAAGCAGAATCAGTTCTGGTTAATACTTGGATGGGAGAAAGGCAATGAATACCAGATGCTGTAGATATTTCAGAGGAAAGAACCAACAAAACTACTACTGAGTATTCCTTGCCTAAGAAAACACTATGAAATTAATGGGGTCACCATAAGTTTGAGGGAATCTGAAGACACACAGAGAGCTGCAAATCATGTTTTTGTAAAACACATATTTTCCTTGCAAGAATGGGAAGCATAATCTTTTTCTCTGCACTTCTATTTCTCTGGTTCTTTATACTGCATTTTTAAAAAAATGTGATTCTTTCTGTTATATGATTTTTCCTTCTTGTTCTTATGAATTTCTGGTTTGCCTCTGTGACTTTGATATTGTGATTCTTGGATTATTCCTCATTATGCTTTTTGTATAGCTGGAGATCACTGACCCTTAGAACAAGTCTGTCTCCAATCATCTCCATAGGAAAGGTGCCAGATTCCCAGGGCTTGACCAAGAACATCAGCAGAAGGTCATAGAATCATCTATTTTCTTTTTATATGCATGATTTAAATGTGATGTATTACATGTCACAGAAATTCCTTTGAAAGGTTTTACTGCTTTATTATATTTTTTAAAATAATATTAATTCATGATATCATCTGCTTGATTTCCTATTGTGTATGCCAGTGTATTAATGTGCTTTCCTTTCCTTTTTTTTGAGCTCTGAAGCTGTCTGAAACATCTCAGATCTTCACCTTAAAACTTATTGGACTCTACTGGCAGGAGTAGGCACTGCTAATGGAGATTGCTCAGGGGAATGGACATTAAAAGATACAGTAGTCCTGTCATTCACTTTCTGTCCCCAAATGTAGACTTCTGCTCACCTTCATTGTTCTTGGTAGGTCAGGATACCTCTTGGGCTGCAATTAAATTGCAGAATTAATCCAGTTTGACATCACTTTGACTGCCATGGCTTAATGCTATGGAATTCTGGGATTTGTACTTTTGTGAGATATTTAGCCTTCAGTGCTAGAGAGCTCTGGTGTAACAACAACTACAAATCCCAGAATTCCATAGCATTAAACCATGGCAGTCAAAGTGATGTCAAACTGGATAAATTCTGCACCCATTTACATCACAGTTCTCTGGATTCAGTTATGATCCAAGGCAGCAAAGAAACCAGGAATCCCCCACCCCGCTAGTGGAAACAGTGAGAAGAGAGGAAGACCTTCTTCCCTCTTGCAACCCTCCCTCTTCCTCCTCCTTCCTTACTCTCCCTCCTTGACCATAAGTTCCCTTGGAATGTCGATTTGGCATGCTCACACCATTTGCCTGTATTGCCATTTGATCCAGAAGTCATCTAGGAGAGCTACTGATTGCTTCTCTCTCCTCTCTGCCCCCACTCACCTGACTCTGGCTGTGCTCGAGCAGATGGCAGTGCCAGCTTGCCAAGTTTTGTTATTGATTGGCTCCAAGACAAAGACTGTGCATGATAATGCTCTTCTCAAACATGAGGAAAATGACCCTCCTCCCATTCCCTGAGAAAATATAGTGGGCCTTTGGTATCCACCGGGGTTTGGTTCCAGGACCCCTGTGGATACCAAAATCTGTGGATGCTCAAGTCCCATGATGTACAGTGGCACAGTAAAATGATGTCCCTTATATAAAATGGCAAAATCAAGATTTGCCTTTTGAAATGTATATATTTTAAAAACATTTTTAATCCATGGTTGCTTGAATCAGTAGATTAAAAATCCATGGATATGGAGGGCTGACTCTTGAGGCTGATTGAGTTCCCTTTGTTTTTCTGTAGGTCTCCAATAACTGTTTCCCACTGACAAATCTCAGGCCACTGAGCTCTACCCACCTTTCTAGGAAACGCCAAACCTTCTTCTCGCACCCAACACACACGCATAATTCACCAACTCTCTTATTATTCCTGAAGGTTTTGACGTTTAAAAGAAGGCTGAGAGGGGTCACCCAAGCTTTGGATCACTAATTCACCAAGTCTAACCAAATTCAATTTGCTTTGAATAGACTAAGCTAAGCTATAAGCTTCTCCTTTTCAAGGTAACTGGGGCGGAGCTCATACACTGCAAAATGGAAGAAAGGAAGATAGCTTCCATCCTCTCCATCGTATTTTCCCTTTTCTCCATCCTCTTACTATGTTTCTACTCGTTCCTCACCCATCAGACACCTCCAGTGCTGGAAGAGCCAAGGAGCAACTGGGGGAGGAAGAGAAAATAGAGGGAATGGGGAAGAACGAAGCGGAGGAACAGAAGTTTCCTCCTGCACCCACTTCTGTTACTGGGCCACGTGTTTTCTGGAGCCCTGCAGCTACAACCATCAGGCCAGGTTAGGTACGGGAAAAGATGGAGTTCATGGGATGAAGGTTTGATGATTGAAGATCTTCAAATGTGTCTGTCATTTTGTGGCATTATAACATGCCTTAATTCTACACAAACCCTTCCCTCTTTGCTTGCTGTACCACATTATGCCCCCTTCTTCGGGGACATGGGCATTGGGCAATAGAACATGCAAGGTTGCTGCTTGCTGTGACTCCTTTGGTTTTTTGTTTATGCAAGAACCTCTTCCTTTTTCTCCCAACATGAGGTGGGGGTGCAGCATGGGAAGGGTGATCATAAGCTCTTGTCTCCTTTGGTTCTTTGCTGGACACTGAAGGCAGCTCCTTTGTCACATAAAATGAGGTGGGTTACGAAGGTGGGGGAAATGCCCTTATGTAGCTCATGTAGTTCTTTGAGTCATATGGAGAAAGTTGTTCCTCATGAGTAACATAGTGTAATCCCATTAATAGATTCCTAATAGATAGCCAAACATCTCCTGCTTAAAAATCTGTGAATGCTTTTCCATTGTCAAACTTAGTGTATCTGTTGTGAAACCAGATGACCAGATATTTTTCTAAGTAATATCCTTCAAGGAACCCTAATTAACCCTTATTGGAGATATAAACATTTCCCAGAAAGAATATCTAAAACATTTACATCCTCACAAGAAAACTGAATTTTGAACATCTTTGGGATCAGTCCAAAACTGTTTGGTTCCTGAAATTAACAACACATTATGCCCCCCTTCTCTCTCACAACACCCCCAAAACCAAATTACATGGTATACAAGACTGGCCATGTTAATTTAGCAGGCAGGGTAGAAAAATCCCACAAACAATTACCTCTGAGAATGAAAATACAACAATTATCTCTGGGACTAAAAATAAAACAAGTAACAAAGTAATGTGCTGCCCCTTCATGACACCCCAAATTAATGCCCTCACTTTGCCTAATGATAGGGTTATGCCTGAGCCTCTGACATGAGAAAAACAGAAATAAGTTAGTTTTACAGCAAAGTGAAGTCAAATACTAAAGATCACTTCAATGACTGCTTACTTCACAAGGATTTTGTGCCTACAGTAATTTATGGTATTTTTATATTTGTCTGGGGTTTTTTTCTGCTTCACAAGGATACTTCCATAAACACCATTGGTCTTACATTTCAGTGGTTTCAGAACATGATGAAGACTACTAAGAATGCTATTTGCATAAATGCCGTCTTGAAGAGTGTTCAAAAATCAGCATTGCATCACCAACATATTGCCAGCATGTCTGTTTCCTTTCTGTCAGACTACATATTTAGTTCAAAAGTTCTGCTTTAAACACAAAGAAAGGCACAAATCTTTAACATCACGGCCATCTCTCTTTTTCATAATCTGGCAGTGTCCAATTTCACCTTCTGATGTTTCATGCTGTTCTCTGCTACAACCATCCAGTTACATAATCTCAGAAATTGAACATTATCTGTGAAGGTCATTCAAATGTAGAAATGGTTACAGTTTTCTTTACAGGAGAGAGAGAGAGAGAGAATTATGAGTCTCCTCTGCAAATTTCTTCAGAGCTTTGCTTCCTGTAATGAAAACACTAAAATAAGCTATTTTATAACCAGTAATAAAACCTTTATCAACATTCAGATTCTTTGCAAAAAGAAATTAAAAGATATTTATGGCATATTCCTTGAGCACTATGTATGCAGAGAGGTAGAAATTTCTTAGTTCCTTCCTTCTTAGGCAGGGTCTTGATTCCTCATAGTGCTTATGGGCCTCCTTGGTCTTGGCTCCAAGGTTTAGCTTGGTCAGTTTGAGGTTTCTTGTTAGCCTAGTCTGCCTCCAGTTTATGGATGTCTTCCATCCGGACCGGCTTGTTTTTTTTAACACATTTCCTTTCACCTTCAAGTAAAAACTATGGTACTCATGGTGATCAGTTGTCTTGGATTCCCTCTGACTGTGAACCAGAAAGAAACCTCAAAATCCTCATTTGTCAGATCAAGTTACTTTTTCGCACAGATGCACATTGATAGTACCTTTCCCCTTACCAATACCCATGTGCCAGCAAGTCTGGAGGATATCACATGACTGAAATTGGAAGTATAATCCAGTGTCATCCTGAACACAATCATGCGTATTCACATTATTGTGTGAAAGGTTACCACACGCGATCGCTGGCAATCCCAACGCACTCCGAACGCAATCATGTGTCAATCCACAGTTAAGTAAATTCGGTGAACTAGCGAAGTCACAAATCCTATTCCTAGGCAACTTTGCACTCAGTGCACTGTTGTTTGGTGTGATGTGCATGTCTCCTTTGGTCCTGGTTTCCCCCTCCCAATCTGGAAGGGGGGGTCCCATGAAGCCATGCTGCAATTCCGCTTCAATTTTGCTTCCGCTTGTCCTTCAGCATTGCTGAGTGGGGGCTGCTGCCTGCTGATTAAGAGGCATGGACCGGGAGCTATTGGATAACCATTATATTCACGTTTTAACATGACAAGAGTGAATAAAGGCTTGCTTTAACATGAATAGAGCATGTTCTTTCAACCATTCTTCCCGCCATCCCACCAACCTCTTTTGTAAATTGTGGGGTTCCTTGGTTCCTCTCTCTCACTTGCCTAAATATGCTAAGCTCCAGTCATCTGGAGTCTCACTGAGCATGTGCAAGGGTGCCAATTCGCAATTACTTACTTTGCACAGAATCTGGGTCGCGTTCAGGGAGGCCATTACAGCGAATTTCAGGTGTGATAAGTAATCACGTAATTGCGTGAATTTTTGAACTGACATCGCTATCTTCTCTTTCGAAATGGAGAGCCTCCCGTCCCGTTTGATAAAGTCCTCTATCACACCAGTGAGCAACAGGATCTCCAAGAGTCACTGTTGTTATCATTATCATCCTACCTTTTCCCAAATAATGTCACTCAAGGCAGCCTACAAATTATTAAAACCAATACAGATTAAAAACATACAAAATAACCAGTAAAATGTGTATTTTTTAAAAAAATGAAACCATCTACAAAACTAAAATAATTTAAAATTAATTAGGAGACAATATAAAACTAAAAAAAAACCAGCACACCATTAAAAGCCCATCGTAGTTACAGTCAGCCCTCTGTATCCACAGATTTTTTTTATCCATGGATTCAAGCACCCACATCTTGAAATTAAAAAAAAATCCATACATTCCAAATAGCAAACCTTGATCTTACCATATTATATAAGGGACATCATTTTACTATGTCATTGTATTTAATGGAACTTGAGCATCCATGGATTTTGGTATTCCATGGTGTATCATAGACTCATAGAATCATAGAGTTGGAAGAGACCGCAAGGGCCATCCAGTCCAACCCCCTGCCATGCAGGAACTCTCAATCAAAGCATCCCTGTCAGATGACCATCCAGCCTCTGCTTAAAGACCTCCAAGGAAGGAGACTCCATTACACTCTGAGGAAGTGTGTTCCACTGTCGAACAGCCCTTACTGTCAGGAAGTTCCTCCTAATGTTGATCTGGAAGCTCTTCTCCTATAGCTTGCATCCATTGTTCTGGGTCCTAGTCCCAGAAAACAAGCTTGCTCCCTCCTCAGTATGACATCCTGGAACCAAATCCCAGCGGTTAACAAGGGCCCACTTTAATTTCTGAAAGTCTGATGGAATAGGAAAGTTTTTAACTGCTGGTGGAATAATAGCAATGAGAAACCACCCTAGCTTCTCTAGGGAAGGAGCAGCCACTGGGAAAACCCTCTCCTTTGTTCTCACCAAATGAACCTGTGGAGGTGGCAGCATGGAAAGAATGGACTCTCCTGAAGATCTGAGAGCTCAAATAGGCTTCATACATGTTTGGCCACACATGCAGAACTTCATACATGTTTAGCCATACATGCACAACACACACAGACACACAGAGGGATCTCAAGGCTTAATCCCCCTCCACCTCTGTATATTTAAAGTAACACTTGACTCAGGTACAGTCCAGCCAGCCATAGACTTGGTTGTCAAATCATTAATCCCTTATATATTGTGTTGTTTTGCCTGGTACTTCTTTCAATTTACCTGTTTTTGAGGACTTGTTTTCACGGAGCCTTGCAGGAACTGTGCACTCTCTCTAGGGATTTTTATGTCTGTACAGTAGTCTTGAAGTTAATGAGGACTTGTTCAGACTGATTAGACTTTGCTAGCTATTTTTTTTCCTAGAGAGAGACATGGGCTCTAGAGACACTTCATGCAGCACAGTAACGATGATCTTTATAATTTAATTGAGTTTCCAGGGAAGACTGCTGTGTTGATCTGTTGTAAACAAACAAACAAAAAATAATAAGATTCACATGGCACCTTAGAATATATTTTATTTGGCATAGGCTTTCATGGACTATATAGACCACATTACTAAATGCATGACATGTTGCCTCAGATGGCAGATTTAAATGTATAGGTGAATGGATGAAGGATGTAATCGGTGGGGTGCAAAAAAGTATAAACTTCGATTATTGTTTTAACAGTGCTAACGAACAGTAATTGGGTTCTAACACAGAGGTCCTATAAAAGAGTGATAAAAACTCTTTGCCTGTTCAAAGACACAAGAAACAGAGTTGTACCGCTTGATGATTTGTTATTGTTGTTCTCCATTAAAAGTGTTGTTTCTTCATAGGACTCGATCAGTCGGGGGAAATCGGGGGTTTTAAACATCGATTATCCCGTGAAAATTGCGCAATCGCGATTAGCATCTTCACGCGACGTCACAATTAAAATTGCCATAATTGTGGGAATAAACAGGCAATAGACAGCAATGGGAAATCCCATGAATGATTTGTTGCTGTTTATCGCATGCTTATTGCATGTTTATTCCCGGGATAATGGCAACCTAATCGCGATGTGTATGAAAAATGTTAATTGCAACACAGCGTCACCAGTATAAAAATAAGACTACTCTATATAATTGCAATAATACATAAATGCAATAATCATCAGTTAGAAAAGTCACTTTTGTGATTGCAACTCCCATAATCCCCCAGCTAGCAAGAAGACTAGAAGCGCTGGCTGTAAAATCCTGGAAATCCTGGCCCCGAAATTAACTTTTTCATTCTCTGATAATAATAGCAACACAAAAATTTAATTTCAGTAATACAAACATTTTAATTAATTACAAAATATCAGTTGCTACAAGGCAGTACATCCAGAATGCTGTAGCAAGAGCTGTGATTTGTGTAGTCTCACAAAACTACAATTCCCAGAATTCCTTAGCATTGAGCCAAGGCACTTAAAACAGTCTCAAATGTTAAAGCACTACGCTCTTATGGCGCTGCTATTCCACTTTAAATGCTCTGGCTGCCTCCTGTTGCATTCTGGGATTTGCAGTTTAAGGAGGAGCATTTAGAATTCTCAGCCAGAGAGCTCTTAGGCCTCACTGAACTACAAAGCCCACAATGCAACAGGAGGCAGTCAGAGCAGTTACAGTGGAATAACAGCACTACGAAGAGGTGATTTCCCCCAAACTGTGCCTTTTAAGAGATTTTGAACTTCAGCTCCCAGAAGCCTCAGCCATGTTGGCTAATAGCTTGGGATTCTGGGAGTTGAAGTCAGAAAAAAAATCCCTTAAAGGGGACAGTTTGGCGGCCACATAAAAGAGCGCAGTACAGCGGAAAAACAAGTTCTGAACTGGACTCGGAAGCTCTTAGTGTGCGTGTCACTCTCACAGTGAGTCTTAGTCTATGAAGCCTTGGATGATAGAGATGCAGAAAGGGCTAGAGCGTCGCAGGGGCTGGGCGGACTTCCTTTGTTGATTGTCTTTCTCCAAGATGGCGGAGGCGCAGCCTGTTTGTAGCTTCCTCTTCAAGAAGCGTCGCCCGGCGCCCGGGAGGGGACAACGCAAGAGGCCGCCCAGCGACCAGGAGTCCGGTGAGAAGGGAGACATTGGAGGGGATGGGGCTGAAGGAAGGGGCTCTCTGTGCCCCTTTTAAGGTTTTAGCTCTGGGGCAGTGGTCCCCAAACTGTGCCCTTTAAGAGCTTTTGGACTTCATCTCCCAGAAGCCTCAGCCATGGAGGCCAATAGCTTGGGATTCTGGGAGCTGAAGTCCTAAATTAAAAAGAGCACAGTTTGGGGAACCACTGATCTAGGTCTACTTCTCTTTCTACTTCCTTCTACCTTCCCTAGCATCTTTATCAATGACTTGGATGAAAGAATAGGGGACATACTGATCACATTTTCAGGTGTCAACAAATTAGGAGGAGAGGATCAAGATTCAAGATGATCTTAATAGACTAGAAAGCTGGGCCAAAATTAACAAAATTAACTTCAACAGGGCGAAATGTAAGGTACTGCATTTAGGGAGGAAATATGAAATGCAGAGATGGAGGATGGAGGACATTTGGCTTAAGGAGACTACATGTGAAAGGGATCTGGGAGTCCTAGTAGACCACAAATTGTACATGAATCCAGTGTGATATGGCAGCTAAAAAGGTCAATATGATTCTAGGCTGCATCCATAGTGTCTAGATCAAGGATTCTGAACCTGTGGGTCGCAACTCCTTTGGGGTTGAACGACCCTTTCACAGGGGTCACCTAAGGCCACCAGGAAACAAATATTTCCGACAGTCTTAGGAACTGAGGGGGTCACTACAACAGGAGGAACTGTATTAAAGGGTCTCGGCATTAGGAAGGTTGAGAACCACTGGTCTAGATCCAGGGAAGTCATAGTGCCACTCTATTCTGCTCTGGTCAGGCCCCACCTGGAATATTGTGTCCAGTTCTGGGCACCACAGTTCAAGAAAGGATGTTAAGAAACTGGATTGTGTCCAAAGGAGGGCAACTAAAATGGTGAAGGGTCTGGAAACCTTGCCCTATGAGGAACGCCTTAGGGAGCTGGGTATGTTTAGCCTGGAGAAAAGAAAGTTAAGAGGTGATATGATAGCCCTGTTTAAATACTGGAAGGGATGTCATATTGAGAAGGGAGCAAGCTTGTTTTCTGCTGCTCCAGAAACTAGGACCTGGAGCAATGGATGCAAGCTCCAGGAAAAGAGATTCCACCTCAACATTAGGAGGAATTTCCTAGCAGTAAGAGCTGTTTGACATAGGAACACACTCCTGGAATCTCCTTCTTTGGAGGCTTTTAAACAGAGGCTGGATGTCTATCTGCCGGAGATGCTTTGATTGAGAGTTCCTGTATGGCAGAATGGGGTTGGACTGGATGGCTCTTGCGGTCTCTTCCAATTCTGTGGTTCTATCCCAGAATCCCAAGCTATTGGCCAACATGGCTCTGGCTTCTGGGAGCTGAAGTCCATAATCTCTTAAAAGTCACAGTTTTGGGAACCATTGCCGGGGTGTTCTGTATAACTGTGTATGGGGAGCCATTTTCTCTCATGTCTCTTTCCTTGGAAGAGAAGAGCAGGTAGAGGAAGGAAAACTACACTTGGCTGTGGTGGTTGTTGTGAAACTCCAAGTCGTTTTTTACCTTACGGGGACCCTAAGGTGAAATGCTGAGTAATTCAGATTTAAAGGTAGGCTTAATACTAAACATTAAGAAAGCAAAAATAATGACCATGGAAGGGCTACAAGAATTCATTCTAGGCAACGAGAAAACTGAAATAGTTAAAGAGTTCTCACACCTTGGATCAAATACAGGCCAGAATGGAGACTGCAGTCAAGAAGTCATTTCCATACACTTCATTTCCATACCCAAAGGATTTTGAATTTGAATTGACATTCTCACATACCAATGGCATATATATGTCTGTCCCTGGTTTCCACTCCACTAAATGCATTTGAGAAAGTAGACTTAAGTCTACGAAAGCTCATGCTGCCAATTTCTTTCTTTCAGTTAGTCTCAAAGGTGCTGCAAGATCTCTCTACATACTAATTCTACAGACTAACATGACTGTATCTTTTAATTTGTATCAGTCAAGAAGTCAGTACAGTTCAGTTCAGGCAATGATCATCACAGAAGACTAGTATCAATCTTGCCTTGCTATACTGGACCTTAGTGCAATTGTGCAGATGGACCCTTAGTGCAATTGGAAGGTCTTTTGGTTGAACAAAAGGCCTGTGGGCTAGTGGAAAGGCTAGGATTTATCAGTGTCATCTGCTTTGTTTTTTGTTAATGACTGTCTCTATGTGTCTTTTTATGCTCTATAGGGAGTAGCAGCGATGAAAACAGTACTGTGGTCAGGAAGGAGAGAAAGAAAGAGGTTTCCAATCCTATGATTCAGAAGGTGTTGCACCTTAATCATATTTTCCATATATACATAAGTATATGCCCTTCTCAGTCTAAAATTCACTCTCCCGATGCTCTCGTTTTTCCAGACCAAAAAAAGTGTGAAAGATAATACCTTGTATGGCTCAAGCAGTAGTGATGATGAAGGAAAGCCCGAAGGAATCGGAGTTGCCTATAAGTCCACCAGATCTGCGGTATGGATATTTTGAAATAGAGGCAACCACGCGATACTTTTAGGTGCTTTTCTGTAGACTGACATGATTTCTGCCTTCTAGCAGTTGGAGCGATAGTAGCCAAAACTGCTAATCTTTAACCCCCTGTTTCTTATCTGTAAAATATGTGTAGTATTAACTGATGGCCATTTAAGTTTAGTGTATTAGATGTAAAGATGTAGTTGCTTATGCAGATGATCTCAATTGATGTCTAAGAGCATGTAGTAAGCTGTTGGCTTCACTCTGAATCAACATTGTGTGTCCTGCTCTGCTCTCCCCAGTCACTGTTTTACAGCTGGCATTGGTTGGTGGGCTTTAGCATTCTAATAATAGAAAACAAGTAAATCCTGTAGACCTGAATCTTCCCAATCATGCTTTCAAGAAATTACACCTATTTTGGTGAATTATTCTAATAATAGTCTTTATTGTTGCTTACCTTTTTCTTTTCTTTTTACTTTCTGCCCTAATAAGACAATAATCATTTCAGAAACCTGTTGGCCCAGAGGATATGGGAGCAACAGCCATATATGAACTGGATACGGAGAAGGAGAAAGATGCCCAAGCCATCTTTGAACGTAGCCAACAAATCCAGCAGGTAAAAATATTAGACACATTTAATAGCATTTCCTCCTTTACTGCATTTTCCTACAGCTTTAAGAAATGGATTGATAGTCTAGTCTTACTGATCTTCTGCATGTTTTGCATTTCTTTTTCTCAGCCCAGAAATCTGGTATTAGGACTCTCTCTTTCTAGTTATTATTTCATGTTGTTGTTTTTGAATGCCTTCAAGTAATTTCTGACTTATGGCAACTCCAAAGCAGGGTTTTCATGGTAGAATCTGTTCAGAGCAGGATTTGGATGGATGGATGGATGGACGGATAGATGTCCTTACCTTCCTCTGAGGCTGAGAGTATGACTTACCCAGGGTTACTCAGTGGGTTTCCATGTCTGAGGGGGGATGTAGCAAGGATTCCCCTGCCGCCTCCCAGGAACAGCACTGCCTTTATTCTTGCTTATGTTCCTGTCACCTTTCTGGTCTCATCTGTGTTGTGTCCTATAGCTGGTTCTTTGCCACACTTATGACTGTTCATTGGTACTCATGCATAGGAATAAATATGGTCTTCATACAGTAGTTAGTGCTTGGATGTATGACCTCCAAAGAATATCAGGCAGTGTATGTTATACTCAGAGGAAGGCAATGGCAAAACACATCTGCCCTAAGAAACCCCTATGAAATTAATGGGAGCATCATGAGTTGACAGGCAACTGAAAGGGGTGTTTACACACACACACACACACACACACACACAATGGCCATATATGAACAAGAGACAGATGGCGTCAACCAATCTGCAGTGCTGATCGGTTGTTCTCTCCCTCCTCCCCCATTCAGGAACTTAGAGGAAAGGAAGATGATAAGATTTATCGTGGGATCAATAATTACCAAAAGTATGTGAAGCCAAAAGATACATCCATGGGAAATGCTTCATCAGGCATGGTAAGGTAAGATAAAATCCTGTGGAATTTATTCTGGAACATAAGCATTACTACAGTAGTGGAAATTCTGCCGCTGTACTTCTCTGCCTGTGTAACATATATTCTTAACTACCATTGCTGCTCCCATTTCCAAGTGGCCTGTGATGGTGCTGAGAAGTCCTGCAGCTGTTCTGTCCAGTTATTATCAACAAGCCTGTAGTGTTGTGAAAACTCTGGCAATATACAAATCCTGTGGTATCCCAGCATGTGCCCTTCGTCCTTCCATTTCTTTCAATTAGAAATTCCCCATCAAAACACTTTCCTTTCCTTTCCTACTAGCTTAGAAAGCCTCTCCTATACCCCCAGATTTCCTGTTCTCCCAGTACTACTTAATCCTCTTGTTCCTTCATACCTTATCCTCTTTTTTGTGGCCAGCACACTGGCCATTGTATTATGCTTGTGTTTTGCATTTCAGGAAGGGGCCCATACGAGCTCCAGAGCATCTCAGGGCTACTGTGCGGTGGGACTATCAGCCTGACATCTGTAAAGACTACAAAGAAACTGGGTTTTGTGGCTTTGGAGGTGAATGGCTCATCTGTTGTATACATTCCTAACAAAAGATCTCCACATTGCTGTGCTCCACTAAGAGAACTATTGTTGAAGGTTTTGTTTTCTGTTTTCTTTTTTATAGATAGCTGTAAATTTCTCCATGATCGATCAGACTACAAGCATGGCTGGCAAATTGAGCGAGAGCTGGATGAGGGACGCTATGGAGTTAATGGTATCATCTCTTTTCTCTTGGCTGCAGTCATTCCTGTGCTTAGTAGCTTAAGCAATTTAGATAAAAGATCTTGTATGGGACATTGCAAGTGAAATAGGTAACAAGTTTAACATTAAAGATACAGCTTCAGGTGGTTTGGTAAAAACAATGGCTAAAATTTGAACCTTTACTAAAAATTAATATTGAACTTTTGACATTAAGTGCTATTATTCAATTAAAATAGAGACTGTTTTTGCACATATAGCCCTCATTAAAAATATTGCATATTTTTTCACTTTACCAATTTCTAACATTTTCAGGACACAACATTGTCCTGACCCATTCATGGCTAGAAGTACTAAAATCAGTGGTGCTTAAAAGTTACACATATTTCAGTCAGTCAGCTCAAGTATCACTAGGTCTGGATCTGATTCATTTATATTATTAACATTATCCTATGGAATGTCTTTTGTCCTCAGTACCTGCTTTCTTTTCTCATGATTGTTTGTTTAATGTCACTTTTAATAAGCTAGCAGGGATTCTAGGGTAGAAACAAAGGGAGTACGTGCTGAAGTAATTTCCTTTCTTTTGGTCTCCAAGATTTCCATGTACCGTGGGACCTTAGTATCCATGGACTTGCCATGCATGGATTTAAACATCCATGGATGGCAAGCCCTCATTGTCCTGAATGGACAACACTATGAGGGATGGCCCCCGTTATCCCCAGTGGCAGCACGTTCATGTGGGCACACTGGCACTAGGGACAATGGGACGTCACCTGAAGTCCCGTTGTCCCTAATGGCAGTGCAGCTGCATGCACACACTGCCATTTGGGGACGTTTTTGGTAAGGGTGTGTATATCTGGAATGGATCCCCCATGGATACCGAGGTCCCGGTGTACTAATTTTTCAGATTGCCAACCTATGCTGGGTATTTGCCCAGTGAAGCTGCTATAGCAAAGGTGCCCCTTTCTTCTACAGCTGTTAATAGGAAAAGAGAGAGAAAACAGGAGCAGATGGTTTGAGTAGGTAGTTTGATTTGTTGATTAAACCTAATATTTTCATCTTCTATGCTGACTTTTAGGTGTTGAAGTCTCTCTGTTCTTAGCAAACACACCATCCCACATGGGATGGGCAGAAGGATCCTGTTATAGTTAACATCACTTCTTCTCTTGTACAGATGATGAAAACTATGAAGTAAGCAGTGATGAGGAAGGACTGCCCTTCAAGTGTTTCATCTGCAGAAATTCCTTCAAGAACCCTGTGGTGACCAAGTAAGATAGCTAGAGGACTCCAGTTTTCTCTTTAAAAAAGATATTAAGGTTTTTCATTCCAAGCTACATAGATATCTTAATGTAGTAAAACAATGCATAGTTGAGATCCAAACAAGACTGCTAGTATTCTGGGACTGACTGGGGAAAACTAAGGGCTCGTGTACATGGACAAATTACCCCCAATCTCCCCCCCCCCCCAAATAGTTTACATGACACAGGGTCAAAATCTCAAATTTGGTGAAGATTGCTTTTCCAACGATTTGGGGCTTCCTCTCCCTAACCCGCATTTAAATAACTCGCCTTTTGCTGCAGGTTTTCAGCTTGTTGTGCATGCAGCAACGATGGCGTCTGCTTTCACTCATGTTCCTTGCAAGCTGCCCCGAAGTCAAAACAAGGCACCCAGCATCAGTAACATGGCTGGTTGCCTCATTCTGACTTCAGCAGTGGTGCCGAGCGATGAACAAGGACTGCGTGGGAAAGCAGATGCTCATCGTTCACTGCACCAAAAGAGCAGGTAAGGGCAAATCGGGGGCCAGAATACTCTGGGGAATACAAATAGCATATCCTGACTGACTAAAAGAGATGTTGAGTGCTACTTTTGATGAGTTTGAAACTGGTACAAAATGGGAATGATTTAACCGACACAGGGCCAAAAATCTTTGAATTAAGAAACCAGTTCATTCTACCTGTATGTTAAGAGATCTACTGGAGCTGAGTCTTTTGTGCTTTTCCCAGGTGTAAACACTACTTCTGTGAGAGCTGTGCTCTGCAACATTATCGCAAGTCTCAAAGGTGTTATGTGTGTGACAAACAAACAAATGGAGTCTTCAACCCAGCTAAAGGTATTCTTGTCCCAACTGGATTTCTTGATGGGTACTGGGGTGTATGTTAAATTTGTAATTGATGGTACGTATTTTTAGGGAGTAACATACTGACTCACTGAAGTGACATTGCAACTTAAGGTCTCCCTAATGTAAGTCCTCCAAAGCATCACATTTGAACTAGTGGGTATGTGATAAGCCTGGATGCTCACTGGATAATAAGTAGTACTTTATGCAGAGGGCCAGCATGGTGTAATGGTTTGAGCACTGGAGATCACAGTTTGAGTTCCTGCTTAGCCATAGCACTGGGTGATCTTGGGCAAGTCACACATCCTCAGCTTCAGAGGAAGGCAAAGTCACATCCCCTCTGAACAGATCTTGCGAAGGAAATCTTGCAATAGGTTTCACTCAGGTCCATCATAAGTCAGAAACAACTAGAAAGCACACTATATGCAGTGTCTAGCCATTATCCGTAATACACTTTCTCATCTAGAAAATACTTCCTGTGCCAAGATTGCTTGAGCACTCCCTGTGATAACGTAAGAGCCTTTTAAAACCTCCCTGTCTTTGCACAACAGCTGCAAGGGACAATAAGAGGGAAGTGATATTGGTGTGCTACTGACACCCTGGTCTGGTAGCATCGCTGCTCTCAAGAGTCTAGGTTAAGTAATGGTGTTCTTTTCAGTGCTAAATGATGAGGCATTTAAGAATCTTGATCTATCAGCAAAATCATGTTTTTTGTTGGTGGAGCTGGGCTGGTTCCTATGTACAGTTGAAGGCCATGAATGTTTAGGTCTCGCCTCCAGCCTCAAGAAGTTGCTATCCTTGTTTTGCTATACAAATTCTCAAGAATATAAATGAAAAGAAATTAGAAAAGCATTTTTTTTTTGCCCAACGTTTGTGATAATTTATGCAGACCTGTTTCATCTTCAGGTTGGTTTTTGTTGTTTGTTTGTACAGAGCTGATAGCAAAGCTGGAAAAACACAAGGCTGAAGAAGGACCGCCAAATGATGCTGAGGAACCAGAATAATACCTTTCCATTATTATTTCCCCCTTCAGAAAAGCATTTCTATGGCTGAATAAATAATTTATAGAAAACTGAGCTGATGTTTCAAGTTTCATGATTTAAGTAACAATGCTAGTCCAGTGGCATGGCATGCTTCTGCTACATACAGTTTCCAACACACTATGCCAATACAGAATATTTTTGAAATTGGCTACTATTAATGTTTGTTTCAGCATCTTCTGCATCCTGCAATTGTTTAGTATGTAAAGGAGACATAAATCTGCATAACACAGCCTGCATACAATCTTGATGACTTTTGATCTGCAACACTATGTATAACATCCTCCCCCTCTATCCACTTTGGTTTTACTTAACTTTACCATTGAGTACTGAGATTTCTAGATTTTGTTGTTTTAAAAAGTAGTAGGCCGTGTCCTTAAATTAGTCCATCACTACCATGTAACCTACCTTCAGTAAAAGGAATGCTTGAATTAGCAAGGCTATCCTTTGAGTTGCAAGATCTGAAGTCAAACCTGATATGGCATGCCTTCTCATATAAAGAACTTGTACTTCCAGATACAGCCATGGCCCCATACAGACAGGCCAAAATAAAGCTGCTTCAGGTCACTTTGGAGGTATGCTGTTTAAATGATGCATGTGTACTAAGAGTCCGGAAGCTGCGGCAAAGCCACACTACAGTCCTAAGGACTAGAATGCAGCTTTGGCTCAGCTTCCAGACTCTTAGGATGCATGCATCATTTAAACAGTATAACTCCAAAGTGACCAGAAGCAGCTTTATTTTGGCCTGTCTGTATGGGGCCTATATAACCCTTTATACAGGACAGTATCTGCTGTGGGAAGAACAAGACAAGGCAACTGTCACACAAATTCCATCATCAAATATTTTATTGGCAACAAAACTAAAACAAATGTGTTCAAGTGCAGCCTGAGGCAAGTACCCAAGCCTTGCAACTGCTTTTCAGCTAGCCAAACACAGAAAGAGGTTGGCTCAGTGCTTACTTAAGTAAAAATAGTTAAGAAAATAGCCAGCACCTGTGCTAGACAGAAACTAAAGACTGACAAAAGCATTTTATGATAAGAAAATACAGTGAACATGCAAAAAGGTAGGGATGATACAAGGTGTCTGCTACTGCTAAGTAACATCAAATGCATCCTCTGCTGGAAGTAATAGGTGAAATTTAATTTAAAAAGATAAATGAAAAGAGTGCATAGCACTCAGCCTTACATAGAACCATGAGTGGAGCAGTAATATTACTTCAGCAAAATGCTGTCTGGGCTAGAAAATACTGATCTCTGTCCCTCTGACTTAATGACAGAATCTTTTAGCACCATAGGATTAATCTTCCATTCCTATTTTTGCTTAGCCAGAGGAAAAGAGAATGCAAGACCAGGTTCAACATGGGATATACCTGTTAAAAGTCTACCTGTTCTTTGTTTTGCAAAGCTACTAATTTTCCATAGGTGACAGAATGAACAAGAATGCTTTGTGAGTAGCACGTGAACATCGAAGCAGAATCCTACCTCTCCCTTCAACCCTTCTACACCAAACAGATTGAACTGAGATTTGTTGTAAAAGCAGCCATACCTTAACCTGAACTGGACGTCTCTAGCACCATCTTTACCATATGCTTCCCTTCCCACAGTCAGCTCTCTGCCCTTGTTTCTATGTAAATATCATTTAAAGCACCTTCCTAAGGGAGATGTAAACTGCCATGTAACATTCATCACAGTTTTATGAGAAATAAATTAACCATCTCTGTAGAAAATCTTGCCACAAGGAGTTCTACGCTCTATGTGGTGCCTTCTGTTAGAGGTTCAGAACTCCCAATCATCCACCTCCAGCTGCTCCAGACTGGAAACCAGTCCAAAAATATGACTAGGATCTTGGGCCTGAATTCCTTCAAAGCTGGTGATTGGTGTAACTGGATATAGCAGTTCAGGAAGTGCTTCAGATGCCCGACGTTTGATCTGAAAAAGAGAAAAGAAAACCCCCTAAAACATGCAAACTTTACAAGTTACTCTCAATCTAACATCAACCTATTTTCATGTGCTCTTCCAATAGCTATGGTCACCTATAACTGCACTTTTGAATACTTAAAGATACTCTGGTATATCAAGATGGGGAACTTCTGTGGGTCCAGGGCAATTTCTGCCCTCCAGTGGACTTTGGCATCCTGTACCCCACCAATTCCACCCCTGTTGGCAAACCACAGCCCAAGAAGCTTCTGGGGACACCAAAAAGGAGGTGCATCAAGATCTTGGGGATGACTTGAGGGGAACCACATGTGGCTGTATTAATTTCTCATCCACATTTCTCATTAACTTCCACAATAAAGCAGGATTCTCATTTTTGTGAGGTTCACATAAAGTGCTGGAAACAAATGCGACCTTCACACGCAGTCAGTAAGCTTCCCTGAAGCATCTGGCTGGCATCTGTTGGATGCAGAATGTGCAATAGATGGATTAGGTGTGTATGTAAATTCATGTCACTTGTTGACTGAGAGCAATCCCATGAATTTCATAGGCTTTTCTTAGGCAAGGAATAGTAAGAGGTGGTTTTGCGAGCTGCTTCCTCTGAAATACAGCCTACAGCTACAAGTATTTGCTGGCAGTTTCCCATCCAACTAACTAATGTTGACCCTGCTTAGCTTATAAAATCAGATGGTATCTGGTACCTCCCTCAAGGTCAAGAGGGGAAAAAATGATGGTTGTATGGGAAACTCAGAAACACAAAGTACTTTGGGGAATGGCACTTGAGCATAACTACTTCATGTCCAATAAGTTCTCCACACAGACAAACCGTTTCAATGTTTCTCCTACCACAACACCCTGTGTTGGGGGTGGTGAGGGCAACATGCAGGCCTCGTACAGCTCTTTTAAACCCTTCCCCTTTTTGCAACCCCTGTTGTTCTCTCAGCCCTGAAGCCAAAGTTAGCTCTGCACAAACATCTAACCGTACAAAGTTATAAACTATTAAGAAAAAGTGAGCCATTCAAGCTAGTTTACCTGTTTGAAAAAAGGATGATTCAACAGTGCACTTGCGCTTGGCCTATGCAACAGAAACACAAGATGAGATTGTATAATGTATCCATAAGCAGAAGACACAAGCAGGAAAAATTCCCACTGCCCCCAGATATTGAAGCTTCAAATTTTGCAAGCTCAGTTGTTGCCAGACACAAACTGGAATAATCAAGAATTTGGGTGTCACCAGGAAAACAGAAACTCAGCAACTGTGACCCTCCCCCTTGCACATGTAATATTGCTTTTCCTCCTGCCCAAATACAGGGACCAGCTCAAGACTTATTATTTTGGTATACTGCCAGAGTACTCTAAGGAATAGCAAGGATGTGCATTTTCTGTTCCACCTGCATCCCAAATTCATCTGCAGCCATCCTTTGAGTCACTTGGGTTCTGAAATTAGTCTTCAGCTGTAGTTTCATCAACAGTTCTACTGATCTGCATATCCTTTTGCATTCCTGAAAACCCATGATGGCTCTCTTCTTGCCATACCCCAATGTAAAGATTTTCTGTGTAAGTCTGCATATTTGGAATACATGTGCAAATTTTAGCAGAGAGGAAATATTTACATATTTTGCATAAGTTTGCCCCATCTTTTTCATGCAGACTTCTAGCCAGGATTGGGAGAATTTATTCACAGACTCAGGCAGTAGCTGCTTCGAAATATCCTCAACTCTTCTGGAATGTTTAAGCTTTGGAGCTGATAAACACTTCAGTTATTAAATTTTCTTGATGAGGAAGTTCCAAGACTTCTATATTCTAGGGGCAGAACCGAGGATAGAATGCTACATTGAGACTTAGTGGAATGGGATAAGTTTTTTCTCTTTCAAGAGAATGTAAAAACTTGGTAATCAACCATCAACAGTGTGCAACAGACCCAGGCAGAAGGGAAAATGGAAAACAGCGACTCCTCCAACAGAGTGTACTTTGTGCCTATTTTACATATTCCTTCCTACTGGAGCAAATGAGAAGAACCCAACCAAGTATATCCTTTCAATCCAGAAATCTTAGTATTTTGGACAGTTCCCCACATCTCTGAGCCAGCACTGCCTGACCAATGTTAGTAGTATCTATAATAGAAGAAAACAAATGTATACCAGGCAGGATGTAGAGAGTACAGTATATCATTTAGGGGATAAAATATTTCAATATTCCTTCTCACTATACCTCAAGTCTGGGTTCCTCTGCAGGCACTGCTCCACAAAGTGATGGAAGGCAGGTGAAAATGTACGATGGTATGGATGTAATGCTGCCTCACCATTAGAGGCCCTGGCACTGCTGGCTGCCATGCCTTCCCCAAGCCCAGTACTAGCCCCCGAGTGGGAGGGTTTCATGGTCAACTCCTCTGGAGGAATTGTGGTTGTGTCCAAGAGACAAGGGACAGTACCATTGAGCTTCTCCAGGAGCATCTGAAGCATGATAAAGGAAGGTAAGTATATTTGGATGATTAGAAAAACTCACATCAAATAAGCAGTTCATCCTATAGTATATAGTTAATCAAGTGGGATACTGTATCAGAAGGAAAAGAGAACATCCTCACCTGTGTTGCAGGCATATCCTTGAATGGGACATGACCATTTGCCAGTTCACAAGCTGTTATTCCTACACTGTATATGTCACTCTTTGCATCATAGCCTTGGAGATTCTAAAACCAAAAGATAAAATTACTGTTGTGTTTAAACCTTTGCAATTGCCAACTAAATTGAACAGTGAATCCATTCTAGCTGACCTCACCAAGACAGTATTTATAGATGCATTCATTTTTACTTGCATGTTAAACAAACATTCCTCTTCAGTGGAAGAAGAGGGTGACACATCTTTCTTATGGTTTAAGGACAAATCCTCTGTACAAAAATTGGATGTTGATAAACACTGGTTCAAGCTGCTCACAAGAAAGTATAGTTGGGTTGGTAAGGAATCATCTGTCTATTATTTTAAAATACATAATTTTGCCCAAAATTTTTACAAGAATTGGTACTGTCCATTGGATGGAAGGTCAAGAAAAATTAGACAAGAAAGATCTAACATACCTGTTGCAAGACCTCTGGACTCAGCCATGGTAGTACCTTGATACTGTACTTGGGGAAATCATGAACTACTTTGAGACGCTGGCCATGACTGATCATGCTCAAGTTACTGCGCAACCCAGAAAGGTACACCTTCCCATCTGCAGAAATCAGGACATGACTGGCCTTCACACTCCTGCATACAAAGAAGACAGAGATAAAGCCACAAACCCATACCCATACATGCCTCCTCCATTTGATACTTAGGAAATCAAAAACCTGCCATCCAATAATGCCACACTGCTCTGATTCTTCAAGGAGAGAATTGTGGATAAGTCCAACAACCATCTGGCTGCTGAGGTGTGGCAATACTTACTTTAATGAAAAATACAAAGGCATGCGTCAAGGTGAGACTCACTCACCCAACTTTTTTACTCAGATGGCAGCACAATGGGTCTTTTTGATCTCACCGCTGCCACCAATTACGTATGTGAAGGTGATGCCACTATAGCTTACATTTTGTGAACTGCTTAGGGAGTGCTTAAGTGCATTGATAAGTGGTATAGAAATGTACTTGCTATTGCCATCTCATCAATTCTTCACTGCAAGACTCAAACTCGGGACTCTCTTAAGAGTCTCCTGCACTTTAACTCTCGTTAGATGCCAGCCCTCTGGGTTCCTAGTTTTCCCCCAGCTTGGCACCAACTATTCTTTGACAGCCACACACCCACTATCTAATGTGTCCCAAACCTAAAAGACTTTTCTCAATTTTGGTAGTGTTTTTAATGTGTTTCTGAAATCACTTCAGACAGCTGCTTGTTGAAACAAAGTAAGAAATTTCTTTGCAAGTCAAACTGAATACAGTATCTCTTTTAGTGGATGGTGTTCACGATCTCAGCAGCCTAACTCTTCGCCCCTGAGGGCACACCAAACATCAACCCCTTTCAAACTTGCTCCTCTTCTCTACACACTCTCTCCTGGGAGGAGCCTGACTTCGCTTCTACTGGCTAGTGTCAAGGTTCTAATCTGCCTGTTGTCTCCACAACATGCTACTGTGATGACTCAGAAATAAACTGTAACTTCAACACCTTTACTTACAAAAGGCTGAAGTCTTGACAGTTCATACACATCCCCCACCCACTGCTGCACCAAACCCGTGTGACTAGCTCATGTCCCACTCCCAAATGCATCTAGGAAGTAGACTTAAGTCTATGAAAGCTCATGCTACCAATTTCTTTATTTCAGTTGGTGTCAAAGGTGCTACAAGTTCTCTCTATGTACACTGTAAACTTAGGGAGTGCTTAAGTGTTATAGAAATGTACTTGCTACTTGCTACTAACAGTAGCAAGAGGAAAAACCAATACCATGAAATGTTAATATTTCCTATGTTGTTTCTACACACTATAAATTTTTTAAGCCAGTTTAACTAGCATGACTCCCAAGTAAGGAGCCTTAGGAGTTGCAGCCCTGTCAAGAGACCTAATTTTTGTAATCAAAATATTATTGCCAAGACAATAATGCTTGGTATGGTAGAAGGCAGTAAGAAAAGAGGAAGACTGCATTACAGATGGACAGACTCAACCAAGGAAGCCACAGCCCTTAGTCCGCAAGACCTGTCGATGATAGGGTGACTTGGAAGTCTCTCATTCATAGGGTTGCCATAGGAAAGTCGATGGTAGTTGACAACTGTTCTCATTATGATCACAACTTCCTGATAGTTTGTGGGAAGCCAAGATAGTGAGATGGAATTAAAACCATTTAAACTTTGCTCTGTATTGTTTTCAGCTGCTTTAAACTACATTAGTTCTTACCTGTGAACATATCCCATATGGTGAATGTAATCAAGGGCCTTTAATACACCTTGAAGAATATAAGCCATAGCTAATTCACTCATTCCATCCATAAAATGTGTACAAATTAAATCTTTAGCAGAACCTACAGAATGAAGGAATACAAACACTAAGTATTTTCAAGATCCAAAAAAGAGAAAGAACCAATTGTCTTTGGAGCTATATTATTTATAGAAGTATATATTTATAATCTTATCATGTTCAGATCTAAGTTTAAACACATACAATTATTTGTAAGGAGAGTTACAAGTGATCTCTCTCACAATCAATAGGATTTTATTTTAAAGATAATACAGTTGGGCCTCTGTATCCATGGATTCTGCATCCACTGATTAAACCATCTATGGCTTGAAAATATTCCAGAAATATTAATAATAAGAATAATTCCAAAAAAACAAACCTTGATTTTGCCATTTTATACAAGGGACACTATTTTACAACCCCACAGAATATAACGGGATTTGAGCATCCTCACATTCTGCTATCCACAGGGGGTCCTGGAACTAAACTCCAGTGGATAACAAGGCCCCTCTTACATTTAGGATGGTAGTATTAATGTGAAGCAGATCTTTCAAAAATCTGATATATAAGATATAGCTTGTCCACACAAAAATATACCATTCCCACTGCATTTTTTTCCTGGTATTCCCACTCCTATCAGCAGTAGGGATTCATACTTTACCTACCATAGGCCATGAAAGATGTAATAACCCACAGTTCATTGTCAGCTATGAAGGCTGCTTTATATGGCACAAGATTAGGGTGACTGAAGAACTTTGATACATGGAGCTCCCCCTGAAACAAAAAGAATTATGCCACAAATGAGTTTTAAGTCCAAACCACACTGCAGAAATAACCCAGTTTGAGACCACTAACTATTCAGGCTCAGTGCTAGGGAATCCTTGGAATTGTAGTTTGTGGCACCTGAGCTATCTGACAGAAAAGGCTTAATGTCTCACAAAACTACAATTCCCAGAATTCCCTAGTATTGAACCAGGGCAGTTAAAGCGGTCTCAAACTGGATTATTTCTGCAGTGTGTTTTGAACCTTACTGAAGTGCCTAATTATTAGTAGACATTCAAAGAACATAGAAATGCACTTCCCCTTGGCTCCTCTGGGGAAAATGGCTATTCCTGCAGCAAAAGGGTATGGCACTTACAGCGTCCATTTCCTTAAGGCCACAATGAAAAAGAAAGAAGCTGTAACCTATGCACACTTACCTAGGAATAAAACCAAGTGAACCCAGTAGAACCCTTGTTCTGAGCAAATATGCATCAGATTATGCTGTAAAATTCATTTTAGAGACAGATTTTGAATCAAAATCCTCCTATTGTTAAGAAGAGTTCTTGAAATCCCTTCCTTGGAAACTCAAGGGGACATTAATTTATTGTCTATCTTAGGATAAGTATTCGTCAGTTCTGTGACAGAATAGACAAACCAAACTAATGTGATATGACTGCTAATTCTACCTGCAAAAACGCCACCATCTCATTGGTGCAAGCCTCTAGGTTGATCCTCCGGACAGTGACAAACTCTCCTGTTGGTTTATATCGTGCCAGATTCACAGTCATTAGCTCCTCAAAGCCCTTTCCTGAAAAGATAAAAGTACAACCATTTTAGTACAAGCTCATTGGAATGAGAAGCAAATTATAATAATAATAATTTATTTTATTTATATACTGCTATTCCAAAGATCATAGCGGTGAACAGCAAGTAAACTAATTAGCAAGTAAGCTAATTTTCCCCCAACAGTCTGGGTACTCATTTTAGCTCCCTCCTCGGAAGGATGCAAGCCTGAGTCGAGCTTGGGCCCTTTTGCTGGTCTTGAACTCGCATCCTTGTGGTTTTGAGTGAATGGCTGCAGTACAGGCATTTAACCACTGTGCCACCAGGGCTCCTTCTTATCTTGGATTCCTTATCCAAGAAATATTTTCTTGTTTGCTATTATTTATTCCAAAATCTTAATTATTGTGGACTTAAGAGACTATCAATCTTCATAAAATAGTTTTTAAAACAATATTTCTTGGCTCTTTTCCTTTTTTTGTTATTATCATCATGTTGTTCAGTTATAGCATGCTTGCCTTTTCCTCTATGCACACCATACAGAGGTATCGTTTTCTCAATGTTTCAGTTATCACACCATGAGAAGGGTTTTTTATTCCTTATACTTTGCTATCTTATAGTGTAAAGCACATGTAACCAGAAGGTAATCTAATTGCTTTTTTTTAAAAAAATGACAGCATTCTAGTAACGGTCAATGTCCATCAATTCAGAAAATGAGGCAGCTAAGAAAACACAGGAGACCAATACTATGCAAAGGAAAACAGCCAACATATTCCCCACCCCATGAAAACATTACCTATTATGGTCAGTAGCTCATAACAATTAATGTCAGGCAAATAACCGCTCATGGTGTCCCTTTTGGGGGAAGATGCTATTGATTCTGAGCTTGCTTCATTGGTCTGCAAAAGAAAAGAAAACAAATAAAATCCAGAAGAGTAGGAATAAAAAAGAGAGGCTTTTAAAAAAAAATCTATCAAATTGCAGGCTGTAGCTGTGTAAACCAAGTTTGGAAAAGTAGTTTCCATTCAAATATCACATATGAAAAGGACTATCAAATAGCTGCCAAATGCTTTGTAATGTTTGGTTATACTTCTCATTGTATCAGTTCGATGAGACATTTGCTCACCAAAGTAGCCTTCTCATTTCAATTTATATGGTCCCCAAAGTAGATTATTTGACTGGACGCATTTGGACATAATGATAAAGAGGGAACCATTGCTTGTATTTACTCATCAATTGAGTATGATCATTGTGCTGATGTAATCTGCCCAGGTGTTCCTACTTCCAGGTGTCATCCAAACCTAACAGCAATTTACACTCTGCCTTGATTATCCCCCAATACATGAGAAAAATTCAAGACATGTTCTATGGTTCTTTTCTCTAGCATAGAGGCGGTGGTGGTGGGGAACCAGAGCACTTACTCCTGTCAAGTCCAGCTGTCACATTCAGATGCTCCTACTCCAAATGGGATTGAGTAGGCAGCATGCATCAGCCACAGTTCCTGCTGTTTTTGTACTGTTTTATGTGAATGAGGTTGCATTTCACTCTTAGAATATTTTGTTGTCTGCCTTTGTAATCACTCCCGAAAACTCAACAAATGTTCAAATTTCAAACACCAAATTTCCACATATAAACTTGAATTCTAAGTTTTGACAGAACTTGGAAAGTTCTAATTTTTTTGTATAGATCCCAGAATCAGTAGCTTTGCCAGATGGGAGATCCTTGGAGTTGGAGTCCAAACAAAGCAATTTTCCAAGCTCTGAATTTCTGTGAATCTTCCAAATCTAGATATGAGATCTCATAATTCAATTTCAGTCCTTAGCTAAAGTGAATTTAAGAAGCAGGTCAAAGAAAGACATCTACCTCCAGCAGACAGCTATTGGAAGTCAAAGGAGATAGCTCTGGACTAAATGAACCAAAGAAATGATATATTGCTAGCATTAATTCCAGAAATGTGCAATGTTCTCCACACTTCTTTTGAAATCTTTTAGAGAAACTCCATCTCCTGCCTTTTCTTTTTATCATCTTTGCTTTGCCTATAAAGCACAACACACACTGAATAAACTTTATAAATGAATAAGTATATTTTTTTTTCACAAATGCAAAACAAATATTAGAAAAATTAGCAGATAATATTATTTGGATATGGGCAGCTACCTATTTACAATATAATCTCAAACATGTTTACTCAAAAATAAGTCCTTCAAGCAGTCTTACTTTCAGGTAAACATGGATGCAACTACCGCCTGAAACTCTTTGAAAGGTAGATGGCTGTAAATTAATACCGGCGTTCTAAAATTTCACACTGCAAAAAACAACAAAACTGTTATTCTGACAAATAAATACATTTTGTTCCAAAGAAGCTGACAACACCCACCTTCCAAAACAGCATTAGTTATTTTCTACATCGCCACGCAGAAATAATAACTGCTTGGAAAATTCGATCCATGCAGAACTATACTAAAGTCTTGACATTTTACAAAAATGTAAAAAGCTCAACTTAAAATGCCTCTTGTGAAGTACAGCACAAAAAAGCCCTGCCAAGAAAAACAAATACAGCTGCTGCCAAGGGTTTCAACGCAGGATCTCTTTTGGTGTAAAACAGCAAAAAACAACCCACATCTCTTAATCCAAATCTACTGTTTCATAAAATATATTAGCCTCAAAATAGATGGCTTTTTCAAAACACTGTGTTTATGTTGATCTATCTTTTAACAACCTTTGTATGGAAAAAAATAATCAGATTGCACTGTTACCAATGCAACGAAAAAAAGAGGGCCAAGGCTGGAAAAAGAATCTATGTAAAATTAGCAACTCGTGATTTATCTAACCGCTCCAGCCTCATTCTGCAAATTCTCCCCACTGCTCCTACCCACAGCCCTCTCCCCCCTACATAAGGAATTCCACCAACTCTGCTTTCTCTGGCTCTAAGCCTCCTCTAGTCTTCATATGCTCAAATTCTCCTTTTCATTTCAGTAGCTATTTTGTTTACTTTAGCTATTATGACTTCCAGATTCCACCCCCCCCCCATTTAACTGCAAAGCTTGCTGAACTCTTGTTTTTTCTTCCTTTCCTGACAGCAGTATAGAACATCTTTTATTGCTAGACCTTTTGAAATGCATTCCCTCGTCCTTCCTTTCTCGTTGACCCTTCTTTGCTTCCGCTTCTTATGAATTCTGCCCCTTCCCCACAAACGTGGGCTTCCTCTTGACAAAGATCTTTTCTCTCATTCCACTGCCTGATGTGCTTCTTTTCTTCGGCTGTCTCAGGCTATAGTATCCTTACTTTCACAATCTCCAACTTTCCCCGCTGTTCAAAAAGCTCCTGTGGGAGGTTTCCCTTGACAATACTGATCCCTTTCATTTCTCTCACAGAAACTGTCTGATTTGTCAAGGTTGTAACTGACAATGCTTTTATGCCTTTAGATCATGTATGAATATTCCATAACTAGTTGCAGACTGAAAGCTGCTGAAAGTCTCATTAGTATGTCTTCTCAGAGGTAAGCCCCATTAAGTTTAATAGGGCTTACTTCTAGGTAAATGACTACATACTCAAGCAATCCTCAGTAAGCCCTACTGAACTCAACTGGATTTACTACTGAGTAAGACATACATGGGCCTGCACTGGAATGACATGAATGTATGGAATAACAATATTCCTGGGTCTTACTTGGTTGACCAGGCATCTGAGATTTTCCAGCTCTGGCCAAAACTATGGAAAAAGTAGTTGCAAGTTAAATCTGGCAAGTTATTATTGCCTTAGATTTAATTTTAATCCGAGAAAAGATAAACTTTTTTCCCTCTTACTATGTTGCTTTTTAAATTCCCCCTCTTAAACAGACGTTTTATCCGTTTTAAAAAATTAAATGAGATAAACCAAACAGTCATATAATTTAATTATACTAGGACTGAGAACAGCCATTTGAAAATCCAAGATTATGGCTAAAATAGATTCACATGCCACACACCAAAACCGTCTTTCCAGGGTGAAACCTTGTTCCCACATATGTAAAGCTGAAAAAATTTGATGTATAAATAAGATAAAACGGAAAACAAGTCAGAATGTCCACAAGGAACAAGAACAAATTTTCATGCAATAGGCCACAGCACCACAGCCTACAAAAAATCACTTACTTTTCTCCGAGAGTCACCCAGAGGCTGCTCTGGAGTAAAGAAATCAATCGTTCAATTGTATTTTCTTAAACAGGTACCCATTGAGAATAAAACTAAAATAAGTTTATAACAAGTAATGTTTAAAATAACTTCAAAAGAATATTCAGTCGCACACTGCTGTTATATAGACAGCTGGTCAAAAGTGGTAATTTTTTGCAGGTTTAAGGGATACACATAAAGGCTTATTTGCTTACAAAGCTCAGAAATGAGGGAAACTTCAAATGGCATTTATTCATTCTAAATCACTGAGTGGAAATATGGTTTGAGACCGCTGCTTGTGGTCTTCAAACACCAACCAATACCACCTCAACCATAGTCTAGCATGAGGAAACATTGGAAGACAGGCATAGATGGAAACATAAGCTAGCTCTATGACTATTTTACTAGTTTTACATTCTCAAGCTTTTTTGAAGCAATCATTAACCCTGGGAGAAAAGTAATTATAGACTGCATAAGACTGAAACTACTAACAAAGCTCTACCCTCATCCCAAGCCAACATATGTTTAGCATTAAGGGGGGCAACTGAGTTGGTGGTCTCCATTCTTTCCACATATACAGAAGTGACGGAAAAAGGGGAGCAGAAAAGGGCAACGCTGCGCTGAAAATTCATAGAAGTGTCAAAATGGTATAAAATTCAGAGGTGTGGGATAGACTAGACGACGACTCACTGGAAACCCTTAGTAAGTTACAAAAGTCACTTTCTAAAGTGGCAATGAAATTCAAATCTATGTGGAAGCTTGGAAGCTTTTAAGAGATATTTTGGAAGAAAAACAGGCCTGTTACAGACAGCCAAAATAAAGCTGCTTCGGGTCTCTTTGGAGGTATGCTGTTTAAATGATGCATGCGTCCTAAGAATCTGGAAGCTGCACCAAAGCTGCACTCCGGTGCTTAGGAATGGAGTGTGGCTTTGGCGCAACCTCCGGACTCTTAGGACCCATGCATCATTTAAATAGCATACCTCCAAAGAGACCCGAAGCAGCTTTATTTTGGCAGTCTGTAACAGGCCACAGTAAGCACTGCTCAGGACTGCTCTCCTAAAGAATTTTTACACTAAAGAACTTGGAATCAGCTACAGTTAATACTCAGAGCCTGGTGGAAGCGATTTATTCCTACTTGTTGATTTGTTTGTCTTCTTCTTTGGGATATTATATAATGATTCTTCTAAGATTCTATCAACTTATATTACAAATAGGAATCTTACTGATATTAAATTATTTCCAGATTAATATTTTAAATTAGCAGATTTATTACATTCCCAATTAGCTAATAATAATTTCACTTAAAGGCTACTTATGAATAATTATCTTATTAATCCTCTTCTTATGATTTCTATCTAAAATTAGTAAATATATTTATTATTGCAGCAATGAAATCTTAATTTCATGTGCTCAAGTGAATAGTTTTCTTTCTCCTTTTAAAAATATATTATAACATTTATTTTAAATTTTAAATCCAAATACTAAAAAAATAAAATAAAAGTGAAGGCAAGAAGGAAGGGAGAAGGGAAGATGAGGCAGGAGGTGCATTAGCAATACTGCTTTTCAGGATTGTAATAATCAAAACTGTGTTTGTACTGGCCATGGTTCAGGCAAACAGTTCTGTATGTAGAACCTCAAATGTCCCGATACTGTATAAATGTTTTCTGCTTGTTGTTGAAAATAAGTGTATTCAGAAAAAAGGCCAACATAGGAAATCCTCCGACTGCTGACACATTACCTTTTTAAAAAAGGAGGAAAGGGAATGCAATTCCTACATTTTAAAAACATTGAAGAAGTTACACTTACAGTGCTGAAGAAAACCTAAGGAGCAAACAGTGTCTACATGTGCAAAGTTCTAGCCTAGCCTTTTATTTCATGTTCATTTAACTGCATATAGGAAATTTTTTATTGTGGAAATGCTTTCAAACAATCAATCCCATACATTTATTATGAGATTGTATTAATAACCCATATGTGTATGGATTGCTCATGTAGTCACCCACACGATAGCTTTCTTATTCTAATAATTTTGTGAACACTTATTTCCAAATGCAACCAAGAAAACATCTATTTAGTATCGTTCCTTCGAAGGTGACTATTTCGGTTAAAAGAATTTTTGGTGGACAGCATATTCTGTTCTCTGAATATTCAAAACTGTACACTACGGATCAACACTTTTGTTGCAGGCCAATAGCACTGGTTATCTCCTCTTAGAACTATGGCTCATTCTACACTAAAAAGGTTTACTGTTATGTTATTGCCCAAATGGTCATCTCATATGGATTAGATTGACAAATTAATGCTTATAAACAAAAATAGTTACTAAGAATTTGTCAGATTCAGCAATCTGACTGAGAGTTGGAGCAGACAGGTGTGAAAGAGCAGCCCGAGTCTGCTCTGGCCGCAAGTGCTGACTGCATGGCCCACTCCCAAAGTGGGCTGCTTTGGAGGCTCCTTTTTGCTCCGGTCCAAAGGACCAGCTTGAGGCTTTGGGCCGCTTTGGAGGCATGCATCATTTGAACGCCATGCTTCCAAAGTGACCAGAAGCTGCTCCATTTGGCCCATCTGTTCCAGGCCCGAGACAGGGAAACACAATAAACACATAATAAATGATTATGTTACAACCAGCAGGCAGCTGACAATGTTTGCGACCATCTCACTGATATGAGATAAGAGCGCTGCTAGGCGAAATCTCTGTTCTCTGTTTGTAATGAACACAACCCCTCTCTCATGTTGACCTAAATACAATCTACTCCCAATTTTCACCTCAGTATCGTCTTAAACATGTGGGTTACAGCTGTCTAATTCTTGTTCTAGGAACCTGTTTTCAATTATTACACGTCTGTGTCTCCTCCTCCTGTATGCAGGACAATTCCTTCCCATGCTTTTATCACCACTTTATCCTCTCCATAATGATTAACACTTAAGAATCACAGTTTAGGAGCAATATTAAATAGAAATGCTCTTCTGGAAACCCAAATGAAATGAATCGCAAGAGAACAATGCCTGTGGAAAAGGCTCCCAGCGAATCATGAAACCTAAAAATAACAGTTCACAGATTAGAAACCCTCTTTGTTTGTGTGAAATTTCTGTGGAATGTTACTCATTCCTACAGATACTCAAAAGCAGGCCAATTAAATATCTATACTGGGCCTATATCAGAAAGTTTTAGGGCTGCACTCTTTGTGCTTTTAATACCTAATTCACCTTCACAAAACTAAAAAATCCAAAGTATAAATTCACAGCAAAGTAGATTTCTAAAGTAGTTTAAGCACGTACCTCCAAAGAGTTCCAGTTCTCGCAAGCCCTCAAAGATGAACTTCTCAGACATCCACCTCTAGAAAAAAAACCGATAGATTGAACCTTCATGTGCCATTATTATTTAATCATTAATTATTTATAATAAGCCTAGAGATATTACAGATTATATTAACCAAAGCAAAAACCCATGTAACATTTTGACTTAAGAAAGACGATTCTGCTATAAGATCTGCCTATGTCTGAATGTCACTTGTATAGGTAGTGAAGAGCCTCAGGCTTGCAAACCTTATGTGCAGCACTACTCCTGCTCTCCAATTCTGGTTTGATATAAACTGTATTCTGCTATTTTGGTTCAATCAGCATAAGCACATATCTAGTCTGCCAAGTGAATCAAAATAAAAGATAATTGTCTCAACCCAGGATCAGAGAGCATCAATCGCTCTCTCTTAACAATTGGAGAAGCTGTGTGCACACAAAAGGCTTTTCTCTATTATTCAGGCAAGTCACATAGTACAGAGTTTACTTCCCCACACACCCTTCTGATGTTAAAAACAGGTCCAACCTCTTATATATCCCTTATGTATAAACGGGACAGACATGTGAGCAAGCATGTGTGGCTGTCTCCATTATGTCTATTTCAGTTCTTAGTTGTAGCAAATTTGTCCTATTTATTTCAATGAGATTTATATATAACTAAGGGTGCATGTAGATTGATTGAAAACGTCCAGATTTTGTTCCTGTTCTTCAAACCAACCAAGGAGGATGGTATGAAAATTGTCTGATTGTACTGGGAATTGACAGAAAATATTCTGGGATAAACAAAACACGTATAGATCTCCGAAACATAATCTAGGACTCTCTGATCTTTTTAATCCATCTGAGTGCTCCCTATGTTTAGCTACATCACAATTATAGGTAAACTTGTAAGACGTTTAGCCACCACTATCAAAACAAAATATAATGAAACGACACATCTGCAAGAGAAATGGCAATAAACCGAACTAGAGGTGCAAGGTGAAAAATTTCCCTCTTTCAGAAATACATTATTCCATAAAATCAGTTAATAACATTTCCTAAAATGAAAGTCAAGTTACACATATTGTATATAGTGGTCAAATGTATACTTTTCTTAAGCTGAATATCACTAAGAAACACATACTTCATACAAGACAGAATTAGTATATTAATGGTATTCAACGCTATAGTTTTTTGTGGGTTTTTTGGACTATGTGGCTATGTTCTAGAAGAAAAAAACACAAAGAACTATGGATGCCGGCCATGAAAGCCTCCGGTTTTCAGTGCCTTCATTTGTTTCAAAGAAACTATATAATGCAGGTTAAGTGTATCCTAAATATGCCAATAAAAATAAAGTTCTAAAATTGTCTGAAGAAAACATTTAACCCAACTAAATTCACTATCTTTTTAAATATATATATATATATATATATATATATATATATATATATCAAACATACAGTCAGCCCTACATATCCACAGCATTGTGATCCACAAATTCAACCATTCATGGTTTGAAAATATTCCAAAAGGTCATAAACTCCAAAAAGCAAACCTTGTTCTTGCTATTTAATATAAGGGACACAATTTCACTAAGCCATTGTATTTAATGGGACTGGAGCATCCATGGATTCTGGTGTCCACAGAGGGTTCTGGAACCATACAAGGGCTCACTGCGTATGCTAAAGCAATTCCAATCAGTTCAGTACGGTAAAATTGTGCTCAGATATATCCTAATTTTTAAAACTGCTGAAAATTCACATCAATAAATTGAAAACTTTGTAAGTCGTTACTGTCAGAAAGTAATTATTTTACTCAATGTTGCAAACTGTCAAGAATTTTAAAAGATTAGAAAGCACTCTGAATGCTTAGACAAACACCATAAGCTAGGGAGAAAGGGACAGCTGGACTTGGGTGTGTAAAACCTGAGTTGTAGTCTCATTTTACCATGCACTGGAAATGTCAGCAAATCACCTATCACCCTTCGTTGCCTTCTATAAAAATAAGAGTAAGAGTGACTATGGCTCCATACAGACAGGCCAAAATAAAGCTGCTTCAGGTCACTTTGGAGGTATGCTGTTTAAGTAATGCATGCCTACTAAGAGTCCGGAAGCTGCACAAAAGCCATAATCCAGTCCTAAGGACTGGAGTGCAGCTTTGGCACAGCTTCCGGACTCTTAGGACACATGCATCATTTAAACAGCATACCTCCAAAGTGACCCGAAGCAGCTTTATTTTGGCCTGTCTCTATGGGGCCTATAATTAAATTTAATCACAGTTTGTCAGCTTCAATTGAAACAAAAGGCTGCTGTTAATCAAAAACAGAAGTCAAAACCTTGGATCATCTCACTGTGAGCATATGAGCCCATCTCAATAAACTGTGTGTGTGTTGTTGTTGTTGTTGTTTTTGTGACATCTGAAATAGTCAATGAATACTGTAAAGACATTTTTTTTTGCACATAAAAATGAGCCATACAAATGGGAAATATCGCTATTGTACATAATTATTTTTAAAGATTTATTAAAAAAGGTTTTTAAAGACAGGACTCTAGCTGTGGTGTGTTTGTCCTAGGTTTTGCACCATCGTTACAACTTTGAATGCCTCCTGAAAATGAAACGCGCAAGTCAAAACAGCTCTATTTCATACATCAGCAACGTGTCTGATGTCTGAAGCAGGATATACAGGACATGCTTGTTAGTGATGCTTGAATATATAGACACTCACCCTAATTCGTTCTGGCTTACTTACAAGGAAAGACATGGAATCCAGACTTGGCAATACTACTCCGCAGGCACGAAATTTGAAAGATGCCCTGAGAATAAAAAGAACAGGGAAAGTGTTACGCAAGCTAATAAGATGAATCTTTTCTAACCCATTACATACCTGCACCAGAGTCATAGTGGCCATACCTTGGCCACAGAAAACATTAAGGACTGCTTTGCTACCAGTTGTCTGCTCCATGTCACAGCAACAGAGATACAATGACATGAACAAGTTATTACATTCCTCAGCTTTTACAAACCTCATTCCTTAAATGGAAAAATAAACTTATATTGACACCATCATCACTGAACCAAATAGTGTATCATCCATTATTTTACTACCAAGATAAATTTAACTTATTTAAAGACCATATAGGCTACTACACTTTTATACAAAAGCTAAACATAAATCTGGCAAACATACCCAAGATCAATTAGCTACAATTAAACCAAGTGGGTCAAAATAAACCTACCTTAGAGTATGTATTTTCCCTGGAAGAAGATTAACCATCCATTATAAAGCCAAGCCCTCCCTCCAGTCCATCTGCCTTGGTCCAGGCCTTGGAGGAAGAGAGGAACTGCTGGACCTCTTACCCTTTCCCTCCACCACTCCCTTCTCCTTCTGTGTCATGTCTTTTTAGATTGTAAGCCCGAGGGCAGGGAACCGTCTAACTAAAAAGATTGTATGTACAGCGCTGTGTAAATTTACAGTGCTTTATAAATAAAGCTTAATAATAAAATAGAGCAGATACGACACTATTTCCAGAGCAGACATGAAAACACAGATGTGGTGTCTTCTAAACCAATGTTAAAAGTTAATACAAAATTCCTAAATGAACCTTAAAAGCTTGATGTCAAAAATCTATAACCTATTGATTGAAAACATATCCAGTCCTTGAGGGCTTCAAGAAAGTGTGGGATACCGATTTGTATCTAAATGGCAAATGGAAACACCCTTCTAGTATAATCTGTATCTCCCCATATGGGAGAAAATGCATTAAAATGATCATAGTATTATTATCTAACCCCAGTAAAAATGGAGTGCATAGCCATTGGTTAACACTCAGTTAACCAATGCTGAAGGAGCTGTAGAGCACTGGATGTGTATTTCCACGTATGCTGGGAATGTCTAAGGCCTGGTAAAGACAGGCCAAAATAAAGCTGCTTTGGGTCACTTTGGAGGCATGCTGTTTAAATGATACATACGTCCTAAGAGTCCAGAAGCCGCACCAAAGCCATGATCTAGTCCTAAGGATTAGAGTGCTGCTTTGGTGCAGCTTCCAGACTTATAGGCCTGTTAGAGACTGCCAAAATAAAGCTGCTTTGGGTCTCTTTGGCGGTATGCTATTTAAATGATGCATGGGTCCTAAGAGTCTGGAGGTCGCACCAAAGCCACACTCCATTCCTAAGCACTGGAGTGCAGCTTTGGTGCAGCTTCTGGATTCTTAGGATGCATGCATCATTTAAACAGCATACCTCCAAAGAGACCTGAAGCAGCTTTATTTTGGCCTGTCTGTATAGGGCCTAAATATATCTGAATTTTCGAAAAGTGTTTTTCTAATAATAAGTCAAATTACAAACCAAGTAGTTCCTGTCGACCCTCGAAATGGGACTTTTCCCTGTATTTTATGACCAATGCGAGGCATTCAATTATAAAGAACTGATTTACATTTATGTATTGACTTGCTGCAAGGCAGGCAATAATAGCTCAGAATGGGAACGGAAAAACTTGGGAGCATCTCTCCACTGAAACCTATTTTTAAAACGTGGGAAATAACGCTTGCGGGAAAAGCTGTGCAGGATGACAGAAAGAAGCAGCCTTTCTCCAACCTGGTTTCCCTTTATTGATTTCATCAATGGTTTTATGAGGCTGATGTCTTTATCAAAGTTTCTGTGGCGATCGAAACCTGTGCGTCTTTCTCCAGCGTTACAGGTTTGTCCAATATTCTTTTTTATATGTACACAGACTCATAGAGTTGGAGGAAGAGACCGCAAGGGCCCTGATCCAGTCCAACCCCATTCTGCCATGCAGGAACTCTCAATCACAGCATCCCCAATAGATGGCCATTGTGCCTCTGTTTAAAGACCTCTAAGGCAGTGGAGGAGGAGCAGGAGGAAATCTGTCCTAATGTTGGACGTCTCAACAGCTTTTGATGCCGCTGACCCCGTTATCCTTCTGGTCTGCCTCTTTGGGATGGGAAACGGAGGTACTGTTTCGCGGTGGCTTCGTTCCTTACTGCAAGGGCGGACCAAGGATGTGGCGCTGAGCGATTCCTGCTCGACCTTCCGGCCGTCGACTTGTGAGGTCCTTCAGGTTGCGGTTTTGTTGTCCGCCGTGCTATTTAACGTAGAGATGAAGCCACTGACAGAGGCTGTCCCAGTGTTTTAGGGTGCAGTTGCATCAATATGTGGATGGCACCCCACTCTGCTCACAATCACAGGCCATTATGAGAGAGGAGGGTCTGGAAAGGAAACACTCCTCTAGATGTGGCCTTATGAATCCCATGATGTTATAGTGTGTGTGTATGTAGGGTGTGTGTGTGTGTGTGTTTCCATACAACTTCCATTGGTGACCTCCACATGCTTTCACGTTGTCTCTTCCCTCAAGACAAAGGGACTCTGGCTGTTCGCAATCCAAAGGCACTCTGCGTCTCTTCTACCTCTCCTCCACAATGTCTCTAGAAAGGAAACACAACAAACAACAACAAACCACACAACAAACTCCAACTCCCAGAATTCCACAGCAAAGAGGCAAGACGCTTAAAGCGGTACCAAACCGGGTTATTCCCCCAGTCTGGACGCAGCCTGTGGCTCACCTCAGTCCTGGGGGCTCCTCGGGGCCGTTGCTGCTGCTTTCCCTGGCTTGAGCTCCTCCTGCTGCTGCCGCCGCCGCCGCCGCCGCCGCCGCTCCCTGGCTCCGGGGCGAAGGGTTCGTGGGGAGCCCGCGGGCTTCCCCCTGCGGCGCCTCCTCCAGCCTCCCTCCCTCGCCCCCGATCAGGGGCAGCCCCGCTCTCACCCGAAGCGCCCCAGGAACTGCCTCCTCGGCGCCGAGCGGAAGTGGGCCAGAGCGGCGCCAGAGAGAGCGGAAGCGGCGGCGTCGGACTCGCAGCGCAACAGCGCCACCTGCCGGCTGGAGGCCGAAACGCAGGTCAAAAAAGACACACACACAGCCCTCTTAATCTGGGGAATCAGGAGCATCACTTGGCTCTGGTCCCAATTTGATCCAGACTGATGCAAAGCTGATCTCATCTCCAATCCAATCCAAAGATTCAGAAACCTTAATTCTCAGTCCTCATATTGACTTACATTGGGAAGCCCTGAACAGCTGTGACTAGCACAAGTTCATAGCATTTGGAGAAATCATATATCCTTGCAGTGGCTCCCAAACTTTAGTCTTCCAGTTGTTTTGGACTTCAACTCCCAGAAGCCCCAGTCAGCTTGACCAACTGTCAGGAATTCTGGGAGCTGAAGTCCAAAACATCTGGAGGACTAACCCTGTCACATTTCCACATGTTTGATTTTAAGGGGAGTCTAGCAACAAACTCCCCTCCCTTCAGAATATAATTTAAAAAGTCATTGAGTCTTCAGTATTGCCAGCCTATGTCACTTTGTCCTTACATAGTCCTCTATAGCATTAAAGGACCTGTTCAGTGCAGAGATGGGACTTGTGTGCCTTATCAGGCCCCCATTGCGTGTTGCAGGAGTCCCCTGAGACAGGCAAAAGAATTGTACTATAATGGAAACTAGCACCTCCAGAAGCCTCCAGTGGCACAATTGTCCATTTTAACACAATTTGGAACAGCAGCAGAGCAGTCTTTCTTCAAAACCAGGATCAATATTTCTAAAGAGGGAGCAGTTATGGTCTGTGGTATGAAAAATGTGGCAAAGGTACTCCCCGCACTCCATAGTTGCCCATCCTTTTCCTAGAACATCCCTAAACTTTAGAGTTTAAGAATTGCAGCAAAGAGCCAGTTAAGAAGGGCGTTATTGAATCAGGATGCCAAACAGAGCAGCACAAGACAGTGAATGAAAATATACTTCCATGCTTCATTTTCTCAAATACGACAGGGGCTGCTGTATCATGCGCTTCCCTTTCAACTCTGAGACGGTTTCCAGTTGAAAAGGAATAGTTCCAGACCATGGAACTATTTTCTCCTGGGCACTTCATAGTCAAAATCAGATGAGAATGGATCCAAAGTGTTTTGTGGCTCAGCTACCTGCACCTCTCAAAAGTCTGAAGTCTCTGGGACACAGGAATGGGCCAGAAACCAAAGGAAAAGAAACAGGGAGAGGGATGCAGGCACATACTCTGACTAGCCATTGAAGTCTGAGAATTCTGTTTCCAGCCTGAGTTGGGACAGTAGCTTTGAAAAGAAGTTCTGGGCAAAAGGCTAGTGTAACAAGAACCTGTGGTTAGAGCATCATCATTAATCTGGACTAGTGGAACTTTTCAAACAATAGAGAAATCCAGCACAATAGGAAAAGTGGGACTGGGCAACAGCATGCCTCTGGGGTAAGACAAGGAAGAAACTCGAGTGCAACTGGAGAGTAGTCTGCTTTCATACACATTCTCTCCTAGTCATTGTGAATGACATGGCCCACACTTATGGATGCCTCCTGAGCACCACATAGATAAACTGCAAATTTCACTCAAACTGAGTGGAAAAGTCATGTGCCCAAGAATGTCAGTTTCTTAAAGAAGGCAGTTTCAGGTTCTTTAGGCTTAGAGTATATGCTTCAAAGCGTTTGCCACGTCTAGTGAATTTCTATACACCAGGCCCTTAATATCTACTGGGGTTTGGTTCCAGGACCCCCTGTGGATCCCAAAATCCATGGATATTCATCCTATCAAATACAGTGGCAAAGTAAAATGGTGTCACTTATATAAGGTTTGCTCTTTGGAATTTGTGGATACAGAGGGCCAACTGTGTGACGTTTCAGTATTCACTCCACTGCTGCCACCCCGACTAGAAGAAACAACCTATGCAAAACAATAAAAACTGTAATTATACACAATAATGGAAATGTGAATAATTTGTGCAGGCTGCAAAAGCCAGCTTCTCTTGTTCCTGAATCCGTGTTAACTGAATGCTTGGCATTTATGAGGTGCAAATTGTAGTTTTCCAGGGTGTTAACTCTTTTAAAGGGAAACAAAAATATGGAGGAATGAAAGTCAAACCTGTCAGAGTCTAGCTTTCACTAGCAGTACAGCAGAAGTGTGGGTCAGACTATATTTTAATGTGCTTTCCTAAAAATAAAGGCTAACTCAAAGAAACAACAAACATGTAGTTTGTGGGTTAAAAACAAACAATAATAGCTTTAATACATATTTACATAAAATAAGTAAAACCTAATCTAACTGGAAACGGTTTGGGTAAAGAGAGATGAATCTCACCATCTTTTAGATAGCAGGAAGAAATCACAACTGACTGCTTGAAGCAGTTTAGAATCTTCAGAGAGAGCTGTTAAACTGCCTCCAAGAATCAGTGACCAAAGTCACATGATAGAATGGGAAAGAGATAGGGCATCCCTGTCTAACTAAGAAGTGACAGGAGAATGCAAACATAAATTTTCCAACCTCTACATTTACAAGAATGTAAATGTGCATAATTTGTGCAGGCTGCAAAGGTCAGCTTCTCTTGTTCCTGAATTTGCATTAACTGAATGCTTGGCATTAAAGAACAAAAACCAAGGCTGGCACTAGCACGGAAGGCAAGGTATCACTTTAAAATGATGTTGTATTCCTTTATGTTTATCTGAGCACAAAAATGCAACCCTCATCAAGTTGGTACATGTAAAAAGTAGTGCATTTTAGAATTGTAAGACATGAGGTTGTGATTTTTTTCCAGGTATTATGCCACTGTTTTAATGTAATATAAGGCAAAGTAATAAAAAATGGACCTCAAAAAATGGTCAAGATACCTATGATTCCACTGTAAAGTTTTTATGAATCAGCAACTGTATTTAGGATTTTCTCAGAGATTTCTGTGTATACCTTCCAGGAATATTTGAGTATTTTTGTGCCAACTATCCAGGCAAACAGCTTAAACTATATCAACTGTATCAACTATAGCTATGTCATTCAGGAAACCCACTGGTCAAAATATAAGCAACAGTAACAAGACATTTATTATTAAATTAAATCCCTGAAAACCTGAAGGCACAATTATATTTGAAAAAAACCCATAAGCTATTTACATTCAAAGATTTAAAAACAAACTAAACCAAAATAGCAGCATCTTTATTTCTTACAATAAATCAACTTTAAAAGTCTCAGAAACAAAATTATTTAAGGGGTTGTTTAAGATCAAACAAGCCGGTTCCTCCCTTGACAACTCTTCCTACAACCAAACAAGCAGATGGAGATTGCAGTTTGTCATGTGAGCCTAAAACAAAAAAAATAAATAAAGTTTATTCATATTTTAGGATATACAAAGGATATCTCACACCTATAAATACCTGTCATTTAGAGCAAGGATAGGCAACCTATAACCCTCCAGATAGTGCTGACTACAACTCCCAATGTTTTGGATGACAGGAAAGCACCTCCTTTTTGGCTATAGTAAAAAGGCCCTGAAAGTCCTCTAAGATTCAAAGTATGTGGCACAGCCACTACTATTTGTTTCTAAGCAATACTCAATCCTTAAAGACAGCCAGTCAATTTATTTAACTGTCCTTATCATGGCACTGAGCTTATTCAAAGTTTTGGTATTAGAATGTTCTCATTCTCATCCAAGATTTGCCCCTCTGCCCTTATCACTTTTTCATTTGTAGTAGACTTGTGACAGGGTTAAGAAATTCTGCGAACAAATGCAACTTAAAATCAAGATAATTTTCTACATGTTAACTGCTGCAAGATTATTGCTATGTCCAACATTAGAAACTAGACAAGAGTCCACACATTGGTAAGTGATTAAATAAGATGTATGACATGACTGAAATGGCTCTATTATCCAAGAGTCTAAATTTTAAATCTAATCAGTTGTTGTTTAGTTGTTAAATCTAATCAGGAGTGGGAAAGTTATTGCATATTTGACCAAAATGGGGTAATATAGCAACAATGGCAACAGAATTAAATCAGAGGTAGGATAATAACTATTTCTATAGATTCATGGCACTGACTTTAAATTATTGATTCAGGTTAATTTCCTTTTTCACATGTTGGTTGGTCACAGTTCAACTCTCATTAAACATACTAGAGAAGGAAGAGAAGAGTAAATCATAGTTGTACGTGCTATTAAAGGGATATAAAGAAAGGTAGAGTAAACAGAAATAGATAGTTTAAATAAGATAGACGTAGTAATAAAGCAAAACAAAATGGTGATGGGATAGCCTCAAGAAGTAATGAGTATGGCTGTACGATGGAATGTAAATATGAATAGATGGAATCAATGTATGTGTGTTTTTAATTTAAAAATTGAAATAAACAGATTTTGGGGGGGAGGGGGAACATCTATCAGTGGAGTATGGGATCAGAAAAGATTTAGCCTCTGTTGATTTGAAATGTTGATAGTTAAAGGCTTAACCTGCTATGTGTAGCACACATTCCAACATAAGGTTTGTATAGCAATTCAATACAAGATATAATATGCAATAAAAACAAAGTGATATTGTGATATAGTTACCCAACATGGTTGCTTCCTTTAGAAACTTGTAGCTTGTCTCAAATGTCATTTGCTGCAATGGGGATGAACTGGACTGTATCCCATACCGATTCAGTGGTTTGTAAATACCTTCAAAGCACATGTAGTCAGCCACCAGAGAGAGATGTCGAGGATCTACCACAATTCCTATTAATAGAAAGAAGGAAAGAAGGAATATAGAGTGCTAAAAGAAAGCCGTAATGAGATGGAAGAGGACAAAAATCTTCATTCAAATCTTACTGATAAAATTTGAAATCCTAAGGTTACTGTGTCACAGACTGGGGAAAAACAAGGGGTTAATACCCATCTTTATGGACCTTCTTTCAGTGGCTACTTTATGAAAACAAAATTCCAGTAACAAATGTGGATGGAGACTACAATTTCCTGGGATCAAGGGTCTGCACTGGCTCCTCCCAAATCCTGTGGTTGCCACCTCATCCTACCACTGAAGTTTCTGCTGGGAAAGAATATGCCCAGGGAACACACACCTTGTTTTCCAAAATTAGTCTCCTGACTGCTGGACCTTTTTCTCAGCAGCTGAGATTTTGGCAGTGGGACACACTTTGGCAACAGCAAACTGGGATTTAGAGGTAGTGCATGTAACCCACAGGCAATGGATTGCTCACTTCTATTCTACTTTGAACATTTGGTAGGTGCAACATTCTAAGCATTTGGGGTGGGGAAGTGATTGAGATATTTCTTGATCCTCTGTTTTATATTACAGAGTCTATACTATACGGCATTTCTCTCTGGCATATGTTCCCTATCTTATTTGGGACTGAAGAGGCAGAATGAAGACCTGACTCTCGGTTTGGACAAATGCTACTAAAATATGAAAAGCAACCTTAATATGAAGCATATGGCTTCTTATATTTTAAAAGGCCAATACGAGGCCTTTATTAATAAACAGTGCAATGTAGTTTTTAAAAAATTCTTTTCTTGCTTGGCTGCAATTTACTACGACACTAGAGTGAATGCAGCTGAAAGGGATAATTGTATGGGGATGAGAATGTGATGCCTCTAACTATTAATCCTATATCTCTTTGTATAACGTTCTTTGTATAACAAAACAAAACAAGAAGTTTGATAAGAATCAAATGTAAGTTTCTCCCAGCAGGTTGTGATTTACATTTTGGATTAGATTCAACTAATGTGATCTAGAACTGTCTTACCATATGCAGCAAAAACATCTTTAATCTCCTTCTCAAGGGCTCTCAAGGCAGCTTCAATGCCATAGGTACTGGCCATTGCATGGATGTCATTGCAATAAAGCCTGTTCACATTTAAAATCTAAAGAAAATGGATGCAGAAGATCACAGTTAAGCAAACTTACACACCATCCTTTCTGATTATTTTTGTGAAATGATAAAGAACGATAAACAGAACATTAGCAAAAAATATTGTGTATGTAATATGTCTTCAAGCAAAAAAAGTCTAGCAAGGTAAACAAGCTATAGGAATTTCCCTCTAACTGAATCCAAAAGACCTTCCGATCCAAACTAAATACTTTACAAACAATATAGATGCTTCCAACAGAAACTTTGATTCAATTATCTAGAGCAAGGTGGAAACAGCAGCATGGGAGGCAGACTATCTACATGGCTTATCATGACTACCTCACTTCTGGAAATTATTATTTTCATATTCCAGGTTTAGACACATTTGCAAGCTGTCAGCTTCAATTTATCCTTTTCTTTAAGATAACATCAACTGTATACAGCATCAGCTGCATACAGCTCTGAGAAAAAGGAAAGCTAGCAAATACAGAAAAGGTTTTAAACACATTTTCCAATATCGTGAGTTACTGTCTCTGCTGCACTGAAATTCTCTTTCTAATTCCTTGTGCTATGCCCTAACAGGAAGTTCTAGAAAGATCAGACAATGAGAATGAAAGCTCATTTCTAAGAGCTTCTATCCAAAGACAAAAGATGTTTCTCCATTCTGTTCTGTTGCTGAACATGCTTACAACTCATCTTTGAGCATACAGAGGTCAAACAGAGGCTGTTTTGGTTTAGCTATGAAATTTGATCCAGAAATTTGATCACTTCGAAGTCAATGATGACACTGATTTCTCTGAGGAAATCTACAATGTCTGCTTTTCAGTGAAGAAAAGGCTTCACTGAAAAGCAGACATTGTAGATTTCCTCAGAGAAATCAGTGTCATCATTGACTTCGAAGTGATCAAATTTCTGGATAAGCTAAATCAAATACAGTACCAGGAAACCACTGCTTTTTCTTTTTCTCACATTATGGGAAACACAGAATGTATAGTTACATACATCAGCATAGCGGAAAAGCTCAGGGAGATTTATTCCTTCAGTCTGTAAAGTGAGCTCCACCTCTCCATTTTTATTGCTGGATTCATTTAAGAGGCACCGAGTAATCCCCTTTGTCTCATGAATAACAACGCCATTTGCTAGAGATGTCAGAAGTGAGGGAAAGTCAAAATACTCGTTTATCAGAGGAAGCTTCAGTGAAATCTAGATGCAAACATAACAGAAAATTGCACCATTAAAAAAAAGCCTTTGGCTGATTGAGAAAACCAAGCACATCTAAGAACACAAAAACCAATCAAGTTCTTAATTTGTTGTTGTGGGCTTTCAAGATATTTCTAATTTAAGATGAGATCCTATCAAGGGATTTACTGGGGCTGAGAGTTTGTGACTTGCCCAAAGTCACCCAGTGGGTTTCCATGGTCAAGTGGGGAATCAAACCCTGATATCCAGAGTTGTAGTCCAACACTCAAACCACTGGACCATGTTGGCTCTCCCCTTCTCAATAGAAGGATTTAAAAACCTAATGACCTAGGCAAATAGTGAGCAATGTTTTTTGTTCCCAAGTCCTCAGGCGCCTATTCTTTGGGTTCATGTTGTTCACAGCATCTCAAGATGCTACTAAATTTTTGCACCATAGCAAACTAGGCAGTCCCCACTTAAAATGGCCTTCACAACCAGCTGTGAAGATATTATCATATAAAATAAGTAGAGCTATAAGCTGGTAGCATGTGTGGCTTCAGGAAATACCTTTGCCAAAGCTTCCCAAGCCATTTTGATGCCTGGGACAAAATAATCCAAAATGATCACTTTTTCTTGCACTATTTAGCATAGAACACAATCTCAAACATTCATTTCATTCTGATTCAGTTCAATTCACAAGATTTGCACAAGACAACTTTTTGGTAGACTATCCTTTCTCTGCCAGAGGCGTTCATTAGAGTAAAAATTCAGCTGCCCAAAATTTGCTCTCTTTGGTGAACACCTTTCCTCATAGTAAAGCTGTCTCTGAACCCAGCAGGTGGCTGAACAGCAAGATTCACACCTGCACCAGCAGAAAGTAATGTATCTAAAAATAATTAAATAACACTTTGGCTTTGGGTATAAATAACACTGTTAATGTACAGATGAAATCCTTTGTTCCAGTTAGCTCAATTACAGTTTTAATACCAAACCTACTAAGATCTGATATTTTTGTGCAAGGTATTGCTCACTAGATCCGGAAAATAAAATGCTATTAAGCAGAATCTTGATTTTGAAAAACAGAGTCATACAAGGTGTGCCATCTCTAAGGACTGACATATGGATTAAAAGCACTCCAACATACTGTCACTAATATATTAAACCTCAATAGAAGGAGATTACACGTTGAGTCTCTCTTATCCAAAATGCTTGGAACCAAAGTTATTATTATTATTATTATTATTAAAGTGTTTTACATTTTGGAATACCTGTATTTGCTTATGCATACATAACCTTGGAGATGGTACCCAAATCTAAACACAAAATTTGTCTATAGAACCACAGAATCATAGTTGGAAGAGACCACATGGGTCATCCAGTCCAACTCCTGCCATGCAGGAACTCACAATCAAAGCACCCCCAACAGAAGGCCATCCAGCCTCTGTTTAAAAACTTCCAAGGAAGGAGATTCCACAACTCTCTGAGGTTGTGTGTTCCATTGTCAAACAGCTCTTACTGTCAAAAAATTATTCCCAGTGTTGAGGTGGAATCTCTTTTCCTGTAGCTTCCATTCATTGTTCTGTGTCCTATTCTCTGGAGCAAAGGAAAACAGGCTTGCCCCATCCTCAACATGACATCCCTTCAAAAGTTTAAATAGGACTATCATATCACTTCTTAACCTTCTCTTCTCAAGGCTAAACATACCCAGCTCCCTAAGTCTCTCCTCATAAGGCAAGATTTCTAGACGCTTAACCATTTTGGTTGCCCTCCTTTGGACACACATGTTTCATGTACACCTTATATGTCTATACTGAAGGTAGTTTATGCAATACTTTTAATAATTTTGAGAATGAAAGAAAGTTTGAGTAGGCTGAACCATTAGAAAGCAAAGCTGTTACTATCTCAGAAACCTATGAAAAAGGTTTTGGGTTTTGGAATATTTCAGATTTTGGAATTCTGGATAAGGGAGACTCACTCCTTATCATCTCAGTGGTAGCACTCACACTGTAGACTTCCCTCTCTCAACCTGTTCTTGTGGCCATGTTCTTTCATTCACTTTTAAGAGCAAGCAAACTACATCTTGTTTTCTCATACCTTTAGCGGCCTTTAATGTCTGAGAAGCAGGACGTACATTCTAAACATATCTATTGAGAAGTATGCCTCACTGATTTCAGTCAGACTTGCTTCTAGGTAAATGTGTATAAGATTATAAACCAAATTCTATTTGCTGCTCCCTAGTACTTTATTTTATCCTTCTTTTTCTGGTTGTTTTTTTACTGTTTTATCTGCTACACATATAATTTAATTGGTATTTAAAAAAATAAAAAAGCAGTATTTATTTATCTATAGATCTCAAGGCAGTTTATATAGTTTTCCTCCCATTTTACAATTGCAACCAGTTTATAAGGTAGGTTAGGCTGAAATAACTACCACCAACTCAAGGATATCCAGGGAGCAACTCAAGGATATCCAGGGACCTGATGTCAAGAATACATGATCCTGTGCAATACACCCAAATACTGCACCACACTGACTCTTGCATTTCATCATTTTATTAGCATTATCGTAGGCCACCTTGATGTCTTGGCAATAAAAGGTTAAAATAGTCGGTAGCAAACTTTTTTGTTGTGCTAGCCTGAACACATCTGTATATACATTTGCCTCCCATTTCCAAAAGCTTACCTCACACCACAGTTCATTATCAATGTCATATGCATAGCTCTCTGCAGCATCATGTTTCTCCAAAACAGCATTAATTCTTTGTTGTGGCAAGTTATTTACATCCATTTGTTTATTGTGAGCCCTTTGGCTAGAGGAAGGAGCATACGTCTCATCTTGACTTTCATTTGTCTCTGGATTCCTTCCATTCACTTCATTCTCTTCTTCTTCCAGAATGTCATCGTCCTCTACCTCATTATCTTCATCACTCTCATAATCAACCTGTGGCAGAAATCCTCAAATCATATGTACTAGTGCAAAAAGCACACAGGGAAATTTTTGTGCTTACAAATCCATTCATCATTTTATTGCTAGCTTCCATGGTATGGTTTTATATACTTAATCTCTCCCCCTGCCCTAGTATTGATGTAACAATAGGACATCATCATGGCAACGTCACTAAGAGTAACAAATTAGGTCTAATTAAAAATGAGAGCATTGCTTAGGGGGCAGAATACATTTAGAGACCATCCCACACCTTCCAGAAGCTACTGGGGACACAATTTACAATTGGCCTCAAAAATTATTTTTCAGGGTGTGTGTATGGGGGAATCATAGGGCAGTTTATGGGTCCACAGTTTACCCATTCCTTCTTTGTATCAACAGTATTGTAGATAAATCTCTGACCTATAAACATCTGGGCTGCATACACCCATTATATCTTGAGTCTGAAACTTTATTTCCATCAAATACAATAAATCATATAACCATTCCAATATGAACCAGTTCCCCGAGAGCCTTTATGGCTGAAGAGTGGGGTATAAATACCATAAATGAATGAATGAATGAATGAGGCATATTCTGCTAAGAGGCAGAAACTAACAGACCAAAATGTTCTATGACTGTTCCCTTAATTAGGCTACTCATGCAAGGCTGTCCCTGTTGTCTTCAAATGTGACTCTGGCGCGGTACACACCGCCAATAAGTGGCTACCAGCACCGATACTAGGGCCAGGGACCGCGCAGCAACTGCACGGTCCCTAACCCTAGTATGTAGCTGCAGCGTTACAATGGCGGCGCCCTGTGCACATGGGCACCGCCATTGTGACGTAAGCACCACGCGGCGTCCGCATGGCACCGCACGTCGCTTACATCTGAGTGCACCAATGACACACTTGCTACGTCACTGCAGCGTCGCAGAAAGAACCCGGAAATGCTGGGTTCTTTTTGCTCCACAGTGATGGTGCGCTGTTTGGGAGCTGCGCTGTCCCTGTGGAGAAAAAAACGTGTGCGGGCAGGCTACCGTTTCTCAGTGGTCTGTTCCAGACTTGTTATAAAATCTCAGCCATGTTTAAATCCTTGCCTCAGGCCTGTCTATACCTTGCATAAGAATAACAGCCAAAGAAAGATAACACTTGTTTCTGTGATACGAAGCAACAATGAAGCCTTAGTGGAGCTTGTGAACTGAGAAATAGCACTTTCAAGGCCTTCTTGATCAAAAAGGTTAATAATGTCAGTTTCTGGAACTAATGCACAAAGGTCTAATTGGCCATTCAAAATGGGAATTAAGGCTGATTTATATATCAACTAGACCTTGGAAAGTTACTTTTTTTAGACTACAGCTCCCAGAATCACCCGGACAATGATTTTGGGGGCTGTAGTCCAAAAAAAGTAGCCTTTTCAAGTTCTAGCTTCAACCAGGCCACAAGTAGGATTTTCCCTTCAGCCAACAGTAACAAGCATTCCCATGTATATTTTTGCCCACATTCTGACTCAAAACTAGACATACATAGGTTCTTTATTGGAATTCGTATGAAGGAAAATATATATTTTTATTGGCTCTTTGTCCTCAAGATAACAGATGCTTTAATAAGACTCAACCCCAACAATATGTCATTACCTCCTCTTCCTGGTTAGCTTTTCTTTTTGCATCTGAAGCATCTACGTACTCTTCATCTTTTTCATCATCTGGAACATCTGGAACTCTTCCTTCTTCCTCAGCTTCAGCTTCATTGTTGTCCTAGGCCAAAAGATTGGACTGGGTCTAAGAATCACTGTTTGGATGGGCTATTTTGACCCTTTTATTGGGAGGTCTGAAAGAAGCTCTAGTCAGCTGAAGATCCTCCACGTAACAGAAAACTAAGCTGTTGCTGTGCAAGATTTCCTTAATTTGAGATGGTAGCACTAATGTTCAGAACAGAAATCAGAAATTTCCTCAGTACAATCACTGCATTCCCTTGTGAAAGGCAAAGAGGAATTAATTTGCACTGGAATTAGGCTTGAAAAATAGTTTTGTCAGTGAAAGACTTACCCTGCAAGCCTGATTAATGCATCTGTGTATATGGAAGACAGGGAGGGATGAAGAAGGAAATGTCATGGCAATGTATATTAATGTACATGTTAATGCAGGATATGTGTGTGCAAGGTAGGCCACAGACACTAATTTCCCACCTGGTTTAAACTAATAGCATAAAATCCAGTTATAACAAAAGCAAAGAATATGTTTTCCACCAATAAACAGGGCAACAAATATTGTTTTTCAGAATCATTCAAGGAAGCTGGAGAGACAGAAAAAATCAAAGTCTGAAACATAAGCTAAAATCCCTCAGCTAGCTAGCTAGCCAGTCAAACAATCCCAGTTACTGACAACAATTCAACTGGTTGTTCTTGACAACTACAAGACTAACCACATTACTGCACTTCACTCTTATAATGCTGCTATCCCACTTTTAGTGCTCTGGCTGCCTCCTGTTGCATCCTGAGGTTTGTAGTTCAGTGAGGCCTAAGAGTTCTCTGGCTGAGAATTCTAAATGCCCTTCCTTAAACTGCAAATCTGTGAATGCAACAGGAGACAGCGAGAACATTTAAAGTGGAATAGTAGCGCTATAAGAGTGCGGTGCAGTAATCTAGCAGGACACAAGCATTTTGCTTAAATTTGGCTTTTAGCCTTGTAGCTAAGTGATAAGAATGGCATGATATATCTTCAGTTCATTAAAATTAATCTGATACAAGATAAAGAGAAAAATATTTTATCATCCATCCACACCTAAATCAGTGCAAGAGTCATGAATAAAAATACCTTTTAAAATATTAAATAATACTACACATGTTATTTTTAAATTCAGTCTGTCAAAGAATCACATATTCCTTTAACTAAGTGGACTAGACCTTTACCTGATTTTCCTGGGAGGCACCATTTTCCTCACCATCTTCTACATCCCTCTGAACTGCTCTTCGAGTGCTGACAGTGTTGTAAAGTGGCAACTTTGAACACTTCTTTTTAATGGTTTCCAGCAAGATTTTAAAAAATCTATGTGGGAAGGATTAAGGAAACAGTGCAAAACTCAATTACTGGATTCTGGACTATGTACAATCATAGCACAGTGTAATCTATGCTAGGTGTGTTCTCTTCTTGGATCTAGTAAATTCATAGGACAAATTAAAACAGTGTTTTCCTCCCAAGTTGTTTTTATGACAAAATGATTTGTCTCTTCCTCCAGTTCAGAAACCTCCAGTTATTTCTTCCTTAAACGGAGTTATACCCATTAACAACGCTGACATCATATCAATTTTTCTTACCTTAAAAAGCTATAGTTTTGCATCTGAGTAGTCCTGAAATAACCAAGAGGACATACTCCACAAGATCACTGCCAAAACCCAGAAACACTCAGACTAGTTCCTCCTCCTTTCATGATAAAACAAAAGTGCAATCTAATCTCATTCTCTGTCTATATCACCCGTACAGCTGTGTCAGAAACATGTAATGGATTGCTGCCACATTACATGTTCCATTACTAAATATTAGAGTGATAAAGGAGGAGGAACCTTTTAGGCATCATCAGCATCACATTCATGATCAGCCTCAAGCTAGACAATTTTCAAATCACCTCATTAACCAGCAGGTTTACAGGACTGCCTAGATTCATCAATGTACCTTTTGTGTATCAACAAAATGATTATGTCAGCATAGAATCTGTACTCTATTTATAGAGCTGGGGAGAATACCTTGAAGAAGTATTTAAAGTGAATGTATAGGGAATAGTGTAAATTCAAAATGGAGGAAAACAATTTCCTTCTCATTATCTAGTAAATTCCCCCTTATATTTAAATAGCTTGTAAATGGAAACTACACTCTGGAGGGTTTAAGTATCATAGGACCCATACAAACAGGCCAAAATAAAGCTTCTTCAGTCACTTTGGAGGTATGCTGTTTAGATGCATGCATCCTAAGAGTCCGGAAGCTGCGCCAAAGCCACGCTCCAGTCCTCATTTAAACAGCATACCTCCAAAGTGACCCGAAGCAGCTTTATTTTGGTCTGTCTGTATGGGGCCATACTTTTACAATTTTGTGATCAAAGATGCAACTGAAACTAACAACAGTGAAGACTATACCAAAATTATTATTATTATTTATTTCTGCAGCCTAACAGCAAAATCTAGAGAAGAAAAAGACAGGAGTGGATACTGACTTTGACTCCATAAAATGCAAGATGTCCCTTGGCTTCACATATTTCTCTTCTTTATAGCATTCATATGGCAGAAAATTAAATCTGATGGTATAAACACGGTGCTTGCTTTGCATCTCGTTCATGTGCAGAGACTCTTTGATGTCAACCTTTTCTAACACCTGAAACAGTGAGATGAATAAATATTCAAATATAATATGGATACCAACTATGCCCTTACAAACATAAGGATACCTTTTCTCTTTCCACTCCCAAAACTCTATCCCTTCTCCTCACAGTACACAGCAATACCAGAAAGGAAATATGTACCACTGGTTAAGTAAATAACCTTTCTCTCACATTCAATCTGACTAGATTTCCGAAGGATAGAAAAGGAACATTTCTGTTTCTAATGTGAAGTCGAAGGCTTTCATGGCCGGCATCCATGGTTTTTTGTGGGGGGTTTTGGGCTATGTGGCCATGTTCTCATTCCTGTTTCTCATTTTCAGAATTCTCTGGTTTCCAGTGGCTTGTTGCTCAGTTTCAGGAACTTTATAGCAACAGGAAACAAGTTGTGGCCTGCAGCTCACATGCATCTTTCAGGCACCTGTGTGCCCCAACAAAATCCCCTGTAACCCTGGAGTAACCCCTCCCCCAAATTGGTATGGCTCTTCCAGATTGGCTTAAACTGGGCAAATGCATAGGGAGCAGAGGCCAGGTTTCCCGCCTACAGGTGCCCAGAGGGTGCACCAGAGGATTTCCGCACACCCAAAGTAATGCAATGGCCATTGCTTTGGCCACATTTCCAACATATAAAGCATTCCTATTAACCAGAACTTACCTCCCCTAAGTACAATCTCGTAAGCTGTTTCTTCAGCCGCTTTGCCCCCTTGTGAGCTTTCTTGGTGTTAAGTACAGGAACACTCATCATTGGCGTTTTGATATTAGCACTGGCTATCATCAAGATCTCCCTCAACCTGTTGAAAATAATTACTACACATTTATCCAGAATGATTAAACACTCTAAGTCATATCCAACAAAGTAATTTTCTGACAAATATCTTGTTATTTGTATAGCTAGGAAGACATTCAAAGCTATGTTATATCTTGACTCTGAGGTTGGCAAGATAAAATTACAAAGGTTTGTCCCAAAATGTGAGATGGTTTCTGGCAATTCTCAGGGTAGCTGAGCAATGAGCGAGAGAAAATGTGGAATGAATAGCAAAAATAAAGGGGAGGGGGCAGGGAGGGAACACAAGTGCCAACAATGTAGATTCTAGTCAGGTTCAACAGTAGCACCAGAGCCAGGCTTCTGTCCTTCAGATGTGCTTGACCAGTGGCATTCTACAAGGTGGCAGAATCTTCCAAAAGAACTAACATGAATAATGTCTGTTTTCTTTCTGAGGCTTTGGTTCTTTTTATCTCAAGACTTCCCCAGAAGACCAATAGACAAGGAGGACTGTAAAGCTTTTCCTTCTAAATAGCAGAGAAGAAATGCATGTTGTGAGAAGAGATGCTGAAGGACAGAACTAGGCAAGTGGTAAGCAGGACAACAGGCTCAGAGAGCAAAGAGCCCTTGTGCAGATTAGAAAAGTCAGGAGATTCTAGCATGCAACCAACTCATCTTGTGACTGCTGTTTATTCTGAGCAGTATGAAATGTTAATTTAAGCTCCTGTAATGCTGAAAGTGAATAGTTAAATTCAGAAAATGAAACTTGTGTAGGCTTCTGGAATATTGGCCAGTTAGTAAGGCTGTTCAGTATAATACTTCTGTGTGTAAGTACCAATACTTCTCTCTTCCACCACTCTCTTCTCCTTCTGTGTCATGTCTTTTTAGATTGTAAGCCTGAGGGCAGGGAACCATCTAACTAAAAAGATTGTATGTACAGCGCTGTGTAAATTTACAGCGCTTCATAAATAAAGGTTAATAATAATAATAATAATAATAATAATAATACTGTATTTACATGTTTGTATTAGTGTTTGTTTTTTAAATGATGAGGCTTTGAAGTAAGACAAAGCCTAATTAGTAATTAACTAGGAACAGCATGAGAAGACATGGAGATAGTTCTAATAAAGCACTACTTTCCTGGATAATCCATTTTATGTGACAAAGAAATGCTCATTTTCAAGCAGCGTGTTAAGCACCAAAAACAAACAAACAGAAAGACAGATACGTAAGATTATTTTACCTTGGAATACCAAGGGTGACATTCATTTCTCCTCTTCCAGCAAAGTGAAATGTGTTCAGAGTCATCTGTGTGGAGGGTTCTCCAATACTTTGACCTGCAAGGAGACCCACAGCTTCTCCTGGGTCACAGAGTGACCGTTGCCATTTTAAATGCAGTAAATCCTTTAATCTGAAGAAAGAAAATAAGGAGTGGGTAGTTTAGATTATAAATTTATACTCTGCCATTTTGTATAAAATGGGTGGGCAAGTGCCTCCCAACAGGCCATAGCACTCCAAAAGCATCCAAAGTCACTTCCATTTTTTTTCCTGAGCACTACTACAAAAGCTATTCCACATTTGGGTGCCTAAAACAAAACCTGTCACACCTTATCCCCCCAACAGGCACAATATTTTGCAAAGTTGTGATGCACCTTTCACCTGTTCTTTCTTTTATCTTTCTTTCCTTATACTACAGTACTATGCACGTTTACACAAAAGTCTAACTCAATTTGGTAAAATTTATTTTTTCAGTTTCCTCTGAAAGTGTGTGTGTACTATAGTGGTTTGACCATTGAACTAAGACTCTGGACATCAGGGTTCGATTCCATGATCAGCCATGGAACCCACTTGGTGACCTTGGGCAAATCACACACTCTCAGCCTTCCATAAATCGGTAACAACATGAAGGCACAGAATGACAAATCCTGTACATCCCCTCCCCTGCCTCCTGACTTCTTTGCAATTTAATCAAATGAAACACGCACACAGACACACACAAACACACTCCAGTCCGTTTCCACAAAGGATCTAGATTTGGCTTATGTCATCAAGGACAAGAAGTGTACTAGTACACACTGCCCAACTGCTTGGATACTAATCTCAATGACCTGGGCCATTTATTTAGAAACTATAAATGAACTTATTTCTCCTTTGGAGCAACATGTACCATCAGATCAACAGCACTGCAATGGGTACTTACATGGCACCACTATACGTAAACTTACTAATGGCTGACCTGAACAAGACCTTGCTATAAACCCACACACCAGCTCTGCTCCACATTAATCTGGCAACACTATTACATATCCTAATATTACCCACAACACCATGGGTGCATTTACTTTTTCATCTTCCAGTGTGATATATTCTATCCTCTATCAGCAATGCCCCCTCTGCATTTTACTTAAAATAGTATAGGTTCCATACATGAGAGTAAATGGACCCAAATCTGACATTAGAAATGGCAACATCCCCAAAAGTTTAGTCTCACAGGTCACTTGATCACAGGTCACTGACCCTGAAGTGGCTGTTATAGAACAAAGGTATTTCAAAGGGAGACTGGAAAGGGAGATAGCTGAATTGGGGTACATTCATGAATCCTAGTATAGTATTATAGGTGTGAACAGTGCTAATGGCTTTATAGTACACTACATGTATTAAGATACTGGTATTCATTACAGTTGTTTGTACAGCATCAACATAACTATCTTCCAAGAAAAGGTTTCACTTTCAGCAGACCTTGTTGGCCTGAAAGCAAAATATAGGTATACCTCCATTGAAGAAGTAGATGTGTAACTGGGCATTACCTCTTTAACAGAAACTTTGGTACCAGAGGTAAAATTACATGAAAGGAATAAGGATAGATTTCTGCACCACACAAAAGAAGGGCAGGTCAACATGTTTCAGCAGGCTTTCCCCAAAACTAGCAATATGTGCATCGGAAATGAAACGAGGTTAGATATGGGTTGCATAAGCAAACAAAAACATTTTGAACCCTCTAGAGACAACTTGAGTGCTTCTTCCAAAATGCATCCAGGAAAGACTTTTCCCTCACCAGCCTCCACTTTTCTTATGATTTCCATTTTCATGGCCAAACTTATAGATCTATGCTTTTTTAAATTGCTATGGGTAGCTGGTGAAGCAGGCTTATCGTGTCTCCCCCTTTCTCTTTGGGTCACTGCTAAAAAATCCCATTAGACAGAAGGATAGGATGATAAGCAGGGCTGTATGTATAAAACAATGCTTATTTGTCACAGGCTATGTAAATAGTTGAACGTATGGATATTGTTCAACAATTCAGAGACAATTAACAGCCTAGTGGATCTCTGCATTAACTTACATACCAGAATGTATCTGCTAAACCTGAAGGTAATAATAATAAATAATAAAATTTTTATTTATATCCCGCCCTTCCTGCGATCAGGGCGGCTTACAACAGAGATTAAAACAATCCATACAATACAAAAGATTAAAATACAAATACATCAGCCCTCCATTTAAAATAACAGGCATAAAAGCCCCATAGCCCAACCTCTTGGCCACGGAAGAGGAGGGAGGCCCACAGGATTTTAGTCGGGGAATGCCTGTTGGAACAGGAAGGTTTTCAGGTCCTTCCTGAATTGGGCCAGGGTGGTAGTCGAGCGGAGCTCAGTGGGCAGCATATTCCAAAGGGCTGGGGCAGCCGTGGAGAATGTCCTCCGTGTGGTGGAGGCTAACCTAGCCCCAGGCACCTTCAGTAATTGCTGCCCAGACGTTCTGAGGGTGCGAGGCGGAATGTACGGGGAGAGGCGGTCCTTTAGGTATCCTGGGCCCAAGCCATTTAGGGCTTTATAGGTGATCACCAACACCTTATATTGAGCTCGGAAGCGGATAGGCAGCCAATGGAGGTCTTTCAAAACCGGTGTTATATGGCTGGTCCTGGGAGCACCAGTGACCAGCCGGGCTGCCATATTCTGCACCATTTGCAGCTTCCGAGTTTGGTATAAGGGTTGCCCCATGTAGAGTACATTGCAGAAATCCAGTCTCGAAGTTACCAGAGCATGTACAACAGTGTCTAGGTCCCTCTGGGCCAGGTATGGGCGCAGCTGGCGAATAAGCCGAAGCTGATAACAGGTGCTCTTGACCGTCGCATTCACCTGAGCTGTCAGGTGAAGCGACGAGTCAAGAAGCACCCCCAAACTGCGCACGGAGTCCTTCACAGGGAGCGTGACCCCGTTCAGGACAGGTGGAACCACCGCCATTCCTGGACCAGGAGAACCTATCACTAGTACCTCCGTTTTCTCTGGATTCAATTTGAGTCGGTTTTCCCTCATCCAGCCCATTACTGACTCTAGACAGGCCACGAGAGGAGAGACGCCATCCTCAGTCACTGCATCAGTCGGAGACATAGAGAAAATGATTTGGGTGTCATCAGCGTACTGATAACCCCGCGCCCCATGTCTCCGGATGATCTCTCCCAGCGGTTTCATGTAAATGTTAAATAGCATGGGAGACAGAATGGCTCCTTGAGGAACCCCAGTTTTAAGGGGCCTCTCGTCAGAGCACACGTCTCCCAGCTGCACCATCTGGGACCTTCCGGAGAGGTAGGACCGGAACCACTGGAGCGCAGTGCCCCTGATCCCCACCTCTGCCAGGCGCCCCAGAAGGATACCATGGTCTATGGTATCGAAAGCCGCTGAGATGTCCAAGAGCACCAACAGGGACACGCTTCCCCTGTCGATGTCCAGACGGAGATCATCGACCAAGGCGACCATGGCCGTCTCAACCCCGTAACCCGCCCGGAAGCCAGTTTGAAATGGGTCCAGATAATCCGTTTCATCCAAGACCGCCTGAAGCTGGATCGCAACCGCCCTCTCGATCACCTTACCCAAAAATGGTAGCAGCGAGACAGGCCGATAATTATTATGAACCAGGGGGTCGAGGGAGGGCTTTTTTAGGATCGGTTTTACAATGGCCAATTTAAGATCCGATGGAAATTGCCCATCCCTCAAAGATGTATTAATTATCCGGCGTAACAATAGTGTTACCGCCGGTCCCCCCTGGGCCGCTAACCACGAGGGACAGGGATCAAGAGAGCAGGTTGTTTTCCGAACACTTCCGAGGATCTTGTCCACATCCTCGGTACTCACCAACTCAAACTGATCCAGTTTAACATAGTCCACAGAGGCTCTGGACACTTCTACCCTAGGTTCTGCTATAATGTCAGCGTTCAGACCTTCGCTTATGCGAGAGGTTTTATCCACAAAAAAGTCATTAAATTGGTCACAGCAGGCCTTAGTAGGTTCAAGGATCTGGTTCAGGGCGGGAGGGAGCTGAGTTAGCTCCCTCACCACCCTGAACAACTCTGCCGGTATTTGAAGGCATTTATGGCTAGTGTTGTAATTGTCTTTTTCCTGCATCTCATTTAACTTCAATTATATCCCAAACAACCATAGAAATGTGTGCATACATCCAAGGCATTCCATCAATGAATCTGAGGAAGTGGATGTAATCCAGAAAAACACATAATATAATAAAAGCTGGTCTTAAAGGAGTCTCAAGATTCCTATTTCCCTTCCTCCCTTCTTTTTACAACTGGAGACTTCGAATCTGTTCAAATCAACCACAGATTCTGTTGAGATGCTGTAACATGTTTTTCCCTAGTCAAAGAACACAGACCACTTTGTAAACTGCTTAGTATGTCTGTAAGCAGTATAGAAATGTACTTGCTATAGCTATCCAAGGTGTCACTGAATAAGTGTCAAAATGCATGGCAATCTGGGCCCCAACCAAGAAAAATGTGCTTATACAGAACTAAAAATTTCCACCTCTGAGAAGAAAGATCAGATTTGTTGTAGCTAAGTTCATTCTGAGTGTCCCACTCTCCAATGAAATTCTCTACTCCATTTTCAAATGTTTCTGATACTGAGCCAAAATGAATGTCTGGTCGCCAGATGGAAAGGCTAGGATCTGGACATTTTGCTGCCTTCTTCTGATACTTCCTCCGACTCTTCTCATTCTGTTCATACCACATTTTCAGCAACTGAAATTGACAATAGAATTCAAAAGTGCTAAATAAGGTGCTTCCTCCCCGCTCCCCACTAGCATTATATAAGATATCTTACACTTAAATTATACTGAAAATGCAGTTTGGTGCAAATAATTTTCCTTAAAATTACAGAACAGCATAATATGTAGTAAAGTTTGCATTAGTAAATCATAGTTATCAGTTGTTTTTGGAATAACCTGTAGAGTTGTGGGATCTCGACCATTTACAAGTTCTCCTGTAGGGATCTGTGCTCTTATACCAACCAACTTTTTCTGACAGAATTGCAAAAAGCCTCCTTTTCTTCTCAATGGCAGCTGGTTTTTGGCTTGCCATTTCTTGATGGCTCTGAACTGTACATTTGCTTGCTCAGGGTCCATTTTTGGCAGAATTTCATCAAGATGCTCAGATTTCTCTATCGCCTATGAAAAATACACAAAATTGACCATTTGAGGTTTATGATAATTTGTTTTCTATCTTTCTAACTTTTGACAAACACGTCTAACTTTGCAGAGGACTACAAGAACTTATGGGTGCCAAAGATCAACAAGAATCTGTCTTCAGTTTCAAAGGGGACATATTCACTAGGGATCAAGTGAGAGGAACGGCTGGTTTTACTTTGTCTAGAACTAGGGTATCCAGCACAATGGAAGTTTCAGTTCTACTACTAGTGAAGGGCCTTCTTAACTTGGCTAAGTCAGCTGTACAAAGAGCAACTGCCATATCATTGGTTCTCAAATACCTGTTTCATGCATCCCGGATAATGGCCTTGTAGACACTTTAAGCTATGTGGGTAGAATTAAAGACTGACAGAAAAGGCAGATGGAAAAAGAATGAAGCCCATTGCATTGTGCATTTCTGTGCATTTTATTTTAACCAATATTTTATCATTTTGTTATGGAATATTTTATTGATCAAAAAGTATTCTTCTGGTAGAAGATATAATTCATAGTCCTCTTAAATTAATGGGGAAAAATCCTACCTTGTGGTTATCTGCAATGAAAGGAAACTGCTTGGATTGCAAGAACTGTGTCTTGGGGATATCTAGCCCATCTTCTCCATAGAGAAACTGAACTACACTGCCATCACTGTCTCGCACAGTCAGGTCATAATTTACTATCAGGCCTTCCAAATGTTTTATGATACACCTGTGGAAAGATTAGCACATGTTAGGGAAGGCCAACATGGGATATAGGGAATGCAATCTTGTCCAGATAAATGTTTAAAAAAACCTACAAGTCAACATCTTAAAAAGTGTGATCAAGAAAACTTTAGAAATGAGGCAGTAACACTGGTTAGTGTTATACAGATCAGAAAGACTGTAATAATGCATCTCTTACCTTTGAAGGTATCCGGATCGGCTGGTTTTAACAGCAGTATCCACTAGACCCTCTCTACCAGCCATACAATGGAAGAAGAACTCCTAAAGTACAATTATAACTTATGTGAGAAAAAGATATGAGCTCCACATAAGCATGTTACAGCAAATGAAGGCTCCTAAAATCCCATACTTTACTCCTAAAAGCAATTCCTAATATTCCATATAGCCTTATACAAATTCATATTCGAGGAAAAATGAGCTAATTTATATTGCTTCACATGTTTGAATATCACACCTGTTTTGAAGTTAAGTAAAGCCATCTAGAAGAATTAAAGTGGACAGACTTACCGAAGGTTTGATACCAGTGAGGAATCGACTTGTCACAAATCCCCCTGATTTGGGGGAAAAGTCATAAGGCTGGAAACATGGCAATGATTTACCAGATGGCATCAAGGGAGGCCTTCGACCTTCTAACTCAATCTGGCCCAGCAAGCAAGATATCTTTAAGGAGCCAAGAGAAAACTAGTTAAGATACAACCACTGGACCAAAGACAAGAACACAGCTAAAACTAACTCTGTTTCTTCATTAACACAATGAACAAGGACCACAAGTAGAGGTTCCTGCAATTTCTTCTTTCAGTGCTCCTAAGAGGTAATGAAGAACCAGCATGGTATACTGGTTTGAGTGCAGACTAGGACTTTCGGAGATAAGTGTTCAAACCTTCTGGGTGACCCTGGGCAAGTTACACTCTCTTAGTCTCAAAAGAAGGCAATAAAAAACTATCTGTAAACAAATTATGCCAAGAAAATCCAGTGATAGGTTCCCCATAGGGTTTCCATAGGTCAGAAATGAATTGAAGGCAAACATCATGAGGTAAGGAAACTATAGCAGAAGTGGCAGTGATGATGACTATCCTCTTCACATTGGTGAATTAATAATGTCTAGCAACATGTTTTGACAAAAGGAATCATTATGAACTGGCAAAGCATAGTTCTTCCAAATTATGTGAAGATGTTTCAAATATAAGCATTAACATGTTACTACAAAAATAGTCTGCATGCTGCAATAAGCTATACATTTCAGAAACTTCCAAAGTGGTCTCAAGATCTGCTTTGTAGACAAAGGTAGACTTCTGAACGTAGCATGCCTTATAGCAACTTCCCATCCCACCAAATATGTAACTACAAAATGTAGTTAAGAAATACTGCATTACTACTTAATTTTAATTTGTTTCATTCCTTGTGACACAATGCCTTGAGAAGCCTGTTATGGGCTATAAATAAGTTGGATCCAAGCTAATCATATTTGGAATAATTTGTGTTAGTTTGTCTCATTGAAATCAAGTGGAACACTTGGATACAAATTATTTTCAGTAAAAAACAAAACAAAAACATACCTGCATAGTATTCACTGTAGAGCCTTTGGCTCCTGACTGCACCATCAGCTGCAAATTATTCTCAGGAAAACTCCGCTGAAGCCCAAGAGGCATGCACACCTAGTTTTTGGAGGATAAAATAAAGTCACTATTTAAGCCATGGAAAGTCTACCTGGAAAAGTGAGGAAAACATGAATCCAAGATTCTCAGTTTTGGTGTTCTGACACTGTAAAGACTTTGTTTGGCAGGTAGCAGATGAAGCTCACTAGGCACTAGACACAACAACAAACAAGATGTAACAATAAAATGTTATCATTTTATTTTATATATTCTTGAATTCCATAAAGATAGATACAGACAGAGAAGGATGCATCTTTCCTAGGAAACAATTCTGTGCACTGAAGGCATGTTAAAAAGGAAGTACAGTTGGCCCTTCCGTTACGCAGGGAATCCGTTCCGGACCCCACCACGTAAGGGAAGTTCCTTGTAAGCTCAAGCCCCATTAGAAACAATGGAACTCGTTCCCACAGCACATACCCAGAGCGCTGCGTATCCCATTGTTTCTTCCAGGACACAAGAAAAGCCTTTCCGGCGCGGCTCCCAGCATATGCTGTAAGCCGCGTACGACACGGGCACACTATATGTGAATCAACAAATATGACAATAATCTCACATTTCTTCAAGCACACCTTGTTAATTTCATTGCTGCAATGGTTGACAACTTCTTTGAATTTCATATCAACCATGTTAAAATCTCTTTGGTCTTTGTGAAGATGTGCATCTTGCCATTTGCTTCGGAGCTCCTCAGATGATGCAGTATGGGGCAAATTAAATGCAGCTTGAATAGCCTAAGAAAGATACGGTCTTTTTAGATGCCAAGGCACACATAGCAGTATAGGAGTCCTAATGAAGACATATATTCCTACTCCTTCAAAGTGTAAGCTTACCTTTGTACCATAGTGGGTACTTTCTTTAATGAGCTTGCATCTCTTGTGATCTGCATGGTGTTTGACCAAAATGTCTTCAACTCCTAAAATGGGAAGACCAAGAATGTTCATCCTCTCAAGATTCATTGTCAACTAATTTTGACTTTTTTTTTTGAGATAAAATCTTATTCCTATGAACTCATGCAGACTTCATTTTAAGTTTGGCTTAGCAAATTACTTTATCATGGACTCTCCAACATACAAAGAGCTGCATCTTCCAAAACACTTAATAACAGAAGAAATTCTATGCTAATAAATGTGACTACAATCATAATTAATTGGTAACTCTTTTTATTCTGTAACCATCTAAATCAGGTATGGGCAACTGAAATGGATCCAGGGGCCAATTTTCTCCCCATGGGGCATTCTGGTGGTTGTATGAACTGCTGAAAAATGGGAGATGTACTCCAGTGTTCTTGTGAAACAAAACGTATGTTAAGCTGTGTTGTTGGAAAAATCAGATCCACTAACAGCTGATTCAATAACCTGTATTAATAATTACTAGTAAGTTTTACTCAAAACAGTAACACATCTACTCTGACAACGCATTAGTGACTACAGGTTCAGTCCACAAATATACTCCCATTGCTTCATGTAAACAGGCTTTCCTCAGATACCGGGCATAAATACACAGCAGCCAGTTCTACTGGTTTATAGCTCCTTACTAAGGAATACTGCAACCATTAGTATCTGCCACAATAATTCAGCTTTGAAGCCACAGGACTGTAAATATTGCCTGGGCTAAATAAACTTGGGAGAATAGCAGATAATTTTAGCATATTGCAGTTCTGTATAGCGAAGTGCAGTCACAGACTGGACCTTGCATTTTTAAAAAATACTCAGAAGCAAACCTATACACTGACCAAAGGGAGAACCATTCTACACAAGTTTTGATCAAGCAGAAGTCATAGCTTTGGTCATGTGTCATTCTTGAAGATATTTCTATCTGCTCTTCCAGCTTCCAGTGGCCGTGCTGGCTATGTCCCAAATAGGTAGCTTTGCCAAGTTTTGCATTTTGTGATGTTGAACATCACAAGATCCGTAAAATAAACTGTCTTACTCACCCATTGTAAAACCCCTGTAGAACTGCAAGTAGGCAGTGAAGAGCCGAGCCAGAGCTGTCAGCACCTTTCCACCAGTCTCACCACCATAAACCTCATAGCAGCAGTGGACTAAACCATAGGCAGAGCTCCCATATTGAGCTTTATCCAAGACCCCACAAAGCAATTCCCCATTTCTGATGATAACCTGGCACATACAAAAAATAGTAACACAAAGAAGTAAAGTTAGGACTTGTTAGGAATTATTCCTGCACTTGTGTAAAGTCGAAGGCTTTCACAGCCAGTAGCAATAGTTTTTTGTGGGTTTTCGGGCTATGAGGCTGTGTTCTAGAAAAGTTTTTTTCTGACGTTTCACCAGCAGCTGTGGCTGGCATCCTCAGAGAATGCTGGTAGGGAAGAGAGTGGGGTATACATACTGTTGGTTGAGAGGAAGCAATTTGCATGTTAATTTGTGTACTGTTGTGTTGTTGAATGGCAAGGCCTCAGAGTGTCTATTTAATTAATGATCCATTGTCTGCTGGGAAACACCCCTGATCCTGGGTGGTTTTCATTTGCATGGGCTGGGTCTTAATCTTGGTTTTTCAAGGCTGGTAGCCGAACTTTATTTACTTTAAGGGGTTCTTCTTTCCTGTTGAAATTGTCCAGGTATTCATGGATTTCAATGGCTTCCCTGTGCATTCCGACCTGATAGTTGTTGACATGGTCAAGAATTTCAGTGTTTTCAAACAGCATTTTATGCCCGGGATGGTTTATAATGTGTTCTGCTACTGCTGATTTTTCTGGCTGACCCAGTCTGCAGAGTCTCTCGTGTTCCTTGATTCATGTTTGAACACTGTGTTTGGTGGTCCCAATGCAGGCAATGGATCATTAATTAAACAGACATCCTGGGGCCTTGCCATTCAACAACAGAATAATACACAGCTTAACATGCAAATCGCTTCCTCTCAACAAATAGTATATACACCCCACTCTCTTCCATGCCAGCAATCTCTGAAGATGCCAGCCACAGCTGCTGGCAAAACATCAGGAAAAACCCTTCTAGAACACAGCCTCATAGCCTGAAAAAAACCACAAAAATTATTCCTGTTCTTGTTGTTTGGAATGCCCCCTAAAGCACAATGTGTGTGCAGGGACAATTCCCACCTTTGTACTGCAGCCAAAGTATGACGAACCTCTCTAAGTAAGGCTGGGACAACTGCACATTTTAAAAAATAAATAGGCTGCCAAGGCTAACCAAAGTTTTAAAACATTGAACCATACCTCAGATTCACACATATAGTCAAGATTTGTTCTGTAAATTCTATGGGAAGACTTCTTCACCCATGCTTTTCCACCAATCTTAGCTTTTCCAGACAAATTCAGAGGAATGTGATCCTCTGGAATTACATTTATTAGCAATGTAGAAACAACCTGAGATAAAGACAAGATAGAAGCAAACATAAGGAATTAAACTGATCCATTCATGATTTATATCCCGATATAGATACAACACCTCACATATATAAATACATAATATACTGAATCATTCAGAGCACTCAGGTAAAAAATCCTGATGCTATTTTGGTGTTATACAGTATCACAATCATGACCACCATCACAAATTCCTTAGAAAATAATTAACATGCAACTGGTGCTATACAAAAATAGGAAATATCAATCTTTGTTCCCAGAGATACAAACTAAATCAAAATTATGAGATAAAAGGAAAAGGGAGTTTAGGACAAAAAGAAAACCATGCGAATAACAGATGGGTGGATATTGGTAAGATAAGAAAAAAATATGTAAGTGAAGAAATACAGTGCACCTGCGCTATAGGTGGGCATCCCATACATGGCTTCCTGCTTACGTGGAAGCCACGCGACAGGAGAATGAATGGTGCGCCACCCGCATTGCACACACTCTCCTGTGCCACGAGCATGAGCCCTATTCAAATGAATGGGACTTGAACATGCACGTTTTTCGGCTTACGCAGGGGGGATCTGGAATGGATTCCCCGCGTAAGCCAAGGGACCACTGTAGAAGCAATTATTATTAAGTATGGGAGGGAAATGGACCAAAAAGAGAAAGAGCAAGTTTAACCAGAGAGATGAAAATAGAGCAAGTAAGAGAAAAGAGAAAGCAAGACATGAAGTGGCAAGCCACGTGAAGCAGAGAAATTCTGTAATATAAAACTAGTAGCAGCAGCATAACCAGGAGCAGCAGAAGGGTAGGCCACACTATTAACCAACCAGTCTCATGCCTTTTCTAATAAATGTATAAATGGCAAATCACTCTTTCATACTGTAACAGGTAAATGGTATTTAGACAAACAGAAGAACCAATCTTGTAACTCCCAACAAAGCTGTCACTAAAAATGGTCTCTAATACTTCACTGTGAGAACAAACCGCTACTAAGCCATACTCCTCAACTCTCAGCAGACTATTCTGTGTAAAGAAGTCTAGTAAATTAACATACCTGCTTTCCTGTCCACAAACACTGTGGTTTTAAAATGGAGGGAGGTAGGAGTTTCACCTTCCCCTTTTTGTCTGTCAGCCCTTGATACACTAGTTGTGCATACTGCTCGCGAGTAAAGAAGCAGCCTCGTGTAGTCATGCTGGTACCAGAGATCATATGATCTTGGATCAAACCTGCCAATGGGGTTCCATCCTGGGAAATAACACCACAGAAACAGAAAAATAAAACATCAGATAGTACATCAAGTGTCCTGATGGGGAATCCTAAAGCTTCTCTAAACACTGCAGTTAAGGGATAGCTGATAAAGTAATTTTAAAATACAGTAACCTTGAATACATCCTTCCATGTTACACTGACGGTATATCACTCAGATGTGATAAAATTATTCCAATAAATGTTCAATCAGGAATTAAATGCAATCTCATCCACCTCACAGAAGGCAGAAGGGAGTGAAATAAGGAGGCATCTTAAGGACTGGGCCTCTGAAAGGGGGAGCCAGGACAAAAACAGAGAGCACAATCCACCCTGTGAAAGTTTGAAGCATTAAAAAAATATACCAATAGATTTAAAAAATTAAATCTGACATATAATCCCACTTTTGGGGGGAGGTAGTGCTACCCAGCAAGACAGATATGAACCCAGGACATGGAAATATTTTGGATGGGGAAAATGTTGACTGCAAACATCAATAAAGCCCACTGTTAATAACTTCACATTGCTGGTTGGGGAAAACTATGATTCAGTGAATTACAACAGCCATGCAATGAAACACAATGTCAATATTGCACGTTAGGGATGGGGCCAAGATGGCAGTGTAAAACATTACTGTAGCCTAGTAAACTCTACCCAAATTCAAGATTACTAAATAGTTGAAAATAAAGAAAAGTGAATAACAGGAAAGATTAAAAAAAAAAGTCAAACATGATTTGCTCTGTGGTTAAGGGATTCACCTTAGGAACTAGATACTGTTTGTCAGTACAAGCCAATATATATGCTTCAGCTCGACCCAACTCATTCTGGGGAAAGTGAGCATTCATTTCATCACCATCAAAATCAGCATTGTAGGCTTTACAATTAGCATAGTGGAGCCTCAGAACCTTCTCGCCGGGGAGGATCCTTGCTCGATGAGCTTGGATGGAGGGTCTGTGAAGGGTAGGTTGTCGATTCAGTAGAAGTACATCTCCATTTTTAATATGCCGGCACACCTGGGAGAGATTTAAGTTCAGCCATATAAAATATTTACTTTCCAAGAGAACTCTGAATTGCTACAGGTAGAAAACTGATGGAGAAAGTATATAAAAAATAATGGAGGTAAAGAGATTAATGAACAAGTAGAAGAGAATAGCCAGAATGTTAAAGGAGCCAATGTACTATTTTTGGCTTTGAGATCCTCATTCAGCACATATTAAGAACTTTAATACAAAAAAATCCAAAACCCACAAAGCCTTTATAGGACCAATTAAAATGCACAAAATACATCATGCAAGCCTTCGAAGTTGCACTTGCTTCTTCGGGCAAAATGTTTAAAAATCACACAGGAGAAGAAAAGTGATGACATTAGAGTCATAGGCCTATATCCTGTCTCAGATGTTACTTCTGTTATCAGTTGAATAAAGGCAGAATATAAATAGATATAATAAGTAATAATGATAAACAAAGGGTGTCTCAGTCATCTGGAGGAGATAAAGATAAGAACTTAATGTTTCTCCCTCCAGATCTTAGCAACGGTTCTTAAGGACAGGTAAAAGTATATAAAAATACACTCATACATACACACAAAGGTTGACAAAGAGAGAGAGAGAGAAGGCCCAGGTTAGTGAATCAATATCCTAAAACAGGGTTGGGTAGTTTCAAAGAGTCTATGGATCAAATGTTCACCCTCAGGACACACACTATCTGCATGCCATATATCCTGTCATAATAACCATAGGTAACTAGGCTTGGCCAATACTCACAGTTTTTATTCCTGGTTTTGGTGTCCCAGCGGAAGGAGTCAGGAGTTGTTTGGCTATGGCTTCTCTCTGGGTCTCATTGGTTGTGCTCAGTATTGTGCGAGACCCATCTTCATTGATGATCATGGAAGCACCAGGATGCTGATTGGGACCATTTATAACAGCCCGCCTCAACTCTTGGACATTCCAGGGAGTTACAGGCTGAGGATAAGTCAGTTTGGTAGCAAACACCTGCAAGAAAGGAAAAGCAAAAGATCAAGGTAATAAAAATGCTCTCTCTACACCATACTATACTATATTACATAAATCCACATTTATCCTGTCGTACCAGGAAGCACCTAACTTTCTGGAGTCACCCAGTTTCACTGCATGCACCCAGAGGTTCTTTTACATTTTTCTAGAAGCACAGTAGAGTAATTAAAAATACTGACCAATTCGTTGTGTGCAGTTTACTGCAACAGCTGTCAAATCCTTCCTCAAACTTTCTGTCATTGAAGGCAAGTTAAGCTACTTGACATAGGATCCAGATCAGCCAGTTAATCTGCATACTTATCAAATTTGCAGATGACACCAAATTAGGAAAAGTAGCAAATACCTCAGAGGCCAGGATCAAAATTCAAAATGACCTGAATAGACTAGGAACCTGGGCCAAAGCTAACAAAATGAAATTTAACACAAAGAAATGTAAAGTACTGCACTTAGGGCAGAAAAATGAAATGCATAGATATAGAATGGGGTTCCCCTGGCTGAACGAGACTACATGTGAAAGGGATCTGGGAGTCCAAGTAGACCATAAGTTGAACATGATTCAACAGTGCGATGTGGCAGCTAAAATAGTCAATGTGATTTTAGGCTGCATTAATAGAAGTATAGTGTCTAGATCAAGGGAAGTAACAGTGCCACTCTATTCTGCTTTGGTCAGGTCCCACCTGGAATACTGTGTCCAGTTCTGGGCACTACAATTCAAAAAGGATGTGAGAAACTGGAGTGTGTCCAAAGGAGGGCGGCTAAAATGGTGAAGAGTCTGGAAACCATGCCCTATGAGGAACTACTTAGAGAGCTGGCGATGTTTAGCCTGGAGAAGAGAAGGTTAAGAAGTGATATGATAGCCCTGTTTAAATATTCGAAGGGATATCATATTGAGGAGGGAACAAGCTTGTTTTCTGTTGCTCTAGAGAACAGGACCCAGAACAACAGATGCAAGCTACAGGAAAAGAGATTCCACCTAAACATTAGGAGGAGCTTCCTGACAGTAAGGGCTGTCCGACAGTGGAACAAACTCCCTCGGAGTGTAGTGCAGTCTCCTTCCTTAGAGGTCTTTAAACAGAGGCTGGATGGCCATCTGTTGGGGATGCTTTGATTGAGAGTTCCTGCATGGCAGGGGGTTGGACTGGATGGCCCTTGTGGTCTCTTCCAACTCTACGATTCTATGATTCTATATTTGCTCAATCATAGTCTCAGCAGACATTCATTCAAATGGTGATAGAAGAAATCTTTTCATGGGGTGATTGTAATATGTCCCAGAAGAATCCATAATGAATAATACCGGCACTCTCTTTTTCTGATGACGCACAAATACAAAAAAATTAAGATACAGGAATATTTGCACATTTCTCACCCAAAGATGAAGGAAGCATGGTCAGGAAGACTATTTCTGAAATGCTTTCTCAATTGAAAATGGGTGAAGAAACTGAAACAATGAGAGCAAAGTCTCTCATGCCTGAAAAGATGGTATTACCTATTGAATCCTTTTTTAAAAATAATTTCTTCATCTCTGTTATCTTCCTATGAATATAAAAAGTCTTTAACTTGGGGCCTTAATTCACTTAGAGATGGGAAGCTGTACACCATTGGTGGCATATGGTTCCCCAGAACCTATTTTGATCCCATCCTGGAAAAGATCACTAAAGCCATCCAGCTCACCCAAAACACTTTTTTTTTTGGGGGGGGGGGAATTCAACTGGCCCAAATTGCTATAACATATAACAGGTGGGCTAGTTATCACCAAATATACTTATCATCCATTTTAAAAAGCCCACCAAAACACTGATTTTCTAAACAAAAGCAAACAAACAAAAGATGCAATATTACTTCCAATTCAACCAAGATGTATCCCTGCAGCTCAACAGAAAGGTACATGGGCAAAATCTGGTATCTGCCAATAACACAATTGCCCACCCTAGATAAAATGAAAGTAAGTCAATGAGGTACAGAAATCACCCAATTTTTCAACAACAGCAATAAAAAGGAGAGCGCCCAACCACCTGTCTATTGTTCCAGATAGTCGTTTCTCTAGGGGTGGGGACAGTGAGGTCCAGTCATAATTCTACAAGCCAGAAAAAATATTTTTTGCTGTCACAATCCTTTAGCAACACACAAAACAAGGTCCATATATAGTAGATGGACCACACACACACACACACACACACACAATATAGGTCATATATGAGACCAAATCCATCCATTTAATCTCCTGTCACAGCTTCCCCTTTTCTGCCTCTTCCCTCTCTATTTGCCCCTCTGTACATTTAGGTTGTGAATTTTGATGATGTTATTCTGTAAACTGTCAGATATACTGATTGTGATACATTTAGAGTAATTATGAATACCCATCCAGCTTGGTTGATAGTAAAGAGTTGTCTGTTGAGGCTAAACATCTGGAGGGTCTGAAGATCGCCAGTCTGCTTTAGAAGTAAGGAACAGTTAAAGGTATCCTAAGGTTGAACACTCAGCGCCAACTGCTGATTTTGAAAGTGTTTGGTTCATTTAAATGAGACATGAACAATTTGCATTCAGTGTACTCTCCAGCCAATCTTTGTGCCCCACTGCTGAAAAATGCAGTGTGGCAACAAAACAAACCCTTTAAAATGAACCCTTTTGCTTTTGAACAAGATGGACAAAGAGAAAGGCTGTTGTGAGTCAAATCATGCTCCTAGAAACCTAATTTAAAGCCCTAAATGGTTTGGGTCCAGGTTACCTACAGGACTATCTCCTCCCATGTATTCTGGCCATACACTCAGGTCCTCTGGCAGGTGTTTACTCCAGTCATCCAGAAGTAGGTTGGTAACTCTCAGCAGAGGACTTTTTCTTCAGTTCAGTATCATCTGGCCGGCTTATCCAGACAATTTTTAAATTGTGAATTTTAAATGATGAATTTTATATATGTTCTAATATGAGTACATCTTATTTGTCCTTTTAAACTGATGTGTGTTTTAACTGATGTCTTTTTAACTGATTGTTGTTTGTCTGTTAATTGTTGTTGCTTCCCGTCTTGATCTATTATTATTATTATTATTATTATTATTATTATTAGGGTATCAAACGAAGTGTGTGCTCCCTAGTTTTAAGGCAAGAAAGCTATTTAAAAGCATGTAGGAGCACTACTATTATTCTTAATGGTAGCAGTATAACAATGAATGTTGCCTTCAATGAGTTTCTCCAACTCCAGATAGTTTGGTCTTTTTGACCTTTTAAAGACTTCTCTAATTATTTCCTATATCATCTCTTTCCAAATTGACAGAAAAAGTCAAGAGCAATCAATTCCACTACAGATGTCTGGATGGCACTATATGACACTTCACAAATGTGTAGTAAACAAAAGTAAACTATCCTGTGTTGCTTAGTAGTTTCCTTAAGCATCTTTTGTGCAGGAGTATAAGCTTAAGTGCAAGGCTACTACAGTAAGCCCTTCATATCGACTGATTCTTTATCCATCAATTCAACCATCCACAGCTTGAAAGTATTTTAAAAATATATAAATTCCAAAAAGCAAAACTTGATTTTACTATTTTACAAAAGGACATCATTTTACTATGCCACTACATTTAATGGGACTTGAGCATACAGATTTTGGTATCCATGGAGGTCCAGAACCAAACCCTAACAGATAACAAGGGCCCACACATTATCTACCTGCTAACATTCTACAGGATGTTAATACACTGGTAGATTGTGACTTCATTTGTGACGTCAGCATCTACTAAACATGAATTATAAAAAACACCAACTTCAAAATTTGTAAGCTGATACTGCCATAGACTCTGTCTTACCATAGGGATGCCAATTTCATTGGTTTGAATGTACATATCAGGACAAATGACGGACCGAGCAGCATAATCCACTCGCTTTCCCATCATGTGCTTACGGAACAAGCCATCCTTTTTCTCCAGAATCTTATAACGTTATCCCCAAAAAAAGAAATGAAATAGACAATCATTTCAGAAAAATGTCAATTTACTATTTGAAATATTTGTGTTTTCAGCAACAAAGTGTATAGAAATGCTCTTCAGCAGCTACATAGGTGGGGTTATGCTTGAAAACGCTTGGAAACTACAGTGAGATAAGACTATGGCATGTAGGCCCATAAGTGGGGTTATGCTTGAAAACGCTTGGAAACTACAGTGAGATAAGACTATGGCATGTAGGCCCATAACTGGGCCAAACCATTTTTTCCAGGCCATTTCAATGCTCAGTGCTGACCAATACTGTACAGCCCACAGACCCCAACCATATTTGCCAATAGCAATAGCAAGTAATTTCTATAATATCATTATTATTACTACTACTTATATTCCACTTAATCTCTAGGAATCCATGTGGATTACAAGAGTAAAGCAAAATACAGTTAAGAGAATACATTAAAAATTTCTATACTGTGAACTAGCACTCCCTATGTGGTTTCTAATGTGTAAGCCAATTGCCCCCCCAACAAGCTGGTTACTCATTTTACAAACCTACAAAAGAATGGAAAGCTGAGTGGAACTTGGAGCCCTGCCTGGGATCGAACTCACAACCTTGTGGCTGCAGAACTGGACCACTGCACCAGCAAGGCTCTTGGTGATTTGAGCATCAGCAGATGGCATGCCCACTGGTCATAATGGCAGCACATGTGGACAGCCACGGTAGCATGGCCATGTGCACCACCATTATTTGAGGTCCGGCAGTTTTGGACAGCCGCAGAGAGATTGGTCCAGAACGGAACCACTGCAGATGCTAAGGGCCAATTGTACATACTTTGCTTCCTGAAACTCTCTTTAACTTTAGAATACTTAACAAATCACAGAATACTTTTGCAACTCTTACCTGACGTACACCAGGGTATTTTTCAGTTAGCATCTTATCCATGTCACTGTCAAACAAAATATTTACACGGCTCTGCAGACGAATCCAGATGTTGTATAGCTTATCTGCAATAGTCTGACCTGGGATTGTCACTAGGAAGCTGCGGTCCAGGGGTTCCAAGGTCTGTTCTGTCACCTGTGGAACATCAAATGAAGCTTCATTTTACATATTCAGAAACATCTTAAAAATTCTGGTTCAGTGTCAAAGAGAAAATAAGTTAGTAAGATCAAAGGAGTGGGAAGAAGGGCATTCAGGGATGTCACTGTCCCAATCTTAGAAAGTGCTCCCTCTTTCCCAAAATTGTTTGTAGCTCGGGGTGAAGGGAATAGGTCTGAATCCTACCTTGGGAATATTGCCTTGCTTTAAAAAAAGGCTGCATTTTGAAGATGGCCCATTATCAGTGTGGTTCACTGCGCTAGCAGCATAGTAGAGCATTCAGGATCTTTGCTGTACCCCCTCTCACTGGCAGAGGGAGGAAACACAATGGGCTACCAATCACCTAAGTGCACCACTGCTGCCCTCCTTTTCCGCAGGACCAAAAGAACAATGTGGAGGTGCTGCTTCAAAACCAGCAATTGCCTGAAGGCCTCCCCACATCTTTATTTCTGTTATATTCTACTTTCCTCCAACATGCTCAAGGGAACATACAACTGGCCCTTGGTATCTCCTGAGGCCCCCCCCCCCAATGCATACCAAACTCCCTGGATGCTCAAGTTCCATTATATACAATGGTATAGTAAAATGGTATCCTTTATATAAAATGGCAAAATCAAGCTTTCCTTTTTGAAATAACAATAATAATCAACATTTTCAATGCAAGGGTGACTGAATTCATGTCTACAGAATCCATGGAAATGGCAGACTGACTGTTTATAGCAATCTTCCTCTCATTCTATCATTACTACTAGTCTGTGTGATAAGGAGGCTCAAAGTAACTGGCCAAGATTCCTCAGGGACTTTTATGGCTGAGTGAGGAGCTGAAACCAGATTTTCCAAGTCCCAGCCCAATACCTGAAATATTACACAACACTGTTGATCAATGAAAAATATGATTCCCCATAACTATACCTTCTGGCTTTAGAAGTAAAGGCAAGAACTGAACATCAACAACAGCTCCTCTTGGCTCTGTCTGTAGTCAAGAGTGAGGGGATCCATCCTATGAAGTTAACATTACTTCAGAGCCTTTTAAACATAACTCCCAAAATAAAGAGAAAACTTGTTAAGGTCACAGTTTTCTCCTTACATTCTAGGCAAAGTTCACAAATGCCAGCTTGGCTTACTAGTTGAGTTTCCATCCCATCTTCAATGTCTTTAAACAAGCAAAGAGACTGGGGAAAGAGGTGGGTTTTTTCTACCTTTGTGCTGAGGCTTCAGCAAAGAAAGAAACAGCAGGAAAAACCTGATGCTTTTCCAGCTGGAATGAGGACCAATGAGTAAGCCCTTACCATCTTGAGGTCTCCCATCTGAGTTTGCAAGGACTGGGATTCTTCTTGAGCAATAACAGCCAATAGTTTCCGAGTCAGTTGAGCATCCCTCATGACCGCTTGTAAGTTCACTGTTTGACCATTTGCAAACATTTGGTCTCCCACACAACTCACAGGACGATGCCTATACAGAGCACACATTGATTATGCTAAGAAAATAACTCTCTTTGGGGTGGAACAGATAGGGAAAATAAATCAGTTTCCAACTGCTTTGAATGCAGGGCATTTAGAAGATGCATGCCTCCAAAGCAGGTGGAAACCAAAGCCATCCTCTGGGGCTAAAAATCAGAGCAAACAGAGGCCAGGATAGTTCATTTTAGCACAGAATCTTCAAGCCAGTGTGGGGCTGCGGCAAGGCAAGAAAATGAAAGTATGTCAACACCAACGGAAGTAATTACAATGTACACAAATCAGACAGTCCAACAGAGAGTCATGGGGTAAAAAGGGTGGGGAGAGCCTCCATGATTGTGCTTTGTCAATGTATCACTCTCACACGGATGCACTGTTGCCCTGTACAGGCAGAGCATCACACATGTGACTGTGTGGCTGATGAAAGGGGTGGCAGTGCAATGGGATGGAATCTGGGTGGACATGTGGGAGGTACTTGAGGGTCGTTGGTGGTGTGTTTGTACAACGGTGCGCATGTATGGTGGAGAAGGAAGGAAAAAATACCCAGTGATGTGGCTTGATATCACACAGTGTGATCAGGCCATGTGCATTCGGCCCGCCTTGTGAGTGGGCTGCACGAGCAGCAGGATTGAGTCATTTTTCCTGCCCATCTGCTCCAGCCCCAAATCAAATTTCGCAAGTAATTAAAAACTTTTAAGATCACAAGTGATCTTAATTCATTTAAAATAAAATAAATAATTGCAATTATAAAATAAAGTACAGAAGCATTTCATTACCTCGAGGGTGGAACAACAAGTTGGTCGAGGAAGAACATATCAGGATTGAAATTTGAATCACCAGTGATTGTCATACCAGAGAAAAGCTTTGAAAGGAAAAATCCTAAACAGAACAAAGGACTATTAGAATGCCTGCCACACTCAAGCCAGAATTAGAAATCCTCAAGAATAATTTTAAAAAGATGACCCTGTGACTCACATCCATTTTTCAATATATCCACTTGCATATTTATTCATTGCCTATATATTCATTGTGCATTTAAGGCTGTAATTCTAAGTGCTCATCAATGGAATTTATATTAATGGAATTTATATTTATGTTCTCACAGTATCTTTCAAGACAATTTATTAATCTTCCAATTCCACTTCTAGCAACACAACACATGGGCAATAGAGCCATCTTTACCATGACAGTGAGGGTAGTAGATTTAGGCCCGGAACAGACAGACCTGAAGGGGCAGCTTGAAGATGGATTGGGGCTGCAGCAAACACATGCCACAGCCCCAATCCACCTTGAAATCAAATGAAAAAGGAATGGATAAGATCTCCTTTTTCGGCTGGGGAAAAGCCAGCTTTTGCTGGCTCTGCCAGAGCTCCATGGTGACTTTATAATGCTCTGGCGGCATCCAGCGTGTAAATGCCACATTGCTGGAGTGTCATGAAGCCTTCCACGTCTGGGTAGTTTCAAGCCGGCTCTCCAGAGTCATTGGGACGTGTGACGTCTGAACCTTGAAGTGGGCTTTTTGGGCCATCTGTTCTGGCTGTAGGAAACAAGCAAATCTGACTCATAAGGCTTAATCCAATGGAAAGTTTTCTGCGCTGGCTTTAATGAAATCAACAGCAACCGTACAAAGCCAAGTGTTTGCACAAACCCCATTCATTTCTTTGAAGCTCATTCAGGAAGACCTCTCACTGGATTGGCCCCATGGTAGCCAGTTGATTTCTGTCTTCACCACTCTCACGATTTGGGAGAGCTGTGAGGCACAGTGACAATATTCCAGATACGGCACTTGTTACTCCACTTATAAAGTGAATAGCTTTTTTAGTTTTTTCTGCCCTATAAAAACCAAATACCCTTGCATGTTATATACCCTTTCATGGAATTTGGAAATTGCAAATGCAGCACATCAAGGTATCTTGCTATCAAAGCAAGATATTTGCTTTAAAAAGCCTGTATCTCCCTACGTAAGCCTACCCAAATCTTATAAGGAAATGGTTTTCTGTTGGTCCCACCCCCATCACAGGTTCATTCCTTGAAGCCACAGGAAACAGCCTTCTTGGTGGTTGCTCCTAGGCTTTGGAACGCCCTCCCACCAGTCTCAAATTAGAATCTTTTCCACATTCTTTCCATTGCCAGGTGATATCTTTATGTTTATGCAAGCCTTTGGCTCATAGCCTGTTGTGGCAGAAAAGTATTTTAAAGAGATTTTATTTTTTACTATGTTATAAATCTGTTTTTAATTAATTATGGACTGTTCATTTAATTCATTTTAAATTTGTGTACTATATATTATTTTAGATAAATTTTGTTTGAATTTAATAGTTTATTGGAATAAAGGCAGGTTACAAACTAAATAAATTACAGCAGGCCCTTGATATCCACTGGGGTTTGGTTCCAATACAGTCTCTCTACCCCACCTCACCCCCATCCCTGGCTACAAGTCCTATTAAATACAATGGCATAGTAAAATGGTGTCTCTTATATAAGATGGTGAAATCAAGATTTGCTTTTTGGAATTTTTAAAACTATTTTCAAACCACGGATTTCTGAATGCATGGATAAAGAATCCATAGATACGGAGGGCTGAGTGTAAATAAGATAAAATAAAAAGTAGAGAAAAGTCAAACAAATCTATAACAAGAAATATTCTGAACACTGAATCCACTTATTTGACCAGGTATAACACACATTCCCAAGTACTACTTCACTAAAACAAAAGTTGGAGTGGTTTGTGGGAGGAGACATGAAATATCAAAAAGCTTGCAAATTATTTCATTCATTACCATCATTCTTCCACAAAGCTTCAATGTGTTGTTTGGCAATCATAGGCGTCAAATAGCCCCGTTTTCCCAGCTGGGTTTCATCTAGAACTAAAGAATTAAAGTTTATGATGAACTGCAAAATCTGGATCAAGGTACTTATAAAATTCCATCCAAGTGAAAAAGAACAGGAACTGAAAACAGCTTTCGTCAAAATTAGACACTACAGTATACAGCAATCTTAATATGGATATATAGATATAGATATATAGTGCTGTGAGAATGCAAGTCTTGTTCCCTTTTTATCTGTATTTTACATTTAAGGAAATTCTGCAATTTTTCATTCATGGAATGACTCAAACCAGAATTAGATGGGCAAAACAATCGATCGTCCAAGTTAAAATTATAAATGAAGCTTTACGTTCAGCAATGGGAGATGGGAGATAGATGACAATAAAGAGAGAAAGGAAGCAGAGGAATGAAGTAAAAACAACCATGGCCAATAAAAAATCAAATTGCAGGATAACTCTTTTCATACAGTAACACAGAATTTCTGCATCAAATATTAGTATTTGGATATAACATAGATTTGAATATTTAATATATGATGTCATTATTATTATTATTATTATTATTATTATATTTATATCTCACTTTCCCACAAAATGTGAAGATTTTTGCAATGTTTCAGTACAACGTACTTACTTGCTGCCTCCTCCACTATTGTCGGTTTGCCAGATTTCTCACTTACGACTGTGGGGTTTGTCACTATGAGTTTGCTATTGTGTTCTTTTCGGATAAATGATCTTCCAGCTCTTGAAGACATGAGAAGAAAAAACACACACAATCAATCCACAATTTCCTCCTGTGGCACCCCAGCTGTGGCAGTCTAAGTGGTGTCAATCAATGTCTGTTGAATACCAGTACCAAATTATAATATTACTTTTTAGCAAAGCCTTTGTACCCTAACCATTTTGCTGAATCCTGTTTTAAACTGTTTAATATGCTTTATTATTTATAACTGTTTTCAATTGTTCTACACTGATTTAAATTGATTTATTTGTATACTGCAAGGAGAACTTGTAATAAACGATACAGGCTGAATATCTATTATCCAAAATGCTCCAAAATTGAAACTTTCTGAGCAGCAACACGTCTTCAAGACTTCAATTCTAGAATATTTTGGAATACAAAGTAGCATTTTACATACTGTATATGTGAGCCTGGAAAGAGATGCAAGGAACAGTGAAATAGTGGGAGACAAGATTCACACCAAGCATTGGATTTCCCAGCCTCAGAAATGCAGGACATGTGTTATTTGTATTCCAAAATCTGAAAAAATCCCAACTTCAAAATACGTCTGGTCCCAAATATTTTGGATAAGGGATAGTCAACTTGTATAAACATTTCAATAGATAAATAATCAGTCCAAAGAATGCACAAAATTTTAACAGTGTATAAGACTAGGGTTGGAGAAGGAGAGTAACATAGCTCTTATAAAGTTACATGGTTATACTCACTTGCAATTTGGACATCTCTTTGGTTTCATATGTAATTTCCAAAACTGGGAGATAAGTTTATTCCTATATTCACATACTGTTTTTACCTTCAAAAAAAGATGGAATGGAAAAAGTTACAGAAAGTAAAAGTGAAATACAGTTGGCCCTCTGTTTTCACAGGGGATCCATTCCGGACCCACCCACCCCACGAAAACAGAGGCTCACACTTATTCAAGCCCCATAGGCTTGAATAGGGCATGCCCCTGGTCACGTGGCCCGGGTGCACCTGCCATTGCACATGCACATGCCATTGCAAAGAGCGGAGGTTGCCCCTCCTTGTATATTCAAGAATGCGGATCTCTGATCCACGAATTAGGAGGGGCGACTGTATAAATGACATGTCTTCCAAGCCTTTCCAGGATGGAAGGGGCCAGAGGAAGGGAGCGCTCCATTCCCTGAACCTGCCCCCCGCCCTGGAAATGGCTGTGTGTGGGGTTGTTATTTGTGGTTCTTCCACATTCGTGGGGGTCTTGTTTCCCTAACTGCTGCAAATGTTCAAATGATGATTTGAAAAATTATACAAACCACATCAGAGCTAATAGGAAAAGAAAGAAATCAAAGGTTTGGCTTCTGCTTATTCCCTCTTCTCCCAATGAAGAAGCAACAATATACGATCTCCTATAATTGCTAGATTGTCTTTGTATGAAGCTGCTGCTCTTTCTCTGTGAGAGCTTTTCAAAAAGTTATTTTTTTATGTTCAGCAATTTTAATATAAGTTCACATTCATTTTTTTAACAGACATAACACTAATAATAATTTCTGAATAACAGACTCTTTGCTGAAGAAAATCTGGTATCTTATTCAAATGTGGAAATGTAAGCAATTGCTCAACCATGTAAATAGTTATGTGTAAAAATGATTTTCTTACTTACAGGTGCACCTTGGTCTCTTAGTTGGTCATTCTGAAGCATTTCCTCTACGTGCAAGCGTAATACTTCCTCAACATCACCATTTGGATCAACGTCTAAAAACTGAAATAATAACAATAATAACAATAATAATGAAATTAGACACCTTCAGGAAGCTCTCAGAACAAACTGAGAAAAGGAAACTTACCCTACTGAGGACGGCTTCCAGATCATGGGCTGCTTGTAGCAGCCCTCCTTCCAGAAGCTTCAGCTGGTTAAGCAATAAATGAATCACAGCACGTGAACATGTCAGATGGCAACAGTTCAGACACGAACCTCGCATCAGAAGGAATAATTTCTGAAGAAGATAAAAATAGTTGACTCACTATGGTGCTGAACATCTAGTTAGCACTCTCAAACATCTAGCCAGCTTCACATATTTTACTTTGCTGAAATCCTTATTAAGACGTTGGAAGGCAGCTGTAATATTTACCAGTATAAATCAATGGCATCAATACAGAGGTGCAGGGATGGAGCCTGCATCGGGTAACAACTCAGAAGGAGGGTGGCACCCAGTAGAGTCTTCCTCTCGCTGCCAGTTGAGAAGGGATGAGTGCATTCCTTCTGGCTTTGCCATGGTAGTGGCCTGCGCCTGAGGAAGGAGCTATTGCGATGGCAAAGAGAAGGGGTGAGCGTGTCCTTTTGGCCACCACCGCTGCCACTTCCCCACAGCACCAGGTGATACCATATGCAGGGTGCCATTGGTATAAATACTCATGTTTCTGCATTTGTTCTCAATCAAGATGAATGTACAGTCGGCCCTTCTTATACACGGATTTTTTTATACACGGATTCAAGCATCCACGATTTGAAAATGTTCCAAAAAAAGTATAAATTTAAAATATCAAACCTTGATTTTCCATTTTTTATAAGGAACACCATTTTGTTATGTCATTATACTTAATGGGACTTGAGCATACATAGATTTTGTTATACACGGGGGATCTTGGAACCAAACCCCAGTGTATAACAAGGGTGCACTGTAGTACCAAGGCAGCACATATTATTGCCCTAGTATAGAAGAGAGAGATAGGCCTGAAACACATGGGCCAAATAAGACAGCTTCTGGCCACTTTGGGGGCATGATGTTTAGATGACCCACATCCCCAGAGTGGCTGGAAGCCACACGAAACTGGGAAAAGCTGGCCTAAGAAGGAGTCGTTTTAGATCGACTCCTGGCTGGCACAGCCTGGGACTGTGGTGTTGGCCTGCTTCAGGAGTGAGTTGTGCAGTTGCTGTGATCCCAGCCCAATTGGGGCCAGAGCAGCCTCTGGATGCTTCTTCCAGGCCATAGAAACTATGATCCAATGTTCTGGGCCATAGAAACCATGATCCAATGTAAGTCCTCTGCTCCTATTTTGTTTCCAAAATATATCAGTTTAAAACTCTCCCCAGTTCTTCCAAATACCCCCCAACTCCAATAATGGAAACTCCCTTTTGGATCTGAATCTTGGGAGTGCTGAAACCCATTGAGGAGAGAGTACAGAGATGAAATTTGGCCCGTGGCACAATTCATTACCCTTGCTATTAAACTCAGAAAAAGAAATTATACAATGGCCAATGCTATTAACATACTTACATCAAAAAAGAGAGGATTATAGACAGTTAGGGGGAGCTCTATGTGACCCAAGTGACCTGGGCAGTTGTTGAAGTCCTGCATACAAGTGGCGCATACTTCTTTGTTGTTAATGGGTCCCAAAGACAAATCGTACAGTCCATTTGGTGATGGAGTGCTTGCATTATCCAGAAAAGCAGGGTTGGTTATAGATTTCACACTCAGCTTCCTGATATGAAAACAAAGTTAGATAACAGGTTGGTCAAGACACGTGACACGGCTATTTCTATAGCAGCACCTAGACTTTTGAATGCCTTCCAAAGTATGTTGGTCAGGTTGAAAACCTTCCAACAGGCAGCTAGGACTGTATTACTACGTATGGCCTTCGGTCCTCAAAACACAAAAACTACAGTTCCCAGAATTCCATAGCGCTGGAATAGCAAAGGGTAGCGTCTCTGGCTCTTTTAACCGCATGCGGTTACTTTCTGGGAAGTTGTTCTAGTTTGTTTTTAAACAACATTCTTATCTGTCTGTATTTAAGGATTTCAAACAGTGTTTTTATCTTTCGTACATCATCACCAGAGACATCTTTTTGTGCGTCACCACAAAGGTCACGATAGGCTCAAAAGGGTGTTAAATACTATAAACAAATACATTATGAGACGACGACAACGATGATGACGACACATTGTGGCAAAAGTGATACCATTCTCAGCATATCCTTAAACTGCATGAGGATAACTGAGAAGGCATATACCCTTGAACCTCAATATTTGGGGCGGAGGAGAGTTCAATATGGAGGAGAGTTCATATAGGTCAATATGTCAATAATGTGTCAGGCGTTTATCTCAGGTTTTTCTGCCAAAGACTCCCGTTTTCCGTTCCCTGCTTTATCTTAGAGACACCGCACTACTTTAACGCGCGACGTCAACGGCCGTGGCTCAGTGCTATGGAATCCTGGGAACTGTAGTTCCGTGAGATGTTTGGCTCGCTCTCTCCAGAGCGCTCCGGTGCCAGGAAAAACTACAAATCCTTGGATGCCGTAGGATGGAGCCACGGCACTTAAAGCGGTGCCAAACGGTGCTATTTCCCTACTACAGATTAGACCTTTATCTAATCGCTTATGAAAAGGGAGATAACTACTTTTCGTAACTTCAACAATCCACTTTGAGGCTTTAGCTGCCCTGGCTCAACGCTAGGGAATCCTGGGAACTGTAGTTTAGTGGGACATTTGGCCTTCTCTGTCAAGAGAGCTCTGGTGCCACAATAAACTACAACTCCCAGGATGCCCTAGCACTGAGCTCAACGCTAGGGAATCCTGGGAACTGTAGTTTAGTGGGACATTTGGCCTTCTCTGTCAAGAGAGCTCTGGTGCCACAATAAACTACAACTCCCAGGATGCCCTAGCACTGAGCTCAACGCTAGGGAATCCTGGGAAGTGTAGTTTAGTGAGACATTTGGCCTTCTCTGTCAGAGAGCTCTGGTGCCACAATAAACTACAACTCCCAGGATGCCCTAGCACTGAGCTCAACGCTAGGGAATCCTGGGAAGTGTAGTTTAGTGGGACATTTGGCCTTCTCTGTCAAGAGAGCTCTGGTGCCACAATAAACTACAACTCCCAGGATGCCCTAGCACTGAGCTCAACGCTAGGGAATCCTGGGAAGTGTAGTTTAGTGGGACATTTGGCCTTCTCTGTCAAGAGAGCTCTGGTGCCACAATAAACTACAACTCCCAGGATGCCCTAGCACTGAGCTCAACGCTAGGGAATCCTGGGAAGTGTAGTTTAGTGAGACATTTGGCCTTCTCTGTCAGAGAGCTCTGGTGCCACAATAAACTACAACTCCCAGGATGCCCTAGCACTGAGCTCAACGCTAGGGAATCCTGGGAAGTGTAGTTTAGTGGGACATTTGGCCTTCTCTGTCAAGAGAGCTCTGGTGCCACAATAAACTACAACTCCCAGGATGCCCTAGCACTGAGCTCAACGCTAGGGAATCCTGGGAAGTGTAGTTTAGTGGGACATTTGGCCTTCTCTGTCAAGAGAGCTCTGGTGCCACAATAAACTACAACTCCCAGGATGCCCTAGCACTGAGCTCAACGCTAGGGAATCCTGGGAAGTGTAGTTTAGTGGGACATTTGGCCTTCTCTGTCAGAGAGCTCTGGTGCCACAATAAACTACAACTCCCAGGATGCCCTAGCACTGAGCTCAACGCTAGGGAATCCTGGGAAGTGTAGTTTAGTGAGACATTTGGCCTTCTCTGTCAGAGAGCTCTGGTGCCACAATAAACTACAACTCCCAGGATGCCCTAGCACTGAGCTCAACGCTAGGGAATCCTGGGAAGTGTAGTTTAGTGGGACATTTGGCCTTCTCTGTCAAGAGAGCTCTGGTGCCACAATAAACTACAACTCCCAGGATGCCCTAGCACTGAGCCAGGGCAGTTAAAGCGGTGTCAGAGTCCCTGCCGTCTCCATGGCCGCTCACCGGATCTCCTCAGCCGTGAAGGTGCCGAAGGACAACCCAACCAGGCGCCGCCAGGGCGCTTCCAGCCCCGCCATGGCTCCAAGGGACCATACGAACCAAACCGAGGCGACACGCGCGAAACAGAACGTGTTTTAGACACCCACGCACCCAACTTCCGGTTCCGGTCCCGTCCACTTCCGGTCGGTCCGCGCCGTGCTGTTCCAAGATGGCGTCCGGCTGGCTGCGCTTCGGCGGGAGCTGCTGCTGTAGCTGCAGAACGTTGCGGCGGAAAGGCCTGGCGTCTTTAAGGGCGGCAAGAGGCAGCGCCAGGTAAAAGGCCAGATTGGGGAGCATAGAGGCGGGAGGGCTAGAGCGGTGGTCCCCAAACCGTGCCCTTTGAGGGGTTTCTATGGACTTCAGCTCCCAGAAGCCTCAGCCACGTTGGGCAATAGTCTGGGATTCTGGGAGCTGGAGTCCTAAATTCCCCTCAAGAGCACAGTCTGGGGACCACTGCTCTTTCTCTACCCTTTAAGAGATTTTGGACTTCAGCTCCCAGAAGCCTCTGCCATGTTGGGCAGTAGTCTAGGATTCTGGGAGTTGAAGTCCATAATCCCTTAAAGGGCACAGTTTGGGGACCACTGCTTTAAAAAGAGCCTCTCTTTCTCTGTGTCCTTTAAGAGATTTTGGACTTCAGCTCCCAGAAGCCTCTGCCATGTTGGGCAATAGTTTGGGATTCTGGGAGCTGAAGTCCAAAACCCTTTAAAGGGCATGGTTCACCAGCTTCAGAGAGACGCCGTTTCACCAGGTTGAAGGGGTCAGACCGCAGTGGTTGATGGTGGTCAGCTGCCTTCAAGTGGGCTTCATCTCCAAATCCTTTTTTCCATTAGCCTGCTAGCCATACATATTGATACGTATTGGATATTTTGAATATAGTTGCTCCAGTTTTATGGCGACCCCTTGAATGGGAGATCTCCAACCCACCCAGATGTCACAACCGCAAAAGAGGACCAGGCTCTGCAGAATGTCAGAGAGAGAGAAAAGATGAATGGACACGACCCAAAGAAAAGCTCAGAACACTAACAGAAATGTAAATGCCGATACATAACTTTAAAGGAGACAAGGCATTGAAAGAGTTGAACAGTTTCCATTGTTGTTGTTGTTAGCCGCCTTCGAGCTGGTTCTGACTCATAGACTCATAGAGTTGGAAGAGACCGCAAGGGCCATCCAGGCCAACCCTATTCTGCCATGCAGGAACTCTCAGTCAAAGCATCCCTGACAGATGGCCATCAAGCCTCTGTTTAAAGACCTCTAAGGAAGGAGACTCCACCAGTCTCTGAGGGAGTGTGTTCCACTGTCAAACAGCCCTTACAGTCAGGAAGTTCCTCCTAATGTTGAGGTGGAATCTCTTTTCCTGCAGCTTGCATCCATTGTTCCAGATCCTGTTCTCTGGAGCAGCAGAAAACAAGAATCCCTGTCCCACACTGCCTTGCCCATATCCTGCAAGCCCTTGCCCATAATCCCCTGAACAAGTCTCTCCATCTGGTCTGTGGTCTTCCTCTCTTTCTTCTCTCCTCTACCTTTCCTAGCGTGATCTGTGCCTTCTCACTATGTGGCCAAAGCACGATAGTCTCAACTTCATCATCTTAGCTTCCAAGGAGAACTCTGCTCTGATCCATTCAAGAACCCATTTGTTTGTCTTCTTGGCTGTCCATGGTATTCTTTAAGTACTCTTCTCCAGCACTATGGTCTGTTACAGACTGCCAAAATAAAGCTGCTTCGGGTCTCTTTGGAGGTATGCTGTTTAAATGATGCATGGGTCCTAAGAGTCCGGAGGTCGCGCCAAAGCCACACTCCATTCCTAAGCACTGGAGTGCAGCTTTGGTGCAGCTTCTGGATTCTTAGGGTGCATGCATCATTTAAACAGCATACCTCCAAAGAGACCCAAAGCAGCTTTATTTTGGCAGTCTGTAACAAGCCTATGTTTCAAATGAATTGATTTTCTTTCTGTCTGCTTCCTTCACTGTCCAACTCTCACATCCGTACATGGAAACTGGGAATACAACGGCCTGGACAGTTTTGATTTTACTGCTCCGTTTTATTTGATTAGATAGTGGATGTAGATGTTTTAATTTTTGCCTGCTTTTTGGTGTCGTCCACATATCTTAGGTTGTTAATGTTGCTACCTCCTATCTTCACTCCTCCTTTTTCTGATTCTAATTCTGCTTTTCTGATGATCTTTTCAGTATATAAGGATGCAGCCTTGCCTGACCCATTTGCCTATTGGGAACCATTCTGTTTCCCCGAATTCAGTTCTGACTGTGGCCTTCTGTCCTTTGTACAGATTCCATCAGGAGTTAATCAGAATGGAAACTGCAGTCAAGAAATCAGAAGAAGAATAGGACTTGGAGGGGCAGATGTGAAGGAACTATAGACAATCCTGAAGTGTGTGTGTGTGTGTGTGTGTGTGTATGTGAAGTTAGGATTGTCCGTGGCATTGTATTCCCAGTTTCTATGTATGGTTGTGAAATCTGTACAGGGAAGAAAGCTAACAGGAAGAAAATCAATTTGAAATGTAGTGCTAGAGAAGAGTTCTGTGGATACCGTGCTAAGATTTTCTGGGGACTGCAGAGACTGATGGGAATTGCTGTTCAAAACATATGGAACGCATCACATTAGGGAGGTTTCTTGGTTCTAGCAAAAACTGTATTTTGTCTGGAATGCTATGAAAGTGTTTGCATTATCTTTGCATGTTGAAACATACGCTGGTTGGTCTCTCTAGGCACTGTTCAGAAAATGCAGCTCTTCAAGAAAAATCTCCTGACCTCCAAGGTACAATTTTTAAATTTTTGGTGGTCACTTATTTACTCATAAGAAATTTAAGGAATGTATGTGATTCTAAGCTTGGAAAGAAAATATATGGAAAGAAATCCCATCTAAAAAGAACTTTGAATATAAACAAATAGTACAAGATTATTGGTTTGGATAAACACAAAGTTTACTTCGGATAAAGAAATAATTTTATTGTTTGTACGTACAGCGCTGTGCAGATCTACAGCGCTATATAAATAAAGCATAATAATAATAAAATGTATTTAAAATTATTTAAGCTTAATCACTGACTGTCTGCAGAATTAAGACATTTATTGATGTGTTTTTATTGGGTTTTTTTTTCAAAGTTGCTGAAGAAAGTATTATTCTCCCAAGAAAGAAAACCTGGTGAGTAGTTTTCAGTTTAACTCACTGTAGATTAATCAGTTTAGGAAACTTACATCCTGCCCTGTAGTCATTGTGCTCAAGGTAGCTTTCAAAAATCTTAATAATACCATAAAATCGTTAAAAATAAAGAAAGGAGTGCAGAAGATAATAACCTAAAAATGGATTATCATTCTAGTAAATGGGACTTCTTACCCAGCTATATTCTTTCTGGAACAAAAACGTCTTGATGATTAAGAGAAAGGGGTCCAGGAAGGGTATGGCATATTTGGTTACAACAACGATGACCAACGATAAGTGAAGCTGGCACTCCCTGGCCAAAGCTGGAGTCTGAGTTTAGAGAAATACTTTCAGACTATGCACATGATTTTTTCAAGGGAGCACTGTTCTGCTCTGCCCCCAAAGACAAAACTGGATCTCTGTATCATTTTTCCCCCTAAATTTTATGGCTAAGAACTTATCTGCCTTGTTTCAATTAAGATTCATTTAGGAGCGGAACAGACAGACAGGCAGTAAGGAGTGACCAGAAGCCGCTCCCTTCCAGAACGCCCTGGGACCGGTCCTGAATGGACTATTGCTCCGGTCCTAAATGGACTGTGACAAGGAGCGGGAAAGATCTGCCACTTCTGGGGCCAGGTTTAGGCTCTCTTAGGTGGCCCAGTAGCCACCCCAGCTTGGCTTCCGCACAGCTTGCGGTTGTGCATCATCTAAGCACTACGCCCCCAAGCTGTGCGGAAGCTGGCTTTAAAAGCTTGTCTGTTTTGGACCATGGTTACTAATCCTCATCCAACCATTATTGTGCCAGAGCACTAATTCAGCACTTCAGAAAATCCCTGGGAATCAAAAGTAAGGAAAGAGTTGTGGTCATTTTTATATCGATGAGAATCATTCCAGATCCCTGAAAAATCCTTGAGTGGTTTCAGGTAGATGGCAAAATACATTGGAACAAGATGGAACTTTGAGAAACACCAAGGATAAGGTTCCTCAGCACTAGTGTCTGGAAATGAGAAGCCCAAAATATCAGAATGGCAGTAGAACTCCCTCTAAGCCCCATCCCAAACAGACTGTACAGTTGTCCCTCCATATTTGCTAGGGTTAGGGGAACAAGACCCCCGTGAATATGGAAAAACCGCAAATAACAAAAACGCTGTTTTTACCTGAGAGGACACCTCTCTAGGAATCTCTAGGTCCTCCAGTGCAACTCTGTAGTCAATGTCCAACATACACTGACCATAGAATGGCACTGGAGTAGCTACAAATGGTCTTTTCAGTGCAAATTTTAGTTAAAGTTGACCACAGAGTTGCACTGGAGGACCTAGACAGTCCTAGAGAGAACATATTAATGAAATCCGTGAATAATCAAATCCGCAAATATCAAAGCCGCAAATATGGAGGGATGACTGTATATCATTTCTGTGTGTGAGCCCCTTTTAATACTTCATGTCATACAGTGAAAAATATTTAACACGGCTTTCTTAAATTTAGGGATAAGTTAGCTGTTCTTCAGGCACTTGCTTCAACTGTAAAAAGGGTAAGTAGTTTTAAACAGTACATTACGCTGCTATCTTTTTTTTTACCCCAACCTGAAATTAGACTGAATGCGAAACCACTATTTTTCTAAGTTAGTTTTTGTTGCTTTTAATATTTCCTCCTGACTGAGTTGTGTTCCCATCGTTCTGTACAAAATGAAGTAGATATACTAATCCATCAGAATATCTTCCAAATTCAGAGTGCAAAAGTGATCTGCGTAGTACAGTACACTAGTTTGTAATGCTGTTTTCTTCCCTAAAGCCTACAGTAATTTGTGTGCCAAACTAGGAAAAGAAGTGTTAGTCATGCAGTGTTTATCAGCTTAGAAAATTCTTGCTGTATTTTTTATGTAATGTGCTGATTAACCTAATTATTGTTCCTACATTCCCAAAAATTTCCTCCAATTTTGACAGAAAATTCTTGTAAAATATGCAACCATGCTAATTGATAATCTCTTGTTATCAGTTCGAATATTAATTCACAATTAAATGCACAGCAAAAATGCTGTCTTGGCCCTGTTTTTCATTTCTGCCCTGAGCGGACATCTTTGCTAGAGCAGGGGCCAGTTCTTACCCCTTTCAGCACTCTTAGGTTACATGAGTGTGAAATGAAAATCAGCCATCACTTCATGTTCTTGTTTCTTTGGGGTTTGGGTCATGAAGGTTAGAGGAACAAAACGGCTGCAGCGCTTGTACAATTTGTACTGGTTTGTACAGTTTGGGTGTTATTTGAGGCAGAACAAAATCACTCAAAAGAGGGTTTGGGATGTTCTGTGGTCTTCAGAGAAGCAAAAATAGGATAGGGGGGCACATATTACTTGGACTAAAATGTTTTGACAAGACTTCTAATCTCAGTTATGTCGCCTTTATATTTTTCCGTACAGAAAGTACAACTGAAGAGCTTTGTGCTTTTTTTTATCTAGGATACCACAGCTGCAGCCTACATATTTCAAGATGATCCTTATCTTATTCCTAGAACTAGTTCTGAGTTTGTAAGTAAGACCTTTAAAACTGATCTTTCCACAAGCATCTTGGTCTGTATTCATAAGTACATTTCTATGCATGGATGATTCCAATAACCCTTAAATTTCTGTCCGTGTGCTTTTCCTCTCACCCAGCAGTTGGGATTTTGTAGAAAGGTGAAAAGAGGGTTGTGTGTTAAATTTGACTGTCACTGACAGACCAGTTTATAGACTACTCCCCCTCCATCTTTATGAAATGAAGCATGCAAGTTGTAGTCTATGAATCCAATTTGCTTATCCTGAAGTTGTATCTTATCACAGACTTTTGTTGGTTTGCTTTGAAAGCTTCCAGCATATATTTTGTACATTTTGGTTGGTCCAATACAGGTATCTCTGTTTTGTGAATTTTGGATGTTATTGTACCTATTTATTATATTGGAGAGAGTTGTATCCTGCCTTTCCACTGGTTATAACAGGTAAAAGAATTGTAGATAAAAATTACAGGTTTCTAATTGATTATTTCAAAAAATAGAAATTATCCAAGAAATTTCAGGCAGTTGTTTATTGCAAACCTTCAAATATAAACTTGATTTATTAATAGTAGTTAGAATAATGAAGAGACAGCATGAATGATATGATTTTCTCTCCGAGGCCTTAAATAGAGAATGATATTATAAACCGCAAAATTTTAATGCAAGGAAAATATTATTTTTACAGCGTTTATTTTCCTTGGCAAAAGAATCTGGGAAAAATGCAGCCAAATATATTTTTAGCACCCATCCTAAATATTTTGAGAAAGACATCGCTGAACCTCACATACCGGTAAACCTTTTGTCTTTTTATTCTTTACATATTCAATTTTATATGAATGGAAAGTGCCTAGATCACAGAAGAGTTTAATATGGTTAATCCTTTGGTTTGATCACCGTTTAAACAAAAACAAAACCTGAACTTGAATCAATTCAAAAGAGTTCTGCTCAAACATTTTCCTGTATCAGGTGAATGATGCCTTGGGTCCTATGTTCATTTATCCACCCCTTTATCTCATCAAGCAGAAAGTATTGAATGACCTGGCAGAATAATAAAGATAGCAGGTTCAGGCTTACAAACCAATTTGTTGCTGACCCAGATCACACATTGATTTATACTTTGAAAGAATAAGGCAGTAAGGATGATATGCAAGCTTTATGAAACTTACCTACAAAAAAGAAAAACATCTCTCTGGCAAAGGTTCATAAATAGCTAGTGTTTAGAGATGAGGATCCAAGTAATGATGGATAGATCAGCAATCTCTTTAAAAGCTTTTTGAAAAACCTCTGGAAGAATCAGTGCTACTGATAACAAGTGGAGACCTCAGAACTGATTTGAGTCACTGAATTAGGCCCAGATCCAATTAACAGAGCATAACGGTTGAATGAATTGGAACTTGTAAATCAACACATATATGTGTTCCATTTATTTACTGGGTCTGCTCTAGTTGGGAATAACTATTGAATTTTGGCCTTAGTCTGTTGTCCACAAAAAAACCTGACATGGGATCCCAAAGACAGGAAAGTTTATCTGAAGGGTGTATATCATTGATGTATAACTCTGTGTAGTTGTAGCACAGAGTCTAGCTATGAATATAAATCAGGCAGCCTGAAACATAAGAAATTTAATAAAGGCACTGAGTAGATGCGTGTTTACACATCCATGTCAGCTTGGGGACCTGCTACTACCGTGTGCTCCTTACCCTCTCCCACATCTCTGTTAGTGAGCAGACCCCTGTCACCATATCCGATGTGAAAATGGGGCATTTTCACATCAGATGTGGCGAGAGGGATTTGCTAACTAGTGGAGATGCGGGGGAAGGTAAGGAGCAAGTGGGGCATCTAAATAGACCAAGGGTCAAATTGCCCAGCATTAAGAGCCATTTATCCTGGGCTCAAGCCGGATAAATTGAATTCATATTCAGTCTGCCAGGATCCAGCCTAATCCTAGCCCTAGGGTTTTGGCCTCAAGGCCAAGGTGAACACATGCCTTTTGGCCTGTGCAGACAGCACTATAGTCAATTAAAAGAAGTCAGAGTATGCAATCAATATTTTTTTGATTATGGACTTTAAGAACATGGCATATGTTGCTGGCTGGTAATAAAAAACTGAAGGGAGTATTAGTGAATTCTCACTCTTTAGGTAATGTGATAAGAATTGTCCTCTTTTCCCCTCATTTTAGTGTCTCATGCCAGAGAAGTTGGCATTGCAGCTTGAAGAAGTAAGTGAGGATGCACTTAAAAATCGAATCGAGCTCAGACAAGTAAAAGCTTCTGTAGACATGTATGATCAACTCCTGCAAGCAGGTATAAACCTAAAGCTGCAGTCCTTTAAATCTCTGGTTAGTATGCGCCTAGCAGTCTGTAGGTACACTGACTTTACACTAGTTATTGAATCCAAGTTGTTAACATACTGGCACTGTCTGGAGTGAAGAGCATTAAATGCAGACTTGAAATTCGGGAGGAAGAAAGTATCCATTCTGTCAAGATTGGGGCTTGAACATATTACATGGCAGTTGTGCTTCCAAATGATAATTTTATCCACAAGGTGTGTATTATCTAATAGTCTGCATATTTGGCATACCTTCCAGTTGATGTTTTAAAAAATACAGGCAAATGCTAAAGCATCTCATTACATCAGCCATTTTTCTGGGTGGTTGAATAGATAAATGGGTTCTTCAAATCAGTGAAATCCTACCAGTAATCCTGATTACACTTGTACCCATTAAATCAATTGTTGAATGATGAGTCAACACTTATGTAAATACCATTGTTTCAATGGGTCTGCTCTTGTTGAGACTACAATAGGGCTTAGGTTATAGTCTGGGAAAGAGGATACTCGTATGTTTATCAGCTGACAATGGCATCCTTGAGAACTAACATAGCCTTGACCAGCCTTTCATCTTAGTGCTAGGGACCATCTCAAACATGTTAAGGGCATGTTGGACTCAGACATTAAGGAATGAATGAACAAGTGTTCATTTTTTCTCCATTTGTAGGAACATCAGTATCTCTGGAGACATCAAACAATCTTCTAGATCTCTTGTGTTTTTATGGAGATACAGAACCGAACCAAAAGAATGATCTTGGAGGTAACACTGAACTGGAAAACATGGTAAGCAAGTGTGCGTGAATAGTAGATTGGCATATACAGTAGATATTGTCAGTATGTAACATTTTTTAAAAAGGACATTCAGGGAGGTCACACTATTTCTAAATTATTGTGATGAATGAATGATCTCTTAAAAACAGATTTTATTATGAAAACACATCATATCTTGTGCTTTTCCATATAGTTCCGGCTATTTCCCAATCCAGGACAAATGTAAAAATCCTAAAAGAGATCTTCATGTACCCAGCTTTCTGGGTACTCTGAATGTCTTATTTAGTTTATACATCTGTTTGTGTAACATGTTCTTAGACCCCATGGCTTTATAGAAAATTCCATTACACATTGCTATGCACAGGCTAGAAAATGTTTTACTTGTAACCTTCTTTGTTGCAGGAAGAAGCTCCAGAAGAAAGTAGGCAGAGGGGCAATTTTCAGAATACCACTAATAACCTTGGCCTTAAATGGAGGTATCAAAATGACACTAGCGCTTCTTTTGGACATATATCTTCATTCTGCTAAGAAGTATGAGTATTTCCTGCTATTTGGCCCTATTAAAAGATGAACCAACATCATAATACGTGACTTAGCATAAACGTGAAGAGTTGTTCAGTCTTTGGTATAAATTCTAAATTTAAAAAAAGTCTTTTTCATTTCTCAGTTGTCTGGTATGCATGTTATGAACAAAACCTATGAACTAAATGTGAGCAAGGAAAAGTAACATCTAGACCACCCCCAAATAGCTGGAGAGTACATACCCGATTGTACAGAATGAAGGATAAATTTTGGAATTAGACCACATATTTTTATACACATTGACAAAAACATGGGCACTGAATTTACATGGTGGAGCTGCAGAACCATGCTTCTGTTCACGTTTAATTGGCCCCATGTATACCATGGTATCTAAAAGTGCCAGGCACTTCTATATTTTTGCACTGCCTATCTGAAATGTTAATCTTATCCTTATCTCAATAGGTCATGAAGTAAATAATATAATTTATAGACCAATGTGTGAATGAATAGATTTACATGTGGTATGTGACCTATCCAATACTTCAAGGACATAATGATATTTAATGCAACACCTGTGTCCATAAATAGTTTATACCTTGTTTCAGTACATCCTCTCTACGCATTTTTTCAAACACACGGGAATGTATATTAATATAAAGTTTGGTTTTTTCCCCCCAAAATAACAGGGAGAACAACAATGCTGAGAGAGTATTTAACCTAATGCCAGAAAAAAATGCACGTTCCTATTGCACAATGATCAGAGGAATGGTGAAGGTACAGTTATAATCTTTATAGCATACTGGCTTCTGTTATTTCTCCAGAGTACTATACCAGTGTCTAATTTTCTCTTTTAATCTTGCAGCACAGTGCATATTCAAAGGCTTTTGACATGTACACGGACTTGTTGAATAACAGGCTTAGTGGTGAGTTCATGCGCCATGCTTTCTATAGGGTAGAGCTGAATATAAGGAGGTTCTGCAGCTAGGGACTTGGCTCTTTCTCTGGGGTATATACTGCAATATGAGGGCAATTGTAGCAGATGTCAATGTAACATTATTGTCTGTGGTGTTTGGATTGTGGCTGTACTTTCTGACAGCTTGAATATTCTGCTGGCAGCAATGATGATTGGCGCAGGGGTACGGACCTCAGCTAGATCATGGGAGCTGAGTGTGAGCTATCAGTGTTCCAGCATTGCTGGCATGTGGCTTGCTTCCTGGACACTGGCTCACATGAGAACTTCGCCATATGCTGAGCTGCTCTAGAAATAAGGTGCATATAATTCAGTACAGCTGCCTTGGGTCCCACACAGGGAGAAAGACAGCATATAAATGCAATAAATAAATAAAGTAAAATAAATAAATTGCATATCATCTAATGTAATTGATTTTCCATTTCTTTCAGCTGATGTATATACATTCAATGCATTAATTTTAGCAGCTGCAGAAGCAAAGGAAAAATACACTGAAAGATGGGAGCTTGTTGAAGTAAGAAAACACATACTTTACAAGGCTTTATTATATCTTTGCCTTTGGTAGATTTATATCCTAGCTTTCTACTGTCATACTGTATTCATATTCACATATAATGCTATTATAAAGGTGATCTAAACATGCTGTAGTACAATATTTGGTGAAGGATTTATTCAGATTGTGGTCCAGTCTGACCTTAGGTTCCTTGTGTTAATCCAAGACCTGATCCATTCTCAGGTCATCAAATATACCCAAGGATGATAAAAAAAGAAAACATATAACTTGTATAAAGAAAACTTTTATTAAATACAGTGTCAGTTAAAAGATGAGATGATAGAGAACAGCTGTAACGATTTCATGTATCTTAGTAGCTTTCATTCCACAGTGGACATGCCCTTAGAAGCTTGACATTTGTTGAATGCATGGTCCCTACTTACCATGAGTGAAAGCCAGAATGATGCAATAAGACTGGTGATTTTTAACTGTCTATCCCCTGCCCCCATCCTTAGAAACACACAGCAGTGGAGGGGAGAGTAAGGCAGGTTAGGTAGTCCAGTTAAGGTATTAGCTAGAAGCAAGTAATTGTGTCATTTGCAATTCAGTGTTTTAGATGTCAAGGATGTTGCAAGGAGATGTGCTGTTGTAAATTTCTCAGTGTAACAATGTTTAACACTAATGAAACCCTTTCAAGTATCCAGACATTTTTCAATACATTAGTTAATCCTTAATTATGCGTTTAAAGAGAAAACAAGACTGGAAATTTAATCCTGAATTTCCAGTATCTTGTCAAGTTTGTTACTGAGTAAGACATAGCTTTGGAGAACCAAGGACCTCACCAAAACACTTAGCATATAAACGAATGTTCTGCACTTGGAACTAACGTGCACATTTGCACACATCAAATTTTAAGTGAACAAAAGGCTTCCAAGGGATTAATTTTCCAAATAAGCATTGTGCTACCCCGATATTATTGATCTGAATGGAATGGAGCAGTGCCCTGTTGCTAGGATCAGGCTTGGGATGGATGAATTCTGCATTTTAAAATAATAATGATGATGATAATAATAAAAGCAGTCCAGTTCATGTTTCTGATTTGTCTTGGTTAATAGGACTTGTTGAGACAGATGGCTCAACAGAACATACAGCCAAACCTGTTAACTTTTAATTCTGTCCTGAAGACACTAAGACGATGTGGTTCTTTAGCCCGGAGTATGGCCCTCCAGACACTTAGTGAAATGAAAGCACTGAGTATAGGTAAGAATTATCTGTTGACTGTTAAGCATAGCTTTCAAATAGGTAAACATGTACATGGCTCTTCTAGTGTATATGATTATGGCAACTCAAAAAGGGGCTGCTTCATTTGTATGTATAATGTTAATGGTGCCGTTTGAGAACATGACATGACCACAAGGTTGGTTGCTATTTGAAAATATTTGTGTGGAATCTGTTAAATGGAAAGCAGCCACCTGATTTCACATTAAAATGTAATTAATGAATCTCATAAGAAAATTGCCCTCTGGGAGTAAATAAAACATATTTGCAAGACAGCAAATCTCTTGTTGTTGCACTGGTTTAATGAAGGTGATCCACAGTGTTTTTTAGAAAATCATTTTCTGAAAAATAAACAAAGATTTCCTAGTTTGCATAGGAAAATTGACAAGTAGGAAGAGGATACTTAACCCTTCCTCCACCTACTAATTCTTTGTTGCAAATATTCCGTATCTCTTTGGGGAACATTAAATCACCCCTGTAATAGTAGGCTTGCTGAGACTTGTAGCAGGGTTCTCTTAATAGCTGAGCCCCTCCAAATGGAGTATGGATTAAATCATAAGTGTTTGTACTTGGACAAATTAAAGATTGATTCAGCATAATATATGTCTTTATTTCAGAACCTAGCCTTGCAACATTTGACCATCTGCTTAGCATATTTCACAAGTCAGGTAAGTAATTTCTAGATTAGAACAAGAAGTAGTCAACTTCTTTTCTTGGACATCTGAACTTCTTTCTGGACTGAAACAGAGGGGCAAAAAAGGCATCTTCCATGTGGTTTGAGGGCGTGGTGATTAGATGACGCATGTCCCAAACCTTGCCTGGGCTGCCTAAGGCGGTCCAAACACAGCCGCAAAAGGAGCAGATTTTATTCACTCCTTGCCATGGCCTGTTTGGGGCTGCAGCAGCAACCAGCCTCAGGGCCTCAGCATTTGGTCCTTGGGGTCCTGCAGCAATCGTGGCGGGAGCAGCATCTGGCCACCCATTTTGTCCTGTCTGCTGAAGGCCTAAGGTTGTCTTTTTATTGTTAGAACAACAGCTCTCCTGGATAATCCTGCCTTAGAGCTCCTTCTAGTTTTTTCACAGAATGTGGCAATCTTTTCATATGCTTTTCTTAAATTTGGTCCTTTTTTATACCACAACATAATTATGTTTAATCAAAAATAATAATTGTAAGCCGCTCTGATAGCCTTTAGGGCTGAAGGGCGGGGTATAAGTACTCTAATAAATAATGATAAAATAAATAATAAGGAATATGAATCAGATTAAAATGTTTTGTAGGTTCAAAAATCAAGTGTTGTGCAGTTGAGCTGTCATTTTTTTGAAAATATTGCAATTAGAATATTTTGTGTTGCATTCGCACTGCAGAAATAAGCCAGGTTACTGTCACTTTAACTACTATGGCTCAGTGCTATGGAATTCTGGGAACTGTAGTTTTGTGAGACATTTAGCCTTCTTTGTCAGAAAGTTCTGGTACCATAACAAACTACAATTCCCAGAATGCCATAGCATTGTGCCATGGCATTTGAAGTGGTGTCAACCTGGATTATTTCTGCAGTGCAGATGCAGCCATTGTTGTAGTTGCTGTTGGCAAAGGTAGTTTTTTCCATAGGCCACCTATTTCTTTTTTAAACTTTGACAGGTACTGTTAATTTATGGGTAGAATGACTGTTTCTTAAAGTACCACAGAAAATCTTACTACCTGAGAATAAACACCTTTCTAGGAATCTCTAGGTCCTCCAGTGCCACTTTGTGGTCAATATCTGCCAGACATGGATCATAGAATTGCACTGGAGGAGTTACAAATGCCTAGTAGAGTGTTCTCTCTAGGAATCTCTAGGTCCTGTGGTGCGACTTTTGATTAAATTTAACCATAGAGTTTTGCTGGAGGACCTTGATATTCCTAGAGAGAACATATTAATAAAATCTGTGAATAAATAAAGCTGCAAATATGGAGGACGAGCATAGTTGTGAAAGTGGTTCATGTCTTGATTTGCATTTTGTTCATCTGTTGCATCATAGCAGACACATGTTGAATAATTCATTTTGAATAGTGGATGCCACAGGGATGTCACCTGTCACTTATTACTTTACAGCCATATCTGCTCGAGGACAAACAGAAATGATCTATGATGTCTTAGATGAAATTGAGGGAAAGAGTTTTTACCCTCAGGACCCAGATGATAGTATGTATTTTCTTCTCTACTCGCTTCTTCTCTTTTGTTGTCCAAGAAAAATATAAATGACAGAAGTAATTTAATAATAATAATAATAATAAATAATTTGTTTTATTTATATACCGCTATTCCAGAGATCATAGCGGTGAACAGCAAGTAAGCTAATTTGCCCCCAACAGTCTGGGTACTCATTTTAGCGACCTCGGAAGGATGCAAGCCTGAGTCGAGCTTGGGCCCTTTTGTTTATTTTGCTTATTATAACTTAAAATAAATAGGACAATACCTGATAAGATTCCTCAAAATTTGTTTAGGTCCACCTAAATAATCAAGTCTGCGTTCATATACATGGTAGTTCAAAAAGAATGGTGCAAAAGTAAAACTAGTCTTATTTGATTTTGCACCATTCTTTTTGGATCACCCATGTATCATGACAGTACGTGCAATTGTGTGGTAATGTTAGAGAATATTTTTGAAAGGGTTATAATGCCTGTATGGACATAATATTGCCACCATCTAGCGAGATATACATGCTACACCCTGCATGGTATCTTAGGGGCAAAACAGACTGCCCCAAAGCCAGCTTTTCCGGTGTCACAGCGGCTTTGTGGCGCTCCTGTGGCATGTAAACACTGTGCCTCTGTAGCAGTGCAAAGTTGGCGCATGTGTGGTCAGGCGGGCAGCATGACGCCGGCTTCAGGGGGTTGTCGTAGCATGTGGCATCTAAACCAAGCTGGCACAAAGGGACTGTTTGTTTCTCTCTTTAGTCATCTTTACCGAGGGCCTCTAGTTCAAATGTATTAAAATTGTGTGACACTTATGTCTAGTGTGCAAGTGGGTAGGTATTATTTGCATATAATTTATAATTATTCCGGACCCCCCCCCCCTTGCAAAAATGAAAAATTGCAAGTATTCAAGCCCTATTGGTTTGAATGGCCGGGCGCCATGGGCGCCATTTTGTCCTGCGGTGCTTGCCATTTGTGAAAGATTGAGGGACATGAACAGCAAGACCGTGAACGCTAAGGGACAAGTGTAATTTCAAGCATGTCTGCATTATAAAAGGACTGGTTTAACAGTCCTCTCCTCCCCTCCTCCCAAGGAACCTTAGAAATAGTATTTTGAAATTAAGAATCTAGAACAGAGAATTCACAGCACTTTACCAGATGACAGGTGTCAGTATATTGTCACATAGGTCTGATTTTAGTTACTAATGTATGTTGACTGTTTATCAAAGTTGGAGTACTTGAGATGCTGCGTTTTGAGCCCTGCAGATGTATTTCAGGAATCTTAAATAACATGACAGGTGTATATCTTCTGAATTGCCAGATGTTCAAGATTAACAATGGATTTTTTTCCTTCTCTTTCAGTTTACTTCTTTTCAAATGCTATGAGAATAGTAAGTGGGTTTGATTTCTGCTATTTAATACTTTAAATGTGAACATTCTACAGCTTTCTGGCTACCTATAAGTTCTACAATACAAGATTTAAAAAAAAAGCTCTGTTGAATAAGTGGAAAAGGCTTTGTGATGCCTTATACAGCTGCTACTCTTAACATCTTGGACTCTTACTGCTTTTAACATCTTGATCGTGTTCTGTGACTTGATTGCAGTGCCTGGACCTGAAGGACATTCAGCTTGCCTATCAACTACATAGTGTTGTAGAGACAGCAGGAAACAGGAAAATGATGGGAGACATGCTCCAGAAAACCTCATACTTGTAATTATTGCTTTTCCTCTTAAGTCATGAATGCTGTTGTCAGCATTTTCATTTCAGGCAGAATGCTATTGTCAGTGAGATTACTAGGACGAAGATGTATGCTGCCGATTGTGGTAGTAATTGTATGTTTAGCCTTTGAAGGTACTTGATTTTGTAATATAAGTTTTTGAGGAGCCAAAATATTTAGGGGAGTATTTCTCAATATAGGACCTGTCTAACTAGTGAGAGAGTCCCTCATTTGAAGGGTGTGTGTGTGTGATGGGGAAGAGAGAGAAAGTTGAACTGTAATAGGAAAAGAGAGATTGTCTTTTTTCTTCAACTCCCTCTCTGGGCTGATTGGAATCTATGCTTTAAAAAGTGCCCTGCTTACCCTTTGGTTGCAGGTGGTAAGTTTTGAATTTTGTTTTAATTCTGATAAGGAAACCATAGAAGTTGAGATCACTGGATGCCCTTTATTGAAGGGTTTCAAATTATGACGGATTTTATTGTAAGCTACTTAGGGCTATTTGAGACGTTATGGTAAATATTTAATAAAACTACAAGTGTAATATTTCTATCTGAAATGCTTCTGGAGTTTTAATAACTTGCTATTTCTTCCTTTATTGCAGTGGAAGATTTTTAAACCTATTGTGCATGATGGAGCAGCTTGATGTTGTACTGAAGTGGTACAAAGAACTGGTTCCTTCAGTAAGTAGTTAATATTTGTGTGACAATGTGTTTGGTTTTTTTTAAACTGCTGAATTGAAACTGTTGTGTTCTAACCACCATCAACACCCTTATTTGTTTCATCAGATGTTTTACCCAAATTCTAAAGGGATGCTGGATCTTCTTCAAGCATTGGACACAGCCAATCATTTGGAAATGATTCCCCAGATCTGGAAAGGTTAACAGTACTTTTGTATTTTTATTGGCAATGTTGAGGCAAGGGTAAGAAGGGTTAAATTGACCTTTTTCTGGAGTCATTGGATATGCATTAGAATCACAGCCACAGTTTGGTGCCACTAAAATGATTGAGGAGAGTTGCTGCTTTTGCTTCTTAAGGTCACTCCTATCACTGAACCATGCATCATGAGTATTTATTGTGCTGATAATACATTCATGCTGTCATTATTGGGCGGCATATAAATAAATCCTATTATTATTATTATGCTGTATAATTAACATAAATGAAAAAAATCAAAGATATAGTCATGTTAGTCTGTATAATCAGTATGTAGAGAGATCGTGTAGCACCTTTCAGACTAACCGAAAGAAAGAAGTTGACAGCATGAGCTTTCGTAGACTTCAGTCTGCTTCCTAAATGCATCTGAGGAAGTAGACTTAAGTCTACGAAAGCTCATGCTGTCAACTTCTTTCTTTCAGTTAGTCTCAAAGGTGCTACAAGATCTCTCTACATACTGATAAATGAAAAAAGATAGATCCCTGCCCTGAATGTATTAATTGCTGCTGCACTTAAAATACAATGTTCATGGGAAAATATAAAACTGTCTCTAACAGTGGCACAGCTTTATATTTTTCATTAACATCACACTTGTATGAAAGTGTTAGTTTCAGGTTTTGTTGGAATCATGGGGACCATATGTGATCATTTCTGTATGGAATAAAATTACTGGGTTTTACATGGCATTGCTCATTTCTGATGGCCTTTTTCTCCTCCACAGATATCAAACAGCTTGGGCATAGCCGGAGACCTCCTGTTGTGGAGGATGTTTTAGCTCTCATGGCCAGAGACAAACAGTCTCCAGAGGTGAGTCTCGATGGGACTTTGTGGCACAGAAAGCTGGTTCAGCTGGGCCATTAACACTTTTTTTAAAACTCCTATCCATTATCAATATAGTCATGGGAGACTTGTGTTAAATGCATGCTCCAACATGAAGCTGACCTTAAGCCCATTCTTTTCTTCTGAACTTTTGTTCACAAAATAAAATGGAGAAAACCTTATATCTGTCAGTTTGAACTTCAGTGGGTGGAAACGCAGTAATATTTATCTTTAGATCACCTTTTAAAGAAACTTCCCATCGCAGCTTGTCTTCCTAAAAGATCTTAATTAAAACATTGTTAATGCATGTCTTTTCCAAAGTGTTTTGCAATAGAATTAAATCATAAATGATAATAAGGTCTGTTTCACACTAAACAGTTGTATCACTTTGATTGCCATGGTTCAATTTTATAAAATCCTGGGATTTGTAATTTTATAAGATTTTTAGAATTCTTTGACAGAGAAGTCTGGTGTCTCACCAACGCAGGGCAGTGAAAATAGTCTCAAATTGCTATTAACTGTGTGGTGTGGACATACATAAGATAACATACTGTTTTTGTTAATATTTTATTCATTTTAAGCTGTTAAACATACAACATGCAAAATAAAAACAATGATGTGTCTGGAAAGTGTCATAGTATCAGAATCAAAAGTCCTTTCACACAAACATCCACTCCAGATTCTCCATACTCACACAAATCATTCTTTGTTTAGCAGCAACCTAATTCAAGAAGGGGAACTTTTTAGTTGCTGTTGTTGTTTAGACACTTGGGAATCAGAAATCCTTTTCAACCTACTGCAGATCATCCAGAGTTTGGGAAGATTTCAATATCTTTTCTGCTCATCTTTGGATCTGAATTCTGCAATGTAGTGATCAGTCCATGACTTAGAAGCTGCTACTTTCCTTAGCCTAGCAGACACTCTCATGTGGCTTCACCTACGTGTGCAAAAGGATTGTAGGCTACAGATACTTTATTGCACTGAATCTTTTTCAGACTCAAGTGGCATTTGCTGACTGTGCAGCAGAAATAAAATCTCTCTATGAGATACAAGAAAGAAGACAAACTGTCTTAGAATGGACAGCTGCTTCTCTGGGTAACTGCACTGTGTTATTTGCCAGGGCTGGGAGAATGCCAGAAACCTGGTAAGTAAAAAGAAGCTGCACCCACCAATCTTTTTTATGTTGAAAGTAAATCCTGAAACAAATAAAGTACCCTAAAGCAAATATATCAGGTGACCTTCATGGCTCAGTGAAGTTTTGGAACTGTTGTTGTTTTTGACTTTAGTGCATTATTTAGAGCAAGGGTGGGCAAGAACAGAGGGTTTGTGGACCATTTCTCCCCTGCACTGTTTCTGGTGAAACAAAAATGATGCTGCATTACTTTTGGCTGCAATTGTAGCTAGTTTTGGGGGGATGTAAGGGGAGAGAAGTAAACCACTGCATTTATTGCCACTTGTAAGACAATTTGGCCAGTTTCAGGATAAAAGGTTATCCCTAAAGGATAGATCAACAGTCCAAGGACTGCACATATTCATTCTTCCTCATTTATAACAACTAGTAACCTCTTTTAAGCTCAGCAGGACAAATAAGACCTTCTTTTCTCTCGTAATAGGGACATGCTGGAGCTTTTCAAAAAGTACAACCGAATACCCAGGTAAATTTCTCTTCTGGTGAAATGTATCAGCGCTACTTTAGTTTTTAATAGGGAAAAGATTTTAAAACAGTTAAATCTTTTATTTTTCTGTTTCATTTTCTTTGTTCCTCATGCTGATCTGCATGAAGCCTTATTTAACCCTATTCCTGCTTAAACGGACTTTCCGTCAGACAACTTCCAGCGTCTAGGACAGCCCTACCAGAACATCCTCTGAGGCAATTTCTGGCTTCCTTGGAGACAAAGTATTATTTCATTAGATTACTTGAACAAGAAGTATAGTCCAAGAGATTTCAAATTAAATATTAAATGTTTGGTGTGGTTTGGCTCAGCTGCCGAAGCACTCACAAAGCCTCCCTTTCTGCTTCTGGACAGAAACTATGTTTCTTCTGTTCTGTACTTCCCTGATATGCTCTTAATGCTAAAATATCATTTAAGACTTGTTCACTTTAGAGAACCTATGGCCCAAAACAGACGGGCTAAATAAAGCTTGGGGCTGCAGCGGCGGCCACTTTGGAGCAAGCTGTGCAGTCACCACAATCCCGGCCCCATGTTGTATATAGAACAGGACTAGGGAAAACATAGCCTTATCCATATTGTTGAACTTCAGTTTCATTTCCTTTGCAAATTATGACAGTAGTCATCCATGAACGTCTGGAAGGTCCAACTTCCAGCCTGCACAATTAACATTGGATCTGCACTGCATTCACACTGCAGAAACAATCCAGTTTGACACCGCTGTAACTGCCATAGCGCAATGCTGTGGGATTCTGGGAATTGTAGTTTTGTAAGACATTTAGCTTTCTCTGTCAGAGAGCTCAGGTGCCACTACAAACCAAGCCCCAGTGGATATCAAGGGACCACTGTATTGGTGAGGGGTGAAATGTCAACAGAGCTAGCACTATGCAATGTTATCATCTCCTGCCTGGCCAGCAGACACATGAGGAAAAACAGAGTGCATGAATTGTTTTTTGCTACACAAGAATGAACATTCACAGTATGTACCAATTTCTCATTTGCAGTGACTTGGTGATGAATGAAGTCTTGGACTGTATTAAGCAAAACAACCAACCAGCTCAAGCACTTAACCTAGTAAAATTGGCATCTGACTTCAGTTTACAATCAACTTCAAAACTTGCCAAGAGAGTTCTGGAAGAATTTCAGCTTTCTGAAGAGCAAAGGTGAGTATGAGCAGATTTATGAATTATAACGTCCATTTCTTTGCAGAGCACTCATATAATTGTCAATATATACTGTTCATCTTGAGCAGCTTTTGTTCCTTGTTTTCTCTTCCATTGCTTCCGTCCTGAATTGTTTTTAATTAGATACTGAATGGTTAGCAAGCTGGTTGTGCTAGCAATTTGACAGCGGTCTGCCACACTTTATAACAGCCTCCATTATTTCTACCTTTTTCTTACCTTATAGGAGGGATCTGGCTGATATGACAGCAGAAAGCAGTGATGGCAGTGACAGTGATTAGACGACAAGAAAGAACCTCTTCCTTTCCCAAAGAAAAGGACAACTTCTCCAATTGACAGTCTGCCTGACAGGATGGAGCTTTGTATATAGCTGCTAAAATTACAGTTCTGTTGGGACAGCTATGTTCATATTTGATTACCAGTAATGTGAATTGGTGGGGAAATTTGCTCTGACCTGGTCTAGAGTACTAATCCCCATCCACCAACACCTCCGTTTGGAAAACAAACTGTCTGGATCTTATATTATGTCTCACACAATATTTGTTTAAAAATACATTAAATCGTTTTACAATTGCATGTTCCTTGTAACTTATTGCTTCTGGTGATCTCCCATTCAACCCAGTAGAATATGGTGGAAGAGCAGTCTGTGAGGTCTGATTTTACTGTTTTTGTAATGTTTAAAGTTACTGGTTGGTAAAGAACATTCTGATAAAAATAATACCTAGATCAGATGCTCAATGTTTATATGGCCATTGTTATGTCACAATGGCTGTGCAGTAATGTTTCTGGATTGGTACAGGAAGAATGCAGATATGTTCATAATGTGCTGACACCATGTCCCTTATCGCACTCTTAGTCATACGTAGTCGGTGGCACTTCATTCTCACATATCTAGTTAGTGGCAATCAATCATTGCTTCAGGCTAATAATAAATAAATAAAACATGCAGTTGCAGACTCCCACTTACCTGTTACTCTTATATGACTTTTTGTGTGAGAACGATATTGCATCTTCTATCTTATCAGGGAGGTAGGAGCTACTTTCTCCTTTAAAAAAAGCTATTTGTTTCCCAACCTGTGTTTCTCAAGATGGCTTTCTATGTGGAAAGCCTATTTTCTGTGCAGAAGATGTGTTAGTTTGTTTGCTTTTTCTCTGCAGAAGATTTTGGGACATTCATTAAATATCAGGAGAAAAATTCACAAAATATTCTTCACTGATCTACATTACTTTTTCCTGATGAGCTTTCCTGACTCTCAGAAAACCCTATTTTTCAACCTGGAAATGAACATTTCTGAAAATTCTTTTCATTCCTAGCTTGCAAGATCATGGATCTAGGCTGCAAGTTTACATATACCTAGGAGTAATCCCTATTTTCTTCAGTAGTATTTAATTCTGATGTGCACAGGCTTGTGCAAGTTTCCTGTTTCTAATATCAAAGAAAAACTATTATGCTTTGATTGAATCTGACTGAAAGAGCTGCAAAGATAATTTAGCAGGAAAAACATGGGCAGCTTTACATGTGCATAGAGAGGAAAAGATTTTCATAGGACTGTGCTCTTTGTTCTTGTTCCAGGGGAAGTGTGCCATCTTCTCAGAGTACTTGCTGGCCCATAGAGCATCCCGATGTCTCTGGGGAGCCACAAGCTATGAGGAATTTCAGCTTCCATTAGCTAATGGTGTAATAGCTTTCTTTACATTTATTATTCATGTTCTACATCTGTAACTCAAATCAAATTAAATCAATAAGTCAGTAAATTGTTCACTTGTTACACAAATAGTGAACATGTGATGGGGATTTCTTTACAGACATGTAAAAATCCTTCTGGGATAAATTGGCCCATTGGAGTGGTGATGGTAAGCTACTCCTAATGAAATTTTGTATTTAATTACTAGTTTTAGAATCTATATATTTCCAGATAGATTGATTATGCTAGAAGATGAGACTCCCAGGTGGAAAGGCACTGAACAAGCTACTGGGGTAGAGCACAGGATAGCTACAAGTAGCACTGTGGCTAATGAGGCAACTGGACTCAAGCCTAAAGGACGTTAACTTGTTGACGGGCTCAGAGGTGAAAGGAAAGGAACAACACATATTATAGGAATATGGAACGTGAGAAGCATGAACATAGTAAAACAAGAAGTGGAACTTATAAACATTGCAATACCATCTTGGCTTCTAGGAGGCCAAAGTGAGCAAGTCAAAGAGGACGGGAATGGGACATCCAAACAACCAAAGAGGCACCTGTATACATGGACATCACCTGATGGCTAATATAGATATCAAATAGACTAAATAACTGGAAGCAGAAAATGCAGAAGCTCCTTTCTGTCTGCAAAAACAAGACTAGGAGCAGATTGTGGTACAAACCATGTACACTAGTGCTAATTTCAAAAATGAGACTACAATTGGAAGAACACTGAACCAACCATTCTGTCCAAATGCAACCTGAAGAACATTCCTGGAGAATTTAAAGATAACGTAAAAATAGATTTACATTATTAAATCTAATTGGCCAGAAGAATGCTGGACTGAAGCCAGGGAGGAATGCAAAAAAGACTACTGGTATCTGCAGCCAAAAAAAAGATGCTCAACAGATAAAATTCTTCAAGCAATTAAGGACAGATGAAAAGCAAAATAAAAAATGACAGAAAGTCAGAACCCTGAATGCAAATGTTAAGCAATTTATGTGCAGGGACAAAGACAACTGCTTTAATAATCAATGGAGAGGAGAACAAGAACAAGAGACCTTCCACAAGATCCAAGAAATCAAATGAAAATTTGTTAGATCAAGAGTGATGATGCTATACAACCAGCTGGGGAACACATTACATGACCAAGTAAAAATTAAAAGATGGTTTCAACAATACTCTGAAGAACTGTATAAAAGAGATGAAAGGATTACAGATTAATTCAGGAAAGAACTATTTGAAGATGAACCTATGATTTTCCAAAGTGAAGTGCAAGCTGGATTCCGATTAGTTGGGAGAAATAAATCACTAGAAACAGATGGCATATAAATAGAGCTGTTTCAAGCAACAGAATCGATTCTATTTCTAACTAAAATCTGTTAACAAATATGGAAAACTAAAGAATGGTCCAAATGTTGGAAACACTCATGCATTCCAGTTCCAAAAAAAAAGAGGACACCAGGGATTGCAGTAACCACAGGACCATTGCACTTATCTCCCACGCAAGCAAAGTAATGCTCAAAATTCTACAATAATTGTTTTTATATATATGGAGTGAGAAACACCAGATGTCCAAACCTGGGTCAGGAAAGGAAGAGTCACTCGGGATTATATTGCACACATATGTTGGATAATGAGCCTGTGCTTTATAGAATATAGCAAAGGCTTTGGTTGTAGATCATGAAAAACTATGAATTGCTCTTAAAGAAATAGGTGTGCCAGAACATTTGATGATCCTGATGGTGTAACGTGTATTCCAGAGAGAATATAGAGAAACAGAATGGTTTCCAGTTGGCAAGGCAGCATAGAAATAAATGCAATGGTGTATAGCCTCCTGGATGGGGAGTGCAGAGCTGGCCTTGCCCCCCTAAACAATTAGGACTAAGAAATTTGAAGGATTGCCTCTCTCACATCAATATGTGGGGCCCTATTCTATGATCCGCCATCTATAAATCTCTTTTAAGTAAAGAGTATGACTCAACAAGTTTCTCCAAAACTGTTTTTCAACTCTCCCTCACAATCAACTCCCTCATTCTTAAGAATGAGCAATGAACAATACAATACACCAGGGCTTTGATCCTTCCAAAAATTAAATAAGCTATTCCTCTTGCTTTGAGGTTTCAAGCCTTAACTGCCCACACATGTTCATTCTTTCCCAAAGAGGCATGTATTTGTTCTCAAAAGGAAATCTGTGACTTCAGAAACTGAGCTCTGCATCAGAATATACACTACTGCTTGGGAATTGTGGAGCTCACATAACACTATTTTGTCATCCACTTGCCACAACATACATGCAAATACACCACTCTGGGACAGTATTTTTTCAGTAATATCTACCAAGCCATCATGAACATGGCTTCACATCTTCAAATAATATATCCTACCTTACCAGAATTACCAACTGTAGAAAGTAGATTAATATTACTGATGGCTGCCTTTATTCATAAGTCTTTTTTTGCTATATTAAGTTTTAAGAAGAAAAAAACGCTTTTTGAAACATTTTATTTAATTGTCAAATTAGTGCCAAATTGGTAATAGAGGTTATAAACATTATTTTGGTTGGCTCACAAACCTGATCAGTAATACCCGGAAACTTAAATTTTGCTGTAAGTTGTGCCAAAAAAAAACCCCACCAAAAATCCAGACATGATAAATGGCTGAAGATAAAAGGGATACAAATGCAACAGGTATAGGTGATAAGTGTACTAGGAGACACAATACCACGTGCTCAATGACACCAAGACTCTTGTGTGGCTTGGAAATACTTCAGACCTGGCCTCATTTTTCCTCCCAAAAAACTATCTTGCATTTCATTTGACTAGTTCTGAAGTAGTCTTGCATGCCTCACCTGTATCAGTCCACCTGAGTTGTCCCCAACCCCACAGCACTGGCATAGGCAGTGAGGATATCCACCACTTGTTTTGTCTCTAAGGTCATCCGAGCTTCATTCAGCCAGTCCTGTGACACTCTCCTGGATTCTCCTTTCAGCTGATTGACAAATTTAGCTGCCAATTCTAGATCACCATGCTCAATGCAATAGGATGCATAAGAAAGCAACTTATATGTGTCCAGGTCTTCAGGCCCAAGCTCAGAAGGTGGCTTCAGCTGCTGAGGGTGAATCAAGAGAAGGGACTGCAGGTAAGACAAGAAGTACTGATACAAGCTATTTCTTGTTTCATCTATCAATGCCACTCTCTTAGCCAACTTTTGGACAGTGTGGAATCGTGCTCTCAGGGCCTCTTCTGTATACACCCCACGACTGAGTGATTCCTGGGGAAGTGCAGCTGTTAAGGCTTGAGTGAAGGTGTTGTCAGAACAGCTGGCTTGGATGGCTTCTACTGCACCCTCCAGGGGCTCAGTAGGGCTGTCTCCAGAAGCAGTTTTCATGCTTTGCTTTAAAGCTTCAACTGAAAGCCACAACTGATGGGCCTTCCTGGCTTCTTCCTCTGCAACTGAGTGGCCTATAACACAAAAAAACCATGCTGTTAAAATAGTAGAAAAGGTTCAGAGTAGCCATGTACAATTCATAAGCAACAAGTCTGAGCTGGCAAGTTATTGGCTCTGATCTCCCTGTATTAAAACAATTTTTGCATCTCAACCACTCATTGTAATTTTGGAAATACTAATTATTTAGACTTTATGATGGTTTGAATGCATGCATATTCAAGCCAGTAACTCAGATTTATAGCCTGAGAGCGGTACATATGTACAAGTTGAGTATCCTTTATCCAAAAGATTTTAGAATATTAACATATAATGACATATCTTGGAGACAGGGGACCCAAATGTAAACAAGGAATTCATTTATGTTTCATATTCACCATACCATATACACATAGCCTGGAGGTAATTTTATACAGTATTTTTAATAACTGTGTACATTAAACAAAAGTTTGTGTACACTGAACCATCAAAGATCACCTCTGCATTTCACCACAAGATCACTTCATCCCTAGGCAATCTACGATGCATTTGTATGCAGAGAACTAGGGATTGCTGTATCTCAATCAGAAGTGGTTCAGAAAATGTAGCTGGCCAATCAACGTGATTGAATACAATATACTTCTGCCATGTTTCTCATACTCACTTTCAACTGCCTGCTCAATTCCCCTTAGCCTGGCATAGGCTGTGTTGATGTCCAGAGTGAAATTGTCCAGTTGTTCTTGAGAAAGTCGCTTATATTGCATTTCTTGTTCACTGAGTTGCTCTGACAAGTTCTAAAACACAAAATTGGATCCAGGATTTTATTTGGTGTTATTTGCCTTTAAGTCAACTCCAACTTATGTTAACCTTTCATAGGGTTTTCTTGGCAAGATTTATTCAAATTTTTTTGGACCAGCATTCTTCCTCCACATCCCCCAAATAATGCAGAAAGACCTAATGCTGCAGCTGATGGGATGGTAGCAGCAGACTTACTTATCTCTCCCAGCATTCTGGTAACGTGTGTGGAAATACCTCCAAAGAGCTTAACATAAGATAATTTCCCAAAGGTGACATTTCTAAAAATGTCAGATTTATCAGTAACTATTTGAAAGGATATTAAACAATACTTTAATCAGGTAATAATTTCTTCTCTATGAATATTTTAAAGCAATTATGAAAGAATCTGCCCTGCTGGAGAAGGGGTGGTGGTGGTATCTCTCTATTACAGCAAATAACATTTTGCCAGTTTTCGCAGTTGAAACCAACTGGTTAGACATAAATAACATAAACCCATTAACTCACTTGTTCAATAACAAGGCAACACATAAGTAAATCCTACGGATTCAATGAATTTGTATAGGTGGGACTATCACTATCCATACTCTAGATGTCCAATTTAGTACACCCGGCATTGTAGACTAGCACTCATCTTAATGTGTTCTCAATGTGTGGTTGCTGAAATCAAACTGGCAGAACTCAGATTCAGTAATGCTTAAAGAAGACTCATTAAAAATTATGTAAGATAAAATCAGGATCCAACTCAATGCAAAAAAATTTTTTTAAATCAAAATGGAATCCTAAGCACACTGACAAAGCTCAAGTTGGGATTTTTTGTTTATAACCATGATTAAAGCTGAGCTTTAAAGAAGGCAACTCTTTTGAGATTATTCAGTGATAGAGAATGGCAATTAATTGCAATAAAACTCTAATAAACATGCCTCCAAGTCTAGAGAAGTGTGAGCGCATGCAGAATCAAGCATATTTGACCCCAAAGCAGGAAACACCAAGAGAAGGAATTCTCTTTGCTTTTTACGTTAGCATAACTTTTCCAATGCTGCATAAAGATGTATACAGTGCCTCCTTAAGGAACCATTTTGTTTGGCAGTGCAACAGCTGCTGGATGACACCGAGGTACAGCTCCAACTCAAATGGCCACTGACTGGCTGCAAGAGTGTGCTCGGTAAGCACTGCTGTGCTGGGGTTGGGCTGACTGCCTTTGTTCAAACAGGAACTCTGGTAGAACATACAACATATGATACAAGTAAAATGAAGCAAAGCATATCCTTCTTTTATGGTGGGGCTTTCCATACTTCAATGAATTCCCACAGAACAAATTTCTACTCCCTATGAACAGGGTTGACCTATTGACAAGTTAGAGGACACTTCTTCTTCACTGTATCATGGTATGTAAACAAAAACAACAACATAAAACATTTTTTAGTCTCAATAAGTTACATTAACGGGGGGATACTCCCATGGCAAAATCAGTGGGATACATTTTGTCTCAATTTTTGTTTGTTTGTTTACAGGGGAAAATAATGAACATGGCATCTGACCTCTGGAAACACTGTCAACCAGCACAGCTGTAAACTTAATGCCTTTATGTCTAGCATTGTGTGGATTCTGTAACAAAATATGGCCCTAGCGTGCTAAAATATGCCCTCCTAGTACATAAGCATTAATGAGAATGAGTTCTTCAAAACAACTGTGCAAATTCTCACCTGTTCAAATTGTAGCTTGAGTTCCTGCTCTTGGACCTTGAGAACATCTCTTAGGTGATCAGCATGTGCAGCAGCCTGTCGGCGGAGCTGAGTTCTCATTTCACTCTCCATAACTGCCTGGGCTTCTTCAACCTGTCATAATGTAGTGGTAGTTGTAACTAAAGTGCATCTATTTTACACAAACAAGCTTCTATCCAGTGGATCTGGTATGGGTGACAGAAAATTTAAGTGACAGATAAGACTTACTTCTAAACGTTTTCCCATTAGATAGCAAACACTGATCAATCAATCGTATTAGCTTGCAAGGTGTCCCTGACATTTTGGAGCCTGAAGCAAATTTGGAATTTTGAGCTGCACTCAGCTATTAGGCAACCTGCTACATAATGACTGTGCAACACCTGATATACTAGGCCCAACTTTTTAAAGTTGTCATTAAAAGAACTTGTGTCCACAGGAGATTCCTAGACAACACAATCTGAAAATGCCTGTTCTAAGCTGTGAGATAACAAGATCAGCATTCAAAGTTCTACTGGTTTCTGGCACATTGTTAAGAACACCTAACAATGAACAAAATTGTGTATTCTTGCACACACATTACTAAAAGACATTGTGCACATGCACACAGACAACCAATTGCTAGGATACTGCAAGTATAATAGTTACCTTCTTCTCCTGTTCAATCTCGATTTCATTCTTATGATGCTCTAGTGCCTTTGCCACTGCTAATTCAAAAGCTTTTTTGTCTTCCAGTTTCTGTTTTTCCAGGGCTGCCTCTATGTGTTGTTTTTCACGGACTCTCAGATCCACCAGCTCCTTATTCAGTTGGTCTATACGTCGATGAGCATGAGCAATGAGAGAGTTCAAGTCATCTGGTGTCAGCTTGCCAGCTGAAAAGAGCAGGTTGTTAAATCCAGAATGAATAGTACAAAATACATAAGATCTTCATAGTCTGTTTATTTACATGAGCAAACCCAATACAGGTTGAGTATTCCTTATCCAGAATTCCAAATCCTCCAAAATCCAAAACTGTCCACTTGGGTGGCTGAGATAGTAATACCTTTGCTTTCTGATGGTTCGACTTACACAAACTTTGTTTCATGCACACAATTATTAAAATACTGTGTATAAAATTACTGTAAGGCTATGTGTATAAGGTGCATATGAAACATAAATGAATTTCATCTTTAGAGTTAAGTCTCATACCCAAGGTGTCTCATTATGTATATGCAAAAATTCCAAAATCCAAAACACTTCTGGTCCCAAGCATTTTGGAAAAGGGAGATTCAACCTGTATCTTAAAGTGTATCACACTTCTTTGGCCAATTATACCTGCATATTCCACTGCATTGAGAACACAGGAACACCTCAGTTAACAAAGCCTCTGACAAAGAAGTTTATTCTTGCAAAGTCTTTTTATACTCAACTGGTAGTTTTCGTCCTGTATCTAGCTGTATGTTTTTAGCAGCATAGGCAGAAGGAAGAGGCAAAGGAGGAATGAAGAAACACAGACTTTCAGGGTCAGGTTCCACTAACATGTCTGCAGTAAACAATGCAATATGCAAAACTTGAGCTGGGAAAGAAACCTGGTTGAGCCTGTCTACAATAGGCAAAGTAGCTAATGGCTGCTTCCAAAATTCCTCACTAAGTATGCATGAACAGCAAAGCACAAAAGGGGAAACATATGCTACACCAGCTATTCCCTGGATATTGAAAAGCATACATTTATAAATGTGGCTACCAAAATGGAAATGATAAGAAAAGCAGGGGCTAGTAAAAGAAAATAAAAATCCCTGGATGCATTTGGAGGAAGTCTTGAAGTGATCTCTAGAAGGTTCTAAATGTTTTTATTTATACAAGGCTTACTTGACCTAGTTATTTTCATTTCACATGTTCATATTATTAGTTTTAATAAAGCTTCCTAAAACATGTTAAGCTGTTCTTTTTTGTGGTATAGGAACCTATCTTTATTCTTTCCATGTTATTTTTGCCTCTGGTACCAAATTTTCTCTTAAAGAAGCAATGCCCAGGAACACATCTACCTAATTAACTGAGGTATACCTGTGCATCAGAATTATCAAGTAATATTATTCATACAGCTTCTAGATTTCACCTACGAAGCACTTTACCTTGAATTACAAATACATGAGATTTAACTTTGACAACCAGAAACCAATAGAAGTGAACATAGCCTACTACTATATTTTATACCATGTTTTGAACAGTCAGTAAACATTTATTGAGGCAGTCACCATCCAATTTTTAAATGAAAACAGCATTTTTGGAGATATAGAAATGGCACATTTATCTCACAATCTCAGAATTTGACATGGTCATATTTAATGAAATCCTCCATTGGCCAATACCAGCTTAAATGTAAACAGAAAATTATTTTTTTTTATTTAAAAGGTTTAAACTGGTATCTCTTCTACTACAATATCCTTTTTGCAAAGAAAGAAATATCCAGGAATCAAGGAGAGGGAAGAGGGGATCCATCTGAAACAACAATGGTTTTGAAATTCAGTCTCACAATTCATAACTGAGTATTTTCAGCCTAGTGATGAGAAGACCAAGGGGTGACATGATCACATTCTTTAAACACCTCAAGGACTGTCAAAAAGAGGAAGGTGCAAGATTTTTTGTTCCTGCTGCCAATGGTATGACCAGGTCTAATGGTTTCAAGTTCAAGATTCTATTGAATATGAGAAGGAATTTATTGACAGTAACAACAGTTCATCAACAGAACAAATTGCCTAGAGAGGTGGAAGGGCCTCCTTCTCTGAACACCTTCAAAAAAGACTGGTGATTCCCAAACTCTGGTCCTCCAGCGGTTAGGGACTTCAGTTCCCAGAAACCTTAGCTATCTTGGCCAGTAGTCTGGGATTCTGGGAGCCGAAGGCCAGAAAATCACTGTTCTAGCTGGAGATCCTGGGTTGAGCAGGGAGTCCATGGGACCGTTCCAACTCTATGATTTTAATTCAATTCTTCAGTAAAACAATCATCTTCACAAAGCACACAAAAATGCCGAAGGGCATTCAGAGCACCTCATCACATATGGGTGTCATGTATGCTCACAACTATGTGATTAGTACAACAAATCATATCCCATTTAGGAGCACACAAAACCAAAAACCATGAATACTTTTCAGAAGTAAAGCTTAGCAAAGGAAATTGAAACAGAAGTTGAGATACAAGCACTAGCCATTATTTCTGTGAAAAGAAAGTGCACAAGCCATACACAGTGTTTATGGAAAAGCAAGACAAGAACTCACCTAGATCAGCTATCTCTGCAAGAGAAATGAAGGTTTGGGAAAGTTAGACAGTGTCCGCAGAAGCAAATCAAGAGCTGTTAAAAGCATATAAAGCTGCAAGAGCACAGATAAAAGCAGACACCTTGCATATTAATAAAGAGGATATGTCCAAGTGCAAGATGAAATGGCCACAGGTCTGAGAGAAATGCAAGCACCTGACTCTCAAAAAGGCTCTTTCTGTTTGCAGCACTCTCTACCCCTATTTGTGATGGTTTTTTTAAAAAAATAAATTGCAATAAACAATGGAAATAAAAAGTAAATGCCAATGTGTTTATGCTATTAATTCCCTTTCAAGAAAAAAGTTATCAAAAAGGGCACAATTTAGTGTCCCTATTTTAGAATAGTGTGAATGCTAATAGATATCCCTTGAGAATGAAGTATTCAATCCTTAATTTGATTTATACATCTTATTTCCATACCATCTTTCTAAGAAGTACATACAAATAATGCACAAAGCCATAAACAAATAAGAACTTCTTCAAGTTTATCCGCAAGCTACTGTTAAGCAGCTATGTGCATGATTTATTCAGTTGTTCATTAAGAAAACTATTAATAAAAACTATTAATAAAAACCTAAAAGCTAAGTAAAACAAATAAGACATCTAATAGACACAATGTAATATAATTCAGTCAAACAAAAGAGTATGAACAATGACTGAACAATAAAAACTTGCAAAGAGTCTAGAAATAAAATTAATTAACTAAAAACCCCACACAGTCATGTCAACCTGTATCAACATATAAAGGAATCTTGTAGCATCTTGGATATTGGGAGAAACAAGTTTATAGCATAAGCTTTCAGAGATTCAGTTTACATCATCAGATGCAACAAAAGCCAGATGTTAAAATAAAAAGATTATTATCAGGTAACAGATTTGGGGTGGGGGGTGGGGGTGTGGATCTCTTCAAGGGAGATTCACAAAATTCTGGGGAGCTAGTTGACTGTTGTACAATAGCTTAGGTTGAGATCACAATACCTGCTGCACAACTGATTGTGCAACTTTGCAATCCTAGGTATGTAACTGTGCTACATTAGGTGTATGGTATCTTGGACAATGTTTGTTGTAATCACAGCTAAATGTTAGGTCAGATAAGAAGGTTACTTACTGAGCCCCTTCCAACCAGTTTCAACTTCTGGAGTAACACTATCCAATTCTTTCTGAAATTCTTCTCTTGCTTTAGCTACCAGCTCATGGTATTGAGTTACTATTTTAGCTTCTGACTGGGCAGCCTGCACCTACAAAAAGTAAAGAGAAAGGATTAGTCTCAAAGCAGGTGTTACCTCCTACACTTATAGTATACAGCACTGATTTCAGGCACCATAAAAACATCCAGGTGTAAAACAGTGTGAAATCTCCAAACATTCACCAAGTGTAATTTGTTGTTGCAAATTTATACACCTGAGCAATAAAGTTAGAATTGTCCGTTGTATTCCTCATCACCATGTATGGATGTGAAAGCTGGACAGTGAAGAAAGCTGATGAAAAGAAAATCAACTTATTTGGGATGTGGTGCTGGAGAATAATGCTGAGAATACTGTGGACAGCCAAAAAGATGAACAAATGAAGTCCTTGAACAGGTCAAGCCTCAACTCTCCCTGGAAGCCAAGAGGCTGTTGTATTCTGGCCACATCATGAGAAGGCACGAATCACTGGAAAAGATAATAATGCTAGAAAAGGTAGAAGGCAGCAGAAATCGAGGAAGACTGCAACACAGATGGTCAGACTCAATCAGGAAGGTCACAAGACCTAAGCAGAGCAGTTAAGGATAGGGGGCTTGGAGATGTCTCATACACATGGTCACCATGAATCAAGATTGGCTTGTGGACAGGTAATAACAGAAATTTAATGTCTTGCGAACCCAGACACTTTGACTCATGATATATCCAAAGTACATCCTCAGATTTCTTGTTTCTAGTAAGAGTAGAGACTTCATTTTCTCTAAACACCAATTCACTTTCCTTTTTATCAATCCATGGTATCTGTAGAGTTCTTCAGCATATTTCAAATGAATTGTTTTTCTCCCTGTCAGCTTTCTTTACTGTCCAGCTTCCACAACCATACAAAGAAATCAAAAATACTATGGCCTGGCATAGCCACTATTTATTAAGAAAAAGAACTATCTTCAACATCATGTATCCAACAGGAATTAGAGTGGAAATCAAAGCAACCTGCCCTGTTACCTGGAGGCTGCAGGTGTCTCTTAAACTCTAATTTATTCTGAAGATTTATCTGCACAGGGTCAAATGGCTACACAGATAATCATTCAAAGAATGGCAGTTACAAATCAGCAACTCATTTTTCTTCCATCTAAATAAACCAGTTAATTCAGGAATTACCAGCTCACTTCATGACCTAGGTTCTGATGCCGGGATGCTTTATTTTAAAAAGAAGTTATTTTCAATCTTACATCAGGAAAAACATTGACATGAAAGCTAAGGTAAGCTTTCTTTAAAGAAAATACACAAGTACACTGGTACTATTTAACACAAAGCCAGAGCAAAAAAGTCCTAACAGGCACCTGGTGATGTGCAAAAAATGAAAGGATTTTTCATCCAAGTATTTTAAAGGACTGCTTGCTTCTCCCTCACTTCATATGCATGCTGGTGTTCCATTTATCTTAGTACGCAATTTTGTTGTGGCAAAAATATTTAAAAAGTTAAAAGATCAAGTTTACCTTTATATACTCTAATAAGCCAAAGAATCATTATTCATTGCAATCTTTATAATGTGAAATATTAACAGGAAAATGTTAAAGTAATTATTCTTACTAAGTTTACCTTTTTGACCACGCTGTCCAGGTCAACTATCATATGATGAAGGTTCTCTTCTGCAGCCAGGATGTGTGGTTTGGCCCCAGGAATCTGAGACTTCTTGGCTCTATCAACCACCCCTTTCATTTTTTCTAATTCTTCTCTAAACAAAACCAGAAGCCATCCATTATCTACAACAATATTCATTATTTATTTAATATAAAGCAAGGACAAATGAGATGCCAACCCTTCATCAGTATGATAATCATAAGATGAAGAATTAACCTAAATGAAAAAGTGTTATGAAGACTATGATAAACTTTATGTTAATGCATTTAAATAGAAATATAGATAAAGAGATGTAAAATTTAAAGTAGTATGGGGTCGAACATACTGGCAGCTTGGAGTGGTCTCTGGCTGCTCCAGCACCAGTCGGCCCCTGATCAGCATTGGACACCGCAGTCCTAAAGCCACCCTCTACTGGCAAAGAGCGATTTTTTGCCACTCCTTTTCCAGCTGGCTTTTCCTGACCAGACACACTCTTTGCGCAGGTTCCAGCTGCTCTGGGGGCATGCTTCATCTGCACCCCAGAGCGGCCATTAGCTGCTCTTTTCTGCCCATCTGTTTTGGGCCTTTATCTCATAGTTTCCTTCTAAAGAAACTGGAAAGACAAACATCGGTCTCTTCTACACATGGGCAATAATGTAACAAAACTCTTTTGTAATAACTAATTGCAAATAAAACTGAGACCCTCTCTTAGGTCTCCTCTTAGGCAAATATTGTTAAAACTAGCAAAATTTTCACCATTGTGAAAAGCAGGCAATTTACAGAGGGTGATTCCAAGTATCCCTCAAGGAAGAGAGAGCAGCTATATGACAGTTGCTATAATAGCTCATCTGTGAAGGCCAAATCACATAGTGGGTGGAGAAATAATTTGTTCCAAATGCAAGTTTGTCCTCAAGCAGAAGTCTTAGAGCCAAGAAATAATCCAATTTGACACCACTTTAACTGCCTCGGCTCAATGCTAGGGAATTCTGGGAACTGTAGTTTTGTGAGACATGTAGCCTTTGCTGTCAGAGGGCTCTAGTGCCATCACAAACTACAGTTCCCAGAATTCCCTAGCACTGAGCCAGGGTAGTTAAAGAGGTCTCAAATTGGATTATTTCTGCAGTGTGTTTTGGTTCTTTATCATTAACTTCTATTAGGGAAAAGAACATGGCCACATAGCCCGAAAAGAGAAGGATGTTGATATGCGAACATAACAGAAATAAGTCCCGAACCTTCTGATCCCAGTCACTGAAAATCGAATTTAATTTACATAGAATTTCATCCACATGCTCCCACACAGGGGTTGCTTTTCATACATTTTGACAGAATCCTATTGTAACTTTCTACCAGATTTAAAGTGAATGTTACAATTACTTACTTGGCTTTTAAAAGGACATCAGCAGCTTCATCCACAGCTTTCCTACGATCCTTCAGTGCTTCCTCCAATGTTCGCCATTGGGTTGCCTTTCTGTCACTTGGAACCTAAAATTATGTACACTCATTCTAGATTTTACAGGTAAAGGTAATAAATTACAAAATAGAGATGGAAAGATATTTACCAAAACCGTTTTAGATGCAGCCTCTACTATATAAATTCTACATATTTAACAACACAGAAAATTATAGAATATCTCACTATCAAGATCATGAAAATAATCGAATATGTATCATTCTTGCTTGTTTTATAAATACTTACTTTTAAAAACATCTCTCTACAAAATAAAAGATTAGGTTTGTTTCCAATAGATCTCAGCACCATTTTCAGACAATATATTTCATCTTTCAATAGTTGCTTCAAACATACTAGTAATCATGCAAAGAACAGAACATTAGCTGTATTTCTTGATAAATAAAGCAGGACATCAGGTACAGGCAATTCTTTTAATCTTTCACTGTAAATTGTAAATTCTTTGTCTTCATGGAGTTGAGAGAACAATTTGAACCTCTCTTTTCTTCTCTACAGCTTCCTTTCCCATTTCCTAACCTTATTTATTTCCTACTAAATATCTTACATTCCGACCCTGAATGTAAGAGAAGTACAGACCACATCAGGCTGGCAAAGGCAGGATAGAAAAAATTATAGGGAAGGAAAAGGAGTCCTAAAGGTAACAAATGAAAAGAATGTTGCCTCTTGTCTAGTTGGGTCAGCAAGCAGCGATTAACCCAATCTGATCCTTCAGTACTGACCACAGCAAGAAGGGCTTCCTGACAATCATGCTACCAGTCCTATTAAGGGGACTGATGGACAAGGCAAATGAGATCATAGCTCAATACCAGAACTTCTTTATGGCCAGTATGGCTATGTATGGATACAGTGAAAGAGCAAAGTAAAGCTGGGCATGGTCCACAAATTTATCATACTGTACTCTGAAACCTTAATGTTCATTTTACAGCTACGACAAAGAATACAGGATATCTTTTACATTTAGATTATGTCAGAATTCTTTCAACATATTATAACTCTATGTACCCTATTTTCCTATTAAACAAAGCAGCTTCTAATTTAATGTATTTTTAATTCCACAATTTACCACTTTAATTGAGCACTTTAAAAAACAACAACGGAGTAACACATAGAACAGAAATAAATTAAATGCAATTTATAAAAATACAAAGAATACAAACTAAAACATACCTCAGAATTATCCATAGCCTCTTTTAGTTTCTGAGCATGAAGATTAACAGCTTGTACAGCTGCCTCTTGGAGTGTGATTGCTTGTAAAGTGACACGTGCAGTATTACTCAGAGCACTTTCCAAGGTTGCTGCAAGTGCTAGGGAGAAAGAAAGGAGGGGGAAAAGATGGACTTTCCAGCACTTTTTGCTTCCTTTTCTGCCCTCAAAAGAAGCTGGTCCCACAACAATTACCATTTAAAATGGAAATTCTGAAACCTTGTAACTTTCTAAACAATCTTAGGAATATATAACAGATTTTAAACTGCTCAGCAAGGGGGAGGTTCCCAGTATTCTCTCTGTGCCCCCCCCCCCACACACACACACAGTCTGAACTGCCAAAAAACTGTTGGGGTGTAGTTGGGTGGGGGGGAAAACAATTTATAAGAAAAATATTTTATCTTCAGTGCAAAATAGGATTATTTGGAAACTTGCCCAGGTTATATTCTAATAAGTCATGAATTGTGGGTTTTTGTGTTTTTTTTTTTGGGGGGGGGAGGAACACATGAATATAGGTTTGGGTTTTTTTTGTTTGGTTTTTTGATGAACAGAGTTTTAGGCTTACAATGAGAAAATCCTAGGGGGGAATACCACCCCACCATTTAGTTATGTAACTACTACTGCTATACAAGGTGTAACATGGAGTGCCCAACCACAGTGTTTGTTAGCATACCTGAGATTCTCTCTTGTTCCTCTTTATCTTGCTTTGCAAGACGAGCTGCAACTTCCTCAGGTGGCCTCTCTTTTGCAACAGTAGGTTCTCTATGGCTGTGTTCTTTACCTAAGTACCGAAGATTTTTTAAATTGAATTTCAATAAGTTCATCTATTTTATTGATTTAAAAAAATACTGTCAAAGTACAACCAAGATTAACAGAAGTTGATTCATGACACAGCTATTTCTTTATTAAATTATGAAAGTACAGCCACTGTAACTGATTTTATCATATAGGCTCACTCAATCTCACTTTGTATCGAAAACAAATTATCTAGCAAGAGCTTCACAATTATACAACAATGCTTTCAGCTACAGTCAAAATGAATAATCAAAAATCCGACTGATGTTAACATTATAACATGAAGAACAGAAATCCACTTTCTGCTTAACCCATGACCAGGGTGACAAGAAGAGCTCTGGCTATTCTCTCTTACAGATGGAGACTGTATGGAATTGTCTAGGGCTAGGCATTAATGTTGGACTTTGGAGGATTTATTAGTATGATAAAGAAAGTATCCACTACATGTTATAGTCAGCCCTCCGCATTTGTAGACTTAACATTCATGTTTTTGATTATTTGCGATTGTTAAGCAAGCATGGGCGCCCACTCCTCCCCCCCCCCCGCCCGCCCGCCCGCCCGCCCGCCCGCCCTTGGGCTTTTACCCACGGGAGGGGAAGCCCAGTAGGGTAGGAGCAGCCAGGAAGAGTGCGCTCCCGCTCCTCTTCTTCCCCCACCCTCATATGTCGCAGGGGAAAAGGAGGAACAGGTGCACACCTGTACATCTTTCCCCACCTTCCAAAAGCCAGTTAAAGGGATGGAAGGGCAGGGAAAGAGGAAAAGCAGACAGTGTCACAGTGAATAATTTAGCACCTGCATTTTGCACTAGCTGGTCATTTTCCAGGGTAAAGAGCACAGCTGGAGTCTAACTGGGAAATGACTAAAACATGAAATATTATGGTTAAGGTTATCCCTTTCCAGAGCTTATTTGAACCTTCCATGACAAAAAAATAAAGGCCAATTCAGGTCAGAGAATTCCACAATTCTTTTAGCTGCAGAATCTCAGCAAATAGGGTATTTAGTAGATTCCAGAATTAAATCAAGAGGAATTCACCAGGGGTCAATCTGGAATTCTATAAGGATTCCTGATAATTAGAGAGGGGGGAAATGAATCATCACATATACCATATGAAATATGGGATGTGCTCCCAGCAGTTCGAAATAGGAAAACCTCAAGAATGTAAATGGGAAGCTTGATTAGCCCCTTCTCTGCTCTCTTTCTACCAAGGAGGCAAATATATTTCTATTTAGGTAGGCCTTTGATTCTTGATTCAAGTGCCAAAATTGTCTTTTAATATGAGGTGCAATGCTGCCATGTTTTTAATTATGTTTTAAACAATAACTTTGTACATTTAATAGAATCACTTATTTCAATGCTGTTGATTTAACTTTTGCTTTAAATTTTTTTGCTGCACTTTGTTTTAATTTGTTGTCATCTGCCTTGGGTCTAGGATCAGGAAAAGGCTGGGGAAACAAACAAACAAACAAACAAACAAACAAACAAACAAACAAATATTATTTGAAAACCTCATGATAATGAAAGAATTGCCATACTCAACCATAAGCCAATCTCATGTATAAATTGAAGGCAGGTTTGGGGCAAAAATTATGGATTTTGATATGAAACCTGTAAGTAAGTCAAGGGCAAAATTTAGGGGCCTGTAACAAAGGATCTAAAGGATGAAATAAACAAAAACAATGCCAAAGAACTTGCAAAATTTCATCAGGCACAACTGTTTGTGTTCATACTAAAGGATGGCTGGATGAGAGAATTGGGGGGGGGGGGGGGTGTCAGTGCTTCCAGGTCAGATTATACTCTTGCCTCTCACCAGGGATGGCTTCTTTTTAAACTAAGAGTTAAAGTCCAGTACTTACACTGACCCATGGATAAGTTGACTCATGTTGAGTGAGTCAATTTTTGACTAAAATTTCTAGACTTATGCATGAGTTTATAAAGAAGATGCAAGTTTTAGGATAAAGCACTAAATGATATCTTTTTCAGACTCTGGACAAATAGTTCTCCTAAAAAATTGGCAGAATCTGTGCAAAATTGATTTAGTTCTGGCTTTGTATAATTCTTTTGGCTCCAGAATCTCAGCATTTGTAACAGATTATACCTAAATCAGGAGGCTTCTGTTTTTCTTCAGGATGTACATGACTTTTGCTTTGTTCTTTTTCCTGCATCCCTGGAGCTGGAACTGACACAGCTTCACCTGTTGCTGAAATTATCTGAGCAACCGCAGAACTTGCTGTAAACAAAAGCAAATGGAAAGTATCACCACACAACACAATTATTCCAGAAATGGGAATGCTACCTCAACAGATTGACTTTTTAGTAAAAAGGTAAATCTTTATAAAGATTCAGAGTCTGTTGCATCTACCATGTAATTCTTCCAGTCTTGGTAACTATTTCCCACATAGACAATCTTTGTGAAGTTTCTTGTTATGCTACAAAATATGTTACAAAATAATCTTTCTGATGTTCAAAGTAATAGGTAATTTAAGAAATAACAGGTTTTTTTTAAAAAGGGAAATGCATCACAAATAAGGTAAGCATCTCCCACCACACACATCTGAGGGCCACTGTAATCATGTTACCTTCTTTTTCTTCACCAGCAGCTGTTGGTACCTCAGTTTTAGTCTTTGGTGATCTGACAGCAGGTTGTTTCGATTCTTTCATTACTTCTGCCACAGAGGAAATTTTTAGTGGCCCTGGTTGTATCTGTGGGGAAAAGAAACATTCACCATGAACTGCAAACTATTAAAAATGCACGCAATTAATTAAATGAAATCCTTCAGGAATTATCAGCATTTGAGTATAAAGAAAGAAAAAAGGAATGCTAGCATACTGTGCAGAGCAAAGAAATGCTAAGGCAGGCCTTAGAACGTAGTCACCTTCATTCTTTCCAAACAAATACAAGAAAGTACAGCAGAGGGAAAGCAGAAGGGCAGCAGTAACGTCTTATTACTTCCCCCCCCCCCTTAACTAGAGTTTCTTCCAGCCCATGTGGCAAGAATTATACCACATCAGAGTGCAATCATCAGCAAGAATTTTAACATGATCTCTTTTGAAATGTTCTTTTTAATGCTAGGGATCTGATGCAGTAGACATAAAATGAGTGTTGGAAAACTTACTAAGAGAATGGGTTGAATACATTTACCTCATCCTGAGGTAAGTGATACAAGCAACAGCCACTCAGTGAAGCAGAGGTGGGGAACATAGGATACTCTAAATGCCTTAGTGAGCATAAACCATGGTGAGAAATGATGCAAGTAGCAGTCCAACAACACCCTGAGGTCTGTGTTACAAAAGTTGTCCCAAATCAGATGCTAAAATGTCTGGAGCCTTGGATCTCTCAGCCAAACACTGGAAAATGGGTGTGTAGAAGATAATTTTTGAAGTTTGCATTTGTTCTGCCTTCTGAGAAAAAATGTTTCTGGGTGCTGAATTTTGTGTCATTGATACTTAGTATTGGTAAGGAGGATTGCTGGTTTGAATTTTTTCTTCGGGATTCTGCAAATGTTACTATGGCATGAATTGCAATGATACTGTTGCAATATATCTATCAAGCATTTCACATAAGATTGTATTTTTTTAAATATAATCTATGAATCAGAGGCGTGCATCAGCTATTACAACAAGTCAGATTCACAAAAGCTGTTTCGTGGTTATAAACAATTTAAAAAGTGAACATGATATTTAGCTTTTTGAACAATGAGGTTCTGCAATCACATATCAAAGGTAGAAAATCTAAAGCATGATTAAAATTGTATTATTAAAATAAACAAAGAAACTTACTGGCTTCTTTGGTGTTGGAATACTATAAGGAGGAGGCCCCAGTACCATTTCAAAGAAGTTGCTGGAATAAGGGATAGTCTTCTCTACGTTTTCCCGGAAACGTGGATCATAGTTAGCATATAGAATAGTTCCACCTACTCCTCCACTAACAAACAAAACACTGGCACCAATAATCTTTCCTGCAGAGGCACTGTTTAAACATAAGGGAATAAGAATGTTATGTATATTATGTGCCAAAACCATAATAATGAAAAAAGCACTACAAATAAGAAAATCAATTATATTTTACTGAATCCAGAACAGTACTGACTCAGCAGAATTCTCTAAAGAGGAATATTCCATTATCAAAGAGACAGGCCTGTTACAGACTGCCAAAGTAAAGCTGCTTCAGGTCTCTTTGGAGGTATGCTATTTAAATGATGCATGCATCCTGAGAATCCGGAAGCTGCACCAAAGCTGCCCTCCAGTACTTAGGAATGGAGTGTGGCTTTGGCGCGACCTCCGGACTCTTAGGACCCATGCATCATTTAAATAGCATACCTCCAAAGAGATCCGAAGCAGCTTTATTTTGGCAGTCTGTAACAGGCCAAAGTTCAATATTGCCTATTTATGTATCATGGGGAAATCCATTAATTCCACTTGCTCTTCAAAAATTCCAGCTCGTATACATGATGCCATGCACACAAATCCCAAATAATTAACTGCATTTACATACATGAAGAAAGGAATAAATGCTTTCCATTGAACAACAACAAAAAAGCAGTCTCTAGCAAAGTCAAAATGTCATTACAGAGGAGTTGGGGCAAGGAGCAATAAGTTGCAGATAAACACCTTTCATTCTTTTCTACCAAGTGCTTGTCAGAATGTGCAGAAAGATTTCCCAAGTTGATCTAACTAGACAGGCAAGATCATGTAGGACATTTCTTAAGTTTTCTGATGAAGTGACCAGTAAGGTTTCCCTCGCTATTTGCCGGGGATCAGAAACATATTTGTCCTCAGTGGCTTTAATTATTTCTTTCTTTCAAGGAACTCACCCAGGACTAGCACCAACAATTTGCAGACAGGCACTGGTCCACAAACCACCACTTTGAGTAGCACTGATATAGGAGGTACCCATGAACATAATTTGATCTCTCCTGTACTTTTTGTTTATGCTTTTTATTAAGAACATTAATAAGTAGAATTATTTTGCTATTTTTACAACCTGAGAAATGATCCATCTAAAAACTGAGAATGTTTTTTTAAAAGTTATGGACTGACATACCCAGATTCTCCAGATGTTGAATACCCACGATACAGACGCAAAGGACGGAGTGAACTTTTACCGCAAAGACAATTCTAAAAAAATAAATAAAAATAAAGTAGCAAGTTATGTAGAAGAACATTTCCATTCAAACTATTTTCATGTTAACAAATTTTAATCCTACATTATTATTTTTTAAAGCCATTATTACAAACAACTAGACCACAATTTTTGACTGTACATTCTGTCCAACTGCATGTGTGGAGGTCAGTTCTGCCATACTGGCATCATGAAGAAACACTTCCCCAACCAATCATCTGGAAGCCTTTTTTTTTTTTAATGAAAGCATTTAAAATAGGTAATACAGGTCCAAAACACACTGCAGAAATAATCCAGTGTGAGACTGCTTTAACTTCCCTGGCTCAGTGTTAGGGAATCCTGGAAATTGTAGTTTATTCTGGCACCAGAGCTCTGAGAGAGAAGGCTAAATGTCTCACAAAACTACAGTTCCTAGAATCCCCTCGCATTGAGCCAGGGCAGTTCAATCTTAAACTAGATTATTTCTGCAGTGTGTTTTGAACCATAATAATATATAACTTCAATCTAAAATGTAAGACATGATATGGGCTGTTGGGGTAGCAGCTCAAGTAAATTATTAGGCTGTATTAAACCACCTTGAATCCTGTACTGGAAAACACTAGGACATGGCCAGGCCAGTGCAAAGCACTGGTCTGAACTGTGCCTTAAAATACTTATTTGACCCTCATCTGATATTTGGAGGGGGGGAAGGTCTGTGCAATTATCCTATTTCAATATGTCTCATTAAAAAAAACCTACAGTCGGCCCTCTGTTTTTGTGGGGGATCTGTTCCGGACTCCCTGTGAAAATGGAATTTCGCTGTTATTCAAGGCCCATAGGCTTGAATAGCGGCATGTAGATGTGGGTATACACAGTGCTGACACACACCCCATTATGTTCCCCCCCCCCCATTTGCTACTCACACATAAGCGAGGGTGCGAATTCCAAGGCCGCACAAACAGAGGGGCAACTATAATAGGCAAAGTGACTCATTTTAAATAGTATTTATATACGGAAACTAATACATTATTAAATCTTTCAAATGCAGGAACATCTAGGTCCTCCAGCTAAACTCTATGGTCAACTTTAACCAAACATTGCACTGAAGGACTTAGAGATTCCTAGAGAAAACACTCCACTAGGCATTTGTATCTCCTCTAGTGCTATTCTATGGCCAATGTTTGGCAGATGTTGACTACAGAGTTGTACTGGAAGACCTAGAAATGTGTTCTCTTGGGTAAAAACATAAGGGTTTTTGTTATTTGCAGCTTTTCCACATTCACAGGGGTCCTGTGCCCCTAACCCCAGTGAGTTCAGAGGGACGAGTGTATATATTCTCATTATCTTAGGTTGTTCTTTGTAACCAATTATCCTCTGATTTATTACGAATGAGTAAATATTTTTCTGCAATGGTTAATTCTGCTGGAGTGAGAAATAGTGGTTCCATTCTCTAACTATAAAGTGTTGGCACATCTCTAATTTTCCAGAGGAAGAAGAGATGCCCAAATTTTTTTTATTAAAACAAGATGTAAAATCCACAAGTAACTTACTTGGGAAGTCTGGATTTTATGACACACCCTAAACTCAGATTTTCCATGGTTTGCAAATAATACTTGAACAGTGCCAAACTGAGAGGCATCCAAAACTCAAACTTTTACTCTCAAAAGTTGGAATCGGTAATTTAGGAAACAAGAGCTTGCCACTGCATTAAAGTAGTTCCAATAAAGCAACAAAGCTGTCAGATATTTTAAATTAAGTTTCTTAGTCGGTATGCTAAATTGCTCAATTGTCTTCAAGTTGACTCCAATGTATGGTTGCCCTATCTTAGGGTTCTCATGGCAGGATTTATTTGGAGGAGGTTTTCCTATGGTCTTCCTTTCAGGGTGTGGGAGTATAACTTGCACAAAGTCACCCAGTGAGCTTTCACAGCTGAGTTTGGATTTGACCTCTGGCCTCCTAGAGTCCAGCAAGGTGTAGTGGTTTGAGTGTTGGGACTATGACTCTGGACAATAATGTTTCAAGCCCAGTCTGACAACAAAAACCCACTGGGTGACTTTGAGCAATGCACAATCTCTCAGGCTCAGAGGGTAGCAATGGCAAAACCTCTCTGAAGAATTTTGCCAAAAAAACCCTGTAATATGATCACTTTGGGGTTGTCATAAGTCAGTAACAACTTGGAGGTACACAGCAACAATCCCCGGTTTCCAAATCCAGCATTCAAACCGCGTACATCATGCTGTCTCTCTAAACCATACAATACAAGCCTTAAGAGCAGCTTAGCATAGTGGTTTGAGCCCTGGACTATGATTCTGCAGACCAGGGTTTGATTCTCTGCTTGACCAGGTTACTTTGTCTGAGCCAGACACTTTCCAGCCCAGAAAAACCCTGTAATAGGTTCATCTTAGGGTTGCCATAAGTCAGAAACAACTTCAAGGCACACAACAGCAACATCAGGTTTAATATACTTTCAATCATTTTGAAGTTGCGTTGGGCTGCAATCCTAAACACATTTATCAAGGACTAAGTAAGGATAACTGAAGGCTGTGGCATTTAGTTATGAGGAAACATACGCAAGATTACACTATCGTTGTGTGCCAGAATATGGCCATGTTTTCAAGCAAATCATTGGTTTTCTAGCAGAGTGATTATTTTGTCTTTTTCAAACATTCCTCAGAAGCAGATTGAACAAATCATACTGAAGTTATTTAAGATTTCTTATCAAAACTATCAAATGTAGTAGCACTCCCATGACCCTTAGAACCATCCATAGCTTCTCATGATCTATACAATCAAATGCTTTGCTGTATGTAGTCTATAAAGCACATGTTGACTTTCTTTTGGAATTCCCTGGTGCACTGCATTTGCCATTGCATATTTGTGATGCCTCTTCCTTTCCTGAACCCTGCTTGGACCTCTGGGATTTCTCTCTTCATGTATGGTTGGAGTCTATGTTGCAGAATTTTCAGCATGATTTTGCTTGCATGGGAAATTAATGCTACAGTCCTATAGTTGCTGCGGTCTTTTTGTCTCCTGTTTTGTGGATGGGGATATATATATGGTATTGACCATTTCTAGTCTGTTGCCCACTGTTTTGTTTTCCATTCTTTTTATATGTTAGCTAGCACTAAAGTTACTTCTGTCTGTGTCCATAATAGCAGTTCAATTGGAATATTGTCTGTTCCTGGAGATTTGTTTTTACTATTTTCCCTTGTTGCAGCTTCCACTTGGCTTTTTAGTATTTGGGGTTCATCTTCATATGGTTCTTCGTTCCATGTGTCATTCATTCCTCCATCTTTCTTATAACTCTCCTGTGTACTGCCTCCAACGCCTTTTTATTTCTTCTTGATCTTGTAGTTCTTTATTGCTGTTTAAATGCTGTATGTATCCTAAGAGGCTGGAAGCCACGCCAAAGCCATGCTCCAGGCCTAAGGACTAGAGCACAGCTTCTGGCCTCTTAAGATGTGTGTGTCTTTTAAACGGCGCACCTCCAAAGTGACCCGAAGCAGCTTTATTTTGGCCTGTTAGTATGGGCCCAACTGTTCCCAAGTTGATCCTGACTCATGACAGTCCTGTAAAACCCTTATCCTCCACCACTCTTGCTTAGGTCTTTTTGGCTGCGTCTGCACTACAGAAATAATCCAGGTTGACACCACTTTAGCAGCCATGATGGCTCAGTGCTATGGAATTATGGGAAATGCGGTTTTGTGAGACATTTAGCCTTCCCTGTCAGAGAGCTCACTGGTACCACAACAGACTATACTTGTCCCTCCTCCACATTCGCTAGGGTTAGGGCCACAAGACCCCTGTGAATATGGAGAAACCGCAAATAACAAAGACACTGTTTTTACCTGAGAGGACGCCTCTCTAGGAATCTCTAGGTCCTCCTGGGCTACTCTGTGGTCAACATCCAACAGACACTGACCATAGAGTTGCACTGGAGGAGCTACAAATGCCTAGTAGAGTATTCTCTCTAGGAATCTCTAGGTCCTCCAGTGCAACTCTATGGCCAACGTCTGACAGACACTGACCATAGAACTGCACTGGAGTAGCTACAAAGGCCTAGTAGAGTATTCTCTCTAGGAATCTCTAGGTCCTCCAGTGCAACTCTATGGCCAACGTCTGACAGACACTGACCATAGAACTGCACTGGAGTAGCTACAAAGGCCTAGTAGAGTATTCTCTCTAGGAATCTCTAGGTCCTCCAGTGCAACTCTATGACCAACGTCTGACAGACACTGACCATAGAACTGCACTGGAGGAGCTACAAATGCCTAGCAGAGTGCTCTCTCTAGGAATCTCTAGGTCCTCCAGTGCAACTCTATGACCAACGTCTGACAGACACTGACCATAGAGTTGCACTGGAGTAGCTACAAAGGCCTAGTAGAGTATTCTCTCTAGGAATCTCTAGGTCCTCCAGTGCAACTCTATGGCCAACGTCTGACAGACACTGACCATAGAACTGCACTGGAGTAGCTACAAAGGCCTAGTAGAGTATTCTCTCTAGGAATCTCTAGGTCCTCCAGTGCAACTCTATGGCCAACGTCTGACAGACACTGACCATAGAACTGCACTGGAGTAGCTACAAAGGCCTAGTAGAGTATTCTCTCTAGGAATCTCTAGGTCCTCCAGTGCAACTCTATGACCAACGTCTGACAGACACTGACCATAGAACTGCACTGGAGGAGCTACAAATGCCTAGCAGAGTGCTCTCTCTAGGAATCTCTAGGTCCTCCAGTGCAACTCTATGACCAACGTCTGACAGACACTGACCATAGAGTTGCACTGGAGTAGCTACAAAGGCCTAGTAGAGTATTCTCTCTAGGAATCTCTAGGTCTTTCGGTGCAACTTTTAGTTAAAGTTGACCATAGAGTTGCGCTGGAGGACCTAGATATTCCTAGAGAGAACATATCAATCAAATCCGTGAATAATCAAACCAGCACATATCGAAGCCGCAAATATGGAGGGATGAGCGTACAATTCCCCAATACTGAGTCATCATGGCAGCTAAAGTGGTGCCGAAGTGCGTTATTTCTGCAGTTTGGATGCAGCTGTTGCCTTCAGCCCCGTGGCTTTCCTGACTGATCTCGAGTGGGATCTTCCTCTCTTCCTGCTTCCCTCCACCTTCAATGGCACACTGTTGTCTTTCAAAGCAAGAGTGGAAGCATATTAAACCCTGGGAAGAAAATGCCTGTTCTGTGTCACAGGGAGGGAGGGAGAGGGACTAAGGCAAGGTCACGTCCTTCTGGGCCACATGAAGGGCCTTGCCTGTCATAACCTGACTTCTTTGGGCTGGACTGGGCCACTACCTTCTCGCGATAACCCAAGAAACGAGAGAGAAGGGGAGTTTGTGGAGTTAGAAAGTCCTCCTATGGATTAGAGGTGACACCCAAAGAGACTACACATCCCAGCATGCCTTGCTCCCTGGCGCGCGTGACCGAGGCGTTCTAAGAAGCGTTCTACCGTGAAGAAGAAGTGTTAATGCTAATATTAAACCCTGGGGTTCCAGTCGAGGCTGGGCGCAGCGACATCCCTTGGCAAGGAAAAGGGCACCCCGCCGCAAAGCATGACGGGACTTGTAGGCTTTGCGTTGAAAAGCGACACGGCGCCAAGGGTCCCCATCCGGGTTCTTTTTCCCCAATCGTCCGCCCGCTTTCCCCTCAGGAAGAGTTGAGGGGGACCACTCAGTCCCCCTCAATGAGGAGAAAAGGCCCACCTGAGCCGCCGTAGTCCCCGCGCGCTGGCACACCCGCAGCATGGTCCCGGCTGACGGACAGAAGGAGGAGGAGAACCAAGCGTCCCTCAGCCGACGCTGCCTCAGTCAGACTGGCCTCCTAGCGCGCAACCGCCGCCCTGGCCCTGAGAGGCGGGGCTTGGCTCCACCAATCAGAACGCGAGGAAGGGCACATATGCAAATGAACCCTCTGGTGTCTAGGACATGGCTGGGAAACCTAGAGAAAGGAAAAGTGAAGAGGTCCACAAACCTATTTTTACCATTGGGAGCGCCTCTCTAGGAATCCTCAGTGGAACTCTATGGTAGACCTCTGCTACAACTTGGATCATAGAGTCATGGTGGAGGACCTACAAATGCCTAGAGTGGTAGTGTTTCCTCTAAGAACTTCTAGGTTCTCCAGTGCAACTCTATGATGAGCATGTCATTGCTCACCTTTTAAGACAGATGTGGGACACTTTGGGGGGGCAGAGAGACACTGTTTAGCCTGGAGAAGAGAAGATTAAGAGGTGATATGATAGCCCTGTTTAAATATTTGAAGGGATGTCATATTGGGGAGGGAACAAGCTTGTTTTCTGCTGCTCCAGAGATTAGGACCTGGAGCAATGGATGCAAGCTCCAGCAAAAGAGATTCCACCTCAACATTAGGAGGAACTTCCTGAGAGTAAGGGCTGTTCGACAGTGGAACACACTCCCTCAGAGAGTGATGGAGTCTCCTTCCTTGGAGGTCTTCAAACAGAGGCTGGATGGCCATCTGTCAATGGGGATGCTTTGATTGAGAGTTCCTGCATGGCAGAATGCGGTTGGACTGGATGGCCTTTGCGGTCTCTTCCAACTCTATGATCCTATGAACCATCCTGGGCATAAAATGCAATTTGAAAACACTGAAATTCTGAACCGTGTCAACAGTTATCAAGTCAGAATGCACAGAGAAGCCATTGAAACCCACAAACACCTGGACAACTTCCAACAGGAAAGAAGAAAGCCTTAAAGGAAACAACGTTTGGCTGCCAGTCCTGAAAAACACCAAAATTAAGACCCAGCACAATGCGAATTAAAACCACCCAGGATCAGGGTTTTATTCCCAGCAGAAGATGGTTACAAATTAAACAGACACTAATCCTCTTTGCATATCCTCCCACCCTGAGACTTTACCATTCAACAACAGAACAATACATAGATTAACATGGAAACCACTCCTCACAACCTAGAGTCACACACTATATAAATATACCCCCCTCTCTTCCATGGCAGCATTCTCTGAAGATGCCAGCCACAGATGCTGGCGAAACGTCAGGAAAAACTCTTCTAGAACATGGCCACATGGCCCGAAAAGCCCACAAAAAACTAAAGATGGAAGTGATATATTGTGTTTTATTCCATGTGGGATGGAAACATGATTTGCAGACCTGCGCTGTAGCGCTGAAGTTACATGCACGAAACGATACATTCCAATATAGTAATGATTCTTTCATGGATGTGTGCAGAAGCTGGGCCCAGGTGGCTATTAAATAGCAGAGGCCACCGAAGCCAGAGACTCTGTTGGAGGGAGGGCAGAGCAGAGGACAGCGAAGACAACGATGATGATGGCCGATCGGAGCTGCCCCCCACCACACCATCCTTTCCCCCCGCATCCCGTGGAGGGTCAGGGCACCCCATTGGAGGGAAGACCCCTGGCCTGGAGACTGAGGGGCTGGCGCTTGTTCTTCCCATGTGGCTGGACTACATTTGGGGTGCAGAAGGACCCTCACTTTTCCGGATGGGTGGCTGGAGGCCTCCCTGGGTCTCCTGCAACTAAGAACCCACCTTGGCCGCCCCCTCCCCAGGGAACCGGACCAGCCCCTCCGCCCCCACCTCCCTCCAAGCCCAGGAAGAGGGGCAAAAAGGGGCGCTGCCTGGGTCTGTGGGGCCCCTGTCTCCTCAATGCCTGAGACTGGACCGGGGGGGGGGGCTTGGCTCCTGACAGGGACCAGAGGGGGAGGACTGGGGCAGGACCCCCGACGCCGGTCTCTCTGGACTACCCTCTCTCTCTCACTCTCTCTCTGTTTTTGTGGCCCCAACAGGCGGCCTCTTTATTGATCAAAGCAGGCGGACCGTCCGTCGTGGGGGTTTCTCCTGGGGGGGGGCCGGGGCGTTTCCGTGTTCTCCAGGCCCCTCCGCCACACAGTGCACCCACTGGGCGTCGTAGACCACTTTCCCGGCAGAGGAGGGGTCCGCAGGGGACCGGGCCTGCAGCAGCAGCAGGGGCCCCGGGGCCCGGAACCCCTTGTTTGCTGCCTCCACTGCCATCAGTACCAGCTCTGGTCCGGGAGGGGCGCTGACACTACGGGGGGGCTTCGGCGGAGGCCTCCTCAAAGCCGTTGCTGTGGTCTCCTTTGCGGTCGCTCTCCCGGGCTCCAACACCGTCACCGGTGCTCCCACCCAGTGGAGGACCACCGCCGCACCGGACCTGGCCTCTTCCTCGCCATCAGAGCAGCGCGCGGGCTGCCGGTGTGGCCCTGGGGTTGAGGGCTTGGCTCGCTGCCTGCCGTCCACTGGAGAAACTGTCCGCCGCCGCCGCTCATCCGATGGCTTCCTAGTGGCCGCTGCTGCTCCAGTTCGGAGGCCGGGGCTGGAGGGGCGCTTGAGGGCGCTGCGGGGCCGTCGGGCTCCTGGAGGGATAGAGCGGGGGAGCTGAGGAAGGGCCCCCCGGGGTCCGGCGCAGCCTCCAGAGCCCCCCCAGGCCTCAGCAGAGCCAGCTGCCGCCCAGCCCCACCCAGCCACCCACGATGCCGCCGGACCTTGTTTGGAGGGCGCCCCCTCCAAGACCCTCCGGGGACTGCGACCGCCTCGGCTCCGAACTCTTTTAGATGTTGGACGGGCCTGGGGAGAGAGAGAGAGAGAGAGAGGTCCCGGTCGGTGCGCCGTAGGCTCCGGTGGCGTCGAGCCTGGCTCATCCTGTGCGCTCCCCGGGGCTCACCAGGGTCAGGGCCAGGGCATTTCTGGCCACGCAGAGGAGGATCATGGTGGCCAGGAGCCAGAGCGCTGCCTCGCCGACCTCCTCGCACGAGGCCCCGCAACTCATGGCTTCCCACAGCCAAGAAGCAGCCCCGCAGGAGCCAGCCTGGCAGCCCAGGGTTCTGGGCTCCAATTGTGAGGTGGGGTGACCTCACAGTGCGGGGCAGGGCATGGGGGAGGCTTCCCTTGGCCTGCGGGGCTCTCAGCGGGGTCTTTGCCTTCAATGGAGGTGTCCTGGGAATCGGTGGCCCCTGCAGGGCCTGGGAGTCCCCCTCCCAGCTGGCCAGAAGCGCCTTCGCCAGGACCCCGACCCGCAGCTCGAGGCGCCTGAAGGGGAGCTGCTTCTGGATGGGGACCCTCCTCGAGGACCCCGAGTTCCCTCTTCTGCTGCCGCCACAGGGGCTCTCTTGGAAGCACTGCGGGGGAGGCAGGGGCCCTGGGGGCAAGGCGGGGGCCCCCAAAGGGAAGAGGGTTCGGCCCCTTGTACCAGATTGCTGCCCTCCTTGAGTCTTTTGGGGCGAGTGAAGAAAAGGGGAGCGAAGGAGTCAGCCCCACCGCTTTTGGGAAGTCAGTTTGCACAAGCAGAGAGGGGAGGGGTTGCCCAGGGCTGGGGGGCCGGCTTCCTCGGGGGCCCTTTGGCCTCTCTCTTGGGGGGGGGCTTGCGGGAGTTGTGCTCGGACCCCCAGCTCTTCGTGGACGGCATCAGCAAAAGTAAGGGAGAAGTAAGATTTGGTGCAAAGTCAGGAAGAAACTTTTCTGGAACATGGCCACACAGCCCGAAAAACCCACAAAGAACTCCTAAGATTTGGTGTATTTGTTACACAGTTTTATTCTAGGTTCTACAAAAATAAATAATCAGTAGAGAAAACTATACTGTGGTACAGTGGACCCTTGTTCGCCGCTGGGGTTTGGTTCCAAGTTCTCCCTTGTATATCAAAATCTGTGGATGCTCAAGTCCCATTAAATGTAATGACATAGCAAAATGGTGTCCCTTATGGAAAATGGAAAATCAAGGTTTGATATCTGAAATTTGTACTCTTTTTGAACATTTTCAAACTGTGGATGCTTGAATCCATGTATAAAATAATAATAATAATAACTTATACCCCCGCTCTTCAACCAAAAGGCTATCAGAGCAGCTTACAAATTGATTTCCCTGCCCTCAGACTTACAATCTAAACAGGGATGTAGCCAGGATTTTAGGAAGGGGAGTGGGCCCAGACTAAGTGCCACCATTATAACGGGGCTTGGGCGTGGCACACCATTCATTTTTCTAATGGAAAGGGGGGGGGGGGTCCGGACCCCAAGACTCCCCCCCTTGGCTACGTCCCTGATCTAAAGAGACAAGACACAAAAGGAGAAGGGAATGGGGTGGGGAAGGGGAAAAGTCCAGCAGATCTGCTCTTCTTCAGAGACCTGGACCAGGGCAGATGGACCGGAGGAAGGGCCCTTCTTCTTACTCTGGCTAGGCCCAATTAGGGAAGGCGTTGGGACTACCTTTCTCTCCCTCAGAGGCCAGGATGGAGTTGGATGCCTTATATCCCTGTATAAGAAGGGCTGACTGTACAAGGATCCCTAGAGCTGATCTCCATGCATGCAAGTAAGAAGGAAAAAACATCCTCAGACAACAGCCTAGTAGCTGCCTCCATCTTAGATGCAGAGAGAAGAGAGTAGAACTTAAGTGGCCATAAATCTCAACTACTAGTAAAGTGGGAAGAGATAGGAAGTGACCTCTTCAGTCACACTGACCAAATGGCCATAGAGATAATCAATGCAGCTATGAGGAAGTCAACCCCCGCCCCTTTCTCCCAATTCCATACACAAGTATTGATGCTATATCCAACAGACTGGACAATGTGGGGGGACAGCTTAATGGGGGGGGGGCTTGCACTCTAGCAGGGCAAGGAGGAGATTGCCATCCTGGCAAAGGGTGCCTTGGGCTGGACTGGGCTTTGCCAGAATGATGTCTTGGGGTTTGTTTGGCACCCCTCCCCAGCCACACCTTCCGCCCTTCAGGTGCAGCAAAACCATTGGTAGTGCCTGCATCACATCCCACCCGCCTGGCTGGCCCCACTGATGTCGACCCTTGCAGCGTCTTGCTCCCACCCTCCTGTGGAGTCTGCTGTTGGAATACAATCTTGTAAGAATCCAGAATCTGATCTTCATGTACAAGTGATAAGTTCATTCATCCTTGAGCTGTTGAGCACAGCAGTCCCAGGAGAGTGAGATGAGGAAGAGAGAGCAACCATTCCCGCTCCAACCCTCTTAATAGTATAAATATACTGCAGCTGATATCACTAAGGGCTGTGTCTTAAAGGTACCTTACATCACATCCTGCCCGTAACCTTTGACTCTGGCCAGAGTGGTGCCTTCCTTCTGCGGATCTACAGCCAGCGCCCAGCCCACTTCCCCCCTTGAGCCCCCTCCCCACCTTGCTCTGAGGGCCGCATCCTGACAAGCCAAGGCCACATTATGCTGGGCATTGCAGTGCTGGACCAGAGGAAATTAGGGGAGAAGGTACTCAGGCCTCCGGGAGTTTTCAGCACACATTTGCCTTTCCTGACTGGCCTGACTGGAGCTCAGGCTGTCATGCCCAGAGGCAGCATTCATTCGTAGATGGCAAGACTGAAATAAGGATTCCTTTGAGCTTGAGCAGAGTAGTAGGGACTAGGGGCAGGCAAGGATGGTCTCTGACACCCCCCCCCCCCAGGCTTCTCTGGGCTCCCTCTTCCCTGTTCAAGTGTCCCTGAGCCCCAAACCAGATCAATGAGCCATGATGCCCCACTGGGACCCAGCTGGAGTTGCTATAGGGGTCCTTCCAACTCATCACCTCCATCTGTAGCACTCCCCAACTCCAGCAAGGGTGAGTTTGGACCCCATAGCCTTAGCAGGAGCCCTCTCCAATTCAAGAAGCACAAGAGCTGGCCTTTGGGCTGAGAGGCTCCCCTATGCTGCCTGGCCTCGAGGGATGTGCTTAGGCAGCAGAGAATTGGGGTACAGAGCTCCCTGATGCTGCTGCTGGGGGACACATGGGCTGGGAGATGGCGAAGTGGGGCCTCCACTCCCAGAGGTAGTACTACCATAAATGACAGATCTTGGGCCTCCCATGTCCCTCCTGCTGTCCTGCCCTTTCCTGGCCTTGTAGACTGAACTTCCTCCTCCAGGCTACCCATAAGAAGGTAGGGGTCACCTGCCTCTGGGGCTTATGATCTTCCTCTAACCCACTCCTGGTTGCCTGCCCCACCTGCAGCCTCTAACCTTCACGTGAAGGTCTCCTGGTGAAGGTCACCTGCCAGGGGAAAGTGGTCAGCCTCCACAAAGGCGCCTCCAGCCCAGCTCAGGGCCATTTTCTGCTGCGGACGCCCAACAGACTCACCTCCGGGACCAGGCTGCAGGGCAGCAGAGGGCCCCAAGGAGAGGGGGCAGGAGGGAGGCTCCGGGAATGGGGAGTGGGCACTGGTTCCAGGGCCTCCCTCTGGACACAGTCCATTGGATCCATGCACCTGGATCCATGCAGGAGCAGCTTCCGCCAGAGTTAAGGCTGCTGGAGGGGGCATGGCAGGGTTGGAGGTTTGTGCCACAATTGTGTAGATCCACAGTGGGGTTTACTTCAGCGATTCGGGACATGGGGCGGATGGGGGCTGGGATTGTCCACTGGTCTTGTTGCCTTCCCTCCAAAGTACCTCACTCGGCTTGGCTTTTGGCGGAGCAGAGCTGTGGCTCCTCTCAAGACGCAACCCCCCTCATGTCAGGTCAAGGGCCCACGAGACCCTTCCATGATTCTGTAACCACTGAGCCCCCATCCGCCCCTTCAGCTCTGGCTACTCCTCGGAAGGTGGAAGAGGCTCCCAGAATCATTCACCCATATTGACCGCTTTCTAAACCCAAGAGCAGAGGAAGGGGAGGAAAGCTCCTTGGCCCTTGGCTGAAGGGGAGGCTCAGAGGGAGTGCCAGAGATGGGGGTCCCAGGAGGGCTGTGCCTCCCACCCAAAGCAGTTCTTGGCCCACTCCCTGAAGGCTTTCTGCCCCCCTCCACAACCCAGATCTGTGCAGACTGCTGGCTGCCTCTTCTCTGCCCCAGGGCTGGGCCAGGCTCCCTAAAGTGTCAGCAGAGGATAGCCCTCCTCTCTTTGATGGAGACCTGGGCCAGCCCTGACCTCTTGCCCTGTGAGCCCTCCTTGCCTGGCAGGAAGTGATGTCTCTCTGGGGGTTTCTGCTGCTAAGGGGGCCCTCACTTCCTCCTGCCCCAAAGTGCCCTTCCAGCCCCACAGGGCAGTTAAAGCCATCTCAAACTGGATGATTTCTGCAGTGTGTTTTGGACCTCTGTTGTTGGACTCCAACTTTCTCCCTCATCTTCTGTTGCTTGAAGGCCTCATTTAAACTGCTTCCTCCTCCTCCTCTCTCTGCTAAATTTATCTTGAGCTTGTTGTTTTTTAATGTTGCCCACTGACTGTTTTTTAGCCTCCATCAGGAAACATGGGGGCTGCTGGAGGAAGTTTATTTCAGGACGACCTTCTTCATTTCATCCTCCCACCATCTCTTTAATGAGAATAGATTTGATCTAGTAGCAAATCTATTTTTTGTCTTGCAGTAGAGATTAGCAAAGGTTTCTGGCTCCCATTTTGAAATGCCTAGCAACTTTCATTCCCTTAACAATGCTGTCTAAATTAGAACATGGGCTAAGAAGAAGTGGACTTTGTGTGGAAGAACTACAGCTGGAATCCAAGCCTATTAAGAAAACAACCAGAATGATTGGTTTTGGCCTTATTTAATTAATTGTGGTCCAAGACACACTGCAAAAATAATCCAGTTTGAGACCATTTAAACTGCCCTGGTTCAATGCTAGGGGATTTTGGGAACTGTAGTTTTATGAGACAGTTAGCCTTCACTGTCAGAGAGCTCTGGTGGCACAATAAATTACAATTCCCAGGATTCCCTAGCACTGAGCCAAAGCAGTTAAAGCGGTCTCAAAGTGGATTATTTCTGCAGTATGTTTCTGGCCAGAGTCTTTATTCTCTGTGTGTATCCCTTCAGGCTACAGCTTCTTAGGCAAAGAATACTCAGAGGTGCTCTGGGCCCCACAACAAACTCCAACTCCCAGAATTCCATAGCAAGGAGCCAGGCAAAGAGTTAAAACGCAAGGGACGCCTGGGAATTGTAGTTTGTTCGCTTTTGCTTAGGACTGACCCTTACTGGCCACCGTAGTGAGCGAAAGGAAAGTGGGCGGGAAGGCCAGAGCGAACAAAATGGCGGCCTTCAGAGCGGTGCGGAGGTTCTCAGGTCAGCCACCGAGGGGCATAGAAGACAGGGCCCGCCCTGCAGGAAGAATCCGGTTTCATACCGCTCTAACCGCCCTGGCTCAGCGCCATGGAGCCCTGGGAACGGGAGTTTTGTGAGACTGAACTTAGCCTTCTCTGTTAGAGAGCTTGGGGCCCATCATGACGGACTGCAGTTCTCAGGATTTCACACAGGATAGTACTGAGGCCGGGCAGCTGAACTGGTGTCAAACCGGGTTGTTTCTGCAGTGCGGAGGCAGTCCTAGGCTGGGGTTCTTGGTTGACGGCAAAACGCCTGCAGACAAGACTTGGGGAAGGATTCATGCTTCTTTCTTTCTCTCTCCCTCTCCTTCCTTCCTCTCTCCTTGTCTCCCTGTCTCCCTCCCTTCCCTTATTCCCTCCCTCTTTCCCTCTTCTGCTTTCATTCCTCCCTCTCTCTCTCTCCTTCTTCCTTCCTCCCTCTTTTTCCTTCCATCCTTTCTCCCTCCCTCCCTTCCTCCCTCTTCTTCCTTCTTTCCTTCAATCCTTCCTCTTCCTCCTCCCTCTCCTCCCTTCCTCCCTCTTTCTCCTTCCTTCCTTCCTTCCTTCCTTCCTTCCTTCCTTCCTCTCTCCTTGTCTCCCTGTCTCCCTCCCTTCCCTTATTCCCTCCCTCTTTCCCTCTTCTGCTTTCATTCCTCCCTCCCTCTCTCTCCTTCATCCTTCCTTCCTTCCTTCCTCCCTCTTTTCCCCTCCCTCTCCTTCCTTCCTTCCTTCCTTCCTTCCTTCCTTCCTTCCTTCCTTCCTTCCTCCCTCTTCTCCCTCCCTTCCTCTTCTCCCTCCCTTCCTCTTCTCCCTCCCTTTTCTTCCTTCCTCCCTCCCTTCCTCCCTCCTCTTCCTTCTTTCCTTCCATCCTTCCTCTTCCTCCTCTCTCTCCTCCCCTCCCTCCCTCCTTTCCCCTCTCCCTCCTTCCTTCTTTCCTTCCTCCCTCTTCTCCCTCCCTTCCTCCCTCCTTTTCTCCTTCCCTTCTTTCCTCCCTCCCTCCTTGTGTTTAAATCCCTAGTTTGTTGTTGTGATCCTGCCTCAATCCAATTGGGAGAGGTGGGAAGACACAAATAAATTTATGATCATTATTATCATTATTATTATTATTATTACGTCAAGAATCCTAAGCCATGACCTTACTTTATGATGCTAGAATTACAACAAATCAGAGATCCCGATTGCAATGTAGTGCTAAACAGGATAAAGATTCCCCATATTGTTTAGCTGTTCCTGCTGGAAGAAGCTGAGTGGAGGTAAATGAGGAGAATGCCCCAGGACTATGGCTTCTTCCAGATAAACCAACATGTCAATACATTTTGACACTCTGACCAGACAGAGTCAGTGTTTCCTAATGGCCAGAACTGGCCTGTGGGTGCTTATTACGATGAAAAGGCCATGCAAGGAGATGTTGTGCCCGCCTTCAGTGTCTGGATATAGTATCTGTTTCTTCTCATGGTGTTTTCTTTTCTATCCTTAGGAGTTTTAAGATCTTTGTCTTCTTTAGCCCCTTCCTCCTATAATGGCTGTTACGGGATCAGCTCCATTTCTCGGCTGTCTTCATTTCATGTCAACCAAGGGCAGGTATCGGCCGTCTCTATCAGAAAACCACTTCTGTCTGTTGGCAGTAGCTTTTTGGGGCATCCAGTCTCAATAGTAAACAGGTAGGCATAACTTTAAAAGTTTAACATGGTTTATTCCACCATATTTTGTCCTATCTCCCTTTTATTGTTCCTTTGCCATCATAAAGTTGAATACCAACTTCCTCCCACAATGTCCCTTGTCAAAATGTAGATGTTTAATGCTTTCTAATGAGGGGCTAAATTTTGATATTCATGAAGCTACCTAGTGATCCTCAAGGTTTATCTTAGTGGCCCTGAATAGGAGTACAAAATATATGAAGACTATTTACATTTTCATAGCAATAGCAAGTACATTTCTATACCGCTTATCAGTGAACTAGCACTCTCTAAGCAGTTTGCAATGTGTAAGCCAATTGCCCCCAACAATCTGGGTACTCATTTTGCTGGCCTATGAAAGGATGGAAGGCTAAGTGGACCATGGAGCTCTGCCTGGGATCGAACTCACAATCTTGTGGTTGCAATTACTGGCATTTGACCACTGTGCCAACAGGTTTTTTTTTAATGGCTTGACTAAATCGTTTTTGTATTTTAAGCTAAATTTTTGTGATGGATCCAGGAAGTGCGTCTACCCAGTTTGGGGAAGCTATACATTACATCTCACCCCATTGAGAAGCCTCCGCTTCTGTCTGATTTTTAGGGAGCTGGAGGGACTGCCAAAGGGAAGGAGAGGACAAGGAGTCTGATTTCATCAGACCAAATGAACGCACTTGACTTTGAACAACTAGAGTAAAAATATATACTGGCAGAAATACAATACGGTTTTGTTCCACACTTCTGTTTTGTTGGAAAGGGAAAAATGTGTTTCTTTTTTGTTGTGAAGTGTTTCATTACTTATCTGCACAGCACATAGACGTATTGAAAAATACCGTTTGCATGACGTGAAAGGTGGAGTTCAGTCTGCTGCCAGTTGTGTTTGTTCATGAAAGGAACCTCCCAGGTATAAAGTTCCTACTCCCTGCTCTCTTGTATTGTGCAGGGGCACCTCATACAATAGGCCAGTGATGGCGAACCTATGGCGCACATGCCAGAGGTGACACTCAGAGCCCTCTCTGTGGGCACATGTGCTGTCACCCCAGCACAGAGTTTGTTACTAGAAAGCCAGAGGGACATGGCACTTGGCAATTAATAAGTGGGTTTTGGGTGGCAGTTTGGGCACTCAGCCTCTAAAAGGTTGACCATCACTGCAATAGGCCATTGTGAGTTTGGAAGAAGGATAGGTATGTGTTCACTTCCTGAACCTTCTTGAGCCTGTTCCTCTGATATTGATCAAGTACCTTAGGGGAAAAAGTAGGGAGGAATGTTCAGTCACATAATCCCACATTAGAAAGCTAGGAGTTGGAATTTGTAGAAAGAACAACTGTAAATATGAGTGGGATATAGGGTTGGAAGATGACTGTTTCCTGGAAGTCATCTTCAGAAACTGACATTGGATTAGATTGACTTCTTATATGGTGAAAGATAACTTTTTGGAGAGATGCACCCAAGGTAGGTTCAGCATGTTTGAGATGTGATTTAATTGTGATTACTTTTGAATAAAAGGAACTTGGCATTTGTGATAGATTTAAAAAACTGATTTAAAAAAAATAATTACTGATATTTACCCAGAATGGTTAAAATGTTGTGTATGAATTTTGTGTCACGCTTCTATGTTACTGAAACAGTTAATTGGTAAATTTAGTATTTACAGCTGTTTTACTACGTTTTCGTTAGTTCTAATTTCCTGTCTTTTTGATTTGACCCAAATTTCAGCGTAACACCTCTACTGCCAAGTATATTTCATCAACCAACAAGGACTCTCATACAATTTAGCTTGCGGAAAGGAAAAAGGAAGACAGTAAAAGCTGTGGTTGACAGATTTCTCCGATTGCACTGCGGCCTTTGGCTAAGGAGAAGGGTAACAAAAATTTCTTTACTGAACACTGGATTGTATTAGCTGCAGTATAATGCAGTATGTGGGAGTGCCAAACTTGTAACAAAGTATAAAAAGAAAAACATGGAGGACAGACTTGAATATATACAAGTGTTTATATATGGTAGATTACATGTTATGTGCCTAGTGACTAGTCACCTGTGTTTTGACAATTAAAACAGGCTTGTTTGGTTTTTTGACAGGCTGGTTACAAGAAGAAACTGTGGAAAAAGAATGCCAGGCGGAGAAAGCGCTTGAGAGAACATGTGTTCTGCAATAAAAGACAGTCTAAGCTCCTTGACAAAATGACCACTTCCTTCTGGAAGAGAAGAAACTGGTATGTCAATGATCCCTATCAGAAATACCATGACCGTACAAATGTTCCCTGGTAAATTGTCAAATAAACATCTGTTATAGCAATCCAGACACTTTGTATGTCAGTACTGTAATGAATGGCTCATATTGATCGCTTTTCCATATATGTGTAATAAAGAAATACAAAGTTATTATGAAACTACATCTGATTACTTTGTTGATTTCAATATTTGATCAGCAAAAGCTGCAGACTGTATGAAAAATATTTGGTCATAGCCTTATGACAGGGACTATATAAAGTATTACTCAGACAAGTGTAATGCTTTCTATATTTTCTGCTGCTCAATAGAGCTGCATGCTTCAAACATGTGGATGGTTCTATGAAAGAGAACAGACAAAGCTTTCAAAGGGTTATGGCTTATTTGTACTTTTACTTCTTGCTGTGAATATTTCTTTGAAGTGGCAAGATGCATACTGTGAGTACATTCACTGATAATATTAAAAAATTCATTTTGATTTTGATACTTGTTTCATTTTAAAGATTTCTGCTTACTTGTTAATCATATCAATGTGTGGCATTCCATTTTAGTTGATGTACCACCAAAAAATAGTTACCATTCAACACAGATTTTTATCAATAGAAAAAGCTATTTGCTTGGATAATCATATCAACATATGTTTGTCTTCTATAAGAAGCTGTCATAAGAACATATGTCATACAGGATCAGACAAAAGCCTGTTTAGTACAGCATTCTTATTATAATGTGGTCATGTTGTTGTCTGCCGGATGCCTACAAACAGGACAGGAGTGTAATATCATCCCCCCGCTTGTGTTCCCCAGTATAGGCATAACCTTTCATACTGGAAGTAATATATAGCCAGCATGACCAATAACATAGATTTTTGTCAGTTTTTCGGGCTGTGGCCATGTTCTAGAAGAGTTTATTCCTGACGTTTCGCCAGCATCTGTGGCTGGCATCTTCAGAGAATAACTATTGATAACTGTCACCCCAGTGGGTTTGTTTAATCCCCCTTTAAAGATTTAAAGTTAGCCAAGATGGTACCCATCACTACATACTGCAATAGCAAATTCAATAGGAGTATTTTTTTTACATGTCCTGGGTCTTCCACCATTCAGTTCTCATGTTCTGCTCTTAGGAGGAAGGAAGAAAAATATCTCCTGTTCCACTTTCTCCATATCATATATATGTTTGTAACTTGTATCATCTCCCCTTGCTTGCCTTTCCCCCCAAAGTGACACCTCATAGATTGAGGTGGCCTAGTGAGCATCATGGCTGAGGGAGCAATTTGAAGCTTCCCACCTCTGTCAGTTTGACTACTACAGCAGAGCTCCAGTGTGTTACATGCCCCATTCAATGACAGCATAGGAGGTATTATGGAGATAACACTAGGAATAAAGATCTTTTTAAAAAAGTATAGCATTAAAAGAAATCAGGATTATTGGGCCTATTTAGAACACACTGACAATCCTCTTTTTTTTAAAGAAAAGTTTAAGACTTTATTTTCATGATGTATTTCAAGCAATATAACAAAACATCGACCTTTGGAATACTGTTGTGGTGTTGAGTCTTACAGTGCATTCTCAAGTGTTCTATTCTAGCATCTCTTTGCTGTGAATCCGTGGAAAAAAACATTTTAAGTGTGCAGATACCAACCCCAGACATGGGCTATTTGTTTAACTTTCCAAAATACAGTGTTATCAACAATTTCAAAGGGTGTGCTAGATCCAAAACAGACACCAACAGAAAAAAGCAAAAGGGACTAGTTTACAAGTATTTAGGCACAAGTACAATTATCAACTACTGAACACATTTATCTTGCAGAGCACAGCTTGAAGATAGCAGGCTGTTTGCATCTGGCCAAGGAGTATCTCAACACTGGCATTTCTTCCCGTCTTGATTTTGAAGATACCATAATTAGCTATTAATTTTCTGTCGCAGATGTTCAACAGAATTCTTGATTTCCATTGCAGTAGGTTTTTGTCTAATACTTATTCTCACTAAATACCAGCAAGCTGCCTTAATACTAGTTCAGTTTTAGCCCAGTGTTGTTTGCTCTGGCTGGCAGTAGTTCTGAAGTTAGTATATAATTTGTTAGCTGATCCTTATAACTGGCCATCTCAAGGACTGAGCTGGGGACATTCTGTGTGCAATGAACAGTGGTCCCTTCACCTTGAAAAAACTGGTAGCTATATCAGTATTGATACATAAGTATAGGCAAAAAGTAAAAATAGCCTGTTCACTTCTAAAGTAACATACAGGTTGTCTTGTTCTGTACTGAACGTTAGAAATATTTTAATTTGTTTGTAAAGGTTTGGAAACTATTGTTTCAGTTTATTCTGCTAGAATTTCAGCAGCAGAGAAAATGTGGTAGCTTGAGAATGCCAGATCTACATTCCTCCTTCCATGGGTTACATGCTGCAATGTAAAAACAACCAGCAAAACTTGAACAGTGAGGAAGTTGGAGTTTGCTGTCCTTGGATGCACATATAGTTCCCACTATTGGTCCAAAGTGAGAAGACTAGAGGGTTGAAGCAAAACAGCAGAGAATATCAGCCCCCAACAGTAACACATAGTGCTTACAAACTTGCTTAGTAAAAATAAATCACTAAATGATATGGGAGACCTCTGCTGAAAATTAAGATACCTGCAGTCATTGCCTTAGGTGTTGCATATGCTAAATGTATAGAGATATGTGAAAATTAGTGGCAACTGCCAGGGCCAGCTTTTCTAAGCAATCTGCTCCCTTTATAGTATAGATTAAAAATCCATTAAACCTAACAGCATGGTTATTTTTGCATTTATACTTCTCATTAATTTATACAACACATATACAGTTTGGCTGATAAATTAGCACATTTGCCAGGTAACAGCATTTTTTCTTTACAGTGAATTGATTTGAGAGATAAGGCAATTTATCAGTTTCTCTTTAGCACTTAACAAAAAGAAGTCCAGAACAGTCATATTTTCAGTAAAACGGCAGCCTTAGCTTTCGCAAAAATGAATGCTAATACAGCATATGAGGAGGAATTTACAAATGCATCTTTTTGGCATAGCTGAATACAAATTTGTCAGCTTTTCGTTTTAGTTCATCACATATAATAGCATAGTGGCAAAAGACTTAATTTTCTTGCAAGATAATTTCTGCTAATGTGCAAAATTTTGAAGAGTGCTGAAAAGAGATAAATAGCATACACACAGGCTACATAATTATTTAATGAAATCAAAATTTGAGGTGTATGTGCTGTGAATAAATCTTTTCTAGCTGTCATCTAAGTTCTTCAACTATCGATTGAAATGGCAGTAGGTCCAGATGTGTTTAACCATGGGAGTTATTTGTTCTGTTTTTATATACAGCAATAACCATGTTAATACATGGTTATTGATAGTACGCTTATATAATATTGGGATATTTAAGGCTTTTCAAAAATGTTAGGAAGTTCCAAACTAGATAGCATTTAGAAAGCACTGGGGTAAAGTCTAACATGTGGATCTTTAAAACCAATAGCGTAGCATTAAAAAGCCTCTTCATCTTTTGGGGCCTGAAGTATATAGCCACCTAAGTCAGTGCCTGTACATGAAGGAATTAGTAGTATCATTTGTAATCTACCCATCTGTTCCCAGTGATGAGATCTTTATGTCCTACAACATTAAATGTTTTCTACTTAACAAGATAGATCCAAGAGCAAACACAGATGTATACAGTATTAACTTCTAGGTTTCACATGCTTTACACTTAGAGACACCAATCTGAAGCACAAATACACAAGTCCTAGTACATTTTCCCTCAATTTGTACTTCTCTATATTACAAATACACTGTCCAGTCTAAGACTATTGTGATTTATACAGAATCTATACTACAACCAAAATCTCTGAATTACATGAAGGTGTTAAGCTATGATGTTCTACCATCTTCTGAAAATGAAATGTCTACATACATGCTGGGAAAATATTAAGATAAGAGTCTATGTTCAAACAAGGTTGACTTGCATCCAAACCAATATTATTAATGTGATTCTGGCTTACATCCTAGCATTCATTATTATTACTACCAACATGCCTTGGAAATGTTGTACAACTACCCATTAAAATGGTCAAAACTTGTAACAACTCCAGTGTTTTTCATTTTATACACAAGACACTTCACAATGTAGTTATAATTCTGTATACTTGGATGCAGTGCCCAAATGATTTTGTGACAAAAACATGTGCTGTAACTGATGTACAGTAAATGAAATATAGAGAAGAAATTGTGATGCAGCTCAGATTTGCTATTAAGTCGTCAATGCTTATAGAGTCAAAAGAAAGCTTTCTCACATCATTCACAGTCTTGTTGTAAAGATAAGATGGATACAGCTTGGGTAGAAAACCCATGGCCCCTGCCAATCTACTTTATACATTAGGAAACCCCAAATAAATATGATTATTCCAGATATTAAGAATAAATGAACAATTATTTTCTCGATTGCATTCATAGAGCTAAAATAAAGTGATGTTACAAGTAATTACAAATATACAGGTTCAGCATTCTAGCTGGGAAAAAATTCTTATTTTGCAAATAAATCCAGAGGGGTAGCAAGAAGCATTGCTTTTGCCTTATAGGTTGCAGTGTACACAGATGGTCAGAGAACAAACAGCATATGGAAAGGAAAGCATGAAAGGCCATGTTTACAATGCTTCAATATCACAAGCACATCCATCTCACCAGTTTTTTTTCCCTACATTATTAATGAAGTAGATCTTTTAAGGCAGAAGAGAGACATTCTGTAGATCTCGGTGCTAATGGCTCATCACACTCACATGGTTTCAGTGGTAGATGATGAGGTACTTTTTTTCCTGAAACGAGGTCTAAGGCTCCTAGGCGGTGCCTGTTGAAAACAAAACACATTGCATTGACTTGTCTTTCCATTAATTTAACTGGCACCGAGGAATGAATATTTTTGTAGGCAGTTAGCATATGAAGATTTCCAACAACAGAATGGATCTAAGGCTCAATTTCCAGAAAATCTTACTGGAGCAAATTTAGTGTTTGGCAGAAGCACGGCCTTCTGCTGTGGTATAACACCTCCATTTATGTTACAAGGTGCAAATGAAGTGTTCCCATCACAGAACCAATATGAATTATAGCAATGGCATCCAGTGTTGGAAGTAGAAAAGGGTGGATCACATGCTTTATTAGACCTTGTTAAACTGGGGAAGTTTAGCTACACAAGAGAAAATTATGAAATAATTAGGAAGTGCTGTAATAAATCCATATTACCACTAGCTCCTTTTAAACACCATAGTTGGAGATATTCCTTCAGGTAGGAGGTATATAAATTGATCAAATATCAGCAGAGGATCCCACACAAAGACTATCTCATTCCTATATTCCAGGCAAGTCCTGTTTTAATCTCTTACCTTGTTTACTTGCTTTCTTCTCTCGCCAATACATGTATGCACAACATCTACCTTCATGCATTTGAAAAAGTAGCTATTTGGCTTTTAATGCTCTTATCTCACTGCCTCAAATTTGCTTGTATAATTTAAGCATGGCTGGGGAGTATGCATTAGATAGGTGAACAACAGGAATAAAGTTGCTATTTTATATGTAAAGTAGTATGTCACTATAAGAGACCTTGAGTTTGGACTAGGACTCTCATTTGGATCTCTGCCTTTTCAGCCACAGAAGCCTACTGGGTGACCCTGTCACACTCTCTAGGGAAAGGCAATGGCAAACCTCCTCTGGATAAATCTTGACAAGAATAAACTATTACACTACTATTAGATGGCATCTGATGATGATAATAACACTATGTATAAAATAAGCGGTACAGCTTCCTCCTACAACACTTGTTAACTAATTTTCTATTTACTGCACTTACATGTGAATACATTCTCGCCAACATCCCAGTCCATATCTGATACTAGAGCACCAAAACACACTAATTATATTTCAGCGTGTAATAAAATGCCTTCTTGTTCTTGAAACAATTGCACCATAGCTATAGTGCAATTATTTTAAGTGTATGCTGCTGCCTCAATCATGTTTACAGACTACAACATGGAATTAAAAAGAACAGCTTGAGTTGGCATTTGCTAACACTTTTGATTGTATCGATATCTAATGCTAGAAAACATGTCTAAACTAATGAAGCTGAATAGATGAACAACACTTCCATTTTGTTCCATGAGCTACAAAATTCTACTTTAATAAATATCTTAAACTTGATGGATTAAAAGTTAAAATGTTTTGAGTTACTAATGCTTTTGCTATCAGTCTTGGTGGACATCATTCTACTATAGATAAATCTGGGCCAGGCTCATTATGTTGCAAGTCTGCCAAGAGTAGAAACTGTCCATTACCAGTTTCTCATTTTTAGGGCATATCTCTAATATCATGAGGTCTTGGAAGCCATTATAACTACTGATGGCTGTGTTTCCTGCCAACTATGGCTATTACGTGTATTTGGAGAAGCTGTAATGCATATAGATATATAATAATGTAGCACTGGTATATTATCCCATTTCACAAAGTCTTACTTAGTATTTAACATAATTACTTAGCATCCTGTTCTTTCTCAGCAATAATGCTAAAAGCACAAGATAGCAAATGGAGAGCTACCATAGCCACTTCCACAGATCTAGCATCTCTGCCACCATAGCTGTCACTACTTGTCACCGCATGTTGTCCATGAACTCATCAACAAGAAGCAATGCAAGGAATAGCTCCAATAATGTCATGACACATTCCTTCCCCTACACACAAAGCAGAACCACTACTTGTAAGCATTTACAAATGCTATGGAGCACCTTATTAAGCATGTAAGCACCTAAGTGCAATGAAATAAAGCCCAGTCACTTATCTTTATTATTAAATTGCAGAGTCCCTGACTGACAACCTGTTTAGTTGTGGCTAGTGTGTGTCCACTACACAGATGCATCTCAGAAAATTTGAGGTTCAGAAAGTGTTTATAGGTAATAAAGCTGGATTTGTTACTGTTCAGATTCAAAATCTATTACTTACAAAAACACGACATGGTGATCTTTTAAAAAAACTCTACCTGCATTTAATTAAGTAATTTAATGAATTTCAAGCAGTGCTTGTTTTATTAAGTTATAATACGGTCAACCTGTTGTTTTTGTGTATCTTCAAGTCATTTCCAACTTACGGCGACCCTAAGGCAAACCTATCATGGGGCTTTCTTGGCAAGATTTGTTCAGAGGAAGTTTGCCATTACCTTCCCCTGAGGCTGAGAGCATGTGACATGCCCAAGATCATCTTGGGTTTCATGTGGATTTCATGGCTGGGCTAGGAATCGAACCCTGGCCTCTAGAGTTGCAGTCCAATATTCAAACCACTACACCATGCTGACAAGGTTTTGCCAGTTCCTTCTTCTGAAATATAGCCAACAGCACCTAATATTTATTGATGGTGTCCCATCCAAATACTAACCAGAGTTGATCCTGCTTAGCTTCCAAGATCAGACAAGATCTGGTGTCTTTAGAGCAGTGGTCCCCAAACTGTGCCCTTTAAGAGATTTTGGACTTCAGCTCCCAGAAGCTTCAGCCATGTTGGCCAATAGTCTGGGATTCTGAGCGCTGAAGTCCAAAATCCCTTAAACAGCACAGTTTGGGACTACTGCCTTAGAGTATTTAGGATCTCATAGCTTCTCTAGGATTCCATAGGATGTTGTCATGGAAGTTAAAGTGCTATAACTGTGTAGTGTGAAAGGGCCCAAAGTTACCTAAGCCTTATTTTCTATACTGCATAAACAGTAAAGGGCTAATGTAATATCATATAGTGTTTACTGTCACAGTTTAGGCTTCAGGCATGCATACTTTGCCTTATTCTTTCTACCCCCATCTTCCTTCACAAGGTGGATCTGGACCCAAACCATAGGCACATGTGGCCACCTAGTTGCACCTGTTTTCCTGTAAGTTATTTCAGGAAGGTCCTATGCATCTTAAGATAGGCATTGCAACGAACTGGATGTGCTGAAATTAAATATTTACAATTTTATAACCAGATCTCTGATCATGCCAGAGAAGTGGTTTTGTTACTTTTGTTTTTCCCCCCAAACAGGATTGAATTCCATATCTAAAGTCAGTTTTGTGTGCATTCCTTATACACTTTTGTACAAAACCTCACTGAAGCTTTCAGATATTTGGTTGTCAAAATTAAAATGTTCGAAAGATATACAGTTGTATGTTGTTAATGCGTGTGTGTATGTACAGATACAAATGTGTTGATGTCAGTGACCCACATGCCATTTTGCCCCTTGCTTGCAGAAGTGAATTGAAGCTTAGTGAGGAAAAGTCTAGATCTGTGAAGTCTAAGGCTGGAATCCTATTGGTGACTTATGTCTGGGTTCAAATATCACACCTGCACCAATTCTTACACGGATATTGTTACTTTGGCCAATAGGAGCTTGGCTTATGTTGTTGAGTAGTAAAATATGTGAGACCATGTCTTTACTGGTTACACAGCACAGACTATAAATGGGGAGCCTTAACAGTCCCCATGCTTTTGTGGATGGGTATTGAATTTGAATTTTTCTTCAAATGAAGTTTCTCAGTCCTAGAATATAGCCATGGCCATGCATATACAAACCTTTTAAAGATTTCTATTTACTATTTTTATATAAGGACATTTAATTCCTCTCATTCAAGGGACACACCTCAGTTCTGAAAAGATGTTCCTATGATGACACAGTAACAGCTTCACATGAAACAAAGAACCTATTGTGCCGATGAGGGTCAGCAGATTTTTCATTGCAATTTAGGTGACTGTTCGTGTTTTTGAAGCCTGTTTCCCTTATGGAAATACCTCAATGACTGGCTCCTTCGTCTGAGGTCTTTTAGTCTTGGATGTACAATCCAATGAGTCCTTCTCATCCTCATCTGAGAACGCAACATCAGTTGGTTCACAGTTTGCATCAGGTGGGTTTGCAGTGTTTGCCTCACTCTCTAGTTCAACCACTTATAATGGCCATTTAATCTAAATGGTGAAGAGAAACAGGACACGGAAAGGTCAGACAAGACTTGGGGTCACCAGACTCACATCAGCTATTGCCTGGCCAATGCATTTTCCAAGGGTTAATAATATGAATGGGGTTAAAAGGCACACTTCAACAGCAATGGCTTTGTCATCAATAAATAAAAATAACTTTATTTATTGTCAGTTTGGGAAATAATCTATTCAAGACTGTTTCTAGAAGTCTAGTTGCTTCCAATTGGCCGTTGGTTGATTTGAAGCCACCCAATCTTAGATTATTAAGGCACCTTATGTGTTTTACAATTTCTTTTCTAGAGAAAATTAAATTTTAAGTTGGTGTCCTTTCTTGCTGATCAGGGAAGTAGGAATCATTGAACACAAATGTCCTTAACAGTGATGTGGGATAGTTTTCATTTACTTTCTTCTGAGTCTCTAGGCTGCAAGATTTTGTCTTTGGTGAGTCAACTCTCAAAGTCCCTTCAAAGAAATGAAGGCAATTCTTTCAGGAAACAGTCAATCTTCTGGAGGAGTTCCAAATGACCCATTTTTATAAGTACTGATTAATTAAACTTCTTCATTTCTATTTAATAAAACCCTGCTGTTTGAAGGGAGAAGGAACTTCAGGCTGATTAATTTACAGAGATCTGATCTCCCAGAGAGTTTTCTTTCCTACTACTTATATGTCCACTAATTTCCCAAACATTTCAATATAGCTGAAATATATACTGCCCCCCCCCAAAAAAATCAAACATGAATCCCATATACTAATTTGCCCCCCTCCCATTATTTATAGTACTTCATTTTTCCCTTTCCCAATTTAGTAATTGATTGCTTAATGCTTTCTGAACATTTATACCTCATGCTGTTTTACCTTTATTTAAGACTTACATTATAAGCCACTTTTGGGCTCCATATCGAGAGAGAGACATGATATAAATTAAGTAAAAGAAATACAGGCCTGTTACAGACTGCCAAAATAAAGCTGCTTTGGGTCTCCGTTCCTAAGCACTGGAGTTCAGCTTTGGTGCAGCTTCCGGACTCTTAGGACCCATGCATCATTTAAACAGCATACCTCCAAAGAGACCCAAAGCAGCTTTATTTTGACAGTCTGTAACAGGCCACAGTAGTGCCCTCTTAGTGTGTTGGACTACAGTTTTCATTATCTCTATGATGGGAGTTGTAGATCAGTGTTTCAAAGGGCATCTGGTAAAAGAAGGCTGATGTAATGCATCCGGATTATACGGGTACATACAGCATATCCAAACAAAATGTTTCTGTTAGAAAGGTTACTGAATGTACCACAGTGTAAGTAAAATTATACTTGAAGTGAGTGTTATTAAATCTAAAGAATGGGAAATGGAAAACTCAAATTGTGAAAACTAGTCAGTGACTAGGGCCTGTTACAGACTGCCAAAATAAAGCTGCTTCGGGTCTCTTTGCAGGTATGCTGTTTAAATGATGCATGGGTCCTAAGAATCCGGAAGCTGCACCAAAGCTGCACTCCAGTGCTTAGGAATGGAGAGTGGCTTTGGCGCAACCTCCGGACTCTTAGGACCCATGCATCATTTAAATAGCATACCTCCAAAGAGACCCGAAGCAGCTTTATTTTGGCAGTCTGTAACAGGCCTGGGAAACCTATTTTAAAGCTTTCTTCTGAAGATGCAATAATGTTCTGTACTCTACAGTTCCCCTCACTAAGGGTGAAAGCATTTCCCACCTCAAATGCTCCTCCTCACTAACAACATCCATAAATTGCAAATAATGCAAGGATAAGGAGGTATTTCTTTCCCTTTACAAGTTGTGCTGGTTTTTCTTTCACACAGTATGTTGGTTCAAGAACACTCTCCAAGCATTTCATAGGAAAATGCAAGACTACACCAAAGTTCAAATAGACCCAGTAAAGAACAGACAAATTTGCAGGGGTAGAATTATTATCCTCCCCTAAGGGCTTTTCTGTAGATTGTCTGGTCAGAGCAGCACAAGAGGATTCCTTTCAGGCAAGCATTACAATTTATCTTCTGCATGGATAATTAGCTTAGAAGGTGGAGCTGTAGTCTGTCATTTTAAGATCTTGTTTTCTTTTAAAAACTAGTCAGAACAGGGATTTGGAGAAGGTAAAGGGAGTGTTAAAATTAGAAAGATGACCATGGTTGATATGTTGATTTCTTAGACTGTGACGCTCTGAATGTTTATTGTGAAGTAAATCTGATGGAAGATGCTGATAAAAATAGGCATCTTGTCACAAGCCTGCCTGTGACAGGCAGAACAGACCACCTCAAAAGGGTTTCTTGAAGCCGACCCTGAGAAAGCTGGATTGGGGCAGTGGCAACCACATGCCATGGCCCCAATCTGCCATTTTGCAGGCCCCAAAAGAAGTGGCAAAATGCCACTCCTTTTCGTGCCAGCAAAAAGCCAGCTTTTCCTGCCCTGCTGAGACTTTACGGCACTCCTGCAGCATGTGGCGTGTAAATGCTGCGTTGCCAGAGCATTCAAAAGCTGGCCCATGTCTGGGCAGCTGGGCGGTCTGAAGCAGGCTTCTGGGCATCTTGGGGGTGTGCACTGTATGCATATCATGTCCCCAAGCTGGCTGGAAGCTGGCTTTCTTGACCCGTCTGTTTCGTCCCATAGTAAACTAAGTAAAGGTTTATGTACAGGAGGAAAGTAGAGAAAATCATCAAGATCAGATTCAGAGGTGATACACACTAGGGCAAGCCCCATATGCACTGATGGAATGTGTGTGAAGTGCCTGTGACTATATAGGAAATGTGTAGTGAAATGTCAACTCAGAGAACAACTGTGGTGGAAAATGAAAACTGCATTCTAATGATTAGTAGCAAATGGAATGAAAATCAAAGAAGCGTCTCTATTATAGTATACATATATAAAAGTATGGTGTGGCCTCATTTGAAATACTATGTACAGTTATGTCACTTCTTCTCAAGAAAGTTATGATATAGCTGGAAAAGATGTATCAACCAAAATGACCAAATAGTTGGATTACTTCTCCCTTTAGGAGATGCTGAAGAGTTTTTCTTTTGAAAAGACGTCAAAGGAGAAAAATAAAAATTCAGAATTATGCTTTCAGTGATGAAAATGCTGAAAGAAAGGACTTCCCCCTCCCTTTTTTGAAACAGAACATGGAGTCACTGAATAAAATTGGTAGTAGAAATAGGACAAAAAGTCCCCCCCCCCAATGATTCATAAACATAGATGCTGAATTCATTGTTTTATATGGAGATGACCAATGGAGTTAGGCAAATCAGTGGATGACAGATGAATGTACAGTTACTATCAATGACAGTAAATGGGAGGAAACCCATTGTTCAGAGGCAATGTGATAACAGTCAATGAAGGGGAAGCAGCAGAACCTGGCGATGGGCCTAATGTCTACCTTCTGAGATTCCCAGAAGCATTTACTTGGTTATGGTTGTTAAGAAGATACTGGAGAAACCTTGGTCTCATGTATTAGGACTCTTCTTAGGTATCAATTAAATGTAGAGCAGACATCTGTGCATGACTAATGTAACTGTATCTGATGACACTACCCTTGCAATATGTGCTCACATTAACTGCAAAAAGAGTGTCTTTGGGGCAAGCAGCAAAGTCAATATGTGCTACAGTTGCATTACTGTAGAGTAAAGTCATATAAAAATGTCTTACATTTTATGTTACATGGTTACGATTAAAGAAAGATAAATTAGTCAGCAACAGCTACCACATGCTGCAAACATTTTAGGACTTGAGTTGTCTTAAACACTGCAAGGGACACTTTGATCGGAAGAAAACCAGACAAGCTGCGTGACTGCAGCAAGGGTGGGAATAATGTAGCTTTTCAAATGATACTGGAATGTAATTTGCAGGATTCCACATCATTGGAAATTGTAGATCAGCAACATCTGGATTGCCACATGATTCCCACCTCTAGTTTTCAGCCACTCTATTGCTAAGTAGAGAACCCAGCAAACACTGCCATATATACACCGTACACAACAGTCTCAGATCTAAGTAAACAGAGTTAGGAGGTTGAATCATTAAAATAAAATCTGGAAGGCTGTGATTAGGCAAGCATTCTATGCCACACCAAACAGTCAAGCATCCTGTATATTATTATATTGTTACAGGTAAGTTATTTTTGAGTTGTGCTGTGCAGTCCTATCTATGCATGGAAACAAGTCCAATCATGCAAAAACACTTACATCAGTGTCCGAAAATATTTACATAAAGAAGGAAAGAAAGAAAAACAGTGAACAGAAAGCACATGTCAGGGAAAATTTATGGCGTTGAGGTACATGGTTATTATATGGAAAAGAGTGGTTAAACTGTGAAGTCGAAGGCTTTCATGGCCGACATCCATAGTTTTTTGTGGGTTTTTCGGTCAATAAAAGAGCTAACATTATTCAACAAGAGTCACCAGTAGAATTGAAAACATGAACTAAAATTATGGCTAGGTTTTGTGAAAACAAAGTTTACAAAACTACTCTGCACATTCTGTAGTGATCACAACGTTTTGAAAAAGTTACATAATGAAAAACATAAGAACAGATGAACTTACACTTACTAGACAAAACAAACTAAACAAAATCCGAAACCGAAGTGTAATGAAACTTGGAGATAATATCATGAATATATCTAGTTTTCCATAAATGAAGCCTGTCAAATTTTGTTCCCAACTAATAATGTTTTTAAATAATAATACTGACAAATTAGAAAAAGAGATGCCTGAGGTTTCTTCTAAAATCAAAAGGGAAATAGTTTGGCTTTTAAACTGCCTTCTTATTAGGGCACAAAAACATAACAGAACAATACTTCGATAGCAGAAGATAATCTGAACAAAAACATTTTTACAGCACAATAATGGAATAGTAAAACAAATACTGGAACTACAACAAACCTTAATCTGTTAAACAATTCAGAATCAATTTGGAGCAACATGCTATTGATACTACAGGCACTAACATTAGAGTTTACAGCAAGCCATTTATTGGTTAAATTTGTTTCATACATTCCAGTTCCACTGCCCCACCAAAGGCCCTTGACTTTCAGTCCAGGATTTACAGCTGGATGGACAAGAGGCACCCCAAGTTCAACTTCTGAAACTGAAAGTTCTAGGATTCTTTTGGGAAATCAGCCCCTCTGAGCCCCTTCTATGCTTGAAATTCTATCCAAATCTTGCTTCAGGTGACAATAGGTTGCATGCACTGTTCAGGTGGCTATTAGTTCATCCTGGGCAATGTTCAAAAGGGCTCTTGCTTATAACAAAGCACCTATACAGCTTGAATCTGAGTTATTTGAAGGACCTTATCTCCCTGTATGGGCCCTTATCTATCTATCTATCTATCTATCTATCTATCTATCTATCTATCTATCTGATAGACAAAGGTCAGACCAAATTGACAGAAAGCTTTGTTGGTGCTGTTTACACTCAAAATAGGACCACTGTGTCTGTGGGAGCAATGGTGACATGTTATCTCTGCCAAGGATATTATATGGGTAAAATATGGCTGTTGTTTAAGGTATGGAACTCAGATGTAACTCTTCATCTAAGTTTTACATATCCTTGTAATTCTCCTGCCATAACACATGATACCACATCAACATTTTGCCAGACCAAGTCAGACTAACTGTGCCACAAGCAGAAAACAATGTGTACAGCTCAGGCAGATGAGTCCAGCTGCAGATTATATAGTGAAATGTATATAACACACGTATATGCAGTATATTATTAAGGAATTAAATATTTTAGAGGCATTATATAAAAAGCTTTGTCCATTTTGGAGATGGCGGAAGAGGCAGCACTAGGACTAACAGCTTCTTGTTCCAAAGGACAATAAGAGAATGCAAAGAAACCATTCAAGGAAGCGAGCTGAGCCACAGATCAAAATTACACATGAAAAGGCAGTCAAAATCCATGAAATCTATGGGAATACTAAAGGAAATGAGCTAACATAGGCCAGTTGCCTGTCGGGGGACACAAGTTTCTTGTAACATGTGCGAACAATTGTTGGCTCACGATTAAGGGTTATATTTGTTTTAATGGCTTGCTCCCCAATCAGTTTGAAAGAGGATGCAAAACCAAGATTGCAGCCTGGACCTTTATGAACCACAATTCCCAAAATCCAGCCAGTATGGCCACTGGGGAATTATTCCCAAAATTAACTTTTCTAAGCTCTAACCAATTATTTTTGCATGCCTTCAAGTCATTTCTGACCTAAGGTGAACTACTGTAGGGTTTTCATGGCAAGATTTGTTCAGAGGAGGTTTGCCTTTGCCTTCCTCTGATGTGAAGAGAGTATGACTTGTCCTACTTCGCTTATTAGGTTTCCATGGCCGAGCAGCGATTCAAACAGCTGTCTCCCAGTGCCCTAGTCCAGTGTTCAAAACCACCACACCATGCTGGCACTCCTCTGACCAGTACACCATCTTACTTTAAGCTAGCAATGAGTTTAGATCCCACTGGTCAATGAGCTATCTGTTGATGGTATTTGTATCCCTAAGAAATACTCAGTGTCAGTGGGGACATCAAAGACTATGGCAAACTTAAATATTAAATCTTTTAGTAAAGATGTCCTTTTACAACACTTGGGAAAAAATTAAAACAGATCATGCCAGTCTTGGCCACACAGATCAGTACACAGCTCATTACAATGCAGAGCAATCAAAACCGCATGCAGCAGTGCACCATAAATCTGTCACTTTGTTGTCAGTGCCACAAAACTGAGTTTGTGCACAACAACCACAAGGCATGGGAACTCATATTTACCAAGGATACATGTTTTACAGAAGAGGAATCCAGCACTCACCTTGGACAACTCGGCAAACTGTACAACATGCACACTCTGGAAAAGGAGCCACATATTAAAAGCTGACCATGCTATATGAAGGTGGGGTGGGGGATTTTAAGGTGCAGAAGCACTTCAATATCTTCAAGGATATTGAACTTCCCCTCCCCATCCATGAAGGCTCAGTTCTGCCCCACTTACCCAACAGATAGGAAAAAACATGGATGGTCATACCTCCTCTTATTTAATTGTGGTGATGGGTGCATGGATGCACCAGTGTGACCCGCATGCACACACCAGCAATGAATAAAATGGTATGTGGCAATCTGTTGGTGCTCTAATCCATGGACAGCTAGCCTACTGTTATGGTAGGCCTACTGTCTATGATTTACCCTGCTTAGCTGGGCTGTAAATAATGAACCACATACATAAGATGCATTTTGGCTTTAGTATCAGGCTCCAAAATACAAGCATAATCTTAGAAACAGGATTTTGAGGGAGGAACAGGTGAAGGAGGCAGCTGCTTGAGGAAAAAGAGAAGAATTAGGGGGACACCCCTCATCTGAGGTCATTTGGCTCCATACCAAATTCTCTGGGTTGATATGTTGTGAACACTATGGGTGTTGCTGTGGTTGAAAGGTTGCCAGCTGTGCTCACAACAGATCAATTCTGCAGTTTTTCCTGCTCTCAGCTCCACAGGCCAGTGATGAAGTAGTATGTGATGCAGGCCAATACAGGGCGAGAATATACATTATGATGTTTGGCCGATGCTTTAAATTCATTTTTAAGTACTCAGAGAGCATGGCAGGAGCAAAAGCAAGAGAGAAGGACTGAATCTGTGAATCAGGATTTGAATCATTGATAAGTTCACACCTGCAGTGCCAGGGCAGGGGAAATAGGACTCATCTACAAAGGAAAAAACACGGTGAGTCTTGTTTACAGGTGCTTTTGAAATATGTACCCTGCATGCTTTGTATATTACACAAACCCTATGTGTAGCTGCTCTGTACATTGCAGCAACGTCTGCAAGACAGCTGCAGTGAGCCTAGTCAGCACATTGCTGTGGCTCTGAATAGATTAACATAGAATGGAGAGGGACGTGTGACAGTGACTTTTGACATCTCCTTTTGGATATTAAGCTGCCTTCATCATTACTACACAGTCTTCGGTACTACTAGCTTTCTCGTATTTTATACATCAACTTGCTCATAATTCCTAAAATTCCTAGGCAATGCAGAATAAATTTATTTCTGAAACTCAGCTACCTTTAGACTGGTAGCTACACTGACTTTAGCAAATGATATGACATTTACGTGGAGCTGTGGCCGATGCAGTTCACATTACAAAAATAAAACCACCTGTTACATTTATTTTGGCAAGAGAGACCAAGCAACCCTTATCACCAAATTGCCCAGTTAACAATAATCAGAGTTCTTCAGCCATAATATCTGCAGGCAAGGATCATAATGTAACTTCCAAAGGAAATTTATATATATTAAAATTCATATATATATCTATATCTATGTGTGTGTGTGTGTGTGTGTGTGAAATTTACCTGGTGCGGTCCAGGTTGATGCTGCTAATTTTGTTTATGATCTGATTTAAATAAAAGTTTTTTTCGTACAGTGCTGAAACAGTTTTCACATTTCTTTCCATGGAAAATGGACCCAAACCAGCAACCTCTCCCCCAAAGTGAAATTTGTCAATTGGTCTCAAATTTGCAAGGAAATATTTGGGATTTCAGGCTACATGTAAATATCACCTTTGGCCAAAGCCAGTTCTAAAGTATGCAATCTAGAGCAAAACACACATAAATATCATGTGTTTCAGGAGGCTTCTGAAGCAGCTGAAAGTGCAGGTCCAAAATTTTACTACAGTCTTTCTTTTCTTTCTTGTTAAATAACTTATCAAGCCTGGTGACTGTGATCAAGCATGTGAATTCGTATAGCATAGACAGGCAGACAGACTTACTGACTTTTTCAATTACAGTTTAGATAACATGGCAGACTACTAGGTTCTCAATGAAAAGTGACTGCTTACAAGTATACTCTATGTCTTTTATATGTCTTTTAGAAGGCTTATGTCTAATATGTCATGTAGAGGATAATCTAAAATGCTGGATGAAGTCCAGTTTTGGCCATGCTTAGAGCAGACCCACTGAAATCAATGAGACTGACTACAGTCATGACTAACTTAAGTCCCATTGATTTCAATGAGTCCACTCGAAGCAGGAGTAAGTCTCTCTACAAACCTATGCTTAGAAGAGTATAAGAAGGTGCCAGGAGATGGCTAGCAACCAGTGATTTAATTACTAAAAGTGCGCCGCATCGTGGTATTTACATTTTTTAAAAACAACGGTTAATTACATTTAGGTAATTTAATAACCAGACATTCAGAAAGGGGCTAAATCAAAATGTGAATCAGGAAGTGTATTTGCCTCCTGTCATTGTTTTGATCAAATTAAGCATGATGGTTCTGAGAAGGAAGGCTTCTACATCTGGAGGATCTCTAGCTGAGCCAGAATCCTGGAAAAACTTCAGTCAGGACAGGAAAAATTAACAGCGTGCCCCCATCACACTGACCTGAACGTCCAATACTGTCTGATGCACGTTTGGATGTTTTTGACCGGCTCTCCTTGCTGCTTGATCGCACTGAACCTGATGAGGCAGGAGGAGGGGGAGTCACTGTGCTGCTGCTCTCTCCTCTAATTGTTGTGAGATCTTGCATGCTGAAGCTCCGAAGTCTCTCTGATAAAGCTCCTTGGCCCTGTGCAGACAGGCAGAGAGAAAAGGGAAATAGCTTTTCAGCAATCGGTTTATCATACTTTTAGATGCCTTAGAGAGACAAGGTGTTTGAAGACTTGTGAAATTATACTAACGCAGGCTACTGATGCTGTTCTTCCCATTGTTTTTAGAAATAAAACCTCAGTCTTCTACTTTAGTAGATGATATATGTTACACATATACATCTATACATGCATGTATATGTATATTTCTGCCTGTCTCAGAGCTACAGACTAGCTCTTTACAACATTACTATACTTTACTACGGTAGTTCTTTCCTTTCTTCATTCAATCTACTTACATCCAATATGTAAGCCAATGAAACAGGTTCCTATTGGCGGGATACAAACCGCCGCTTTGCGGCGGTCTGCCGCCGCCGCCGGTTAGTCCGCGGGGGAGCCGGAGCCTCCATACGGTGCGACTCCCGCGCGGAGCGAAAAAGAAGCTCCAAAATGGAGCTTCTTCTTGTGTCGCGTTTGCGACGTAGCGAGGCGCCAGGGGCGCACTCGCTACGTCACAACGCCCGCGACACATACGGACGCTCAGCGTCCAATACGTCAAGATGGCGGCGCCCATGTGGAAGGGGCGCCGCCATCTTGTACGTATAGAATACGTACTAGGGTTAGGGGGGTGCAGAAGCACCGCCCCTTCCTAACCCTAGTACGTATTCTATACGTACTAAATGGCGGTATGTATCCCGCCATTAAGAAAAGGCTATGCTCCTAGGCTGCTGGTCTAGTTGTGATCCTCATATATTTTTTACAGCATTAATTAATACATCTATGACAGTTTTGGGCTTGACAAATAAAGTAAATATACACATTATAATAAAGTAAAACACACACATCAGTTGAATCATAAGAAGCTAAGCTCATGCAACATAATAAAGTAAATGTTTCAGTTCCCATTTTTCCTCTTCTGTTATTCTAACTTCAGAGATTAATCATCTTATATTTATCATATCCCCTCCTGGATAACATTAAAATAATGAACAGCAGCAATGTTAAGTTTAGGTGGAACATATTGTTCCCACAAAAACAGTTCTGATTTTGCATACATTTATTTCATATTATCTGTTTTCAACATCTTAACATAATGTTTCAATTCAGCTGCAAGAGCAACACCTCAATTTAACTAAGGACTGCTTTTGTAGAGGTAAATGTTTGTAAAAATTGGAAAAATTCCACTACAAAATATGATCATTGTTGTAAGTGCAATACTATCTACATCATTCAGAAAGCAGAATACAGGATCTAATAGATGTTTATAGCCTAATGCTTTTGTCATTAACTACTGATTGCCCTCCAACATCTTGCCATAGGACATGCCCACCAAACATGATAAAATCTCCAACCATCAACGAGATTCCTATTTATTTTGAGTCATAAACTGCCTAGACATACCTTTTAAAACAATTTTCTGAAATGTACAAATGTACATACTTACTGCATAATCCATGTTCTTTATTTTATATCCCCTGTCCCCATATCTACATTAGAAAAGACTAGGGCTGTATTTACAAGGAGATCTTAGCTTGACCTTTAGCTTAATTTGTAACATTGGCCCTGTACAGACAGGCCAAAAGAAAGCTGCTTTGGGTCACTTTGGAGGTATGCTGTTTAAATGATGCATGCATCCTAAGAAGCTGGAAGCCATGCCAAAGCCACACTCCAGTCCTAAGGACAGTCTGTATGGGGCCATTATCTATCTAAGTTCCTTGATGGTAAAAATTCTGGATCATACATACAATATATTTTATTTGAAGAAATTAATCTGCATGATTCAAATTCAATTTGATTTTGAATGAATAAGGAAAAATATTGAAATTGATAGGGATATTTATACATACAAAGCAAACTATAAATATGGTCATAAATATAAATAGCATTTACACAATATAAAATCTACCGAATATTTAAACACCAGTTTCAGTACAAGAAGAATGATATATTATGTCATTTTCTCCTAAATATTATTCACAAATGTACACATATACTGTATGAGTGTGTGTATGCGCCTCTAGATTTATGATTTTCTTACCCTAGGCAAGAAAACCATGGCCTAGGGTTTTCTTAGGCAAAGAATATTGAAGTGATTTTGCCAGTTCTTTCTTTTAAAATATAGCCTACAACACCTGGTATTCGTTGGCAGTCTCCCATGCAAAACACTGTATTTAAAAATAACATGCCAAGCTCTGTTCAATATGCTACACATCAAGCACACAGTATGCTACATCAATGCTCCTGAAGGGAGGGCTTCCTTGTTGAGTCCACTGCCAAGGGCAGTATCTTGCAGTACTGAAGTCACTTTGTTAAGGCAGTCCTCATTTGGTTTGAATGAGAGATCTGTCAACGCTCTGGAATTCCTGCCTGGGGAAAGCACACTTAACTGAACACCAAACTCCATTTCCCTGTCATTGACAATACGCTGCAACATTTTCAGTAGTATATGCTAATATTTATACAAATGTTACCAGAGTTTGAAAAGGCTATTTTTTGGGACTACAGCTACGAGAATCCTTTCACCAGTATGGTGGCTGGCTAATTATATTATATGGGAATTGTAGTCCAAAAAAGGCAACGTTTCGTCCTCTGGTACCCTCCATTAAACCATGTTTATTTTTGATGGTGAAACCTGAATAGACTTTGAAACTGAATATACAAAAGCCTCAGAACAGAAAGCAAACCAATATCAGTATTCCATAGATTAGTCCCAATGGTAACTGCAGGTACTTGTTTTAGTACTAAATACTAAACTATGAAACATGCTACTCTTTTTTGAAATTACAGTAGTTAGTTTAGGGGTTAAGAGAAACATCCACAGGGTTACCTGCCATTCCTTCAGGTCCAAATACAAGAGAAAATGAAGGAACTGGGTGATCTATCAGATGAAAAAGAAATCCCATTGTGGCAACACATGACAAAGACCAGCTTCGAGGAGGTTCTACAACAGTAGTGACGAGGAATTTAGTTCCTTCAGATGTGTTTCACTACAATTCCCACAATCTCTTTGCATTACTCATGCTGATCTGAATGATCAACCAAAACATCTGGAAGGCCAAAGGTTCATCACCCATTTTACAGCAAGTATGGATAAAATGACAATTAGACCAGGTGGCTGAAGGAATTAGTGTTAAATGCAACTGGGCATTTCATTTCAAACAGACTGAGAGCACAATGCAGGAAAGATGTTGCACATGCAGCAACATGATATTTTTGTGGCTTACATGACAGCCAAATATCTATAGCCCACTAGTAGGTCTGGAGTAACAGTGCAACACAAGACATTACACACATAGGATGGAAAGACTTTCAAGGACTATTTGATGTAATTTTCAAACCTTGCTATAGCAAGGCATTATTCCATTTTATAATTTAAAAAATGAAGTACAGAGAACCTCAATGAAGGATCAAATGATAAATCCATAAGAAATCTAATCATAAATTCTTAGGTCCTACATGCAATATCACTTTGTGTTCAGGTTGTAAGTAATGCCTACAGAACTAATTAACCTAATTAGTAGGCCATGAGCAAATGCTTTCTCTAGTTAGGTATCTAGACGTATTTGTTTTCTACAAAATGTACCCAAGCTGTGTAAAAAACAACTAACCAACAGAACAAAAGACTCAGGCCTGATACAGACAGGCCAAAATAAAGCTGCTTCGAGTCACTTTGGAGATATGCTATTTAAATGATACGTGTGTCCTAAGAGTCCAGAAGCCGCACCAAAGCCACGGTCCAGTCCTAAGGACTGGAGTGCAGCTTTAGTGCAGCTTCCAGACTCTTAGGACGCATGCATCATTGAAACACCATACCTCCAAAGTGACCTGAAGCAGTTTTATTTTGGCCTGTCTGTATAGGGCCTCATTTTCTTTAATAAATTTATTGCATTTGTTCAGAATATGGTGATGAGATTTTAATTTCTTGAATCACACTGGAACATTAATTCATTCGCATAAACTGATTGTTTATTACAATTTCTTTATTCTTTGTTACAGTGTATTTGTTATAATGTAATTTTAATCACTGTAAATAAATACAATAAAATATTTATAAATGAATAGTCATTGTTGGCATAAAATGATTTTAACTTTCAACATATGTCTTGTATTTTGTTTTCAAAGGGAACTCATACTGGGGTGAAGTAGACTGGCAGCTTGGAGCAGCCTCTAGCCACTCCAGCCCCGGTTGACCACCAATTGGTGCATCACTGAGGTGACCAGTTGGTCTGCTCTGAAAGCACCCCGCTACTGCTGTCCCAAATGGGCCACCAGCAAAGAGCAGACTTTCTCTGCTCTTTCTGCTGGCGGCCCAAGGCTGTCTTAGGCAGCCTCAGACCAGCTTCTGGCCGCTCTGGGGATGTGCATCATCTGCACCCCCCACCCCTGAAGCGGCCAGATGCTGCTTTATTTGGCCCATCTGCTTTGGGCCACTGCTAGCTTTCTTTAAAAAGGCAGCCAGTGGGAGCATTGATTGAAACTTCTGGATGACTGGGAGACTGTGGCCCGTTACAGACGGGCACTTTAGTACGCGCAGAGCGCGTACTAGGGTTAGGAAGGGGCGGTGCTTCCGCAGCCCCCTAGCCCTAGTGCGCGCTGCGCGTGCACAAAATGGTGGCGGCCGTTCTGCACGGCCGCCGCCATGAGGATGTAACGACCGCGCCGCCTCTATACGGGGCGGTGTGGATGTGATGTCCTTGCTCCACGCCAGGGCGCCTAGTGCGCCCTTTCCGCGGAGCAGGAAGGAGCTCCGTTTTGGTGCTCCTTCCTGGTTTGGTCCACTGGGCGCAGCCTTCACACAGCTGCGCCCAGCAGACCAAAGGAGAAAGGGGCCAAGCGGCCCCTTTCTCCTTCTCCCCGCCGCCGCGGGGTGTCCTTGGGGCTTGAAGCCCCAGGGACACCCCTTTTCAGGCTGCGGGGAAGCAGCGTTTTGCCGCTTCCCCGCAGCCTGAAAAGCGGCGGATCGGGGCCTCAGCGGCTGCCGGTGTAGCCGCTGAAGCCCCAATACTCCAGGGAAAGGGACGGGTGCAGACCGCCCCAAATGGGCGGTCTGTAACCCGCCTGTGTTTATAGTAAGAGTGTTCACTTTCATCTCTTTAAGCTTCCCTCAAGAGGACTTTTTAAAGGAAAGGTGGAAGAATTCAAACAACTACGTATGGAGCCATGATTGCCACTAGTTATGAACAACAATCAATTGTGTTAGTGTAATGTCACCATCGTATCCTGCATTGTTGTACTGGTTACCTTAGAAGCTGCCATCACAGCAGCTGTGGCTGCAACATTGAGACCCCGCTTCCCAAAGTGCACCAAAGCATCGTAGCTTCGATCCTTTGCTTGGACTAGGCAGTCATCTATTTCCTGTCACAAAAAGGTAAAACAAAAACCAAAATAAACACAATAATTCTCAAAAGGAGATTTCCAGTTACTAAACTGTTCTCTTCTTTTTGCTTGTGATTAGCCAGAGGACAGGTGGAGACAATCTTCATTACTACCTTGTTTGTGAGCTTCCAGATGCCCTGTCTCCCTGCTATTGGAAATACAGTAGACCTACCATATTGGCAGGCTACCCATCCACAGATTGAAGCTCTTGCAGATCACCCTGCCTGATATTAGTCAATGGCTGCGCATACGTGCGGCCGTACTAAAGCAGACACACGCACTTTGCCGCCCTTGACTAATATGGATTTCAGCTGCCACATTGCCCCCAATCCATGGGGTATGGGTGGCATCAAACCCCCATGGATAGCAAGGGTGTACTGTAGAATTATGGAGTCAATTGAGCCTTATCTTGAAAGTCAGTCCTTCTTTCCTTAATAAGAAGCAGGGGCATCAATGGGGATGGGGGTGCAGCCCACCCTGAGTGACACCCCAGAAGAGGGGTAACCCCAATTGGGTCTTCCTCCTACTATGTCCCCCCAGCTTTGCTATGGTGGCAGAGGCTTCCTCACAAGGAGACCTCTGCCACCTCAGCAAAGGAAAGGGCCTAGCATACCCTTTTGGACATCTCCAGTTCCCCAAATTACATTGACCTCATCCCAATATTTTAGAACTCATATTTATATGAAGCAGGGTTTTAAAAATTCACTCAGCAACTCTTAGTTATGGAACACAAAGAAAGAAACAACAAATGAACAGGCTGAAGAAAAACATGAACATCATGAAATGAAAGTAAATAAAGTAATTTGTGTTAAACAGCACAATCTTGTACATATCTACACTAGATAGAGTTGCCAGAATGAAAACTGGAGTGAGCTCCTGTTGTGCTATGTAGAAGAGGGAGTTTCAACTAGTGTTGTTTGTCACACAACCAGTTAACAATACCTGATGAAATTCATTCTTCTAAACAACCACTAGGAATCATACAGAAACTGTCTCTAATTTTAACACTGGTAACCCACACCCTGAAGCACAGTCCTGCTAAGTTCAATGGAGCTTATTCCAAAACAAGTATGCATACAAGTGCAGTTTATACCTTTTCAATAATCCTTGCTGAAGTAGCAAGAAACACTTGCAATTACCTTTTCTTTTGAAGACAGTGTTGGATGTACGAATTTCCTATAAAGCAGGCTGGAGCCCTTTGTGTATGGAGACAACAACCAAGCTACAAAAGCTATTTTCAGTTCATAATAAAATGGAAACCTACAGGAAAAGCAAAAAGATATATTTACTTTTGACAGCAGTATAAAGGTATTTCCTGCTCATCCATTATCAAGAGGAAGCAGAAGGGCTAGGGCAAGAAGGCATAACTTAGTGCAATTTGGCACACCTTGGAAAGAGCTTGGAAATGTTGCTTTTTTGACCACAACTCCCAGTTCCTCAGTCAGCATGGCCAGTGACCACAATGGAAGGATATTCTGAGCAATTTAATTCAAAAAGTTGTTTTTCCAAGACCTAAATTTTGTTTATGCTGTGATGGTTTATTTCTATATGGGGATGCACAGAAATGGGTTGATTGTTTGTTCCCATGGTCAGTTTTTCCCATCCTGCTCCTTGAGAGCTTTCACAAACACTCAGCACAAGCTAAGGAACTAATAGTGCTTCTAGATGGCACCAATATTCAGTGCCTTATTTTTTATATGATGCAATTTGACCTCTAAGTTTTATTAATCTTCCTCTTTAGGTCTATCTTTCAAAACAATGCAATATACTACTAATTTTTGTGCGTGATCTGTGTCACCTGCAATTCATGTTCTAAATTTCCATCCTAGATTAAGGGGGGGGGGACCTGTAGTTCAAAACAGTTTTAATGCTCAGATTTAGGAGAAATACTCCACCAATTTCCTTGACTCCACCAATAAATTCACCTTTTTCTGTCCCATAAAGAAAATGATAGAAAGAACTGGCATTAATATGTATGGGCTAATAATTGAAAACAAGATACACAGAGAGGAAACTTATGCCACTTTTACTGATGCACATGTTTTCATCTGCTTCCTTCTTAAAGATTCCTGTTCTTGAATTCTCTTCTACCACTGTTTCCACAGTTTTATATTTTACCTGCTGTTCTCATCTCAAACAGTTCTCAAATAATTATTCCCATGTATGCTTTTCCTAGGGCCACTTGTATTACAAGGCAGCACAAGCTTGGACCCCACCTTTCAAGGGGCACTGTCCAAGCGTGATTCATCTTTTAGTGGTTTTACAATGCACATCTGCAAGTCTTCTGTTCCATAACAGGGGGACAGCTTTGATTCTGGGTCACTCAACAGGCTTACATCTACTCAATTTGAACAGTTGCCGGGACTCACCTTCTTCCTTCCTTCCCCCTTTCTTTTTGTTTCTTTCGGCTCCTTTCCAACTTCCCATATTGTCACCGCCAGCACACTGCTCACTCACACCCACTCACCTGCCAACAAGTGAGCAAGTGATGGCTGTGGAAGGAACACTAAGCTCTGTCCAGCCACAGCTCTGAGCCCAAATCAGGATGGTTGTGGGTTTATTGGTGAAGCAGTTCTCTTCCTGACCAATCTGTATTAGATTGCTGGCCAAGGGCCACTAAAATAGATTGGTGGGGAAGAGGAGTGCATGTCATAATGCTGGAGTATTAGTACTAATTCTTGTATGCACAAGAGGTGATGTCTTCCACACAGGAACACTGATGCATAGCTTTATCGGTCATTTGGTCAGTGTGTCTGTTAGAAGACGTGACTTCCCATAACCCCTCCCTTTCTGGGGGGTCAATAAACTTTATTGCCCGTTGTTCAGTCTCTTCCTCTCTCTGCTCCTACCAAGCATGGAAGCAGAAACCAGTTTGTGCTACTAACAATGTTTTTCTTCTTACTTACATACATAAGAGTCAGCTCTAGGGACTCTTCCACCAAGTATAGTTTTCTCTACAGATTAGTTATTTTTGTAGAATCTAGATGTAGCAATAAAGTAAGTTTCTTTTTACCTACCAATTATCCTGTTTATTTACCTGAAGTTGAGATCTAGTTGTTTCTACCAAATACCTGTGGAGTACATGCTTGTTGCTGCTAAACTGATTTAACCACAAATAACCAAAACAATAATATTTTCTAACATATAATACACAGGCCAGCAATCTGACTGACATTGCTTGGGGATGGTCTACAGCTGCTTTTGACCATCTTACTGTGAGACCTCTCCTGCAACATAGCTATGCATTATTACAATAGGAAAGAAAGAACATTTCTGTGGTGACCTAGGCATGTTTAGTAACCTCTCTGTTCCATTCCCATTCTCTCACATACTCTTTCTTCAATTCATGTATTGTCCTCGGGTTTAGACTCAGACTCAGACAGAAGCAGATATAATGCTATCCACATGTAGGGGTAAAACATTTTGAATTTGTCTTCAGAATACCTGGTAGCTCTTTCTAAAAATCTACACTTCACTAAGTATTGGTACTGAAAACAGATTACAGCAGCTGGGTTAACAGATTTCCATCCACAGCCACAGCCCTTCACATTAAATGCTTTGCAACTGTTTTTCCCAGCACAGCATTTTCCATCCTGCTGACATTGCATTTCCTCCTCCAACCCCACTGTGACACCCAAATCAGGCACTTCCAACACAGGAAATGCCCAGTATCCATAAGTATTCTATGCACCTCATGTTACTGAGCTTTCCTCCTAAATACTGTATATACTTTCCCCTGCTTCTGTTTTATTGATGAACAAAAGAAGACAGAGTCTCAACTGCATACTAACCAGCAAAGAAAAATGTCCGTGAATGTCTCTGCTGTTGTGAAGAGTGCAAATATAATCCAGTACATCATCCATTTTACCTAGAAAGAAAGCATAACTTGGTTATAAGCGAATCCTTATTCATCTCTCAGTTGGACTCCTCCAGATGGGGCAAACTCATCAGGAAATTGGTGGCGTTTGTTGCTGTAGGTTTCAAAACTAGAGGTGATTTAAACGCCAAAAGGATGTTTCTATTCTCCTGGATTATTTTCAGGCAAATCCCAGCACCAGGTACAACACTTTATTTCCACCCTGAGTTTCTTTTAATTCTGAGACTTACCAGAACAACAAAGCTCTCTTCTCTTCCAATGGTACTTTTGCATTAGAATGCTAACTCAATGTGTGTGTGTATTTAACAGAAAGGAAGAGAAAAAAACTACCCTTTAAACCACAGGATTCTGTCAGCAAATCAAATCATGCTGTTTTATTTATTTTTTTTAAATTGGAAGGCCCCTACTGCAATCCAAGAAATTGCTCTAGCAACCCCCACAAAAGATTTGAATGGGTGGATATGGAGACAGCAACTGACAAAACCCAACAAAGCTGTAGGAGGTATGTTGTAAGAACTCCATATTCATGTTTCTGTAGATGAGACAGAAGGAGGTCCTTAACTATTGTGAGCATTACATTACATATTGTGAACCTTATATTTCAGAAACTTCAAGAAACTAGCATTCTTCAATACAGGCTATGATGGCTAGGGCTGCTGGAAGTTGCATTTCAGCAACACTTGGAGGGCTGCATAATTTTCACCCCTGCCTTAGGGCTAGAGCCAGCCTCTTTGGAGGAACATTTACATTCTGGATTTAAGCACTAAACTGCTTTGGATTAAACCAGCAATATAAACCAGAGATAACTGACATTTCAAAGAGAGATCATGTAGAAATGCTGACATGGCACGACATTGGTTATGCGTCTAACTGAATTTCATGGAATTAGCCTTATAAATTCATAAATGAAATCTGAAACTTCCTTTGCATGAGTACGGAATATTCTCTGCGCATTGATATGTTAGAATGTGTCATATAAATCTAATTAACCTATGCTTCTCCAGTAATAGAAAGATGCAGAAGCTATAAGGAGATGTCCTTACATTACATTAGACCTTCTATTTATGTGTCTCTGTGTTGTGTGATCCCCTCCTGGACAGTACTGAGAATTTTTAGCTGTTATCAATTTCAGCTTGGCTGTTCAGTCTCCATCTGGCATTGCCTTGTCAATATCACCATCATGTTTGCAGGGACATCCTATATATCCACTTTGTGTCATTATTCAGGATTACTTTTGGATCAGCTCTGGTTCAGAAGACATACTATGTCCGTAAGTTATTATGTAAAATGTCACCCTGAATAGAAAGTAACTACTGTACAAAATTAAATATCTTGCCAATTAATGGTTGCTTCCTGCTTCAGATGAAGGTTAAGAGGTGACTATACCACCCTCACAGTATTTGTGGTATGTATAGTCAGTGACATACAGCTAGAAATACCCTGTTCTCAATTATTTATTTACAGTATTTTTACATTAATAGGTACCTCAAATTATTAACTTTGCCTTGTTCAAGAGGACTGAAAGAAATTGTTGCAGACATGATCTGGAGTATTTTATGCATCTGAATATTTTGGAAAATCATTACAAAATGGCTGCACACACTGGATTGGATCTTGATCAAGGCCCAAAACAGATGGGCAAAAAGCGCTGCTTTTGAGCTAATCTGAGGGTGTGGTGTGCAGATGACACATGCCCCCAGATCGGCCAGAAGCCATGCTGAGGCTGGCTAATGTGGCCCAAAGCTGGCCACAAAAGGAATGGGGGGAAAGCATTTCTTCCTGGTGTTTCACTGCGAACCATGGCAGCAGCCAGGCTCGGGACCGTGGCATCTGGTCACCATGGTCCCAAGCCAATTGGGGGTCAATTGGGGTTGGAGTAGCCTGTGGCTGCTGCAAGCTGCCAGTCTGTTTGCCCCCAAAGTCTAATGCCACCCAATGGGCTCAACAGTGATGCTAATATCAAGAAACGCTTATACCATATGTATTTTTCAGTGTCACCATTGTCACCTTATTATAATTTATTTTGTGGGATATAAAATTAAATCAACTAAAAAGGGAGTTTAGGAAATGGGAGAAAATATACTAGTCAAATGCATATCATCTAGCTATTTCACTACTTGGAAAAATTGACTTTATATAAGAAATAGAACATCCAGCCTTCTAGATGGTAGGGGAAACTACTTTGACATTTACAAATTTTGTATCATATGTGTATTTGGATCACCTGTAGGTTAGCTAATACAAAAATTACTCTTTAGAAAGTTAGTTTCAAGGCACAATGTAGATGTTATACTATTTGGCATGGAGAAAAATGCATAGTTTAACACCTGAAAGTTTGAATCATGTGAGTTCTTTTCTCCAAATTGCTCAGTAAAAGTTATTAGATGGTATTTTGCAAACAGAAGCCTCAGTTTATTTTAATAATCCTATGGCTGCTAGCTTAGGATACTCCCAAAAATAGTACTTACATATTCTTTAATATCCTTTGACTTTACAGCCTTGTAAGAGTAATACGCAGGGTAAAGAGTGCCAAATATGAGTCTGGAAGAAAAACAAAAACAAAGGAAAAGAGAATTTATTTTCTGTCACAGAAAAATATCCTTTACTGCAGTAAATAATTCCCATAGCTGCCCCGCCCTTTGCATTTTTTGGGAGTATTGAATCACAAAATGTCCAATCTTGTTTTCATTGAAAGGAACAAAAATGCACAAAGCTGAATCCAGGCTAAATTAATTGCATTTAGCCCCACAATAAAATCAGCAAAAATTAAGTCATAACTGACATGCCCTATTGGTTTAAACAGAGACAAAGTTTAAGTGACACAAATGAAATTCTATGCACGTTCAGTTATTTATTTTATAGATTCACTACATATTTGGAGCTATCCCATAACACAAGTTTTTAGGATACTGCAGGAAAAAAAAACCACAATAAAATATAGTACTGTACAAAACAAAAAGTCTATAAGTTAGTTTGGCTCCAGCCTGTAAATTGCAGTCTTAAAACTACCCCAAATACACTGTCCCAAAACCCAACACATGCTAGGAATTAAATCACTGATAATAATTATACTGATGATGGAATTTTTGAAGATGTGGCTTTTCTAATCCCTTTAGAATCCTGCCATGGCATAGGCATTCAAACCGAATTTCTTATTTACATTTCTATTAAAAGGAGAAGATGTTCTAACACAGCTGCTAGATCCTGCCCAGCTAAGGCCTGTTACAGACTGCCAAAATAAAGCTGCTTCTGGTCTCTTTGGAGGTATGCTATTTAAATGATGCATGGGTCCTAAGAGTCCGGAGGTCGCGCCAAAGCCACACTCCATTCCTAAGCACTGGAGTGCAGTTTTGGTGCAGCTTCCGGATTCTTAGGATGCATCCATCATTTAAACAGCATACCTCCAAAGAGACCCGAAGCAGCTTTATTTTGGTGGTCTGTAACAGGCCAACGTTTCTGACAGCTTGCCAAGCAAATTATTTTATCTGAACTGTCACTAATGCAACATCTTTCATTTTCTTTACCCATCTTATTTTATAATAAATTAATAAGAGAAAAACATTAAAAAGAGTAATACAACATGTTGAAAATCAGTCTCAAGACTATTTTTTAAAGATGTCTTTTCTCATCATTATATTAGGGGAAATTGGAGACCTTCTTCTAAATAATCATTCGGATGGTCAAAATACACTGATATCTATCTATCTATCTATCTATCTATCTATCTATCTATCTTCCTGTTGTGGTGTCATACTGGCAAATGCATTATTCAAGCCAGTGCTCTTTCTCAGAGGTTGTACAAGTTGTTATATCTATTTTCTTTTTGAGTGTGTGTGTGTGTGTGTATAACATTAGGGCAGGAGAAGTGCTACTGGGGTGGTTTCCATGTCAAGGGAGTGGTGAATCCAATCCAAGTATTACTTCAGATTCTTATCTGTCTCATACATTCAGGTTCTCTGGTGGGCATTTACTCCAGTAAGCCAGGACTAAGTTGGCAACTGTCAGCCAGGGGACTTTTTCTTCAGCTGCTCCTAGACTGTGGAAGCGATTCAACAGCTGCATACATTGTCTGAATTTAAAAGGGCATTAAAGACCAGTCTCTTCTAGCAGGCTTATCCAAATGATTTTTTAATTGTTAATTTTTTAATTGTTAATTTAAAATGATTTAAAATGATTAATTTTAGATATGGATTGTTTTAATATGTGTGCATCTTATTTGTCCTTATAAATTGAAGTGTGTTTTAAATGATGCTGTTTGTTAATTGTTGTTGTTGTCTCCTGCCTCGGACAGGTGGGTAAGAAATAATAATAATAATAATAATAATAATAATGATGATGATGATAATGATAATTGAAGTGATCCAAAATATTGAACCTTTGCCCCAAACAGGTTCAGCACCTTGGATAGCTCTCTCAACATTCAAATGAAAACCTGTAGTGGATATATCACTCTGTTTATATGGAAAACATCACTCCCAATGGTGTTGCCAAACGTTGTTATACAGAATCCCATTGTCCTGTTTTATGCGGGTGTGTCTGTGTGTGTGTAGTGGAGCGTGGGACTATGAACTGATTGTAGCAGCAGCACAATTTATTAAAGGATAAAGTGGGTTGTGATGTATGTGTGTGTATATAGAGAGATAGTGAATGAGTGTGTTTCAATAATGTTTCCAAGTTTTAGTTTAGAACTGCCAACATGACTAATAAATGTGTTTTCAGCAAATCTAGTCGAAACACTCCCTAAAAGCTAAAATAACCAAAAATGTGGCTATAGTACTTTGGGTATATCATTAGATGACATGACTCAATGAAAAAGATTATACTGCTTAATAAAGTGGAAGACAGAGAGCCAGTGTAATTAGTGGTTTGATTGTTGTACTATGACTCTAGAGAACAGGGTTCAAATCCCCACTCAGCCATGGAAATCTACTTGGTAACCTTGGCAATGTCACATTCTCTCAGCTTCAGATGAAGGCAAAGGCAAAGCCCTCTGAAAAAATCTTGCCAAAAAAACCCCGGTAATAGGATTGGCTTAGGGTTGTCGTAAGTCAGAAACAACTTGAAGACACACAACAACAAATTGGAAGACAGTAGGAGAAGAGGGAGACAACACTACAAGTGGTTTGAATCAAAAGGAGCCAGGGTTTGTAGAGTCTGAACAGAGCTGTTGATGACAGCATGTCTTTGAGGTTTCTTGTTCACACATTCACCACAAGTTGAAGCTGTCCTGACAGCAATGAACAACACATTCCAGTTATAAAATATAATTTTTAACAAGAGCACATATAGTTGCTCTTGCAAGTACAAATGGAGCAGCAAGAGAGAAAGGGAGCATCCACCTTAGCAGCCAGATCAACCGAATCAACCCTGACAATCAATTAGGTGTCAGATGCTGCAGCCAGACAGCCCTCACATTCAATCCCTGAGATACACCAATGCCAGGCACTGCCAAAGTGACAGCAAACATGTAATGTTACACCAAAGTATTCCCATCATCAATACAACTCTACTGGAGGAGATTCATAAAGCATTGTTGGGGGATATGACAGGGAAGAAGCAGGTGACTCCTTCCCATTCTGAATCCTCCTGTATCTTGTTTTGCTACCTATGCCAAATTTAACCTTGCCAACAATCAAACAGGTACTATAAACAATAAAGCAGGAAACACACCAATGAGGTACATCTATGCAGTGATAAAGCAGGTAGAAAACAATCCTAGTGAATACAAGAGAAAGCACAAACAGCAAAGGCAACCCACCATTCTTCCTCCCATTCCCTCCTTAAAACAGTCGTGATGGAACAGAAGATTCTTTAGACTAACTCTGCAGCCAATTACAGTACATCCAAAGCAGTTTAAAAACCTTTGCCAGAAAGCCCATTATTGAGATTAAAGCGTGCCTGACACAATACTGTGGCTGTCTGGCCTCATATTGTGAACACAAAGGAGAACGTGAGTGTCGAGAACTACAGAGCAAAGACACTGCCTAAAATGAGCACATTGCACAAATAATCAAAATATAAAACAGCTTGCGTACAACTGAACTTGCTCTGAATATAGATAAGGTACTTCCACTAATCAGAGTTTGAAGTGCTTGGTCAATATGTAAATGTTTAAATGTTAGGATGTAGTTTGCCAAATTCAGAATAGTACATGGAAAGAATACTGCTGTTTGTCAGGCTTCACTTGTGTTTTGAACTGAACATTTGATAGCACCACAGGCACACAATATATATGTATGTATGAATGAATGAATGAGAATATATATATATATATATATATATATATATATATATATATATAAAATCAGCAGACTACTAATGACTGGATGGATGGATCCAAAATACTTTATTGCACCACAGCTAAGCAAAACACAAAACACAATGCAGATTTTGCAAGCAGCAGCCATTTCATACAAATACTCTATAAACTCACTTCACATGTTGCAGTATGTATAGCATATGCGTGATGAGAAGGAAGCAAACAGTAGGAGTGAAAACTCTCCTACCTGCTGTTTCCAATATTCCTTGAGTAAAAGTTTGGTAGACATGCAGTTAAAGAAAGGACTGAGCCAATCCAAAGAGAGCCCAAAAGATGCCTGAAAGTGAAGAACAGCTTTGGGTCCTTCTTCCTCACTTTCTTACTGCCTCTTTGCACACTGTGGAGCCATTAAATGTGTGTACTGGGAAAGAGATCTGGGGCTGCTGAAACCTTCTTTTCTGTCTTCTTCATTTTCTCTTTTATTCTTAATTTTAATCCTTCATGAAGGTTATTTCTATGAATTTATAAATTTATGCATTTTCTTGTTACATGATATATCAACCTTCCTCCAGTGAATGCAAGGCAATGTAAGTGGCTCTCCTCTTCCTCATTTCCCCCCACAATAACCCTATGACATAGATCAGACTAGGATTGGATCAAGGCCATCTGGCTCGGTAAGGACTTAAATCTAGTTCTATCAAGTCCCATTCCAACAGCTGAACCATTACACCACATTCTCTCTCAATAGATGGATTAGAACTAAAAGTTAGTATTGGAAGGGAAAAAAGAATTGACAACTCTGATAAGTTTTGATACCATGACAGATGTGTTAAACACTCACATTATAGTGTAAGATGGTAAATGCTATAAGATAGTTAAGAGTATGAACTCTTAAGGCGAATGGAGATGATGTGTATAAATAAGACATGTTGTTGTGTGTTATTGTCATAAAGATGGAAGAAGAATGTGAACAAAAATAAGCTTTAAAAATAGATGTGTCAATCTATGTATTGAAGAAGTTTTAGGAACGGGGGGAAATATGGTAATATAACGATTTAAACAAATCTGTAATAGAAAATGTGTTAAAATATTATGGAGAAAATAAATAAATAAAATTATTTTTCAAAAAAGGTGAATTGAGACATCCAGGAGAAGCAATCACTCTTTTCTTTGGGCCAGAAAAGGGCAAGCTGGGGAGTCTGAGGGCAGCAAAAACAGTCATGGGGAGCTGCATGGAGTTCTAAGGCACCTCAGTATAGGCATTACTTCCCAACTCTATATCACTTTAGGCACGTTTCTCTTCTAGCTCCAAAAAAGAAAGGTAGTCAAGTTGTAGAAAAAAAGTGAACCAAGTATAAGAATGCATTGATATAAAAGAGAGAAGGATCAACCCTCCTTCTACCCTGCAGTTTGGATGTGAAAAAGACAAACATGAAGAAAAGTCATTGCCCCATCCACATCCATTTGCCTTCAAAGTGCATGCCCCAAAATTGCTTATTCATTAAAACCCAAGCCATGCTGACCATTAGACAAACTCTGAAGATTATATTGTGATAATAATTTATTTGCACAAAGAATGTTCTGCCTTTTTGGTTGGGCTAAGAATAGTATTACCACAATATGGACTTTTAACTAAGCCCACCATAGAATCAATATGGGGTGACATTTTCCCCTCTCACCCTTTAAATGCCTGGTTGTTTGTAAAGCTGGGGATCAAACTGTTATTAATTGTTGCCAAAACAAACTTGGGAGTGGTCATCATTCTGAACAAATATACAAATATAAAATAAAAATATGTGGGCCCTTTGGGTGCTAATTATTTAATACAATATAAAAATATATAGGGAGTTTTGAGTGTTATTGACCCAAGCAAAGATACAGAGAACCTTTGTGTCACAGCATGAGCAGTATCTAATAATGAAATATCCAAGATGCTTTAAGTTGACAGTTGAACTGTATTCCCCCAAAGCAGCAAATAACGCTTCTAAAAAGTTTGACCTTCTTTCTACCAGAGTGACTCTTACATGCAATCTCTCAATCTCTAGGATTTTATTTACAATTCAACCACACTTTTTTCCAGTTGATTTTTTCCCTGCTTGCTATCTCATGTTCCTTGTTTCCTGCAAACCACACTTCAGCATTTGACATTTGCCTCCTTCGTTTATCCTAACAACAGAAACTAACTTGGCATCACTGAGGCAGATGAATTTACAGGGCTTGCAGAACGTGGCTATACATGGCAAGGCCTTGGCCTATTTCCAATTGGAGAAGCAGAAAGAGTGCTCTCTATTTTGTTTATGTATGCTTCGAAGGGTCAAACTATGGGTTCCCATGACTGGAACGCCCAGTGTACTTTCCCTTTATTTTATGTATTTAAAATTGAGATTCTCTTTCTCACCCCAGAAAAACCTTGAAGTATGAGATCAAATAGGTTACCTGAGATAGATCAGAAATGCATTGTTGTAGTTTGCTTTGAGTCATTTCTGATGTACTGCATCCCTAAGGTAAACCTATCATCAGGTTTTCTGGGCAATATTTGTTCAGAGAGGGTTTGCCTTTGCCTTCCTCTGGGGCTGCGAGAACGTGATTTGTCCAATGATCACCCAATGGTTTTACATGGCTGGGCAAGCATTCAGACTCTGTTCTTCAGAGTCAAAGTCCTGTACTGAAACCACTGCGCCATGCTGGTTCTCCAAAAATGTATACATTGTACAAAATACAAAAGTCCTGTTTCATTCTTCTTCTACACACTTATCAAAAATCAAGGGGGGAAAAGTGTGGTGTACATCTAGTCTGATGATAATGGGAGAGTATTAAGAATGGGCAAACTGGAACTTGTTCAAAATGCAACAAAAATAGCTAGAGGGCCTCCAGAAAATTCTTTTTTTAAAAGAAAAAATCCTGTGGCATCATAAATGGGTTTTGACCTATTTTAAAATAGTTTTTTGGTGGGTTTTTCAGGCTATGAGACTGTGTTCTAGAAGAGTTTATTCCTGATGTTTTGCCAGCAGTGGTGGCTGGCATCTTCAGAGACATGGCCCCATAGCCTGAAAAATGTACAAAAAAACTATGGATGCCAGCCATGAAAGCCTTCAGCTTCACATGTTGTTACATATGCTTTTTAAAGCCCTACTGTTCCAACAAATTTGTTGACAATTTGAAATGACAATTGTGTAGCTTTACTACGTTCACCAGAGCTTTCTCATGCTTGAATCTCTTCAGTACCCTGGACAGATCACAGATATCATACAACTTGTTTTGATAGTGTCCTACATATACATTCCATTGATTGCTTATCTACTTCTCATAAAATACTGCCCTCTCCTAAACTCCTCTACCTTCCTGAGAAATGGAGAGCCTCATTTGGGCAGCCCTGTGCCTTGGAGTGTAGTAGTCCTTAGCATCTTTGTTTTCTTCTGCAGATATTCCTTGGACTGAAAATATGAGATTGCAGCCCCTCCGTGGATTTCAGCTCTTGGGTTAAAGCTTAGTGTCAAGGCCTGGGTTTGTGACCTCTGTAATCTACATCACTAGGCTTTTGAATCTAGCTGGGCCCTTTTCCTTGCTGTCACTCTTAATAATAATAGTATCATCCTAAGGATCATTCTTTCTTAATTATTTCTTATTATTTGTTCTTAAGGCTATACCAAAGACTTGGGAGTCCCACTACTTTTGATTGTTCTGATGAGAAATCTATACTCAGGACAAGAGGCCACTGTTAGAACAGAATATGGAGTAAAGAGAATGGTTCCCAATTAGCAAGGGATCAAGCAAGGCTGCTTTCTATCACCCTACTTGTTCAACTTATAAGCAGACAACATCATACAAAGAGCAGGCTTAGACTTAAAAGAGGGAGCAGTGAAGATAGGAGGAAGGAACATCAACAATCTAAGATATGCATGTGACACCGTTTTACTAACAGAAAACATCATGGACTTGGAACAATTACTGAGGAAGGTCAAGAAAGAAGTGCAAAGGCAGACTTGCAGCTGAACATAAAGAAAACAAAAATAATGATCACAGAGGAGCTACATAAATTCAACCTAGACAATGAGGAAACTGAAATAGTTTCTCATACCTTGGATGCTGTCAGGAAATAAGAAAAGACTAGGAATGGGAAGGGCAGTGATGGAAGAACTAGACAAGATATTAAAGAGCAAGGATATACAACTGAGCATTAAAGTTAGAATCATCCAAGCCAAGGTATTCCCTGGCACCATGTATGGATGTGAGAGCTGGACAGTGAAGAAAGTGGTTAAAAAGAAAATCAACTCATTTGAGATGCGGTGCTGGAGAAGAGCGCTGAGAATACCGGGGACAGCCAAAAAGACAAAGAAATTGGTCCTTGAACATGAACTCTCCCTGGAAGCCAAGATGATTAAACTGAGGTTATCATAATTTAGCCATATCATGAGAAGGCATGACTCATGAAAAGCTAATAATGCTAGGCAGCAGAAAGAAAGACTGCATGCCAGATAGACAGATTCAGGGAGATCACAGGCCTGAATATACAAGACCTAAGTAGAGCAATGGAGAACAGTTGAGCTTAGGAATGTGATTGTATGGATTTTAGAAGACTTTGTCAAAAATAAGGGTTTTTTCCCCCAGAGGCTTTGTTAACTGAGGTATACTTCAGATAAATAATTGCTGATCTAGAAATAAACTATCATGGTCATATTGCATGTTGCATATTCATGTATAGCTTTCTGGCTTTTTTTTAATTGAAAAGCAGGCATTGATACCTGGAAGCCTGAGCAAAGGATCAGATGGCCAAAAAGAGCGGCCAGAGGCTGCTAAAGCCCTGACCAGGCTAGGACTGTAGTGACCGGATGGCCCACTCCCAAAGTGGGCCACTGCTGTGGTCCCAAGAGTGAATTAAATCTGCTCCTTTTGCCAGCAGCTTCAGGCTGCTTTAGGCAGCATTGGAGAAGCTTCCGGACATGTCAGGGGCATGTGTCATCTAAACGCCATGCCCCTGAAATGGCCAGAAGCCATTCTATTTGGCCAGTCTGTTTTGGGCCTCAGTCTGGCAAGGACTACTTAATCTTTCTCCCAAGCAATTTTTCCTCCCAATATCATCACCTACAGTAGGATTGAATACTGCTATCTCTTTCCAGCCCTTCCCATTGACTGTCAATCTGAGGGGGCATGGGCTTAGCAGTGCAATCTAGGTCAGAAACATACCAACAGGAACGTAGCCAAGGGGGGGGGGGTTCTTGGGGTCCGCCCCCCTCCATTAGGAAAATGAATGATGTGTGCTGCTGCGCCGCTGCACCCAAGCCCCATTATAATGGTGGCACTTAGTCTGGACCCCCCCCCCCTTCCTAAAATCCTAGCTATGTCCCTGATACTAAGCTAAAGAAGCCAGTGTGATAGTCAAGACTGTTACCAGGTCAAACTCCAGAGGTAACAAAGGTCCAAAGTTCAGTGGCAGGCAGCATAATCCAGGATTGACAAGCCAAGTATTAGATTCTGAAAAGTACCAATACAGAACCAGAAAGATAGAGATGTTGCTGAGATTGAGCAATTCTGAAGACACTGGACAGGAAATTCAGCCAGGAATAGTACTGATGCCTATATGATACCTTAAAAGAGCCATGCTCTCTGTCATGCTTATGATTGACACAAGTGCGTTGGCACTACAGGAGGGAAGGCATTTTGATTCCATTAAATTCCACTATCATAGGGTTGCACTGTGGGAAAGAATAGGGAAGGGATGACCATTGGCAATGATAAAAAGCCAGGTCCATCAGATTCTTTCCACCAACAACTATTACCTGGCAGTAGGCATTCTTATCGGGTTGAAGTGAGTCAGAAAAGAGATGCAGGGACCAGGCCATCTATCAGGTCTGCTGAGAAATCAACACCTCTTGGCTTCTCTTCTCCTTCAATTGTTTCTGTTCTACTTGGTTGTTCAAAACAGTAGCTGCTTGTGAACAAAACAGGGGGCTACCCCCTAAATTTTCAGGTGAGTCCACTCACTCCACAAATTAGCCCGAGTTATATGAATGTTAAAATGAAGAAATAGTGCATGTAAAGTCAGCCCTCCATATCCGTGGGGTCTTCCAACTCTGTGTATTCCTTTCCTAGGAAACCCAATAAAATTCCTGGGCTTGCCATAAGTCAAAAGGTGGCTTGGGGGCACACACTTTAAATATACAATTGGCCCACCATATCCACAGATTCTTTATCCATGGATTCAACTTTAATTTTAAACTTTTAAATTTCATAAAGTAAAATTGATTTTACCATTTTATTTAAGGGGCACCATTTTACTAACCCATTGTATTTAATGGGACTTGAGCATCCATAGATTTTGGTATCTAGGAACCAAACCCCAGTGGATACCAAAGGCCCACTGTAGTCCTGGAGAGATTTTTCTCTCACCCCACTCTTCCCATCCCTGCCTCTTTCAAATGCCCACCCCAACTATCATAACTCCCCCTCCATGACATTCCCTCCTGTCTTCCTAGCAACTAGTCACACCCATCTAGTCCTTTCCATCTGTCCAGTCTGACATCAGGTTCACTTTTGTACCTTTTAGATGATAAGCCTGAGGGCTGGGACTGTCTCATTAGTTATCTTTGTAAGACACTCTTTTTAAGGAACAAGTAAAAGCACTTCAGTTGAGCAAATAAAGGAGTCCTTCTCTCACTCTCTCTTTTACACACACATGCACTCTATGTCAGTTTTGTGCCGGGGTCAGAGTTGACATACGAATTCCAGGTCCACTTCCATAGGAACATAGCAAATAAACACATAGCAATGAACATGCAGGCCCTTCCCAGCTACTGCATTTATACTTATATTTATACTTATATTATATATATTTATATTTATATATACTTATATCTATACTTATATTATTTATATTTACTGCATACATACTGCATTGGATTTTGAAATGAGATCACATTACAGGAGAACATAGAGTGAACATACACACAGAGGGAGCAGCAGGGGATCGAAATTAATTAATACACAAATGGTAAACATGAACACTACAAATTGGTTCCCAAACCATTTCAATTTCTTTTCTTCCCCCTCTTAAATACCCAAACCCTTTCAATGTACAGTAGTTTCCAGCCTTGACTGTCAGTCAAAAGAGGTATGTCTCCTTAATACACACACAGCTTGGAACTGAAAATACTAAGATATGGTTCACAATCAGCCTGGATGGTGACAAATGGTTCAGGCCACTTCATAGCCTAAGATTCGATTCAAGAACCCAGTGGTTTTATTGTCCTGCCTTTCACATGACTGATGACCTTAAAACCTCATGCTGTCTTCCTTCACATACAATACAGCATTCACACAAATGCAGACTCACAAACATAAAGACACCTTCTTCATTCCAATTGTGTCATGGAATCTTCAGCAATATACAACATAGAATATACAACATTCTTCAACTCGTGCCAAGTAAGAAAGCAGCAAAACTACTACCCTGCAGTCTTGTGAAGAAGGACCAGCCAGTAGATCCGGAAATGTAATTAATAAGAAAGAAAAGAAAAGAAAAGAAAGAAAGAAAAGGTGGGTAACACTACAATCCAAATAAAGGAGCTGTAAGAAGATTTTCAGCCTGGATTGCTTAGTTTACAGTTAATTCTGTGCCATGCATACATACTTCTGGGACCTGATATACTCATTTTAAAATTTAAAAAATGTATTTTTTCAGATTTTCTAAAGACATCACAATGCACTTGAGCTTTGCTTTTTTGGTTGCCATGGTGGAACCTCCTGGTACTTAAGCCTCTAAGAGCCTCCTAAGATAATATCATTGTTGCTGTAATACATTCTTCATACATTTTCTGGCGAGCAATTATGTTTCCACAAAACCAGCACAGAGATATCATGCCTAGAAATTTCTCATTAAACAAGCAGAAATGCTGCTGAAATATTTTCATCCTTCCAGCTTATGTTCTGAAGGGCATGTGCTGCTCACAACTGTTAGCAACAGCCACAGCCAAGTCGTACCACTGCCAGCAGTCCCTGTGTCCTATTAACAGTAACACTTAATATAAAATTGCACAGCATTACACAGCAAAAGCTGCATTTGCTGGTGTATCAAAAATGCAGCTTGTCTTCTAAAGTGCAGAAATTCTTTCTCGTCCTTTCTTTTTAAAGTTTCTGAAATGGGAATCCCACTTTCTCCATGTTGTTGCACATGTGGTGTGTTCCTGTTTATTGTTGTGGCTGCAAAACCCCATATGCACATACCTCCACCCTCTTGTCTAAGGATATCTGAATAGTGTGAAGCAGAAATTCCTGCATGCTGCGGGAGGTGTAGACTGGCTTTTTCTACCTGCTGGGATCCAACCATGAGTGTCATTACTAATGTGTCTACCAGCTTTCAGTTATCCACTTGGACAAGTGTAGCTAAAAGTCTTTTCTCATTAACAGCTAGAGCTTGAAATGCTACTTTAAAAAACAACTAATTACTTTATCACTTTCTCTGATCTGCAACAGGCCATTCTGCTTTATCACACTTGCGGGCAAACGGGATTTAAATGAGAGTTAAACTAGAGAAAACCAGCAAACGTCGTGTGATAAACTTCTGGCATTTCCTGGTTTTCTCTAGTTTAACTCTCGTTTAAATCCTGTTTGCCTGCTAGTGTGATAAAGCAGACAGTTACTATTACTGTAGTCTAGAAAGGTAATTTGTGGACTTGCTTGTTATGGACGAGTTACTATTATTGTTGGTATTTCGACATCACATGAGTATTTTGCCTTGGAAAAAGAAATAGGAAAATGCTCTCTGAGTCACACAAGCGACCAATTCAGATGATGCACCTTGGAAATGCGGAGGAAAGTGCAGTTATCCTTCCCTAGCATTTTTAACTACTCATATGCCTTGGATCCAATTCCCTAACAATGGAAATGAGATGGGATAGAACGGCCACATTGGTTTAACACAGGCTACAAAAAACCCCTTGAGAATGTTTTAGGGCATGTGTGCAGAAGCAGACACTCCTGCATTCAACCCAGTGCCCTGTTTCCTTCTCCCTCAACCACCTGCTCTTAACCTCATGCCTGAGCTGACCTCAAGTATGCAGAGAAACTAAATTCTGCTAAATTCTGGCTCACAACAACCCAGAGGAGCAGAGTGTACACCATGTGCTGATGAGCAGCCAGCTCCACAAGGCAACCCTCTCCCACTCACCCCATCCCACTCCCCATGTGCTCATACTGACTCTGTCTTTTTGGTGGCAGCAGCAGTGTCCCTCATCTTAGCAGAATGGAGGAAAGCAGTAAAGCCCGATGAACCTTTCCAAAGTATTTTTATTTAATCACCAGTTAACTTGAGTCTTTAGAGCAGTTTGTGTTTTCAGTGTGTCTTTCCCCTCACCCATGCCTTCTCCACTTTTTTCTATTGCTGTCTGCCTCTGCTCTTCTTAGCTGCAACCCACAAAGGGGGGGGGGGAGTAGGCAGACACTCAAATGCCCCTTCCTCACACCTCCCATTGCTCAGATGGAGTCAGAACATACCCAGTAAGACATAACAGGTGGAAACCCACATTGTTTAAACTGAAAAGTAGTGAATGAAGGCTCTGACATGCAAAAAATAAAAATTAAAAAACAACACTGTTCCAGCAAAACAACAACAAAAAACAACAACACTCACAACTAGCAACTTGTTATAAAGAAAAGTTACTTCCCAGGTCTGCTAGCAGCAAGTATATAAACATGGCACAGCACTATGCTGACAAAGAGTAGACCTCTGCTATTTAGTCCTGATAAATATTTGGACAGATGGGCCAGACTATGGGCCCGAACAGACAGGCCAAAATAAAGCTGCTTCGGGTCACTTTGGAGGTATGCTGTTTAAATGATGCATGTGTCCTAAGAGTCCGGAAGCTATACCAAAGGACTGGAGTGCAACTTTGATGCAGCTTCTGACCTCTTAATATGTGTGTGTCATTTAAACAGCATACTTCCAAAGCGACCCGAAGCAGCTTTATTTTGGCCTAGTCTGTTTGGGTCCTATGAGAGTTTTTGTACATTTTGCACTGATAATCTGCATTTCAGCACTGTGTGTGTGTGTGTGTGTGTGTGTGTGTGTGTGTGCAAAATGCAAACACTTCGGTTTTGCACACAAAATAACACTGAACAGAAAACAAACTATTTCATGCAAAGTGCACTTTTTTGTGCAAAAATACAGAGCCTGGGACATGTTTGTTTCATCAATGATTGTTTCACAAGAAAAGTCTAAACAAAAATTCTCGTGGCACTTAATCATTTTTCTCAGGATATTCTGATGTGCTGATGCGTCTGTCTCACTGCATATGAATATGTGACAATTATTCTGTACTTGCAAGTCACAATAAAATGTAAGCTGCAATAAAAACTCCCAGAGAAAGTTTAGAGGAGTCCCAAGAATAAGAAACAAAATGTGCATTTATGTATTCAGAAGCATTTGTTCCATGCAAATCTCAATTCTTTTTGTATTTTTACACTTCAGTAAAGAAATTGCCTTGCCTCTTCTTTAGTGACAACAAGTTCTAGTAATCTTAAGCTTCTCAGACACTTAACTGACAGCACAGACAGCTAGAGGTTCAAGGTTCAAAGGGAAATATCTTTCTAATTTAAGCAGACCTGCTCTACTTAAGGCACAGTCTGCCTTCTGCCAGGGAATGCTGCATCCCTTTGGCTTGAATGACTGCTCACCAGTTGCTGGATATTGGCGAACAGGTGAGAGATTCTCCAATGGAAGACATTGATAGGCCTACCCAGTTCTTCTCAATGTGTTTGAAAGTCAAGCTCTTGTCTTAACTGCCACCCATATTTTACCACTTATTTAATACTAGTCTTGCATACCCTTATTAAATATTAGTCTTGCATTCCATTTTACACTGTATTTTACTTGTATTTTGGGCATTAAAGCATACACTGAACAAATACATAAGAAACACAGTACGCTTGTTCAGCAAGGCATACATATTTTTGTTTTTGAAATATAACATATGTACAGTATATTAAAAACATTTAGTTTCAAAAGTGAATACATGGTCCCAACATTTCCTCAGTGCTGATGTGCACAATTTCACTCTAAGTATGCATTCCTGTACATACTTACATTGAACCGAGCAAGAATTCTGAACAGACATGCACAAGATGATCCACTACTATACATTTCAAATATAGTGTAATTTTGTCAAGTGTCAAATGAGATGAAGAGGTCATGGAAAATCTGAAGAGTTACATGCAAACTATAGACACCTCTTTGAGAAAGTACTAAACCTGTCAACACTGGATACCCAATAACACACTTGCAGCTCTGCCAAGTAAAATGTTTAGTAGCCCCATGAACTAGAATCCTTGCACTGTAGTTATACTTTTTCTGTGGCCCTACAGTGATGGCAAAGGAAGACAGACAAGTCAAGATCTGTCAGCTCCAAGCAGTCTGTTTCCCCAGAAGCTTACTTCATTCATGGCTGTTGCCTTTTTTCTGCATCTTGTGTCAGCGTAGTTACACTAGCACAATGCATCTACAGGATTCCAGCCATGTAATGAAACAGTTTTGTCCCAGAGTCACCTCAAGAGAGTCAGAAGCTGAATTCAGCTTGATCATGTGAATGTAAGATTGAAGGACCACAATGACTTGGTGCATGAAAAGCAAGAATTCTTTTGGGTGCATGAGAATGCACTGCCTGCAAGAACTTCAATAACAGAATTGCAGTATAACTACAGCAAAAAAACCAAGGAAGGTACAGATGCAGCTAACTTAATGGAAACTTAATATTAAATGTAATAAAATTATTAGAATTATGAAATAATTTTTATTTTCTTTATATTATAGTGCTATATATTCCGAGCCCATGTTAACTTGTGGTAAAGTGGTACATCTTTTCAGCTCTTACTTCCCTGAAAATTCCATCTCTATTCCTCAGTTTCAGTCACTGGAGAAATTACTGGTCCAAAGGCAGATTTTGCTGATTTGTTTCATTGATCAGCTTCCATAACTCTCCCTGAGGATCAGTAACACACTTCCCATCCCTACCTTTTAAAGAACTTTATTAAATTAAAATTTTAGTGTACTACAGGAAATCATTATCAGCTTTGTATTTACCCAGGACACTTAGGTAAAAAAGTAGAAGGGAAAAGACAAAGATGAAAAACAAGCTAGATAAAATACATACACTGGGTTCTTCATATCCGTGGGCTTGCCATCCACGGATTTGAGCTTCTGCAGATGGCAAACCCCATTACCTTAAATGTCCATGCATGCACATAGCCATAGGAAAGAATAGGACATGAGGACTTCTGTTTTTACTATCCATGGGGTGGGTGGGTGGGTGGGCTTGGAACAGATCCCCTGCACATAACAAGAGATGGCTGTATTTTATACACATCAAACAGAAGCACTTTTGGATGCTAAGATTCTTTTTCAGAAAGCAATCCAATGAAAGTGAAACCAAAAATTTCACAATAAGTTATCACCAAACCTATCCATTTACATCTTTCTGTAAATCAATGTGAGAACAAGGTTTTCTATGGTGGGGGGGGAGGACGGAGGAGGAAGAGTATTAAAGTAAATATATTACATAAAAATACACAAAACATCCTAAAAGACAGGCTCCAAGAGTATCTCCAATGGAGAAATTGATAGATACCATATAATTATAAAAATTATATGGTATCTATCAATTGCTCCATCAAGGCTAGGTTCCACTGGAGTCTCCCAATTTTCTGAAACTATCCCATTTCGACTAATGGAAATTGATGCTATCAATTCTTTGTATTTCAGAATGTTCAATTAAAAATATATTACAGTGGGGCCTCGCTATCCGCGGGCTTATCATCCATCAGCTTAAGCATCCATGAACGTCAATCCCCGTTGCCTCAATGGCGGCACATGAATGTGGTTGTGCTAGCAGCCACACACACATCACGCTGCCATTAGGGACAACAGCACCTGAGGTCCTGCATTTTTATATCCATGGGGGAGAGGGCGGATCCCCCACGGATACTAAAGTTTGACTGTACTTTATTTTGAAGAAGCTGGGTGTTCCCCACTTTGAAGTGGGGAATATTGGTAAAGAGTAAAAAAATCCTACAGACACACATGGATACATGCTCATGTGCATGCACACACACACACATACTGCATGAGCTTTAAAAAACTGTAGCCCTCTCCAGAGCTATAATGCATACCCTCCTTTTGTGTGGAGAGCTAACCTTCCGATCAATTCCTTTCTTTCACTGTGATTTCCAGTAATGCTGCTACAAAAGCCTCCATTTACAATTAGTAATGCTGCTACAAGAGCAGCATTACTAATATGAGATCATAAGCAATAAATTAAACTCAGTCACTTTTACATAAAAATCATTTTCTCATAAACTGTCACCGATCTACTGGGATTAAAGCTAGGTGATCAGTGAGAGAGAAGTTAAAAAGATAAAGTCATAGAAACTGGGTTTTTTTTCCTTCTTCCTCTGTTTTAATAGCAAATGGTAATGCCTGGGGTATAAAAATGTCTGACCTTTAGAGAGAAAGATGCAGTGCCCTGAGGGAAACCTAGGATCACTACTAGTTTTTGTTTTGCAGCTGGCAAAGAACCACTTACCACCAGGAAAGGCAGCTGGAGTTAACACAGGAAGGCAACAACTGTTAGGATGTTCCTACTAATGCCCTACTTGAAAACATGTTAAATTGTTTCTCAAGTTTATTGGCTCAGCCAAATGTAGCATTAGGTAGCGCCAGGCAGACATTTCAGCCAGTGGGTACGGGAGGGATGGTGGCTAGGTGAAAAGTAAACATAATGAAGATGCTGGAGGTAGGGAATTTTTGTGTGGTGCATTGTCTGCCCTGAACCAAACTAAGGCTGCTGTCCTCGGATGAGGTGGACAAAGCTGTCCCCTCACTACCAGTCACGTCGTTCAGGTTGGCTTCTGTGCATGGAATATTGGCAAGGGATACAGGAAATACAGGAAGCTGCAGTCAACTGACTGCATCCACAGACCCAAGCATCTATGGTTTGAAAATATTTTTTTATAAATCCCTAAAGCAAACCTTGATTTTGACATTGTATATAAAGGACACTATTTTACTACACCGCTGTATATAATGGGACCTGAGCATCAAAGGATTTTGTATCCATGCAGCGGAGGGGGGGGGCTGTAACCAAACTTTTGAGGATACTAAGGGTACACTGAACTATCCTTTGCCAGAGGGAGAAAAAAGTCCAATTGGGTTCAGTGCATGGAATGAGAACAAGAGATACATCGATAAGGGAAGCTATCATCCTTTGCTCGAGGGAGAAAAATGTATTGCATGAGCCTCCATTTACAGCTAGTTCACTTGTTGCAGTGGTTAATGGACTGAAGATAACCACTTGGGAAGTCGAAGGCTTTCATGGCCAGCATCCATAGTTTTTTGTGGGTTTTTCGGGCTACGTGGCCATGTTCTAGGAGAGTTTCTTCCTGACGTTTCACCAGCATCTGTGGTTGGCATCTTCAGAAGATGCCAGCCACAGATGCTGGCAAAACATCAGGAAGAAACTCTTCTAGAACATGGCCACATAGCCTGAAAAACCCACAAAAACTAGATAACCACTTGGCTTTGCCTCATAGAAAAAAAAATTGCACCCTATTTTTCTGAATGTTAATTTCTGAGATGTAATTCTATGTGTATATAACCTGCTTTTCACTCTCATACACAATGACTACTATTTATTTTTACCATGATCTGATCTGCGGTGCCCCCAAAACATCAGTGTCATCACTGAGTATTACATTCTTTCTACTGACTTACTATACAACTGTGTTTTCCCCCTGCAAGCTGAAGTTGGGTCTTACAGCGTGGAAACTGTGGGATATAAAGTCTTACTAAAGAAGAATAAACATGAGTCAGCTAGAGAACTTCAAACTGTACAGTGGTAATGCCTTTTAAAAAACAAAAGATTCTCTGACTCTCCATCTGCATCAGACTTTGAACATATCAGGCTTTGTAAAGAGGCTTTCAGATTTCCCCCCATTTAAAGGAGAAGGTTATTTTTACACATCATCCTGGCTCTGGGACTCTAGCAGCAGCTTGCTAGATCCTTTTGGGGGAAATGTACATGCAGAGCACAGAGGAAAAGCTTCCCATAAGGTTCATTATTCTACCTCATTGTGCTGAATGCAACATGATAAAATGGCACAGTAAAATAAATTATCTTCAAGTAGTGGGGTTCACATTGAATTAAATTGCAGTTCCCAGCAATAATCGTTCACACAATGGCTAAAAGCATTTAGCAACTCTGCAGCTTCTTTGCAAAAAGATGGTAGTTCAAGATTCCATTATCTACCACAATAAGTAAACATATAAAGCTACTCACAAATCTTTCTCAACCCAACAGTTGGCCAAAGTATTTGAAAGCAGTAAAACAATACCTTTTTTTAAAAAAAGAAGATATATGCAAATGAAATAAGCCCTCCTGTCTTCGGGACAATGAAGTGTCATATTAGGTCCCTTCAGATTAAGATGAACAGTTAATGATCAGTGGTTCTTAACCTTTCTTTTATCATAGACCTCCTTTAAACATCTTTTACTGCTGCTGACCATCAAGACTTAACTCAAGATTTGAAATCCTAAAGTACTGTATATAATTATAAAAAATAATAAAAATTTATTTATATACCGCTATTCCAAGGATCACATATTTATTTAAAGTTGCTCATCAAGGGTCTTCAAATTTGGAAAAAATGGAGAGATAAGTAAATGCACACACTCCTATTATAATATTTTTACTTGCTGGGCATATGTATGAGCATGCATGACATCGGAGAGATCAAGCTGGCTTCCCTTTCCTTCACCCCATGCGCAGCTTTGATGCACATTAGGAGGAGGTTCCTGAAGGCAAAGCCGCACACACATGAGTATGCATGCATACACACATAAAAATGTAATACACTCCCTTACTCACAGTCATGGAGGATGCAGTTACTTCTGCTCTGGAACTGCTGCTATTGCTGCTGGTTATGCCAGCCAGCCATCCTGATCACCTGCCTGCCTCTCACCATTCTCTACACCTCTGACTCTATGCACACCAGCAGCAAAAGAAGGATGGAGAAAAGGAAGGGAGCCAGAGAGCGCTGAGCAAGGAGGAATACCTACTGGGACTGCGGGACTTGTTTGGCCAAGAAGACATGTATGTCATGGGGGTCTCTTCTTATCCTTAACTTTTAGAGTTCCTGGAGAAACCAGAGAAGAACCAGCCAAAGAACAGAGGGCTGTGAAGGTTGAGACAAGAGAGAGAGCGAGAGAGAGCAGGGAGACAAAGTCATGCTGTTGCTGCTTGGGCTGAGATGGAGCTCTCCCTTTCTCTTCCTTTTCTTCCACTCTCTCTCTTTCCACTTTTCAGTATGGGGTTGGGCTAACAGGTCTTGGGAAAGCAAAAGGTGAGATGCTGGCCCTTGCAGACTCCATGTGAGGAGATCATGGACGCCAGGGGCCCATGGACCATGTTAATAACCTCTGTCATAGCTGCTTACTTATCCTAAGTATTTATTACCACACAGGGATCCACATCTCTGTAAAAAATTAGGAAGGTGAAACCCATTCAACCTCTGCTTCCATTTATTTCCAATCAGTGTCAGGGGCCTGGGGAAAAAAAAAGTGATCCATACTGCTTGCCACTATTTGGAGTACTAAAATATGAGAAACTGAGGAGAGGTGGAAAATACATTTGAGGAGGGTTTAGGTTTGTTCTACATGTTAGATTTCTGAAAATAAAAATGGCAATATGTCTCACTCCAAAATGTTCATCTTAAACATATATATTATCTGATGCTGTTGTTGCTTTAGGTTGCGTTAATTTTCAATTACTGTACACTTGTTTAGACTGCAACGTTATTCTTATTTCCAGTTTATTATTCAGCAGGAGTGACTGGTGAATTTTGGAGGCGGTGGGGTTGTGGCAAGGCTGTATGCATACTATGTCCATGTAACATGTTTCACTCCAAGCACTCCTGTATATATTTAGCCACAATTCTCCACACAATAATAATCATAGACAAGTCATTCTAGTTCAGGGATCATATCTACCACATCACTAGTAGTATAAGATGGAATCCTAAACACCTGCTGAAATTTATCTTAGAAAGCCAGTTAACAAAATTTCATTGCTCCAGCTACAATTATAGCATCCACAATGAATAGAAAGGGCAGGAGTGAAAGCAGGGGAATGCAGACTATTGGTCCAGCGGCCTTTCACTCTACAGTTATAGCACTATGACTTTGCTTTAACTGTCGTGGCAACATCTTGTGGGTTCGTGGAATTTGCAGTCATTTATAATTCTAAGGGAGCTCTAGTGCCTCACCAGACAACACAACCCAGGATTCCATAAGATGCAAGCATGGCAATTAGAGTGGAATCATAGTGCTATAACTGTGTAATGTGAAAGGGCCTCAGGTGAGAAGTGAAGCTGATAAATGATTGGTGGAACTCCCCTTCTTCTTTTTCCCTCCTGTGGCCAACTAACCAGTTTCAGTGTCAGTTGGTGTCAGTGGAGCATTGAATCCACTCTCGGCTTAATCCAAACTAACTTAGGGTCTGAACAGGCAGGCCAAAATAAAGCTGCTTCGGGTCACTTTGGAGGCATACATCATTTAAACAGCATACTTCCAAAGTGACCTGAACCAGCTTTATTTTGGCCTGTCTGTATGGGGCCATAGTCTGAAGGAGTTATCCAAGATATTTGGGGCATAGGATTCAGCACCACAGATAGCTTTTTCAAAGTTCAGACTGAGATCTGGAGCTATTCAGTCTGGTTTTGATATTTATTACACAGAGATATACACAAACACCATTTCTGTTAGCATTTTATCTGTGTGTTACCCTTGGAGCTTTTGCTTTCACGTTATCTTCAAAAACAAAGAATTGGAAAGTGGCTGACAGAAGAAATTGCCTATTGGTGTATTTAGCTCAGTATCACCATAGGTGAGCAACATCTGGGCCTCCAGATGCATTTGATCTACAGATCCACTCACCATCACTCATCATTGGCTATGTACAAGGTGTTGGTGATTACCTTCAAAGCCCTACATGGCTTGGGTCCAGAATACTTATGAGATCGCCTCTTTCCATACTGTCCGTCCCGCACTCTAAGGTCCTCAGGGAAGAATCTACTTCAGCCAATAAAATCTAGGCTAACTTCAGTCACCCAGAGGGCCTTTTCCATTGCAGCTCCGAAGCTATGGAATGACCTGCCGAAGGAGATCCGTGACATTTCTACTCTTACAGCCTTTAAGAAGGCTCTTAAGACGGATCTCTTCCAGCAGGCCTTCCCTACCTAGTTCTACTCCCCATTTACTGTGACTTATGTCACTCTGTCCACCAATTCTTCTCTTAAATTTAATGAGAAGAATTAAATTAAAATTAATTAAAATAAAATCCTTGCCTCAAGAAGAAGAGCCCTCCCTCCATGACATCACCATCAGACCTGGGAGGAAATTAAAAAGAGAGGCCCAACTTCCATCAGGCCTAACTGTGAATGTACTCACTTCGCTCTCTTTAATTTTATTGTATTTTATTTATTTATTGTATTTTATTTTATTATCTTTATTTTTACTGTTGTAACCCGCCTGGATTCCTTGTGATTGGGCAGGCTATAAATAAATCATTATTATTAGTATTATTATTATTATTATGCTGACTGGACCTGATGGAGGTAGCGATCTAACGTCATCTAGAGCAATGCTTCTTAGGCTATCTGATATGGGAAACCAGCCATCGTTATTTCCCAATGTGCCAGGGACTGCCATTAAATATGTGCCCACTCCATATAATTGTTTTTTTCTTTCCTGGAAACTTTCCAGGGACCAGTAACCAGTAGTCAATGGCCCCAATTCAGGGTCCAACACTCTGAGCAGCACTGATCTATAGGACCACATATCCCATCCCTCTGATTTACACTGAGTTTTTCTCCCCAGTCCAGCCTAGAGATGTCAGAAACTGAAACTGGGTACTTTTTTTAATGCAGAGAATGGGCCATGCCACTAAGCTATGACTTCATAATATTCTCCAAATGCCGCACAAGATTTTTTTTCTCATGGCGAGGAAACAAAGTGTTAGAGATGTATTACTCCACTCCCTCCAGAATCTTAGTTTTGGGAATCAAGAAAGCGCTACATTTCTGATACTGTGATCAATGCTGATGGCTCATTCCTCTCAAAGGCAATTCTAATGTTATGAAACCAACTCCTCTCAAAGAAGGATGCGCCTTTCACCGCCCACACCCCAAATACAACCTTTTTGTTAGGAGTGAAGGTAGCCAACGCGTGTCTTTTGTGCATTTTGAGCAAGTTTAGATGGATGTGAAACAAGACCGGACACACAAAAGAAAGCCTGGTCCCACCCTTTTCTCCTTTCACTTTCTTGCCTGCTCATCCATCATGGAGGTTGTTGCTGCAGTCAACTATACAGACAATAAGATGCACATAAGGAAGAAGCATATAAGAAAGAACCTCAAGAGGAACAAAGAATATTAAACAAGCAGACACACATGCTTGGTGGTAAATTGTCGGCTGAATTCAGGCATCCTGGAATAACACTAAAGTTTATATCAAAAAATGTTTGGTTGAGAGCTTTGTATGTTTTTATAACTTACACAAGACATTTTAGATTTTTTAAAAAAGAGGAATGTGAAGAATAAGAAGAGTGAGATCAGTGAGATGACCTTTTGGGGGCTTTATATGAGAGAACAGGCTTGATTACATTTTGTATATTATGCAAAATTGGAATGTGCTGGGTAAACGCAACATGGCATGATGGAGCCTGCCTTGTTCTATTCAATTCTAATCATCCAAAAGCCTCAAGGGGACTTGATACATGCCATCCATCAGTGCCACATGGGAAGGCAAATTCCATCCCTTGATGAAAAGGACAGTCATCACAAAGCATTGTTAAGCACTCTGCAATCCTTAGAAAGGCAGAACATAGAAGAGGACCAACAAAGCAAAGATTAATCGTAAACACATAGTCAAGAAACGAGTTTCCTTCATCTGTCAACTAATATTTCTTATGAAACATACAGGTATGTTGTTGAGTGACTTGAAATCTATGTGAGTAAGACTGGGTCTTAAAGCACATGGTGTGCATTAAAAATTAAATCAATGCACAAAGAAAGAGGCAGCTGAACCGAACAGGCTTGGATTGCCCTACATTTTCTTGCAGCAGCTTTACAATAGATGAATAAAACAAATTTACATAGATATCAAGACAAAGAAGGAGCTTTACATGTTTACATTCCATTGTCACAAAGGATATCAGTCAGCACAGGTTTCTATATAAACATGATTAATTACAAAAGCAGTTAACACTGAAAGCAGCAAAATTCAGAGGGAGCTTTGTGGAAGGGATGTCACTGCTTCACATATTATTCACTCGACATCAACAGTTCTTAACTTTTGGCCTTCCAGATGTTTGAGACTTCAATGCCCCGCATCTTTTAGCATTGGCCATGCTATCTGGGGCTTCAGGAAGCTGAAGTCCAAAATTAACAAAAGAAATAGAGGTTGAAAATTACTAGTCTTCACAGACTTCTCTAGTATCTTTGTTAGGAAATCCTTCCATTAGGAACTGTAACACACAACATAATGCATTCCTCCCAAGCTTCTTCAAGGCCCTCCAAAGGGTATGGACTGCTATAGGTAGTTTAAAAGGGGTAGGGACTCTCAGTTATCAATTGATAGAATGCTGCTACATCGTTTTCTCTTCCAGTCTTTATCCTTTGCCTCTTCAGTCAGTCTGTTATTGGACATTGGTGCTACAAGTTTCACTTTAGCCATTTAGCTTGTGTTCATCTTAGGTCCCCCACTTCCTCCTTTCCAATGCCTGCTGATTCATTGTGTAGTGTAACAGAAAGCTGTTTCCTGAGTGTGATGAATTTTGGGGGGAAATTCAGATGGACTAATATGGCTTCCTTTGCTTTTTTTCATAGCAGTAACTTTGAAAATGTCCCCGTCTCAGGCTTCCAAACCTTCCAAATTCTGGCTAGGAGCCCTTAGTATTTTAATAGAACCCTTTGTCCCCTTCTTTGGCACTTTGAATGCTTCCTTTAAATGGGCATGTTCTGAACGGGCACATTAGCCGCTCTGATAGCCTTTAGGGCTGAAGGGCGGGGTATAAACACCATAAATAAATAAATAAATAAATAATACATATGTTAATAAATTTAGATTATAGCTATTGGAGACACTTTTGACCTTTAGTAGATGGCGACGGCCACTTTTGATCAGCTTATTTTCCTGCCCCTGTGTGAAGTTTGCAATTGCCTTTAAACCCTAATCCAAATCTGTATAATCCGGATGAGTATTTTATCATCCCACCAACAACCCAGTCTAAGAAGTTTAGAAGGGAGGGTCTACAATTATCTCTATGCAGAGGTGAAGCTATCAAGGGAGTGTCTTAGCAATGAGTCTAGAATCGCCTTGAGTCCCTATACTGGGAGAAAGGCGGGATATAAGAAAATAAAATAATAACTTTGTTTTGCTCACCATTCAGTACAAAATTATACGCAGGCTGATGAATGAACGACATTCTGCAGAATTTTCATGGGAAGAAAGCTTTTCTGGGGACTTGCATAAGTAAAAGTTATAAAGACACTCGATATTGTGTTTTTGCCTTGGAACGTCCCTGTAAACTGAACAGGTATAACATCACTTGGTTTATGAGCTTTCCTTGGGTTGCCTTTGTTTCTCACAACTACAGTATTAATCAAGATTATTCCAAGCAAACAGACAGATATACTATTAGATGTTTCAAAAAATGAGCGTTTGTTTAAAAATCAAATGAGAAACTAGACGGATGCACAGAAGGGTGAAAGAGTGGGCATTTTTCAGTGATGTTTGAAAAAAGTACTGGAGAAAGGGGAAAAAGGGTTTTGTAATAACAAAATCCGGAAGATGCCAGCCACAGATGCTGGCGAAACGTCAGGAATAAACTCTTCTAGAACATGGCCACATAGCCCCAAAAACCCACAAAAAACTATGGATGCCGGCCACGAAAGCCTTCAACTTCACAAAATCCTGAACCATTATCTCACTGCTGAAAAGCTCAGCAAGACACAGCTATTGTTTGCAAAACCCTCATATAATATTTAACAGTTCAACCTAATAAAGTCCAGGCCCAAGTGACCGTTGTGAGATTGATCAGAATCATATAACTGTCAGACTCTGTTCCATACCCCTTGAAATGCTTTGTCACTTAAGTGTATGATCTCTCATCGAAAGGCTCTTGATTGTTACAAAGCGGGAGCGAAAAGAAATCAATCCCACCATCATCTTCCTCTCTTTGGATCTGCTGGGCAGAGACAGAAGGCAGGAAAATACAACAAGAGCTTATCCTAGACACCCAGCACATTTCCCTCGACCCAGACAAAGGTAGCCTTGCCTTCCCACAGGAAAGTGGCTTCAGCATCCCAGAATACGTAGCCTAAAGAATGACAGCAGCATCTATTTAGGTTCATTCCCTGCTTTTCCTAACCTTGATGAGATATCTACACTTGCAAGAAGCAGCCTCTATGAGGATGGGGGGGGTACAACTATTCACTCCTGGCTTAGCTTCACATTAGAGGCAGTCATACCCTTTTCTCTCTGACACTCTTTCCTGAAGCATCCCTTGACAGATGCAGACGCTCCTGTGAACCAGCTCTATTGTTCCCTTCCTTGGGAGACTGTCTTAAGGCGTTCCTGCACATGCCTCACAGCGTGGCTATGACCCTCCATGACATGCAAGGATTGCCTCTCAAGCAAGGTGTGGAAGCAGCTGCTTCATCCTCCACTCCCCCTATTCCCAAGTACAAGCTCTGGTGGATCTTGTGTGTGTGTGTGTGTGTTTTTGCAGGGGGGGGAGTGTGCTTTCAAAGGAAAAACCTTCCTTTTGTCTTCGCCCATTAGGTGATATCTTCACACATCAATGAACAAATCCAGGGACAGCCCTGTTTACTAGGAAAATACAGTAACATTCCTCAAGCCACAAAACAGGGATACCTTTATTGTCCAACCGAAATGCACAAAATACAGGTTGCAAGCGACAAGCCACAAAACAGGGATACCTTTATTGTCCAACCGAAATGCACAAAATACAGGTTGCAAGCGACAAGCCACAAAACAGGGATACCTTTATTGTCCAACCGAAATGCACAAAATACAGGTTGCAAGCGACAAGCCACAAAACAGGGATACCTTTATTGTCCAACCGAAATGCACAAAATACAGGTTGCAAGCGACAAGCCACAAAACAGGGATACCTTTATTGTCCATCTGAAATGCACAAAATACAGGTTGCAAGTGACAAGCCACAAAACAGGGATACCTTTATTGGCCCACCAGCACACTCAAAAGACATGCTGAAAGCAAAGCTTTTGTGCATGTTGGTGGGCTGATAAAACCACCAGATTCTGGCCAGGAGCCCTTGCATTTTAATACATTCCTAAGTCCCCTTCCTTGCTTCCTTTCAATGGAAAGCATGCTCTGAACCGGCACATATATATTTCTATAGATTATAGCTATTGGAGACACCTTTGGCCTTTAGTAGATTGTGGGGGGCCAGTTTTGATCAAGCTTATTTTCCTGCCCCTGTGTGAAGTCTGCAATTGCCTTTAATTGCCTTTAAACCGTAATCCCATCCACAAAACAAGGATGCCTTTACTAACCGAAATGCACAAAAATACAGGTTGCAAGACCCTAATCCACAAAACAGGGATATCTTTATTGGCCCACCCAAATGTACAAAATACACGTTGCAAACCCCAATCCATGTAACAGAGATACCTTTAGTGGCCGACCAAGATGCACAAAAGACATGTCACAAGCAAAGCAAAGCTTTTGTGCATGTTGGTGGGCTGATAAAACCACCACATTCTGGCTAGGAGCCCTTAGTATTTTAATACATCCCTAGGTCCCCTTCTTCTTTGATTCCTTTCAATGGGCATGCTGTGAGCATATATATTTGCCCACCAACATACACAAAATACATGTTGCAAGCCACAATCCACAACACAGGGATACCTTTATTGCCCAACCCAAATGCACACAATATAGGTTCTTTGCTCGCGACATGCCTTTGGCGCATGTTGGTGGGCCCATAAAGGTACCCCTGTTTTGTGTGGATGGTGGGGCTTGCGGCCTGTATTTTGTGCATCTGGGTCCAGGCAATAAAGGCATCCCTGTTTTGTGTGGATGATGGGTATTATTGCACCTCAATGAAGGCCCATTTCTATCCCATCCATAAAAGAATGGCTCCAAGCCATTTGAGCCACCCTTCGGAGTGTGCCTTGTTGCCTATATGCAACAAAAGCAGCAACTGCCACACATTTCTAACCCTGGTTTTTGCACCTTTGCCTCCTCTCACCAGGCTTAATGGCTGCATGTTTAATATAAATATTAAAATATAATAATAATAATATAATAATAATAATAATAATAATAATAATAATCTGCCACACACAAACACACACACACACACCATCTAATGCAATAGAATAAAAACAAATACGGGGGGGGGGCCTTTAAAGCCTATTTCCAAAGCAGGCTGGTGCCTTGTGCCAAGGGCTAAATATAGGGAGGGAGTCTGCTGCTGCTGCTGCTGCTGCTGCAAATGCTGGCTGGAGGTGATTAATACTGAGCCTGCTTTGGGTTTCTACTCACACCACCAGCCTGGAGATGATCCAGGAGACCATGGCGCTGCAGAGCCTGCTGGGCTCCTTCTCAGGCAGAGGAAGGGGCTCGAGGTCCTCTGCTGCCCAGCCTCTTCTTCTCCTGCTCCTGCTCCTGCTCCTTCCCGGGGCTCTGCTCTGTCTGTCCGCCTGCCTTCGCTGGAAAGAGCCAGGCTGGCTCCTCAGCCATTCGGCATCCTGCCCGCCTCTGCCTCAGCGCGCAGCCGCAATGGGGAGCCGCCGCCGGAAGAGGGCGCCCGAGGGCCCCCAAAAGAAGGCCTCCCTCAGGAAGAAGGGGCATCAGGCTGAACAGCCTTATCAAGCCATCAATATTTATATATATATATATATATGTATATGTATATGTATATGTATATGTATATTGATTAATAAAGATTTTAAGATTATATATATATATATATATAACTGATTGATTAATAAAGGTTTTATTATATATATATATATATATATATATATAATTGATGAATACACACACACACACATATATATATGTGTGTGTGTATTCATCAAATATATATATATATATATATTTGATGAATACACACACACATATATATATGTGTGTGTGTGTGTATTCATCAATTATATATATATATATATAATAAAACCTTTATTAATCAATCAGTTATATATATATATAATCTTAAAATCTTTATTAATCAATATACATATACATATACATATACATATATAATCTTAATATCTTTATTAATCAATCATATATATATATATATATATAAAACATTAAAATCTCTATTAATCAATTATACATATAAAATCTTAAAACCTTTATTAATAAATCAATTATATATATATAATATTAAAATATTAATCAATCAATTATATATATATAATATTAAAATATTAATCAATACTATATATATATATATAATATTAAAATCTTTATTAATCAATTATATATATATAATATTAAAATATTAATCAATAATATATATATATTAAAATCTTTATTAATCAATCAATTATATATATAACATCTTAAAATCTTTATTAATCAATTTTATATATATATATATATATATAATCTTAAAATGTTTATTAATCAATATAATCTTAAAATCTTTATTAATCAATCGGCTATATATATATATATATAGAATCTATTAATCAATCAATTTTATATAGATAAATAGATAGGGTAATAAAGATTTTAAGTTTTTATATATATATACACACACACACACACACACACACACACACACCAATCAATATCTTTATTAACCAATCGATTTATATATATATATATATATATATATGAAAACACCTGTATATATATATATGTGTGTGTGTGTGTGTATAATCTTAAAATCTTTACTAACCAATCAGTTATATATAGATAGAAAGATAGATAATCAATTGGTTAATAAAGTTTTTAAAAAAACACCTGTCACCTGAGGAGAATGCTGCTTAAACAGCCAAAGAGGCCACTCATACCCCTCAGGTAACAGAGTTTATATATATATGTGTGTGTCTATATATAGAGCCCCTCATTTTTCTCAAGTGACAGGGTTTCTATATATATCTATTAATCATTGATTGATTAATAGATATATATATTTTAAAAAACACCTGTCACCTGAGGAGAATGCTGCTTAGACAGACAAAGGGGCCACTCATGCTCTTCAGGTGACAGAGTATATATAATAATTAACTGATTAATAAATATATATTTAAAAAACACCCGTCACCTGAGAATGTCACTAAGACCACTGAAGAAGTCACTCATGGTCCTCAGGTGATGCGTTTTTTTAAAACTTTATTAATCATTGATTAATAATTTTAAAAAACACCTCTCACCCGACTGCAAAAGGGGCCACATCCAGGCAGTTTTAATCATGAATTATAAACATGAATTTCATATTTAATTATTGTCCTAGGTACTATTGTAATATAAATATTGCGTAGAGATGTAGCTTAATGTGTGTGTTTTATGCAATGGTTGTGTTTTAACTATGGTGTAACCCACCTCAAGCTGTGAGGAGGGGAGGATAAGAAGAAATAATAATAATAATAATAATAATAATAATAATAATAATAATAATAATTCATTCTCCTCAGGAGGAGCATGAGTGTCCCCTTCTAACTTGCCAAAGGTTGTTGCTCCCATCAAATAGCATATAGTCATAGTGCTAAAATGCTATACCACCTCAGCACTGCGACTGTAAACGAAAGTGGCGGAGACGGGACGTTAAATCTTGTAACTGGAAATGTAATGTGGATAGGAAAGTCAGAGGAAAACCATGTGGCACAGGTCACATACTCATTCAACACATCATCATTGGGATGACCCAGCAGTATAGGAAAGACATAGATAACAGATGTCTGTGAAAAATGCTTTCAAGTCACCTGTTGATGTATGGTGACCCCATAAATGTCATAGGGTTTTCTTAGGCAAGGAATATTCAGAAGTACTTTTGCCAGTTCCTTCCTCTGAAATACAGCTTATAGCACTTAGTATTCATTGGAGGCTCCCATCCAGAGACTAGTAAGGGCTGACCCTGCTTAGCTTCCAAGAACAGCTGGGATCTGGTGACTTTAGGGTATTTAGGTCCAGATACAAGCAGAGGAATTTACCCCTGCCTCTTTCAGATAGTTCCAGATCTGGAGTGTAGGGGAATACCCCAAAACATCACCCCCCGCCCTGTGTTTAAAACATTGCAGCTAGGTCTAGAAATTAATGAGCAACAGATTGGAATAGGAAGTACATCATATATAGATAGTTGAAAATGCCCTGGTAAGTGAAGGTATAATTCCCATCAAGTTTCAAACAACACTGAGGTATAAAAATAATGTTTATCTGGTCCAGTGAAGTACAATGTTGAGCGCTATAACATTTGGGTGGGAGAGTCATGACTACAAACATGCTAGTTCATTGTATAAGGCAGGCAATGCCACCTTCCCTTTAAAACAACATGTTTTTAATCTTGCGAAAGCTTGCAGTCAGGCATAGACCCTGCCCACAGTGGCTGACCGTTTCAGGGAATTGTAGTCCAAAAAAGTAAACATACCAAGCTCTCATCTGGCAGACAGTGGCAACCATTTTCCCCTGTGCATCCTTTGCGCTCTTCACTCCTATCATCCTTTTGCATAGAGAGCATTTTTAGTAATCACCATAACATTCCTCCATCTGAAGAAGTAGACTCAAGGGTACGAAAGCTTATGCTACCAACTTTCTTCTTGCAGTTAGTCTCAAAGGTGGCACAAGGTCCCTTTGCATACTGATTTCCCCATCCTGATGGTGTTTACTTCTATTCCCTCTTTTTTGTAATTGACCCATATTAACAATGTAATTGTCATCATCAATACTTAATGCCTTTAATTTCCCTTTTACTTCACTGCCTACAAATCTATCTCCTGCAATTTTATCCAATATATATATATATATATTTGTTGTTGTTGTTTTGTGCCTTCAAGTCATTTCCAACTTATGGCAACCCTAAGTCAAAACTATCATGGGGTTTTCTTGGCATGACGTTGACATAGATGTCAGAAACTTGGTAAATGCTGATATTTTCTAGTTATTTTTACAAGTGTAGAAAGCACAATGGGAAACATAGAAATTAAGCTTATGAAGATATATTTGAACATTTAATGGAAGCACTAACTTGGCTTTCATGCTCCTGTCTTAGCAGGAAAGTATCAATGTGCAAGGATAAAGAGAATTTCTACAACAATCAATGCAGGGAAATAGAAACTGACAACAAAAAAGGAAGAACAAGAAAGAGACCTCTTCCACAAGATCTGGGAAATTAAAGAGGAATTTAAACAATCAAAAAAGCAACATAATACATGACCATGAGGAAAATTTAAAAAATAATGGAAACAATACACAGAAGAGCTATATGAAAAATGTGAAAAGTTGAATGACACATGACACACGAGAAGACAAAACCAACGAAGATGAACCCCAAATTTTGGAAAGTAAAGTGAAAAGCCACACCCAAAGAAACTGGGAAGAATAAAGCAACAGGGACACACAACATAACAACCAAACTGCTACAATCCACAGGAACAGATTTAAGTACAGTGGGCCCTTGCCTTATGCGGGGATCCGTTCTGGACCCCCCCCCCCCCCCACATAAGGCTAATTTCATGCTCCTCTGTTACATTTACACATCTTGGTGCATCTTAGTTTATAGTACATAATGGAGCACACCTCTGCAACACATGTGAATATCTGAAATTTCTGAAATAGTTGGGAAGAGGTGCATGGCACAGTCTCTCCCACATTTTGAAAATGTACTGATGTAAATACTGATATACATACTGATATATAGGGTACATAGAACTGCATCGGGAGAAATTATTTCAGTCGGGTTCACCAGCCTACTTCTCACTAGTGTAATGGTGAATTTTGAAGTGCAGGTGCTCATTATAACATTTCCCATGTTTACACTGCTAGTAAGAATCCCAACATGCAGGTACCTGTCTTTCTTGTAGCTTTCATTTCCACTTGGAACAGGTGTTTTGTAAAGCTATTGGATCTGAATTGTTCATGCAAGACCAAGACGACACTCCCATTGGGATTCAAGGTGGCTTTTAATAAGATGGAAACAAACCAGATAAAGGTTTTCCCCATTGTGAAGTCGAAGGCTTTCATGGCCAGCATCCATAGTTTTTTGTGGGTTTTTCAGGCTATGTGGCCATGTTCTAGAAGAGTTTCTTCCTGATGTATTGCCAGCATCTGTGGCTGGCATCTTCAGAGAACTAGGTGGTTTTCACACAGCACTCTATGTACAGCAAAAGCACGTATGAACTTACAGGATCATGCCGACTAGTTCTGTTCTCCCAGTAAAAGGCTAGCCATCATACGCATACCACCAGACATTCAGAAAGCATGTGAAAGGGCCCTGCACTGAAAGTAAATGTTTTCAGAACTGACAAGTATTTGTTGCTTTGCTTTCAGAACTGCAGTGGAAAGCTCCTGCTTTGAAACTGTTTTTCTATGAACAGCTACCCCTTTACATAACTAGTTTGTCCTTTGTCTTTTTGGCAAATGTACTTGGCAGAGCAGGTTCTCTAAGGGTCCTTCCACACTATATAATTGTAACACTATGCTTCCACTTCAACTGCCATAGTAAGGTCCCATGGATTTCTGGAGTTTGTGTCTAGTGAGGCACTAATGCTTTCTAGCTGAGAATTCTAAATACCTCTCTAACCTTCAAATCCAAAGATTCCACAGGACACTGCCATGACAGTTAAAGTGGAATCATGCTATAACTGCATGATGTGTTAATTTCAGTATGTGCATTTTATTTTCAGAGACTGGCAATACATTTTCCAGGTTTTTTAAAGCTTCCAGAAAGTTGTCATTTACTGAGCTGGAATCTTTCTGCCTTGTCACTCTTGCCTTTGCCAGCAAACAGGCCTAAGACATCTAGTTCTTTACAGACCGGGGAAGTCTGGCCGCACTGAGGCCAGACTGAAGCGCACATACTGCTTGTTTTAATCAAGTCCAATTACAAGTCTAAATGGGGAGGGGAGAACTAATAGAGAGCTTTATAGTTTGAAGACCATTACATCAATGTCAGATGAACCTAAGTGTTCTGTTTAAATTCCTTGATTAGCCAAGTAAATTGTGAACCCTATACCCTGTTTAATTTATATTCTGCATTTCTTCCAAAACGGGGTTTCAAGAAAGACCACAGTATGAATAAAAAGCAAGCATAAATAAATACAATTAAGCCACATTATTAAAACAGAATTAAGCTAGTCAAAACATTTTTAAAACCTCTGAATTAGAAACAGTATACTGTACAAGTATATGAATTAAAGTAATAATTAAAGAGAAGCACGTTATTCTCTTTCCATCTATTGTAAATACTTGCGTATGCAAAAGGCATAAAATGGCAATGTGATGCCCCGTTTGTTCCCCATTGCCAATTAAGCATTTTCCCTTCGTCATTTCTGCTTGGCATATTCCATGAGCTTCCTAATAAGAATATTTATTGATTCAATTTCTTTTAAAGATCTTGTTTTGGCTTAGCATTACTGCTTATATTTGCCAATAGGATAAAGAATAAGGACTTTTAGTGAATTACAGTAAAGTTGTTTCATTACAATCACTTCAGAATACTGAAAATTAAGAACTGTTCTATGAACTTCATATGACATATTTCTTGAAGAATTCACTAAAATAATTGCTTGATAATGTTTTTCTGTTCTTTCCCATACATGTAATTTCAACTTTGTACATTGTGTACTAGTCCATATAATCTTCATATATTAAGGTTTTTTTGGTAGTTCATAGGGGTATTGCTTATGTTTGAACAAGGAAATATCTTGCAGAAAAATGGTTCTGATCTTTACTAAACAACAATACAAAGCAGTTCCTGAAGTCTGCCTGGCTCTTCTGGTGCCAGTGGAAAGAGGATACTGGACTAGACATACCTTTGGTCTGTTCCAACATGTCCACTCTTATGCTAAATTGGATGTTTCTTCCTAATTTCTTTACCCTCTTAACAAGTTTTTAAAACCTGCTTATATATTTTTTCCTATGGGTTGCACAGGAACAAGCTTAGCTTCATGGTGTTAAGCTTAAGAAATGGAACAGCCCAGGGGCTTCATACTGCCCACAAGGCTGTTTTTGTGAGCCCCAATTGCTTCTTCCAAGGATGATTACCTTCTCTTGGATGCTTCTAGAACTGAAAATTAAGCTGTTAAATAAGATTGCCCCCACTCAGTGTTTTAAATTTTAAAGAAATGCCCATCTTTAGAAACAAATGCGAACCCGTGGTCAATTCCAGATTTATTTATTTATTTTGGACAGGATGGCAGTTTGTGTCGCATCTAGAGGTTCCCAAGAAATCAAAACCGCAAGTTGTCCATTCTTGGCTTAGAATATGCATGTTTGCTCTTTTAACACGCCTTTTTAAAAGGTTTATTTCTCCACATCAAACACTATAGAATGCATAAGGATGAAGTCCTTCCCTGAACATATCCACAATCTGAGAAAAAGAAGGTGCTCACTGAAAACAATGCAGGTCACACAAAGTTTTCCTGAAAATGTATTTCTTCTGGTTTCTAAAATACATTATTACTATGATTTAGAATACATTTTGATGTGTTTGTTATTTCATTCTCTACCAGTAAATACTTTAATTACTTTCTATATATGATTGGAATACATGTTCAGTCCACGTACTTGTAAGAAATACGAGCTCAACAGAGACTACAAGAAAGTGTTAAAAGCTGTTTATTAAAATCCAGTTAGTGTTTCATAAATTTACATAAGGTATTGCAGTAGACTCAGCCTGCAGAAATGCTTCTGAGAAGATGAGTCCATAAACCATAGACTCTTTTCAAAATGTTTATTATTTGAGAATACACATAGCATCTTCCCTCCATTCCACCAGAGCTGTTTAAAGCTGACATAGGTCGACAGAAGAAAGTTAAAAATAATATTTCCCAAGGCAAACCCACAAAAAATATATATAGGAATATATACAGGAAACATTTTCATAAGGAGTTTTACATTGTAAAGGCATGTCAGAACAACCCATGGCAAAATAAATCAATATACCTTTGTTCTATGGCTAACTACGAAGAGTAGCTAACCGTGACTGCATAGCTTCAATATCTTCCTCTTCATCATCATCAACAACAGCTGCCGTAGCCCCTTCAGGCTCATGTTCTGGAAGGGCATCTGTGACTTTACTAGGTGCTTTACCCAGGGCTCCTGAAAGGAAGCAAAGCAAAAGAAAGTAGACTAGTTAAAAAGAAACAGTAAAATATATGTCCAAGGCACTATGCAGTACTGTATAAGCTTGCAATATAATTGTCAGATTATGTCATCCCATTAGCTTCATTTTGCCTTTATTGTATCATTTCTTTTTTTTTAATTTTTATTTATAAATACATCTTACAATACAAACATCTAAAATATTCTATCCCATTTGAACCTACATTAACATATTAACATATTGTATCATTTCAACAGATGTACTAACATCCACTACAGAAGGTTTATTTGGGAAGATCAGAAATTGGAAATTTTACCTTTTTGGACTACACTCCTAAAATCCTACAGTCAGCATAACTAGTTGCAATGCTGACTGCTGCAGGCCAAATAAGGCATCCATAATCCAAGACTTTTGGAACAATCAGTTTTAATGAAACCTACAATTCTGTTCTTTATTACACTAAATAGTTGCTACTCAGTTTGCATTTGGATGCAACTTATGGCACTGATTTCCACTTTTAAAGCTTCATCCTTTCTTAAAGAACATGAGACACACTTTCCAATAACACTAGTTATTGAGGTCAACTAGTGAAGCTTGAGATGCATCATCTGGTTAATCAAGAAACAGGGCATTTCTTGCATTACCCCATGTTATGGAATCTGTCCCACATAAATAGCCCACAGATAGCCAAGCCTATAGATAGCCAAAATTTTTAAAACAGCTCTGCTCATGTCTTATCCCATCCCACTCTAGCACATTATGTGCCATTCCCCAAAAGCCAAAATACAAAGAAAGCCCAGTAAGACAGTGTAAATAAAAAGTACAAAAATAAACAGAGGGATTAAAATATTATCAGAGAACATTAAGATATCCATGGTATATAGAATCTTGTGTCTCATTTGCTTGGTAGCATCTATAACATTAAACCCTGCACTTTCAAAATAATAAAAAAACCTAGTTTCAGAAAACAAGATGGGAATAACACTGGTACAAGAGGAGATACATCTATATTGGTACATAAACATGTACAATTCCACTTACCAGCTGTAATTTCAAATAAAATTTTGTCAATCTCCATCTCTGCCTCCTCTTCCATCTCGTCTTGGTCCTCCATACTTTCAAAAGTATCCTCCAGCATGTCTTCTATGATACCAGCCTAAAGGAGATGCAGAAGTTGCAAGATTGTTTAAATCATAAATACAGAACAAGACAACAGAGCTTTAGTCTCAAAAATCAGGCCTCATTCTCAGTCCCAGCTTAGACAAATATGCAATTGTGTAGAACTTAGGAGTTTATTGCACCGCTAAAAAAAAAACGGTTTACCTCTTTCAAGTTGAATTCTAATTTGGAAGGAGTTTTATGACTTTGAAAAGTGGCTTGCTGAGCGCTCCTGGGACCCGGGTTGCATTCGGCCAGTGGATTCAGTGGCAAATTATGCGCAATAAAATCCAGTTGCCTCCTGAATTAGAATTCAACTCAGGAGAGATAAAGCAGGTTTTTTTAGCGGTGCGATAAGTTCCTTAGTGTTTGAACTGAGAGATGGGAAAAGTACAACAAATCATTTGCTTTGAATTGATGTTAATAGTTGCCTCATCTTGTAAAAAAACCTGAAAAACATTATTGCTCTGTAATAAGACAGCTTTCCTTGCTAGATGTTACACGTCACATTATGAAAGAGGCAAAGAAGAAAAAAATGAAGCTATTGTAAATCTTACCTTCATCATTTCTTTGGACAAGTCCCTCATTGTAGCCTGAATTTCAGGGATTTTTACTAAATTCTGCATGGCTTTCATGACTTCTGTGCTCTTCTGTAATGAGCCAGCAACCCTCAGGACAGCTGCCAAGAGAAGGCACAGAAAGCTTTTAGATCAAGCTCAGATGAATGAAATAACATCTTTGCCAGTAGGGTGCTCCTGACCAACAGTATCAATTTCCTTTTCTATTCAGATAGAGTACCAATTTGCTCAAGATTACAAGATGTCAATTTTTTTCTCATTTTGTAAGCTTAGAAGCAAAAGGTAAAGGGTTTCCCCTGACAAGATTGTCTAGTTGTGACCAACTGTAGGGGGTGGTGCTCATCTCCATTACTAAGATGAAGAGCCAGTGTTGTCAAAGACAATTCTGTGATCACCTAGCCAGCATGACTGCACAGAACACTGTTACCTTCCACCAAAGTGGTACCTATTTATCTACTTGCACTTTTACATGCTTTTAAACTGCTAGGTTGGCAGAAGCTGGGCCTAGTGACGGGAGCTCACTCCATCATGCTGCACTTAGGCCTTGAACTGCCGATCTTGCAATCATCAGAGCCAGCATCAAAACTCCCCCTTATACATAATACTGACAGACAGACAGACAGAGAGACCCCTTTATTCACTCTTACACACGCTCTCCTGGTTTCCCCCCAACCAAATATTGGTAGGTAAAGAATTTTTTAGTGTTGCTCTTGTTTTAGATAACTGGGAGTCAGAAATCTTCTTCAGTTTATGATAAATCATAGAGATATACTAGTTAATCTCAATCTACCTTCTGCATTCCTGTAATCTAGTTTACTAGTATTTATTGTTATTTTTATGTCCCACTTGTAAAATAAATCATTCCAAGTAAAATAAAAAATAGAGTAACTCAATCACAGGGCAATATCAGAAAAACACATGGAATCATGATGTAGGGCAGTTGAAAGATCATCTGAAACAGAAAGAGCACTGAGAGCGTGTGTGCCTCATTTTCTCTTTTTCCCACAGAGAACTTGGTAGTAAATGACATGGTGAGTGTATGCACATACAGAAGGAGGCAGACCACCTGAAGTAGGTTCTGCTGTTTTCTTTCCCTGCCAACCTTACATCTAATTTTTTTTATACATTTCTCCATGAATATATCTAATAATGTCTTTAAATATAGCTAAGAAAGTGGGCCTAGTATATAGCTGGGATCACCAACATAGTGCTCATGCATACAACTTTGTCACAGATACCTTCTCCTTTGGCACATGTGAGCCATCCTGACTCTCCTGATACTGTAGATTTTTAAAAACAGAATCCAGAGATGTAGTCGTGTTAGTCTGGAATATCAGTATGCAAAGGGACCTTGTAGCACCTTTGAGACAACTGAGCAAAATCCATTGTAGCATAAACCTTTGTAGACTTGGTCTACTCCCTCAGATACTTGGAGTGAACTGGTGCCTAGAAAGGATTTTTATAACCGGACTGTAAAGTCATTGAAATTCAAAACTTGTGGTTATGGTGATGAGGTGACAAGTTCAGTTTTAACTATGATTGTTGAGGGACAAAGGCAGAAGGGAAAGATGTTGCCTAAGGCCAGGGTGAGTGGATGAGGGAGCTTTGGAAGGTAGTGTGTGCATACTGGAAATCAGAAAGGATATATGATAAACTGGGCAAGAGCATCCGCATGAGGCTGTGGTGTTAACTAGTGTTATGTCTGGTGTGCCAGGGAGCCATTGTCTCTGTTGAACCCACTGTTGGTTGCTTGCAGTTTGTAGATATATTCTGATTCAGCTGTTTCTCTTTCTAACTTTCCTTTGTAGTTTTTTTTTCTAAGCACAGCTGTCTTGAGGTCAGAGATAGAATGCCCAGGAAGAATGAAGTGTTCTGCAACAGGTTTTTCGTAGGTATTTCTATTTCTAATATCTGATTTATGTCTATTTATCCTCTGGCACAGAGACTGACCTGTTTGCCCAATGTACAGTTCTGAAGGGCATTGTTGACAGATGATGGCATATATATCATTAACAGAGGATGAGCAAGTGAAACTGCCTCTAATATTGTGGGTTATGTGATTAGCTCCTGGGATGATATTTCCTGAGTAAATGTGTGGGCAGAGTTGGCATCTATGTTTGTGGTAAGGTCACAAATATCTTTGTCTCTCAACAACCAAAGTTAAAAATGAACCTGTCACTTCAGCACCTACAGCTAAGGCCATTCTACAAAAGCTTATACTATAAAGCCTTTCACTAAGTTAGTCTCAAAAGTGCTAAAATATCTCCTTGCATATTGTCTAGGACTACTGAGAATTGCTTTCCAACATAATCTGGAAGGCCCCATGATTCCCAATCCGACCCTTTCTCTCCAATCTTCCCTTAATCAGCTTGCACATGGGAATTCAAGTTTATGACTGCAGAATATAAACCTAGAAGTGACTGCTGCAGGTAATGTTTATTTAAAGCATTACATTCAGAACTGAATGTAGAGTTTAGACACATTTGTCAATACCTGCCTTTTTAGTTGCCAGCAGAATACAGAAAGCATAATTATGGTGGAACAGTATTTTAACATTTTTCTAAATGGAAGTGGTGCAACATAAAAGTTTAACTAAGGAGAAAAAAGTTAAATAAGTGTGCATGCATGTCTCCCCAATAAGTTTTGCTTGTTGAGCCAGTACAGTAAGATGGATGCGTTACTAAGAAGTCTGTCAAACTCCCTGAAATCCAGCGGTATCCATACCCAGCTGATTCTTCATCCCCATCAGTACTGAATTCATGTGGGCTTTGGAGGCATACAATTTGCTCACAGCCTTCCGTGAACGGATCATCTCCTTGGCCAGGATCACACACACATCTTTTTGGCCCTTTTTGGCAGCATCTTTGATTGATCTTTTTACTTTCTCCTCTTCTCGCTGAATATCTGCATTTGGGTGAAAACACAAACATGAGTCAATGGTGACAATTTAATTTAACGATTGTTGTTGTTTTAATGAAACTAAAAGTGTCTTCTGAGCAACGATTATTCTTAGAATGTCATTACTTGACATTGACTTGAGTGAGAATCAGCTCAGGTTCATGTGTTAGCAGCAAAATACCTATAACTCCTGGACTGTAGGCATTTTGCTGCTAACAAATGAGTAACCAAATCTGTAGTATTATCACTGTGCATCATTTGCAAGTGTGCTGTTCTCACTCAACTACCTTTTTATCTTCAGTGCTGCTAAGCATATAATGGAGATAGGATCCAGAATGGAAAGAAGCAGAGTTTGAAGGAACCATCAGGCAGCAATTTCTTCAGTAAAATCATATCCCTCCCCAAATTAGAACTCCCGAAGTATTTTGGCTCTGTGGCTTTTTAGGGTTAGCAAATGTATATTGACATCACATTCATGTTTACATGCATCGTCTGCACAAACACCTCAAGAAGGCACAGAGCTCCTATGCACTGCAGATCCACTGTGGCAGTGGTCATGACTTGCCAGTTCCTGCACTCTTTTGTGTGTGTGTGGTTTCTCATCCACAGCTTCATGCTATTCCTTTAAAACAAGGCCCTGTTTGTGCCTAGGTTGGTAGCCAACTACTATCTCCTTGGTAGCCAGCTACAGCCGTCTCGAAGAGATGACTGACCCACCAGTTGGTAGAGCTATTCCATTTGCTCTGTTCTATCACTCCTTGTCTTATGGGAAGCAGTTCTTGTAGTGATAAGTTGCCTCAGGCAGAAGATGGACCACCTTTACAGACCACCCCACCTGAAGGCTTTAACAAAAGTTACTTTCTTGGTGAAGGTTGCTTCAAGTAAGGAACTGGCAATCCTCAAAGTCTTCTAGTTGCAAGTTACCTACACCATTTCCATCCAGCTTGTCATGCTAAAGATTGACTTTATTTATGTTTAAGTCCTTCATACCCTTCCTTGTGTGTCAGCTCTGGGATAGTTCAACTTCCTCAGTACGTTGGAAAAAAGAGATGATTTTATTATTGAAAATTTGGAATATATTTACATCACATCTATCAGATATTTCTAATCCTCTCTGCTTTTTGTTTTTGCCCTTGATAGCTGATAATCTTATCCTCAGAGTTTGTGTGCTGCTCTTTATGCAGTTGGGTATAAGACTGCCTTTGAGCCAGGGAAACATGTGATACAGGTGTGACAGGTAATCATGTCCAGGGGAATTCCCAGGTTAAAATATTATCAGTTTTCTCTGGGACTCAGCTAATGTAGAAGCAGCACCTACACCACAGAAATAACATGAGCTCTCTGCTGAACTATCCCAGAGCTGAATCTGCATATGAGGCAACACTTCTTTTCATTATATTCTATGTATCAAAGTTTTTGATTAAAACATTTAGGTTGCAGTCCAACCCGTTCCCCTTGCCTGGAAGTAAGACCAAGGGAATGCATTGTGGCTTATCTCAAGTAAACCAGCATAGATTAATGTATTACAGTTGCATACTTGGACTATATGGAAGAATACTTCAGAGAAAACGTGTGAGAGAACAGACCTCTGATCTGCCTATCAATCACTCTCATTTCTTTTCGTATCTTCAGTGACCATTCATTGATCTGTAAAAATAAAATACAGAAAGTCTGAATGCAAACCTCAAAGCTTTAAAAGAAATGAACACAGGCTACATCATTTAAAGACTCATTTCAGTTTTCAAATAGGCAGCCTTGGCTAAAACGAGTCTCTGTAGATGAGTTGGCTATAATTACTATCAGTGACAACTAGCATGGTTAGGGATGATAGTCACAAATATCTGGAGGGAGCCAGCTTAGGAAATGCTACAATAAAGGCTTCTTTTCATCAAGCAAAGCTACTGGCTATCAGATTGAAAGAATAAGCAACAATATTAAGAACAAAGCCACCTTCATGTCCCTGTGTGAAACATATTTCTGGCTTTGTGATCCTACTCAAAAAGATTTCAGAGATTGAAAAAACTGAGATCCTACATCAGTGTTTAGCTCTGCATATACACAGTTTCTCAACCTCCCACCACCTGGCAGCTGTTGCTTAAAAGTAAAGCAAAGTGATTCAGATCATGGAGAAGCACCTAGTGTCAATCCTCTCAGTAGTGGAGAAAAGAAATCAGGGTGCACTCTCAAATGGAGTGCATCCACATATTCCTTCCCCCAGAAGCACTGAGGAGTCCTGTTTTTTTAATCTGAGTCATCTCTTTATCCCTCATCTCCATCTGTAAATGACAGCAGCAGAGATTCCTCCAGGTGCCTTATAAATCTGGGATAGTGAGAGGTTTGGATAGAGTTTAAAGGCAAGTGACCACCTCTTTGCACCCCATCCAAAACAGGAGTTAGCTGTGCATAGCTGAGACTTATATACAAGTAAATAACAAACAGGATGCTAGCCAAAAGGTATTTATACATTTAAAGATTTATCTTCTGCTAAAGTGGTTGCCGTTGTAATCCAGGTAATTAAAGACTGCATGCAAAACACCAGACTAAATGATCAGCACTGTTTAGGTTGGAGAGATTGAATTCAGGACACTGTAACAACGGTCTGTGATAATCATGAAGAGAGGTTTTTATTTAAAGCTGCAAGCATGCAGCCTGTACTTGGGCCCAAGGACCTTTATATCCAGGCCTTAAATTATCAGTCAGTCAGTCAGACAAACTAAGGTCCAAAACATACCACAGAAATAATCTAGTTTGAGACTGCTTTAACTGCCCTGGCTCAATGCTTGGGAATTTTGTGAACAGTAGTTTTGTGAGACAGTTAGCCTTCTCTATCAGAGAACTCTGGTGCCACAATAAATTACAATTACCAGGATTCCCTAGTACCGAGCCAGGACAGTTAAAGCAGTCTCAAACTGGATTATTTCTGCAGTGTGTTTTGGACCTATAACATATAAGATTGAAGAAAATGAAGTATTTTTAATACAAGTGGAGCATCCCTTATCTGAAATGTTTGAGACCAGAAGTGTTTTGGATTTCAGATGGGGGGTGGTGGAACACCTATATTTGCATATACAGTGGGCCCTCGCCTTATGCGGGGATCCATTCCGGATCCCTCCGCGTAAGGCGTATTCCGCCTATGCTCAAGCCCCATTGTAAACAATGGGGCTCGTGCACAGCGGCACGCGGGGCGCAACAGGCGCGTGCGCCCATGCAATTGAATGGGATGCGCTGCCCCTTCCGCCCCGCGGCTTGAGCGCGTATGCTCAAGCCGCGTAAAGCTCGCCCGCGTATGGCGAGGGCGCGCTGTACTTACATAATGAGATACGTATAAAATTGGAACTTGTTTCTAAACACAAAATTCATTTATGTTTCATATACACTTTCTATACATAGCCTGAATAAAATTTTATACAATACTTTTAATAATTTTGTGCATGAAACAAAGTTTGTGCCCACTGAAGAATCGGAAAGCAAAGGTGTCATTAACTCAGCCACCCATGAAAAAAGCCTTGGATTTTGGAGTACCTCATAGTTCTGAATAAGGGAGATTCAACCTGTAAAAGCAAATGAGCAATTCCATGCATGGCAATGCTGACACAGATCAGTATCAAATATTATTTGAAGAAACATGGGCCTGTTACAGACTGCCAAAATAAAGCTGCTTCGGGTCTCTTTGGAGGCATGCTATTTAAATGATGCATGGGTCCTAAGAGTCCGGAGGTCGCGCCAAAGCCACACTCCATTCCTAAGCACTGGAGTGCAGCTTTGGTGCAGCTTCCAGATTCTTAGGATGCACGCATCATTTAAATAGTATGCCTCCAAAGAGACTCAAAGCAGCTTTATTTTGGCAGTCTGGAACAGGCCATAGCTTTTCTAATACAATTAGGATAGGTATTAATTGCTGAAATACTGGAAGACAGCCAAGGGCATTCATTTTAATTTCTAGTCCTTCCTGTTCCATGGGACAGATAACTCCATAAACTTAAAATCATCAGCAACCTAAGCTATCTGCTGTTTTGATAAGCCATTTTTAACAAGTCTTATAACTCTTCTCAAAGATGTCCAGACCAGGGAAGTTCACTGAGAATGCTCTGGTGCATCCAGTTTGGACTTCTACCATCAGTTTATTTCTCCTGGCATAGAAAGATTCCTACGCCTTAAGTTGCAGAGACTGTGTTTCCTTTAGCAGCAGTTCCTATCTGGCAACGTCAATTCCTCTCCAATTGGTATTTCAGCATACAAGGCACATACATACCTCAAAATGTAGACATTTTGTCCCCCAAATTAAAAATCTAAGAAGAGTCAGCCATTGTAGCACAATGCTCAGTTTTCCAATCATAGAATAGAATCATAGAATCATAGAGTTGGAAGAGACCGCAAGGGCCATCCAGTCCAACCCCATTCTGCTGTGCAGGAAATCCAGATCAAAGCATCGCCGACAGATGGCCATCCAGCCTCCGTTTGAAGACCTCCAAGGAGGGAGACTCCACTACACTTCGAGGGAGTTTGTTCCACTGTCGAACAGCCCTTACTGTCAGGAAATTCCTCCTAATGTTGAGGTGGAATCTCTTTTCCAAGTAGCCAACAAGGTACCAGTACAAAGTCCACAAGCAATAGTCCTCTCCCATGGTTACTCCCAGCAACCAGTACTGGGAAGAATCCTGTCTTTGAAACTTTGAGGTTGTATATATCCAAGCCACTGAGAGACCTATCTTCCCAGAATTTATACTATCCAGAAATGGGGAATCAGATGCAATAGCAACCTATATCTACAAGCTCTACCTAAGCAAAGCCAAAGATAACTAATACTGGGAGTTACCATTCAATAACATCTGGACAGCTGCATTATTACCACCTTGATTTAATGCTTTTTAAAAGCCACCCTGACTACTGACCATCACATCTTGTAGCAATGGACATACACTGACCAGTGCCTGACTTGTGGGTTGTTGTTGTTGTTAAGCCTGATTCAAGCAATACTTATTGTGCCTGGGATAGTCCATGAAATTGCATACCAATGGACAAGCTCCCCCCTCTCCCATCATGCACTGGCCTGGACTGGAAAGGCAAAAAACCAATAGATAAAAACACAGTGTGGCTTATTCTGTCCTCAATAGCTCCATGAAGATTATGATGCGAGAGAGTCACTGGCTTCAGATCACAGAATCAGAGGCCCTATACAGACAGGCCAAAATAAAGCTGCTTCGGGTCACTTTGGAGGTATGGGGTTTCAATGATGCATGTGTCCTAAGAGGCTGGAAGCTGCACCAAAGCCGCACTCCAGATCCTTAGGACTGGAGCGTGGCTTTGGTGCGGCTTCTGGACTCTTAGGACGCATGTATCATTTAAACAGCATACTTGCAAAGTGACTCGAAGCAGCTTTATTTTGGCCTGTATCACAGAGGTGGAAGAGCCCTCAAGGGTCATCAAGTTCGACCCTCTGCCATGCAGGAATAGACAAGCAACATGCACACGCCCCAACAGACAGCCATCCAGCCTCTGTTTTAAAACTTCCAAAGGAGGAGAACACACCACACTTGGAGGCAGCATACTCCACTGCCATGGAGCATAGTGGAGTCTCCATGATCTGACCAAGTCTATTTCATGACTGAATGGGGAATCAAAGCTGGGCCTTCCACAGTTCTAGTCCCATCTTTAAACTGTTACACCACACTGATTCAAGCCAGTTAAGGCATGCCACAGCTAATGAGCCACAGCTGGACAGTCTATCACATATGTACCGTATATCCTTGTGTACATGTTGGCCTCATGTATAAGTCGAGGGAAGGTTTCAGGGTCACAATCCTGGGTTTTTACACGACCCATGGATAAGTCGAGGGTAAAACTTAGGGGGCTATAAGGAAGTATGGAAAGAGGGAAATACCGCTTCCGTCCTCCTTCTCCTTCTATGGACCTCTCCCAACTGATTCCCAGGTACTGGAGGACAGCTTTTAACATCGGATTGAGAAAGGAAGCAAGTGGATTTAAATAGAGTCATTTCCATAGGAAGCAAGGTCTTGCAAAACTGACTGGAGAGGGAGGGAAATGGTGTTCAATGGAGACTGGGGCATTGGGCTGGCTTGCTTTAGGACCCTTCTAAGCACTACTGATGTATTGACCCTTATGTAAGTCTGCCCAAGATTTTAGGGACATACATTTCTCGACTTATATTTGAGTATATATAGTACTCACTTTCAACTTGCAAAACATTTTCGCATGATTTTCACAACTGTCTCCCTTTGACAGAATGGGAATAAAGGGCCGCCAGGTGGCATAATACTAGCGTACATTACAGGTGGGTTGTAAAGGCGTGAGATAAAGTGTGGTACTCTATACATTTGACTCAGGCTACATAAACAAGGGCATGAAGATCTGGCATGTACTGATTGCCACCTGGCAATGGCCACCATAAGGAAAGAGGCCATTGCTGATCTCACATGAAGCCTCTGCATCCTCTGGCATCACCTCACGTGTCCCACATCTCAGGCCGGGCAGGAGCTCCGCTCTGGGCCCCACAACAAACTCCAACTCCCAGAATTCCATAGCAAGGAGCCAGACAAAGAGTTAAAGCGGTCCCAAACCGGGTTATTCCTCCAGTGTGGAGGCACCTCAAGGGACCCCTCCGTCTCCCCCGGCCTGGCCTCCGCCCGGAGTCCCAACAGCCTCCTCCGCCCCTCACCAGCTCCTTGGGCGGCTTCTCTGGGGTCTTCCCGAACAAGCCCATCTCCGGCCTCCGCCGCTCCCAGCCCTGGCCTTCCGGCTTCCGGTCCCTGCTTCGCTCTGCCTCCCAGGGAACCAGGAAGAGGGAGGGACCATAGAGACGCAGAGCGGAAGTAGAGCGGCACGAGACTTAGGCGCCCCCTAAAGGCAGGGAAAGGCCAGAGGGTGGGGGTCCCCCCCCTCTCTCTCTGAATGTGTGTGTGTGTGTGTGTGTGTGTATATATATATGTGTGTGTCTGTGTATGTGTGTGTATATATATATATATATATGTGTGTGTGTGTGTATATATATATATATGTGTGTGTGTCTGTGTCTGTGTGTATATATATATATGTGTGTGTATATATATGTGTGTGTGTCTGTGTATGTGTGTATATATATATATGTGTGTGTATGTGTGTGTATATATATATATATGTGTGTGTATAAATATGTGAGTGTACAGTATATGTATATCTCTATCTGTGTATGTGAATGTATGTTTGTCTCTATATGTGTATAAATATGTGTGTGTGAATATGTTTGTGGGTGTGTATATATACTATGTATATGTGTTAACATGTTTGTGTGTGTGTGTATAAATACATTTGAGTATATGTGTGAATGTGTGTATATATATATATATATACATGTGTGTGTAGATATGTGTGTGTACAGTATATGTATGTCTCTATATATGTATGTATATGTGTGTGAATATATGTTTGTGTGTATATATACGTGTAAATATGAGTATATGTGTGTGTCAATATATACATACATGTGTGTATATATGTGTGTGTATATACTATGTATATGTGTTTGTGAACATGTGTGTGTATATATGTGTGTGTTTGTGTGTAAATATGTTTGTGTGTGTATATAAATATGAGTATATGTGTGTATATACTATGTATATGTGTTTGTGAACATATTTTTGGGTGTGTTTAAATATGTTTGTGTGTGTGTATATATGTGTGTGTATAAATATGTGTGAGTATATGTCTGAATGTTTGTGTGTGTGTATATATACATGTGTGTGTATATATGTGTGTGAATATATGTGTATACAGTATATGTGTGTGTACGGTATATGTATAGCTCTATCTATTTATATATGTATGTATATGTGTGTGTGAATGTATGTTTCTGTGTATATACATGTGTGTGTATGTGTGAATATATTCTTAGAGAGAGGTCTTGTAGCACCTTTGAGACTGACTGAAATGAAGTTGGCAGCATGAGCTTCCCTAGACTTTTCAGTACTGCAACCCCTCAAACCCCAGCTCTCTGGGGGGATTCTGGGAGTTGCAGTCCAAGAATCTTTGGCCTGTTACAGACTGCCAAAATAAAGCTGCTTTGGGTCTCTTTGGAGGTATGCTGTTTAAATGATGCATGCACCCTAAGAATCCGGAAGCTGCACCAAAGCTGCACTCTAGTCCTTAGGAATGGAGTGTGGCTTTGGCGCGACTTCCGGACTCTTAGGGCCCATGCATCATTTAAATAGCATACCTCCAAAGAGACCCGAGGCAGCTTTATTTTGGCAGTCTGTAACAGGCCTTTGACTCAGGCTTTGAATTTCATGTAGTTGTAACAGTGCAGTTTTTCTCCACAGACTGGCAGGGAAGAGAGGAGGAGTCTGTGCTCTTTTTTACTCCGGTCTTTTTCATCTGAAAGAGGAGTTCTTGGATGTTTGTTCTTTTTATTCTTTTTTTTTTTTTTTTTTTTTTAAATATTTATTTATACAAATAAGAAAAAAACAAAGAAAACAAATTATACAATAACAATACAAGAAAAGAATAAAAAAGAAGTGAAAAAAATACTCTCTCTCTTGTTATTATCTACCATGTACTTCCTTAGGCTGAAGTTCAAAGTTCCTCCTATTTTTTTTTTCCCGTTAATCGTTTACTAACTCTCTTTGTATTCTTCAAATACCACCATTAGAACTATTAGGAATTAAATATATCAGTACCTAGCGGGTAAACTTTAACTTAAAATTATTCTTCCTACCCCAATGCTATCTAGCCCTTTGTTATTCTGTTTCATTTTATCTTTATCTCATAATTCAAATAGTCGACATTCCCTTTTCTCTCTTAGTATATAATTCTTCCATGGAGTCCAGATCCCATAGTGTATTTCTAATGTTTCTTTACTTAGTAACGTTGTCAATTTTTGCATCTCACAGATTTCCATCACCTTTAGCCTCCAATCGTCTAATGTTGGGGTTTCTTCATTTTTCCAAAGCTTAGCATAGACCAATCTAGCTGCAACAATCAGAAAAAATAGTAGTTTGTCTTGATTTCTATCCAATTTCAGATTATCTGAAATGTTTAGAAGATACAGTCTCGGCTCCATCTTTTTTACTGAGTCCAAAATCTTCCTGATTTCTTTATGTATATTTTTCCAATAATTTTTTGCTTTGGTGCAATTCCACCAACAATGTAAGTATGTACCAATTTGACTCTTACATTTCCAGCATGTGTGGTTTTTATTTTTAAACATTTTAGCCAATTTAAAGGGCGTTAGATGCCATCTGAACATCGTTTTATAAACATTTTCTTTTATAAGGACGCATGGTGTATATTTAATTCTTATTTGCCATATTTTTTCCCAAGATTCTAATTGAATTTGTGTATCGAGATCTTTTGCCCATTTTACCATATATTCTTTAACTATTTCTTTTTCCAACTCTAATTTCCTAATTAGGTTATATAATTTTGAGATTTGTTTCTTGGGATCTTTCATAATTTTTTCTAATTCCAATTCCATGGGGCCAAATCCCTTTTCTTTTAAATCTAATATGAAGCGTTCTTTTAATTGCCTATATGTAAACCAATTACATATAAAACCTTCTTTGTTCAATTCTTCTTGGGATTTTAAGGTTATTCCTCCATCTTTTAATTTCAGTATATCCTTATATGTCACCCAATATTCATTCTTCAGAATTTCCCTCTTATATAACGCTTCATTTGGGGAGGCATACATTGGTAATTGAATACACCACACCTTTTTATATTTATTCCAAATTTTTAATAAATTTTTCCTAAAAATATGATTATCGAAATTTTTATCCACTTTCAGTTTATCATAGAATAAATAACCGTGTAATCCAAATTTTAATTCAAATTTTTCTAAGTTAATGGTTCTCTTTTTTTGTAGTTTTACCCAGTCTAATATCCAATCCAATACACATGCGTTGAGATACCATCTGAGGTTTGGTAATGCAAGGCCCCCATTTTCTGTAGAATCATACAGAACCTTTAATTTTACTCTTGGCTTTTTATTATTCCAAATAAAATTCGATATGTCTTTTTCCCATTTTTTAAATGTTTTCTCACTAATACTTATAGGCACGTTCTGGAATAAAAATAATAGTTTAGGTAGTATATTCATTTTTATTATTGACATCTTCCCAATCCAAGATAAGTTCAAATTTTTCCATTTTTTCAAATCCGATTTTATCACTTCCCACAATGTCTCATAGTTATTTTTAAATATATCAACATTTTTACTTGATAGGGTGATTCCTAAATATTTCACTTTCTTCACCAGTTGAAAACCTGATTTTTCCTCCAACTGTCTTTTTTCTCCTTCAGTCATATTTAATGTAAGAATATTTGTTTTTTCAATATTAATTTTATAACCTGCTACTTTTCCAAATTTTTTAAATATTCTTAACAAAGTATCTATACTTTCAATTGGGTTTGTAATAGTTAAGACCAAATCATCGGCATATGCCCTTAATTTATACTCTTCCCCTTTTAATTTAAAACCTTCAATTTTTTCATTTTGTCTGATTTGTATTAATAATACCTCCAATATAATTATAAATAACAGTGGTGAAAGAGGGCACCCCTGTCTAACTCCTCTAAATATTTCACAAGTCTCAGTTTTTTCTCCATTTATTACAAAGCATGTGTCTTGTTTTGTATAAATTGCCTCTATTGCTTTTATAAATTTTCCACCAGTATCCAATCTTTTTAATAGTCCAATCATAAATTCCCAGTTCACGTTGTCAAAAGCCTTTTCGGCATCAATAAAATACAAAGCCAATTTTTTATCAATTCTTTTACTATGTATTTCTATCAAATTTACCAAGTTTCTAATGTTATCTTTAATCATTCTGCTGGGGAGAAAGCCTGATTGGTCAGAATGTATCCATTTCCCCAAAAAAGTTTTAAGTCTTTCAGCCAATATAGAAACAAACAATTTGTAGTCCGAATTTAGTAACGCAATGGGTCTATAATTTTTTATGGACGTTAAATCTTTACCTTCTTTTGGTAATAGCACAGTTGTGGATTGTAGCCATGTCTGAGGGATTTTCCCTTTTAATGCTTCATTCATAATCTCTACCAGCCGATTTTTAAGACTTTCTTCACACGCTTTATAGTATTCGTTGGTGTAACCATCAGGTCCTGGTGTCTTACCATTTTTACTTCTTTGTATTGCCTGGGCTACCTCCTCAACTGTAATCTCTGAATTCAAAATTTCCCTTTGTTCTTCCGTAATTTTTTGTATTTGCAATGAATCCAGATAATTTGCTATTTTGTTTCTTTTCACAATAGGTTTCTTAAATAATTCTTTATAGTATTTGAGGAAGCAATCTTTAATTTGTTTCTGATTAACAATAGGTTTTCCATCCTCTTTCAATAATGTTATAGTGCGTTTTGCCCTTTCCTTCTTTATTTGATAAGACAACAGTTTTCCTGGCTTATTTGCAAATTCAAAAAATTTTTGTTTAGTAAATTTTATCTTTTTCTCCATTTGCTCCACTAATAGGTTAGAAATTTGACTTTGTATAAATTTTATCTCTGCTAAGGTTTCCTGATCTTTAGGGTTTTCTTTCAATTTTTCCTCTTTTTTTTTCAATTCATCGTTAAAATTCTCCAGTTTCTCAGTTCTTTTCTTTTTAATTTCAGAAGCTTTCTTGATCACCCATCCCCTTATCACAGCTTTATGAGCGTCCCAAACCACTTGTAAGTTTGTACCTTTGTCCAGATTCTCTTTAAAATAATTATCTATTTCTTCTTTTAGGATTTTGATCAAATTTTCTTCTTTTAATATGTTATTACTAATTCTCCAGTTAAACTCCTTATTCCCTATTTTAAAATCGACCTGCACCGGGTTATGATCGGATAGTATTCTTGGAAGAATTGTAGCTTTGTTAATCTTTAAAATCCAATGGGTAGAAACCAAGATCATATCAATACGTGACCACGATTTGTGAGGGTTCGAGTAAAACGTAAAGTCCTTGTCTGTTCTGTTTTTACTTCTCCAAGCATCTTCTAAAGCTAATGAGTTCATCAATTCAAAAAATTCATTTGGTAATTTTCCCTGTTGTTTCTTACTCTTTCTCTCAGAGGATTTATCTATTTTGGGGTCTATTACACCATTCCAATCCCCTAACAATATTACTGCGTCAAATTCAAATTCAAATATTTTATTCTTAAGTTTTTTATAAAATTTATTTTTATTTTCTAATGGTCCGTACACTCCTACAATTAATACCCTTTGACCTTCTAAATTTAGTTCTATAATAACATAGTGTCCTTCTGGGTCATTATAACATTCCTTAGCTTCATATTTAACATTTACGTAAATTACAACTCCCTTTTTTTTAAATTTAGAGGCTGAAATGAATTCTTGTCCTAATTTAATGAATCTTAAATGTTTTTTATCTTTTTGTTTAATTCTTGTCTCTTGAAGGCAGATCACATCTAACTTTAATTTTTGAAGGTAATGACATATTTTTTTTCTTTTCTGTGGTGTATTTAAGCCTTGTACATTCCACGATAGTGTTTTTAATTGATTCAACATATTTAGACTGTATCTTATAAACGAATCAGGATAAAAAGTGTGGTTATATTCTTTATTTCAAATACTTAGAGTAAAAGGTGGAAATTTTGTTAAATTCACAGTTAAAAAACAAAAGAATAATACTGGAGAAATAGAGTCGGTATCAATAATGAGTTTCTTTGTCAAAATGTTCCTTCACTTTCTGCTCTCTTCTCCTCTCTTCCAATCCTTTCTTCTTCAATGAGGGCTTCTTGTATGTTAATATTTGAGCTTGCCAAATTCCCTAAATCTAAGTCTAAATCTTCTTGATTCACTTCTTCCTCTGAGACTTGCACCTCTTCATCATTTCCTTTATTTTCCAGAGCGGTCCAAAAACTATTAGCTTCTTTCCCACTTTCTTTAACCTTCTTTTGTACTTTTTCTCCTTTTTCTTTAGTTCTTTCTGTCACTTTCCTTAAAAATGCTTTCGCTTGATCTGGTGATAAAATTTTTGTTCTTTTTTGGTTCCACCAGAAGGTCACTCCTTCTGGAGACTCCCACCGATAAGGAGTATTTTCTTTCCTTAAAAAAGAGGTCAAAGAAATGTAGTCTTTCCTTTTTCTTAATAGTCTTCCAGGCACATCTTTCAACACTTTGAGCTCTATGTCTTTATATTTAAATGGGGTATTATTATGCACTGTTAAAAAGAGGTCTCTCACCCGTTTTCTCACAAAATAAATTGCAATGTCCCTAGGGAGACCTTTTTGTCTTGCCACAACCGAATTGACGCGGTAGATTTTATCAATCTCCTCCTCGAAAAAGATGGGGTCCTTTTTCAAAAAAATTGCAATTTCCTTTATTAATTTCTCCTCCAACTCTTCATTTTGTTCCTCAGGGAGGCCTCTAATTTTCAAACATTTTTCTCTTAATTTCTGTTCCCATACCGCCTTCTCGTCCAGTTCTTCTTCTCTCCTACTGACAAGTTTTGCAAAATCTGATTCTAATTTCTCTGTTCTGAATTCCACAATCTCAATCCTTTGGTTAATTTTTTGGTTATCTTGAATCAAAGTGTCCACTTTCTTATTTATCTCTCTTAAATCCGCCCTTATTTCTTGTTTTATCTCCTTTTTAAAATTGTTCATCTCCTTTGCCAAACTTGCAGAGAGATTGATGGAGAGATTTTCTATTTTTTCCAGTAATAGTTGATTCATTTCCTGGGGTTGAAGCTTATCAGTTGAGAGCTTTCTCTGATTTTGAGCTAATAAATTAGCTTTTTGTGTTTGTTGCCTGGTGTTGACACTCATGTCACTTTCTTATGTTTATCCTTTGATTCTGTGAAAAAATAAGCCTCCACACCCAAAGAGGATAGTTTAAGAGAGAACAGCAAAGATTATTGGAAATTAATAACACGTTTTAAATATTAAGTCAAGATAAGTCTAAATTATCCTTATCTGAATCTGTGTGAGCCTTTCTATACTTTAATTGTATTGATTGTGCTCAAAAGCTGTAAGTGTTAACTTCACACTCTAATCTTACCTACTCCTTCTTTTCTATTCTTACTTACACAGAGTTTCTAAAATCTTTACTTATCTTTATCCTTAAAATTCTATCTTTACTTCTCTACCTTCCACTAACGTTCCTTTCTACAAACATCTATACTCAATTACTAATTTTCACCATAAACTTCCAACTGTTTCTTTCTCTTACTATTACCAACAAAATTTTTATAGTTATTAATTTAATTACAATCTTGGATGTTTGTTCTTTTTATTCTTTTAACATTAAATATCAACATAAGAAGTACCAACTCAGATGATCTTCGTTGCAGCGAGTGTGAGAAAGGGAATGGCTTTAAGACAAGCCTTCAGTGTAGTCAGTATTGCAACTTAAAGGTCAGGGCCAAGCTGAAACTAGTTCAAATATGTAGCCACAAATTCTTCATACAAAACAGTACTCGGGTTGCAATGACTTGTAATGCAGTTATATTTTAAGTAACCAGTCCCAAAGACCCGTACTTACAAAAGACAGCACTTATGAATTAAGCATGAGACCATCTGTATTGCTCAAAGGGTTTTGCTCCAAATTGACCGTGCTGGTTTGAAGTTTCCATATATGACTCTTGCATAGGCTGACTAAGGCCTGTTACAGACTGCCAAAATAAAGCTGCTTCGGGTCTCTTTGGAGGTATGCTATTTAAATGATGCATGGGTCCTAAGAGTCTGGAGGTCGCGCCAAAGCCACACTCCATTCCTAAGCACTGGAGTGCAGCTTTGGTGCAGCTTCCGGATTCTTAGGATGCATGCATCATTTAAACAGCATACCTCCAAAGAGACCTGAAGCAGCTTTATTTTGGCAGTCTGTAACAGGCCTATATTTCCTTGAGACAGAAATGGGACACTGGGATGGCAGAAGTGGGATTGGGTTATGTCATATTCCGTATTCATGAAAAAGGAAGACTATAGCAAAAGTTTTATTACATCAATCCATTGAGCTAACAATTATTCTTCAATGATACAATTCACACAAAACTTTAGGTAGAGATAGACAGGGATTGGATCTCACCATCATTGTACTATGAATATTTCTCCAATGGAGTAGTCTTATGCAGCAAATGTCGGTCTTATCTTAAAACTACTTACACTCAATGACACAATATATATATAGATAGATAGATAGATAGATAGATAGATATAGACAATCACAGTTTCAAACATGGATCTTTAAACTATTTTCACTACATAACAGGGCATTTATCTTGAAAATGGGACAAAATTGACGTTTATATTAAAATGCTGGGATGCTCTGGAACTACAGTCAGCCACCCATATCTGGAACCTCAAGACACTGAACTTGTCAGAGGTAAATATTTCCCCTCCAGTCCTCAGAATGACTAGTTCTCAGAATGTTATGTATCTCCATAACGTCATCCCAGAAAGTGTTCTATAAAGTATACCATAAGAAGTCTGAAAGCAGTTATAAACCCTTCCACTTACGCACTTCTGTTTTCCCTACAGGACATTGTTCTTTTGAGGTCCAATGTTATGGAATGGATGTGAGGAGTAGAGGAAGCAGTACCTGCACTCTCCCCCAGATAAGCCACAGTTCCTTACACACAAACATATAATAAATCAATAAATAAACTTTATTCTTATACCTCGCCTTTCTGCAGCAGCAATCAAGGCGGCTTACATGACTAGAATATATTGGAATAATACAGAGGCCTGTTACAGACTGCCAAAATAAAGCTGCTTCGGGTCTCTTTGGAGGTATGCTGTTCAAATGATGCATGCACCCTAAGAATCCAGAAGCTGCACCAAAGCTGCACTCCAGTGTGTAGGAATGGAGTGTGGCTTTGGCGCGACCTCCGGACTCTTAGGACCCAGGCATTATTTAAATAGCAGACCTCCAAAGAGACCCGAAGCAGCTGTATTTTGGCAGTCTCTAACAGGCCATACTTTCAATAAATAAATTGACACCCCCCCCCTTTGAAACAGGATTAAATACAATGCCGTTTAAAAATTAAACCTGTTCAAATGACAGCAATTTTCTAGTAGAGGCAGTGGTTACATAAAGTAGGGAGAGTAGAAAAATTAGAATGAACTATTCTCGAAAGGCCTGCCAGAAGAGCTCCGTCATGACAGCTTTTTTTAAGCTGTCTAGGCTGGTCATTTGATGGATCTTTTCCGGCAAGGCGTTCCATAGTCTGGGAGCGGCAGTGGAGAACATCCTCTGGGAGGTTGCCATTAATCTGGTTTTTATGGCTTGCAATAAATTCCTCCCAGAGGACCTGAGGGTGCAGGGCGGATTGTACGGAAGGATTGTATCACCTCAAAGCACATTGGCCATGCACAGCATAGACTGGATGGTCTTCCCAATCCCATCTTCCAAGTCGGCCAAACTGAAATCTTCCTGAAATTTAATCTGAATTGCCTAGAACCTTGGAAAGTATGGTTAGGGACCTGGAAAATAGATTGTATTTAAGATTACATAAAGAGGTAAGAAAAGGTAGCCAATTGTGTGTTATTTTATCTCATTTTATTTTACTATTAACCCTCCATCTTTTCTGATTCTTAAGTGAGTCGGACACATTTGGTTCTGCAGCCACAGACACTCCTTTAATCATGGCTCTCTTTCACAGTATTGAATTACAGTAGGCCCTTGGTATCTACTGGAACTTAGTTCCAGGACCCACCATGTGTACCAAAATCCATGGATGCTCCAGTCCCATTAAATACAACACCATAGCAAAATGGTGTGCCTCATATCAAATTTCAAAATCAAGGTTTGCTTTTGGCATTTTATATGTGTGTGTGTGTATAATATTTTCCAGCTGTGGATGATTGATTCCATGGATAAAAATATCCATGAATACTATCTATTATAACATTAAACTATAGCATAACATATACACAACTAAATTTAATAGATGATTTCCTTATTTCTTCTAGTTCTAAATAAATATAACATTTTATACTCATTAATTTCTTATCTGTTCACTTCATATTCATTTAATTTTTTACAAAATTGTCTTAAGTCAATTCTGTACTCTAGATGAATTACTTTATATCTATTTTAAATTCATTTTTAATCTGTCTTTCTCATCATCCAACGCAATACTCATAAACTTGCCTTTTTCCTCTTTTAAATAAGCAATCAACGGATTCCATTCCTTCTTAAAAATCATATATGTCAACTTATCTATCTCCATATAGTTTCAAAAACCAGTCATCTATTTTTGGCAATTCTTTACTTTTCCATAATGATGCATATACTAATCTTGCTGCTGGGATGTGTAGCTTCTTGAGGTAAATATAGTTATCTACCAGATAGCTTTAGTGCCTCAACATATTAAACATCCCAGGATTGTGGAGGGTGCAGCCATGGCAGATGAAGTGCTATCAAAATGCTATGACTGAGAAGACAGGGCATTTTTATACTTTTCAATGCACTGGGATTTCTATTAGGAGCAGAAAATGCTCTGTACGTTGTACAGGAATTAATTTGGTCTGTTTTTCCAGATTGCTGGACAGCTCCTCCATTCTCAACTTCAGCATTCATACAAAAGCTCTCAGTTTCCTTATCCCTCAAGGCACTAATCTGAGTTCTTTCCCTCCGATACTCTTCCCTGGTTAACCAATCTCAGGTACATTTCCCAACCTTATTTAAACTGGTTGACAATATCAAATAACACAGACAGACAGATAGACAGACGGTATCAAACTGGACACCACTCAGTCAGCATTACACCCATTTAGTCTGTATGGAACCCTTAAAGTTTTCCTCAACTGACAGAATAAATCTAGGCTGCATCTGCACTGCAGAAATAATCCAGTTTGACACCACTTTAACTGCCATGGCTCGGTGCTATGGAATTCTGGGAACTGCAGTTTGTTGTGGCACCAGAGCTCTCTGACAGAGAAGGCTGAATGTCTCACAAAACTACAGTTCCCAGAATTCCACAGCATTCAACCTAGACAATGAGGAAATAGAAATAGTTAAAGAGTTGAGATCAACTTGAGGGCAGTTAACAACAGCAAATAGTTTTGTGTGCAGATTCAAGGGAGTTTCACTGGAACAATAAAACACAAGGTAGACTAAAAGTATGATAAAATAAAATCAGATGAAATGTAAATTTAAATCATATTGACTAGACCAACTAGAGTCACCCCAGTGACTCAGATGTTGAACTGTGAGACAAGTAAACACTAAGTAATGCAAGTAAACACCATTGATTCATTGAGCCCACTCTGGTTTGGACTACCAATAGGATGTAGGCCACTCATCTCAATGAATTCCCATTCCTCCCCCCAGTGTAATATATCTGCTTCTTCTGAGTGGAGCCAACCTTCTAAGAACTGAACATGTCACATAATACATCCTGTATGATGTAACCTAGAACACTCCTAGAAACTTGTTCATTACAGCAACTAGCGGTTGACTGGATGTACCAAGCCGTCTGTCTGTACAGTGTGTCCTCGAATTTCTATTGTAATTATGACTTTGTATAGTTGCCTTTTGGCTTTGGAGGAATCTCTTTTTCATCTGAGTAGACACATCATCTTGCTACTAGCTTTCTATTTAATATGGAAGCTCCTGCAGGTTTTCCCTGTGTGGGATAAGACTTGTGACTGGCTTAAGAAGAATTGGAGCTATTCCTCCTTCTTTCCTGACATTACATCCAAGCTTTCAATCCTGATAGGATGGGTAAGTATTGTTACTTTGTGTGCAGTCATTAATTCATATCCTTCTTTTATTATGATTTTGAATTAACTCAACAGAGTTTCATAAAGGAGGGAAGGACATGGGACTATTGTTAAAGTTCTCTGTGTTTGCAAACTTTTCTTGAAGTTCCTCTGAGAAGCAGAAATTTGATCTTTTTGAAAACAAAGCTCAGGGCATCTATGTCCATGCAAAATGGTCGGTCCTGCGTTTGTATATAAATTCATGGAGCATACAACTCATGGTGCACAGGAGATGTATACCTGCAAAAATGCAGATTTGAAAAATGATAGATTGTCTTTTTTGGAATTGTGTTTGTTGTAAGCATCATCATCAGCTCTACATCCCACTTAAAAACAGAGAACAAGAAGAAGGGGAACACGGCAGCCTCCCTAGGAAGGGAGTTCCAGAGCTCCAGAAAGAATGCATTTTGACTCCACTTTAACTGCCATGGCTCAATGCTGTGCAATCCTGGGATTTGTTGAAGTTCGTTGTGGCACCAGAGCTCTCTGACAGAGAAAGCGAAATATCTCACAAATATACAAACCCCAGAATTCCATAGCACTGAGCCATGGCAGTTAAAGTGGTGTCAAATTACATTATTTCTGCAGAGCAGATGCAGCCTAGAATGAAAGAATCTGTTTGTTTCACTTTTGGAAGCCAGCGCAGAGATCCACCTTTCCATTACTTTCTGTGCAACTGAACATCTTCCTCTTTTTTCTTCATGGCAGGGCCATCAGCAGATTGGATCAAAGCAGCAGGCGACTGCAGAAGACAGAAAAAGTAACCAATTTACTCTGTCCTTTAATGTTAAGCTCAGTTGAAGCGCACTAGCTTTTACATGTAGAATGTCTCCCCCATTCAAAAGCCCGTATTGAATCCTGAAAGCAGTGTCAGCTCATGTTTCCAGTGTTGGTGGGGATGGTGAATCTTCTCATGGCTTCATAGAAGCTTGCCAAAGTGTTGATTCTGTGGGGAAGATGTACAAGCTCCTTTAAGGTCTGGACTAAAATCTAGAGACTATTCATTGTCCCACTGACTTGAAAATACCATCCACCAGTACCTAAAAGCACCCTTTCTTTAGACAAAGCAGGTGACGTGATATTGAGGGGAAATCCCCTTCTCTGCTTAAGAGTCTGAAGCACTGCTACCAGTTAGAATACTGAACTAGAAGAAGGAAATACTGGACTAGAAGGCTTTTGCCATCTTCAGTTGCTAAAAGTGAGCTGTCTTGAGCAACTGAAGAAGATGGAACCTGAAATGTTTTGCAAATACACTTTAAGTCGCTCTGTTTGTTGACATATCATTAAACTATATAGCCAGAATCATCCAGGCCATAGTATTTCTGATGTTTATGCATGGTTGTGAAATCTGGACAGTGAAAAATATGGAAGACTGGAAGAAAATTGATTCATTTGAAATGTGGTGCTGGAGGTATATGGATACCACAGGCTGCTAAACAGACAAATGAATGGGTTGTAGAGCAAATCAAACCTGAACTCTCTCTAGAAGCCAAGATGAGACTGTTATACATTGGATATATTATGAAATGTGTCTCACTGGAAAAGACAACGATGCTTAGTACAGTGAAAAGTAGTAGGAAAGGGGAGAGACCACACATTACTAGTGGATTGATTCAGTCAAGAAACCCATGACTCTGAGTTTGCAAGTCCTCAAACAGGACAGTTGGTGACTGGGGCTCTTGGAGGTCTCTCACAGTTGCCATAGGTTTGAGCTGATTTGATGGCTAATAACAAAGTTTTGTTTCTTAATCACTATAACAAATGTACATTTTAATTGGTTAACTGCATCCTTATGGGACTCAGAACAAACTTGCTAGAAATACTGTTTCTTTTTTTATTACTTACACCTACATATTCAGACCTTAGCACACAGGGGAAATTGTGGGGAAATTGTGGGGAAATTGGGGGTTTAAATGCGATATTGCAATTAAGATTTTCACACATATTGCTATTAAACAGGTAATAAACAGCAACAAATCATTTTCAGGATTTCCCTGTGAATGATTTGTTGCTGTTTATTGCCAGTTTATTGCCTGTTAGTAGTGATGTCATGTGCAAATCCTAATTGTGAAATCGCATTTTGCATGGGATAATGGCTATTTAAACCCCCGATTTTGCCCAATTTCCCCCCGTGTGATAAGATCCATAGATATACACCTGTTGATTTCACTTGTGCCATGTGGAGTTGTTACTTAATAGTCTTCCTATTGTATTCCAGGCATCAAGAGGCCACAGTGTCTCAGGTCCCAGTATGCGAGAATCATTCGTCAACTGTTATGTGACAACATACACTGCAAGGTGTGTGATTCTGCAGCTCAAGAAACTGCAGAATTGGTTTACATGAGAAGGAACCGAGCTAGAGCCTAAATGCCGAAACTTTAATTCTAGTGAATACAAAACACAGGATAATAAATTGACAACTAGGTCTTTTGTGTTTTTTGCCCCCTAACAGGCATCTTTTGGAAAAATTCTTGCTTGAACCTAACATTCTCAAAAGCATGTCCCTGTTTATTCTTTCCTCACCTGAATCATCAGTATCATTGACCACCCAGTTAGGAGGAATATTAGCCAAGTTTTGCCAAGATACCCATTTTTTAAAAAAAATATTGAAAATGGGCCTAGAAATCTAACTACATAACCTAAGGAGTGTCTACACTGGTGAAAACACCACATTCACCCCAAAAGTCTTCACAACGTACAGCTACTTTCAGGGAGGAACTCTGGTTTACAGCCCCATCCGCTCTGTTGGTGGCAGAAATGGGTTGAGGTGATACTGATATGCCAGGTGATACTGATATGCCAGGAGTGAATGCCAGGAACTGTGGCTTACATGAGGGGGCAGGCAACATTTCCTGTACTCCCCAGCTCTGTTCCATAATATTGGATGACAAAAGAACACTGATTATGGAAGGCAGGATTGCTGTAAGTTTGGGAACTGCTTCACTCTTGCCCCCATTTCTGTTCTGAATGGCACAAGTTGATATGTTCATAATGACGTCAATAAATCTTTATGGATTGTTTTAAAAAAAAACACTTTCTGGAAAGCTGCTGGAGCTGTGTTATAAATAATCAATTATGATCTTTCAGATAATTGCAGGGAAGATGGTTTGCTTGAAATCAAGCAACACTGGTGAGAAAGAGGCAATACAGGAAAACCCACTTTTACAGTAATTAATTTATATATACAGTGATTTATATTCCTCTTTTAGCGGTATCAGCCCTATTGAGACAGCTACACAGATGCCAATAAAAGCAATAAGTAATATCAAAGTATAAAAATTGATTGTAATAGTAGGAAGGGGGGATGCACTTAGCATGTATGTCTCAGGTGGTCTTTTTTCTGCCACCCTCTTTGTCTCTCCTGGAGTTGTTCTACAAATCAGAGGCTAGAAGTGGCAGGGAGGGGGAATGGGAGGTCATTTTTCTGATCAAAATCCTCTGCTTTCTCCACAAGCTGTTATCCATTCTTAAAAAGCAGCCGGTGATGTGGAATCTAATTTACAAAATTACATTGTTTAATTACAAAACATAGCCCTCCAGGATCAGTTCACCAGCCTCTCCCTGGAGCTCTTCTTCTTTTCTATTCCTAGAAAAGGGGGTTTGCTTTGTCTTGGCTTTGCCTGCCCTCTAGTGGGGACTCCCAAGAAAACAAGAACTTCAACTCATTTTGTATTTTTGTTGTGTTTGTTCAAGTTTTTTCTGACTTATGTTGACCTCAAAGAGAATCTATCATGGGGTTCTCCTGGCACATTTCTTCAGAATATGCTTGCCATAGCCTTCCACTGAGGATGAGAGAGTGTGACTTGCCCAAGGTCACCCAGTGGGTTACATGGCCAAGTGGGGAATTAAATCCTGATCTCCAGAGTTGTAGTCCAATGCTCAAACCACTGTATTTCAGAGGGAAAAAATTGGCAAAACCACCTCTGAGTATTCCGTGCTTAAGAAAATCCAGTGAAATTAATGGAGTCACCATAAATCGACAGGAGACTTGAAAGCGCATGTGCACACAATGCTCCATATGATAATATAATAATATAATACATTATGAAAGGGTCCCTGGACTCACAATGCAAATTGAGACTGAAATAAATGGGAGAGCCACTTCTATAGGGAATCACTGGAGACCAGAAGATGTGGGCAGAGATGAAGTAGTCACTAAATTATAGATTTTACTCAAACAGCCAGTTTTAAAGAGGTGTTATGTGTTATTATGTTTGACACATCATGGTTTACCTTCTCTGGGCCAGAGAAATGTTCAGGTGATCTCCAGAGGAGGCAGCAATTGCTGACCTGAGGGGAGCGTGGCTATGGTAAGCTGGTTTACCATTAGGTGACAATTCCTTTTCAGAGGTGCACACAGACAGAGCAACTGGTAAGAACAGTGTTTTTCTATACTGCCAAGTAAAGAAAGCAAACCTCAGTTGCCAACCTCCTACCTTAACCATACAGAACAAACTCTAGCCACACCTCTTTAAGAGTCCAGTTCTTTCTCTTCTTCATGTCCCTCTTTTAAATAGACAAAGGAAACCCCTTCCTTCCAGCAATTTCAATACTGCAATTACTTTCTCCTGCTCTTTCAATTTAGGCAAGTGAAAGAGAACAGATCCAGTCACCTTTTATTACCATTCAAAGCTCCATATCAAAATTCCAAACAACCGTGATATCATTTATTTATGTTACTGTATCCTGTAAATTATGGTAGATGGAGGCAGTGAAATTTGAGAATGTGACTTGCCCAAGGTCTATATGCTAACAGGTTGGATTAAGGCACATCCATCTATTCCAGGAAAAGCAATGGATATTCTGAACCGTTTTGGACTGGATGTTGATCGCTAACCTAATACTCATTTGGGATCAAATAGAGAAACATGTTGTGATTGATTTGGTCTGTCCAGATAAATGATGATGTTTGAGTGCAGAAGTGGGAATGCACTTGGGCTTGGAAGGCCCTTGCACCATTTTGGACATCTCTGGAGACTGAGAGTGCTGCAAGATACCTCCACATTCACCATTTCGGATAACTAGAAGTGATGTGTTTTTTTTTAACCAGCGGAATCAGTAGGAGTCCCAAGGCTATGATGACTTCTTTCCCTACCAAGCTGCATGTGACCTGCATACTGCTTGTCCCTAACTTAAAGGACTGCATTGGTAGTTTGAGGATTACTCTCAGTCCTTCACTGTCACTAGAGCTGGTCCTTCAAACATTGGGCTGTCTTCTGTAAAAAATGGCCATCCTACGAGGACCACTCCTCTGGCAGACTCAGGACAAAGAGTATGGCTTTGATTTTCATGAGCAAAGTTCTGTACCTTCAGGCTAGGAGGCAAGAGTGGGAAGCAAAGAGGACTGGTTGAAAAGAGCAGAACTATCCAAGGACTAAAGAAACGAAGAGCAAGTAGTGCAGTGGGAAGATACTCAAGAAGAGAGCAGTGGCATCACTAGGGTTGGTGTCGCCCAGTGAGGTTACACCTTTAAATTAACAATATCATATGCACAGAATAAACATATTTACATGTACATAGATTCGTGTGGTGAAAGTGAACGTTTGGTAAGATGTGATGTTTTAAAGAAAAATTTAAAAAAGTAATTCTTCCATTGATTTTTTTATTTTTTTAAAATCTGAGGCCTGTCCTTTCTCTTCCCACTGAGCTTCGCCCCATTCACACTATCTCCAGCATTTAAAAGGGACTCAGGCAAACTCCACAGACTGCCATAAGTCAGATGTTTAGGAAGCATCGGTGTCACCCCAACTTAGCGTATCACCTGGTGCATTCCACACACTTACTCCCCCCTAGTGACATCCCCAGAAGAGTGAATTGAAGCATAAGGTTCACCTTTCCACCAGAAGACTTTACACTGGTGTATTTCTTCTCCTGACCTCGAATTATAGCAATAATTACTGATATTTCCTACCACAATGTAGTTACAGGATGGCCGGCTCTTTTGCACAAGTTGCTTTTCAGTTGTGACAAACCAATTCTGTTAGCAGACTACCTCCACAGCAGCACAAATGGGAGTTGCATTTATGTGACACAGGGCACCTTTTTCATCCTGAGGGTTGGTTTGGGCCTGGGCAAATGCTTTGGTGGCTACATGTCAGCAGTGGGGCTACGTCCCAAAATGGCATGTTAGTGCTCAGACCTCCCTTTTCTAAAACAAAGCACACATACACCTTTTACACTCACATAAGCACATGGGCATGTAGACTCCCTACTCTGCCTGCATCCTAACAAAATCTAGCCATTGCTTTCTGAATATTATTGCATATTTTTGTTCAGACTCTGAAATTATAATCCGAGAGAACGTCAAACTGTCTTGTCTGTAATCTTTCTATGGCCTGTTACAGACTGCCAAAATAAAGCTGCTTGGGGTCTCTTTGGAGGTATGCTGTTTAAAGGATGCATGCACCCTAAGAATCCGGAAGCTGCACCAAAGCTGCACTCCAGTGCTTAGGAATGGAGTGTGGCTTTGGCGCGACCTCCGGACTCTTAGGACCCATGCATCATTTAAATAGCATATCTCCAAAGAGACCCGAAGCAGCTTTATTTGGGCAGTCTGTAACAGGCCTATGTAAAAGGAGTGGGGGAAGAAAGTTCAGATAGTCTCACTCTTTCTCCCAATTGCTATTCAGTTATTGGCAAATAAGGTTCAAGATCACTCTGAAGGAATTAAAATTTGGTGGGAAAACCCACTTCATAACTATAATGCCTGGTGATAGCTTGCTGATTCTGGATTTTTGAGGGAAGCTCCCAAACTATTCAAAGGGCTTTTAGAATTCAAAGATTAAGGTCATATTAAACATATAGAAAGTTTGCTTGAAGGGAAAAAGGGCTATTAAAATCATGTCCCTGCAGAATTTCAAGATTGCTCAATTATAATTTAATTGAAGCACTTGGATTGACTTTTGTAACCCCTAAACAGAGTCCTTCACAAGGGCCTTCTTTTATTCATAGTAGTAGCTAGAAAAAAAAAGCAAGAAATTGGAATTCAGCAGCAAGTTATTCGTTCTAAAGCTGGTCCTCAAGAGTCTGGCAGACAGCATCTGTGCAAAAAAGCAGAGATTGCAAGCAGGATAATTAGAAGAAGTGTCAAGCAGGTTTTCTTTTTAGTCACATGGGACCCATTTCTTCATATATCAAGAGGGTCTCTACAATTTTGCTCACCTGCTATTAATTTTTTATTTTGAAAAGATGCCCTCACATAATCAAAGTTGTTTTAATATTTAATATTGTTACTCAGGGAACAGGAACTAAATGGTATGCTATACATACTTAATATTCTTACCTTCTGTTTGCAACTGTTCTTGTTACAAAATTTATAATTTCTTATGTTAAAATTAAATAAAAAATAAAACAATAAAAATGCTCCCTTGGCAAACACGAGGAGTGGGATTTGCGTGTGTAAAAGCATCACTGCTGAAGTAGGGGCTGCTCTCTCTCAGCACTGTACCCACAGCCTCTGGAATAGGAGTGGTGTGTGTGTGTGTATTTAAAGAATTTACTAGGTTAGGCTAGGTCCCTTCCCCAAATAATAAGGCAAAACTGAATCACAAGGACTGAAGTTAGGCTGAGCCGATCCCCACCTCGGAATAATCAGTCAAAAATACACTAAAAACAACTAAGCACAAAAGAAATTTAGGACTGCAATTGCAGTCTTCTTTTAATAAGTATGTTGGAGCCCCACTGAAGAGCAAGGGCCCACCACACTATGATGCAGTTTTATTTGGGCAAGTGATAGCTATATACTGTAACACCCTATTTAACATGAGTTTGTTTAACAGTTTCACTTAATATGCAAAGAACTGCAGGCCCGTTGTGTATATCATAGAATTGCATGGGAGGATCTAGAAATGCCTAGAGAGAATACTGTTGTCTTGTGCCTTTAAGTCATTTCTGACTTATGTTAGAAATGGGGCTAGTGCCAGCATGATGTAGTGAGGTCAATGCTCACTACATCATGCTGGCACTAGTCCCATCATTTGCACAATCATTATGCCAAGGCTGGATTTACCTAAAAATTAGCAAGATAATCCACCTTAGATGTCATCAATGAAGAATGCAATACAGTAGAACATAACACTTGTTATCCTCGGGTTATACCAAGTCATTCCTACCAATAACACATCCTAAACAGGATAGAAAAAAACAAGTATCAATACATGTAAAACCTGCTTCAGTCTTGTGTTTCAGAAGAGACAAACTCATTTTTCCTTCCATCCATTTTGGATTTATACTTGAGAAGGGAGTCATTCCTTTTATTTATTGCACATTTAAATCACTCACTAACCAGAGTTATCTGAATGAAGTATGGCCTATCTTAACTGGGATTTTATTCTCTTCCCCCCCATTGACCTAAGATTAAATCCTCCCCCCTTTTCTCTAAAGCTGCCAACCAGGAATGCAAAATGATCATGGAAGATATCAATTCCACCCAAGGTCATGTACTAATAATCACAAGAGGCATGCAGTCGTCAAGAAATAAATTTCTGGGTGCAGTGTATGACAAACACATAAATCCCTCCTCCAAAAGAGCAGCAACACATGGCCAAGCATTTTACCTAAGTGTGGTTAACATGTGCATATGTCCCTTTTTAGGATGGAGAACAGAGAGCTGTAGTAAAGTTATCTGTTGCTGTAAAGCTTACCAGTTTATCCTACTGTATCAGTCAGCCCTAAGAGCCAAGAGCCAAAAATTACTATGCAAGGTGTACATTTTTATCTAAATAAATGTAACTTGATTACATTCCCTATTTATTTGCTATCAACAAAGTACCATCAATGCACAGACACAATAAAGTAGGGATATAAAATGTGTGTCCCTCTGGAAAACTATGAAACACTTCAACAGCATCTGGAGGGCTGCACATTTCCTCTCCCGGCTTTAAACAGTGACATAAAGAGTGACTAGTAAATTGATGCAGTCTGCATGAGAATCCTCAAGGTGTTTCACAATTCTTGGAGCAAATACAAGCATAGCTAATAAAAATATCTTTTGAATGGGAGACAGCGAGAAGGGCTGGTACAAAATAATTTTATTAGAATGATTAATATGACAAACTGCTAATCTTCTTTTAAAATAATTTATTTTCATGGATTTGTTTTTAAATGTATTCTCACAGACCATACATTATTTAACAGAGGTGTGCTGAACAAAGCTAAAAGAAGAAACATTTAAATAAAACAATTATTCTGTGTTAAAATTTCCATGTTCACCCAAAGCTAACCTGTTAAACATTTGTTGAAATATACTTTTGCTGACAAATGTTTGATTTTTGTGCTTGCAAAAAAAAGACAAACCAAAAAACAAATTTCAACTTTTGAATGCCTAAACATTGTAAAAGAAGAATGTAATTGTACAATACGTATTCATTATTTCAACATACAAGGCAACCAAATGATTCTGTCATTGACATTAGCATTATGTTTATTTTTACTCCACTGCACTAACATTTAAACTAAAACTTCAAACCACACGGTCTGTTTGTGACTAACATTTAAATGGCAAGCAGTAAATATGCAGGAAGATTACAAAGGGCAATATTAGCACACAGCTAAGACGGGCTGTGGTTTGACAAAAGCTGATGATGTGTGTATGGCTTCTTTTTCTTATAAGAGGCCCACCGACAAACTGGGCAGCAATGCCTCCCCCCAACTAGCCACATCACAATGCAATTCTGGTGAAAGACATGGCCGCATGGCAAGCCCATTAATAGGCATCCATTTTTGAAATTCTCGAGACACACAACACATTCTGTACAATGTAGCATACCAACAGGCCAAACTGACCAGTCAGGCTCCATATCCTCTGTAGCACTCGAAGATCCATATGACCTGGCTTTGGCACATGAACAGGCCTCAGCATTGCACAAAGGTTCTCCCTCACAGGGATTCTGAAGGGTACTTTGCTCATCCTCCGATACCTCGCTGGTGTGACTTGGGACATCTCTGCATTCGCTGTCTGAGTCACTTTCACTTTGAGAGAGTTCCATCATTTCCTCTTCAGAATGCCCACCAAGGCAATTAAACCGCCATATGGGTAAGTTCTTTATGTAATCAGTTGGTATCAGAGGGTGAAGCCACAAATCAGGGAAAGCTAAGCGCTCAAGAAAAAGATCTGGGTCTTCATCCCAATCAGATTCAAAGGGGAAATGCTGAAATGAAGTAATCGGGTGGAACAGATAGCTAGTGTACCAGTCCCAAAGGCTTGATAGCCATTCAAGGTTATTGGCATTTATTTCATCACTGTTGTTATTGTGTCTCCTTTTTTTCTCAAAATAATCTATTAATAAACCATGACCCAGATATGTGCTGAGGAACAAAGCTGGGTGTGAAGAGTAGAACATCCAGTCAGCTCTTACCCAGGAAGCCAGGGTTGTTGTATTTGAATATCGGAACAGTTTTAAACTATATTCATAGAAGCTGTCTAAATAAGGTAGCTGCAAAAAACCCAAGACTGGTAACCAAGAAATAATTAAGAGGGAATTGTAAGTCCCTAAAGTGCTTATAAGAACAACAAAGCGCTTTATAGTAGCACCTTGGGTGATAAACAGGTCCATCCAAGCCATCAAGTTAACTAAAACCAGACTTAAAACAAATAAATCATTAACTTCTGGTTGTAAGGAACGCAAGAAGGAGTCCATGGCACGAAGGGATATAAATTCACCAGTGTTATTCCCATACTTGTACATTCCTTCAGGAGTTCTAAGTATATAGGATGGGGTCTTATAGATGCCCAGCTCTGCTATGTGGCTCTTGTTGTCCCAGTTTTCTACATTCACAAAAATAAACTCAACTCTACCAGTAAATTTTACACTTAGTGCAGAGAAGAAAGCTGGTGGTTGGTCTAAATTAGCAAACAGGTATATTTTCACTCTATAATGATAACTTTTATTCCACTCTTCTTTCAGGTGCTCTGATTTGAAGATTGTTTTTATCCGAGAAGCAGCATGGGCTGTTATCCATTTGAAAATATGTTCTGTCTCAATTTTTCGTCCACCATATTCTTTAAGCATCACTTTGCCTTTGGATGTGCTAGTCTGTGGGACTGACATAATTAGTGTGGATCTTACCCAACCTCTTCTCCTGCAGTATCTACAAAGAAAATATTAAATTAAGTCAAGCTAGGTTACTTTGTAAAACAGAAAGTAAGTACAGTGCTACCTCGGGTTACGAAATTAATTCGTTCCGCGGCGCCGTTCGTAACCCGATACATTTCGCAACCCGAAAAGCCGCTGGAAAGCCGCTAGCCGCACTTCCGATTTAAATTTCGCGCCGAAATTAATTTCGTAACCCGAAAAATCTTTCGTAACCCGGAACAGTTTTTTTAAATCTAACTTTTTCGTACCCCGGAAATTTCGTAACGCGGTCAATTCGTATCCCGGGGTACCACTGTACTCCTAAAACCACAAGAATTGCAGTTGTTTCTACTTTTAAGAATTTATACTATTGAAAACAGATTCATTGTTTCTGCAGAAACCCCAAAACTACAAAAAATATGACAATAGATTCATTTTGTCTACAGGAACTTCAAAACTACAAAAAATCTTTCTAGCTTCCCAGTGTTATCAGGACAACCCCTTCCTTAGTTTGAGAGAGCATAATATGCCCAATGTATTGAAACATGGATTAGAGTCTTACAGTTCTAACTAATCTATTTATAATTTTAGTGTGCTGGCCAAATGGCCGTAATAAAGTTGTTGTTGTTGTTGTTGTTGTTATTATTATTATTATTATTATTATTATTATTTTAGTGAAATATGAAATTCCACTTTGATCATTCCAAAACTCCTTTGGTGCTTCTTGTAAATGGTTTGGTGGGAGGAAAAGGGAAGAAATTATGTGTTATGATTATCACTCCTGTAAACAGTTTTGGGTACACTCCAATGGTAATGAACCACTACTAAAATTCATGGTGCTACAGCAGCTTTGCTGATTTCTAACAAACACTCTGTCACAAGCTAGCATTTTGCAGCCCATCCGCTATCCTCAACTGTTTGATATATAAACCACAGAGACTAAAGTTGTCCTGCTCAATTTTCTGCACTCCCCAGCTGATCATCCATGAGCTGGGCAGCAGGAAACAGTTGACTGGCAAGAGAGGGAGCTAGGATTTAATTTTTCACACCTCACAGTAATCCGCCCCTTGTTTATATGTGTAGATATAACATTGTCCTTTATAGTTTAAAAAAAAAAGGTCACATTTCTAAATGCCACAGTAGAGAAAACAGCTAGAAAACAGTCACAAGACAGGATCAAAGTTCAATGCTAGTTAAGATAAAAATTTAATGACTATTGACATATGCTGACGTGTTTCAGAATACAGTAACCTTCTTTCTTTGAACAGTAGAATTACAGGATACATGACATCAGCTGCAGATCCAAAAGAGGTTCTGACTAGTTGTTTGCATGTGTAGCTCTACATACATACTAGCTAAATTACATATACAGAAAAAATAGAAGCTGCTATTAGATCTTTAGTTTGTATCATACCGGTAAATCCTACACTTCTACCTTGTGAAGAAGGAAAGTTATTCTCCAATATATCAGTATGTACAAATAATCATTAAATGTTATCTAATCCAGCACTGACTGGAAAGAGCAATTAATTCTGTCAAATACAGCAGAGATGGAGGAGGAGGGAGATTCACAGACAACTATGAAAGGAGACATATGGCTTCTCCATTCACGATTGGTATACATATACAGAAAGGTGTGCATTGATCATGTATTCTCTGTTCCTATTTTTGCCTAATACACAAAAGAGATTTCATTCTCTGTTCCTATTTTTGGCCAATATAAAGGAGATTTCATTGAATACAAATGTGCTGTAATCTCTTATGAAAGTATTTATTTGAGTGTTTCTATACTGCACTCCACAAAATGAACACCATTACAGGGGGTACTTCACTATAAAAGTGGAAAAGTGTATGTGAAACCATTTACAACATCTTCAGGAACATACCTTGGGTCACTGGAGCAATTAAAAGTGCCTGTCCGTATTCCAAATCTTGATACTTTCTTCACCATTTTCTCCCAATGGACTTTTCCCATTAAAGGGCTTCTATCATTTGCTATGACCTGTTGGACAAATAAAAGGGATGTTAGGGGGGAAAAACCCTGTATTTAAAGACTTTGCTCAGATTGCAGAAAGCAGATATTTTTGTTATTTATATTTTTATATGTCCCACTTCCAGTTTAAAGGCTACTTAACTGGTTTATGATTAAATCCAGATTAAGTGAGAAATCAAACTCAAATATTCATCACCAGACCTTAATTATTATTTAATACATTTAGCTTGGGGTATTCCCTTTGAAGAACAGCAGTCACTGTGGAACATGACAGAGGACCAAAAAAAGTAGTTTGAGGCCACTTTAACTGCCCTGACTCAGAGCTAAGGAATCCTGGGAACTATAGTTTATTGTGTCACCAGAGCTCTCTGATGGAGAAGGCTAAATGTCTCATAAAACTACAGTTCCCAGAATTCCCTAGCATTGTGCAAGGGCAGTTAAAGCAGTCTCAAACTGGATTATTTCTGCTGTATATTTTGGTCCATAGTCATACAGCTACATCATACTCAATGGATTATTTGAAATCACATGCTTCCAAACACCTGCTTAATCTTACCAGGAATCCTGATCACTGGCTATAGCTCTCCATCAGCTCCAAGACAAGGGAAAGGCCAAGCAAAATGGAATACTAGAAACCAGTTCAGAAAATGTGTACTCATAAAATGAGTCCTGGAGCAGTTAGTTTTATATATTCCACCCCCTCCCCCCCCACCCACCAGTGTAAATGTCCATATAAGGTTTTTTGGAGTGGTCATGTAGCTTTCATTTATCCCTGTATAGCTCATAGCCTCTCTGTATTTACTCATGTATGCTTCACAGGACCTGAAAATGCTATATATTAGAACAGGTACACCCCTGATTTGTCACTGCTTTCAACTGCCTGGTGTCTATACCATAAATTAAACTAGAGTATTGAACAAACTGGATCAGCTAAGATTAAAATTCTCTTTCCCATACTGCTGAGATGAAAAGAACAATATGAGAAGAATAATAAAGCTGTAAACAGTATCAAACAGTGAAATGTAATGATATCAAATAGAACGGGTGAGAAAATTGTGCATTTCCTTTTTATGTGCCCTTTTTGTGTATCCATCAAGTCCACCAGGATACCTCCATTGTCCTTGGATTCATTTTTTTCTAATGGTGAACAATTTTTCATACACACACCTAAAAATCTACCCCCAAATGGTGATTTATCTTGTTTCACTTTACCTGAATGGCTGAAACATAGTGGAAGTGATGTGATGCCACTTCTAAGTTACCAGCAATGCACTGGTGCAGCTCGCTGGATGGTGTGGTGAAGACCAGTCCCTCCTCCCACAGCAATGGCCAACCTGAGTTAATATTTGTGGCTACTGCTGCCTTGGGCTTGGCTGCTCCCAGGCTATCAAACTCTCTGCCAGTGGAGCCTCAGTTAGCTACCTTCCTGCTTTTTTTTTGTTGACAGGCCAAGACTTTTATATTCAAACAGATTTTCAGTTTTTACCTGGCTGGGGTAGTGCAATGAGTAGGTTTTAATGTGCTTTTAATTGTTTTAAATGAAGGTTTTAAAGCAGCTTATATTTAATGCTTATATTTAATGTAAAGTGTGAGCCACTTTGGCTTCCTTATGAGAGAAAAGTGGGATATTAAATAAATAAATAAATAAATTCAGGGTATAAACGAACAAGCAAGCAAACACCGAGGCACTTCTTAAAGAGAGACAATATTCAATAAAACCATGACAGCAGGAATAAAATTTGTTTTGATGTACAGTAGAAAAAATTGCTTCGATGTACAGCATAAAAAACAACGGGTAATTAAGAAGTAATGTTGAAACACAGTGGCAAGAACCATGAGCTAGCATCTTGTTAGTGACATATGCATGTGCAAATTTCCTTATGCGTACATATATCCTTTTCTGGGTACTATATAAGACTGGCATTTCCTTCCCTTCTCTGAAGCTCCTGAAGGCACCCTTGATTCACTTTACGGCCTCTGAAGCTCCTATCATTGCCAATCCATGCCTCATAGAGAGTGGGCAGGATCAGAGAAGTGTATGGATTTCACCATGGCCAGATAGGAAATTTACAGCGCTTTATAAATAAAGGTTAATAATAATAATAATAATAATAATAATAATAATAATAGGAAATGATTACTTCAGCACTGAGACCACTGGAGAACCCTAGATAATCCCAGTGCTGATCTCATTATTTTGTGTCTGGCTACAAGAACACAGACTGAGGCTTCTCCAATTTTGCTTGCTCCTCATGAGGCACAGAATGGAGGTGCATGGGGCTTCAGATGCTGTATGCTAAGTGGTATATGGCTGAGTCTAGCATAGGTCCACGTGCAGAACTACTATGCTACACTGAGCCACATGGGACTGCAGTCTTGGTGAGCATAAACCATAGTAAACCTTGGTCTTACCATTCTTCCCCTTCCCTCCTATTTTACATGCAAGAGGACGAAAAGGAACATTTCTGCGGAATCACAAGCTCAAGGAACTCTAGTCAATTTAATGAGATTAAAGCTTGGTCAAGGAAGTTAGGATTAGATCGTGATATATGGCTTGTTTACTAGCCAAGAAGAGTCTTTGAAACTTGAATGCAATGTGAAACAATTTTTTAAAAATCTGGGATGGAAGCTCTGCTGGTCCATGGCAGGCTCTCATCCAATCCAAACCCTATGTTCCTTGTCACTGCGCCTTCCCAATTTGTCTTTCCTGCTGGAACAAGGTAAGATGCAAAACCAAGGGGAGATCACTCTGTTCCTGCTTAGACAGTCTTTTTGGCTTGCTAGATGGAAAAAAGAGACTCAGTACATAAGCTAAATGAATTACTGGTAGAAGAACACATCTTGTCAGCTCAAACAGATGTGCAAGCTGGTAATTTTATATATGAATGTGTCTGTTAGAGAGAAATAGAGAGAGAATGAATGAATGAGGTAGGTGTGTATGAGAGAGAAAGAATGTATAGGAAGGAAATAGTGATGACTTTAAAATCATGATCCTCTCTCGGGATAATTAATTGTTTCCCTTCCTCTCAAGAAAGTGACTGACAGACAAAGATGCATGGTGGTGATCTTAAAGGACAAAGTGTGGGAGAGGATTAGCTTGTTGTCAGTGTAACATAACCTCTTAAGAAAATGTGGGCCTTGGTAAGAAATGACAGGCTCCCACCCCTTGCTTAAAACAGCAAAGTTGGCCCTTGTGGTCTTCTCTGGAGTCTGCTCACAGAGATGAGAGAGGAGCTTGAAAGCCCAAGACTTGCTGCAGATTGTACACCAACTGTCCTTTAGTACAATATCAATATGTGTGAGGAAGATAAGCCATTTTGGGAATGAAGATTGATAGAAGCAAGAGGGAGGAAGAGAGATAGGAGTTTGCTTTGCCTGACAGGCAATTTTAAATGCCATGATTGATCACGCATGACTCACTGTGCCCTGCAGTTTCTACATACTCTGATTATTTTAGGAATGTCTCATGTGACTATAAGCTAAGTGGCTGACTAATGATTTCAACCCATACATTTTAGATCCCATTAGATGCAGAGAGACACTAGCCTCAACCTTGCAAAGCGTCCCCATGGATAAATTAGCACCTTTGCTCCATGAAGATGGCCAAACATAAATGGAAAATATGAACTAGAATAGCATGAAATGAAACAGATGGACAGAAGCAAAAACATTAAGGGGAGCCCCAAACATATTTCTCTCCAAACAGTAAAATACCAAACATGCAGTCTGTTTTAACATTACATTAAAAAAAAGATAAAGAACACAGCTTGTTTTTTCTTCCTCTATTCTGATACCAGCCCACAGTGTATCTAGCTGTCATCGTGCAAACTAAATACCACTGCATTTTGATCATTTGCACTGAGTGAAATTTTCTAGTATAAATGCATTATTTATAAATAGGAAGCAACTGTTTTGGATTCCAGACAGTTACTTGTACATGATGATTCTCTTAGGAAACAACAATATTCAAATTACATGTTATTAAGTAGTAAAGACTTCATAATAATTTCCAGTTTTCTGGATATTTACCTTGTATGTTTTCAATCTAACTACTTGGAAGTTAAGACCCTTTGCTGGAAATGTGTGTTATCTTTAAGCTATTTAGAACCGGGAGATGTTACGAACTTTAATTTTTAAACCATCTAGATGGTAATCTGCCATACAGTGAATCACAGTAAAAACACTAGCATCAAGGAGATTCTGCTAGTGCATGGCAGAAGCCATTAAAAATGCATTTTGACAGAACACTATAGCCTGTGCATAACTGTACCATTAATAAACAGCATTTCCAATTGAATCTGCCGCACTATATATCCCCATCCCACCCTAAGATGGTACTGTAGTTCAGGACTTCAGTCAGCCTGGAACAGCAGCTTCAAAATGGGAAGCATGTTTTGGAGGAAGAGAAAGGATAAAGATGGGGGAAGTGTAGCCTAATGGGATGCAAATGACTCGCCTCCCATTTTAAAATAATTTTATTTATTTATTTATTTATTATCAAAGTACCACCTATACCTTCTGATGGTGCAGGAGTCCATTTTTTGTCATGTTCCCCATCAGTTTCAAGTGCAAAATAACATTTTGTCCCCAAACTGGAAGTGATTTTTTAATATATAAAATAATATTATTTTTTTAAAAAGTGTGGGCAGCATAGATGAGGCACCTCCATGTTCCCAAAAGCTATATCTGCGTTCTCGGGATTATGGGAATGTGACCACCCCTGGAATACAAGATAACCCCCATATGGTCTTTTCTTACTCTCCTAGACATTGCATGTGGAGGGGTGCCACATGACCAAAGAAGGCCTATTAAAATTTTGTTTACCAGGAGGTAAAGAATACCATAATAGCAAATAAGAATGTGGAAGTTAGAACCACAGTCTCAACAGAAATCTTACTCCCCCCACCATCTTCTTCTTTTTAAGTATTGCCTGTTTATAGGCACTAATGTGGTGTAGTGGTTTGAGTGTTGGACTAGAACTAAGATTCCAGAAGGCCAGAGTTTAAATACCTGCTCAGTAATGGAAACCCATTGGGTAACCTTAAACAAGTTGCATTCTCTTGTTTATTTAAACGTTCTTTAAATAAAACTTGTCCAGAAAACCCTACGATATCGCTGTAAATCAGAGTGTCTACTGGAAGAGACATAAGCAACAAAAATAAATGGCTAGTTTGGGAATGTGAAAGTGAATGTTTATATATTTCAAGGAAATACATTTACCCAGGGTAAAACTGAGGCAATTGCTGGTGTCCAGTGTGCTTTTCAGAAAGGTAGCCACAGAGACCTCATTATTTGTATGGAGGTCTTGATCCAACTGTAATAAAAGCATAACTGCAAACTGCATGTGTGGCATTATCCTTAAAAAGCAGTCATTTTTGCTGAGTAGATGTTGAAGGGAAAGCAGACAAAATGGAGCCCCATTTTCTGTCCCTTCTTCAGTTGCCAATAAACAAGGCAGCTCCTCAGAGATAGGAACTGATACCTGGCTCCTATATGTGGCTCCTCATCCAGCTAGGAAACCATGCTCAGAGGCATGCTTCTATAAACCTATAGCCCCTTCTGGACGGGTTACTTAAGGTTAATTAGAGCAGAGTACAAGGCTATAATTCTCTGTAGCTAGCATTAGCACAGGTTATTAAGACAGAGTTAGATTATAAACATTCACAAACTGAAGTTAGAAATTATTTGCTTTTATACTCTACAGTATTTATTTGCAAATTACCATTGCCATTTAATGCTACCATGTTCTATAATCTTAAAACTATATTTCCTCACAACCTCCAAATGGTTTACAAACCAACCAAGAAAATCCAGTGAATGCTGCGCTTAGCGGAGGACAGGAGAGACCCTCTCACAGCCGCAGGAGTTTACCGCATTCCATGCAGCTGCGGACAAGTCTACATATGGACCATCAAACGCAGTGTCCAAACACGAGCATGAGAGACACTGCAGACTGGGTCATCCAGAAAAATCAGCAGTAGCAGAACATGTTATAAACCATCCTGGACATAAAATGCTGTTTGAAAACACAGAAATTTTGGACCATGCCAATAACTATCAGGTCAGAATGCACAGGGAAGCTATTGAAATCCACAAACATTTGGACAATTTCAACAGGAAAGAGGAAACCCTTAAAGTAAACAAAGTTTGGCTACCAGTCCTGCAAAACAGCAAAATCAGGACTTAGGAAATGCAAATGGAAAACCAGCCAGGGTTATGGACTTTCCCAACAGACAATGATCACTAATTAAGCAGATGCTAATGCCCTTTGCATATCCTCCTACCCTGAGGCACTGCCATCAACACAGAACAATACACAGATTAACATGGGAATCACTCCTCCCTACCCAGAGTTACACAGTATATAAATATACCCACTCTCTTCCTTGCCAGTATTCTCTGAAGATGCCAGCCACAGATGCTGGTGAAACATGGGGAATAAACTCTTCTAGAACATGGCCACATAGCCCGAAAAACCCACAAAAAACTATGGATGCCGGCCATGAAAGCCTTTGACTTCACACTGTTCTTTTACCTTAACAAAAAGAGGCAAAACTTTGTTTTTGAGATAGTCTTTCCTGCACAAATGATGCACAGGAGGACAACTGGATTGTAGAACCACGAAAAATGCCCAGACGACCAGGCTAATGCAAATTATTATAAAGTGATGTACACTGAGGGAAAAGGCAAAATAAATAATAGAACAGTGCTGAATCTGCACTTTAATTATTGAAACACTGCATGCAAGAAAGGGAGAAATTCTAGCCTCCTGCCTATTTTCAGTTCTTATCTCATCTTCATAAAATAGAAGGAAAGTACAAGGTTAACACAAGACTTCCTTCCATGCCAATTTAAGGTGCATCTTCATCTCTTCCTTTTATAACCTTCATATATCGCAAGAAGGAAAAGAGCCAGAAGCCAATCCTTTAATAGAAGGAATGACATGATGCAGCAGAATGGTACAGCACTGTTTCTGCTGGAGGGCAGGTAGTGATGGCTATGCTGGTTCCTTTATAAAACCAATTAAAGTACAGAATGGGGAAGAACAAGTACATAGGGAAGACTGTTACAGTCTGGGTGGCAGACTACCAGATATTTATCGAGCAGGTTGTCTGAAGGTGTGTTTGCATCATTTCCATCAAGTTCACCTCATTTTGTATGTGCTCATTTTTTTCCAGGAAACGTTTGAATTAAATCTTTGCTCTGTACTGTTTTTCACATCAGGAGCTGAATGCAAACATAAGAGAGAAAGCCTTTGAAAATGACACAGGGCTCTGGTATTAGGGCCACCAATTTTTACTAAGCCCTCTTAGCCTCTTACCATCAGGGTGGAGGTTAATTTATTGTTTGCTCTTATAGTATTATTCTCTTCTCTGGTGTTTGTTTAGGAGGAGGTTGGTTAGAGAAGAAAATCATTAAAAATTTTATTTTGACCAGCCCTGGAATTCCTCAGAGCTGGTGATGTAGCACCTCTGCAACATTCATCTGCACCTGCTCCTTAAATCCTTGTGGAGGGAGCTACCATTGAAATTTCTCTCTTGGCTGGGAGGTCTGGGAACAGCGTGGGATTATCTCTCCCCTACAGTGGAAATGAGAACCAGCATGGTGTAGTGGTTTCAAAGATGGACTAGGTTAAAATCCCCTCTCAGACATGGAAATTAACTAAATGAACTTGAGCAAGTCACATTTTCTCAGACTTAAAGGGAGGCCATGGCAAACTTCCTGTAAAAATGATCTTCCCAAGAAAACCGCATCATAAGGCCTTAATGTTACCATAATTTGAGAATGGACCGAGAGCACGTAACAATAACAACAAGGTGGATTGTATATTTCTCTGCACTCTTCAACTGCACATGTTTTTCATGCATTGAATTCTCTAAAAAACATTCCCCGATTGTTCATGAAAATTGAGACGGCAGTCAAGAAATAAAAAGAAGACTAGGAATGGGAAGGGGCAGCTATGAAAGAATTGGAAAAGATACTGAAGTGCAAAGACATACAACTGAGCACTAGAGTCAGAATCATCCAGGCCATTGCATTCCCAATTGCCATGTACAGATGTGAGAGCTGGACAGTGAAGGAAGCAGACAGAAAGAAAATCAGTTTGTTTGAAATGTGATGCCGGAGAAGAGGAGAGAGGATACCATGGACAGCTGAGAAGACAAACAAATGGGTTCCTGAACAGGTCAGAAGCAAAGATGATCGAGTTGAGACTATTGTACTTTGGTCACTAGAAAAAAACCAAAAATGGTAGGAAAGGTAGAGGGTAGAAGAGAGGGAGACCACAAACCAGACGGATAGACTCAATCAGGGGGGTTGTGGGCAATGGCTTGCAGGATCTAGGCAAGGTAGTGGAGGATAGGTATTCTTGGTGATTTCTCATCCACAAATTGTTCAAGCAAAGATGTCTTTTCAGCAACATGTCTGAGTGAAGTAAGATGATTTTGAGTACTGTTGCTATTGTACAATGGCCCTCTAATAAAGGTCAAGTGAACTCAGCACCTAAATTCCATGCATCCATTCCTATTTGCATAGATGGTGGATAGAACAGGGATTCCATAATAAATGTCTCCCATTGCCCTGCAATGTCACATCAAAAAGCCCAGAGGTTAAAAGATCCCAAGTATACAACAGACATCTCCAACAAGACCAACAGGAAAGGAACACATGTCCACAACAATGGGAACTGCACTGGCTATAACCCTCCCTTACACAGTTAAAGATGGAAAAGCTGGTGAAGAATTATTACAAAGGAATGGTGTAACTAGGGATACAAAATGAAAAGCAAACAGCAAAAGTAAACTGCAGATGAAAACACAATTAATGGATCAAATCACTGGTGTGCAAGCTCCACAAATTGGAGGGAGGGATATGTTCAACCCAGGGCTACCTGGAGTCGGCACCAATCTTTTAAAATGAAGGGGGAACACCCCAACCCTCTTCTGTTTAAACTAAAATTTAATACAATGAAAATCTGATACACCCTAAAGACATGATTTACCCAGTTTTGAGTAGACAGAAGTGGAAATCCTCTTTCATTACAAAAACATCTTGTGGGCTGCATGATTCCACCCTTGGCTTAAACTGATACCTTTAATACAAATGCATATATTTATCTGGGAATAAAAGCCATGGGATTCAGTGAGACTTGCTACTAAAAGTACATGAGATCAAGATATTAGTTTCACTAGTAATTGCTTGGTAAAAGACATAAAATAATATAACATAGTTGTTGTTGTTGTTGTTATTATTATTAACCTTTATTTATAAAGCGCTGTAATTCATGACTCTAGTGGTCCAGTCATAAGCATATCCACATGGGCTTCATCCGCACTGCAGAAATAATCCAGTTCAATATCATTTTAACTGTCATTGCTCAATACTATAGAATTCTGGGATTTGTAGTTTTGAGGCATCTAGCCTTCTTTGTCAGAGTTCTGGTGCCATAACAAACTACAGTTCTCAGAATTTCATAGCAATGAGCCATGACAGTTAAAGTGGTGTCAAACTGAATTAATTCTGCAGTGCAGATGTAGTCATTGTGTTCAAAGAGATGGTGTGTAAATGTATAGTCTTCCCAGTTAATAAGTTCAGGACTGGGACATTCACTGTGCAATGTACAGTGGGTCCTTGGTAACCTCTGAGGTTTGGTTCCAGGACACCCCCAATCTCCCAACCGGATACCAAAATCCATGTATGCTCAAGTCCCATTAAATACAACGGCATAGTAAAATTGTGCATTTATATAAAATGACAAAATCAAGGTTCAATTTTTGGGATTTATAAATATTTTACAAATATTTTCAAGCCAAGGATGGTTGAATCTGTGGATAAAGAACCCATGGGTATTGACGGCCATTTGTAATTATGTATAAAGGTTGTGTACCAAATGCTCAGAGCACTTCACCCGTACCCTATCCTTCTGTCCAAGAATGCAGCTTGAAACATGAGCTGATTCAGAGGTAGTATTTACTTTCAAAAGGAATATATTTAATACCTGTACTAGCCAGATGCCATCCTTTGTATCTTCCACAAGCTCATAAAAGTGCATTTCACCACTGAAGTTTGTGCTAGAAACAGATTCAGAGGCTTCCTCTTCCTTGAGGGCAGAGTAAAGTTCACCCTCCATGAGGTCTCCTAAGCAAAGAAACAAAGAAACAACAATTATATTGAAATCCAAAGGTCACATTAGTCAAATGTATGCTGGCATGGAATCAGATGAGATGTTGGCTGGGACTGTACAGTATATTGCTTTTTCAAGAGCTGAGCAAAATTAGATACAGTATTTACATCTATATGAAGCTCCTCAGAAGTGAATGCAAACTGTTGATACTTTATTTTTATGTTGATTAAAATTGTCTGTTTTTCATAGTTCTCATAAGAAGTAATCAAAAGCTTGTTAACAGATAATCGTGAAAGTCCAAGTTCAAATCCCACCTCAGCCATGAACTGAATCACCCAGTCTTCAGACTTAGTCCTCAGCCTATTCCCTAGTACAGGACAATCAACTGTCTCCTGCAAGATTGTTACTAATGGCTGCAGAGATACTGGATGTAAAGTGAATTGAACACTTCAGTGTCGAATATTAATGTAAACTACTACTAAGAAAGACATTGTAAAAAAAAAATCGGACAGCAGATACTGGCTGATTAATAAAAATGCCATTACTAGTTTTCCTGCTGTCCAGAACCAAAGTATCCAAGCATTAGTTTGGCTTCTCCTACTCCGTTATGTGAGTCTCCGATAGGCCAAATGCCAAGAGAACATGGATTGAACCATTATATGTACCCTTTATTTATTAATCTGCTGGTGAAGCAAGACGCTCCTCTCCCATCTTTATCCTCACAATAACTCCATGAAACAGGTTACTGTAAGGGAGACTGCCTGGCCCAAAGTCATCCAGTGAGTTTCATGGCTCAGGAGGACTTCAACCAGGATGTCTTAGGGGTGAAGCAGACAGTCAAGAAGGAGCAGTCTCCAGCCACTCCGGCCGCAATTGGGGTGGGACCTTGGTGACCGTATGACCCGCTCCCAAAGCGGGCTGCCACTTGCAGTTCCAAGCCGCAAAAGAATTTTATACCAACTCCTTTTGTGGTGGCTTCGGGCTCCCTTTGGTGGCCACGGAGCAGCTTCTGGCCACTTTGGCGTCATGTAAACACCACACTCTAAAAATGGCTGGAAGCTGCTTCTTTTGGCCCTTGTGTTTTGGGCCTTAGTCTCATTACAACATCCTAACTATGGGGCAGTACAAACGGATGGAAGAAGTACATCATTCTTTTCAAACCGTCATACAAACCAAGCGATAAGCAACACAATGGCTTCATGTTACACGTGTGTAAATGCTGATTATGTAGGATAACTTCAGGAGTAAAGTTCACTGATAGCAAACTGTCCAAAGTGTTTTTCTATTAGTGTAAACCTTTGGACTTTTTTCAACCATTAGATACCTTTCACTTTAAAAATGGATAGTGCTGTTTTGACTATTTCAGGACTAGAACTAAGCTCACTATTAGTATATATTATAAACTTCATCAAAAAACAATGATGTACAAGACAGCACTAAATATGTAATATAAAAGTATGAGTCCAAAGTCTAATTGTTTTCTCTAATCAGAGCAGTCCCACTGAATCAATGAGAACTTGGTATGTCAATAGAGCCCTATGTACTAGATTTAGTTTTATGTTCAATTTAATTCTGTGTGAATATTCTCTGTCGTTCTTTACATTTAGGTTTTCCTTCTTCATTTAAATTATGTCACATCTTCTCTGACTCCCTGAACCCACTTCACAGCTTAACAAGTTCCAAAAAAAGGAGCTTTTTGCATTTGATCTTCTAGCTTGACAAATTAGTACCATTTCAGAATTCTTGTATTGCTTCACCTGCAGTACCTGAGAAGGGATTTAGGCCAAGTCTATATTGTCATGGACAGAGCACTGTTTTGTGATCCCAAATAGTGACCCTAAATCTCATTTTCACCAAATTCAGATGAAAATCTAGGCATGAATTAATTCCACAGGTTTGCAATGAGGGTCAGTACACTGAGCTCACTCAGAAAAGAGCAAGATGTTACTATCAGGTGATTCATATAATCAGAGAAGTGGGATTTTGTCTGTTCTAGCAATCCAGCCTACCCTTGAAAGCAGGTAAACAGATGGCAATGCTGATAGATTGCAGCTCTACCTTACTGCAGCTCTATCTTCTAACCTCTGGTTTATGAAGTTCCACAGGCCTGCATATTTATAGAATGAAATCTTTCATTGAGACTATCCAGACAGTTTGTTAAGGGACTGGATATGTGTTTCTGGATTTCCTTTTGTGAACAAAATTACTGAAGCTTAAACCAACGAAGGAAATGCTCAGAGGAAAATGAATGGATGTGTACAATCTGTTTGGGATGGAGCTGCTCTCTCCTAAAAGAGCAAGTTAATGGCAACAGCTTGTGAAATTTCCTGAGCTTCTGGCAGCTCAAAGAACATACATTACCAATAATGCCTTTTTCTGCTGTGGTTGGTACACCAGCCATGTCCTTGCTTGCTAAAGTTTGATCTATCTATGGTTATGTAGTCTTATTGCATTCCAGATTGAATTACTGTACCATATCTACGAGGAACTGCCTTTCACAAAATGTAGACCCTACTGCTTTACACAAAAACCTAGTGAGAATTTAATAAGAATGATGCAGCATGGTGTAGTGGCTTGAGCGCAGGACTATGAGTCTGCAAACAAGGATTTGAATCCTAGCTCGGCCATGTAAGCCGATTAGATGACCTTGGGTATGTCACACTCCCTCAGCCTCAGAGGATGGTAATGGCAAATCTCCTCTGATGAAACTTGCCAAGAAAACCTCATGATAGGTTCGCTTTATGGTCATCATAAGAAACAACATAAGGCACACAAAAGCAAGAAATCATGAGGAATACAAAGCCAGTGTTGTATTATCTTTGTTGGCTTCCTATTTGATTCTGGACCAATTCAAAAATAGCCACACTGACTTGAGTTACCTAGAACCAGAATATTTTAAACATGGCTTCTTCCCATGTCGATCTATACTCACTGGGTCCTGTTCCATATCCTCATAGCATCAGAGATCAAGTGGACTAGTACTATCTTCACTCACTGTGCCCATGCTTCAGAACACTTTTCCTTAAGAAGCTCATTGAGCTCCTTTATTACTTGCGGCCCCAGCACTGCATAAAAGCCTTATGCATGAAGGCTTGGGTGTTGTGCAAATTGAGAGGAACTTTACTTTGATGCTCCTGTTTCTTTCTTTTCCCTTTTTTTTTGGTACTAAAGTCATCTTAAAGCATCTTTTGATATCTTTAATTCAGGCTTGTTTTCCCTCAACCGTTTTACTATTACTAGATTTCAGGTTTTCAAAACAGAAAGGTTGCATATCGATGTGATTATGCATTCACAAAAAACATTACCTGTCATCTTCAAACATGCTAGCCTTATCTGCTAGTTTCTTAATTTTTTGCAGAATAATCATACACTATCCCTGAAATGGCCTACTAATGTTTTAGCAAGTGAAACCACTGCCAACAAAGTGTGGGGTCAAAGTGGACTTCTGCTGGCAGAACTTCACACTCCAGCAGAAGCGGGGAGACCACCATTGCAGCCATGCTGTGCCTTAAACATTGGCTGGGAAACCCTCCAGAGCAGCTTTTCAGGTGGTGCAGAGGGGAGGGAAGGAGAAGGAAGTTCCACTGAGCCCAACAGCATAATGTTGAATTTAGCCCTGGAACAGGTAGGCTGACTGTTGAACTTATTCTCCCTCATGCTAATTATACGTGTCTGAACTGGGAATTGTTTTAAAAACTACATGAGTACTGAAATTCAGTTTCAAGACTGGAGCTAAAACATGAACTGCTTTGAACACTGACTAGTAACTGAAAAAACATTTTGAAACACCACTAAATTTTAGACCAAAATGGAAATTTCAATACAAATAATCACTAAACAAGAACAAAGAGGGATTCTTGTTTGCCATCATTTTTTTTTACAGAAGTAGGAAATAGAGATAACTAACCTAAACTGTATATTCAAAAATCAAACAAAACAAAAAACAACATTTTGAGGAACCTTTCCTTTTACTAACATGCAAATACAAAATCTAATTTCGAACTCTACATATAAAATCTAATTCCAGAAACCAATCTAAGTTTTACTGTTGACCGTACAATAGGGCTAGACAGGATTTACAGCTGGCTAGAAGAAATAATGGCCTGTTACAGACTGCCAAAATAAAGCTGCTTGGGGTCTCTTTGGAGGCATGCTGTTTAAATGATGCATGCATCCAAAGAATCTGGAAGCTGCACCAAAGCTGCACTCCAGTGCTTAGGAATGGAGTGTGGCTTTGGCGCGACCTCTGAACTCTTAGGACCCAAGCATCATTTAAATAGCATACCTCCAAAGAGACCCCAAGCAGCTTTATTTTGGCAGTCTGTAACAGGCCAATGTTTAGACTTTAAGTCCAGACAATTACCATTTGCTGACTTCTGTCAAAACATTCATGTCATCAAATCAACTGAAATTGATTCTAGTTTTTTTAAATATACAAATTATCCAGCCGCAAGGAGCCACTCAGCTTCTTCGTGAGAAACGATACTATCACACGCAAGATCATTTTATTACGTTTCACTGTTAACAACTATAATATGGCAATATGATTTTGAAAATACACTTTTTCAGGATCCTACAACCATATTACGGAATGTGTGCACCATTATATTGCACTCATGTTCTTCTGCTTCTCTAATCTAACTGCCACATATTCAGATTATATATCTTAATATATCCAGTCTTAAGCACTGGAGCACAGCTTTGGCACAGTTTCTGGTCTCTTAAAATGCATGTGTCATTTAAACAGCATACCTCCAAAGTGACCCGAAGCAGCTTTATTTTGGCCTGTCTCTTTGGGCCCTTAGTCACAGCTCCCCTCTTTTTTCCTGATTTCTGACCAATTCCCCTGACCAATTTCCTCTTCCTTGACTTTCCAGAAAGTGACAATCCCTCTGAGAAATGCAGACCAATGGCCGGATTTGGCATAAAACACTTTTCTATGTTCCTAATCCAAGGATTTAACTCAAAAACGTATGCAGGAGCTGAAAGCCAGGATTGCCACTCATACATCTCAAGTTTTGCAGGAATGATGATATGCATAGGTAGTGAATCCTTGCACCTGCATGCTTAACAGATCAGTGCATCCAGGGACATCAAGCCATTAGTCACATTAATTTAGTTCAGCTGACTATTACTGTTGGTAGGCAAGCATTTACACCACCAAACTACTATTTATTACATTTATTGGCATCTAGCTACCTTGAAGTGTTCAGAGTCACTAGGGAAGTATGCTTAGGAGGAGAGGATATTAAAAAATATTTGCCTGAAGCAGCTACACCTTTGACACACCTCACTCTGCAAACAAATCCTTACAACCAAGGAAACTCTTTTCTGTGTTTTCTCTGAAAGCACTTTTACTTCGGCAAATACATTACACAAAACTTTGTCTCCTGGTGGACAGCAATAGCAAGTACGTTGCTAGACCGCTTATAGTGCACTTAAGCACTCCCTAAGCAGTTTAAAATGTGTAAGCTAGCTGCCCCCAAACAAGGTGGGTATTCATTTTAGCAACCTATGGAAAACACCTAATAGACAGAAGTTCCTTCACTTGTTGTATTGAACAGTATACTGAAACTATTATTTTCTAGAGAGCAAACCTCACTGACCTCAAAAGGGACTTTTATGTAAATATGCTGAGATTGCACTGGAAAACTGCAACTGTGGGCACACTTGCTTACACTGAAGTCATCAGGATCTACCTCCAAGTCAACATGCAAAGAAGCAGGCTGTAAGCAGCCTAATAATGCCGCTACTTAATCTTGGCATACAGGCTACGCTTCTGAGCAGAAACCAAAATCAAAGTAGGCACTGGTGAAGATACAGAACAGTAATGATCATTGTAAGGTTTACGACAACGACACGTTTCATTTTCTAATTCCTATTAATTTTTTTTCAGATAAAACTAAATGAAGTTCAGTCATAGCCCTTGACCATTTTTCATCTGCACATGGACAGAATTTCTTTTCCCCTCTGTGCTGCTGTGCAGTAGGTTTTCCTTGCCAGCCATATTTCAGCAATTCTCTCTGAAGAGTCTGGATACATTTCAACTTTGGGGTCATTCCTGCTATTACTGAAACCCTTTTTATTTAGCATTATCCTCTACTGAGCTTGAAGTACTTGAAATTATGTGATAACAGTGACTGTGGGCATTCTGATACAGTTAAGTAGTTTTAGAGGCTGGGCTGAATAGTCTTATCACCCACCCACAGATATTACTTATTTCAAGACAGTAAGCCACCCCTGATGCGTTTCAAGGTTCTTCTATGCCTTTCACCAAATGCGCTTGTGCACTACAGCTATTTTTGCCCCAAGTCAAAGCATGTTTATTGTGCTAACCAAAGGCAATGACAAAAAGCTTTTCAAAATACACAGAACATTTAAAACAAAAGGCACAAAAGTACAAAAGAGCAAAAAGAATCCCATCATTTAACATGTAGTTAAAATTACTGGTGATGTAAGATAAAAAACCTTTCCAGTTATTGGTAAACTTCTACAATGCCATCATAAAAATCAGATTAATACTTTGGCAATTTATAGCATTTTTATTTAATTCTCTCTTCCTAATCTTTTTTTTCTTCTGCTAAGGCAAAAAGAGCCACTTTGTGTGTTACACAGGTTCAAAACACACTGTAGAAATAATACAGTTTGACATGCTTTAACTGCCCTGGTTTGGTGATAGTCAATCCAGGGAATTGTAGTTTATAGTGATACCAGAGCTCTCTTACAGAGAAAGCTAAATGTCTTACAAAACTACAGTGCCCAGGATTCCCCAGCATTGAGCCAGGGCAGTTAAAGCAATCTCAAACTGGATTATTTCCGCAGTGTATTTTGGACCACAGTCACTAATATCATTTAAAAGAAACTGAACCGAATCTACAATAGAGCTCCAACTGTCGATTGGCAGCAAGGCTGTTAGGAATTTCTCTCTAGGATTGCTACACAACGGATAAATATGTAGCATGTAGCTATTTGGCAAAGTAAAAACTCAACAGAGGTCCAAAAGACACTGCAAAAATCTGCAGAGAGCTCTGGTGCCACAATAAACTACAACTCCCAGGTTTCCCTAGCACTGAGCTGGGGCAGTTAAAGTGGTCTCACACTGGATTATTTGTGCAGTCTATTTTGGACACAGTGGAACAGAAAGCAGCAATCGCAAGTGAGTGAGTGGCTGCAGAACAGGTATTAAATAATAATTAAGCTCTGCTGATTAATATTTTAGTTTGATTTTCTCCTTAATCTGGACTTAATCCTAAACCAGTTAGGCAGCCTTTAAACTGGAAGTGGGACATATTAAAAAAATATAAATAACAAAAAAGTAAGTAAGTAAATGTTATTGCTACAAGCTAAAAACTGTCACAATTTGGTACTGGTCCGGTGAATAAGCAGCAGTATAAAAAGAACAAGGCACAACATTTCTAAAAGAACCATCAATAAAATACAATAATAATGATAAAAACATCTAACAAACAAGACTTCTAATCATCACTCGCATCTTGAAAACTAAGACTAATCTAGCACATTCATATTGACAATGAGATGCTGAAATTCTGCGTTGTTGTTGTTTTTTTTGCAAGTGACTGGATTCAAATTTGCCAATCCTAAAACAGAAAATTTTGCAAAAGGAGGGGAATATATAGTTTTTAAGACTATAGCAAAAATTTGGTTTAGCTGCTAGTAAATAACAAAAAAACCAAATCTGTTTTCTGCAATCTGAGGAAAGTCTTTAAATATGCATCACTCTTACGCACCCCCCCCCCCAAACATCCATTTTATTTGTCCAACAGGTCATATAGCAAACTGGGTTCTTTCTGCAGTGTGTTTTGGATTTCCAGAGGGAAGTAGCAATGCTAAAAAATCAAGAGAGACAAAGAGAAAGAGAGAGAGAGAGAGAAGAAGAAGTCTTGCAAATGGGACTTACTAAAACAAATGGCAGCACTTGCCCATAAGGAAACCATACAGAAAAACATTGGAGATGTTTCTTAGGTTTTTCCCAAAGTTCCCCTAAGGGCAAAAGTGTTCTCCAGTGATTCTCTATGGGCAAATATTATCCAATTATCCTCTATGGGCAAGTATTCCCTTATGATTCCCTATGGGCAAGTATTTTCCAATAATTCTCTATGGGCAAGTGTTCCTCAATGTCTCCCTATGTGCAAGTATTGTCCAGTGTTTCTCTATGGGCAAATGTTCCCCCAATGATTACCTGTGGGCAAACGTTCCCCAATGATTCCCTGTGGGCAAGTATTCTGCAATGTTTCTCTATGGGCAAGTATTGTCCAATGCTTTTCTATGGATAAGTATTCTGCAATGATCCTCTATGGGCAGGTATTCCCCAATGATCCCCTATGGGCAAATATTCCCTTATGATTCCCTATGGGCAAGAATCCTGCAATGCTTCTCTATGGGCAAGTGTTCTCCAATGCTTCTCTATGGGCAAGTATTCCCCAATGTTTCCCTAAGGGCAAGTATGGTTTCCCTATGGGCAAGTACACTTGTCCCTCCATATTCGCTAGGGTTAGGGGCACAGGTCCCCTGTGAATATGGAAAAACTGCAAATAACAAAAACACCATGTTTTTACCTGAGAGGACGCCTCTCTAGGAATCTCTAGGTCCTCCAGTGCAACTCTGTGGTCTACGTCCGACAGACACTGAACATAGAACTGCGCTGGAGGAGTTACAAATGCCTAGTACAGTATTCTCTCTAGTTCCTCCAGTGCAACTCTGTGGTCAATGTCCGACAGACACTGACCATAGAACTGCGCTGGAGGAGCTACAAATGCCTAGTAGAGTATTCTCTCTAGGGATCTCTAGGTCCTCCAGGGAAACTCTGTGGTCAACGTCCGACAGACACTAACCATAGAACTGCTCTGGAGGAGCTACAAATGCCTAGTAGAGTATTCTCTCTAGGGATCTCTAGGTCCTCCAGGGAAACTCTGTGGTCAACGTCCGACAGACACTAACCATAGAACTGCTCTGGAGGAGCTACAAATGCCTAGTAGAGTATTCTCTCTAGGGATCTCTAGGTCCTCCAGTGCAACTCTGTGGTTAACGTCCAACAGACACTGACCATAGAACTGCTCTGGAGGAGCTACAAATGTCTAGTAGAGTATTCTCTCTAGGGATCTCTAGGTCCTCTAGGGAAACTCTGTGGTCAACGTCCAACAGACACTAACCATAGAACTGCGCTGGAGGAGCTACAAATGCCTAGTAGAGTATTCTCTCTAGGGATCTCTAGGTCCTCCAGTGCAACTCTGTGGTCAACGTCCAACAGACACTGAACACAGAACTGCTCTGAAGGAGCTACAAAGGCCCAGTACAGTATTCTCTCTAGGAATCTCTAGCCTGTTACAGACAGCCAAAATAAAGCTGCTTCGAGTCACAGTGGAGGTATGGTGTTTCAATGATGCATGCATCCTAAGAGTCCAGAAGTTGCACCAAGGACACGCTCCAGCCCTAAGGACTGGAGTGCAGCTTTGGTGTGGCGTCTGGACTCTTAGGACGCATGCATCATTGAAACACCATACCTCCACTGTGACTCAAAGCAGCTTTATTTTGGCTGTCTGTAACAGGCCTCTAGGTCTTTTGGTGCAACCTTTAGTCAAAGCTGACCACAGAGTTGTTGTGCCGGAGGACCTAGATACCCCTAGAGAGAACGTATCCACCGAATCAAATCCGCGGCTATCAAACCCGCAAAGGCGGAGGGCCGAGCGCACTGCCAGTTGCTGCAGCACATCCCCTTGCAAAAAGTATGTGCTTTCCTCACCCGACTTCTCCACCAGCTCCCTGACATCCTTCTTCTCCAAGAGCCCCGAGTAGCCGAGGCCCCGGCACTCCAAGATGGTCTTCAGCTTCTTGAAGCTCAGGGCCACGGGGTCCACCAGCTGGGTGGCGAAGAAGCCCGTCTCGTACCAGACGACGGCCTCAAAGAACCTGGCCAGGATGAAGAGGACCAAGAAGTAAAGCAGCAGGAAAAAGAGCTTCAGCCACATCTTGGCTCCTCTGTCTGTCTGTGTCTCTGCAGCAGAGAGTCAATCAATCCTAGGGACAAAAAGAGAAACAAGAGGAGAAGAAAGGTCCCAATGGAGGAGGAGGAAGAGGAGGAGGAGAGGAAGGGCGCTGGGCATTCATAACCAACCCTTCAATAGGATTATTAGGGGTGTCTCTTATAAGTTCCTTCTTCTCAGAGGTGTCCAGGAACCATCACACTCCATAGACAATGGGGGCAAGAATAAAGTCCTCCCAAAGACAGAAGCAGGGCTCCAAAACCGGGATGGAAGCGGGAGCTTTGTCCAGTGTGGACCCTCAAAAGGGAGGGAGATCACTGGGTGTTTAGGGCTGAGGCTCCAAAAGGAAGGCCTGGTTTCTCAGTCACTGCTAATCGTCCACTTATAGCCCCCTTTAATGGCGGAGCAGGGCCCCAGGCAGAGAAAGAGAGGGACCACCGTGGCCTCCTTCCCTCTCTTCTTCTTCCTCCTCCGCCTTCGGTGGAGCAGAGCCCGAACCGGAGGAGACACAACAAGTGACGTCTACTTCGGTGGACAGCCGCGAAGGGAGGAGGAAAGAGGAGGAGAGGAAATGGAGGCTGGGCCTTAAGAGGCTGAGAAGCTGGGGCAGCCCCACAGGCCTCCTCTTCCTTTCCCTAGAGAAGTTCCTTTTGCTGGGGCTGGCTGAGGGATTCTGGGAATGGTAGTCCCCAGGAAAAGGAACTTCCCCAGGAGCTGCGTTGCTTGTTCTTGTGTGTGACTCTGTCCTGGGGCTTTCTATATTATATATCTCTATCTCTATCTCTATCTCTATCTCTATCTCTAGCTCTAGCTCTATCTGTCTGTCTGTCTGTCTGTCTGTCTGTGTGTGTGTGTGTGTGTGTGTGTGTTAAATTATTAAATTTGGAACTTTATGATCTATGCTGTTGAAAGGACTTCATGGGGTTGTGTAAAATGTATGTGTGTTGAGGGTGGGGACAGTGGGAAAAGAGCTTGTAAATGTATGAAATTATATTTATATTTTTAATACAAACACATAATTGTAATATATATGTATAATTTATGAAATTATATATATATATATGTGTGTGTTTGTGTGTGTTATAATACATATATATGTATTGAGAATTATGAAATGAGAACTGAGAGCTTATAACATTATGTATATATTATATATATATATATATATATATACGTATTGAGAATTATGAGAACAGTGCTTCTAAATTTATAATATATATATATATATATATATATAGTATTGAGAATTATGAAATGAGAACTTAGAGCTTATTATATATATATATTATATATATATATATACGTATTGAGAATTATGAGAACAGTGCTTCTAAATTTATAATATATATATATATATGTATATAGTATTGAGAATTATGAAATGAGAACAGAGTTTGTACATTTATAAAATTACACACACGCACACATATAATTTTAAATAAGTTTGCAAGCGCTCAGTTCTCATTTCCTAATTCTCAATACATATATAACATTTTCATAACTCATTCAGTCCTTTCGACAGTATATATATCATCAAGTTCTAAATCTAATCATTTAACTTCCGCTGTTTTCCTGACATTAAGACCCTTAGTTATGCTCCAACTAAATAAAATAGCCTTGGTCATTTTTATCCTTGAGTTTCAACAAAGATTCCCTCAATTCTGATTCAACTAAAATTCAAGTCACTAACTTCTTATTCTTACTATAAGCATCTTATCCTTTCTGGTACTTGTCACTACCATCTTTTTGTTGCTGCTGCTGTTGTAGGAACGTTTCCTAGGTCTGTTAGCTACACTCCACACATGTACAACTTTTAAACATAGCTTGTTCACCAAGAAAATATGAACCAAGGAGTCTACGATTCAAATTTACAGATCAGTGTGTTTGCTACTATACAGTTCTCTGATATAGCTCTTGGGATCCCTTTCTTTTGTGAGACATTTAGCCTTCTCTGTCAGAGAACTTTGGCCCCGCAATAAACTACATTCCCAGGATCCCATAGGACTGAGCCATAGCAGTTAAAGCAGTCTCGGATGGGGTTATTTCTGCAGTGTGCTCAGGACTTTTAAGACATGTTCCAGGCAGCTGAGAAAGTGGGATGGCATTAGTATAGTTGGAGGCTAGACCATAGCGGAGTTGGAAGAGACCGCAAGGGCCATCCAGTCCAACCCTATTCTGCCATGCAGGAACTCTCAATCAAAGCATTGAGAAAGATGGCCATCCAGCCTCTGTTTAAAGACCTCCAAGGAAGGAGACTGCACTACACTTTGAGGGAGTTTGTTCCACTGTCTAACAGCCCTTACTGTCAGGAAGTTCCTCCTAATGTTGAGCTGGAATCTCTTTCCCTGCAGCTTGCATCCATTGCTCCATTGGGTCCTGTTCTCTGGAGCAGCAGAAAACAAGCTTGCTCCCTCCTTAATATGACATCCCTTCAAGTATTTATAGAGGGCTATCATATCACCTCTTGACCTTCTCTTCTCCAGGCTAAACCTCTTGGCAAGATTTACTCAAAGTTTGTGCTGGTGACGCCTGAGAGACTGTGATTTACCCATGGTTTTCCATCTGGTCTCCTACTCAATGCAAGCCCTGGTCTCCCAGAGTCCTACTCCCAACACTCAAACCATTTGTTGGTTCTCATGTCTTCCAGACTGGTTTTATTCAGATATACCCTCTTTAATAGGGAAGAGGGGGCTATTCCTATTCAGAACAATGCATCATGACATCATTCATGAAGTGTCTCGAGAAAAGGAGTAGCAAGGGATCCTGTCTGATTTTGGTTGCTAAGCAGGGTCAGCCCTGGTTGGGACTTGGATGGGAGACCGACAGTGAAGGCTAGATGCTTGTAGACTGTATTTCAGAGGAAGGAACGGGCAAAACCACCTCTGAGCATTCCTTGCTTAAGAAAGCCCTATGGAATCAATGGGGTCGCCATAAGGCAACTTGAAGGCAGGCTGGACTCAGAAAAAGCAAGGCTGGCCAACGGAAGTGACGTAAGTTCACTGAAGAGGTCACTTCCGCTTCTCCGCCTCTGTTTACAAACTTGGCCACGCCCCCACAATGGACGCCCCGCCCCCTCCGCGAGAGCCATCCGTCAAAGGACCCCCCTCTCTTAGGCACTTCGCTCAAAACAGTCAGGCATTCTAATTGGACGCCAACTTTAGCTGTCTATAGTACTGCCTGATTCGAATGCGCTAGTCTCTGGCTGTTTATCCATTGTAGAGCAACAGGCCTAGCTCCACACAGAGTCCTCTGCCTCCAGGTCCGTTTGGGAGCCCTTCCCAATCTCTTCCCAAACGTTGGTCCTCTAATTTTTTGTTTTGGACATCAGCTCCCAGAATTCCTAACCATTGACCAAGCTGGCAAGGGCTTCTGGGAGCTGAAGTCCATAAAAACCACCAAAGGACCAAAGTTTGTGAAGCACTGCCATAGGAAGGAATGACAACTGTCTGTAGAAACTAATGGGATATTCAGTGTTGTTACAAGGGTCTAAAGTTCACCCAAACAGTCACTTTTTAAGCCCAGAAGGAACTCCTTGAGCTTAGAGGCATTCAGGTTCTGCTGTACTTTTGGAATTCCTACATATTCAGTTGCTGTTTTTGTTGTTCCTGTGTGCCTTCAAGTTGTTTCCGACTTAGGGCGACCCCCATCATGGGGTTTTTAAAGCAAGTTTCCTCAGAGGAGGTTTGCCATTGCTATCTAGTGCGGCTGAGAGAGTGTGACTTGCCCAAGGTCAACCAGTGGGTTTCCTGGCTGAGCCAGGATTCGAACCCTGGTCTCTTTGAGTCGTAGCCCAACACTCAAACTTGTCCCCAAACGGTGCTCTTTAAGGGATTTTGGACTTCATCTCCCAGAATCCCAGACTACTGGCCAACATGGCTGAGGCTTCTGGGAGCTGAAGTCCACAATCTCTTCAAGGGCACAGTTTGGGGACCACTGCTCTAAAAGAACCCGCAAGTTTTACCTTTGGGTCCCTCTACCCTTTCCTACCTCTATGAGGCGTGCATCCTCCCAAACGGGCTGCTTCCGGTGACGCAGCTCCAACCCTTCGCGAAGAAGGACCCCGCCTGTCTACCGCGCTGCCTGCCAAAACAACAACCACCACCACCGCCGCCGCCGCCGCCTCCGCCGCCGCCGTCCCGCTTTCCCTCCTGGGCTGCCGTTGGCGTCGGTTGTGTCCGGAGGGCTCTCGCCGTCGTCGGGGGGCGAAGGCGAGGGGAGGATGGACCAGTGCGTGACGGTGGAGCGGGAGCTGGAGAAGGTGCTGCAGAAGTTCTCGGGCTACGGGCAGCTGTGCGAGCGGAGCCTGGAGGAGCTGATCCAGTACGTGGCGGGGCTGCGCCGGGAGATCCTCCAGAGCGAGAGTATGTGCCCCGCCGGAACTCCTCCGCCTCCTCCTCCCCTGGCCCTCCTCAGGCAGCTTCCACACACGGGGCTACACACGGATACACACACACACACACACACACACACACACACACATATATATTCACATACAAACGCGTACACACACATACATACAGACACACGGATATATATGTACATGTACACACACTCTTTCTCTCTCTATACACACACACACACAAAACTATACATACACACACACATATATATTCACATACAAACACATATACACACATATATACACACACACAGATATATATGTACACGTACACACACACAAACACACACATATACACACACCCATACACACACACACACACACACACTTTCTCTCTCTATACACACACACAAAACTATACACACACACATATATATTCACATACAAACACGTACACACACATACATACACATACACACGGATATATACGTACATGTACACACACACATATACACACACACACACACACTCTTTCTCTCTCTACACACACACACACACACAAAACTATACACACACACATATATATTCACATACAAATGCATACACACACACGTATATACACACACATACACACACACACTTTCTCTCTATACACACACACACACACACCCATACACACACACACTTTCTCTCTCTATACACACACACAAAACTATACACACACACACATATATATTCACATACAAATGCATACACACACACACACGTATATACACACACATACACACACACACACACACACTTTCTCTCTATACACACATACACACACCCATACACACACACACACACACACTCTTTCTCTCTCTATACACACACACAAAACTATACACACACACACATATATATTCACATACAAATGCATACACACACACACACGTATATACACACACTTTCTCTCTCTCTATACACACACACACACACATACACACACCCATACACACACACACACACTTTCTCTCTCTATACACACACACAAAACTATACACACACACATATATATTCACATACAAATGCATACACACACACATATGTATATATATATATACACGTTTATACACACACATATACACACCCATACATACACACACACTCTTTCTCTCTCTACACACACACATACACACACATATGCACCCATACACACACTCTCTCATTTTCTCTCTCTCTCTATACACACACACACATATTTATACACGTACAAACGTATACACACACACACACACATATATATATATACACACATATGCAGACATGCATATTTATACACACACACATGTACATACATATATACACATACATATGTTTATATACAGCCTGACCTCCCCATACGCGGGGGATCCGTTCCGGACCCCTTCACGTATGGGGAAAAGAGCCTATGCTCAAGCCCCATAGAAAATAATGGGGCGCATGCTGACACAGCATGGGTATGCGCCCCATTACTTTTGCCGGGGCTTGCCTTCCGCGTAAGCTCAAAGCCGCAGAAGGAAAGCCCACCTATAGGGAGGGCTGACTGTATGAATATATATTATACATACACACATGTTGACATACAGACACATATACAGCCCGCCAGCTCCACACGTTGGTTAGCCATACATGAACTTAAGCTTCTCTGCATGGCAAGCCTGGGACTTAAAATGGCACGCGCCATAGAAATCAATGGGACTTGAGGCCCTGTGTTTTTTGCCATACGCAGGGAGGTCTGGAACAGGTCCCCCTTGTATACAACGGGCACACTGTATATATACACGCACTCATCCACATTTGCGGCTTCGGCTTTTGCGGCTTTGATTATTCCTCGATTTTGTTAATATGTTCTCTCTAGGAATCTCTAGGCACAACTCTGTGGTTAACTTTAACCAAAAGTCGCACTGAAGAACCTAGAGATTCTCTGAAGATACCAGCCACAGATGCTGGCGAAACGTCGGGAAGAAACACTTCTAGAACATGGACACATAGCCCCCAAAACCCACAGAAAACTATGGATGCCGGCCATAAAAGCCTTTGACTTCTCAACCTAGAGATTCCTAGAGAGAACACTCCACTAGGCATCTGCAGCTCCTCCAGCGCAATTCTGTGGTCAATGTCTGGCAGAAGTTGGCCACAGAGTTGCACTGGAGGACCTAGAGATTTCTAGAGAGGTGCGTTTGTTGGGGGCTTACATACTGTAAACCGCTTACGGAGTGCTTAAGTACGCTGCTGATAAGCAGTATAGAAATGGACTTGCTATTGCTGTGTGTGTGTGTGTGTATTTGTTGTTGGGTGCCTTCATATCAGTCCCAACTTACAGCGACCCTGTCATGGGGTTTTCTTGGTAAGGTTTCTTCAGAGGAGGGTTGTCATTTCCTTCCTCTAGGGCTGAGAGAGTGTGACTTGCCCAAGGTTACCCAATGGTTTACGTGGCCGAGTGGGGAATCGAACCCTGGATCTCCAGAGTATATCTGTGCATGTGTGTGTGTATAGACACACGCATATGTATAGTTGTTGTATTTTAATATGTGGTACTCCATCCTGAGCCTTGAAGAGAGGCAGGAAATAATTAAATTTGTTGTTGTTGTTAATTACCTTTGAGTCATCCCCGATTCATGGTGACCTGGAGATAAAGCATCTCCAAGACCCCCTGTCCTCCACTGCTCTGCTTAGGTCCTGTAAATTCATGCTTGTGACCTTAATTGAGTACAGTGGCCCCTTGCCTTATGCGGGGATCTGTTCCGGACGCCCCCATGTAAGGCAAGTTCCGCCTATACTCAGGTCTCATTGAGAATAATGGGGCTCATGCACATGGTGGTGGGGCAGTGCACATGCCATTTATTAAATGGCATAGGGCTTCCAGCATAAGCTGGAAGCTGCGTAAAAGGCACCCGCGTAAGATGTGGGCGCACTGCACATCTATCTAGCTTATGATTCCAGTATCTAGCTTATGATTCCAGTATCTAGCTTATGGTTCCAGATTCCAGACTTTTCATGATGTGGTCAAAGTATGACAGCCTCAGTTTTATCATCTTGGCTTCCAGGAAGAGGTCAGGCTTGATCTGTTCAAGGACCCATATGTTTGTCCTTTTGGCCATCCATGGTACAGTGAAATTATTTTCTTCTTATCTGCTTTCTTCCCTGTGCAGTTCTCATATCAAACACACATCCCCCAGTCTGTGCCTGTTTTATTCTTTCCCCTACAGTATCTTTGGGTCCGAACAGACAGGACAAAATAAAGCTGCTTCAGGTAACTTTGGAGGTATGCTGTTTAAATGGTGCATGTGTCCTAAGTGGCCAGAAGCCACGCCAAAGCCACACTCCAGTCTTAAAGACTAGAGCGCAGCTTTGGCGCAGCTTCTGGCCTCTTAAAATGTATATGTTATTTAAACAGCATACCTACAAAGTTACCCAAAGAGCTTTATTTTGCCCTGTCTGTTCAGGCCCTTAGTCTCACCCTTCCTTTATCTTGTCCCCCTTTCCCTCAATTTGCTTTTAGCAGTCGGTAAACTATATACTGTGCGTGTTTCTCAGGGATTCATTCTGTTTTCTCACCTCTGATGTGACTGAGTTCATTTCAGGGTGCATGCTTCTGCAAGTGAGGAGGACCCCCCCCCACTTCTGTTGCCTCTCTGAGAGTAGTGTTTGGTTTAATATTAGGTAACTTACTGAACTTTTGAAAGGCTTTGCTATTTATTGCAATGGTTTGTTATGGGGTACTGTAGTATGTGTGCTGTCCCACTTCCTGCAAGCCCTTCCAATTGGCATTATAGAAATGGCTGGTGATATGAAACTTATTGCTTGTCACATTTAGCAGCCATCAGTAAGGGCTATATTTCTCCTTGTTTTTCTTTTAAAGTACTAGAAGGAAGTAAGCCTCGGGAATAAACACGAGAGATCATGTAATGTTAGCAACAGATATATAAATCATGTAAGTTGCCAGGATATGACTCACTGGCTTCAGCTTCTTCTCACAGATTCTGCACTCGTGAGTAGCAAATAGTTACACTGTAGTGCCACTCTGAGATGTGAGTAAGGGATGACGATGGTGTGGCCTAGTACCTCACCATCATTTCCAAAAGTTACTTACCGTATATACTTGACTATAAGTCAACCTCATGTATAAGTCGAGGGCAAGTTTTGGGGACAAAATTATGGATTTTGATATGATCCATGGATAAGTCGAGGATAAAACGTAGGAGCATATAGCAAGGGATCTAAAGGTTGAAGCAAAGCAAAACTATATCAAAGAACTTGTAAAATTCCAGCAGACATTGCTCTTTGTGTTTACTCTTAAGACTGGATGGATGAGAGAGTAGAGAGGGTCGGTGTTTCCAGGACAGATTATACTCTTGCTTTTCACCAGGAGATGGTTCCTTCTTTCAAATAAGAGTTAAGATACAGTACTTACATTGATGCATGGATAAGTTGACTCAGGTTTTTTGAGTCAATTTTTGACCTAAATTTCTAGTCTTATACATGACTGTATATACAGTATTAGCTTTTACAAGTTTTGTGTTTAGTGTTTGATTCTTCAAACATCTTTTGCCTACCAAAATTAAGGCCAGGTGAATACTACCTAACAACTGGATTTTGCCCTTAGAATTCTCATTTATTGAACCCTCCACACATTATGAGAAAGGATTTAAAATGGACAATGAAAATACTTCTTTACATTGACCAGTGTTTGTCAGATTTCATTTATAATTGTTGCCAATTATATGTGCAAATCTCAATTCACCTATCTAAAAGTCCCCATATAAAGTATTTTGGGAGTGTTTATGTTGCTGCTCAGACACTGGCAGGAATTTTATTTATTTATTTAAAGCATTTGCTTATTGCCTCATGACCTACCAGAGCCCCAACTGGATAATTAAATTGGATTTGTATTGATATAAATATGTGCACAAGATGGTGTCTTGGATGTGGCAACTTGCTTCTCGGTTTCTTAAGATGGGAATATTTGTATGCATTTCTTGAATAAAACTAAAATAATTATACTTCTCATAAATCTAGTATACACTAATACACACTGTGTGTGCTAATTACATTATATATTATAGGTTGGATTCAGACTGTGTTAGCTGAACTTGGCTTTCATTGAAACCACTGCAACAAATTGGACATGATTGAAGCCCAGTTACTCTGCGTTGCACCTCACAGTTTAAACATACTGTTAAGCTTCACCAAACTGCAGGGACTATGGCCTGTTACAGACAGCCAAAATAAAGCTGCTTCGAGTCACTTTGAAGGTATGGTATTTCAATGATACATGCGTCCTAAGAGTCCAGAGGCCGCACCAAAGCCATGCTCCAGTCCTAAGGACTGGAGTGCAGCTTTGGTGAAGCTTCCAGACCCGTAGGGCTCATGCATCATTGAAATACCATACCTCCAAAGTGACTCGAAGCAGCTTTATTTTGGCTGTCTGTAACAGGCCTATGTTTTCCAAAAGAAACCTGTTGTTGGTTTCCATGATTGAGCATAACTCCTCTGTACTGCCATGTTTTCTGAAACTTTCTAACTTCATGCACGGAGCTGTTGTTTGGCTTTGGAACTCTGCTTTGGTTGGACAAGGCATCTCACAGATGAAATTCAAGTTCATTAGCTGTCTCAAATTCTTTCACTATGTCTTATGGTCCCAGCACAATTTACATCTCTTTCATCCTTGCAAACTTTGAGAAGAAACGAAGGGAATGTAATGGAACCCTTGTTTAGCAGCCCTTTTATTTCCAGGGTTCAGATGCCTGACAGTCTCATAACTGTTTAGCTATGCTTTCTTGTTTCACTAATGGCTGCTTGTGTATATTTGACAAGGTCACTTTGGAAGACCTCTTTTTTAAGGAGTTTATCACGTGGAACGCAACCCGTGCAGGAATGGGATTAAAAAATCTGGAAAAAAACCTTAATTAAGTGGGTTGGTTTTCATACACGTTGGGGTTAATAAGCAATAATGCAACATTAACCTGAATGAAAAGTTGACAAAGCCTGCTCCTTTTTACTTTAGAGATTTTCCAAAACTAAAAAGGAGTGGGTTTTGTCTACTTTCCCATTTGGGTTAATGTCGTGTTAATGCTCATTAACTTTTACATCGTGCGAAAATCAACCCGCTTTTGCAGGTTTTGTCCACTTTCTCTTCAGGTTAACCCCCAACGTTGCCTGCAAACCTACCCAGTTTTCCAGTTTAAATTCAGTTTCTGCACAGGATCCGCCCCATGTGATAAACTCCTCAGTTAGGAATATTTAGCAGTACTGTGTTCAGATTTTAAAACCAAGTACTTACATGACAGCAATTGGGGTTTGTATGATTTTTCTTTGTATTTTCCTTCTACTTTCCATACATGTTACAAATGCTAGCTAAAGAAATATAAATTATATTCCACTATAACTTGTAGTTCTTTCTCCCACAGTACAATGGGTCCTTGTTATCTGATGTGGTTTGGTTCTAGGATATTTATTTATTATATTTGTTATATTTATTTGTATCCCACTCTTTTCCCAGGACTGGGACTCAAAATATCCCTGGATGCTCAAGTCCCATTAAATATAATGGCACAGCAAAATGATGTCCTTTATATAAAATGGAAAATCCAGGTTTGCTATTTGGAATTTATACCTTTTTGGAATATTTTCTTGAATCTGTGAATAAAAAATCCATGGATAAGTAGGGCAAGATGTATAACTCCTCGAAATTTAAATTAAACACTGAGGCTTCTCATTTCAAAAAAATGTGCATCTTTGGAAATAATACAATTTTTCTTTTTCTGCCTTCTGTCTAGATCAAGATGGCGACGTATCAGGAACGATATCACTTGTTATGACCCAATGTTGCAAACGAATAAAGGACACTGTTCAAAAATTAGCATCAGATCATAAGGATATCCACAGTAGTGTTTCTCGCGTTGGGAAAGCTATCGACAAGGTATTTTTAGCATTAATCTTATTGTATCAAAGTGAGGGGATGTGGTGGCTCAGCAGTAAGACGCCAGTTCTGACCATCGTAAGGTTGGAAGGTTGGCAGTTCGAGGCCCAAGTGCCGCATGATGGGGTGAGTTCCTGTCACTAGTCCCAGTTTTTTCCAACCTAGCAGTTCAAAAGCATGTAAATGCAAGTAGATAAATAGGTAGCACTTCGGTGGGAAGGTAATAGCATTCTGTGTAGCCATACTGGCCACATGACCACAGAGTTGTCTTCAGTTGATGCTGGCTCTTTGGCTTGGTAACGGAGATGAGCACCGTACCCTACAGTTGGTTATGACTAAACATTTGTGTAAAGGGAAAACCTTTATCTATCAAAGTGATTACGATTTTCAGTCTTTGTATACATGCTTAATCCTCCTTAGAATAGACCCACTGACATTCAGTTACTTCAGAGACTTAAGTTATTATTGATTTCAGTGGGTCTTTTCCAATATGATTAAGACAGGAATCCCATCCCTGTGTTCAAAGGTTAGTTGATATGAATAGAAGCATAAACAAGGATCACAGTTGGCAGACCCTTCCACAACTCTCTATTAACTTCATTAGACTTGAATAGAAGAGATTTTCTAATGGATTTTGCCCTTGGTGCTTAAGTTTTTCATGTTATTATAGTCATTGTTATAGTACTTTTCTAGTTGTAAGATGCAATATCACAAGTGAGTTAGGCATTTTAGTCTGTTGCAGCAAATAGGTTTTCTTTGGGGTAAGCTTTTGTGCACTGCAGTCCACGTCATTGGTCCATGTCATGATCAGTGTGTATGTGTCGACTTAGGGTGATCCCATATATTTCATAGGGTTTGCTTAGGCAAGGGATATTCATGCTTTTGCCAGTTCCTTCCTCTGAAATGCAGCACCTGGTATTCGTTGGTAGTTTTACATCCAAGTCCTAACTAGGACTGACCCTGCTTAGCTTCCAAGATCAGACAGGATCTGGTGCCTTTAATTACCTGAACAGGCGTGTATTTCTACAAACAGTTGTTGATTCCAGTGATTAATAGCTAAACAAGAATTTTTGCAATTCAGGTCTGTTCTCAGTGATTTGAATGGAGACAAAGGCTTTTTAATCTCAGTACATTTATTAATCATGTCATCTGTGGGTAGATCTCTGTAAGCCACACTGGTAATACAGTGGATGGACAACTCAAAAATATTTTAAACAAACTGGATGGCTAGTAAAATGTTGAATAAATGTTCCAATACATGATAAAGAACTAAATATTTTGGCTGAAGAACCCTAGGTACCACAGCTTGCAGTGTATCTCCTTTCTTTACCTATAAGTTCTTAACATTTATTGATATATTTAGTTGCCTTTTAGAAAAGACAAGCAAAATGGTGTTCGGCCAGTTGGACTGACCAAATAAGGAACAATATGGAATACATATTTTATATAGAAAAGGAGATGATAGAAAGCAGCTCAGTTAAAAGATTAAAGTCCTTGAGGGTGACAATACCAATACTCATCCTAACTAGTAAAACAGTAAATATCAAAATAGAAGAGCTTGTTTCTCCCTGAATTAACTGTCAGTTTTTACTTCACAGAATTTTGACTCTGACATCAGCAGTGTGGGAATTGATGGATGTTGGCAGGCTGATAGCCAGCGAATTTTGAATGAGGTGATGGTAGAACACTTTTTTCGGCAAGGAATGCTAGATGTAGCCGAAGAGCTTTGTCAGGTAATTGTGGTTAGAATCCCCCCTTCTTAGTTAAATCCTTCCTTTGACATTCTTACAGGATGCGGAATTATTATTATTTTGTCCATTTGATTTTTAAAATCACTAATGTCTGTGTGGCTATGGCTTTGTTTTTCAGGAGTCTGGGCTTTCAATAGACCAAAGTCAAAAGCAACCATTTGTGGAGCTGAACCGAATACTGGAAGCACTTAAAGTTAGAGTTTTGAGACCTGCATTAGAGTGAGTTACTCCACTGTTTTGGAAACCTTCAGATAAAAACCTTAAAAATGTTGGAATTCTCTCCTTTAACAAATTCACTTATGTTGGGTTTCATAGGGAAAATAAATGATTTGTTACTTCCTCCAGTTGGGCCAAGGTCCTGAGGGTCAAATGGGGCTACTCTGTGGCAGGGATTGTCCAGTATACATTCAGCTCCCAGGTAAGGCAGACTTCGCTCCAACATTGGTCAAAATCCAGTAGAATTGCCAAATGGTATTCCATGCTGTCAAGTGTCAAAGCCAAGTCCTCCTACAGGCTCAGTAAATTTAAAGTAACAAAACCTGATTTGAATCTGTTCTCTCAAGTACTTCTGGGTTGTGTCTATATAGGTTCTATTTTTTACATGTGAGCTTGCAAGAGAGTTTGGTGCCTTAGGTGAAATGACTGGAATATTGATTTAGATTTCTTACTTGAACATTCTGAATGCCTACCTCAGGAAGAGAAAACTGGTGTCTCCTCCTTCATTTTCCTTTGGGTTATGAATTTTTCTCCCTGAAATGCCAGGGAGAATTTTTGCCAATGCTAGTCTGTTCCCCCAGGCGATGTTTCAGATTGCTTTCTGCTATGTTGTAAAACTGGGATTTAACAAAGTAATTGTTTGTCTGGGGACTTAGAATCATAGAGTTGGAAGAGACACAAGGCCATCCAATCCAACCCCCTGCCATGCAGGAAGACACACAGCACTCCTGACAAGCCCATCCGGCCTCTGTTTCAAAGCCTCTAAAGAAGGAGACTCTTCCACATGCCCAAGGCAGGATATTCCATTGTTGAATAGCTCTTATTATCAGGAAGTTGTTCCTAATGTTTATGTGAAATCTGTTTTCCTGTAATTTGAAACCATTGCTTCTTTGTGTACTGGTACATAGCTGGAATATTACACATTATAGCAATATTTTAGAAAATAAACTGTGATTCTTAAAAGAAGTACCAATAAAATTTTAATAAAGTTACTCAAGATTCAGTGCAGCAGTTTAAAGCAATGCCACTCAAAGTGGTGATTCCTCAGTGCCTGTCTCTGAGCCATTTCCAGGAAAGAAAGAGTTTTAGCCAATGGACACAAAAATAGCGTTGGCCCTGGGGATATTGGAAAATAAAATAAAATAATATTCCTATTGATATTCATTTTGTACATTTTGACTGGGCAAGAGCTGCTGCCAACTTGAGACTGTGGCAGCAGCTGGGTTGCCATGGTCCCAGCCCAACTGGGGCTGAAGTGGTCAGAGGCCACTTCTTCCAGGCCTTCTGTTTCAGCCCTTGGTCACTCTTCTCTGAACATGTTCCAGCTTGACAAAATCCTTCTTAAACTGTGATGCCCAGGACTGGGACACAGTATTCCAGGTGAGGTCTGACCAAATCTGGACATGGTACTCCTATTGATACAACTCAAAATTATATTGGCTTTTTGGCATCACACTGTTGACTCATGTTTAGCTTGTGGTGTGCTAAATTACTAAACTCCTTTTCACAAATCCTGCTTTCAAGCCATACGTCACCCATCCTATATTATTATTATTATTATTATTATTATTATTATTAACCTTTATTTATGAAGCGCTGTAAATTTACACAGCGCTGTACATGCAATCTTTTTAGTTAGACGGATCCCTGCCCTCGGGCTTACAATCTAAAAAGACATGACACAGAAGGAGAAGGGAGTGGTGGAGGGAAAGGGTAAGAGGTCCAGCAGTTCCTCTCTACCTCCGAGGCCTGGACCAAGGCAGATGGACTGGAGGGAGGGCTTGGCTTCATAATGGATGGTTAATCATTTTCCAGGGAAAATACATACTCTCAAGTAGGATAATGCATATACAGTACATAGCAATACAGGAAATGGTTTGATAAACAGGCACCAAAAGAACATCAAATAGTAAGCGACAATTATGCAATGTCTGGGAAGGCTTCTCTGAACAGGATGGTTTTCAACCATCCCGTTCAGAGTAGAAATTTATGCATTTAATTTTTCCAGCCTTGTTGTAATATTGATTCCTGTTGATATTCAATTTGTACGTTTGGCCTAGTTCTCCAACCTGTCATGGTCATTTTGAATTCTGATGCTACCTTCTGGAGTATTAGCCATCCCTTCCGCCCAGTTTGGTGTCATCTGCATATTTTATAAGCTTGCCTTCTATTCCATCTTCTAAGTCATTTATAAAGATGTTAAACCACAGTGGGCAAAGGATGTACGCCACTACTCACTTACTTCCAGGATATCAAGGTGACTGGTTGTTAGTTGCTCAGTGATGAGTACTCTGTGAGTTCAGTTATGGATCTACCTAACAGTAACATTGTCTAGCCTACAGTTTACCAGCTTGCCTATACGAATCTTATGGGCAACCTTTTCAAAAGCCTTACTGAAATCAAAGTACATTACATTGACAGCATGCCTCTGGTCTATCAGGTTTGTAACTATATCCATAAAAAGAGATAAGATTAGTTTTGCATGACTTGTTTTTGGGAAACCTATGCTGCTGCTTAGTATTCACAGCATTCTTTGCCAAGTGTATGTAGATTGACTGTTTAATGATCTGTTCTATCTAATCTGTTCTAGATCCTTTCCTAGTATCAGCATCAAGCTGACTGCTAGTTTTCAGGTCCTCATTTTTGCCCTTTATGAAGGTGGGGACAACATTTGGCCTCCAATCTGCTGAGCCTCTCCTGTTTTTCAAGAATTCTCAAAGATTCTTGATAGTGGCTCTAAGATTACATCTTCAGTTTCCTTTATTACTGTAGGATACAGCTCATCTCACCCTGGAGACTTGAATTTATTCTGAGTAGTGAGGTATTCTTTTTACTACCTCTTTACCTATTCAAACCTGTAGTACCTTTACTGCATAATATATTTTGTTTTCACCAGTTACAGCTCTGTTTTCCATTTGGGGGAAGATTGAGGAAAAGAAGGTATTACACAGTTCAGCTTCCTCTCTGTCCCTTTTAGCATTTCACCATCTTCTCTACTCAGCAGCCCTTCCATCTCCTTGTTCTTCCTCTTGTTCTGGACATCACTAATATCCCCCCTTTTGTTATTTTTAATCTCTCTAGTGAGCCTGACCTCATTTTGAGCTTTAGCTTTTCTGACTTTCCCTCTGCATATATATGCTTGTATTTCTTTTTTGATGGTTTCCCCCTTCTTCCATTTCTTATACATTTTTTTTTAATCTTGGTCATCGGAAAGTTCTTTGTACATCTACCCTGCTTTCTTTAGATACCTCTCACTTTTGTGCCTCATGGTCAGTATTTGCAACTGTGTCTTCAGCTTCCCCCCCCCCCCAAATAATATTTATTTGTTTAAAAAAAATCATTAAAATTTACAACAAATCTCATTCGTCTCACTTACATATACCCACCACATATACAAAAATGAAAATATATAGAATCCATTTACTACATACACATTTATAACAGTTACAAATTGACTAGTTAATCTTAACTTGTTCTGAATTGGAAACTACTGAGGAAAGGTGATAGTTATTTGAACAGCCACTTACACCTGTTGGGTAATTTTCTTTGTGCTCAAGAATGGAAAAGTCTCCTTTTGGGTCTTAAGTATCCAAACACATTTGGAAAATACAATTATTTTCATAGAACTTTGTCATCCATAGCCATGAGTATTAATCAAAGCAGTCACATGGCTTCAATTGATATAAAATGTCTGTATTTACATACAGTGACAAGACTATGCCACAAAACTTTACTCTTGGCTTTTTTTTCTTATCAAAAGCATTATCACACTTTGTTCTTTGGCCTCATCACCGCTCTGGAAGGAAGACTTTCTTACGGTTACCGTATATACTTGTGTACAAGTTAACCTCATGTATAAGTCAAGGGAAGGTTTCAGGGTCAAAATCCTGGATTTTGATATGACTCATGGATAAGTCTAGGGTAAAATTTAGGGGGCTATAAGGAAGGATAGAAAGGGGGAAATACCACTTCTGTCCCCTCCTTCTTCTTCTTTGGATCTCTCCCAGGTGCTGGAGGAGAGGTTTTAACATTGGATTGAGAAAGGAAGCAAGTGGATTTAAATGGAGAGTTGTTTCCATAGGAAGCAAGGTCTTGCACAATGGACTGAAGCAGAAGGAAGTGGTTTTAAATGGAGGGTTTTTCCCATAGGAAGCAAGGTCTTGCAAAAGGGACCAGAGAGAGAAACAAGTGGATTTAAATGGAGAGGTTTTTCCATAAGAAGCAAAGACTTGCAAAATGGACCAGAGAAAGAAGCAAGTGGATTTAGATGGAGAGGTTTTTCCATAGGAATCAAAGGCTTACAAAACGGACCAGAAAAAGAAGCAAGTGGATTTAAACGGAAAGGTTTTTCCATAGGAAGCAAAGGCTTGCAAAACGAACTAGAGAAACAAGCATGTGGATTTAAATGGAGCAGTTTTTGCTTAGGAAGCCAGGGCTTGCAAAATGGACCAGAGAGAGAAGCAAGTGGATTTAAATGGAGAGCTTTTCTGATAGGAAGCAAAGGCTTGCAAAACAGACTGGAGGGGGAAGGACTTGGTGTTCAATGGAGTTTGGAGCATCAGGCTTGCTTCCTTTAGGACCCTTCTAAGTGCTACTGGTTTATTGACCCTTATATAAGTCTACCCCAAATTTTAGGGTCAATTTTGGGGCATACATTTCTCGACTTATAGTCGAGTATATACGGTAATTGAGAACTAAATGAGAAGGCTATTCTTTCCTAAAGGTAAAGATTTTCCCTTGACAGATTTGTCTTGTTGTGACCGTCCATAGAGGGCACTGCTCATTTCTGTTACTAAGCCGAAGAGCCAGTGTTGTCATGTGGCCAGCATGACTGCACAGAATGCTGTTACCTTCCCACCAAAGTGGTTTCTATTTATCTGCTTGGACTTTTACATGCTTTCAAACTGCTAGGTTGGCAGAAGCTGGGACGAGTGATGGGAGCTCACTTCATCAAGTGGTGCCTGGGCCTCAAACTTCCAACCTGCTGATCTTGCAGTTGTCAGAGTCAGTGACTTAACTACTGAACCATTCTCTAATTTATTTTCTAATTAGAACTCCGTTTCTAGTAAAGACTTGGCTCAATATTTCACTATCACTGTGTGTGCACACAAGTGCGTTTCTTTGGTTCATGGCAAAAAAAGAGCCAGCTATTTCCAGTCCACATCAACTAGTATATCAAAGTAGTTCTAATTCAGTTCCTTACTTTATGTGCTTCTTTCTTGCCAGAGAAAAATTAACTTGTTTAGTCCTCTGAGGCCTATGGTCTTCTGAATTAGGATCCTACTTCTGGCTTAGTTCCTGAAGCCTCCCACCCACCCCTGGACTGCTAAAAAAAACAACCCTAAGACCCCTCAAATGGTTTTTTAAGTAGCTGAAACTCTCTCTCTCTCTCTCTCTCTCTCTCTCTCTCTCTCTCTCTCTCTCTCTCTCCCCCCCCCCCAAACTGACACCCCGCTCAGCCTTCGAAATCCACTGCGGGAGATCTTGGGCCAGTCATGCTCTCCCAGTCTCAGAGGAAGGCAAAGGCGCCCTGCTAAGCAAAACTTTAAAAAGAAAAATACCTGTGATGGGTTCACTTTTGGGGCGCCATAAGTCAGAAATGACTGGAAGGCACACAGTGACAACAATCAGTTCACTTTATTCAGTCTTTTCTAGAAAACATAATAGCGGTTGCTTGGGACTGGTATTCTGTGGATATTTTGTTTTGATGCTATAGTGAATTATGTATATTCAATTATATCGTAGATTGAGCAGGAAAATCCTAGGTCAAAATCCTTTTCCGTGCTGGCAGAGAAAAGGCCCCACTAATCTAGTTGCACAGGACCAGGCAGAGGGAGGAGGCAGCTTGTTGACATGACATGTGGTGCTGGCATCTGGTAGCAGTTCCCAGCGGGAAGGATTGTATTTGGATGCCTGACTGGCATGTCAACATGCTGTGCTGTAATCCTGGTCTTTTTACAGTGGCCAGGAATATCTTGCACAAGGAGGTTGTGGGTGTCTTCTTGCATAAACAAAGAGAATATGCAACTGCTTGTGCAATTTGGGTTTGTGTGAGCTTTGTAGATGAATAGGATCCAGACCCTAGCGTTCCTTAATACATAATCAGGTTATCAAGCTAGTTAAACTTAAGTGTCTGTTTATTTAAGAAAAATGTATCTTGATTTGAACATCCATTTGTACCAAGTATTCTTCTAAAAATGATAAATAAACTTCTGGGACTATAGGTTTTAGCTTTGTGTAAACAACTGATGATTTGCTCTTCGTAAATTTAGATCAGATTTATTGTTTCTAATCTTGTAGGAGACATGATTTAGAGATTGGTCTGCCCTGGTGTTTTAAATGACTGCCCATCATTTTAAAGAACCTGCTAGAAGAGCAAATCTATTAGATAGTATCTGCATATGCACCCCTTTCCACTGTTTAGGAATTAACTTGTAGATAAAACAAGTTGTGGCGAATTTTGGCCTAAAGTATGCAGATTTATCTGTTTTCATAGTCTGTAACTCCACCAGGTTTTACTTCGCTTGTAGTTCTTGGTCGAAATGGTGAACTACTTTTCATTTGTCTTTGACTTTGTTTCTCCTTAATGAGGAATTGTATTTTCTTAGAGTTTGACACATCTGATTGGATTAGATCTAAAGACTGAGTCTCCCTTATCCGGAATTCCAAAATCTGAAATTATTCCAAAATCCAAAATTGACCACATGGGTGGCTGAAATAGTGATACCTCTGTGTTCTGATGGTTCAATGTACACAAACTTCGTTTCATGCAAAAAAGTATTTAAAATATTGTTTATAAAATTATTTTTGGGCTATGTGTATCCAAAATATAAATTGATTTTATGTTTGGATTTGGTTTCCATCTCTAAAATATCATATTATGTATGTGCAAATAGTTGAAATAGTCCAAAATCCAAAAAAATCCAGAATGTTTTGTGCCAAGCATTTTGGATAAGGGAGACTCAACCTGTACTTAGCTGAAAGCAGTGGGCTGCTTAAATTCAGTCAAATATTGATGTTGTGCTGTCATGAACAATTATGTTTCCTGTTGTTGATCAATCCTTCACTTTTTTCAGTTGTTTTGGTCCTGAGTACACATATTTGTATGGAAATTAGTTGCACTGCAATTGATATGATTTGTGCTCCACTCCTGAACATCATGCTTAGAGCTATCTGTAGTCCGTTGGCACCTTGGCATTTAATTATTCCTTCAAATAAACATTGTCCAGGAAGTGGATGCCAGGATGTGAGACAAACAGTGTCAGTATACCCAATAGTATAAGCTGAATGGAATGTTGAGATTGGCAAAGGGCAGTCTGTTAGTAAGCACCTACGGTATATTAAGTTAACAAAATAAATGAGATATCTTTTTCTCTTTAACAGTCTTTCAAGTAATCCTACATAAGCTACCTTCCCATTTACCAGGTCCTTGTGACTACATGTAACTTATTTTGGCACAGTGGCCAAGAACAACATTTCCAGCTTCTACTAGTTTATAGAAATGTTATTGCCTGGTTGCCTAATAGCAGCTCTTACATGGCCCAGGAATGTAGGTGGTGATTATTTACAAGTCAAAGGTGATTCTCTGGAAGTATGACCTCGATGCATCTGTGGCAGTTGTGTTAGTTTCTCTTAAGACCTATTAGGCCACCATTCCTGAGAAATCTATAGACTTTTAAAGTGTATTCTTCATGCAGTGTAGTGAACATTAATTTTGAACGACTGCTGATAAGGACAGAGGGAGATGGAGAGTGAAATAGTGATGATTTGTTCATTTGGTTTGTCAAACTGCTTAGTAGCAGGCTGTGTTCAGAGGAGGAGGAGTACCCTACCTCTCAAGGAATTGTATTAAAGGTCTTACAGTAAATGTGACAAATTGCATACCCTTGCCTAGGAACATCCCGAAGCAAATGTCGACATGACAAACCAGTATCTGTTTTTTAGGGTAAACGTTTTTGTTTTCTTTTGTCCCATTTCCTTTTAGGTGGGCTGTATCGAACAGAGACATGCTTATGGCACAGAATAGCTCCTTAGAGTTTAAACTACACAGATTATATTTTATTAGTTTATTAATGGGTGGAACTTCAAACCAGAGAGAAGCTTTGCAATATGCTAAAAACTTTCAACCTTTTGCTCTTAACCATCAGAAAGGTAAGCAACATTAAATGTGTTTTACACTAAGAGTCCGAATGGTAAGATTAATTGAATCTACTGCCTCCATTGTCCTGTGTAGTTTCATTACTGTACTCAAGAGTTTTTGTTTGTTTGATTTTTTTTACAAATGAGGGGACACTTGAGTATATTTTTCAAAGAGAAAAAAGAGAGGCAGAAGCCAAAATGCAATCACTAGCCCCAGGTAGAGTAGATTAATTGAAATAATAGAACATACTTGTTGACTTAGATTTCATAGATCTAATCTTTCTGGGACTAGTCATTAGATTTTGACCAAAAAGTCCTCTTTTACACTTTCAATTCTTTTCCTTTATTATTTTGCTCCACAAATATATTTTATGGGACTCAGATGATCCCAGTCCAGAGAATTGTCCAAAACAAGTCAAGGGCTATTTTTTAACTTTCATCTTCTTATTTAAAAAGCAGTGGCTCCTCACCCCATTCTGTATCACAAATTTGTTTGGAATTTTTCTTTGGCTCCATCCCAGCAGTTCATGCATTAGTGACTCTTTTCAGTACAAGCTAGCTACCAAGATGTTCATGTGTAAAATAGAAGAACAATCTTGAAAAGCATATACAGTCTGCCCATTTGCAGCGATTAGGGGCGCATGACCCCTGTGAAAGTGGGAAAACTGTGAATATGGGGAAAGCCGAGGAGGAAGAGCACACGTGTGCTCTTCCAGGCTGTGCTGTTCCTGGTCTTTTTTCCCCTCCTGCGGGATGGGGAAAATGCCCAGGATGAAGGAGGAGTGTGTGCATGTGCTTTTCCAGGTCTGAACATAATTCTAGGTCTGAACATAATGATATACTGTGGTTAGTCAAAACCAACAATAGATGTGTCTGAACTTCTCATAGCCTTGCTGTAGCAAGCAAAGTTTTGGAGAGGGTGCATACCCAACACTTGCTGCTGCCCATTCTCAGCATGTTAAACCATTGCTTTTTTGTGACATTAGAATTCAACTATTCATTTGTAAAAGTTCTGGGCACTTTTAAATTGTATGATTTCAACTGTGAGCTGCCTTTGCTTCAATCTCTGTGAACTCTCTCAGAGATTCATTAGTTTTTAAAGTATCATATAAATATGCATTGCTATTATATTAGTAAACACAGTGTGCCTTTGTTATCTGTGGGGGATCCGTTCTGGATCCCCCTGTGAACAGTAAAAAAATGCAGGACCTTAAGTCCTGTTCTTCTCAATTGGTGTGTGCTTGTGCTGCTGCATGCGCACATACACATTCAGAAACCTGGGGTTTGCCATCCGTGAAGCTCAAACCGTTGATGACAAATCCATGCTTGGCGCACTGTAAATGGCTTTCTTACTGAATTCCTAGTTACTATTAAATGTATGTTCAGCTTGTTCTAGTTTTTTAGCATAAAGTATCAGTGCTCAAATTTATCTGCCATAGAATGAAATATATAAACTACAGATACATTGTCTTTTCACAGATATTCAAGTTTTAATGGGAAGCCTAGTGTACCTTAGGCAAGGAATAGAAAATTCTCCGTATGTCCATTTATTGGATGCAAACCAGTGGGCAGACATCTGTGACATCTTTACAAGGGATGCTTGTGCTCTTCTGGGACTTTCAGTTGAATCACCTCTTAGTGTTAGGTATGGCTACTTTCATATTCCTGTACATGATTTTTAAAGGTCAGTTACAGCTTAGGAATATTGATTTGCCTATTTTTCTCAGTAAAAAAACCTAGAAATGTACTTGAACATTATATTATACTTGGGGATGGTTTTCACTCACAATGATTCATAGTGATCTTAGTACAGGTGTACCTCAGTTAACAAACCTCAGAGAAAGAAGCTCCTTTTTGCAAAGTCTTTTGATGCCCCCCAACCCCTCATCCTTTTCATCCTCTGACTATCTAATTTTTGTTTTTAAAGTTGTTAGGGAAATATGTTTAACGCTGACAGCCAGCATGGTGAACTGGATTGAGTGCTGGAATACAACTCTAGAGATCAGGATTTAAATACCTGCTTGGTCATGGAAACCCACTGGGTGATCTTGGGCAAGTTATACAGCCTCAGTGGAAGGCAAAGGCAAACTACTTCTGAACAAGAAGTTTTCACGCCAAGAAAACCCCATGATAGATTTGCTATAGGTTGTCATAAGTCGGAAACGCACATGTTAAACCTAGGAATTTTAAAGCAGAATAGATCCATAAATTTGGCCACCAAAATGGGAATGATAAGATAGGTAGAGGTTGGGGGAAAAATCATCGGGATGCATTTTAGAAGAAGACTTCAAATGGTCTCTAGAAGGCTGAAAATGTTTTTGTTTCCTTATGCAAGGCTTCCTTGACGTGGCTGTTTCATTTCATATGAGCATATTGTTAGTTTTGCATTTTAAAAAATGCTGAAACATGTTGAAGTGCTCTTCTTTTTGTGGTGCAGGAACCTATCCCTATTCTTTCCATGCTATTTCTGCCTCTGGTACCAAATTTTGTGTTATAGAAGTCATGCCCAAGAACACATCTACTTTGTTAACTGAGGTATGCCTATAGACATTTCTTTCTAACAAACTATAACACTGGGTGGAGAGAGAATTCGAAGACATAGATGTGTTAGTCTGGAAAATCAGCATGCAAAGGGATTTCATAGCACCTTTGAAACTAAGAAATAAGCTGGTAGCACAAGCTCTTGTAGACTTGAGTCTACCTCTCAGCTCCCAGTACATCAGCAGAAACCTTTATAGATATAGCTCTGCTGTTCATGGTAGGACCCAAAACGAGGTGTTCCAAATATAGTTCACAGCCCTGTCTTTTCTTCTAAATGCTCCCTGGGTTGGTATTTTCAGTTATACCACCTGATGACAGCCCTAGCTTGGGAAGTTGTGAACAGTATGCACACAATAAATACTAGGGACTATTTCTAATATTCTTGTAGCATTAAAAATACAAGAGGTAATGGTGTTTTGCAAGTAGTGTTGTGCAAGTGCTAGCAGATTAACTAGCAGAAGTAATAATGAATCTAAGGAAGTCATAATGAGTTGTCTAATGACTCGTGACATTTTGTGCAATGGCTTTTACCATGACTTGCACAAATATAATCCAAGACTAGATCTAAAATTTCAGAAAGAAGAAAATATGGTTTCCACAAGTGGTAGGAGCTTTGTGTTAATGATATGACACTGTAAGATACAACTGTGTCCTAGTTTCTAGTATTGTTCTAAAGATTTCTGAAATGGTATCTGTGGAGCATTTTGAACATCTGGAAGGAAGCCCCCTTGCATTAATAATATTAGCACCTGTAAATTATGTGGGAGTAAAGCCTGTTGAATTTAGTAGGATGTTCCTCTGAGGAGGTACACACAGGATTACTGTGTAAACTAGTTTCTTTGGATACTGGCTAAAATGGTTAATGATATCCTATCATGGTAACTGTATCATATTACAGGAATGGTATTGTGCTCTGCTTTAGACCTCCACACACTTACTTTTCTGGGCTAAGCAAATCAAGTTCTAAAACCACTTGTGACTTCTCTTTACTGGGAGATTCTAACCAGTGGTTTTCTCCATCTACCTTTTGTGTTCCTTTCTTGTTCTAAACAATTTTTTTTATATCTCAAAAACATGGACAATTAATGTAGAAGATTAAATATAAAACAAAAGAAACAATCCCCTCTCTGATTATATATATTTCTAGTCTGTTGATTATTGGAGATGTCTGTAGACAGTGTGTTTTATGTTTCTTGACAGGACTTTTGCCTAAATATGAGTTTGGGGAAAGTCCCAAAAACTTTGGGAGAATTGGATACCATTGTCATTTTATCTCCTGCTGTGCTTTGTATAATGTACTCTGGGCACCTTAGTTGGCATAAGAGCTGTTTGTTGCCTATATAGTTATAATGAGTTAAAATGCTGAGAGATGTGTTTTACTGTACTAAATTTTTATTTTAGTTTTTTCAAAAAAATTGTAACAGAGGTGAAATTACACTCCAATTTCTGTATTTTTTCAGAGCTTCTTTTCTCTTGGTAGGATGCTTATAAACCTAGATCTGAGCTTGTGCGTCACTTGGGACTCTTATATGGAACAGTGTATACAGAATACTATAAGCCACAGTAAATGCATTTAGCTCTATATTATGTGGCTTCTCCCAAGCTTAATGTGGATATGCATTACTTGGCAGTGCTTTCAATTCAAAATTACACCAAGAAAAGCTAGACTCTGTTGTGTTGTCCTGTACTTACTGTACTGAAATAAAGTCTGATATCTTTTATCTTAAAGCTTATACTTAATATTAATATATAGCTCTGTCCCCCAGCTTTTCAGCAGGTTGTGTAGCATTGCCTGCTCTAATTAATATAAAAGCTGTGATTGAACAGAGACAGTGCACTGGTGTTTGGAATCAGAAAGATGAATTACCGGTGAGTAGTATTGTGTGTCTATGAAGATGATTATTATAACAACTTTCTGCCTATTAAAATCACCCAGCATAGCACACTAGAAAACTGTGTAGCCATAGATTCTGTAACCTTATGGAATACCTCACAAAGAGGTGTGTACATTAAGGGATGCTACCTCTGCCTACGAGAATGCTGCATTCACTCTGTCACAGTTTGATTTTGAATTATGTCTGCACAAATTATCTCCCACCTTTCAATTTCCTTTCTCATATTCATGTGTTAAGACAGGGGTGAAGATAGTACTGCCCTCTAGATGTTGTTGGACCTCACCTCCCAGCAACCCTAGCCAGCATTGCGAATAGTGAGCAATGCTGGAAATTGGAGTTCAACAGTATCTAGAAGGCTGCACAGTTCCCACCCTGTTCTAATGGGTGTTTGCTAGTCCTTTGGCTTTTTGGAAAATAAAATATACTAAAAGTAATCAACTGGTTAATTTCATCAGACAGTGTTTTGACATTAATTTACAGATAAGCGATATTTGGAAATTGTAGGAATTACTCGCAGCTTAATGTAAAATTAAGATATTTGTGGGGATCAGAAATTTTTCTAATTTGTTTCTAATCAAATTCCTACAGTGTAATAAGTTTAATATTTAAGGGGGAAATGTACTGATAGAATAGAAGCCCAACTCACAGATGATGGCCTCCCATCATGCAGTTATAGTGCTGATGTGAAGCCATCTTAATCGGTGATTATAAATAATTTGTTTGCAGATGACTTAAGAAGACATTCAGTGATTCGTTGATAAAATTATTTTATAGATATCAGGGGGGAAAGGTTTCATGTAGCCTAACTATATTTTGGTATCACTTTTGCATGAAATGTATAAGAGTCATATTCAAAGTCTGCGCGACAGATATAAGAGTACAAAAGTATGGATTCTTGCTTCCAAGAGCTTCTAGTCTGAAATTCAGCACAGGGAAGAAAACAGAGGAAGGTGGGGGAATGAGGCAGCAGTTAATGCAGCTCTTTCAGATGCAGAGCTTAGATTTAGTTAATGGCTGATTGTTAGCAGTTCATGACAAGCCAAAGTTGCAAAAACCTCTTTTAGAGGTTTCCTGTAAAAGAAGTAGCAGTACTTGAACAGATTGAAACAAAAGCAGACAAGCAACTGGATTGCATGGATGTTTTGTTACGTTTGGAGTTCTGATTTGTGATTGTTACAAACTGTTGTCAGTTGTGATGTTTCAACTGATTTATTAGGGGCTAGGTACTTTTTACAAAAACTTTTATCTAAACAATACAGAGACAAACAGTGGAAATGATCATATTAAAATTCCTGTGCAATTTGCTGATCCCTGATATATGAGGGCTGAGCAAGTACCATAAGTGATCATTTGGTTTTCATAGACTGCTTCTGGGTCTCAGTCCTGGCTTTAGTTATTTTGAAGTTTTTGAATCATTCTCTTAAACAAGGCACATGCATGTTTAAGCCTGTATTCAGCTGTCTCTGCCTGCACTTGATTCTATAGGAAGCAGTCACTTACATTCAGTGCCTGCTTCCAGCATTTCACGAACACACCTTTTGTTTGTATGTCCAGGAAAATGACATCACCAGCTGCAAGAAATAGTAACTAGTGGTGCTACTATCTGTCATCACCAAAAGCTATTTTAAATTTCCTTAAGATTTGCCCCCCCCCAAAAAACACACACACACACACACAAACTTTACTGTAGATATTAGTTCATTCAGTGAGAGGGAGAGACTGCTTAGCTGTGACTCTTAAAAAAACATATATGCCTGTGAATAATTGAGTATGTTGTTGATCTAAATAGTGACAGTGTTTTCCTTTTGGACAGATTGAAGTGGACCTTGGGAAAAAGTGCTGGTATCATTCAATATTTGCCTGTCCCATCCTTCGTCAGCAAACGACAGATAATAACCCACCTATGAAGTTGGTCTGTGGCCATATTATATCAAGGGATGCTCTAAATAAAATGTTTAATGGCAGCAAGTAAGTAAACATCTTTCTTGTTTAGCACAATGCATTTGTTTTAATGTAATATGCATTTAAAAATGAGATGTGGATTATGGCTACTAAAAATTAAAAGAGAGAGAGAGAGAGAGACAGACAGACAGACAGCATTTCAGAAGATTTTGTTGACATCCAGAGCAGGGTTTTCATATAGGTTTGATTTTTTAAAATCCATCCATTATCCTCATTAAGTTGATGGGAATCATAGCCTACGACATCCAGAGCTAATTTAAGGAAGTGAGTTTTCAGAGCTGAAAACATGAATAAGATAATGCCGTTTCCCCCCCCCCCCCCCAGCTTCCCTTAGGCATGGTATTGACTCCTGTGGATGCAAAATCTGGTGCTGAGAAATAATTCCATTACAGGACAAGAAATGTTTATAATACATTTGGTAATGCTCAGATGAAACACATTTATAATTCATTTGAGGTCCTGAAGTGTAGAAATTAATGCAGAAATATGTTTTCAGTCAGAAGGCTTGACAGCAAGTGGCATAGGGTATAACCAGAACCTCAGCTGAAAGACAAAGACAGAATGGCCTGTTACAGACTGCCAAAATAAAGCTGCTTTGGGTCTCTTTGGAGATATGCTATTTAAATGATGCATGGGTCCTAAGAGTCCAGAGGTCGCACCAAAGCCACACTCCATTCCTAAGCACTGGAGTGCAGCTTTCGTGCAGCTTCCGGATTCTTAGGACCCATGCATCATTTAAATAGCATACCTCCAAAGAGACCCGAAGCAGCTTTATTTTGGCAGTCTGTAACAGGCCTAAATTTCACATTCCCCCTGACAAGAAAACCCCTCCCCTCCCAGATTCACTTTTGAGTTCTGCCATGACCAGGATTCTCTCTCTCTACTATACTACTGGAATGCCCAAAGCCATTGCTTTCAAAAAATTGCAAAACCTGTATGACTTTTGCCTGGGAAGGGAATAACAGAGAGTCTACCAAGCATTTTGGGAGAGCTTCTTTATTATTTCAGAAACCCTTGCTGCCATAGGTACAGTTACTGTTTTCAGTCAAGGACAAGCCTGTGCTCCCAACTGGGACAGATCTGTCTGCACCAAATCCTCTAGCTGTAAAGAAGGGGCAAATGAGCCCCTCCAACTCAGTTTCTGAGGGAGATGCCCCTTACCATTTGTGCCTGCCCAGTAATTGGGATCTGCCTTCCTCTTTTCTCAACAATGGAAAAAATACACTGTGAAGACATGGGAGAGGGCCTTCTCAGTTGTGCCACTTGAATTGTGGAATGCTCTTCCTTCAAACTGACACTAACATTGGTCTCATTTCAGCACCACATTAAAACTTGGCTATTGGGCCCAATGACTTCACCCAATTGTGCATCTGTGCATGACTTTTTTTCCTTTTAACATCAGCTTTTAAAGCTATAGAATGTGTTTGATACTTTTTTAGAATTTTAAATTACACTAGGTATTTGGTATTCATGAGGGTTTGATTGCAGACCCCCCTCCCCCGAATAACAACATCTGTGGATGCTCAAATTCCATTATAGAATCATAGAACTGGAAGCGAGACCAGGGCCATCCAGTCCAACACCCTGCTATGCAGGAATACACAATCAAAGCACTCCTGACAGATAGATGGTCATCCAGCCTCTGTTTACTTGTGACATACTAAAATGGTGTCCCTTATATAAAATGACAAAACCAAGGCTTGCTTTTTGAATTCTTTTCATAAAAAAATTCCAGCTGTGAATGGATGAGTTCATGGATGAGTTCATGGATGCAGAATCTGTGGACATGGAGGATCAACTGTATTTTATTATATTAAATTTTATTGTCTTATTGCTCTATGCTCTAATTGCTTAACTGATTTTCTTGTAAGCTCCACAGAGATGTTATGATATTAGGCAGGGTAGAACTATTGTAAATACTTTCTTGGTTGGGTTTTTATTGTGCAAGGTAGGCTGCTTTATCTGTAGCACAAGACCAGACCAGAGAGAATGGGGATTTTAACATTTAGATTCCATTTCCTCCTCTAGCCCATCTTCCTGTTTATGCTTCATGTGCTAAGGCAGGATAAATCATAGGTATCTTATGTATTTTCATTTTCATCTGTCAGAGTGGAGATTTCTCCATATGTCTCTTTTAAGGATCTGGAAAACTGCAGTACTTCATGTGGAGTCAGACTACTGGCCCACTGTGTACCCTGACACACATCAAATGTAGGGATTTAGGACAAACTAGAGAGGATGATGACAAGTCAAGGCAAGTCTAGGTTTTCAAGTGTAGTTGCCTCTGTGGTTTCACACAGTGTGTGATATATGCTTCCCATTACCAGCTAGTCCACTGTGGTAGCAATGTGGGATAGGTAAATGCAGATTATTTATTTGAATGATTTGTCTCCTAGTTCTGTGCCCCAAGAGACATTTAAGATTACTTGCATCCCTCATTGAATTCAAAAACAGTGCAATGCAACTTAACACAAAATGACTAAACAGTACCACAGATTAAAGAGAGAATTAAAATGGGGAGCAATGTGAGAAGGCTAAAAGGCTGATGAATTTTTTAAAAAGTTTAAAAATACCATCAGTCCAGAAAAGGTTAATTGAAAGACCTTCTTGTATTAATGAAAAATCACCAGCAGGGAGAACCATCTCATCTCTAGGAATTCTGCAGTTTGGTATGGCAAAGACTTTTCTTCCCCACAGTATCTTTGCTGCCAAGATATGTAATATAGCATCTTCCTCAAAATCTTTAATGCTGAGGTAGTTCATATGGGTGGAGGCCATATTTAAGTTATTTGGGTCCTAAGTCATTTATGGCTTTAAAGCTGATAATCAGTACTTTGAGTTGGACTTGTAAATTGATCAGACACTGGTGAAACTGTTGCAATAATGGAATCACATAGTACAGCCATTTGGCCCTGCTCAGTGTGTTAACTATTGCGTTCTGGTCTAACATCTGAAAATGTCAAATACTTTACAAAGGCAGCAGATGTAGTGCATTGCAGTAGTATAATCCTAAGGGATATGTAACCATGGATGAAGTCTCTGTTTCCTAGGAATGGATACAAATGGTACACTAACTTCAACCAAAAATGGTAGTCCTGACCACTGTCACTACTAGGAAACCCAGGAACAAAGAACAATTGAAAACCAATCCTGAGCAACTCTTCCTTGATTGGATTACTTTCAGTTTGCTGTTTTTTGCTGCATGTTTAGTTCCAGGTTCAAGTACATTGGTTTTTCACCTTGTAAAAGAGAAATCCACCTAGGACATCTTTTAAGTAAAGATGCTGGGGACTGAACCATGTGCTCTAGCATTTGAACTAGTCCCCACCCCAGCTCGTTAATTTAAATCTTGGTGTAGAATCCAATTTTGGCACTATACATTGTAAAAAAAATGCACAAATAGTTGTGCTTAATCAGAGGTGGTATAAATACAGCCAGTCATTCTACAAGCACAGACAGCCCTTTCTCTGATTTTTGATTTGATAAGTGAAGAGCTAAATGACAGTTGTGTGGTGGTATGTGACCCAGCATAACTATACTAGTATACATTTAAACTGCACCAAACATGTAAGATCTTGGGCAATGTGTTGCTACTCTGGGTTCTTGCTAAAACATTGCTGGACTAAAAAGTAGGTACTCTCAGAAATGAAAAATGCCAAATTGTTTCTCTTTCAAAAATATTCAGGGGCCAAAAACTAACATTTTCTTTTCTTTTTAGATTAAAATGTCCTTATTGTCCTATGGAACAGAGTCCTGGAGACGCCAAACAGATATTCTTCTGAGGACACAGTTCACTGTGTAGTTTATGCGTGTGTTTTGGGAGACTGAAACAAGCAAATGTTCCATTTTCTGCTGTACAGACCAAGGAGGACTTCTGTGTTTTGTATAAGCCTAATGCTCCAGAAATTTTTGCCAACATTTAGTGCAGACATACAGATTGGAAAAGCTGCCGAAGTAATATCTGTTATAGGGCTTTTACTCTACCTTTGGTCTCCATAACTGATCAAGATACTACACCAGCAGTTGTCATTCAATGCAGGTTTTTGTACTTAATTGTGTGGTGACTTCATTTTTTAAAGACAAACAGAAAGCAATCAGCATATAGGTCTAATGTTTGTCCTGCTTTTATCACCCTGATTGATAAATGTCACCATAAAGAATGTGTGGGGAGAGTTTTTATTTCCTTAGCATGTAAATAATTAAGAGAGGACTTGAGGAAGAAAAGTTTGATAAATTGAATAGTGGTTATAGACATACCTGTTTTTCTGTTGCTATTGTTTTTCTCAACCCAAAGCTGTGATATTCTAAGGGTTTTTTTTCCCTGCTGAACATTTCCCCCTGCTTTTAAACAAAATTCCAATTGAATGTGCTTATCTATAAACTACATACATATATAACAGAGTTCAAAACCATTTTTGATTTAGAAAGACAGCTATTTTATGAGGACTCCCAGAACTGGGAATCCTGTTCAGTTGATTTCATGAATGAGAGCTCTTTGTGTAGCTGAGAGTATTCAATAAAGTGGAGCTCGGTACTGGAAAGAAATTTTGTCAATGCATAATTGCTCTCCAGCTTTTTTAGTCATGATCCAAACTTTGTACTCAAGATCAGTGTCATGTACAGTTTGCTAGACATGATAGTTACATTATTTATAAAGTTATCAGAACCAAATAAAATGTTGATAATGTCCGTTGTTGAAATGGGGGGAAAGAACATGTTCCGGTTATCTCAGTAATCCAGTAGTCTTTTTATCACAAGACTGAACTGACATAATTTTACAGCTAATATGTGTTCTGCAACTGAGAGCATTGTGCTTGTGATTCTGTCCTTATTAGCACTGCAAAAGCTAATATCATCTTAAATTTACTGTTCTTGGTGACAAAGTGCATGTCTGGACTAGAGACCTTTCCAGATAACTTGAAAATCACAGCCTAGGAAGGGAGGCATTACGGCATCCTCCATATTCTAGCCAACTTAACAATGCCCTGAGTTTTCTGGGGAAAGCTATGTATGACAGACAAATTGATTTGTGTATCTACTATAGATAATATCCACAGCGACTATATGCTTCTGGGGTTGAGGCACATTATTGCAGATTTCTTGTGCTGTCCAGTAATAGGACACATTAACAACAAGGTATGTGAAATAATCAATTATTTGATTCTGTGACTAAAAAAAGAACAACTCTTCATATGGTTGTATACTAAATCAAATACACCAGTGTAATGCATTACACAGAAAAATGTTGATAAGGGGTATTTGTGTTTTTGCTCCTGGTTTCTAGTAAATGGTCAGGACCATTAATAATATACTGCAGCAAACCCATTCTATTCAAACAGAAAAACAGATGATTTTTGTCAGAGGACACCTGCACTGTTGTTTTACAAAGAGATATCTGTACCGCATATTAAAAGAAATCCCAGAAGAGTAATGATACACGATTTAACATACTTTTCTAGTTTTGGTGAAGCTGCATTTAACAAGGAAAGGCATATTTGTGAACTTGAGTGAACCAAAGGTGTATTTGTCTTTAAATGGTAAAAGAAAACTTTCCCCCAACCAGCCTTGTAACTTGCAGTTCTGCCCATGAGCATTCTAATGCAAGAATGTCTACACACTTGTACATAGTTGCATGTGTGTGTCCCTAGGAATTGGGTGAACTTGAATGCTTGGGCTGATAGCCAGTAAGTCTATTATCATCCTATTAGCTCAAGAGCTCCTGCTGGTTTGCCTGCATTTACTTAGGAATATAAGGACTGACATCTTCATACCAAAATATAAGGACTGACATGGCGTTTTAGAGTACTTGAAGTGACTGATATAGTTTGCTCTCCCTTGTACTTGTAATCAATATACCTATTGTTAATCCAGTTCTAGCGGGGGTGTTGCTGTTTAACTGCACTATCTCAAAATCTGTATAATGGTATAGTGTGAAGGATGTGAGTTGCTATTCCATGTAATTTTGGGAATGTACTTGTATACGAATACCTAGGTATTTAATGAATGATGTGTTTTTGGTATCACATACAACACATATAGAGTTCTCTGCACATGGGTTTAACCCTGCTTATTGAGTCCATTGATTCTCAATGAGATGAAAGATTTCTGGGCCTTTTCATTCTTTCAGGACTACCAACTGCCTTCACTTTTGGCTTTCTTGAAAATGGGGCAGTATACGGTGGGCCCTTGGTATCTGCTAAGGTTTGGTTCCAGGTCCCCGCGTGGATGCCGAAATCAGTGGATGCTCAAGCCCTTAAATACAATGATATAGAAATGGTGCCCCTTATATTAAAAGGCAAATTCAAGGTTTGCTTTTTGAAATTTATATATATTTTCTAGTATTTTCAAACCGTGGATGGTTGAATCCATGGATAAGGAATCTGTGGATGTGGAGGGCTGACTGTGATTATATTTAATAACTATGAAATAGCAGAACCCTCCTTTCACAATGACAAGCCCACTTGGTTTGTGCTAACTGTAATTTCAGTTTATCAGAGTATGTTTAAATTATTTTACTCTTGCTAATCTTTTAAGCCATTTTATATCTGTATTTGAAAATTATATTTATTGTTCTAGTTGCTGTCTAAATATACATTTATTTGTTTAGGGATTTCCCCTCATATTCCCAAGAGTAAGAGCCATTCCTAAGAATGAGAGCCAGTGTGGTGGAGTGGTTTGGGTGCTAAATTAGAACGCTGGGAGACCAGCATTCAGATCCCTGCTCAGCTATGGAAACCCACAAGGTGACCTTGGGCAAGTCACACTCTCTCATCCTCAGAGGAAGGCAATGAAAAACCCTCTCTGAAGAAATCTTGCCAAGAAAATCCTATTATAGGATTGCCATGAATCAGAGTCTACTATAAGGCACATAACAACAACATTATATGTGATTCCTATTAAGCAAACCTCCCCATTGCTTTGAGAGTGAGCAAAGTCCATCGTTGCTTAGGGAAATATATTGATTTGTGCTGACAGTGAAAGGTGAAGTTGACAATGTAGAAATGGATGATCTGGCATTACAACAATATGATGCATATGAACATGTTCAGTGCATGTAATATGTTCATGCAAATTGTGGTGTGCTTTTACTAGCCACTATAGAGAATTCTTTTCAGTGTTCAGCATGGAAACTTCATTTTGACAGCTCTCTGCTTATGAACAATTGTGATGCATTCCTGAATAAAATGTATGGGAATGATGCAAAAGGTAGAACTTTACTAGACCTACAGTCCATAATATGCTGTATTATGTTCCGCTGTCACTGTAATGAGTAAAAATGTTTGGTAAAGTTGTCTGCTTGGTTTCATTGTCTCCATGTATTGTGTAAAATTAAAATTTAAAATTGTCATTTAAGGGGAAGGAGGAGGGTCTTGAGAGTGAATTGCATAAGGCTCACTGAGTCATGGCAGTCCTTATATTTTAGGTATTACACATTTCTGTTAAAAAAGACACAGGAGTTGAACTGAAAGGTATAGGTATATTGTTTGCTTTGTGTGTCTACCTTTTGGTGGTTATGTTTGTGCTCAGCTTTTTCAAATAGGTTTTTATTCCTTTATGTCTCTTCAAAAGAGTGGGACTTTGACCTGTCAAACAAGCCGAGCTGTTACAGCTCAATACATATTCACTGTAATCTTAGCAATGGGCACTTTCATCGCCTCATTATTATTTTAAAAAATATTTTAATGAGCACTGAAGGTCTTTCCTCATATGTTTTTTAAATGAAAAGAAGGCTGTTAATACCATGTTGTGGAGTCTCCTTCCTTGGAGGTCTTTAAGCAGAGGCTGGATGGCCATCTGTCGGGGATACTTTGATTTAGATTTCCTGCATGGCAGGGGGTTGGACTGGATGGCTTAAAATGAAAATGGGTGCAGAAAGATGTAGTCACTTATATAAACTCCCTTTTTCCTGCCTCAGGAAGTCTGCAGTAATTGTTAAAACATTTTAAAGTGGGAAAATTTCAGGCTGTCATGTATGACTACCTGCAATATATATCACCACTCCTCTACTTGTTATTAGTGCCAGTCAAGATACCAATACAGTGATTCCTGATATATGTAGGGAAAAAATTTCCCCTCCAGAAACACAGTAGTATTTCTAGGAAGTATATCTGTATGTTTGGGAGGGCACTGAGAAGTGGCAGTTGCAAAACAAGACCAGTAACAATCTGGCAAGAGAGTCTGAACCCTACAAAGAACTTAAACCTTTAAAGACAACTATTTTTGTTTGTCATGATACTGAATTTCTCATGTGACACATGGACACTTCAGTTCTTGTTACTACTGTACATGTGGAGACATAGACGATCAACAAATAGAAGGCACAATGTTTCACCTGTAACATATTTCACAGGTCATTGGATCCAAATAATATTTATATAACAAGGATTCCACAGTATGGAGCAAATAGACCAGTCTCCACCAGCAAACGCTGCAAGTACTGTACACATAAATGCTGTATTATTCCAGGGCAGTGTGTGGAGAGGGTAGCTGTTGCTGTTGCAGCAAAAAGATGGTAGCTGCCACTGTGGCAATTGTGGTCTATACATTTACCATCTTGAGTCAACGTTTGCATCTGGGTCAATGTCAAGAGAAGCAAATAGTGGTATAGATGAAAGCTGCTCTTGTGACCACTAGTACAACAGTACCCTGCCAACTTGGGAGGTGGGGTAAGAAATAAGTAGCTTGCACTCATAGCAATAGCAAGTACATTTCTAAACTACTTACCCTTGAACTAGCACTCCCTAAGCGGTTTACAATGTGTTAGCCAACTGCTCTCAACAAGCTGGGTATTCATTTTACTGACCTACAAAAGGATGGAAGGCTGAGTCTTGGAGCCCTTCAGGATCTAGCTTACAAGTTGTGGCTGCAGGGCCAGCACTTAACCACTGCACCACCAGGGCTCTTTTTGCTACAAAGGCGTGCCTTCCAACATTTCACAGATGAAAACTGGGACACGTGTTGCCAATATTACCCCCAAAAGGTGGGGGAACTAAGGGGTCCCCACCAACTGTGATAGTGTCTGTAAATGTTTGGGGAATTGCTTAAACTCAGAGGATGCTTGTGAGAGGCTGCATAATCTTAGGATCATTTCCACCTATATATACACCAGGACTAACTGGGGAGGACTTCAAGTTTGGGGTGAATAAAAGGAGGTTTTATTTGGAAACATGCAAAAGTGCAATCATGCATACAGAGTAATTGAAACAGACACAGCATTGAGGTGTATGGAAACAGGTATGGAAACTGGAAAGCAGAGTTTTAGGGGTGCAGAGGGGTGATATCTTCCTGTCCTGGAGAGGTGACCACAGAAAGCAGGATGTGGTTCAGATGGGTTGGTGAGAGACAGTGAGTAGAGGAGTCTCTCTGGGTGCTCTATACTCTTTATGCTCAAAGAAACCAGGTTTTGGGACTGGTATTTATACCTACTCTCAATGGGTGCACTGTCTTGCAATGCAACAAAGTCCTGATGACCTTCCCAGAAATCAACTGTGGGATTCTGGACTGACTGATGGCTTTAATTTTGGAGTTACAAAAACAGCTGTTAGTTTTAGGACAACCCAAGGCAGATAGGGAATTTGGCTGGAAACATGGCAAGGGGTAGATAGGAAGAGTTGGCTTACTCATCTTGGTGCAATGAGACTTCTTCTGTTTCTTGGTGCAATGAGACCCCCTCTATCTCTTGGTGCAAGAGGATATGCAGAGAGCCTAGGGAAGGATGGAGTGATCAGCAAACCTATTTTCTTTTACTATTACCTGGGTCCTTCCACATGTCTTTGGATATTTGTATATTTTCCATAGGAAATTCACCTTGTGTTTCAAAGGTCATGGTGATCTTTTAAGAATATGCCCGGCTCCACATATGAACATATGAAGACACCAAATACAATGCAGGGTATGTTGGGTATCAGGTAACATCAGGTGACATCAGAATGTGGTCTAGATGGCAAATGAGGAAGATCATACTAGCTAGCAGAGGCTGCCGCAGTTGTCTTTTACCAGAGTTTCCAGGAAGGGCAAACTTCCATCTCTCCTACTCTTTTTCCTCTGCAAAGTTGAGTACAAATTACTTTTGTACTTTGCATTCAATTTGCACCTACTGAAGTAAGCAGATGACAAAGAGTGAAACTGGGAGGAGGAGAGGGAAACCAGGGACTGGTACAGATGTGTGCTTTGTGCCGGCCTAGGCCCAAAAGTAGGGCTAGGTAGGGCTCATCCTTTACATGCTGCAAGCCCTACTATTGGCACCCATGCACAATCTTGCCGTGTGCCCATCCGTATGGGGTGCGCCATGATGACGCAAGGGCGTCCGAGTGCCCAAACAGTGCTCCACAGAAGGGGTGTCACCATGGCGCACGAGCCAAGAGGGAATGGATTGTTGCTGTGGCATCTGGTTGCCGCGGCAACGATCAGGGGCAAAAAGGGTTGGCTTTTGGCTGCCCGTCTGTCATGCCCCTAGGACATTTTTAAAGCAGCTGAAAAAGTGGAATGTCAGAAGAGTAATCGGGATTTTCTCTGACAAATCGGGACAGTTGGCAGCTGTGAAAGTTGGCATTTGTCACCTGTTAAAAAGGAAATGCTCTTTCCATGTTCATAGTGTGGTTGTGAATGCGGTCCCAAACTAAGGACATTTGATCTCAGACCAAGTTGGCATCAAGAGCTAACCACTGGCAAGGATAGGTAACTACCCCTTGGACTGCTTAAATATATTAGTTTTTTGGGTTTTATGAAGGTTCGGTGGGTATTGTTGCATCTAGGTTCTAGCATATTTTTTCCTTTGAAAAATAAGTTAGTAGTGTTTAATTCTTACTCATTACATCAAAATGTGTACCTAACTATACTATGTAACTATGACTCTTTCTAACCTTTTATCGCCTCTGCATGCATAGTTTGCTCCCTGCATCTCTTCTTCGAGATTAACCTTTCCTTAGAAAAGCAAGCTCTGTTGCATTTGTACAGCAGATGGTGCTCTAAGCTCAACATTAGAAGTCAATAGCTGGTCTTCTATTCAATCTGTGTTAATACATTGTCCCAACACAAAGCAAAGATACAATTACGGGATGTTCCCATTAGGTGAAACCCCGCGTTCTGAATCGAATTCAAGGAGTGCCGTTCCTATTAGGATTCGATTTATACCTAGAACGGTTCTAGAGCAACCCGCATTCGTCCCCATTAGAAATCGAATCGTAGAGCGGGATAAAATTTTAAATCGATTCTTCCTCATTTAACGCGTGTTAAAAAAACACTAGGGTCCAACCTACAGTTTTCCATTGATTCGAGTTAGGAACCGGAGTATTTAAATAGGAACGACAGCCGTGGATTCGTGTTAGATGGATGGGAGGAGCGGACCGCGATGGGGGCTGTCCCTGGGGGAGTTGCCCTTTCTGTCCCCATCCGTCGTGACCGCCGCCATCTTTCCTTTGTCCGTTGCTCAAGCCTTGATCTTGTTGCAGAAAAGAAAGGTAAGGACTCGTTTTAATTTTTTTAATATTTTATTTTTGCCAGAGGCGCTCGTTCCCTGAATCGTTCAAGCGCCTGGATCCCCTGTTAACTAAGCGCCTGCTGCATCTGTCAAACGGAGCTCAGCTGGCCCTTCTCTGACAGGCGCTTGCCGGCTTTTTTTCCCCCCCTATGCTGTGTGATGCTAATATTACATTTATTTGTTTCTGAAGTCATAAATTTCCGCTGTGCTACCTAGTAATAGTAACCATCAATCATGATACTTTTTTTGGATGATGTTTTATTTTAGTGTTACTGAGGACGGTAGAGGGTGGAAAGTTAAGCTGTAGGTGGAGGGTTTTCATATTATTTGCTTGGCCAGTTCAATTCTATTTGTAACTGAGGCCTGAAGAAGGTTTGGTTTGGGGGGGTTAAGAAATTTTGTTTTGCTGGTATTACAAGACAAGCCTTTAGGGGGAGTAGCAAGCAGTAGCGGTGGGCAGCGGGGGATGGGTATCTGTTTCCAGCATCCTTGGTCCATGCCTGGCTGGCATAACAAATGACGGGAAAGGGCTACTTCTCGTTGCCATGGGGACACATTGCTGCAGTGCTTCAAAGGTGAGAAATTAGCACCTTTACTGCCTTGCTCCCTCCCCCATTTCCGCCTACAACTTCCAGAGCCATTTTTGAAATCACTTTTGAGGTGAGGTGAAGACAACTTGTGCTTGTTCCAGCCTCATTTTGGCTACCCTGAAACTAATTTAGCTATGGAAGAAAGAACACAAGTTGGAGGAAGGGGCGCTAGCTGGAAAGTAGAAGAGACTAGATGTTTGATTGCTATTTGGGGAGAAGAGACAGTGCAGATGCAACTTAGCAAAAACCACAGGAACATCTGTGTGTATGAAAAAATTGCGTCTCAACTACGTAAACATGGATTTAATCGTTCTGCTTCGGAATGCAGAACGAAGGCGAAATCGCTGAAACGCGGTTTTAAGAAATCTCTTCAGATGTCAAAAACCAGTGGGATGGGAGCTATTGATTTTCCATTTTTCCATGAACTACAGGACGTCTTTGCTGGAGACGCTAGCATTGAAGCGAAAAGAGCAGCAGGGGGAAATGCTTTAAGGTTTGAGAAAAAAACCAACCCTACAGAAATGCCACCCAACACGCAACCTCTTAGCTCAACACCTGATGTGTCATCTGAGGATCTATTTACTCAAGGTAAGATTATTGCAAAAAATTAAAACATCCTATGTATTGGCGAGTACAAATTTCAAGATGTTTGCAATAATATATGTTGCAAAGCCGTTTCAGAAATTACTGTACCACCAACCCTTTTTAATTCTGCAGATGCTGTTCAAGAACACTTTGTTTTGAACTTGACTTCAGTACAGGAAGAAAGAGATGAAGACATGACTGTAATTGACTCTGAGCAAGATGATACGGTGCCAATGGGAGAGTGCGTCCCTGAACAGGCAATTTCTGGTGATGTGGAGCCAGATGAACCAGAATTTCCGAATCTACAGCCTGTTCAACCAAGCGGTTAGTCCATTTCATACCCTTCCAAACCCCTTACATTCCACATTTAATTTTGTCTCATTAGCCCAGCAGCATTGTATGGCCACATTCTTCCCCACCCCCCAACAACACTGAATAACATTCTACAGAAAGGTCATTACAATGGCCTTCCTTTTTATTTCTCCCATTCCTCTCCTGCAATGTGGAGGGGGGAGATATGTGGTCAGAGAGGAACATGGCTTTGCAGCCAGCAGTGGCTGAGGCTGAGAGTATGTGACTGGACAGAGGTGTCGCTGGTGAAGGCCTTTCTGTTCATTGTTCCCCTTTCCTCTCCAGCAATGGGAAGGGGGGGAGATATGTGGACAGAGGAAAATGTCATTTTCCTTTGTTTAATAGCCAGCCAGGCTGGGATTGGAACTAGAGGAACATGATTCCTTAAAGGGGGAGGGAGATGTGGGCTGGCATTTCAAATGCAGATGTACCTCTCCTCTACCTCCTATGCAAGGGACATTATTGATATGCACAAACCCCCACCACTTCCCAGGCCTGAACTACATGGCTGAATTCTGCAGCCAGCAGTGGCTGAGGCTGAGAGTATGTGACTGGACAGAGGTGTCGCTGGTGAAGGCCTTTCTGTTCATTGTTCCCCTTTCCTCTCCAGCAATGGGAAGGGGGGGAGATATGTGGACAGAGGAAAATGTCATTTTCCTTTGTTTAATAGCCAGCCAGGCTGGGATTGGAACTAGAGGAACATGATTCCTTAAAGGGGGAGGGAGATGTGGGCTGGCATTTCAAATGCAGATGTACCTCTCCTCTACCTCCTATGCAAGGGACATTATTGATATGCACAAACCCCCACCACTTCCCAGGCCTGAACTACATGGCTGAATTCTGCAGCCAGCATAATTATTTCTGCTCTTCCTCTCTGACTTGGGGTGGGGGATTTTTAACAAAAAAATAAATGTTAGCTTCTATAAATCATATTCATAAATGAATTAACAAATTCTTATCTGAATGTAATTTTGTAATATTCAACAATGTTATATATGTAATGATATTTTAAATAATTTTTAAATTTAAGAATTTTTAAAAATGCAAGAAACTTACAAATATTTTTCATATTTTATACTTTCAGAAACTTACTCTGCAAGACAAATTGCATCACTCACCCCCTCGGAGAGGCTTGCTTTAATTAGGAAAAAATCTGGAAAAGCAAATTATGAATTGTTGGGTCGTGAATTGATGGTAACCTCAAGGAAAAATGTGGAGACTCTAGTGGAAAACAGTAATGATCATTTTAAGGAAGAAATGCAATGGAAAAAGTTGTATCTAGAAGAAACAAGGTCTAATTTCAAGGAGTTAATAGGTGTTTTAAAAGAGTTTACAAATACATACAAGGAGGAGTGTGCAATGAGACAGTCAAAACCAGTCAGGGTTGTTAGGCGTGTGAAGAGAAAGGTTGCTGATAATGTACAATGTGAAGAACAATGTCTTCCAACAAATGAATTAGATGCATGCGCAAAAGAAAACAAAACCTCACAGTGTTCAGAAGAGCAACCAGTCAACCCCGGTCCAAGTGTTGCCTTGGATATTTCTAGAAAGTTCCGGGCCCCAAGAGTAATAAAGAAGCCTGTACCTTTTTCTCCATGATTAAAGAAATAACAGTACGATTAGTTACTGCATGTCAGAAATTTTAGGATTTTAGCTGTAATAAATGGTAATGCATAGATAGTTGAATTGGTTTTGTGCTATGTGTTTGCTCTATTCTTTTCTGCTGCAGGATTTTGATGTATTATGTTTGTTTTAGTGAAGACTTTAGTTTAAGCAAATTAATTTGGATGTAGAGAACACTGTTGTACTATTTGTAATGCACTAGAAATAAATCACAATGTGGGTAAAAATTTGACAGGAAAATATTATTAACTTTATTACAAAACTGCATCACTAACAGTTTTTAAAAAGGAAAAATTATATACATTTGTATTGGTAACATGGTTGTATCAACACTTCATTGTATAGAAAAGTGCATATGTTGACTTCAAATTCTTGTCATGATTTACCCTGTCAAACCTCTGATATAGTGTTAAGAAGACATATAGAGGTATGTGACATGTCTTTACCTGAGATTAACATAGAATGTTGTACATAATGGTATTCAACATATATTACCGTTATAGGAATAACATGTAACGTAGTAAAATGTGTTTAACACACATTGACACAGTATGATCATAACAAAATAATCTACCACCTATGTAAACATATGTACACACACATATATGTATATATACATAAATATATATGTAAACATATATAAACATATGTAGACATATGTAAACAATGGCTTGGCATAGAGGTAGTGCTGTCATTGTGTGCACTATGCAAAGTGATCTAGAAACCGTACAGTTATAGCAAAGTGAAAAAGTAACAGCCTTGCTGTTGAACATATGCTTTTTCAACAAATTGCCAATGTTTAATGAGAAGAGGGTATTCTACTACCTCTGGTAGCCATATGTAAACATTGGCTTGGCATAAAGGTAGTGATGTCAGTGTGTGTACTATGCAAATTAGTGCTCCACAATTATTACTGTTGTAGCACTGGTACTTACTAATGGCTTGCCCTTGACAAAATGTGTGCCACACAAAGTGCACTAGTGCTTTTTAAAATTCAATTGGCTGTAAGCAGCATGTTCCTTATCTGTACCTTTCATAGCAGCAGTTAATGATCTGATCATTTATGTAGAATCAAGGTTTTTGACTGGTCTCAACCAGACAATGCCAATCTGTGATGAGCTTAAGAAAGGTATCATCTTTGATAGACATATGTAGAAGTTACATTGGCATAGAGGTAGTTCAGTCACTGTGTGTGCACTATGCAAAGTGCTCCACAAATCTTGGATTTATAGCACTGTATCTAACGAAAATCTTTTTATAGAAAAAAAAGGTATGGTACACAAAGTGCAGTAGTTCTTCTATACATTCACTTGGCATAGAAGTACTTTTGTCAATGTGTGAACAATGTAAAGTGCTACACAAGTGTTGCTTAAATTGCTACATATCTTACATTTGTTACTGTGTTAACTATCCAAAGTGCTACACAAGTGTGGCTTTAATTGCAACATTACATATCACTTGAGGTAGAATAGGAACAGTGTGATCACATCAAGAAATCCACCATCTAGTACAGACATGGCTTTGAGGTAGTGCAGTCACTGTGAGCCCTATCCAAAGTGCTTACAGTTCTTTGGTTCATAGCAAAATTAGTCACTACAGCCTTGTTCTGGAAACAAGGTGTCTGCACTGCCTTCAGTAGACTGTACCAGATTATCTGGGCATATAGGAAGTGCGGTAAACGTAAAGACCTAACAAAGTGCAAACTTTTTGTAGAAGACACCTTGCTGTGGAAACAGGGCCTGTGGCATGTCCTGACCAGAGTTTGGCACAGCTTGAAAAAGAACAACATAAATAATACCTCTGGTAGAGTGCATCTCCTCTTTTCCACATTGTCTGGGAATATAGGTAGTGCAGTCAACGTAAAGACCTAACAAAGTGCTAACTTTTTGTAGAAGACACCTTGCTGTGGAAACAGGGCCTGTGGCATGTCCTGACCAGAGTTTGGCACAGCTTGAAAAAGAACAACATAAATAATACCTCTGGTAGAGTGCATCTCCTCTTTTCCACATTGTCTGGGAATATAGGTAGTGCTGTCAATGTGAACACTTAAAAAAGTGATCACTGTTTTGTAAGTGAAATAACTTTGCAAACCATAAACCCTATAAACAACAGTAAATACTAACAAACTAATTTAACATCATAACCAAACAACAAAACAACAACCTAATAATAACATATACAGATTTCAAACTTCATTTTGCCATAGTGGCCAGAGTGTGGGCAGCAAGCAAGGTCTTCAAGCTTTCAACCTCCTCCTGCAACTTTCTGACTATGGAGAACAGAACAAAATAAACAATTAATTACTCGCCTAGCCATCATGTGGAATTATACATGCAATAATGGCTATTTGTAAACAATACGTACAAGTTTCAGGGGATGGCAAGAGTGCTACATGTTGTTCCAGAGCCCTTACTCTTTGCTCCAAAGACATGTCTGTGGCAATGATATTACAGTTAGTGTACTTAATTATTATCAGCAATGTTTAATTCATCAATATTATTGGTAGATAAATACTCACTACTAATTCCTGGGCTGGAAACCTGCGTCTCCACCTCAGCAACCCTTCTCTGCAAATCTGGAAAAATCATACCATGTTTTGATTAAACCCACACATAGTAACTACATTGGCAGATGTCTGACTAGCTAAATTGAAATAGAGGACATTCTGGAAGTCATGCAAGAGGTCATGCTGCCCTTTGTTAATCGTGATATTTAAGCCACTGCAGTTTTGGAAGGTTGGTAGTATCAGCATTTGACAAAGGATATTTTTGCCCAATTAGTGGCCAATGAATACATTCCTCACTCTGGAAGCAATGAGATGACAAAAGCATGCTTGCTGGAATCCATTGCCATAATGGATAATCAGAAAGCAAGTGGTGAACAATGGAAACAATGTGACTAATGTTGATGTATAATGTGCTATGTTTATTAGATTTTGCAATGGCATATATTCATAGCACAATGAATCATTGTGGAGAAGTATCAAAAAGCAATGGTTACCATTGTCCACTGAATAGGTTAGCCTGCAAAGGTCAGGAGTCATGACATTTCAGCAATTGTTAATGGGTTAAGTGTTTATTCTTGCAATCTCTGCCACAGGCATTTTTCAAGTGAATAAAATCATGTTGGCCCTAATATGACCTTTATCGAGAAGGGTAGGATATGAAATAACAATAGTACTGTAAGGTGATCCTATGATGCCTACATGTGTAATATAATCAAAATTAAAGTTAAATAGTTACTATTTTACTAAACAATTACTAAACATTAAAAACATACCATTATCATCCTCCAAAGGAGGAATGGATGATGGGGCTGGAGAAGGTTGCTGCTGCTCATCAATCATATCTACATAGAAATGATAATCATGAGTTTGATCTAAATTAAAGAACTTCATAATTTTTGATATACATAATGCATGCTATGTAACAGTTATTAATTAAAATGGTAAGTATGATTACTAGATTAATATTTGGTACAGGCAATGTAAATAACAATAACATATATAACATTACAATACACTCTAAAATACATTATAATATATTTAAATGTTAAATTTCTTAAAAAATTGAAAAATTGCTGACTGTTATTAGTGAAAGTAAAGTATATTATGTTATGTTTATAATTTATACTGTAGGATTTAAATGTTTGATTATTTGTAAATTTAAAATGTTATACAGAAGGACAACTTACCCAAGCCTCCCTCAGACATTTCCTCTTCAGCTCTAGGAGGAGGTGGAGATGCATTTCTCCCTGCATTGCAAAAATTTTTTTTTGGGATTGATGTTCGCGTCTCAATTCATGGAATTATTATAAACATTAATAAATCTGTACTGTAATAATTAATTATTAATAATTTACATTATTAATAATAAAAATAATAGTAATAATATCAAGAAGATGACCTTAAATCATTTGAATATGTAATGCATATTCCATTTTAAAAAAAGATTTATTAACGTATTTTTATATAAATTATTGATCCAATACAATTTTTATATGACCTGCAGCTATACATCAGTGTAAATTTAAGTACAAGAAATTAATTTAGCTGTGGTAATAAAATTAAATTTCAAATCCTACTTCAATGTTGAATAAGTTATAAATTATTATTATGTAACTGTAAATATTAGTAAATCAATTACCTGCAGGGAATCTCTCCCTCGGATGAGGTCTCCCAGCGATATCCCATAATTCCCTCATCTTCATAAACTGAGGGAATTTCTGGAGCTCCGATGGTGGAGGGTCAGGTCCAAAGCGGTCAATAAGGGCATAAAATGCCCCTTTCAAATATTTAAATTTTCTCCTGGCCATGTGCGCGTCCCGCACATAGCCTCCCCTTGCCCTCAGCCCCGCAGCCACTCGCCGAAAAAAATGTATATTTTTCCTCGGAGTGGACTGCATCAACTGAGGGACCACTTGCGGGGTCTCCCTAAGGATACCCAGCATTATCTCAACCTCCTCTGTCCTCCAATACATAAAACGCTTCACTCCTACAGCCGCCATCTTCTCTACCCACAAGTCCAGACCCTGGGAACAGGCCCTTATATACTCCCCAGGGGAAACAGCAGGAGGTAGCCTAGAAAAGGTAATACTTAATGTGTAATGGGGCAACTTAGCCTTGCAGCGCTGGCTGGGAGGATAGAATTGTTATGATGTTGGTGCTCCTACTTCGAGAATTAATTGCTGCAAAACAGATTATAAAGGCTCTTGAAATTGCAGAATATGAAGATAGTAATAAAACACATATTGTAATGGTGCAAACTTGTATGCTGGATTTCAAGGCTGGGATCTTGAAAGTACAATGCACTGTGTCTGAGGCGCTTCATCCCTTAAGAGATTAAGCGACCAGACCCGTTGCATTCCAACACAGAAGAGTGAGTGTAGCCAATAGCAAAGCGCGGCGCTCTCTGGCTTTGCCGCGAGGGACATGATGCGTTTGAAAGGAGAGGAGAGGTGGTCTGCAAGCATGGATGGGTGGGTGGTTTAATAGATTAATGTTGACATATACATGTGGTCTCAAAGTGAGAAAGTGTTGTTAACTCGTACTGCAATGTGTAACAGCTGAAAATAAATATGAAGTTCAATCAAGTTAGACAACATGCATAGTGCTGTTAGTGTGAGCACTATGCAAAGTGCTCCACAAATCATACACACTTTGCCACAGTGAAATCTACCACCTCTGGTAGACATATGTAAAAATTTGCTTTGCATAGAGGTAATGCTGTCAGTGTGTGCATTCATGGGTAGGTATGTTGAATAGATATATGTTGACATGTCCCACAGAATCAGGAATGAAGGTAGAGATGGCAACGAGCCACTTCCCTTGTTCCAATAACTCCAGAATCCAAATCGCATCATTGTGTGAGTAGCCCACGAACAGTGTTAGTCAGTAATTCTAGGTAGTTTAGGTTATGTTCATCTGTAGCTTGTTTGATAAGAATATCTGTGTAACTTTGTTTTCTGACCAGCAAGGCTAGGAGGCCTGGCATCAGTGATAACTTCCTATTCTTTATTATTTATTTAACATTTACTCTTTCTTATAAGAAGAATATGCTATCTCTTTGCTCCTGTACACGTGCCTTTAATTAAGCAAGGGATTGCTCTTGTTTAGCAAGAAAGGAAACTAGATCTCTCTTCCAAGCAAATATCAGAGTGTGTTTGGGAAATATAGTTCATTGACAATTCACTGAGTGATGGGACCGGAAAAATAGTTCTTTTAAAGGGACTCCATGAGATTAAGGCCCCCAAAGGGACCTAGACATAACAACTAACACTGGTCCTGAGCTACTCACGCAATGTTGGGATTGTAATCAATCCACTGCTGCAATCAAATGTGTAGTTCAATGGAAGTTACACAACTTGCAATTGCGAACATAACTTTATTTTCCAAACCAAAAATATGTGGAAATGCACTATTCCAGGAAATTGTCATAGACAACAACGGAAGTATTGTTTTGCTTGAGTAAATTAAAATGTAAGGTATGTAACTCTTCATACAAGTTGAGATTATAAGCATTACATTACTTTTACCAGCAATATATGAAGAAGCACTATACGAGGATGATTATCATGGACAGCGCACAAAATGGTTTTTTGTTTAATTAAACTGTAATGAAAGTTTTGTAACACTTTGTATGATGTTATGAATTAAAATACTCCACAAAGGCATCTCTAATCCTCTCCCCCTTTTCCCTTTCCTGTTGATCAGTCAAATAAGTAGTAGGATCAATGACATATGTCTCAGGAGAAGTGTTATGTCCCAGTAGAACATCTCCATTGCTCTCTATGATGTTATGCAGAATACAGCAAGTTAAAATGGCAGAAGGTAAATTTTCAAGAGACAGGTCTAGACCTTTAAGCAGTGCTTGAAATCTAGATTTCAAACGCCCAAATGCTCTTTCAACCACGATTCTCGCTCGAGATAGTCTCTTATTATAAACTCCCTCCCTCCTGCTATGCCCGATCTTAAACGGAATGAGCAAGAAAGGCTTTATGGGATATCCACCATCGCCCAAAAGAAGCGGCCCGACCTGTTGACCTTTAATTGTCAAAGTCGGAGAACCTTGGACATACAGTCCAGCCTTTAATGCGTGGTAAATAGGGGATTCCTGCAGGACATGACTGTCGTGATTTGTTCCTGCATGTCCACAGAACAGATCAATAAATCTTCCAGTGTGATCACATGTTGCCTGTAGAATCATGGAGTGTTGCTGTTTCCGATTTATGTACTGCGGTCCCTCGTGAGCAGGTGCCTTGATCGTCATGTGGCATCCGTCAATTGCTCCAATCACCTGAGGGAACCCCAGCGCTTCAAAGCCAGACATATTCTGTGATTGCAAAATAGACCAGAAAAATAACATTAGTAATATAATAAGCACAGCACATGCTGTAGATGATCTAAATTTAAATTTTTAAGCAGGTAGATAGATAGATAGATGGATAGATAGATAGATGTATGGATGGATAAACAGAAAAAACGACAGGAAGGCAGGAAGGTGGAGATACTAGCTGAGACATTTACAGACTAGCTGAGGCAATGGCAGTCTTCTAGATAGATAGATAGGTAGATAGATAGATAGATAGATAGATAGATAGATAGATAGATAGATTGTGGCATCCTTAAATTGCTCCAATCACCTGAGGGAACCCCAGGGCTGCAAAGCCAGACATATTCTGTGATTGCAAAATAGACCAGAAAAATAACATTAGTAATATAATAAGCACAGCACATGCTGTAGATGATCTAAATTTAAATTTTTAAGCAGGTAGATAGATAGATAGATGACTAGATAGATAGATATATGGATGGATAAACAGAAAAAACGACAGGAAGGCAGGAAGGTGGAGATACTAGCTGAGACATTTACAGACTAGCTGAGGCAATGGCAGTCTTTTAGATAGATAGATAGATAGATAGATAGATAGATAGATAGATTGTGGCATCCTTAAATTGCTCCAATCACCTGAGGGAACCGCAGGGCTGCAAAGCCAGACATATTCTGTGATTGCAAAATAGACCAGAAAAATAACATTAGTAATATAATAAGCACAGCACATGCTGTAGATGATCTAAATTTAAATTTTTAAGCAGGTAGATAGATAGATAGATGAATAGATAGATAGATATATGGATGGATAAACAGAAAAAACGACAGGAAGGCAGGAAGGTGGAGATACTAGCTGAGACATTTACAGACTAGCTGAGGCAATGGCAGTCTTTTAGATAGATAGATAGATAGATAGATAGATAGATAGATAGATAGATTGTGGCATCCTTAAATTGCTCCAATCACCTGAGGGAACCCCAGGGCTGCAAAGCCAGACATATTCTGTGATTGCAAAATAGACCAGAAAAATAACATTAGTAATATAATAAGCACAGCACATGCTGTAGATGATCTAAATTTAAATTTTTAAGCAGGTAGATAGATAGATAGATGACTAGATAGATAGATATATGGATGGATAAACAGAAAAAACGACAGGAAGGCAGGAAGGTGGAGATACTAGCTGAGACATTTACAGACTAGCTGAGGCAATGGCAGTCTTTTAGATAGATAGATAGATAGATAGATAGATAGATAGATAGATAGATTGTGGCATCCTTAAATTGCTCCAATCACCTGAGGGAACCGCAGGGCTGCAAAGCCAGACATATTCTGTGATTGCAAAATAGACCAGAAAAATAACATTAGTAATATAATAAGCACAGCACATGCTGTAGATGATCTAAATTTAAATTTTTAAGCAGGTAGATAGATAGATAGATGAATAGATAGATAGATATATGGATGGATAAACAGAAAAAACGACAGGAAGGCAGGAAGGTGGAGATACTAGCTGAGACATTTACAGACTAGCTGAGGCAATGGCAGTCTTTTAGATAGATAGATAGATAGATAGATAGATAGATAGATAGATTGTGGCATCCTTAAATTGCTCCAATCACCTGAGGGAACCCCAGGGCTGCAAAGCCAGACATATTCTGTGATTGCATAATAGACCAGAAAAATAACATTAGTAATATAATAAGCACAGCACATGCTGTAGATGATCTAAATTTAAATTTTTAAGCAGGTAGATAGATAGATAGATATATAGATAGATAGATAGATAGATAGATGGATAGATAGATATATGGATGGATAAACAGAAAAAACGACAGGAAGGCAGGAAGGTGGAGATACTAGCTGAGACATTTACAGACTAGCTGAGGCAATGGCAGTCTTCTAGATAGATAGATAGGTAGATAGATAGATAGATAGATAGATAGACAAACCTTTCTATAGTCTCCTAGATAGACAGCCCTCCGCAGTAGAACCATTTCCATACACAGGAACACCTCAATGATAGCCTTGTATGCTGTTGACTTTCCCACACCGAAAAAAGTTCCAACTGTGGCATATGAGCCACCATGGGCCAGGTAAAATATGGCCATGGCAATTTGCTTTTCTACAGGAACTGCCTTGCGGAACCTTGTGTTTTGCCGGGAAAGATGGGGACGCAGCTCGTCAGCAATCATTTTGAAAACCGCGCGTGGCATTCTGAAATACTGCTTCCAATTACAGTCAGACCAGACAGTTCTAGCATACACGTTCCAGTGAACATCAGTCTTGGGGTATATCCACCACCTCCTAGCCATCGGTTGAAAGCAGTTCTGGGCGCCTTGCCGAAATAAAAAAAGGATTTCATCCAATAATAAAATATAACTTCTCATTTCTTCAGCATGCTCCCCGCTGTCACACAATGTCAAAACAGCTCCGCATTGGACCAAGAGGTTGTCAATAAGCAATGGGATCAATGAAAACATATACTCAAATTTCTGACGACGATCCATGATTGCTGAGATCCCGAGCAAAGGTAAACCAGGTACCAGTGGGAGGGAAATGTATATAAGGCGAGCAGCGCTTATGACGTTTGATCAATTAAGCGCCCTGATTGGTCCAATTTTTTAAAAAAACCGCCAAAAATACTTCGTTTTACAAACGGTCAATGAAATGGAAACGATGCCAAAAGATAAATCGCTTCCAAATAATCCGGTTTAAGCCTACGTCATAATGACGTACTATTGATTGACAGCTCCAAATAAGGTATGGAGGAAAAAAACCGATTTATTTAAACACCGATTTCATGCCAAGTAGGAACGCTTGAAGGTAAATACATCGATTTAAATTGCCAGATGGGCACGATAAAAAAAGCGGTTCTGAAAGCGGGATAAGAACAGTGTTTTCTTGATTCGGTTTTATTAAACCCGTACTATCTTAAACCGTTTCAAATCTTAAGTGAGAACACCCCGTTAGTTAGGTACTCATAGGTCAAAACATTGATGATTCTTCTGTTCTGGATGGAGTGTCACTCCACTGAAGCATCAAGTTCATAATCAGGGATGCTCTTAGATACGCCACAGTGTCTTTTACAAACTTCAGTTGATAAGCCAGATGCAATCTTATCAATGGAGAAAGTTTGACTTCAGTGATCCCTGCTCCAAAGCTTCCAGGTTTAATGTTATATTTATTTATTTATACCCCGGTCCTCAGCCAAAAGGCTATCAGAGTGGCTTACAAATTGTTAATTAGACTTCCCCCTGCCCTCAGATTTACAATCTAAAGAGACAAGACACAAAAGGAGAAGGGAATGTCAGCATTCCCCAGCATTGACTATGTTCGCCAGAACTTCTTCCTTCTTTGATGCCTTTTCAGCATCAGCAGAAAGAACTTTCTTCCCTTCAGGGTTTTTTTTTTTAATTTTATTAATCATTATTGTTAATGTTTAATATGATTTCTACTACTGGAGTTTAAGTTGCTTTCACTTTTTTGTGTCTATTTTGCTTTTTAGTATTTGTGTATTTTAAATGGTACTCTTGAGTAGGCTAACTACTGTTGAATGCTGTTGAAATCAAAACAGACCATCACAAATACATAAAAGACAAAATGACGTTAATGAATATGATAACAATTATAAATGAGAATTAGCTCCCGAATCCTGCTGAGCTGCTGTGTGCTTGTAAGAGGGCCTCTATATATGTGAAAAATAGGATTGTGAAGATGTGTAATATCTGAATTTAGTAGAGAGCTGCCACTTTGTAACTACATAGTAGAGCCAACAAAGGGAGCAATGCAAAATGGGATGCCAACAAAGGGGTTCTGGTGCACATTGGTTACACATCTTCACAGCTCAGTAACTGGCTTTCGTAGTGTTTCTGCTACTTAGTTAAATTGTGTTAAATGACATCCAACTGATATTTACAGTGAAAATGACTAATAAATAAGATGACAAAAAGACAAAACTCAATAGAAGGGATGAAGGAAGTGGGAGAGGGAGAAAGAAAGAAAGAAAGAAAGAAAGAAAGAAAGAAAGAAAGAAAGATGGCAACATCTTTAATACTAAGTGGTTTTTATTTTTGCATGAGCTTTCATGGATATAAACCCACTTCTTCATATATAATACCAAGGTTTTTTTTTTGGGGGGGGTGTCTATGTGCCCATGTTCTGGAAGAGTTTATTCCTGATGTTTCATTAGCATCTGTGGCTAGCATCTTCAGAGAATGCTGGCATGGCATTCTCTGAAAATGCCAGCCACAGATGCTGGCGAAATGTCAGGAATAAACTCTTCCAGAACATAGCCACTTAGCACCGAAAATCCCACACAAAACTATGGATGCTGGTCGCAAAAGTCTTCAACTTCACAATACCAAGTTTCTTACTGTATGCTCTCCTGCCATGTTTCAGTCCATTGGTGCTTTTTTGAACTTTGCACACAAGTGGCTTGTCTCTTGATATTTCAAATTGAAGAGGCTCATCCATATATCCAGTAGTGCCTCCATTTCTTCTTGTGCAGCTTTCCCACTCTTACCTGCTCCTCTTGTAGATGTTGTTCCCATCTTAAAGGTGTGATGCACCATCCTTGCAAAGTAACACTCACAATTCCATATGAAGTTGATACATCTGTCACAAACCCAAACCCATCTATCTATCTTTCTAATGATCAAATTTCCCACAACTATGAACCCCTCATCCTTAGAGTGTAAACCTGGCATCGCAGGATATCTTTGCATTTACCAAATAACAGTTCCTTTATAAAGGATGATTTCTCTTTTCCTTGGAGTGATGTTCTCCTAACCCGTAATTGAAAGACACTATCACCTTTGAATTGAGAAGCCATGAAAGAGGTCTCTGCCTCTCTCATTTTCTCCAGCTAAGCTATTTTGACCTCAAGGAAATTAACCTTTTCTATGATAGCCAGGGGCTTATTAAGCTAAGCAAACCCCACCAACAACTTGTCCCCTGGATTGTGCTCATATTTCAAGTGTTTTTCTGCATTTATTTTCTACCTTAACATATGTCTGTTGCATACACAAAATACACACTTTTTGCCTATGTAAACTTTAATAGAAAAGTAGTTAAAAAAAGAAAATAAACTGACATGATTAATTCCAAACAGGAGTTTTAACTTTTCATAGGAGTACTAAAAATAAAGATTTTTTAAAAAATCAAAGTAGCTCAAAGAAGATGGCACACCCCTGTAAACCCTTGGCGTCTTTATGTTATCTAAACTAGGGATGGAAAGTTGACAGTTGGAAAACCCCAGGAAGAACAGTAAACCAATGAAAACGTGGCACAATTCCTCCCCTCCCATATTTGAACATCCCAAAGTATTACGGAGAAAGTGTAGAAAAACACATGATTCGTTCATGCAAAAAATTGTTTTCTGCGCAGGGAACAGGTTTTGTGTGCAAAACCCTAAACAAAACTGTTTTCTGCAATGACACATTTTTCTATGCAGAATCTGGCACAATCTGGGACATTCAAACACAGGGAGAAAATTGCAGAGGAATTTTTGTTTTCCCCCTATCACTGCATGCCAAGATGAATAGTTGAAGATTTATATCCCTAAACTGCCAAAAGGAGAAAATTCAGATGACCTTTGGGTGGGTTTAGTAGGGTAAGCATTGGGTGTTTGCCCTTCGGTTCAAAGTTTTACAACGACTGAAAATCCAGTGGTTTTTCTCCATGTCAGAAAGCATGTAATTTGTCCTATGAGAAGGAAAAAAAGCCTTGATTTTATGTTAAATAGAATTCTATTTCTAGAGGAGGAACCGAGGAAGTCAATATTGGAGGAACTGAGGAAGTCAATATTTTATGTAAATTTACATTGGGATTATATATATATATAAATATATAATCAGCTTATTGAATATAACTGGATAAAACTATTATTTTTTGCATGCAATAATAAAAATATTTTAAAAGAGAATTCTCAGGCTTATTATAGTACTTGGATGCTGAAACTTGCTTGAACAATGGAGCGACAGTTGTGTACATATGGACTATAGAACTTATGTGAATATATCTCTATATCTGAACTATACACTGTTGTGGCTTTAAAATTTAGATGATACATACAATAACCCTTCAAGGCTAAAATAAGGGGAGGAAATAACACATGGTTTAACGTGTTGATCTGAACAGTTCCTGTTTTTTGATATCTTTTGATAGTTTATCGCTCTCCATATTTGGTACCTATCTATCGTTTAGTAAAAAATTTAGGGATACAGTTTCAACATCTTGTTAGTGTATGAACACAAATACTCTCTCCCACGCGAGGAACCATAGGTTGCTAGAAGGTAAATGGAGGGGAACTCAATTGCAATTACTCTAAAATGCTAATAAATGTAAATACGAAGACAGAGAATGGCTGTGGACTCCTTCTGTGCCCATATATCTACCTATCCAGATAATAGATTAGCTAATGTGTTTGAGCTGAAGCTTTTCCTACTGATCAATCTTAAATTTTAAAAAACAGAGAAAGCTGTTATAGGTAGTTTAGGGGTGCAGACACATAGCAGGTAGAAATGGATTTCCCACAATGTAATGTTGAGAGAAACAGGGGAGAGGGGGCTAATGAATTCATATTTTATATGTAAGTACAGTTGGGCCTTCGTTTTCGTGGGGGATCCATTCTGGAGCCCCCTGCGATAATAGAGGCGTGTGCATATCCAAGCTCCATAGGCTTGAATGGGGCACATGTCTGCAAGCATGCTCAGGGCGCACACCCAATTAGAAACAAGGGAGGTCACCCATCCATGAGTATTTGAGGTCGCGGAGGGGCGACTGTATGGAATAATTACAGCCCCTTAAGAGTCTCTGTTTTAATATGGAAGCATAAGATACAATGACAGGCAAATGAGTCAGAATGCTCCAGTCCAGTTATGGATTCTTGCGTGGCAAAGGGAGGGCTCCATTGGCTCCATTCATAGGTCTAGAAAGAAAGTGGAAGAAAATCTAAGTGCATTCCATGCTGTTAATGTAAAGCAGTGAATAAATACAATTTATTTCATAGAGGACCTAACCAAGGGTTGTTCCTTTGCTTTACAAGGAAGTGGGGGGGGGGCTTTCATAAAGGAGAAACATTTAAAATTTTCACCTATTATTATTATTATTATTATTATTATTAACCTTTATTTATGAAGCGCTGTAAATTTACACAGCGCTCTACATACAATCTTTTAGTTAGACGATTTACAATCTAAAAAGACATGACACAGAAGGAGAAGGGAGTGGTGGAGGGAAAGGATAAGAGGTCCAGCAGTTCCTCTCTACCTTCGAGGCCTGGACCAAGGCAGATGGACTGGAGGGAGGGCGAGGCTTCATAATGGATGGTTAATCATTTTCCAGGGAAAATACATATTCTCAAGTAGGATAATACATATACCTAAAGAGCTCTAGTGCCTCTCCAAACTACAAAGCCCAGGTGTAGTTTGTAGTAATCCCAGGCAAAAAGGCATATTGTACCTGAATTATGAGAACTTGTTCTCTTAAGCTTGGTGCCCCCAAAAGATCTCTTGGCCATTCTTCTATCAAATGTACATAGTTTAAAACAAGATTTCCAAAATACGTTGCTCTCAGAATACCCATTGGACAAAATTAGCAACATGGGGAAAATCCTGTGCTAGTTGGTGGGATTTAGTAACATGCAATGGACAAGAGAAGTGCAGTGTGAAAGACTCACCTTTTACACTTGCATCGCCGCCGCCTTCTGGGATCTTCAGTTTATTTTGGGAGAGGCAGTGAGAGAAGAAAATATGACTTTATTAGTGCTCAGAGTGCTGCAGTTGTTTGCTGTTACTTTCCTTTCATCTTCTCTTTCAATTCACAATGATCTTGGGCATATTATCAACCACTTATTTTTGTTTGCGGGAAGTGTGTAGAAGGATGCTCACACAAGTAAACACTTTCCCATAAATATTGCAGCCAAAGGCCTGAAGTCAGGTTGCAAATGATTCTTCATAGGCTTCAGAAATATTATCTGCATTCCTTACATCCTGCATCTTCTCTTAAATATGTGCCTTCAAGCCGCTGTCAGCTTATGGAGACCCCATAATACTAAGGTCCAAAACACGGTTGCAGAAATAATCCAGTTTAAGACTGCTTTAACTGTCCTGGTTTAGTGCTAGGGAATTTTGGGAACTGTAGTTTAGTGAGATGTTTAGCTTTCTGTGTCAGCGAGCTCAGATGCCACAATGAACTACAGTTCCTAAGATTCTCTAGCACTGAGCCAGAGCAGTTAAACTGCTTTCCAACTAGATTATTTCTGCGGTGTGTTTTGGCCTAAATGGTGGTTTTACCAGTTCCTTCCTCTGAAATATAGCTTACAGCACCTGGTATTTATTGGCAGTCTCCCATCCAAGTTCTAACCATGGCTGAATTTGCTTAGCTTTCAAGCTCAGATTGGATTTGGTTCCTTTAGGATATTTAGGCCACTATCTTTTATCTTACTGCTTTTGAAAAGACTGGATTTTCAATACCATAAAACAACATAAAGGACAACTATATCAGAACGTAACATACACTTATCATACTAACACCATCGACACATACGTATAATGAACATAGTAAACATGACAAATAAACATAATAAACACCATTGACATAATCATGTACAATGACTATAACATAACATATTACTATCACAGAATCTAACAATGTAAAAACTAAAAACGACTTCCTTGTCTTGTCGTTCTTTTCCGTCGATAATCCTTTGATGTGAAACCAAAACGCTTTATAATTAATTATCATATCCAATCTCTTGTGTATATACACAACGTCCACAGCTTATTCTGAAAAATATGGGACCCTCTGATAGCTTACTTAAAAGAACATAACAATCCCAGTTACGCAATTGGATTAGTATGAACTTTTGGGATTTCTTAATTTAGTAAGAAAAGACTGGATTTAGAACTATACAGAAAATGAAGTACTTTTCTAGTCTGTTTATAAATATTAGGAAGCTGCAGTATTTGCTGCTATAGTTCTTTGTTTGTTTTTAAAATATTAAAATGAGATTTCTATTATCCCAGACTATTTCCTGGGAGTTCCCAGCACCAACTGCAGTATTTTATTCCTACTTACAAGTGAGGTTCTTTGTAATTTAGGACATATCGGTTCCTCTTTCTTCTCCTACTTTCTTTCTTTTTTTAGTTTTGCACCAGCTACAACATTTTATTCCTATTGTTAATGGGTTTCTTTTTAAATCTGACACACATCAGATGCAAAAAATATCTTCTTCCCTTCCTTAACATTTTTAAAAGAATAACAGTGCTCTGGTGCATTGGTGCGCCAGTAAAATAGTATTTTTGAACTATAACTCTAAGAAAAAAAAATCAGAGAGGAGAATATTTGCCGTCAGCTAAACATGCTATTTTAAAATGAAACAAAAACTTCTAAACCAATCTGGAAGAATCCAATTTCTAAGTTAAACAAACAAACAAACAAAACAAACCCCCAAACCTGCATTGACATTTATTTGCTGCTACCTTTTTATTTCAGTTAACTATCACCCAATGACAGCTACCCTAAATTCCTGAACTGTTTTTAATGGAGCAATAAGCAGTCACTTTTCTTATAGGAGAAGTAAAAGAAAAAGAATGAAAGTGAAGGCTTCAAAGAAAATCAGAAATTCCTTGCTGGTGGTAGGGCTCACTCTGCCCCAAACAGTGTTATGGAATACAGTACATCCGATTTGCCACTTGAAACCAGTGTGATGAATTCCATTCCATTCCTGCTTACCTAAATTGTTAAAGAAAACTAGACAACATTTTGGTGATTCAAGTACATTTTTCTTAATGCCTTCTGCTTATACTGAGCTGCCAAATGGCAACCTTGTGATAACTATCCATCATAAATATATCTTGGTGTAATTCTGCACTCTCTATCCCCAGTCAGAGCTGTTCTGGTTGCTATGTAATAATAACAACAACAACAACAACAACAACAACAACAACAACAACATTTATTTATATAGCACCATAGGCTTTACACAGCACTTTACAAAGGCCTTCCGAAGCTGCGCCTATACTGAAATTGTAAATTATTTTAAAATGCTTATTTTATCTTGTTTTAAAAATCTATGTATTGTTTTAAATGTTTTTATCCATTTGCATCACTTCGTAGGCTCTAATGGTCTTGGGGCAATATATCAATGTTTTAAATGCATCAGTCAATCAGTCAGTCAATCAAACAATTCAACATACTCTTACTGGGGACTAAACCCCATGGAACAGAACTTAATTTAAGTACAAGTGTCCATGACTGCATGTTAATCAGATATGTATAATTTCATTACCATCTGCCCTATCTAATATTTCAAATCCATTTGTGGTCATCTGTAACCAGAATTAGATTGTCTGTAGCAGAGCTACGTACTGTATTCATTATTTCACAGTACAAAATGAATACTCTCAACCAAGCCAAAGTTCAAGTAGTAGAATCCTAGCCAATATTTCATGTCTCCCAGTTTGGACTCTCTGTCTTTTATTCTATTATAAATCATTAAGTTACAATATGCATCCTGCCTGTGAAAATATTTACTTTTTCAGAGTAAATTCTCAATCTTTACCCTTGGTCAGTATAAAAAAAAATACTGATCATTATGATATAATGCCATTGTGAACACAGCTGTTACATTAGTAAATGTGCACCAAATTTTATCTCCCCCCCCATCCCAGAATCAGACATAGTTGAAAGGAAATACTCTTACCACAGCACACAGATATGGTGATCACCAAACTTATCAACAGAATGAAACAACCACCAACTAAAGGAGCCCAGATGTATAGTTCACAGGAGAACATTGTCCTTAGATCTGCATCTGCAGAAAAAGAGGATGCTGAAAATGAGTTCTGAAAACAGTAACCAATAGATTCTTATGCAGTCAACAGAACTCCAGCGTTGACACTCTATGCTCATTTTGTAGCACTATTCTGTGCTTCTATGTCTTAGGGCCCTTCCACACTGCACAACTATAATACATTGATTCCACTTGGAAATCTGGCATTTGCAGTTTAGAGAAGGGTATTTAGAATTTGCAGACAGTGCCTAGCATTCCATAGGAGGCAGTCATGGTAGTTTAAATGGAATTATAGTACTATAATTGTGTAGTGTGAAAGCATCCTTAGAGCTTAAACTTTGCCTTGCAACAAAAGAGCACCACTTTAATTCTTGAATGCCAGAGTATAGGACGTAATGTAGGGAAAGATGACACCCTTCTTCCTCACTTTGAGTGACTGTATTTGCAGAGGTAAGTCCAGCCAGAATTGCACACGTGTTTCGTGACCCCTTAAATTTCATGGGGGTTGCTTAGGCAAGGAATCCTCAGACATGGTTTTGCCAATTCCTTTCTCTAAAATATAGCCGACAGCACCTGATATTCCTTAGTGGTCTGCCATCCAAGTAGTAAACTGGGCTTGCCCCAGTGGCATCACAAGGGTTGGTGTCACTCGGTGCAGTAACTCATGGTGTCACCTCCACTCCCATTAGAACTCCATACAGGATCCTTAGTAATGTTTTTTGTACTAATGTTACTCATAAATCATAATTCCCATATATCACTGAATGTAATGGTAATAGTTGTGACATAAATAACTAACAAAATTAAAATTACACCTTTAAATTGCAATATCATATGTACAGCCTAAATGCATTTTCATATGCATAGCTTCATGTGGTCAAAGTGAAAATTTGGTAAAACCTGATGTTTTTAAAGAAATGTTAAAAGAATAAAAATGTTAATTTGTTTAAACATTTAAATTTTTAATTTGGAGGTGATGCCACTGGCTGGTACCCTGCTTAATCTCTAAGATCAGATAGGATCTGGTGCCTTTAGAGTATTTAGGGCTTTAACACAAGTATATAGCTAACACAAGACTCTTTGCTGATTTTGTTGCAGCAGACCAAGACAACTACCCCTCTATGTGTATATGTTCTGAAATATAGAAATATGAATCTAACACAGAGTAAATGCACAGTTCTTCTTACCAGCAAACTAAACCTACATAGGAAAATTACCTTAATAAGCACTACTGTTATCAAGTTTCATTTCCTCCACTCCAGTGCATCTGTCTATTCTGTCCACTAACAATCAAAGACACATATTTCTGGGATGTCCCCAAACAGAGAACTCTTCTGATGTTTGCCAGCAACATAGGATTCACAAAACAGATTACCTTTGTGCAAGGAGGGTTGTTTTGTCTACTGCAGTTGATAGCCATTGGTACATCTCTTCCGTGAAGATGGCAAACCTAGCTTTAAGGCCATCTAACCTAGTGAGCATCTTTGCATCTTGTGGCAGTGATTTTTATTTCTTAATTAGATATTGTATGAATATTATTGGAAGGGTGAAGGAACAACATGAACCTATGCAACATCCCATCCTATTGTGTGAATACATATTAGAAATCATGAGTAAACAGTGTGTTGTGATATGTACAGGGAACAGTGAGGACTGAGAATTGTCCTGTGTGATAGAAAATGGAGAACTAGTAGTGACGGCACCAATCACACAGGAGTGAGAGTGTCAGGAAAAGTGGAATAAGGGGAGTGCCAGCCTTGTGCTGCCAGCACATAGGAAACTGTTTAAATCAACAATCAAACATTAGCTGTTAAGGGACACTAACTCACTGCCTGCCTCTGAGGTGATAGAGCAGTGATGGCAAACCTTTTAGAGACTGAGTGCCCAAACTGCAATCCAAAACCCACTTATTTATCACAAAGTCCCTCTGGCTTTCTCTGTTCTGGGGCGACGGTGCATGTGCCCAAACAGAGGGCTCTGAGTGCCACCTCTGGCACATGTGCCACCTGTTCGCCACCACTGTGGTAGAGTGTGGCTTGTCCAAGATCACCGTACAGGTTTTCATGGCTGAGTGGAATTTGAGCCCTGGTCTCCCAGAGCTCTATTCCAATATGCAAGCCATCATATCACACTCAGTGGTAACACTACCTATGGTGACACCAAGTGTGGGGGGCTGCTGTGGGGGGCGGCAGCGGTGGCCTGCCCCACTCCCTCCCACTAACTCACTCATCTGCCCTCACTCCCCAGTTGCGCAGTGACCTGCCAGATCTTGCTGGCTTCACACCTAGGAGCACAAAGCAGACCCAAGCTGAAAACATGCTGCATCATGGCCTTCAGAACATATCCTGGACTAGGAGTAACAGTAACAGTAAATATAAAATAGCTTAACATTACAGTGACTTATGGATCCATATTCAAAGGAAGGTGAAGGAAACGTACCCGAGGCTGTGGGATTTGGACACTCCATGGGTTCTTTCACTGCTTGTCCTATACTTCTCGTTGTAATCTGATGTGGAACAGTGGGCGGCTGGGTGGTTGTCTCTGCAAACAAAATGATGAAGGAATTTTCTGCATAGATCTTACACCCTGAGTGAGAGACTTTACAATCATGCCGTTCCCATTGGATTACACTGTCATGGCAGGGAATAGAGGAGAAGGAAACAGTATTTCTAACCCCTTGCCCCACTTTTGGAAGCCTCAGGTGAGAAAAGTCTGCACATCACCTTGGCATTTTAAACCCAGAAAGGGAGGTGGCCCATTACTAACCAAGCAGACCTCAAATGAAATATCAGGGATAGTTTGCAGTGGAAATGAAGCTGATCTGACAGTGGATGGGAATGAAAGGAAGAAAAGGGAAGCTATCGCGGTCAAGTTCAGTCACCAGCTCCTGGCAGCGAGATAAGAAGAGGGAAGCTCCCAAGTTTATGCAAAAGAGGAGACACCAAGAAGGGCTCAGGGAAAACATTATTTCACACACACAGCATGTGCAATGGCTAGCTATTGTTGGTGTCCATAAAAGGCTTGTGACAGAGCTTACTTGGCAGGTAGACTGAGAGGCTTGAACTGAAGATCAGTTTCTGGTTGCGGTGGACAAGACAGTAATAGATGCCCTGGTCTTCCTCTTGGAAGCTGGTAATTATTAAGTGGTAATAGTTGCCATTTTTATGTGCCTCATAGCTGTTGATTGAGTCTGGTGATACCTTGCCCCTTACAGAGACATATACGATGAACCGCATGGTGTGCCCATTTTGCTGTAAAATCCAGTATACCCCAGCATCTGCATCACTGGTTTCACACTTCAGTTCTACTCTGGTATTAAAGGCTTCAGGAGATTTGATCATCTTGACTGCCATACTGTTAATTTGGGACCAGCAGCAGCCTGAGAAGAGAAGAGAAGTCCAGTTAGTTTGTTTACTAACTGCAGCCAAACAATATTCTGATGCACGTTCCCTCCTGAGGTGAAGATGACATGAATGTGCTACTCTGCTAAATGGCATTGCCTGAGATGTAACATTGTATAAATAGGGTGGGGAAAGTGCAATACTGAGGTGGTTACATATGGACCCCAAGTTCTTTTTTCAGCCCTCAAATCTGCCCAGCCGCTCTAGAATGACCTCTTTCGATAAAAAAATTAAAGAACAAAGTGGGTGAACTCAATCTCCCATAAGACCCAAAGAGTGATAATTCACCTTGTATTCAGGTTGCACTCTAATTGCTTAGCATTAAAAACAAACACCCAGGTTTTTCTTCCCCATACCAGAAGTGCACTTTTAGAGTTTTGTCTTTAATTTTTAATTTTTCAGTGAAATTTGGGGGGTATTTTTGGCAATCAAGCGGCAGTCCGCCGCCGCCACCGGTTGCAGCGCGAAGGAGCCGCAGCAGCCAAATCGTGCGGCTCCTTCACGCTGCAATAAGAAGTGCCAAAATGACGCTTCTCTTTGTGGCGCAGTTATAACACCGCAAGGCGACAGTGGCGCACTCGCGGTGTCATATGTGCCGTACGACGTGCGGACACAATGCGTCCGCTACGTCAAGAAGGCGGCGCCCGTGTGGAACGGGCGTCGCCATTTTGTACAGACTCGGTCCGTAATAGGGTTAGGGGCGTCTGGAAGGGATGCCCCTTCTCAACCCTAATACGCCCCTTCCTAACCCTAGTACGCCCCTTCGGTGCGTGTGTAACACGCCTATGTTGCACCCCAGGTCCTGGCGGAAAGAAGTTGTCGCTCAGAGCCAAAAATAAGAAAGTGAATTGGAAGGGGTTAATGCATTTAGGCTATCGAATTAGATTTACATGAGAAGAGGAGAAACTTAACTATAATGTTTATGTTAAATTGCCACTTAAGTTTAAATTAAAACCCTCTACTGATGTCTTATCAGAGTAAAGCATGCTCCCCACCCTCTTGTCCTTTTTTATTTGGACTTTACTTCTCATTGATTGCAAGTGTATCTATACCTTTTTGGAATCCTCCAGATTCAATTGATATAAATACCAGGGTTTCAGTAATATGGCTTCATTATTACATTTCAACATAGGACAGGGGAATCAGTAACAAATCTTCTGTTAATTTCAAAAGTCTTAATCACAATTTATCCCGCTAGAATTACTTTTTAGTACGTGGACTAAGGCTCATGACCAAGACATTGAAATTTCCCATCCTTGAAGGACTAACAAAAAAGAAAAAAGAAAGAAACGGTTTTTCAAAAACCCAGAAGAACTTCCTTTTGGATAAAGAGCCACCTGGGAAACATAGCATGTGTTGGTGCGTTTGCACAGTCTTTCATTCAGTTAATAAATAGCTTAATATGTTAATTCTACAATTAAGTTAATGCTATTTTAAAAGTTAGTTCCTACCACTGCCCTAGATCTACTACAGTTACCCATCAGAAAAATGTACTGAGTTTAAGCAGAAAGACAATGTGGTGAATGGATTAAAGATTCACTCTACTGATTGGAATATTTCATCCAGAAACATTTTTTACTGTTGGTTAGTTTGGAAGGTTTATTTTGGTCTGTTATTTTTTGTCTGATATTACATTGTACTCTATTACTTTGTTACCATCCTGGGGATATAAATTTAAATTGAAGATGTGGTCTATGAACTGCGCACATTATTAGGAAAGTATACTTAAGATTCCAGCCAGATCTTATAAATCTGCTCTAGCTGCTATGACATGAAAAGTGTTCTCTAAGTCAACACAGAATCCAGGACCACAACAATTGCTTTCTTGCTTTGTTTTCCTAGTTGTTTATTTATCATCACACACACACACACTTCTCTCTCTGTGTGTGTGAGACATGTTCTCAGTCTCAAGGGAAGGCAATGGTAAACCTCCTCTGGACCAAATCTTGCCAAGGGTGGCCATAAGTAGGAAATGACTTGAAGGCAAGCAACAATATATGTATGTATGTGTATATCATACCCACATATGATATAGGATGTGAGATGCTTCACTGATCTTGACTTATGGTGATCTTTTGCCATTGTCTTCCTTTGAGGCTGAGCGTGTGTGACCTGCCTAAGGTCTCCCAGAGGATTTCCATAACTGAGCAGGGATCTGAACTTTGGTCTCAAAGAGTCCTAAACTATCACTCAAACTACTACACCTTGGTGACTCTCAATATGACAAAGCAATATTGTCAATTGTCAGTTGTGTCCATATGCCACCCAGTCTTCATTTGACACCTAGAAATCAAAATCAAAACCCCTAGATGCCTACTCAGAGCTTTGTACATAGGGTTTTAAATGTCTTCTGGGGAGGTAATGTCCCCTGTTTTAATGGTGGTATGCAAATCCTCATTTTCAAGTATGGTTGTTTTGAGGATTTCTGCAGCTGTAATGCAGGTGGCTGCCACAATTCTCTCACCACATCATAGCGGTACCATGAAGGAAGACGTTGTGTAAGTGAGTGGTAGATACCATGTGCTGTGCTCCAAACTGGTGAGGATATATGGGTTTTTGTGGTCTAGTCACACATACGGTGCTCTAAAATGCTCATCACCCAAGTCAAAGCTTTTAATTTAATCATCTAAGAATGTAACAGGATCTGGCTAAATGCATCTCTAGTCCAGCATTATGTTCTCTGACCAATCCGATGTTTGAATCTGCAGCTGCAAAGCAAGATTTGAGTGCAACATTTTTTGCTTGCTTGTACTCTCCAGCACATGATACTGAAGGATAGATTGCCTTGGATATCCCCATTAGGACTGATAGACATTGATCATAAACCATCTAGCCCTCTTTAAAACTTGTCTAGAATGAATCCAATTCCCTTTAAAACTGGTTAACAAGTGCCCTGCTCAGGTCTTGCAAATTCTGAGCAATGTATTCCTTGGTTAATTCAGTCCATCTATAACACATTTCAAATATGTTGATTTTCTTCCTGCCAGTATATCATTTATTTCTTTATTTTGCCTCTCCTCAATCTCGTTTGATTCACTGGATGACTGCAGGTTCTAACAGTCTGGCAAAATATCTGTGCTGACATGGAATGAAAAACCAAAATTCTGGAGGATTCAGGAGCATCAGGGCTAAGGGAAGACGAACTGTATCCTGATGCATTGTGCCTGACCACTCACACTATAAGCAGGCAAGGCTGAAGAAGAAAAAAATAAGTTAACTCAATCTGTTAAAAATGAAAACTCCTTACTGAGAGTCCTGGACTCTTCTATCGCTCCCCTGCCATGCCAGATGTGTAATTCATAGTTTCTTTTAGGGTCATTTCTCTGGCATATGGGGAAAGACAAACTATATTTCCAGATGGGCAAAAAACCAAAAACTGAACTTGGATGGAAGGACTTGATTCATTCAGCCACTTCTGCTTTCAACAAGTGTGGTTGGACAACAAATGCAATCAGCACACTGTCTTATTCCTGACAATTGAGAATTCAGACATGTTATTCCATGTGAATGTACAGTTGGCTCTCCATATCTATCTGTGGATTCTTTATCCCCAGATCCAAGCATCCATGGCTTGAAAATATTCCATATATATATATGTATATATTCCAAAAGGCAAACTTTGATTCTGCCATTTTATATAAGGGTCACAATTTTGCAATCCATTGTATTTAATAGGACTTTAATATCCACAGATTTTAGTGTCCACAGGGGGTCCTGGAACCAAACTCCGGCAGATACCAAGGGCTCACTGTGCCCACAATTTCATATTGCATTCACTAACTGGCATACTTTTTTCCTGCACTTCAGCATAGGTTATATTGTTAGGCTATTTAATTATGGTATTTTTGGCACACTAAATTACACAGAAGGACAATTTTTTATTTGGAACAATACACTTACATTTAGCCTCACCATAATCCAGTACAGAATTAAATAGGCTGATGCCCACTGATTTCAATGAGTTCTTGTGCCTCTAACTTTACATTGATTTGTGCGTACAAAATATCAGATAGATAAATCCTGTCAATTAAGATGGAGTATTTCTTCTCTGGAGACATGCCTTTCAAATAACACTTTAATTTTCCTGTTCTTGTTGGTTTGGAGAACCTCTTGTGACCCCGTAATATTAAACTCAACCATCAAGTGTCATGTCAGCAAATGAATACATTTTCAATCATTTTCAAAACCATTATTATTATTACTGCCCCGCTTCTCCCCCTTTTCAGGACTCAAATTAAAAAATGCATAGCAAATAATAAATAAATAAATAAATAAATAAATAAATAAATAAATAATTACAACAAATTAAAAAAACACAGTTATTGTCTTTCCCCTTTATATATTGTTCATTTGGCAGAGGGGCATCTATGGGACATTTGCTTCTTTGGCTTTTGACACTTTCTTTCTTTCTTTCTTTCTAGCTTTGATTTCCAGAGGAATAGCTATATTAGTCTGTTGCAGACAACAACAACACACTTTTTGCTGATTTTAATTTATAATCTACTCCGAATGTTTAGTAGTTCTCTCCTTTTTGGGTCGGTTTGGTCGGTTTGGTCTGCTCCTCAATAGCTCTATTAGCATTATGTACTTAATTTGAAAAGCATGCAACAACTTCCACATGGCTTTAGATCCCCCACTTGTATCCCACCGTAGTTCTCCCTCACAATTTGCAAATTTACAGGAATTTTAAGACAGTTTTAAAGGACAGCTTAGGTGTGTGGTATTGAAAGAAAAGAAAGGACAAAGTCTTCCATCTAAATCACATTTGCTCATGGTACTGCAATTATTATTTTTCAATTATGAGTTACTTTAATTAAAAAATACCTAAAATAGTAATTGGATACTCACACAGAATCAATCCCACAAGCCATAGAACTGAAGAATTTGTGGCCATTTCTTCTTCTTTTTTCTTTTTTGGCTATCGGTCTTCTTCTGACAAGGCACAGGTGAAAGAAGGTTAGTTTGATTGTTAATGAGATAGGACCCTCTTGGTGGGAAGGATGTGATGTCAGCTACCGCCTAAAAGAAGAGGCTTGCAGAGAAGAATGAAAGAAGGACAACCATGAAGAATTCTGTATGGGATAAATGTTATTTCCAGTCTTTCTTCTTAAATCCTCCGGTGAGCAAGCCTTAAGTTATAACGCTTAAACAAATATTATCAGTCGTAGGTTGCTTTATCCTGTAGGCATCCTAGAAGATCAGCATGGTGGGAGAAAAAGGTTCTCCAGAAAGGCCCAGATGTATGTTATCTGACTCTGGAGGAAAGGAAGCAGCAAACTGGTAGAGAGGAAACCTGTTGGGAGGGATTTGTAAAGGCAAGACCAGACACGGTATGGTTGAGTTAGTCAAAGAAAGAGCTGTGAAGTGGTCAGGGAGTGTTTGTAGGTGTCTGGGAACAGTAGAAGCTAATGGGCAGTTTATGGTGATTGATCTACTATCACTGAAGCAAGACTATTCAGTGGGTCACTTTCCAATGGAGATGGTGGTACAACAGGTAGGGAGATGGTCCGAGTGGCAGTTCTCTGTAATGATAACATAGGATTGCACATTTTAAATTACTCTGGATCACTGAAATGGCTCCTTCCTTCTTATTTATGAACATATCAACATGTTGGCATTACTTCACTTATTACATTACATCTCTCTGCAGGATTCCACTTTCATTCAAACTAGATCTGCCTGATGTCTTTTTATTTCAGGGTTGAAAGAGAGCCTAGCCTAGGAGGCCATTCTGTAAATTCTGTGGGAGGCTGCCTTGTTTATTGTGTAGCACTAGAGGATTGTGCAATGTTCTGCAATGGTAAGTGGACCATCTGTTATATAGTACTATGAAGCCTTTCTAGGACACATTGGCCTTGTATAGACTCCCTGTGATTCCAAAGGAAAATCTCCTATTGCTACCAGTCAGGGCATTATGCAGCTGTTGCATTATTCCCTCTTTAATTGGTTTTCTTTGGTAACAAAAAATGCAGGAATGCTAGAAAATGCAGAGTCAGAATATGATGATTCTAGGACAGTTTCATGAATGAGGCAGAGCAGTTGCAAAATAAATGATTTGTATGGATGAACACCAAAGTAGGAAGCAAAGAAGAATAAAAAAGAGTAGGAAGATTTGGATTAGCCATAAGAAAAGAAGCAGATGAGAGTCTGATAGATTTTTGTGAGGCCAACAACAATTAATTGCAAACACCTTTTTCATATAGCCAAAGAGAAGCCTATCTACATGGACAACACCAGATGGACAACACAAAAGCCACATAGAGTATACAATAGGAAGCAAAAGATGGAGAAGTTCCATTACGGTGGCCAAGACTAGACCAGGTGCTGACTGTGTTTCAGACTACTTATATCAAGAATAAGAGTAAAGCTGAAGAAGAAACAAAGACCAGTCATTATAACCAAATATGATCTGAACAACATCTCAACAGAATTTACTGACAACATAAGAAACAGATTTGAACGATTAAACATAATTGACAAGGAATCAGAAGAACTATGGTCAGAAGCCAGAGACATAACAAAGGAAGAATGCAAACCAACACTTTCTGTGGTCAAAAAGAAAGAGAAGAAACAATGGATGACAGATAAAACACTTCAAGCATAGAAAGAAGAGGCACAAAACAAAAGTGAGAACAAAATCAAAACAATGAATGCAACTGTACAACGACTAGCACAAAACAATAAAGACAACTGCTACAATGATCAATTCAGAGAAACAGAAGACAGCATCAGAAAAGTAAGAACAAGAGACCTCTTCCACAAAATCCAAGAAATCAAAGGGAAGTTCAAACCAAGATCCTGGATGCTATATGACAATAAAAAGAACATAATTCAAGACGAGGAAGAAATAAAAAATGGAGGCAATACACGTTATTATACCATGCATACCCTGCATTATTTTGGGATATAAATATTTTGTTATATAATAGCAGAGAGGCCATAAGCATGAACTTGGACAGAGCATGTCGACCTTTAGGTGAACTTCTAACTGGTCACATTGATCTGAGGGCATGTGGCAAGGACCAATGTAACTTAATGGGTGTAAGTACTGCTGTTTTCCACCCCTCTGCTGTGTGCATTTCGTCTTGAAGGCGACAGACAAAGGTTTGTTAGCCTAAATCATTAAGCCAATCTTTTTGCTAGCACCCATGGTATATTCCCACACCCTATCCTAGTCCAAACTCCCTGGGGGTTGTCCTAATCTTATCACAGCTTCATTAAATCAATATCACTGCCATCAATCAAAAATTGAACCCAGAAGCTTGACAGTATTTGTGAGTCCAGCTATTACCATTTTTGCATGTTTAGTTGTATGCACAGCTTCTGAAAGAGGAACAACTTCTTAGTTAAAAAAGAATCAACCAGAGTTCTGATTTTCTGAGAATGTTAACTGAAGGAAAACTTACAGAAACATGGATATTGGCTATAAGAAACCATTGCTTTGGTGTCATGGAAAGAAGATGAAGATGGCTTCCAAAAGCTGGGTGGATGCTTATGTTGACCTCAAGCCTGTTACTGCTCCAACTGATTCTGCAGGAGTTTTAGCGTTGGTCTGGTGAGACCTGTTTTGCTATGTAGATCTGGAGGATGTAGGAAGGAAAATGGGCTTAGTTTCCTATGTTTGCATCATTTGGGTTTATCCTAAATACAGCAAACGAACAGCCAAGCTGATTGTGTAACAATATGAAGCTGGTCAAAACAATTGAACCAGTTTCTTTTTTAGTACATCAAGGGGCATGGCACAAAAGGCCATGGTAAAAACCTCAGAGGGAGGAGGTTGGCACATTTTAAATTGGCGTGTACTTGCTTTTAACAATCTAGTTCAGATTTCCTGTCCCACTAGAAAATGACTAAGCCACTGCTAACTGTGAGCTGCTGGCTTCCATTCATCTAAAAATGCCGGTCTTCCTCTGAGAGCAATACATGATGGCTACCTGGCCAGATTTTTAATGCTGAACACTATCTAGCGTCAAAAGGTGGTCGGATAAGCAAGTTTACTCCACCTTGCAGAAAGAAAAATGTTCAGTTTTGTAGGGGAATCAAATTCAAAAATTTGGTAATTATGAAATTACAGGTATTTTTTTCTTAGGTTACATTTCCAACACCATAATCTCCTTTATGTGTGATCCTAAACTTACACACACATTCCTCTGCATACAGTGTATGAATAACTGAAGTTCTGGATAACACACTGCCTCTGAAGGACTGTAGCCTATGAAAATATACACCATGTTTTCAAGTATATATTTGTAAGTCTAAGATCCCACTGGATTCCTTGTTATCAGTTATGATAGTGATATGACAGTAGGATGCTTAATTACATAATCTGAAAGGACCATGAAAAATATCTACCATAAAAGTTGTCCATTAGTTTTTGAAAGTGCTGCCATGCATTCCCACAGGTTTATGTTGCAGAAGTACTTCAGAACAGTGGTGATTGTCTCTTGCTAGTAACATGGGATAACTGATTTTCTGCCTGGTGGAAATGTGCTGCTACCTGCCTGTCACTATGTTTGGCCTTTAAATAGAACAAAGATTACAAAGACATCTTAAGCCTTCATGTCCTCTTCTCCAAATGAAACAAAAAATCTAGCCAGCACAGTCCCCAAACTGCTTGTTGCTTCAGGAAAAGCAACTAATCACATATACAAAAAATGGCCAAACTCATCACTGGAGCAATTTCAAACATTTGAACTGAATCAAAGTCCACTTTAAAAGAACAGTAGCACTGGAGTCTCTCCAAACTTATTTCCAGCAGAGCTGCATGAAAAGCCAAAGAGAACGGTATAAAAGGAACAGGCACTAACATGTTAAAATGAACTTGGAAATACTATTTATTTATTTGAGCAGGCATTTGAAATATAATTGATATCGGGGTGGCTTTTATGGAGCAGGCGGGTTTGAATTATGCTTTTAACATCTGTATATTCTTATGTGATTTTATATTGTTGTAGATGATTTTAATTGGAATTTTATTGAGATTTTTAAATGTTTTATCTGTGATCCACCCTGGGTCCTTCCTGGGAGAAAGGCAGCATACAAATTAAGTAAATTAAATATATATATATAAATAAATATAGGACATAAAAACAGCCAATACTGGTGTGCTGGAATCTGTTCTTTCTGCTTTATCCCATCAGGAAATGAATCATAGAGTTTTAACATCACCTGGAATTCCAAGATGTCTTTAAAAGAGCTATGGATCCAAGTCATATCTTACCAGTGAAGGAATTACGGCTATGTCCTCTTTCCCCCCAGTCTTTATCTAAAATGGTCTTGACAGGCTATGGTCCTAGATTACTTGTTCTGCTATGTTTCTTGTTCAAACCCTGGTAATTTTTAGAAGAATGAGCAAACTTTTACTTGCAGACTTGCAAACCACAAGAGCCACCCATTTTGGGAATGGATGTAGCGGCAAATGCACAGTCAAATTTGGAAGATGTTTTCAGATAATCAAATAGATTACCCCTCCTCAATGGTAAATGGAAATTATTTTAATGCTGTGCTAAAGGATTGCGATGGGTTGCCTGTGTGGTGTGAACCACCTGTGTGATTCTCCTCTCCCTCCATATATTGCGCCTTTCAGAATCTAGCCCTTCTAAAATGCAGGACAAGTAAAACTGACACATTTGGGAAAGAAGAGATGGCATCCTGTTAGCGGTCTATGTGTGCACAAATTTGCCTTAAGACTGTGTGTGTTTCTTCTTTTTTGGATGTGTGTGGAGACCTATTCTCTAGCCCTTTATGCTCCAACCCAAATAACTCCTGAAAATGAGCTACTCCAGGAAGGACTGCTGCATCTGAACAACGGGGAGGAGTGGAAAGGCAATTCAGGTGACAGAGGTGCAGCTGCTCTGGGCTCCATGGGGAAGGAAAAGACATCCCCTCATTCCCTGCCGCCACTGAGCTGAGACCAGTTACTTCACTGTCTGACTTACCTCCCCCTTCCCACTAGCCAACCTCAGCCCCAACCCGCGACGCAGCCCCAGCCTTAGCCCCAGCGGTTTGACACCTGCTGGGGTGGGGGAAGACACAGATCTGTAGGAGCCCAACCTAGATTTGCTTTTGCAAACCAAAGAAGGTATTAGAGGCATTTTGCTGAAGTGCTAGAAAATGATATTTTTCCTTCAATATATTTGGCAAAAACTAAGATGCAACACATCTTAAGAAGGCACAAGGGTATGTGGGGTCAAGCTGAATGCTCTGCTGTTGAACTCTATGGTAAGGTACCTAAATATTCTTTAGGGCTCTGGATTTTGTTGGCTTCCAAAGCTAAGCAAAGACAGTTCTGGTTAGTACTTGAAAGGGAGACCACCATGAAATTCCAAGTGGTGCAGGCTATATTCAGAAGGAGGCAATGGCAAACCATGGCTGAGTATTCCTTGTCTAAGAAAGCCCTATAAAACTCATGGAATCACCATAAGTCCACAGGGCACTTGAAGACACTTTGGCTGCATCTACACAGCAGAATTAATGCAGTTTGATATCACTTTAACTGCCACAGCTCCATGCTATGGAATTTTGGGATTTCTAGTTTTGTGAGATATTTAGCCATGGCTATCAGAGACCTCTGGTGCCACAACAAACTAAAGGCCCAGGATTCCATAAGATGCAGCTATGACAGTTAAAGTGGTGACAAACTGCATTAATTCTGCAGTGTGGCAGCAGCTATATTTTACTTTATTTCAAGAAGCTGAGATGTTGCTTTGCAAAATCACATGTATAAAACAATAGTATATGTATTGTCAGGAAATCAAGTGCTTTTAAAAACAGACCACATTCATTCTTGTGACAACACCTTCTCAAAAGCACGTTTAGTGTTTCGTGTTTTGTCCCCTTTTCTCTCAAATTGTCCAAATGCCTTTTCTTCACAAGGATACACCAATCCCTGCCTTTTAGTTGGAGGGGATGAAATATGTCACCTCCCAAAAGTTTTCTTGACTTTTCTGTTCCAAACATTGTGTGAAGAAATTATTGTTGGCATTGTGTTGGTTATTTGAGAGGTCATATAGGCTACGAAGCAGTGGTCCCCAAACTTTGGTGCCAAGGTGTTTTGGACTTCAGTTCCCAGAAGCCCCAGCCAGTTTGGCCAGCAGTCAGGAATTCTGGGAAATGAAGTCCAAAACATCTGGAGGACCAGAGTTTGGGAACCACTGCTATAGAAGAAGAAACTGGCAGAACCACCTCTGAGGATTCCGCACCTAAGGAAACCCTATGAAACTCATAGGGTCACCATAAGTTGACAGATGATTTGAGGAGGTGCACACAGACAAACTCTCCTTTATCAACCTGCCCATGTTTTGTGAGCTTTTGGGGGTATTCTCCCTGTCCCCCTAACCTCATAGGTATCTGTAGTAGGAACATGGGAGAGGGCCTTCTCAGTGGCTGCCCTCAGCCTCTGGAACTCTCTTCCCACAGAGATTAGACTGGTACCCTCCCTACTCTCTTTTCACAGACAGATAACCTTACTGTTTCATCAGTACCTTGAGTACTAATTGTACATTCATAAACAATCAGGATCATCTAGTCATGTGCTAAAATAAACAATTTTTCATATGCATCTGCACTTATTAAAACACATGATGTTGCGTAATTCCATGCACACTTACATGAATGTATGGTTTCTTAACTGGGTTTATATAATATTTAAAACTCATTTGGTCATGGCAAGTTGGCTATATATTAGGAATAATTAACACTGCACTGAAATTCTAATTAATCCTCACTGGAAAAACAAACTTAATAATTGTCAAAACAGTTCTTTAGACTGTTTCTCTCTCTTATCTATTTTTCCTTCCACATGTAGCTGCAATTGTTTTAATCAACAAGAGCAGAAGCACTGTCGAAACAGTAACCAAAGAGAATAAGCCAAGGAGCAAACCTGAAGCACAGGAAGCAACAGAGAAAGGAACGTCAAATGATGCCAAGTGATTTTGGAGTGGTTGTTTGTAACAAAAGAATGGTCTTGGCCATGTTAATTTATGAACCAGCACAACTGTCCAAATTATATCAATATTTTCCTTTTAGGGCTGGCCAAGTCTGGCTAAGTCTAGTGTTATAGCTTATGATGCTCAGAGGAATGAAGTGGTCAGTATCTGACTCTTGGTCCAGGTTTTCTGCTTCCAATAGTCCTCCACTAGGTCCAACTGGAGCTGGTTATCCTGGCTCTCTTCTTCCTGTTCCTCACTCAGCGAAGATGAGGTAGGACATGAGAAACTAAAAATAATTTTGATACACTATTTTCTGTTTCTAACATTTAACAAGGCAACCTAGGAGCGCAGCTAGGAGGAGTAGGAGGAGGACACTGCTCCCTATAAGACTCTCCCCAATGAAATTTTCCTTGGTCCTCAAATCTCTAGCATTGTAGAGAAAGAGATACTGAAAATTGTTCACACCTAGAGCTCTTACATATGCTTTGTATGAATTCGCTTGGTAACTTTCCTGCCCCATTTTTTTTTGAGTGCCTAAATTGTATTTCTAAATGCTCAACTGATAGGTTAAGATGCTAGAAATTTGGGGACTGAAGGAAAATTTCAGCTGGGAAAGCAAGCTTCTTATTGGGAGTATAATGCCCTCATTTTGCTTCCTTGCCAAGCAAATGCCATAGCTACACACTTGTGGCAACCAAAGTTATTTCTATGTCAAGCACTGGGCTGAACCTAGACATGGGAACAATCATACAAGAAAATATCATTACTAAACCAAACCAAAATTTTACATAATTTCGAACAAGCCTTTGCATTCTCTTCAAGTGGAGTATTAAGTTTGGGAAAACTCAAAATGTGGCTCATTCATAGCATGCGTGAGTGGTCCGTGGAGTTTTGCAACAAATCTGATTGTAAAAGGAAGGTGTGTTAATGGGAGAAGCTACTAACAGATCATTTCCATTGCCAGTGGTAAACTATCTCAAAAGTGAAATAAAGAGAGGGTTTCACTTTGAGCAACCAAGCTGCCAAGTTTATTGTCAATAGCAACATGAAACACTTTGTTATTGGGATCACGAGGAAACTTTTCTGGCCACTGATCGACATTCTAAAACTTTAGTCATGCTTGAAATGTATTTCACATTATGTATACAGTTTGTCTTTTGAACTTGCAGGGGATCCGTTCGGACCCCCCATGAGTTCCAAAATTTGTGCATATTCAAGCCCCATAGGCTTGAATGGGGCGCATGCATGCGGTTGTCCCTACCTGTATTTTCAAGTCCGCAGATTTCAAGTCCACAGACTTGGAGGGGCGACTATATACAGATATACATTGGTTAATGAAGCAGGTGTGCTCCTAAATGTAACATTTGGTACCAATGACAGAAGTAACATGGAGAGAATAGGGAGCACTTTAACATGTTTCAGCAAAGTTTTTATTAAAACTAACAATATGAACATGTGAAATGAAACAACCAGCTTAGGTATGCCTTGAGTAAGTAGACAAAAATATTTGGAACCTTCCATCGATCACCTGAAGTCTTCTTCCAAAGTATGGTCACCAAACTTGCTTAAAAAAATATACAAGGGGTAGCAAGTGTATCTGCTTTTCCTCTCTCCGTTTTGATGTTCATTCATGCTCATTCATGCTCTGAAGGCAAATGCTGCTTACCTTGTCTGCGGTAGGCAGGCACACACTGCTACAGCAGCTAAAATGTGTATTAGGAGAAATGCACAGAAACCTTTAAGTGGATACATAAAAATATCATCCACAGAAACTGATCCAGAGATAGCATGGAACAAACTTTACAGTGGAAATGTGATAAGCTGAGTGAAACGGAACTTGACAGATTTGCCCACCATAACTGAAAACGAGAAGACAACATTTTAAGACGGCAATAGGGTAAGAGTGGGTAGATAGGAAAGTAGCTAGCTTTCCATAGTGAAGTAGACCACAATTCAAACTGTTGTTGTGTGCCTTCAAGTCATTTCTGACTTACGCTAACCTCAAGGTGACCCTATCAAGGGGATTGTTGAGAACAGACTTGTCTGGGACTGAGAGTGTGTGACTTGCCCATGGTCAACCAGACGAGCAAGAAATCGAATCCTGGTCTCCAGAGTTGTAGTTCAACATTCAAACCATTATACCATGCTATCACGGTTATAAATGCACAAGTCATATTTAATTTTTATTCCACCCTTTCCATCTTTTCTATCTAAAACCAAGGCAGTTAACATAATTTGAAACCATACAGAGGCTAAAAGCAAAACAATGTGTGATTCAAGTAAATTTAAGACATTGTTCTGTCCCAATTGAAATAGTTTCACTTCTTTTTGAAAGGGTGATCTGTCGAAATTAGCTGGGCTTATTTTGGAAATGAATTTTGGAAATGATCAATGCAGGGGCTGCAACTGAGGTGGTCGTGCAAATACTGAGAATGCCATGTATGTAGTCTCTACAACTGTTGATCAAGATACTGAATCCTAAGACATAACTATAGTAATTGCATCTAACACCACCACACTCCAAAACCCTACCTTAGCAGCCTATCATGCCCCAACTGAAGGGTTTTTGAGGCACTGATGATGAGAGCATTGGAAAATGTTAACTGGAATGCTGTCCCATTCCAGCAATGCTGTGGCTTGCTGAAAAGATCCAACTGGAGGTATCTTTGGGAGCAAACGAGAACTGCTTGTCTCAACACGGCACATTATTTGGGCTGCATACACAGTGTAGAAATAATCTGATTTGACACCATGTTAACTGTCATGGCTTAATGCAATGGAATTCTGCGATTTGTAATTTGTTGTGGCACCAGAGCTTTGCAAAATTGACTTGTCAGGGAACTGCTACAAGGAGCCTTTGAATGGTTTTCCCCCCTTCCAATTTATAATTGGAATTGCTGGAATAAGACTCACCTTTCCTGAAAGCAAGAGAATTGTTGTTCTTCAGGCAGAGGCAACTCAAGAATAGGCATGCTATAGGGGCAAATTACATGATTCCTATAAACATGTTTAATGTTATTCTGTGGTTTTTGTTAGAGAGACAGTGTGGTGTACTGATTTGGATGCTGTACTAGAACTCTGAGAGACCAGGGTTCAAATCCCTGTTTAGCCATGGAAAGCCACTGGGCAACCTTGAACAAGTCATACTCTCTCAGCCTGAGAGGAAGGCAATAGCAAACCTTCTCTGAGTATATCTTGCCAATAAAATTTTATGATAAGGTCACCACAAGTCAGAGTTGACTGGAAGGTACATAACAGAAACAATTTTGTTGTTAAGAAAAACAACTCTGGCAGGCTGCAATTCTGAGCAAAGATGTATGGGTCCCCACCTTTTGGCTAAGATGAAGTGTAGATGGGTGAATATGTGCTTAATTCTTTCCCTTCCTCCTGTTTTTCTGTTCCAGCTTCCCACAGCTTTAAATGAAAGAAATTTGTATCAATTGAATTTTTAAACAGGCACCTCCAGTTTGTACAAGAGTGCACATACCTCTGAGTTCCCCATTACTGGGAACAAATTGCTGATCCTCCTGGTCTTTGACCACATGGAAATGGCCATGTTGGGAGGCTGCTCTACTTACAACATTTGGGGAGGGATTTTGGTCCTTGCATGGTCAGAAACGAATTTGATTTCCACAATGACCAAAAAAGTGAGTTGTGATGGTGTCAGTCCAGCTTTTGCCATTGTAATTCACCAATGGGATGTTGGACTTTTTTTAACCTTGTTTTTAAAATTTGTACAGATACATACCATATATCCTCGACTATAAGTCGACCACATGTATAAGTCAAGGGCAGGTTTGGGGGCCAAAATTATGGATTTTGATATGACCAGTGGATAAGTTGAGGGTAAAACTTAAGGGTATCTAAAAGATGATGCAAAGGAAAATGATGCCAAAGGACTTAGAAAATTCTGGCAGGCATACTTGTTTCTGCTCATCATAAAGACTGGATAGAATTAAAGAACAGTGGAGATCTATATTTCTTTTTGGTGCTCCCAGGATGGACTAAGCTCTCGCCTTTTTTTGCTATCCAGAGAAAGAGGATGGTGTATATATATATATATATATATGAGAGAGAGTTAAATATAAATGAGAGTTACATTGACCCATGGATGAGTTGACCCAGGTTTTTGGGGTCAATTTTTTGACTAAAATTTCTAGACTTATACATGAGTATATACAGTACATCTCACAATGTAGATCTTTTAAAAATGTATTCAAACGTGCTTTAGCCAATGAGAAGAATGTGTACAAAAATGTGTGTCTTCAGAGAAATGCATTTTAAGCAGTATGCATTAAGAAAAGGACATACCAAAGTACATACATGTTTCAGTTTGAGAGTCTCACAACCCAGGAGAGAGCAAGAATGGGAAGAAATTGCAGATGCTGTTCAGTAAAGTGTAATGGAATCAAGAGCGAGAGATTTTCCATGTCCATATATAGAAGAAAAGCACCTAAAACACTTTTCCAGGTAATATTTATATCCATAGCACAACACTATGGGAGAACCACCTGCTTTGCGTATTCAACTGTCAGAAAACCCCAGAGGTATGAGGTAGGTAGTTGTGGTTAAATTGTGGTTCCTTTGTGCTGCTTAAAGCAGTCAAGTAGATGATAAGAGAAAATGAAACAAGCTGGAGACTAGACATTCCTGGACTTGTTCCAGCCTGTACAATGGGAACTGGAGACTCTCAAGATTAGATCTTGACCGTGCCACATTTATTGCAGATCCATTGAAATCAATGGACCATTACAGTACAGTAATTTAAATCTTACTGATTTCAATGGGTCTCCTTTAAGCATGATTCAGTCTGGAACTAACCTATTATGTGTATAGAACCCACAGGAAAAGATGTTGCAGGGTAGAAATTTCTTCCTGTGTAGTCTTCCCTGTGGATCTAAAACACAAAATGCCTTACCAAGGAAGTTTGGATCACACCAGTAATCATGTTGCTGCATCACAGATCAAATACTGAGTATATAAATGCTGGAGGATCAGAAAGAGGCCTTAGGACATGCAGCACAAAAGCCTGATTTGCTGGATTAGACAGGAAGAACCAGCAGAGCTAATGTTTAGAAATTAATATATTGCTGTTGATGTTGGGCAAAATTACTCATGTAATTCAGATGATGTGGCTGGTTTGGGCTCTGAGGGGAAAGAAAAGGAGGTGGACTCCATTTGGGAATAGAAAACCAATGTAATTCTTTAAGAACTGGTATAATATGAATGCACTAAAATGGATAATTCCAAATTCTAGTTGTCGAATGTTGCAAAAGTTGAAGCTTCTGGCAGCCTTGCATTATAGTAATCCAACCTGGTTGTATCTCAGAGCTTGGAAAGGATACTTTTTTTGAACAACTCCCAAAATCCTCCAGTCAGCATCAGGGACGTAGCCAAGGGGGGGGGGTTTCTTGGGGTCCGGACCCCCCCTTCCATTAGAAATATGAATGGTGTGTGCTGCTGCACTGCTGCACCCAAGCCCCATTATAATGGTGGCACTTAGTCTGGACCCCCCCCCCTTCCTAAAATCCTAGCTACGTCCCTGTCAGCATGTCCACTAATGTGCAGATTGAAGGATTCTAGGATTTAGAGTTCAAAAAGTAAAGCTATAAGCTCTAAATCATTATTACCATGACAAACCTGTTTATTACCGTGGCAAGTTTGTCCAGTTCTATGACTGTAATAAAGATGAACTGCACTGGCAAGTCTCTGTTTAGTAGTTTCCAGGGAATTTTGACTTTCAGGTGGTATGCTAGTGATGTGATCTGCATAGTCTGTCATTGCTTTTATAGGGATATTAAATAGGATTTCACTTGCTATTAAATAAGAATTTCAAGTAGCTGTGAAATACAGTTCTTAATATCTAGCATTAATGTGCTTAAATGGCCTTCCATCCTAGGTATAATTCAAGACCGGATGCAAATAGTATTTATCTTTAAGTCTTTTAATATAAAACAAAATAGTCCCCAAGGTGTTGGTTCTTATAATGTAAACTTGGAGAGGCACTAAAAGAAAGACAGGAAGCTGTCAGAACAACAGGAAACCTCAGATACAGTTAGGGGGTCTAACAAACCCTCCAACACGGAGAAATGCAGCCAAGCCCCATCACAAGATTAACCAGGTGTTGCTATGTTGGATTCTGTGCCTTACCACAACCTTTGCAAACTGTGCACAATAAATATCAGTTCTAGTTCATTGCAGTGAAGTTCATAGCTCATGAAAAAGAAGGCCTGAAAACCAGAGCAAACAACAAAGACCCTGGTGGAGGCTAAAGAATGGTATGTTCACATGGGCTAAAATCTGCTCCTAGTTACACAAACAGCAAGGGGCCGTGTGCATAAAAATGAGGCTCTTTTATCACTCTTTCCTTATACACTAGGGCTGCAATCCTGTCGTCTGAGCCATATACTCTTGTACAGAAAAGGCATTAGCACTGAGATCTGCTGTAATGAATTTGTGTCTGAATATGGGAACACAGTCAATCACTTCTGTGAACCTGCCTGTTTGCCATGAAGCATAGTATGAAAGTGTGTGGTGGCTTCAGAGGCTTTCCAATAAAGGGAGTATGTGTTGTCTTTGTGCACTATGAAGGGAATAACAACACCCACAGTGCCCCAAAAGGGACATCCACATGCTTAATGGATCTATTGAAGTTCTCACATTGGTAAGAGTTTGTACTTAACAGTCCAGCAATCTTTTAGACTATGGAACTGTGTGATACCTTGTGCAGGTGCCCTCTCCCCCCCTATAATAATATAACATCTAAAAATATCTCTTTTTGCTCATGTACCCTCAGCAGAAATAGGTAACTATAACATCACAATGACAACGATCCTATATATCTATACTTATAACTCACATCACTTTTGAGGAGTGTTTGTGTGAGAGAAAGAGTTAGGGGAGAGACAGGGAGAAGGTTGCAGGATGTCAGTGATTAAGAGCAGTATCAGGTAGTTGTATTAAGAACAAAAATGGAATGGTCAAGATCCTACATCATCTCAGCAGTGAAAACATTCACCAGTGAAATTATAGCATGCAAGCACTATGCAGTCTCTGTAATGAATGCCACCACAGCATAATCTATAAGAGATGGTGAATGCACATAGCTGTCACTTCATTGTGCAATGCACAATGCATGGACACAGTATGCAACATGTGTTGTACATTGACAAACTACTCTAGGTGCATTATTATTTATCTACAACTCTGCTCCCATCATCTAGGTATGTCTGTTCTGCATTGCCTGCATGCATAACTCTACATGCATAACATAACTTATGCCCATTTATGTCACCAACAGGATTCTGGCCTTAGTAGGCAGAGTGAATACCATGTTGGTCACCGAAAATGAGAACATTATATCATATGTAATCTGAGGAGGCCCAAAAGTGTTGTTCGAGAGCCAAGAAAAGGGGACTGCTGACAAAAGGAGGTTCATTTGGAATACATTGTTCAGACATGATGAGCCCTCCCCACAAAAAACTAAGCTGCCCCTCATGGCTCCCAGAGGACCATGTAGTAGTGTACCTTTTGTATGTGTTTTCTAGCAGTACTACAGATAACTGCAGTACAATCTGCACAATTTATATTGTATTTGTTTTCATTGAAAGGGAAGGAAACTCACCATTTCCTCAGTATATTTCTTTGGAACCTGGAAGAGAAAATTCAGACTTGGTATTTCACTGTTAGTTTTGGTTACATCTGCAAAATGTGGGCATAAAGTATCAAACAAACTGGCTCAATAAAGACATCATTTTTATTGTGCAGTTCTCTCTCATATCCTCTTTTGTGTGTCCCAGGCTTGTTTGCATTATCTACTAGAAACTATCACTTCCAATTCAAATACCTGGGCAAAGTGGACCCAGTATTGAGCTTAACATATTACTTCATTCCTGCATACACAGCTGTTTCTTTTGTTGAGATGGGACCAAATAAAACACTGGACTGAGTGTGGAAGGGATAACAGAATGGTAGAGTTGGAAGGGTCATCTAATGTAATCCCTTGCCATGCAGAAATACGCAACAAAAATGTAAATCCAGCCACTGTTTCATCATCTTCCAAGGCAGTCCGTTCCACCGTCAAACAATTCTTACCATAAACAAATTAATCCTAGTGTTTAGGAAGAATGTTTCTCTTTGTAATTTGAATCTATTGGTTTGTGTTCTAGTCTCTGGTGCAGCAAAAAACAAGTTTGCTCTATCTTCTACAGGATATCTCTTTAGATATTTAAAGATGGCTATCCTGTTTTCTCTGTCTTCTCTTCTTCAGGCTAAACATACTCAACTGTAAGGACCGTATCACACACCGTATCACACTCTGAACAGAAATGGGATTTAAATTAGTGTTAGAAAAAACCAGCAAATGCAGGAAGTTTTTCAAACGACGTTACTGCCAAAGTGAAATAACGCAAAGATAAGCGAAGGCAAAAGGGACATAAATGGCAACTTTTTACTTTCGGAACTTCCTGAACATAAATAGCTGCTGTTTTTGTCCCTTTTGCCTTCGCTTTATCTTCGTGTCATTTCACTTTGGCAGTAACATTGTGGAAAAAACTTCCCGCATTTGCAGTTTTTTCCTAATTTAATTCTAATTTAAATCCTGTTGTATTGTAGTGTGATAAGGTCCTAAGTCATTCCACAAAAGGCTTGGTTTCCAGACCTTTGATCACCTTGGCTGCACTGTTCTGGACACATTCCGGCTTGTCAATATCCTTCTTGAACTGTGGCACCCAACTGGCCACAGTCTTGCAGGTGAGATCTGATCAATTCAGAATTGCACTGACTCTTTCGGCTGCTGCATCACACAGTTGATTCATGTCTAACTTTGAATCTATTAGATCACAGTAGGATTAAATGATCCAGTATTACAAACATATAGCATTACACTGTTATCCCCACACCTAAATGCCAAGGAAAGAAATTTCTCTGTGGGGATCCATCGCTGACCGACCCGATCCCTATTATCTCAGGCCAAAGCAGAAATAATCAATTGACACTGCTTTAATTGCCTTGGCTCAGTGCTAGGGAATTCTGGGAACTGTAGTTTGCTGTAGCAGCAGAGCTCTCTGACAATGAAGGCTAAATGTCCCTCAAAACTACAGTTCCAAGAATGCTCCATCATTGAGTCAGGGCAATTAAAGTAGTGCCAAACTGCATTATTTCTGCAGTGTGTGTTTGCCCCTCCTTGTCTAATATTTACTAGAGATGTTCTAACCTGGGACAGGGGTTTATGCTCCTGTGCATATTTTTAATGCTTTTTTCCTTCCACTGAAATAGGTTTGTTGAATTGATATTAATGATGAGGATGATGATTGTAATAGGGATACAATACTTTCTCAAAATACATTACAAGAATAAAAATAGGTTAACAGGAAACAAATGCATTGACAACACCGGATGAAGAAAAATGGTATTTTTAACCTGTGAGTCATTTTCAGGTTTGACAAAAGCATCTTTAAAAACAAAGTTTTAAAAGTAGTTGTGGACAATTTATGGCTCTCAAGGTATTGTTGGACTGCAATTTCCATCTGCCCTAGCCAGAGATGTGGGTTTATGAGAGATGCAGCCAACACATTTAAAGACTTGTTAAAATGATTGAAGGTTGTAATTTCCTTAGAGCATTGAAAAGATCAGCAGCCATTACAGAGAAGGCACTGTCCCATGTGCTCAGTAATCTAACTCATCTTAAAGAAGGGTACATGAGTAGGGCTTCCAAACCACATCTTAACATCCAGTCATGATCACTCAAGGAAGTCGTTCATATCGCCTGGTCCCAAACCAGTAAGGCCTTTGAAAGATCATTATGACACTTTGAGTTGGGCTCGCATGTTTACTGGGAGCAAGTGAAGCTGGGAAAGAATATGTATACATGCAAATCTCCACTGCATTAATATTACATTATGACCCTTTTAAAAAATTGAGTATTATATCACACACTTTAGTATGCCCTCCATTTTCCTTTTAATGTTTAAGTTTCCTTCTTTCTCCTCCCCAAATTTCCATCTAAGCAGCAGAAAGATCAATGGGTCTGGTTTCTACTTCCTGATATTCATTTTTGTTAATGGCTAAGAGCAAAGCTTTCAGTTAAATTAGCTTCTTAGGGCAATCCTGACCATGTGCCTGCATTGAGACTGGAAAAACCTTAAAGTGATGCAGCCTACTCTGAAGAGTTTTAGATTCCTTTGAGGTAAGGCAGGTAATTTCTGAAGTGGTCCAAAGAGAATCTTAGGCCTGTTACAGACTGCCAAAATAAAGCTGCTTCGTGTCTCTTTGGAGGTATGCTATTTAAATGATACATGCATCCTAAGAATCCGGAAGCTGCACCAAAGCTGCACTCCAGTGCTTAGGAATGGAGTGTGGCTTTGGCGCGACCTCCAGACTCTTAGGACCCATGCATCATTTAAATAGCATACCTCCAAAGAGACACGAAGCAGCTTTATTTTGGCAGTCTGTAACAGATACTTCAGTACCATCTGAAAAGGTTCAAGATGACAGAATTTTAATTGGCGAAAAACAACAATGTTGAATCCAGCTGCTGGTGCCCAAGGAATGCTGTTTGCAACAATACCATTACATCCCACAGATATTTACTACTACTGGTTTCAATATGAATCCAAATTCTTACCAAGCATTTCTAGAGCAATGTTGGGGCACTGTCATTAACCTATTGATCAAAAGGAATGGAGCTAAAAGACCAAGGCAAAGCATGGGGGAATGGACTTAAATGTAGATGAGCAGAGGACAGGAAACTGTAAACCAGGCAGTGGGGGCCAAACGTTATCCCTGTGCCCCACTTTCTGGTGGCACAAGTGATGCTGAAAACATGACCTGGAACTGGAAGTGAGTTTCCATGTCTGGGGATTTCAGTTCCAGGGGCGATGGAGCAGGAGTTTAACTTTGGGTCTGATCTGTAAGCAGAACAAATCATTCAGCAGGCATTTTCTTATATATTTAATGGGCTCTTTCATTTTTTTATGTTCAGAACTGGAAGTGGAAAAACCCCACAACACCTGTAAACAAGAACTTCAAAAAGCCTGAATCCCCTCCCATACTTTCAAACTAACATTTAAAGCCTTCAGCAATGCAGTTATAGCCTTGCCTGCATATACTGCAACTATCAATTTCTCTTATTTATAAATGCTGTTGGAAGAATATTTCATATTATCTTGTGTAAAATGTCATTCCACAAGAAGCTGTTAATTACACAGTATGTATGTTACAGGGTCCCAGTTCAAATTCTTCTCAAGCACTTTGTTGAGATACCCGATACCTCATTATTTCCAAAGGGCCAATTAAAAATAAAAACAGTAATGAAACATAAAAGTGCATCGTGTTTTAGACCACAAATGAACAAAACGTTGATCGGACAAAGGTCAGCTAAAATCCCAGGATAGATTCATTCCAAAGCATCTCCTCGTCTGATGGCCCATTGGCTTCCGACCTTTTTTTCTCTTTCTTATGTTTTTTGCTTTCCTTTTCAGAAGAACTCTCTTTATTGCTTTTGTCTTTATTATGCTTTGACTTCCCCTCACCTGTTGAATCCATTTCATCTTTCTTTTTCTTTTTCTTTTCAATGTCCTTTCCCGAATCTGTCTCTTCTTCACTGTGTTGTTTTCTCTTAAGCTTTACCGGCTGTTGGAGAGGACTTTCCTCTCCCTCGCTGATACATTCTTTCTCCATTCTGGAGGCATTTGACAGTTTCTGGCTTCTCTCGTAAGACCCAGTGTTATCGGCATTACTGGATTCTACTGGCAATGGGTTGTAATTGCAATCTTTGTTGATGGCCAAGCGAGACACTTGCTTTTCTGAACAATATTCTGTGCTGCACTGGGACATGGGTCCATTTTCTAGTTTTAGGGAGTCCTTGTCAGCTGGTGACTGATGTAGCAATGGGTTTTCAAAAGAATATGCACTGGTTTCTGAGAAAAAAATGGAATGCTGATCCAGTTCATAAATATCACAGGAAAAATGATCCTGCTTAGATACAAATATATCCTTATGACCATTAATGGCTTTGCATTCTTTATTTTTAAACTTTTCCTCTGGCTTTCTAAATTTAGTTTTTGGTTCTAGTCCTCTAGCTTTTTGCATTGCAATGTAATCTTCCAATTCATCTTGGAAGGAAGCGTATGTTATCTTTGATTTCTTCATCTGTTTCGCAATCATGTTCTCTCTACAAAAATTAAGATAAAGTGTCAAGTAAATGGAAGATAAAAGATGCCATATGAACCACAAAAATAGCTGAGGTGAAAATGACTAAAATGTTACCTAAATCACTTTAGGTAGATATTAGCAACATATAGATTTAGACAGTCCAGTCCTACACATAGTTACTGGGAAATAGGTTTGAATCAATTGGGTTTAAATCTTAATACAAGTTCCTAGGTCTGTTAACAATAGCGAATAAAGTCTATGTTTGCCAATTTATCAAAACTGGACAAACCTTTATATTTATAGCATATTTATTCAATCATATAAACAGGATTCAGGAATGCAGTTAGAAAGGTGATACCTAATTATAATTTCAGATTGCTACAATAGAGGAGGCACACCTCAAGATGAGATGAGAAAACATTTTTTTTTCTGTGAAGACTAGCTAACACGGTTTGATCAAAATTCATCCTTACAAAGCAAGAATAGTTACGGTACTTTTTAAGTGCTTTTAATGGTGGAAACTGTGTTACTGATTTGCTATTTGGGACTATTAAAAATGGAAAAGGGATTAATATTTTTTTAAACCAGTGTGGCATAGTGGTTGAGTGTTGGGACTAGGTCTCTGGAGACCAAGGTTCAATTCCCTGTTTGGCCATGAAGCCCACCCATGCTCTTAGCCTCAGAGGAAGGCAATGTCAGAAATGACTTGAAGGCACACGACAACAAACTTTCTTTTCACAATTCTCCTACTTCATGAAAAACACCTACTTCATTAGAGACATGAGGAGAGCCAGAGCAAAGGTGAGAGCATCAGTTTTAGCTGGGGTGGGGGCAGTGTGGACTGCAATCTGTGTGAAGCACCAAGTTCTCATTTTTTGGCCTCTTAAAACTACCAGAAAACTTCCAAAGCAGACCTTGCCTCAATTTTTTAAAAAATAAAGATTGGCTGATTTTTCAGCTAAAATTGATGCAACAAAACACACAACGATGTAGTAGCTTTAGTCCACTAACCTTCTTCCCCACCCCTGCAATGCCAATGAAACAACATATGGACAGGCAGAGATCCCTTGCCCCAGATTAACTCAACACAACCACAATAGTCCATGCACTGGTAACAACCCTCTCCCCTGATTAGACTACTGTAATGCGCTCTACATGTGGGTGCCCTTGAAGATGATTCAGAAACTCTAGCTATTGCAAAATGGAGCAGCTAGACTACTCACTGGAACTTCATACTGATACCATATAACACCAATTCTAAAGGAATTGCACTGGCTGCCAATACACTTCTGGTCTGAATTCAAGGTACTGATGATAACATTTAAAGCCCCAAACAAATTGGGAACTTGATACTTGAAAGAGTGCCTCTCTCTATATATGCCTGCCTGAGAATAAAGATCTATTGGAGGGTCCTTCCTCTGTGTCCCACCAGTATAGGAAATACATTGTGGGAGGATATTTATTAATTTAGGTATTTATACCCCGCCCTTCAGCCCTATAAGAGAGGGACTTCTCTGCAGTTTCACCCCAGGAATTTCCTTCGCTTATAGAACTGGCAGGTGCCATTTTAGGACTAAGTCAAGACCTGGCTTTTTATTACTCCCTCAGGCCTAACTAATTTTATCCAAGATGCATATGTCATATGGTTGAAATGTTTAAGCTTATTCTAACCAGCTTTAAATAATTTGGTTTTAAGTGATAAACTGTTTCATATATTTTTTAATCTTTTTAATTGTTTCAAATTGATTTTATTGTAAGCTGCCCTGAGATCTTTGGATACAGGATGGGAGGCAGTGTGGTGTAGTGGTTTGAGCATCAGTTTGAATCCCTGCTCAGCCATGGAAACCTACTAGGTGACCTTGGACAAGTCACATTCTCTCAGCCTCAAAGAATGGCAATGGCAAACTCTCGCTGAAGAAACTAGCCAAGAAAACCTTATGATAGATTTGCCTTAGGTTCACCATAAACTGTAAATTACTTGAAAAAACACAACAATCAATATTTCAATAAATAAAATATAATTTTAAAATGCAGAAAATAAATATGATTGATTATAAAATATTCTGCAAGTGGTGGAAACACGTGAAAGAACAAACAGAAGACCGGTCTCCATAGAAACTTTTCCTGAAGCCTGCTGCTATTGCACAGATCAGAAGAGATGGAAATAGTAATATAAATTATTCAAATAATAAAGTACAATGCGTGCTGAAAGCCGCACGATGGAAATATAAATAGGGCTCGAGCATACGCACTATTTACCTTACGTGGGGTGGAGGGTTCTGGAACGGATCCCTTGCATAAGGCAAGGGCGCACTGTATTAAAAAAAATCAATGTTGAGAAATTCTGAATGACATTCCAATTGGGACCTATTCTGCATGAAAATTCAATGTGTTTTTCTGCACAGAAAACAGCATTTTTGTGTGGAAAATAGCATTTCTGCATATAAAAGTGGTCTGTTGCACAGGAAAAAAATGTGCCGAAAATACCATTTTCTGTGCAAAAAGCCCACTTACATGATCTTCCACTGGACAATTCCCTAAAAGTGAATATTCTTTAAAAACTGCAGTTGTTGACAACTTTTTAACAGCAAGAAGGAAAACTGTGAAATTACTTGTTTTTTTTTTCCTTGTAAGAATGTAATTTATAAAGATTTACTAAGAAGTCAGGAAAAAAAAACTGATCAGGAGAAGTTCTCCTTTCCTCTCAGAGTCCAAAGCAACAACTGTCTCTGAAGTGCTCCAGAATGTTCTAAAGGCAGAGAGAAAAACTTATTTAGGGTGGCAGAACTGTTCCACCCCTATTCCTGTGTAAGATGGGTGGTCAAGAGTGGGCACAGCCACCGTGTCTGATGTGATACCACTAGTTCCTTGGCCTCAGCACTGGATGGAGCTTTCTTAGCCAGTGTTTCAGGTAAGGAATTGGCTTTCTTCCTTTTCCCTGAAGGGGAGGCAAGTGGGAAGCACAATCAACCATCACTTCAAGAGCTGGCTGAATCCCAAGGGTGAGATTCAACCAGGATCTGAATAGCCACCAGATTGGGGCACACACAGCTCAAGAATCAAAGACAGCTAGGAAAATACTTACTTAATCTGATGCTTATTTCCTTGCATATGAGACTGGTACATCTCTATGGATGAAAGGCTGATGCTGCAGATGGGACATACATAATTGCCCACTCCAACTGCTAAAGGAACAGAAATGCATGGGTTAGAAGCTGCAGTGGAATCAGAGTGGGGTGCGGGGACTGTGGGCCATACCAGCTGACACCCAGCCTAAGGGGAGGTGAGACCACTGCTTCCCAAACATTTGCCTTTTGCTAGAAAAGGCTGTGACATTCACCTGTGTCCCTTTAAAATGCTGAAGATGGTGCAAATGGGGTGAGACTCAGTGGGAGGAGAAGGGAGAGGCATCAGCTGTCTTTAAATTAAAGTGTACCGGAAATTTAATTATTTTTTAAAAAATTATTTAAAAACATCACATCTTACCAAATTCACTTTAACCACATGAAACTATATACATGTAAGTACATTTAGGACTTTATCACACGTGAGGAATTTCTCTTAATTTCAAATGAAAAGAAAGTGGGGCCAGAACGCATTCACGTGAATTTGCTAGTTCAGCTAATTTACGTGAATGCGAATTGTGTTCGAACTGGCTTCCCATTGCCCCAAAATAGCATGCCATTGCCTGAATTTGTGTGTGGTAGTCTATCACACAATAATGTGAAACCCCATGATTGTGTTCAGATAGCCATTGGATTATACTTCCAATTTCCCTTGTCTGATAAACTCCATTGACTGTTAATGTGATATTATAATTTAAAGCTATAGTTTTCATTTTTTTAGTTGTTCATGTCACAATTATTGCCATTACATTCAATAATGTATGGGAATTACAATTTATGAGTAACATTAATATAAAAGCATTATATTTGGGTGTGGACTGGTACTGGTCCATAAGCCATCTGAGGCTGGTCGCCAGTAAGTTTCCAGGAAAGAAAGAAATGGTTGGACCACAAGGGCACAAATATTATACTGATCCTTGGTGTATTAGAGAAATGAGACTGCTGGCCCACTACATTAGACAGCCTGAGAAGCACTAATGTATATGTTGCATATGGTACTCAAACATTTATACAAGTAACAATTAATACTAGTAGCTAAGGGGAAATCTACATTTTTCCTGAGAAGATAATACAACTGAGTGCTGAAATACACCATATGATGAATGTGTTTCTAGAAAGCGTAGAGAAGAATATGATGTCTGAATGTTCAAAATGCCCCAGATATCCACACACTCCAACCCTTCTTCGTGATATGCTGGTGTCCTATGTGCAGGGTTTTCTTTTAAAAACATAGAGAAATATGAATGCAAAGTGTGTTTATCCCACTTGCAGTCTATATTGGTGAGAGCCAGTTATATTATGGGAGTCTATTCTGAGTTTATATGATGTGGAAGATGTGCCTCAGTGCTGTTTGCTTACCATTGGCCTTGGCTTCCACAGGGATGGCACTTGTTCCCATCTCAGCTAGCAGCTTCTTACGGACTTCATTTCGTTTGTGCTTCTTGCCCACATAGTGTTGATTGGCCATTACAGGATTGTTGAAAGAGACTGAACAGAGTTTGCAATACTTTTCTGGATCATCTTTATCCAAAGTAGTTGCATACAATGAATGTGGGTCTTCAGTCTTACCGTCTTGTGAAGTCTTTTCAAGAGACAGTTCTGGTGGAGGTGGAATCCAACTCCCAGAGGAACCTGAATAGCCAAAGAGAGAGAGAGAGAGAGAGAGAGAGAGAGAGAGAGAGAGAAAAGAGAAAGAGACAGATTAAGGATATCAGATTCAGGATACTCTGAGATAATGCAATCCTTCTAACACCCCCACCCCCCACTCCAGTATAAAGAAGGACCCCTGAAATTAAATCGTTCAGCATCCAACTCCCTGGTGGGCAAAATCTTACTGGTGTTCCACAAGGGGCTCATTACCAAGCCTATGCAATGTTCCTTTTCTTCACCTCTGCACTGTATGAAATGATCAGGGGGTGGTGAAGAGTTTAAAGGGAGCAACCTAGACCACATCACTTAGATGTATAGAACCACTGAGTTGGAAGAGACCACAAAGGGCCATCCAGTCCAATCCCCTGCCATGCAGGAACTCACAATCAAAACATCCCTGACAGATGTTTAAAAACTTCCAAAGAAGGAGACTCCACCACACTCTGAGAGAGCATGTTCCACTGCTGAACAGCTCTTACTGTCAGGAACTTCTTTCTAATGTTGAGGTGGAATCTCAACTTCTCTGATGAAAATGGCCCACACCTCACCATTTCACTTCTGGCAAATGGGTGATATAAAAACAATACAGAAAAGCTCTAAGTTTTCACCAGGTTCTGGTTGAGGGCTTTGGCTGGGCTGTTGAGACTGATCTGAGAGCAGCTTCATTTTTTTGGTATGGATCTTTCCCAGGTAGTGTGATTGGGCAACCACTGGAGATGTGAAGATCATGTTGCAAAGCCTGCAGTATGAATTTTTGTCAGCATTTGACTCCATCTGGAATTAAAGGACAAGACACTGAATCACTTAGTGTTCAAGGATGGTAGTACTCTGATTCATTCCTTCCCTCTCTGAATGAGTTGATGGGGAAAGCTGGAGCTCAAAAGGAAAAGGAAATAAAAATAGCATATATATATATGGTTAAAAAAACTGAGCTCCAAATTGGGCTTAAAAAGTATATTCCAGATGAGAAAAGGATAATCTGCCTTGGTCCAGGCCTCAGAAGCAGAGAAGAACTGCTGGACCTGATCCTCTTCCCCATCATTATTCCCTTCTCCTTTTGTGTTGAGTGTTTTTAGATTGCAAGCCTGAGGGCAGAGAACTGTCTAATAAAAATAGATGCTCTAATAACCGCTCTAATAGCCTTTAGGGCTGAAGGGCGGGGTATAAGTACTCTAATAAATAAAATAAATAAAAAATAATCAATATATTTTAAGCGTTTTCTTATGAAAAGGGAAAACCAACTAGTAGCTGCAGCCCATGCTAGACTGAGCCACAGGAAATTGTCGGAGGGGCTTGCAGTATGCGGATTCCTTTGCCATTCTACCCCTTCTCTACATCTTAGGGCCCTTTCACATTGTATAATTATAGTTCTATGATTCCACTGTCGATGCCATGCTTCCATCGGTTGTAGTTAGATGAACACTAGAGCTCTCTGGCTAAAAATTCTAAGTATCTCTCATTGGATTCCATAGCATGGCACTATGGCAGTTGAAGTGGAATCATAGGTCTATAATTGAAAGGTTTCATAAATGCATGTCCACAAGAAGAAACAGTTTCAAGGGGGAAGAGAGCCAAAAGGTTAAGAATGGGGTTGTAACATCTGGGAAGCTAAATGACATTACTGTCTGTATGAAATTAGGTCCTGAGGTAAAGCCATTACCAAGGGTTCAGGATAGGGCATCTTCACCTGGAGATTTTCTTGCTTGCTGGGCTCCAGTCCCTGCTTTTGTTCACCATGTATTTGCAAATAAAATCGGACTTTCTGTGCATGCTTTTTGCCCTGAAAAACAGAAGAATCAGCTTTACATCATGATGCATTCTGCGAAAAAAGTTAGTAAAATGAGCTATAAATCACCTCAAATAATATTTATAAAGAAAATAATCCAGCAGCTAAGATTATATAAGAAAAACACTGGGTATGGGAGGACACTCAGTATCAAGCATGATCATGGTGATCTGCTTAGTGGATGTCCTTAGACATATTCCTTAGTGACAGCTCGACTGGATTATTGTAGCATACTATACATGGGACTATCTTTGAAGATTCTTGAGAAACTTGAACTGGACTAGAACGTAGCACCAAAAAACACGACAGTGCAGTAGCATGCTTGCCCGTTATTATTTCATGCCCATTAATTTTTCTGGGTAGAATTCACACTGTTCGTGATTACTTTTGAATAGCTCAGGATCAAGATAACTAATGGACTCTCTCCTCTCCTTCCAGCCTGGCTGCTTCATCAAATCTGCTAGGAAAGTTCTTCATATCCTGCTTTCAAAGCATGGTTAACACTAAGAGAAAGTCTTTTCTGCAGCTGGGCTTAAAGGATGGAACTCTTTGCTACAGAAGGTTCATTTATTAATCTTCTTTGATTTCTACTGTCTAGCCATGATTGTTGTTTTGGTAAACCTGTGATCTGGTGAGCAGAGGATGGTTTTCTGGCTAACCTCTGTGTTCTTAGATTGTTTTTCACCTGCTCTCCCCATTACCTTTGTGGTCACTGGATTGTGTTTTTTTTTGGCCAGTCTTTACTGCTTTTAAACAGTTACATGTTTGTTCAAGTCTGTGAACAAAGTGGAAGGATGAGGCTTGCTTGCTTATTTGTTTTATTGGTAATGAAAAACACAATTTATATCACTAAATGTGCAATAATACCACACTTACTTGGATTTTCCCTATCAGCATTAGCCAAAATGTCTTATACTACAGATACTTTCAAAGGACACTTCAGCTTCAGCACTGCAAATCTAGGCGAGAGAAGGAAACCTTCAAAGGATGTGGGTTTGGAGGACACTTTGCAATAGGCCTGGATTTCATGTTTACAATGTTGTGATGCCACTCACCACATCAATGGAATTAAAAACTAAACAAGAAATTCTTACACTTGGCTTGGTGTGTCCATGAAGTCTCAACTATAACCACACATCAAAAGGCAGAGATGCATCTTACATAAATCAATACTGAAACAAGTTGGCCTACTTCTAGCTTTTTACTTATCTAAAGGTGACTCTAGTCAAGGTTAAGAAAAAGTCTGTCTGAATGTTTGGTTATGGCCAGAAGTGGAATACAGAGAGCAGAGACAAAAACCCAGTGCTGTGGACCTGGCTTTGGTGAGACAGATCCAAGAAAATACTATTTGGTTTCAGAGAATGAGAGCTGTTACAACGAAAACCTCAAAGAAAAACTCTATTCTCCAAGAGTGTGAAGGCATTTACTAGAAGAGCAGTGGATGGTTCTGGCATTACACTTCTGCACATTTCTGTTATTGCTGGGACTATTGGTGATCATCTTGGCTTTGTAGCCAAAGCTACAAAAACTTGTACAGAGTACATATCCTGTACAGAGATAAGGGGCAAGGGCAAACTTACATCTATACAAGGAGGTGTCTAGTATCTATTTGGGGGAAGGCTTGAAAACCTCCAACTAACTTGAAAATGCATGAGTGTAATGCATCAGTGGGATCCTAGTGCTTGGTGGTTAACTCCTCAAAGGTGTATATTTGAAAACAAGCAGACATGTTATATATCTCTATGCTTATTTCTTAGCAAGGCAACTGATCCTATGCTGGTAACTACTGGGACCATGAAACAACACTGACATGCTCTGTCTCAAATCTTACCTCATAGTGTGCTACTCTTTGTGATTCAAACTGTAGCACGGCCCCACAAATGCTACAAAATGTGTCTGTACAAAGTTCTTTTCTTGTCACTTCATCCAAAGTCTCATCTAAAGTGAACGGTTAAGGGTACAGCGTCAGTTACCAGAACACAGCCAGCCATTTATTTATGGGAACCATACTGGAAAACCCAAACACATGATAAAATAAGAGAACCTGTCCCACCTACTACATGCCTTATCTACTTCTGATACTTCAGTCAAATCAAGCAGTCTATTTTAAGGTAGATTAACAAATAGATTTAGGCCTGAATGTCTGAGAAAATGAATCCAGTTTATCAGTTCCAAGTATTTAAAAACCTTTTTACAATTTTTACTGCTATAATTGAACTCAGTTAATTCAGCCTCGGGCTAATTGTTTTATAAAATGGGATACGCACATTTTTCTGACCAAGGCCCTTCATTCTTTTAGCACAGTGTAATTAGACTACAGTGTAATTATGCTGGATCCAACAGTTGTGCAAGTGGTTGAGCTAAGGGCACCATGAGTTTAAGCCCATCCATGCCACAATAATTGATTAGCTCTCTACCCAAGTCAAAGGTGTGAGAGAGGTCTGCCTATGTGCTTGCAAAACAACTGGATGCGTTAGAAGTGAATTTACACAACCTCCAGAAAAGTGCAACTGCTTGTGCAACAATCTTTCTGGTAGCATGGCGGCCCAACAAGCGCCTGACCATTGGGTTTTTCTAATTTTTAATCTTACTCCAACAAACTGTAAGCTTTATTTCCTTAGTACCGAGCTGATTATATAATTCTATAATTAAAAAAATAAAATGACAAATGCCATCTTTCTATATAAAGGGCAATGAGTTTAATCCAAGATGTAGAGTTTTGGGGTCAGCATAATAATGGGTTGATAAATTTAAAATTTTACTATATTTTTTTCTTTGCATTTGAACAAATGACTCAAGGGCATTACAACGTTACAAAAAGCACAATACTGTAAATTTAAGTAAGTACTGGAAGATCGTTTAATACCTTCACTTTTTACTTTTTTCTGTGTACTTCCAGACACTGATGTCCCTAAGGTTGGTGTCACTCAGTGTGGAAACTCATGGTGTCAACCCCCCCCCCCCCCATTGACCTCCCATTTCACACCATACAGAATACATAGTAATGTTTTTGCACTAATGTTACTCGTAAATCATAATTCCCATATACCACTGAATGTAATGCCAATAGTTGTGACACAAACAACTAGCAAAATTCAAATTATACCTTCAAATTACACTATCTTATACACAAGCTAAATGTATTTACATATACATAGTGAAGACTTGGTTAAAATCTGATGTTTTTAAATAAATTTTAAAAAGAATAACATTTAATTTTTTAATTTTTTTTGGAAAAATTTAAAATTTTGACATTTTAAATTTAAATAAATTATGGGGCCGGGGCCAAGTTCACATTTGCCAGCAGCAGGGAAGACACGGGTTTTCCTAAAAGACACGGGAAATAATCCACTTTCGGAAAAAACGCTCCAAGGGGGATTTGTCCTGGATCAGGTGTGAAAGACCCTAATTCTGATGTGCTTAAACCAGTGCCAATGGGAACGTCTGACTTTTAATCCGGGTTACAATTCGGTAGAAAAAGTAGTCTGAATGGCCCCTAAATAAGCCAAATCAGACATGATATCAAACTAGGGACACAATTATTTGCTAATTCCATTCTTAAAGGAAGCCAGCCAGCCAATTTTGTGTTAGGCTCTTAACCTAGACCAGACCTGCACAACTTGGCAGAAGGTAGGGGCCAAAATTAAAATAAGCCAAACTTATTCGGGCCATAGATAGATGTTAATTAAACATTAATGAATTAATAATATCAATTAGAATCAATTATTATTAATTCCATCATCCTCTTCATCTGCCCGACCCTCTTACTAGCTTTCTAGTAGACTTTTTATTTTGCAAACTTGAATTCTTCCAGTCAGCAATCTCACTCTGAAGCTACAAGGAGCAAAGCAGATGTTCCCTCTTACTGGAAAATCTACTGCCCGCAGTGCACAAACTCAATTTTGTACGTTCAAGAGGATATTCAGTATTTACAAATACATGTAATCTCCAATTTGGGTGACAGATGGTGGTTTGGGGAGCAATTTATACATACCGAGTGGGGTGGACAAACAGCAGCCCATGAAGCTGCCACGAAGGAGCTGCTGCTTTAGAGGCCAAATGAGGTCTTTTAGAAAAGACTGACAAAATTGTACTTTTATGTGTTGTTGTGTGCCTTCAAGTAGTTTCTAACTCAGGCAACCCTAAGGCAAATCTATCATGGGATTTTCTTGGCAAGAGTTGTTGGGGTGTGTGTATGCCTTTGCCATCCTCTGAGGCTGAGAGAGTGTGACTTGCCCAAGATCGGCCAGTGGGTTTCAATGCCTAAGCTGGCGATGGAGCCCTGGTCTCCAGAGTCATAGTCTAACTCAGACCACTACACCGGACTGGCTACCAGATTGTTATATAGGATTTCTTACTCCCAAGAAATAAAAACCAGTACACCTAGGGTTGTCATGTCCTCGTGTGGTACTTCTTTCAAAGGCAGGAATACAGCAGCCATATTTGTGCTGTTTTCTCCATTATTCCTGTTTCCTATAGCAAGCAGGACTTCTTTAGCACAGTGCAAATGAAGGAAGAGGATGATCATAACAATTTGTTGAAGACATATGTGGGCATGCAAATGCAGTAACTGCACAGATCTACTGCTTCAAGGCTACATTCCACCTCTTTTCCACAAATAGTTCAGGTGAAATGATAGAAAGGCACAAATGCAGAAGGTATGGTGCCAGCTGACAGAGTCCGATTGCAGCAGGTACTTTGTGTGTTCTCATTTGGTGTTCAGCCTGTTCTTGACTAAAGCAGGCTAAAGCGTAAAGCTGCTTTCCCTTGGACACCCTCCAAAAGGATTTAAAGTTTAGAGCTGCTTTCCCTTGGACACCCTCCAAGAGCTCTGGTTGACAACTTCCATCATTTCTCCTAACTGACCTTGCTAGCTGGGGCTGATGTAGCCCAAAAGTACTGGAATTCAACAGTTTGAAGAAGGATGGGCTAAAGGATAATGTTTACAGTCGGGGATACTAATAGATAAAGCCTTTTCAGTGTACACTGAGGAGACATCAGTGGCATGGAGCATCTTTTGCTGCCTGAGGCTGATGGCCCAACTGCAACTCCTCCTGGATAGAGGAGCCTGGCTATGGTTTTCCAAGTTGGCCTACAGCAATGCAATGCAGATACAGGTACTTTAGAAGAATGTCAAGAAGCTTAAGCTATGGTTCAAAGAATAGCTGCTATGATATTGAGAATGGTCCTTGGCTACATATCTCATCTTTGCCTAAAAAGCACCACAGGCTGTTGAATCATTTCCAAGCCCATTGAAAGTGCTGGTGCCTACATTTAAAGCTCTCTATAACTCAAGAGCTGTTTACTTGAAGAAATGCCTGCTTGCATTGAATAATTTCATGCATTCCGAGCACGTTCAGAGGCCTTTGTCTGTTTCTCCACTCCATATAAAAGAAATAGGTAGACCGGTGGGTGGCAATGGGGAAAAGATTTCCTTAGTGGGCTCCATTTCTGAATTTCCATCTCCGGAGAGGTTTGACAGGTTTTCACCTTAAAGGACAGGAACTGCAGGAGCATCTGCTTTTTCTACTGCTTATTTTATTCTTTAAAGTCTACAAAGTTCCACTGACCATAAAGTAATGAAACACTTGGTAGGTCCTTCTAGGTCTAAATCCAGTTGTTAGTCCAAATAGAACAGACCCAATGAATCAATGGGACTTACACACATGCTCACTTACCTAGTGCCATTAATCAAATGAATCTACTCTAATCTGGACTATCAACTGGATTTAGTCCAGAGGTAGAAACAGTGATGTTTTCCAGATGTTGGACACTGCTCACCCTTACCTGCCTGGTTATGGCTGACAGGAATTGTAGTCCAACAAGATGTCAGAGGGCATGATTCATACCCCTTATTTAGTCCCTTGGTGGTAGGACCCAACTTGTGGAATGCTGTTAAGAAATCCACTAAACCCTAACCATTCTTCTTTCAAGAGACAAGCAGACATTTGCCAAAAACAAGTGTTCACGAAATCATTTTATGGTTTTAAAATACATGTGTTGTACTTTTTGTTACTGAGTGCTTTGTTTGCTACCTTGAACTGCCTTTCAGAATGAATCTGAATTCCTATTTATCTTCAGTGCTCTTTCTGTTGTGGCCCCAAGATCACATTCCTAAGTGGTTACCAGTAATCTGGATGTCATCACCAGTGAATGTTCACTGTCTCAGTTAATATCATTTTGCAGGCATTCATGTAAACACTCTTCTACCATTCTCTTGACAGTTGATCCATGTTGGAGTGAAATAGCTTTTAAAAAAACCAAAACAGGGCCAGGGTGTAAAGTGTAAAGATATACAGCTAAACACTAAAGTTAGAATCGTTCAAGCCATTGTATTCTCCTTTACCATATATTGATGTGAGAGTTTAAAACGTGTAACAGAGGGACAAAACAGCCCAGCTAAAAACGCTGGTGTTGGGGTGAAGTGGGGGCATGCTGACTGCACGACGCACACCCTGACGCCGCCCCATGCCAGTGTCACGGCGCTCCTTTGGCACAGTGTTCAGATGATGCAGGCTAAAAGGAGCACTGGAAAGTGCCACTGCAGCGGCAAAGGCGCCTTTTTGAATGCTCTAAAAGGAGCGGCATTTTGCCATTTGTTTGGAGCCAGCAAAGCGCTGGATTGGGGGCTCAGCTTGCAGTTGCCACAGCCCCGATGTGGGGCTGGAAGGGGAGGTGGGACGCTGCTCTATTGGGGTGGTCTGTTTTGCCCCAGAGTTAGAAATCCTATCAAAAAGATATACAAAAAGAACACCTGACACATATACAGATCTGCTCTGTGTGGTTCACTTCCTATTTTATTTAGTCTGTCAATAGTTCTGGCTAACAGTGTGAAATATAAGAATGTGGGTTTTTTTGTTCACATTTGATTGTGATGTAAAAAAAGAGAAGGAAGATATGCAACTGAAAACAATGTTCTCTCTTGTTTTATGTCTGGAATTCCTGCTAGTTCCATGCTGCAAATTTCTTGTTGTGGTGGTGAGCCCACAAAGTGTTTCTGACTTATGGTAACCCAATCATGGGATTTTCTTGACAAATTTCTTTAGAAAGTTGAGGCTGAGAGAGTGTAACTTGCCCAAGGTCACCCTGTGGGTTTTCATGGTTGAGCTGGGATTCAAATCCTAGTCTCCAGAGTCATCGCTGCAGCATATAGGCCCATAACAACCTTGGTGAATGCTCTTTGAACTGCTTAGTGTAAGAATGCACTACTTATATTGGTGCACATAGAAATCTGGGTAACCAGATTTACACTGATCTTTATGTCTAAGGACTGCCAATTTTGTTCACAGCTAGGACCTAAAGACATAGATTTCAAATTAAATGACACGGTACCTCTGTACATATTTTGAGCCTAGTAATTTGTTTCCAATGTAGGAACCGAACTGAGATCAAAGTCCTTTCATGCATTAGTCCTCTTTCTTCATTTCAGTAGCCAACCAAATGGAAAAAAGCATTTTGTTTTTGCTATTGTTAAACTACTGCCAATCTAGTTCCTTTAAACATCTTACATGTATGATTAAACCTCTGAGAGAACTTGTGCTTGCCAATTTTCTTTACAAGAGTGATTTATTTTAAAATGTTTAAGTCACGTCCTCTTTCAATAGCTAACGCTGAAAGGGAAGTTACTTCTCCCATCCCAGAGAGAACACTTCCATAAAATAAGGAAGGATCTTAGAGCAAAGCACATCACCAGTGTTCAAGTATTAATCACAACTATCTGAACACTAATGGTCTACAGAAGAGGTGGACAAAGTGAGCCCTGTTTCAAAATGCTCTCCATTTAGAGCATGACTAAGAAGCATAAATTTACATTCATATTTGTGTTTTTAGCTTTTATTTGGTGCCCTACATTTTGCGATCCTGTACATTTTCCTCAAATGTCCTCCTTTGCAGTTATAACATCTGGTCACCCTGTCCAAGGGGGCTAATGCAAACTTCCACTGTTGCCAACTCCAGTCTAGAGATATTAGGTTTATAAAGTGAACTCCAAGAAACTCCTGAGGTTTTATTGTAAATTTTATTGTAAATGCATGTTGTTTTTCTATGCCTAATAAAGGTTGACTGACTGAAATATAAAGTTTATAACTTTGGTTAACAGAATGTAAGTGGAAAACTACTATGAAGTCTGTTGATGATACTGATAGCTCTTTAGGTAGCTGTTCACTTTCTCTGCATCTTATTCATGTGATTATACTAAAAATGAGCAATAGCTAAGTGATGACCCATCACTGAACAAAACCTCCTCTATGATCTCCAAATTTTTACATTATTATGTATTCATTATTTGCTTCTTCTTTGGATATTAGTTTGAATATTATGATCCTGGACCGGTTCTATGTAATAGACTTTGGCCCGGTACATACCTGTTGGTAAGTCTGGGCTGGCGGCGGCCTAATTTCCTCCGGAGGGAAGCTGCAGCCGCCAAACCGCACGGCTTCATTCTGGAGGAAAAAGAACCCAGAAAATCCGAGTTCTTTTTCCACCACCATAGTTATGTCCAAGTGCACCAGTGATGTAAGTAGCGCAGCGTGATGCGACGTGAGGACGCTATGCATCCGTTACATCATAATGGCGGAGCCCATGTACACGGGGCCCCGGCATTATAGCACCGCCAGTACATGCTAGGATAAGGGACTGTGCGGTGGCCACGCGGTCCTTAACCCTAGTTACCCCTCCGCCACGTCACAAAGGACCTGTCTGTGCCACGCCTTTGATTCTTAGATCTTTAGAAATTACTGTACTCAGATCTTTTCAATGATTGTACGTTGAACACATTCTTTGCTCTAATTAACTGGTTTGCTTATAGACAATTAAATGAGAGATGGAAAAAAAGAAGCTGTGGGTTTGAAACATCTAAACCTGAATTTGAAACTCAACCATGTACTGATGATGATCATTAGATTGTTAAGATGTATAAAATGATGTTGAGATTTGAAACTGAAGGGAAAATGGTAAAAGACTGTATGGTGAAATAGGCTTGAAATATTGGTTCTCCAATTTTAATGGCAAAATTGTTGGTAAAGTTTGAAATTTACATTGAGTTATGATTTGAGGGAATTTTTAAATAAAATGATGTAGAGTTGGTATTTAATACCAGACAGATTAGTAAAAGGTTTAAGAATAATTCAAATGAGTGTTGGGAATAAAAACAGTAAGTTTGGACTTTTAAAAAATATTTGGTTATATTCACTAGTCAAAACACTTGTATTTCACTTCCACCACCAGAAGGATTAAAGAAATAGTATACCTAAATGCAGCTGCTTGTTTTACACGGTTTCCCCTGAAGACTATGGTGTCTTCAATACCACCACCAGAAAGTAACCCTCTTGGACCATGTGATGCACATACATCCATTAAAATAATAAAAGAGACCCTCTTGCGGTTTAGTAGCCTAAACCTACAATAAACTATGAAGTCCCAGTTCAAATATTACCTTTGCTCTAAGTCACAGGTGGAACTACACTGCAACCTGGAGGGCTGAACTAAGCGATTTCAAGCTTCTCTGGAGGGAGGGCTGCATTGCCCCATCTTGGCCACACTTTTGGTAAACTGAAGTGATGTTGTTTTCTAGGCACCTCTTCACCATTTTAGGGCAAGCTCCCTGAAACAGCATTATTTGGTTTACCTCCTTTAATCCAAGGATTTGTTTTCAGGCAATGGGGTGGGGAAAGACAGCTCAGTTCCATAGAGCTGCATATGGCTCACAGGCCACATGATCCCTACCTCTCCTATACACTCACTGTATAGCCCTATGCAAGCTTCTCTCTTTTGTACTCTGTCCTCCTCCCAATATTAATATTCCTGAATGAGGAGATGAATATTTATAGTGTTATAAGCTTTAGAAGTCTGTAACATGAAGTGATTTTAATGCTCCCTCAAAAAAGCTTACAGATGTTTACTTTCTCATAGGTATGCATCTGTCTGTGTTAACCTTTGTAAGCTGCCTTGAGTCCCAGACTGGGAAAAAGATGGGATATGATTAGAATAATAATTTGTGATAATATACCCACAAGTAAGTAACAATGCACCTTTATTAATAAAGAGTGATTAAAAAAGAATGGTGCAAAACTGAATAACAGCTTTACTTTTGCATCTTTCTTTTTGAAAGATACAGTTGCTCCTTGCTATTTGTGAGGGATCCATTTTGGACCACACCCTCGATAGCAAAAACCGCAGGACCACCATGTGCATGTGCGCCCACTAAAAAAAGCTGGGGTTTGCCATCTGCGGAAACTCAGACCTCAGGATGGCAAGTCCACAGATGGCATGGGCACACTGTACATATTTGCTCTATTTGCACAGCATAAGCAATTTGTTTCCCAAACAGCAGACCCATCAGTTTTAGCAAACTAAAACAAGACTATGGTGGGAATCTCAAAGTCATTTTGTGATGGGGTATGTGAGTGTGTGAACATGGATTTAAAGGGGCAGGTACCACAGAGCAAAACCTTTGGTACATCTCCAATTGTCCAGCCCCTATCCACACTAGTTAACAACCTTTGTAAGATAATTATATTCATTTAACAAATGAGCTTGCAGTGCAATTCTATGCATGCCTACCCCAAAGTCCCATTTATTTTAATGAGATCTACTCCCAGGTAATGTATCTAGGATTTTAACCTTTATTGTGTTGTTTAAGAATACTGTGTTCAACTCAAGCTAGAGTAGATATCTGGAAATAAGAAAGAACTTTTATTATGGTGATAGTATTACTTTCCCTTGCTCTGAATTTTCATGTTAAATGGGAATAGAAACTGCAGACAAAGAGACATAAAAGTAACCGCCATAAAGATATCCTTCTGAGTTCTGCTGGGGTGTGAATAAGAATTTTTTGGCAATTCACAGGCTGTGACAGTTTGAATGGGATTTTAAATATCTCACCGCAGTCTCCTTTCCACCCAGCTTCTCAAAACCTGCACATAAGATTGTAAGCCTGAGGGCAGGGAACCGTCTATCTAAACGATTGTATGTACAGCGCTGTGTAAATTTACAGCGCTTTATAAATAAAGGTTAATAATAATAATAAGAACTTTCTACCATATATGCATTTTGGAGTTGCTTTTCTAAGACCAAACGAAATTGAAAAGGTGTAGATCAGCTGTCAAAATGGGGAGGGCACAGTACAGCAGCAGAGTACATGCTTTGCATACAAAAGATCCAGCTTCAATTTGTGGACTCTTTGAAGAGATGTTCAGTCAGTCAGACCAGAAGTGGGCAACATGTGCCTCTGCACATTCTGCTGAACTTCAAACCCCATAACCCTTTCCCATTGACTGTACTGGCTAGGGATGATAGGAAATGAAGCTCAGCTACATCAGGCAGGCCGCAAGTTGTTCACTCCAGCTTAGATGGAACAATGGCTCACGCAATATCATGCTATTTTATATAAGGAGAGATCTTCCTACTCAAAGGGGTGAGTTTAAGGTGTTTCCCCCCCCTGTTTCTTGCTAGCTGGAGGGGCTTGTTTGTTTGTGTACATTCACCAAAGTTTAACATTTCACTCATGTTACTGGATTTTCCACCAGAATGCTCATAGATTGGAAGGCCCTGAAATCTCTTACCACATATTCCTGGGTAGTGGTCAGTTTTGGGTTGACTCTTGGCCAACTAGTTTCTCTACAATGTGTTCTGATTGTAGTAGATACCATGAATCATAGAGTAGGAAGAGATGTTCACAGACTCTTTGTTTAATTATCTGCTCTAGAATCTTTCCTAGTATCGATGTCAGACTAACTGGATGAGGTAGGAATCAAGCTATTTTGGGCTGCACAGAGGAGCCTAAGACACTGGTTTCTGCAGTCAGCACTCACTGGCAATGTTACATTTCCCCAACTTGTCTAATGGATGCTGTCTGTGAAGCTCACTGGACACCTTCACACAACCTAACTCCACTCAGTTCCTATCACACAGCAATGATACCTTATTTTCAAACTTATGGCTTTGTTGTGCTTTATTATCCTTTTGGATGAATGCCATTTTGAGTGTTTGCCAGAAATGTGGGATGCAAAATTCCAGACAAACAACTTTAAAGCATGCCAAGGGAAAAAAATGAAACAGATTGTTCACCTACACTTGTAAGATCCAAGAGTGATGCTAAAACTGGTCCAGGACCTGGGCTAAATGCAATGTCAGTTCCACCCAGAACTGGCCTGCTGAAATCATCAGAACCTTTGCAACCTTCCAACAGGGATAGAAATCCAGCACCACTCCAGATCTTGTTGGATTGCATTTCCCAGCATTCCTCACCACTGTCTGCACTAACTACGGATGCTGGGTCATGCAATGGAACAACAGCTAGAGGGCGGTACAATGGTCTCTCCTGTTTCTGAAAATCAAATTCATTTCAAGGGGTCAACAATAGCAGGTACTAACCATTGACTGGTTGTTACTGTGTGCCTTCAAGTCATTTCTGACTTATGGTCATCCTAAGGCGAACGTATGATGGGGTTTGATTGGCAATATTTCAGAGGAATCATAGAGTTGGAAGAGACTATAAGGGCCATCCAGTCCAACCCCATTCTGCCATGCAGGAACTCTCAATCAAAGCATCCCTGACAGATGGCTGTCCAGCCTCTGTTTAAAGACTTACAAGGAGGGAGACTCCATCACTCTCTGAGGGAGTGTGTTCCACCATCGGACAGCCCTTACTGTCAAGAAGTTCCTCCTAATGTTGAGGTGGAATCTCTTTTTCTGCAGCTTGCATCCATTGTTCCGGATCCTAGTCTCTGGAGCAGCAGAAAACAAGCTTGCTCCCTCCTCAATATGACATCCCTTCAAATATTTAAGCAGGGCTATCATATCCCCTCTTAACCTTCTCTTCTCCAGAGAAGAGGTTTGCCATTGCTTTCCCCTGAGGCTGAGAGAGTGTGACATGCCCAAAGTCACCCAGTGGGGTTCATGGCTGAGCTGAGAATCGAACCCTAGTCTCCAGAGTTGTAGTCCAACACCCAAACCACTAAACCATGCTGGCAACAATGGATTTAGTGCCTTGTTTTTCCCCAGGCTGGGCCATGGAAACCCACTGGGTGATTTTTTAATCTGCATATGAACTCTTTGTAATGATTTTACAGTGTTGTATTTTAACCTGGGGTTTGTGTGTGTTTTGTATTTTTTTTTTAATTAAACATTTTCAAACAATGCAAAATAACAAGTTGAAAAATAAAACAGGGTTTATGTGTTTTCCAGTAGTCTCCAAACTGTGCTCTGTAAGGGGTTTTGGACTTCAGCTCCCAGAATCCCACACTATTGGCCAACAGGGCTGAGGCTTCTGGGAAATGAAGTCCATAAAAAGTGCTCATAGTACTTCTACTGCTCTGGCTGCCTCCTGTTGCATTCTGGGATTTGCAGTTTAAGGAGAGAGCATTTGGAATTCTCAGCCAGGGAGCTCTGAGGCCTCACTGAACTACAAAGCCCACAATGCAACAGGAGGCAGCCAGAGCAGTCAGAGTGGAATAGCAGCACTATAAGAGGGCAGTGAGGTATGTGCCTGGCCCTGAGGCGGCTGCTTCCTCCTTCTCTACAGCTTCCATCCGGGTCTTTCTCCCTTCATTTTCTAGACTCCCCCAAATCCCTTAGAGCAGTGACCTTTATGAGATTTTGGACTTCAGCTCCCAGAAGCCTCAGCCACGTCGGCCAATAGTCTTGGATTCTGGGAGACGAAGTCCAAAGCCCCTTAAAGAGCACTGCCTTAGGAGCTTGGCGCTTGACACTCTCAAAACGCTTTAAATGCGGCCCCGTTGCATTTTGGGTTTTGTAGTTCAGTGAGGCTAGTTTAGTAGTCTAAATGCCCCTCTGTAAACTACAAGTCCCAAAATGCAACGGGAGGCAGGGACCTAAAGCGACCCAGTGTGTCACTTTCTACTCCTCCTCCTCCTCCTCCTCTTCTTCTCCCCCCGCCGCCGCCGGGAGCTGAGGGCTCTCTGCCTTGCTGCCTCTCTATCCTCCCCTCACTCACCTGCTCTCTGACCGCGGGGGGGCATTGAAGGGGATGGGGAGTCCCCTTCTGCCCTCTCCCGCCCCGCAGAGACAGCAGCAGCAGTAGCAGCCATGACTAGGCCCCGCCCAGCCTCAGCGACGCAAGACGTGGAGGGGGAGGAGACAGCGGAGTAACCGGAAGTGGGCAAAGCTCAACTCACGAAGGCGGAGCCTCTCTCGTAGGCGACTGCTATGGGCGGAGCAACGGCCCTTATTTCAAACTACCCCGCCCCCCTCTTTTCATTGGTGGCTAGGCTCTGTCAGTCACTGCTCACTATCCAATCAGACGTCGCTCTGTCGCCTCATTGTTCCCGCCCACTGGATGAAGAGTCTATTTAAAGGAATCTGCTTGTCTTTGGCAGAGCCTTTCTGTGGGAGGCTGCACGATGTGAAGTTTGGTCCAAAACACATTGCAGAAATAATCCAGTTTGAGACAGTTTTAACTGCCCTGGTCCAGTGCTAGGGAGTCATGGGAATTGTAGTTTCTTGTGGCATCAGACCTCTCTCTGACAGAGAAGGCTAAATGCCTCACAAAACTACGTTTCCCAGAATTCCCTAGTATTGAGCCAAGGCAGTTAAAGCAGTCTCAAACTGGATTATTTTTGCAGTGTGTTTTGGACTTCTGTCTGTGGAGATAAACTGAATAAACTTTTAGGGTTGTACCCTCAAGTGTGTTTGTTGTTGTGTTCCTTCAAGTCTTTTCTGACTTATTATGGAGACTCTAATGTGAACCTATCCTGGAGGTTTCCTTTCCTCAGGGTGGATTTAATAATAATAATAATAATAAGTAAAAGCTTTATTTCTAGCCCGCCTTTCCAGAGATCAAGGCGGGTTACAATGGTGGATTTTGCAATCCAACAACATACAGTTTACAATAAAAACATTGTCAGAAATTTACAATTACATTATATAAAACATTTTATAAAACAACAACAATAACAATTCCAAGCTAGCAGCAACTTGCCATTGGCTTCCCCTGAGGAGGCTGAGAGAGTGTGACTTGCTCAAGGTCACTCGTGGTTTCATCCACGGCCGGAGTGGAAATCGAAACCTGGTCTCCCAAAAGTCATAGTATGGCACTCAAACCACGTATTTAACACCCCCCTTTAAAAAAATATTTTTATTATAAGTAAACTATGTACAGAACATGTCACAACAATAAAGCAGTGCACACTTGTCCCTCCATATTCACTAGGGTTAGGGGCACAAGACCCCTGTGAATATGGAAAAACTGCAAATAACAAAAACACCACGTTTTTACCTGAGAGGACACCTCTCTAGGAATCTCTAGGTCCTCCAGTGCAACTCTGTGGTCAACATTCGACAGATGCTGACCATAGAACTACACTGGAGGAGCTACAAAGGTCTAGTAGAGTGTTCTTTCTAGATCTTTAAGTGAAACCTTTAGTTAAAGTTGACCATAGAGTTGCACTGGAGGACCTAGATATTCCTAGAGGGAACATATTAATCAAATCATGAATAATCAAATCTGCAAATATCAAAGCTGCAAATATGGAGGGATGAGCATAAAAAGTTGTTCATCTCACAACTTTGAATTGTGTTGCAGGTCTCCTCCTTGGGTTTTCTGTTCAATGCAAGTGCGACAATGTAGACGTAGTTGGTTTTGCTTTGGACAAGGAAATGTATTCAGACTATTAATGCTGATGGAGGTTCCTGAAAATCATTCATTCACTCGTCCATCATCTATCTATTATGAACTAGACCTGGGGCTCTTTCATATCAGGCCATTGTAGTGGCATGAGTCCATTGTAACTGCCATAGTGCTGACCTGTGGAATCCTGGGATGTGGCGTTAAGGAGGTGCTTTAAGAATTCTTAGCCAGAGAGCTTTAGCACCTCAGCAAACTACAGATCCCAGGATCCACAGAGTTTAGCCATGGCAATTAAAATGGAATCATAGCACTGCAGCTGTTTAGTGCAAAAGGGCCTCATGGGAATGAATAATGCCTTCTACTGGTAACTGAAAAGGGAAAAAAATCTGTTATCTATCAAGTGGCTTTGAAATAGTTTCTAACTACCTTGATTTTTTCTTTGCATGTTGTCTCTTAATTGCATCAAGTGGGTTAATCAGCTAAAGGTTTCCTCTAAAACTGAGTCAGGTAAATGTGAAGTTTTACCACAAGGTGGTACTACAAGCTAAAGTGTAACTGATAATCTTAGCAGCCATCATCAAGATGTGAATTAAATTCTGATACTGAAAACAGTCACAGAATCATAGGACTTTATCACACGGGGAAGATCGGGGGGTTTAAACAGTGATTTTCCCACGAAAATCGCACTATCGTGATTAAGATTTTCACACACTTTGCGACTAAAGAGTCATTATCCCAGAAATAACTGGGGAATAACTAGGCAATAAACAGCAACAAATCTTTCACAGGATTTCCCTGTGAATAATTTGTTGCTGTGCATTGCTTGGTTATTCCTGGGATAATGGTTCTTCAATAGCAATGTCATGTCAAAATCGCAATCGCGTGATTTTCACAGGATAACTGCTGTTTAAATCTCTGATTTTCCCGGTGTGACAAAGTCCATAGAGTTGGAAGGGATTCCAGGCCCCTTTCAGTACAGGAATCTACTTCTAAAGCTCCTGAAAAGTGGGCATAAAACATCTGCTTAAAGATTTTCAATAAAGGGGAGTCTGCCACTCTCCAAGACAATCTGTTCCACTGTTGAACAGCTTTTACTATCATTATACTTGTTCAAATGCAGTCAGAATCTTCTTTCTTGTAATTTGAATCCATTGATTTGGTTCCTATTGCCACAAATTTGTTTTACAACGGGATTTTTTTTAAAAAAATAGGAGACACAGGATCCAAGTAATTCTCAAAGAATCCATGGGCACCAATTGATTTTTGTGTAACTTTTTATGGCGCTCATAGCAGAGCACATCACACTCACTCTCATGCACACTTACACTCCCAGTGGTATCCACTGGGGTTTGGTTCCAGAATCCCCTGTGGGTACCAAAATCTGTGGATGCTCAAGTGCCAGTATATACAATGACATAGTAAAATGGTGTCCTTATATAATGTAGCAAGATCAAGGTTTGCTTTCTGGATTCATAAAAAAATATTTTCAATCTATGGATGGTGGAACCTGTGGATGCAGCATCCATGGATATGGAGGGCTGACTGTATTAACTGACCAGAGGAATAAAATGGTGTTGGGAAATATGAGGTGCCCTTTGGTTTCAGAATGTCTTTCAAATGCCAGGGTTTCCCAGTACTCATATTTTTTCTTTCTCCCTTTTCAGGTTGATAAGACAATTTCACTTAGCAAAACTAAGTGTTTCTTTCCCATGTTACTTGCTAACTCCAGACATCGCCACCAAATGTTTCTTGTCTTCTTAATTTGCTGTGTTCCCAGACCACTTTTGCTAACTCCTTTATCCTCACATGCCTCATATTCCAGCCAAACAAAATCACTATTCTTGCTGTTTTGTTTTACTCACTGACAACCCCATTAGACCTTCTCAAAATGATGTCCTATTTACAAAATGGTCTCACTCTGGACAAATTCTTGATTTTGCATATCGGCCAGGATTTAGGTGGGTTTTAGGCGGAAGGAGGCATCGGCAGCAAAATGTGAGCAATAATAACCGACTACATCCCACAAGAGGATTCAAACCGGGAAAGATAAGCCAGGATTTTTAGCTGTGCAAAAAACTCCTATAGTTATCCTGCAGTCCTATTTCAGTGAGTGTCCCAGAGGACCCAGAATATATCAGATTTCCATCCTGAAAGGGGAGATTGAGGTCCACTCTCAGAGCCCCTTCCCAGTTCTAGAAATTTCTAACTCATATTAACCACCAGCATTGGAAAATGTAAAAAGGGGTTTTCTGGGAGTGTAGCATGGATGGATCAAGATCCCAATGTCCACACAACTCCATATCCCTCCCAGTTGCTACCACACATCCAACAGCGGGGGAAATGTATGCCAGCATTGTGGCTAGAATAAATACAGTAATTTCCTTCATGTTACTTGTAATAGGAGGGGAATACTTCAGAAAAGAAAAAGAAACAAGGAAGTCAAATTCGTTTATATTTCACCCGTTTCCCAATAATGAAACTCAAAATGACTTATGAATTATTAAAGCTAGTGCAGGTGACAAATTATACAAAAACATCAGTAAAAATATAGCGTTTATTTAAAAACAAATAAGCAAACCATTTAAAATCAGTTAAAAAAGCATTTTTTAAAAAAATCTGCAAAACTGCCCAGTACACCATTAAAAGCTCACCATGGCCAATTCCTAAAAAGCCTGACAAAAAGAATGTTTTTACTTGCTAGTGAAAGGAGAAAAAGGATCCTAGCTTCCCTAACAAAGAGGTTCCAAAGTCTTGGAGCAACCACCATGAAGGATCTTCCCATGTTCCCAACAAATGAGTCTGAGAAGGTAATGTCTAATGTGGCAGATAGAAGGACCTCTTCCCAAGATGGCAGAGCTCTAACTGGCTCTTATGGGGAAATATGGCCCTTCAAATAGTCCAGACCTGAGCCGTATAAATTCTACTTCTCCCTCTCTTCTGCCTGGTGCTGTGAACTTAGCTGGGTTTTTGACTAACGGTTTGTCTGCCTTCACAAATGCTGCTTTTCTCCACTCTAGAGAACTGTACCATTCTGCCCTTGGCATGTGTGAACTTTCCACTGTATGAAGTCAAAGGCTTTCATGGCCAGCATCCATAGATTTTTGTGGGGTTTTCAGGCTATGTGGCCATGTTCTAGAAGAGTTTCTTCCTGACGTTTCGCCAGCATCTGTGGTTGGCATTTTCAGAAGAAGATGCCAGCCACAGATGCTGGTGAAACGTCAGGAAGAAACTCTTCTAGAACATTTCCACTGTATATCCAACTAAATACATGATAATAATAATAATAATTTGTTTTATTTATATACCGCTATTCCAAAGATCATAGCGGTGAACAGCAAGTAAGCTAATTAGCAAGTAAGTAATGATATCCAGGGTCCCCTGACTTATCCAGAGATCCCATTTGCATCCCATAGATATGTGAAACAGCAGCAGGGTTCAGTTAGCTCTGCTTTGGACATGCCAACATAGGTAGTCTTCAGTCAGGTCCACCTGGGAGCATAAAATTCTTCCTCCTGGGAGTCCTGGTCCTCAGTTGGGCTCCAGATGTCTTCCCTGTCTCCCTCCCTTATCTTGGTATCGTCCTAATAGACATTCTATTGTACAGTATAGTGTTATTTACTATGTTTATGCTTCTTGATAAACATTGTCACAGCTTTGGTTGTTCTGGCATGGAATCCAGTTTGTGGATACAGGCGATTATCACACTGAGCCTTACCATCCCTGAAATGTTCCTGAAATGTGGTTCAATCGTCTGTAAAGTGCGCTGGTGTGATAGCCAATTGCACTTGCCTCCCATGATTTAATCGTCATTGAGGCATCTCATTCCTCTCCCGTCATCAAAGTGTTCGAGGAACAGCCATTTCTCCAATAATGGAAGTTCCATTCATCACTGTGACTAAAGATTAAGGCATATGAACATTTGATTCCCTTGATCTCTGTTTTTCATATGCACACAACCATTGACACTATGTACAACAGATAGGAACATTTCTTACTGTATCCCTGTGGTAACCAGTTTTCATCTGGCTAAACCTTTATAATCAGTGAGGTTGAGAGAAAATCCTGTTTTTGGCCTAGACCAGCAAACCTCAAATTATTAATGGGAATATTATAACATTGCCTTTTCTCTGCTGTCTTCTAGTTAAATCTTGGTTACTGTCACCCAATGGAAACCTTCTGGACAGGAGCCATGGTTGTTTTGTTCCAACCTTGCCCCCCCCCCCCCTATAATGCCTATACAACATGCACTTTGGCACTTGATATCCAAAGGCAGCCATTGCTGGTGTGAAAATGGGGTGTGTGTGTGTGATTTGTAATGGAAGATCACTTCTTGTGTCTTTTGATGGGATCTTCTTTAATCTGCCTATAATGTAATCTTTTCAAGCAATTTTTGCCAAAACTGATAGCAAGCAAGACAAAAGCAGATGCAAAGAATCACATGTAAGGCTCCAGCTGTATCCACAATTACGCATCTCTAGAACATGAAAATTAGTATTGAACTTGCAAGGTAGGCATTTTTGAGGAATACAAAGGCAATATTCAATCATATCTACAGGAAATTCACACCCCTTTTAATCTTCCAGGCTGATTTCATCAGAACCCTTCTTTACCTTCTATGCACTTTGATGACTAAAAGGTCAAAGATTGAAGATCTGACACGAGGAAGGCTTCCTCCTTTCAGAACATCCTCTGCTTCAGGGAGTTGCCAGTTCCCACATTGTTCCCCTTACAGACATGCTTTAAGATAGCAAGCGTGAAAACATGTGCAGGCAAATAATGTTAAAAACTATGGGCAATGCCAATTTCTCATTGCATATTAAACTAATTATGAATCCATGGCAGTAAATTATATTTGTGGAACAAAGTGTGTTGGTATGTCTCCTCTCCAGACATACCATAGTTAAAGCACTGTTCTGAAGAACCTAAGGAAAACGGTAGTATTTTGGAATAGATTCCCAACCCTTTGTCCTCCAATTCAGTTCTTTATCTTCTATTCCATAATTTCTTTGTCTCTTTAAAAGTACATTTGCAAACTGAAGAAAATTTACTATGATGGCTGGGAGATTCTGCAAGCTATAGTCCAAAATACTAACTTTGCCAAGCTCTGTTTTATTCCGCCTCTCCCCTTTCCCTTTCCTCCTGTTTTCCATTTACTCTAATCCTAACACTTTTAATATTTCTTTTTGGTAAATTTGGTAAAATAAATATTAGGTACCCCCCACCAAACTTGGTAGAAAGTCAAGCAATTTGTATGGCAGTAATACCTCTGAACTTCACCCTCACCAATTGTACAGAGAACGATTGCATTGGAAGGTTTCAGCTTCTCTATGCAGCTTAGTCATCTCCACCTTTACCTGCATTAAATTCCACTCTTTCCAACTAGACTTACTGACATGTAAATTTCAACTACAGTTTTCAGTTATAACGTTAACATTCATTTATAATCTTTATGGACTGTTCACATTTTGGGAGTTGCACCCATATGTCAATTGAATTTATCCATGTTTTTTGTCGTTCAGTTTTTCCCTTCTAGCAAACCAACCTTTCTTGACTAAGATGGTATGTTTCTCAGGAATATTGAATCTCAGATGGTCTTATTTATTGCTTTGATTGGCGGGGTACAGACCGCCGCTTTGCAGCGGTCTGGCACCGCCGCCAGAAGGTCCGCGGGGGAGCCGGAGCCTTCAAACGGCCCGACTCCCGCGCGGACCGAAAAAAGAAGCTCCAAAATGGAGCTTCTTTTTGCGTCGCGTTTGCGACGTAGCGAGGCGCCAGGGGCGCGCTCGCTACGTCAGCAGCGGCGCGACGCGTCTGGACGCTGTGCGTCCGATGCGTAAAGATGGCGGCGCCCATGTAGAAGGGGCGCCGCCATCTTGTACGGACGGAGTCCGTACTAGACCATGGGGCGTCTAAAAGAGACGCCCCTTTTTTAAAATGGGACGTCCGGAGGACGTCCCAAAGGGCTGTTTAGAAAGCCCCATAGAGTGACAATGTAATGCACATTTATTCAGTATCCAAACCACTAAATTCAGTAGGGCTTTCTCCCATGGAGTGCCACTTAAATCAATGTTCTATTAGTAATACAACCTATGGCCTGAAACACATGGGCAAGATAGAGCAGTTTAAAGCCGCTTTGGGGGTGGGGTATGCATATGACACAAGCCCCTGGAGCAGCCAGAAGTCGGCTTGAGGCTGCCTAAAGCGGCTTGGGACTGCTGAAAAAAGGAGCGCCAAAAACCTGTTCCTTGTTGGTGGTCCATTTGGGATCATGGCTGCTGCCGACCTCAGGTCACCACAGTCCTGCGCCGATCAGCAGGCAATTGGGACTGGAGTGGCCTCTGGGCCCCTCCAGGCTGGCCATCTGCTTTGCCCCTTTATCATCTATTTCCTATCACTTAAATGCAATGATGTCAGAGTGAAATTTTTATATGTGAAATCTGACCATAAATTTCAACCAATGAAGGAGGGGGCAAGGGTGGAAAAGGGAGTCAATGATGGTAGAAGGAGAAGACTCTGTGGCACATCTCCCTTTCCCGCTCAGCCAGCAGCCCCACCAGATGTGGAAGGAGCTTCTATGTGGCAGCAGTGACATTAATATGGGGATGCGGATCGCACCAGGTGACACTGAATGGGAAGGCAGGATGTGTGTGACACCACTGTTCCTCAAACATATGCTTTTTGGCAGCAACAGGTTGTGGCATTCAACTGTGTCCCACTTAAATGCCAAAGAGATGGTGTGAGTGGGGTGATGCTCAGTGGGAGGAGAAAGGAGAGTCCTCAGTTTGTTTGTTTTTAATTCAAATTTTAAAAAAATTGTAATTTTTTAAAAAAATATTTATTAAAAAAACCTTTTAAAACATCACATTTTACCAAATTTTCACTTTAAGCACATGTATTTAGGCTGTGCTTATGATATTGTAATTGAAAAATATAATTTTAATTGTGCTTGTTGTTTATGTCATAACTATTACCATTACATTCAGTGATATATGGGAATTACAATTTATGAATAACAATAGTACAAAAAACATTACTACGGATTCTGTATGGGCTGATATAGGAGGAGATCAATGGTGGGGTGACACCATGAGTTACCATGGTGGGTGACACCAACCCTAGTGACATCACTGCATGGTAGCAGGCCTCCCCCGCAGCGGCCGCGGTAGATGGCAGGCCTGACATTGGAGTTTATCGTACGGGACAGATCCTGTGCAGAAACTGAATTTAAATGAGAAAAAACCCTACAAGAGCGAGTAGATTTTCAAACAATGCCAGGGGCTAACCCAAACAAAAAGTGGGAAAAACCTGCAAAAGCGGGTAGATTTTCAGATGACTTTTGTGTGAAGGCAAAATAACACGACATTAACTCGAACAGAAAGTTGCCAAAAACCTGCGCCTTTTTATTTTTGGGAACTTCCAAAAGTGAAAAGGAGTGGGTTTTGGCGAATTAATGTTGTGTTATTTCACTTTTACGCAAACATGTCTGAAAAACAACCTGCTTTTGTGGTCTCCCCCCCCCCCCCAAAAAAAAAAAAAACCCTTTTAAATCCCATTTCTGTACAGGATTTCAGCAATTTGCCTCCATGTGATAAACTCCATGGTGTCACTCTCCCAAGATGTCAGCCAGTGCAATCTGCACCCCTGTTACCCCCTAGTGATGCCCTTGGCATTTCTTGGTCAGCCAGGCAAAGGACTTTGCTGGTATTTGGTTTGATTTTCTCCTAGTCTTGGCTTGTTTTTGTGCATGATTTATCGCAACGTAATCAATTAAGCCAACTTTATCACCTTCAGTTTGGATTGTAGTGAAACTAATCATAATGTTTCAGAAACCATGTTGTCATTGTTATTTTAATTTGTTTCAACTGGTTCAAATTTTATGATGGTTTAATGGCTTTGTAACTTTTGTATGCTGTTAATTTTTAACTATTTAACTGTTATAAACTGTCTTGAGTCCCAAACTGGGAAAAATTTGGACACTATTATTATTAACCACAACAGCAACAACAATGCACACATGAATTCACCCATGAATTCACCCATGATATAAGCAGCTGGATCCTTTTGTGCCATGAAAAAATGAACCATGAGAGCAGCAGCTTAGCTGCATTTTATGCCAATCACAAAGCGATTCCTTCTTCCCTATACCTTCCAGCCACATTCATACAAATATATTGAAAGACCAAGCAGAGTTGCTTTAGCAGGGAAATGGTAAATAAACACAATAAACAAATCTGCCAGATATGAAGACAATAAGCAAAATAGGAAACACAAAAACTTTGGGGTGGTGTTGGAGCAAAAATCTGTGCTGACAACCACAACAGAAAAGCTACACCTGCAACTATAGAGAAATATGTCTGTACTGGGCCTACGCTGTCTGCATTCTTGCATAACTTGTGGGAATAATTTTGTGGCATACAGGAAGTCTCCCACCCTCAAGAACAACCTGATATCTGATTTAAGGTTCGTCCTAATCGTATGCTGCTCTCCCAAACCACAAAAGAATGATCAGGAGGTCCATGGCATCATTTCAGGATATTGCACCATTGCAGCACTTGGAAAAATGAGCCAGAGTGGTATGACCTCTATTGCCTTTTCAGATAAGCATTGTTGACTGATATTTTGGTACACTTATATGCTATTTTTTACTTTTCTAAATCTTCCTCAGACAAAGCACCAAGCTTGACAAGCTCCTAAGCAAGGGGCCATGTGAACCCCCACTTTGTGCAATAACAGCACTGAGTTGAGCTGATCTCATAGATCAGTGCTTTTCAAACTACTTGATGTGGTAGACTGACATCTTCCCTCAATGTGCTAGGGGACTGGTACCATATTTGTGCCATTATTATGACTTTTTTTTGTCTTTCCTAGAAATTTCTAGGATTTTATGGATATTTGGCAGACAATGGCAGACTAGCAGCAGTCAGAAATGTCAGTATCTTGGGATAAGTGCATTGTGACAGGCTTGTATACTGCAATCTGATACTTACTTGCCTGGTAGTAAGCTCCATAGAATTCAGTGAAACGTATTCCTAGGAGATAGCTCTGTATGGATTTCACTACCACTTATTCAGTCCAGTATTTTACAGTAAATGCCCATACCATTGTTTTACTTAATTGCGTCCCTCAAAAGTGTTATCTTTAGGCATTTTCTAGGTCCTCTAGCATGATATTATGGCATGGCTCTTCTGGAGGTTGACCATAGAGTAACTCCAGTGTTCTCTCTAGTACATTTTGTGGTATGCTTCTGCTGGAAGTTGCTCATTTCAATAGGGTTTGCTATCATCTATGGTTTTGCATTTCTATAGTAAGTCCACAGTAAGTTCTACGGATATGGGGTTCATACCATATTGTGTTAATTGGTTTGAAGATAGGGAAAAACATGATGATGAAGGAGGACCAATTTAAGAGATGATACAAGTGTTAACCAAACAAAAACACCTTTTAAAAAATTAATAGTATGATACTCATGCTCTGTATTTATGTCCTTTTTGCAAATAGCTGTTGGTGACAAGGAGTGATGGATGGGGGAAATGGTATGTGGGAAGCCCTAACTGTCTGCTCCAGGGACGTAGCCAAGATTTTGGGAAGGGCGGGTTTCCAGACTAAGTGCCACCAATGGGGCTTGGGTGCGGCAGCGTGCAGCACGCACCATTCATTGTATCTAACGGAAGGGGGGTGCGGACCCCAAGGATTCCCCCTTGGCTATGTCCCTGTCTGCTCCATCATCAAGTCCCAAGCTGAATCTGCCTCTCCTATAGCTCTGACTGCTGCTTTTAACCTTTTATGTTCAAAGATCCAATATATCAATGAACTATAAGGCCTAAACTCAGTTGTTTGTCCCAAATAAATTGGACACACATTCATTAATAAATTTGGTAAGTCAACAGTTATGTAAATTCCATGGCTCTAGGAGATTACTACACATGGCTTTTAAACCACAATTACACCAGGGGAAAAAAAAAGAAGCTTTGGCAATACCTGGTGCATGATGACACCTCCAACCCATAATTGCTTTGTCTCCAACCTGTAGCTTTTGCATCGCTTTTCAATGATTGGGGAAACCCATCATTAACTCTGGAATTGTGTAAGTCCCCAAATGCGAAATATCACTGCTGGAATAGTTGCATAATTGGCAGTCATATGGTGTCAGGGTCCCCTCCCCACTCTCATTGTTATTCTCAAGTAGCCTAATTCCTTGTGTTGCTTTTACAGTATTTCTTTTCTTTTTCTTTTCTTTTAAAAAAAGCTTAATTTATCATAGCAGAGCTCTCGAACTGCACGAAAAAGTGGACCTCCCTCCCCCAGGCATGCTGGGTAAGGCATAAGGCAGGGAATAGGGTCTGTGCTGTAAAGCCCTTAGTTTAGTTTAGGCCTGTGAATTTTATATCCCCACTGTCCTTCTACCAGAAGGCAAAGACCTTGTTACTTAGGCAGGCATCTATTTTGTAATTTTTTGAGGCAGATGGAGCATTTTATGGGAAATGTGGTGTTCCTATTTTATTATGTTTTAAATGTGCTTTAAAAATTGTTAAATTGTATTTTTAAAATGAAACTGTGATTTAATTGTGTTTTAACTTCTGTATTAAAAGTTTTGTTTTTTAGCTGTACTATGGTTTTAAAAGGTTGTAAGCAGTCTTGAGTCTGGCACAATATAAATAAAATAAAATAAAATGGAAAAGTTAATAGTAGGAAAATTAGCAGCCAAATGCTAGCTTCCTTTTCTATTTTCTCCCTGGTGCACAAAGAAGGTGTCACCAGCCACCATATCTATTGCAAAATCAGCATTATTGTTAATCATCCTACAGCATCATGGCAACCACAAAACACTAACAGGAAGGAAGTAACCTACCGGTATCATAACTTGGAAGATGCAGAGGGCTGATTCATCTTTGTTGTTGTGTACCTTCACATCATTTCCCATTTATGCTGACCCTAAGGCAACCCTATCACAGGGTTTCCTTGGCAAGAGTTGTTCTGAGGGGTGTGTGAAAGGGTGTGACTTGCATGATTCATCTTTAATTCAGGTATTTTCGTAGCAAAATTGTTCTTGACACCAACCATCAGTGTTCTAGTGCATAGTGGTGCTATTATTTAATTAATTTCAAAATGCACATTTTTCACATGCTCAGGATTTATTTATTTTTTAAATCATGGTTGGTGAACAGATTCTCCCTTCCACCAAACCTGCCAGAAATACAAAAGCAGATGCAAATCATGGAAGGGCAGTGGAAATGGGGAGAAGTTAAATGTTTGTGTGTATGTGAAATGATGACCTGGGCAAGCATGGGTAGAACTAGCCAGTCATAGCTCATGGATGTGCTCACAGAGGCGGGATACATACCGCCATTTAGTACGTATAGGATACGTACTAGGGTTAGGAAGGGGCGGTGCTTCCGTACCCCCCTAACCCTAGTACGTATCCTATACGTACAAGATGGCGGCGCCCCTTCCACATGGGCGCCGCCATCTTTACGTATCGGACGCTGAGCGTCCGTAAGTGTCGCAGCCTTTATGACGTAGCGAGTGCGCCCCTGGCGCCTCGCTACGTCACAAACGCGACTGAAAAAGAAGCTCCATTTTGGAGCTTCTTTTTCGGTCCGCGCGGGAGCCGCGCCGTCTGAAGGCTCCGGCTCCCCCACGGACCTACCGGCGGCGGCGGCAGACCGCCGCAAAGTGGCGGTTTGTACCCCGCCTAACTTTGTTTTACTTACAGACAGACCAGTGAGCAGGGCCTGTGACGATGGTCTTAAAGCATGGTCAGGTTGATATGGATGTATTCAAATAAGGTTTGGGACTGTGAAGCCTAAATAATAATCACTTTGAACTGGGTCTACAAATTCACTGGAAGCCAGTGCAGTTAGTATAGAATGAGTGTCATATGATCAGACTGCTTAGTCCCAGCAAGAGTGTGAATAACCTTACTCTGTACCAGCTGAGGTTCCTTCAACATCTGCAAAGGCAGCCCCATATAGAGGGTACTTCCTACAACAGAGGACACTTTTTACAAACAGCCTTGCCCAATGGTTCCCAAACTCTTGGTCTCCAGGTCTTGTGGACCTCACTTTGCTGAATCCCCAACCATTGGCCAAAGTGGTGGAGGGTTCTGGGAGCTGAAATCCAAAACACCCAGAGGACCAGTTTGAGAGTCACTGGCCTTACCAAAAAATGTAGAAAGAGCATATGTATTGTTACTACTTCTTTCTTTGGCCCTTGGAGGTAGCCTGCTTTTTAGCATTCCAGACACAAGCATCAAAGAGAAGTTCCTACTCCACTTGCCCAACTGATGAGCAGGATAAAACATCTTATGCATGGGTAAGGAAGGGAATTCTGTACTTCAGTTTCGAAGGATGACTATTGCAAATGCCTCTCATGTTTTGTCTATCTGCCACGTGTACAAAAATTTGCATTGGCTTAGCAGTCCTTCTTCAAACATGAGATGCTATTCTTTGCTTATTTTCTTCTTGAAGCAAAAAGTTTCCTTCTTCTTACTTGCAGTTCAAGACTTATTCTTCAATAAACTTTGCCCAGAAAAATGACATGACACAGGAAACATCATTTTCTGTGCAGAAATATTGCTTTCTGCATAGAAAATGCTATTTTTTGTGCAAAACAGACAAGTGCAAATCTAAGCCCCATCTGCAGGATCCATGATACTCTGGGGGCTGTCCAGAGTATCCTGGCCCTGTAGTTGCTCCAACTGGCTTAGTCTCACGTTCTTGTTCTGACTTGAGAGCTAGCAGCCCACAGTGGTGGATGTGCCTGGTAGCTCATGGGATGTTCATGCAGACAGCTCTGCGGCAATGTGGGAATGGAGGGTTCTGGATCTTTCTGGAAAATCTGGAGTAACAGGTATGTTTAAAAAACCCCATTTAAAGGATGTTATACCCTGGCAGGGTGACCAGACAACCTCCTTTTCCAGGACATGTCCTATATTTAAACCGTCTGTTGAGGAGGAATTTCAAAATTTCATTTTGAGCATGGCTAAGAAGCATGAATTTATATTTATATTAGTGTTTTTAGCTTTTATTTTGTCATGACCTACATTTTTCTTAAATGTCCTACATTTTGCAGTGCCTTGTCCTCCTTTGCAATTAGGACCTCTGCACCTGGTTCTGGTGCAGAAGGTGCTGGACATCATCTGGACTGTTCACTCCAGAACTAGAGTTTGGGACATGCGTCGTCCAAACAGGACAATGCCAGAACGAGTGGAAATGGACCTCTTGTTCTGTGAAGAGAGAGTTTTTGTGCAGAATAAGCCACAAACTGTGAATATTTTCATTGGTCCAGGTTTCTTTTTACCAAGGTTTCTCAGTACTGAAGAAACATGTTATTCAGCCATTCTTTTTGAATATCATCAAATATTCTTCTGGCCCCTGTTCAAAAGGAAGAAAAAGTGTCACCCACACTGGGGAATAAAGGTAAGTATAGACATCTCTGTTGGTAAACATCAAGGACTCTGTTCCAACAACTGTCATTGCTGGCCAAGCATTCATGACCACCTTTGCTTGGAGACATTAGAATGTGGCCACATTGAGCAGCACAAACTGTAACCACACAGACGTACAATCCCACTGTACAGACTATAGGTGACGATTGTTTACATCATGGGTAGGCAAAATGTGGCATGCAGCTTCTCATGCTGGGTTCTGTGTCCCTTGATCCTTCTAAATTCTTGAAACGGCCCTTTTTCTGGCAAAAAGGGAAAGGCTTTCATAAGAGGCAACTCACCTTTTTAAAGGTTGCTTTGCTGCCACTGTTTATCATTTTAAAAAAAGTACAAACTTTCCAAAACCAAAAGTAAACTTTTGGCCATTTGCTGTTTGGGGCATTTTTATTAGCCTGTATATCCTGCAGAGGGGCCCAAGTCAGAAAATTGCCTCCTTCATACTTGCCACAACTTCCTACTGCTCTGTGCTCCCTGCCCTAACAAATACTTCCAAAAGTCCACAGCATGGACACCACGAATGGCAGAAGGAGGCAAAAGATTCTGAAGAACCTTTAAGTGCAGTTCTCCTTTTTTCTCTGTCACTCTCACTCGCTACCACCTTCTGGCCTGAACATCTATGGATCAGCCATGTGATCAATGCTGGGCACTACATGCTGACTTCAGGGTGAGCAACTTACTGCACTGGGCGGCACAGCAGAATGCATGTGGCAACAGCCACCCAATGTCGCAACAGAGAGCCCCAGGTGGGATATCAGGGCAGTTCTGGGGCCAGAATACAGGAGTATTCTGGCCCATGCGGATCTGGCCTAGGTCACACGAAAAAGGGTTGCATATTTTATTTACAAGACCACTTCCAGTTTTGAAGGCAAAATACATTTGGATGATAGCCTCCGGTAAGGAGCTCCCAACCATGATCTTACCTGGTAGAAGTGGTCAGCAGCTATAAGATGAATTTATTCATCTATATTTTATTTATTAAACTCTTTATAAAACTGCCCTATGACATTGGTCAGGGTGATTCACAAAGCAGTATCATAATGCCAGTGATGTAACATCACTATTTAGGAATGGTGGGAAATGTAAGATGGTTCTTGAAGTCCCAGCTGCCCAGCATGGTAGCCTAAGGTAGGTGTAAGCCCTGTTTGGATCAGCTGAAGCTTGGCACTCCAGCAGTGGGACAAAGAGGATGTTGACACTGGCTGTACCTGTGTGCTTTGCCAAAGGCACTCTGCCTACGGACTGGGTGGCAGTGAGAAGAATAGCTGTGGATGTTATGAGGCAAAGCAAACAAGAGCAGTTGCCAATTTTGCTAACAGTAATACTTCCTGTGACAGCTGTGGATTTGCCTTTCTTATCTCACTATCAGTGTGTGCAGGTAATTAAATTATTTACTCAAGAAAACAATTTCTTTGTAGTCCTCATTCTCCTCTGCATGGAATTCATGTAATGACCAAACCATAAAGATCTCTCTATAAAATAATAAATAAAGGCAAGGCAGCTCCTTAAAGAAGTATGAAAAGGGATGCCTCAGTGTGCTTGGGATGCCTCCTGTCTCATTACAGTCCATTGTATTTTAATCTGTGCAAGCAGGAGAGGGGAAGCCAGCACTGTGTATTGGTTTGAGTGTTGGGCCACAGCTTTCGTGACCTGGGTTCAAATCCCTACTTAATCATGGAATCACTGGGTGACTCTGGGCAATCATATACTCTCAACCCTCAGAAAACCCTGTGACAGATTCACCTTAGGGTTGCCGTAAGTCAGAAATGACTTGAAGGGACATAGCAAGAATAACAGAGCAGGAGAGGGAGCCTACTTCAGCTCGGGTCTAGTGCCTTGGTCCAGAATGTGTTCAAGACATCCTTTAAAAAAACAACAACATTGAATGTGCCCATTCCACAGTTTTGTTTTGTTTTTTGGTGGTGGTGAGGGACTCATCATATTAGCCTGTGACACAAAAAGATAAATCTTTTAGCATCACATTTCATCATATGGTGTAGTTTACAATCCAAGAAAACTCATAGCAAATGAAATTAGTTAGGGTTCACAAGGCACTTTGCTGTCAGCTTTACCTCTTTTGAGAAGATTTAGAGGCTGTGGGTGTAAAACAAGCCTGATGTCTGCTCGTTTTCCTAATGTGACTATGTCTCAGTAAGTATGCAGAGCTGCCTTTGTTTCTGTGGTTAAGTTGCCTTCCAGTTAACTCTATCATAGAGTTTTCTTGGCAAGATTAATTCAGAGGATGTTTGCCATTACCTTCATCTTAGGCTGAGAGAATGTGACTTTCCCAAGGCTACAAACTGGGTTTCCATGGCTAAATGGTGATTCAAATCCTGCTCTTCCAGAATCCTAGTCCAACATGCAAACTGGCTCTAGGACTGACTTTTACAGATAAGCTATTATAAACTTTACCCTCTTTGGGTGAAGACGGTCACCTTAGAGTAGGACACAACCAAGAAAATAACCTGTTTTGTAACTGTGGTATCCAGAATATAGGTGTCCCTGAACCTAAGTTGGGGCTTCTTGCATCACTGCCGCTCAACTTTGTTTCTGCTTAATGCTTCCCAGTGAAAAGGCCACAGTCCTCCCCAAGGTACCTTTCTGGCATCTAGAGAGGGCTGGTCTCAACAGGTTGCTCCCCAGTCATAAAGCTTGAATCATGTATCAAGGAATTCAGTGGGTGACTAAGCACTTGTGAATGTGCTTGCAAGGGAATAGTATTGACAGAAAAGAGAGTCATATCCTTATGCATGCTGCACTTTGCACATATTTCCTCTGAAATCTATCACCAAAAGCTCTTTATTGCATAGATTTTTTTTTGTCCACTAAAGTTACCAGTATGCACCAAAGATTCTACAAGCTTTGGCAAAGGTGAGTGACTTCTAGGCCCTATACAGACAGGTCAAAATAAAGTTGCTTTGGGTCACTTTGGAGGTATGCTGTTTAAATGATACATGCTTCCTAAGAGTCCAGAAGCCACACCAAAGCCACAATCCAGTCCTAAGGACTGGAGTGCAGCTTTGATGCAGTTTCTGGACTCTTAGGATGCATGCATAATTTAAACAGCATACTTCCAAAGTGACCCAAAGTAGCTTTATTTTGGCAGTCTGTATGGGGCCCTAGATGCTTTTGGTGCCTAACTCCCAGCAGCCCTAAGCAGCAGAGTCAATGGTGAGGGATGATGGGAGATGTTATCTAAAATTGCTTGGAAAGTTACAGTTTCCCACCTCTGCCCTAGAGTGCCTGGAAAAGCTTTCTTTTAGTCTAGAGTGGCAGAGATATGGCCCAAAAGAAGCAAGATCAAATTCTAGAAAGGGCACAGCAAGATCCATAGGGCTAAAAGGTAGATGTAAACAGAACTTGGTAGAAAAATGTTGAGCATAAGTTCTTCCTTCAAAGTTTTTAGCTCAGGGGGGTGGGAGGGTGTTGGCTTCCCAAGGACTGAGGAGGTGGGGGTTTTATGTCAGTGGGTAGTAAATCTTCCCTGGGTTTTAGTCCAAACCTTAAAAGAACTAGGCCAAGTTGCTGAACATATTCTGGAGACAGGGTACAGGGTACAGAACCTTGGACTGCTACCTTAAAAATGGAGCCTTATTCCCGCTATGTTTTAAACTGATTTGCAAATTGTTTTGAAGTGGTTTAAATGACCCTGGTTAGCACTTGAGCTGAATCGCTAAAGCAATTTGGAGAGGGCGGTTCCATGTACTAGACCCATTTAACTAGCGTCTTTTGGATGTTGATTTTTTCCGTGATTTTTTTGGATAAATCAATTCCGTACAAGTGTGAACCAGATGTGAATCAGAATTGATTTCATGAATCAATTTTAAGAAGTGAATTCACGAATTGATTCAGTGTCAGTGTGAATGAGATGTGGATTGGAAGTGATTTACTATGATGTGATAAGGAGTTGCTGGGTGGGGAAGCGGGAATTAACAACCTGTGTTAGCCCACCCTTCGACACTTGTACAGAATACGTAAATGTGATTGTAGTGATGGGCAGAGAAAAAAAAAATCCCACTGAAAACACTTCAAATTGAACTGATTCATTTGTCAATGTGAACTACAAGTGGGTTATTTTGAGAGATTCCCGCAGGAAACAGTTTAAATTTGAATTGATTCATTTGTCAATGTGAACCACAAGTGTGTTATTTTATTTTATTTTACAGCAATAAAATGTGATCGAGGCAAATGTAGTGTGAACCACACTCCACTGCTGAACCAATCCATCAATTTGGATCGCAAAGTGATTGTAAGTGGGAATGAGGCCTTAGACTAAATCCTGCAGTGTCTTTACCATGTTCCATTGACTTAGAACCCCCACTAGCCACCACCTGTTAAGTAGAATCAAAGCTCTTTTATCCATTCTATCCAAAACCTTTAAAAGCACTACTGTCATGAATGACAGCCAGCATGGTGTAGTGGTTTGAGTGTTTGAGTACACCTCTGGAGACCAGGATTCAAATCCCTGCTTGGCCATAGAAACCCACTGGGTGACCTTGGGCAAGTCAAACTCTCTCAGCCTCAGAAGAAGGTAAGGGCAAACCTCCTCTGAACAAGTCTTGCCAAGAAAACCTCATTGATAGGTTCACCTTAGGGTCGCCATAAGTCAGAAATAACCTGAAGACACACAACAACGTTGGAAATAACAGCAAAAGGAATAACACAACAATAATTGTCATGAGTAGTAGTGGTGAAGTTTGTCTTGGCAATCACTGGCTAGTGGGCTCAGATGCTGAACTGACAGGATCCAAGTGTAACTACATTCAGTTTTGGGACCACTTTGATTGTTATGGCTCCATACTGTGGTAACCTGAGACTTGTAGTTCGGTCAAGTACTTAAAATCCTGTGCTAGAGAACCCAGTGGTAGAGAACTCACAGTTCAGGAAACCTATTTTACAATAAAATGACAGCTTGATCTACTCTCTGCGTAATGGCTAACCCATGTATTTAGTATTATGTTCTCTATTCTTGATTATAGCAGGATAGAGTGTGTAAACACATTCAAGCAATAGATAGATTCAAGGTTCATCAAAACAGCTGGTTCATTCAATGGGGAACATCAATAAAAAGGGGACCAAACTGAATCTCCCAGGATATATAAATTTCTAAAATGGGTACATTGTAGATGTGTTGGAAACTACATAGGGTGTGAGGAGAACAAGGCGGGAGAGGATCTCTGTCACTGACAAAGATATAGGCACATTGAAATGATGCCAAACCTCATCCAACATGTTCCTTACTGTCCTAAGTGCTTTAATATGTTTGTATTCCTGTCTCCTACAAGTTACCAATAGAGGGTAGCATTTACCACTAAACCTGAAAAAAGACATTTATATTGGCTGAAGGAAAGGAACACAACAATCTACGTTCCTTAATGCAGTGCCTCAAGTTATCAAAAGTGAGGGACTGGTAACTTCCCTTTTTCCATGTGCCAGGGGCCAGTACAGTGTGCCTGCATCATAAGCGAGCACGCTTTACGCAGCTTTCAGCATATGCTGAAAGCTGCGTGGGGAGAAGGGGCAGTGTGTCCCATAGGGAATAATGGGGTGTGTGCCAGTGGTGTGCGCATGCGCCGCCACATTGCCATGCCACAACATGCATGAGCCCCATTCATTTAAATGGGGCTTGAGCATAGGTAGAATTGTCTTTTACACGGGGGAGTCCGGAATGGATCCCCCATGTAAAGTAAGGGCGCCCTGTACCATATACACTTGTGTACAAGTCAACCTTATGGATAAGTTGAGGGAAAATTTTAGGGCCAAAATCATGGATTTTAATATGACCCCGGTATACATCTAGGGTAAAACTTAAAACACTCTACTCTATCTGGTGGCCTTTTGCAATGCCTGGATCGAAAAATGGGAGCTACGGTGGCTCATTGAGACTCTTAACACTGCAGCAGAGGAGTGACCTCTGTTCATCAAGGCAGGAAAGTGCCAAAAGCCATTGCTGCCACTGCCATTTTCAGTCCCAGGCATTGTACAAGGCCACAGGAGGCTTCCCAGGCAAGAAAATGGGCCATCCAGTGACTGTCTAAGAAACCTGATCACCATGCAAACTCGAACAATCACTCACTCCCTTCTCTTCTCTTCACTGGGCAACTCTGCAAGCTCACCATCCAGCAGCACTTTGTTAAAGGAGTTTATCACATGAGGCTTGTAGAATGGGACCGGAGTGGAACAAAAGGGGGCGGGAAGGGAACGAAACAGGAAAACAACACCTATTACTGCACAGGAGAAACCCACCAATGCCACCGGAAGTTCCCAATCTGTTTCCCATTCATCCCACAGCAGTCGATTTTCAAGAACAATTCTAAATAGTTCTTGAAAATTGGCTGTTGTGGGACGGATGGGGAACGGATTGGGGACTTCCAGCAGCATCAGCTGCATTCTCCCATGCAGTAATATGCATTTTCCCCCGTTCCATTCCCTTCCCGTCCCCTTTTGTTCCTCTCTAGTCCCGTTCTACAAGCCCCGTGTGATAAACTCCAAAGAAACAATCACCATACAAACTCTCTCTCTCTCTCCCTCTCTCTCCATGCTTTGGCAGATTTTTTTTGGAAAGTGGTGTGTGTCCAGAAGCACTTCTTTTAGGACATTTCTGAGCAATGTTACTGTATTGACCAATATATAAGTCGATCTTGCATTTTGGAGTCAATTTACGGGCATACATTTTTCTAGCTAACAAAGTTTATTGAAGCCTCATATTTCTTTTGTCTCTTCAGATGAGAACACAAATGGCCTAAACCAAGTGAGGGCAACTGTCAAGGGTGAGGGGAGTGCATTGGCCTCTCAGGGGGCCTTGGAGAGCCACATGCAACCGCCTGAAAGGTTCTTGAACATTTCTGTCCCCAAGCATCTCTGAATGTTCCCTAGGGTGCATGGGGAGACAATTTCTCCATATTTTGTCCTTTTCTTAGCCATCTTAGGCCAAGAAGCCCCTCTGCAACAGGCAGAGTTACTTTCTGTTGGTAAAAAGAGGTCTCTCTTGGACCTAAAATATCCTAGGGGAGGAAACGTGGAGAAATTGTCCCCCATGCCATAGGAAGCATTTGGGGTCTTTGGGCACATGAGGGGCTTCACAAAAACAATCCTGCAGGTTGCAAGCAGTCCATAGGTCACACATTCAAAAAATTATCTTAAATCTTATTGACAGACTTGAGTAAAGTACAGCCACTGACTTAATCAGATTTACCTGTGTCGATTCACTATTCAGCAATTCACTGAATGGCTCTTGTTGGAACTAACAAATGAAATTACAGTTGAATAACCAAATGGCTTATTAGCCTACCTAACATCTCATATGTTTGGTTTTGAAAGACTATAATTGATTCTTGGCAGTCCCCACAATTAAAATGAATTTATCTCCATAAAAATAAAAGTAGGTATCTTACAAATGTTTGGGCAATTTTTGTGATTAATTAGTGGCCTTGTAACCTAAATAATTTTCTTTGGCCCAAATGCACAAGAGTGTTATGTTTTATTTCAAGCATGGATGATGATGAAAGTATCATCACATGCTGCCTTTGACATAATTCTTGAGCTGCCCACAGTTAACGGGCATCTTCTCCTGACTTGCTTAGTCAATTGGCAGTTTTGTGCAATCATAATAGCCCCACCAGTTTCAGTCTTTGGCCAACAGTAGGCACAGTGAATAAGACTGATCAGTGCCCTGCATTGCATCACTTGAACCAATAGTCATGTGGCACAGTGTCATGTTACCTTCTTGGCAGTAATTTTCCAGCTCCACTTGTAGGTTTGGAACTGGGGGTAAAGCTGGTGTGACTTAGCCTGCAGCACTTATTTCCTAATGTGGGAAAAATAATCAGAAGTGAAGATGTTGCATTAGCATTTGACACCTGTGACAAGTGCAGATAACAAATATGATTCTGCTATGAAATAATTTTAATAGCGATAAATTAATGCATAGCTACAATCCACCTACATTTGGATTCTTCATTGCGATGGGCACACCCTCAGGCTTCTGCCACCACACAGAGGCAGGAAGGTGGAAACATATTTGATTGCTATCATAACAGTTGTAGTGGCACAAGGTATGCCAGCTAGGCTATTAGCTAGGGAAACTTTCATGTTTAGAAGCAGAAGCTCTATGATTACCAGATACTGAAGGCAAATAGCAGGCATCATATAATAATTTCATGACCTGCTGGAAAGTTTTCAGAGCCTGTAGGAAACAGAATGCTCAACTTACGTTTCCCCAGTATCGGCTTCTGAGTGTAAGATATTGGTCACCTAACTTTTAATGATGTAGGACCAACATACCATCTGAATCATCATCTGAATGAGCTCCCCCATCCAATAATAGGGGCAGTGCGCTATTATAGACCTGTTGATAGAAAACAGGATAGATATTGCACTCACTTCCTTTTTGTGGGCCTATAATTGGGTTACTGGGGTAACAAAATGCTCTGTTAGATTGGTCTTTGGTCTGACACAATGTGGCTCTTCTTATATTCACATTCCTCCCATGCTCTGAGTACCTGTAAATGCCTAGTACTGAAAACAGGAAAACTCATAGAATCATGATAGTTGGAAGAGACCCCAAGAACCATCCAGTCCAACCCCATTCTGCCATGCAGGAACTCTCAATCAAAGCATCCTCGACAGATGGCCGTCCACCCTCTGTTTAAAGACCTCCAAGGAAGGAGACTCCACTACACTCCGAGGGAGTGTGTTCCACTGTCGAACAACCCTTACTGTCAGGAAGTTCCTCCTAATGTTGAGGTGGAATCTTTTTTCCTGGAGCTTGCATCCATCGTTCCAGGTCCTGTTCTCCGGAGCAGCAGAAAACAAGCTTGCTCCCTCCTCAATATGACATCCCTTCAAATATTTAAACAGGGATATCATATCACCTGTTAACCTTCTCTTCTCCAGGTTAAACATCCCCAGCTCCCTAAGACTTTCCTCATAGGACATGGTTTCCCTTCACCATTTTAGTCACCTTCCTTTGGACACGCTCCAAAGTATGTCCTTTTTGAATTGTGGTGCCCAGAACAGGACACAATATTCCAGGTGGGGCCTGATCAAAGCAGAATATAGTGGCACTATTACTTCCCTTGATCTAGCCACTATACTTTTATTGATGCAGCCTAAAATTGCGTTGGCCTTTTAACTGCCGCATCAAACTGTAGTTCTGTCTACATATCTTCAAGGAGGTTCTGTCTACATATCTCCATCAGACCACATTTCAGATGACCTGTTACAGCAAACATCATAGAAATGAGGACTGGGCTCATCTAGCCCAGTTTTCTATAACAGCCAGTGAGAGAGACTGAAGGAGCAGGCAAATGTGGTAGTTCCTTCTCTTCTAAAGCAGCCATCTTTTCCCTGTTCATACCTAATGGATGGTGAAATCAATTTCTTTCCTATTGCATCACCCAAAGGGATGGGACACATAAGCAGGCAATGTATTCTAGAGGGAGACACCAGGTTATTTCCGTTCCAGTGATTTTAGTTATCATTGGGGAATTAGTTGTGAAGTTACTGGTAGAAATCTCTTCCCAGTTATTAATGTGCTAGGTGGTATTAGCAAGCAACTTTCAATTTCAGTCCATCATTTCTTATACAAGGATAATGCTGACCTACCTTAGACGGTTGTTGTATTAATTACTGGAAGAATTTACACCAGTATGGTTAAAGAAGGAAAGGCAATGAAAACAAAAGCACCCTTGATTATGCCTTCATGCCTGGTAGCCCACAAAAATCTGGAGCTGTGCTTTTAAGGTGTCAGACATTTTAATATACATCTTCAGTGCCAATATAATATCCAGTTTCCATGCCATTATAATGCCAAGGCAATACTGTATCATTTTTTTAAAAAAAAAGCCAAATTTACATTTTAAAAAAGAATCAATCATAACTTGATGTAAGAGTATGACTGAAACTTGGGCTTTCAAGAGCAGAATGTATTCAATGAATTCTCTTTCAATTGTCTTACTTGTTTTGAAAAGTGTAATCCCCAGACTGTTTATGTTTCGCCTTCCTTTCACAGTCACCAAATGCCACAGTCAGTGATCCTCAATCCTGTCAAATGGCTTGGCTCTAGCATTACGTAAAATAGGACACTAAGCATGACGGCACTTCAGCATGCCTGTCCACCTCCACACAACACAATGATGCAAAGAATGCTTAGTCACCATTAAACAGAAAGATTGTTTCTCCCGCACTGTTTATCATGATCTACAACAGTGCTATTTGAAGTGGTGGTGTCTGGACTTGAGCTGATCCTCAAGCCATCAGCTACCAGTCCACAGAAAGTTTCCAAGAGAGGAAGAAAAAGTTGTAGCCAATAGTTATGGATTTTCTGTTAGGTTTCATGGCACTTGCATTAGAAAATAATATATTTTATAGTCACTGCCAGCAAGTGCTCCATACAGCATTTACAGCAATTGAGGAGCCTTGCAAGCTCAGTCTTGTGAGCCCTCCACCACTTGTTTCCCCATTCCTCTCATAACTTTCCAACTGTTCCAGTTTGGCAGGGACAGCCCAATTAACCCTTTGCCATGTTGCCTTCTCAGATATTTTTCAAATGTCATTTTTTTCCCCTTTTCTTCTTTCCACTTTCCCCCTTTGGCCCTGGCTTACTTCACTTGCTACTGAGTTCAGATAGCAAAACGACTAGTTTGCACTACTTTCACAGAGCAAGAAGGAAAGGAGAGGAGGGGAAGATTTGCACCTCCCACCCATAGGCTCAGGCAAAAATAAACTGTGGCCTTGTTCCCACTATGGTTTAAAATGGGCTGTGATCTGGTTTAAACTGTCAGCGCAACTGCTGTGGTCCAACAACCACTGTCAGTGACTCCAATGAGTCCTGGGGTTAAATCAGACCCTTGTAGCAGAGCTGGCAATTTCCAGAAGCTGAAGCGTGGCTCCAAAGTCCAATTGGGATGACAGCAACTGGATGTTTTCCAGGAACTGCAGCAACTGCAGGAACCTCCGGGGACACACAGCAAACCGATGCTATATTTCTTCTGATAAACCACCAGAGAAACAAAGTCCCCAAAGTGCTCTTTATTCACAGTGCTATAATACAAAACCAGATCTCTAAAACTCCAAACCATACCAATCCAACTCCTACTTCAAACCCACAAGCTATCCCTTGCAACCCCTGGGTTTATATAGTCTCCAGACCATGTGGTCTCCCAAACCCAGTGAGTTCAGGTGTGTAACCATGTCATGTGTCTCCTGTGCAATCCAGACACATGGTTTCATCAGCCATGGCTACGTGCACTTTGGCACTGAAGTGTCCTTGAGCCAATGAGCTTCAGCTGTGCTGATCAGCCTTGCCACTCTGCTGAATGCTCATGGCCAAACACACACACATCAAGCATTTCCCTGTGTGCTGTGTTTTAACCATTCAAATCCCTGACATAAACTACCATGGTTCCCACTTAATTCGAATCACTGAAGTGATTTGGAAAGGGGGGGCATGGTTTCTACCCATTTAACCCGGGTTTATCCATTTAACCCACATCAAAAAAGGCGCTGGTAAAATGGGGTGTTTTTTGGGCTGAATCGATTTATTTGGAAATAAATCAATTCAGCCCAAGTGGGAATCAGGCAGATTGTCCTCAGTCCTCCCGGCCTGCCTCTCTCCTTCCGTCCCGGCCTCTCTTCCGCCCCCAATATGGCCAGGAAGGATGGAGGGAGGCATTGCAGGGAAGCTGTGGCTGTCGCTTCCTGCATCGATTCTTGAAACCAGCGCAAATATAGTGGGAACCACGCTGTTTGCAAAACTGGTTTCACAAATCGGTGCAGGAAACGAATCAAGAGGTAAGTGGGAATGACCTCTGTTACAGCATCTACCAGCTTTAGAACAGGACCCTGTGCTATGTGATTCCAAATTGCTTCTTGGGATAACAAAAGGAATAAGCACATCTTGTTAACAGGCAGAAAAAGGAGACAGTCCTCCCCCAGGTTGAGAATGGCTTTCCTTGGGGAACAGGGAAACGCAGAAACTGGAGGGAGATCTCCTTTGAATTTGGGTACCCCCAAAACTCTGTGACGGGTGCTTGCTCAATCTCTTTTTCTCACAGACACAAAGATTTTCCCCTGCATCACTTCTAATTTCTCTAAAATATTATCAATATTGCAAAGAAGTATTTCCAATTTGATTTTTCCCTCCCACCTTTTTGAGAAGTGTATAAATTTTATATTTTAAGGCTTAGCTTTACTAGTTTTCTTCTCTCCACTCACCTTGTTTTTGATTTACTAATCCTCAGCAGGTTCCAGGGGTTGCACAGTATCACAGTAAAAAAATTGTAACTTGCAGAGGTGAGATTTTACTGCCTACTTATAGAAAGATTTCCTTCCCTTCTGTGAAGCAATATTACACTTTAATCAACAATGCAATCATATCCACAATCTATGCAGATGTAAGTCCCTATGAATTCAATGGGATCTGCTTCTAGGCAAGTGTGTAGGGGATTGTAGCCTGAGATATTTTAAAACTCATTGCAATGCATGGATTTCTTTATCACATCTTTCTTATCTAATTATGTTCCATTTATTCCTTGGAGCTAAAAAGATTGCACATCGTTTTCCCATACTCCCATCCCCATTTTAATTGTAAGAGCAATCCTGTGAAGTAGGTAAGTAGGTTCCGCTGAGAAGCTATGATTGCCCCATGGAGACTGCGTGAGTATTATATTACGAGGAAGCTGGGATTTGATTTCATCTGTAATGTGCATTGTGCAGAAGGATGGCCATGAGCACAAAGTTCATATTGTGAATCTGAAAAAAAAACCAACCCTGTAATTTAGAAGAGATCTGACAGACGCATTTTGGTTTTACAATAATGTAACAGTATAGTTGGGCCTCCATATCTGTATCCACAACTTGAAAATTTTGAAAGTTTGTTTTATTTTATGCAGTAGTAGGAGTGGTGCTTCTCAGCCTCAGGGATTTCGAATCCTTTCCCATGGTGGGTAAAATAGCCACTCATCTTCTCTGGCTGCTGCAGGCAATATGTGGCTAATCCATGTGAAGCAGAGAAATAAGCAAGCAGCACTTTGGGCAGAATGCAGAGAGGCTAGAAGGAATGGGGCTAGTTGGCATGGGGAGACTAAACATGGAAAAATGAAAGCTTAAAAGTTAATTTTTTAAAAAATTAATTAATATACCTTTATTTTACAAAGCTTGCATTTTTACAACAAGATAAATTTTTACAACAAGACATTTTTACAACAGGATAAATAAAAACATATATCAACATATATCAACAAGCTATAAATCTGTTATATATTAGGTTTACACCTGGTAACTTTCCACAAGAAACTGTATAATTTTATCTTTTAATACAAAATCTTATTCCCCTATCTCCAGGTATGAATAAAAAAGTTTTGTTTCTTGTACCTCTCCTTACTGAGCAGCCGTTAAGTAAAGTCTTACAGCTTCCCAATCCTTTCCCCATTTAACCATAGCTTTCTTATTTATTAATGTTGTTAATCTGTCTAGATCTTTCATTTCCCATATTTCGTTTTGCCAAGTCTCTGTTTGTGGTGTTATAGGTAATTTCCAGTTCTTTGCTATTATCTTTCTGGCAGCCGAAATTAAGTATAATAATATTTTCCAATGTTTCCTTTCTTCCTCTGGGTCTAATAATGAGGTCATGTTTAACAGATATATTTCTGGTCCAAACTGAAAATCAATTTTTAATATTAACTTTATTTCCAAATGAATCTTTACCCAAAAAGACTTTATATATGTGCATTGCCACCACATATGCAAAAATGTACCTGATTCTTTTTGGCATCTCCAACACTGGTTATCCTTTAACTTATATATTTATTCTACTGAACATAATGCTTGATACTATCTATTTACAACTTTAAAATAATTTTCTTTTATTGTTTGTGCTACAGTACATTTTTTTGTTTTTAATCTAGATTTTTCCCATTTTTCCAAGTCCAAATTGTATCCCGATTCTTGTGCCCATTTTATCGTAGAATCTTTAATTTCCACTTCTTCTAGGGATCTTTTCAGTAAGGTGTTATATATTTTACTTAATATCTTTTTTTCATCTTCTTTCATTAATATAATGTCCAGTTCGTTATCTTCTTTCTCAAAACCAAATAAACTCTTATCCTTTGTAAATCTTTCTTTAAGTTGAATATAATTCAACCAATTCATACGGCCTATTTTAGTTATGATTTCTACTTTTGATCTTAATTCCTTCATTATCATGAGTTAATATGTCTCTCTACATTATCCATTTCTGATCTTTTCCCCATTGGCCTAAAAAAGCCTCCTGTGGGGAAACCCAAAGTGGAAGTCCAATGTAAAACATTTTTTCACAATTAGCCAGTTATTAATTAGAATTTTCCTCAATAGATGTTCATTAAAGACTTTGTCCCATTTGTGCCCGTCATACCAGATGTATGCATGCCAACTTAGCTGGATGTTATATTGTTCTAAACATAAAGAATTTGAATTGCTTAATTTACACCACTCTTTCATCCAAACAATACATGCAGACCTATAGTATAGTAGAATATCTGGTACCACCATGCCTCCCCTTTTAATTGTATCTTTCATAGTTATCCACTTGATTCTTGGTCTTTTGCCATCCCAAATAAAGTCCTTTAACTCTTTTTCCCATTGCTTAATTATTTTCAGGTTCTGTATTACTGGTAGATTTTAAAAAAAGAAACAACACTTTAATTCCCATGGCTGCATCTTATGGAATCTTGGGATTTGTAGTGTAGGGATCAGTCTTAAATGCTCTTCTCCAAACTGCAAATCCCAGGATTCTGTAGGATGGCAGTTATGTTGGAATCATAATGTTATAATTGTGTAGTGTGAAAGGGCTCCTGAAAAGAGTGTGAAGCAAATCAGAAGAATTCTGAGCTTAAGACAACAACAGAAACCTGCCAGACAAGCAGAGGCCTTAGCACCATTTCTCAGCATCTCTATTTGATTAAATTCTTTAATACTTCTCTCATAAAGTGACAATACAGTACACACAAAGAATTAATACCGATTTTCTGCAATCTCAGCATCTTTCTTCCCATGCCCTTCATCTCCAGTGGTTCAGCTATCTCCTTATTACTCAGAAAGCTTCCAGGTTTACATATCTATAGTTGAGTCTCTTTTGTTCAATATCTGCAGTGTGATCCCTTTGTGTCTAGGTTAGCTTCTTCAGAATTTCCTCTGATGCCCAATTAATCTAGACCTTTTCTCCATACCTCTGTGTCTCATCAGTGCATTGAGATGCCAAACACTGAGTGAAGAGAATAGTTTTTAGATTTTTCATGTGGGCAGACTTTCTTTTTAAATGTTAAGACAATCACAGGTATTATTTAAATTTAACTTAGGTTGGAAGCTGTGTTCTCCAAAGCAGCTCTGTCATTTAGTAGGGCAGATTGCCCATGGAAGAACGACAACACTTAATACACTTGTCCTTCCACATTCACTGGGGTTAGGGGCACAGGACCCCCATGAATGTGGAAAAACTGCAAATAACAAAAACACTATGTTTTAACCTGAGAGAACAATGCTCTAGAAATTCCTGGGTCCTCCAGTGCAACTCTGTGGTCAACATCTGCCAGACACTGACCATAGAATTGCACTGGAGGAGCTACAAAGCCTACTGGAGTGTTCTCTCTAGGAATCTCTAGATCCTTCAGTGTGACTTTTGGTTAAAGTTGACCATAGAGTTGCGCTGGGGGACCTAGATATTACTAGAGAGAACATACTAATAACATTTATGAATAATCAAATCTGCAAAAGTAAAAGTCACAAATGTGGAGTGATGAGTGTATAGTTTTGTTCTCAAAGGTATTGTCCCTAATGCTGCAGGCTGCCAACCAAACCAGCAGGAGGTGCACATGCATCCTTCTTTCTATCTTCATGTGTTTAAAATCCATGTCCCATGCTTCATGTAGGGTTACTGAAAATGCTAGTACATCTAGACTCAGTACACAGTAAGGCAAGAGCTGCCAGTTCTTTGTTGAGACTTAGGACTATTCTGAATGCTCACAAAGTGTCATCCTGGAAACACAGGCTAATATTCTCACGCTCCATGCTGGGGCTGTATTTTTGTGCATGAGAAGAGTACCTTTCTCTAGGCAGTGTTAAGACCACCAGCACATTATCATATCACTGGTCTATCCTTTTCAGGGGTGGAAAAGTTAACACCAATTTATAGTTTACAAAATGTGTGGATTCAGATGTAGTCATTCCAACACTGCATACAAGACTCAGTACACAAACCAGCACACATAAGATTGGCAGTGGCAACCTGGCTATAGAATTTTCTTTTACCAGAGATCCATTTCTTCTTCATACTCATATCTTTCAGATGCTAATTAAAAAGATATCTATTTGTAAACATTTTGCAGGGAGGATAAGCAAATGTTTGATATTTTACTCTGCTTCTTTGAGCTGGTGACTAGCAGCTTCCATGTCTGTGGGCTAGAGAATCCATTCTAGATTTTAGTCCATACATTAAAGGATTTACCCAAGGTGCTGAACTCTGCTTCCTCAAAGAGATCCAGTGCATAAGTTTGACATAGGAGTGGTCCTTGGTGAATCTATGGCACGTGTGCCAGAGGTGGTACTCAGAGCTCTCTTTGTGGGCACATGTGTCATTGCCCCAGCACAGAGTTTGCCAGAGTTTGTTACTAGAAAGCCAGAGGGACATGGCACTTTGCAATAAATAAGTGGGTTTTGGGTTGCAGTTTGGGCACTTGGCCTCTAAAAGGTTCATCATCACTGATTCAGTCTAAACCTCAGAGGGCATTCACTGCCTTCCAGATAGGGAAGCCACAGCTGCCACTGTGTTTTTATTGTTTTCATTGCACTTAAGTATTTCAGTAGGCATTTGTTATTTGTAATTTTGAATAATTGTAACTCGTGATTTTAGACTATTAAACATATTTGACTCTTATTAGAAAGGACTGAGTAGAAATCATATTAGTAACAACAACAACAGCAACAATCTACAGTCAGCAGTCCATATCCATGGATTCTTTATCCACAGATTCAACCATCCACGGCTTGAAAATATTAAAATAAAATAAAATAAATCCTTAAAAGCAGACCTTGATTTTGCCATTTTCTGTAAGGGACACCATTTTCCTTTTACTATTGTATTTAATAGGACTTGAGCATCTGCGAATGTTGATATCTACAGGGGGGTTCTGGAACCAAATCTCAGCAGATACTGTATCATAATCTTTAAGAAGAACTGAAATATCTTTTGGGTACCAAGTCAGAGGACTGCTAGAGTAACCTGGGAAGTTTTCTCCATGGCTGCCCCTTCAGTGTTCGAACTCTCTTCCCCTGGAAATTTACCAAAGTCTAAATGCAACTCTTCTTCCAAAGAACCATTTTAAAGTAAAGCTGCCATTGTGTGACTGGGGCCAGGATGGAATAATTAACACGGTTGCATTTCCTGAGTTCTTGTAGTAAATCAGATTGTTCCTACAAAGCAAAACTTTGGATAAACTTTCTTTTAATGCAGAGACCTGTATTAACACTGAGGTGGAACCACCTGCAGGATGCCCGTTTTTTTTTAGTGATGATGTGATTAGTGTCTTCCCTATTATAGTTGCTCATTGGGCCATTTGGTGAAATTGTATTTCACATGCAGCCTCCCACCTACTGAGCACCAAGAGCTTTCTTCTGGCTATTATATGAGGGTGAAGGTATCACAGATTATCATAAAACATCTAAGGGTAGCCGTGTTGGCCATATAGCAAATCCAATAACATCTAAACAATGATAGCTTTATTGTGCCAACCAAAATGCACAATTACATGTTGCAAGCTTTCGAAGTCTCACTGGCTTCTTCATCAGGCAGTCAGGAGAAAAAAAACAACTGAAGACGTTAGCCATAGGTCTGCATTTTCTGTTTCTGGTCATAGTTCAGATGGTGAATTATCTCTCCTGGAAGCCCCCAGGAATGGCAATTTACCATTTAAATAGTTTGCAGGGTTCCCTGCACCTGTTTAAAAATATCAGTTTTTCAAAAACAAAAGTGGACTTCTGCAGGGAGCAGTTTGTGCAGACTGTGTGGACTGAAAAGCAGAAAATTAGTTCTTGGCCCCACAAAAGTGGCCCACATCCATCTTAAAAGAAGAGTACTGACAAGCTGGAAAGCACATCTAGCTGCCTTACAAAAGAACAGGCTCACTTTCCCGGCTTTTCTCAGTAGAGAAGAAAGGCCAGACAAGGTCTGAAGTTGGGAGGTGAAAGAAGCAGAAGTCATGTGAGATATCACGGGAGATAATAGGTTTATGTCCAGGGCATTATAGCCAACCATGTTTTTATCTTGAGTGGGGTGGGCAGGTTACATGCCACTGTATGCTATATCAAGAAGGACCCCTCCTCCAGTCCATCTGCCATGGTCCAGGCCTCAGAGGGAGAGAAGATCTGCTGGACTTTCCCCCTTCCCCACTGCCATTCTCTTCTCCTTTTGTGTCTTGTTTTTTTAGATTGTAAGCCTGAGGGCAGGAAAATGTCTAGCTAATAATTTGTAAGCCGCTCTGAAAAACCGAACAAAATAAGAGAGAAAAAATGACAATGTTGGAGTCATAGGCCTACATAAACAGGGATAGGGTTGACTTACGCCTGTGCATACCACTGACAAGTTGCCAGACATAATCTCCTGTCTGTGACACACCATCAATAGGTGATCAATAGGACATTCAAAATAAATTTGCAGGGCCTTGAGTGACACACAGAGAGAGACACAACAATGGGATGAAGTCACACCACTGAGCATCAGACAGCAGCAGCATGAACTCCAGTTCGCCTTTGGTGACTTTCCATTGTCTGTTCCCATTCAATGGAAGGAACAGAGCCAATGGATGGCTCACCATATCAGAGAATGCAATCTCACCCTCCCATGCTAATGAATACTCTTGCCTATGAGTAGGAGGTTGATTGTTTCAACCACAAAATCTAATCAGTTCTTCGTGGTACTTAAAATAAATGAATTTAAGCCTTCAAATCCCATGTTTTAATATCAGTGTAATCCACCTGTGGTTTCTGCATTTGTATTCCATGTGTACCTTAGTTATACTGTAGTTGAGATAGTGCATGAAATTTACTATACATCTATGGGGCTTCCAAGCATGCTCCCCACAGTTTTGCTTTGTATAACAGCTGCAATCCAGGCACCAAACCATACAGTCTAACTGGACATGGGGTAGAGACTGTCTCAAAGCCTACTTCATGGCAGTGCTGGTAGTGAACAGATTAATTTGTCCCCATTGCCTTTCTATAGACTCACCTAACAAACTGATTTGGCTGGTCAAAAATCTATTATGCTCTGGAGCCAGTTAAAGGAAATACTGAACAAAACTACTGTGTTATGACAGTTTCCCTAGCTACCACCAGTCTTTTCCCAGGGACAACTAGAGTGATAGAATCATAGAGTTGGAAGAGACCACAAGGGCCATCCAATCCAACCCCTTGTCATGCAGGAACTCTCAATCAAAGCATCCCCATTGACAGATGGCCATCCAGCTTCTGTTTAAAGACCTCTAAGAAAGGAGACTCCATTACACTCTGAGGGAGTGTAATCCACTGTGGAACAGTCCTTACTGTCAGGAAGTTCTTCCTAATGTTCCTTATGACTTAAAAAGCCCCATGTTACTTCAAGCCACTATCTGAAGAACCATATTCTCCCATAAAGCCTGCCTGGACATTAAGACCTTAAAAGAAGCTTACTACTTCTCCTACCAACATCAGAGATTTTTTGTAGGAATTGCAAGAGAAGGCCTCCCAGGACTCAGGCTAAGATCTTTTTATGCAGGCAGGCTTTTGGCAATTGACTGGGTGCTGAGCAAGGGCTTGTTAACAGTTGGGTATTGTAGTTTGCTTTAAAAATGTGTTTTAAAAACAATTCTGTTTTAATGCTTGACCCTCTTAGGTGCTTTAGTTGCACCCTTTGTTTATTTAATATTACTGTGAACTACCTTGAATGTGATATTTTAGAAGAAAAACAGTCAATAAATGAGTAAATGGTACATACAATCATAGAATCATAAAGTTGGAAGAGACCACAAGGACCATCCAGTCCAACTCCATTCTGCCATGCAGAAAATCTCAATCAAAGCATCCCCGACAGATGGCCATCCAGCCTCTGTTTAAAGACCTCCAAGAAGAGAGACTCCACCAGTCTCTGAGGGAGTGTCTTCCACTGTCAAACAGCCCTTACTGTCAAGAAGTTCCTCCTAATGTTGAGGTGGAATCTTTTTTCCTGCAGCTTGCATCCATTGCTCCGGGTCCTAGTCTCTGGAGCAGCAGAAAACAAGCTTGTTCCCTCCTCAACATGACATCCCTTCAAATATTTAAACAGGGCTATCATATCACCTCTTAACCTTCTCTTCTCCAGGCTAAACATCACCAGCTCCCTAAGTCGTTCCTCATAGGGTATAGTTTCCAGACTCTTCACCATTTTAGTCGCTCTCCTTTGGACATGCTCCAGTTTCTCAACATCCTTTTTGAATGGTGGTGCCCAGAAGTGGACACAATATTCCAGATGGGGGCTGACCAAAGCAGAATAGAGTGGCACTATTACTTCCCTTGATCTAGACACTGTTCTTTTATTGATGCAGCCTAAAATTGCATTGACCTTTTTTAGCTGCTGCATCACACTGTTGACTCATGTTCAACTTGTGGTCTACTTGGACTCCTAGATCCCTTTCATATGTAGTCTCATTCAGCCAGGTGTCCCCCATCCTATATCTGTGCATTTCATTTTTCCGCCCTAAGTGCAGTATCTTACATTTTTCCCTGTTGAAGTTCATTTTGTTAGCTTTGGCCCAGCTTTCTAGTCTATTCAGGTCATTTTGAATTTTGATCCTGTCCTCTGGGGTGTGTGACAGTCTCTGATCTTTCCTGTGGCTTGACCAGCTAACAAATCCTATCATATGAAGAGAGTCTGCTCTCTCCCTGTCGTACTTTGGTATGTTTGTAACCTGTGACCTGATTACTGCACCTATTACAACTGATTGCTCTATTTATTTTAAAGGCGTGGGCCAGTAACCACAGACTAACATTTAACATCCACCAGGAAAAAGTCTTTTCCTCACTTATTCAAACAAGAAGGGATGCAATATTTGCCAACACCTTGTGAGAATTGAAACTTCTTTCAGCTCTGGAATGTGCCCGATTTCAGCACTACAACATGAACTAGTATGAACTCGTATGGAAAGGGAAGGCATTGTCGTTGTCCCCCCACCCCCCTAGTACTCTGGTGATGTCTGTCTAGAACATTAACATGGCATTTGGTAAACTTGAGCTGCTTATTACATTCTTTCCTTTCCTCCGATGGCTCAACTACATGTGATACAATCGGATCTTCCATCATCTTGAAAGATGTATTGGGCAAACACTGATTTGGTGCCAAGGTCATGTGTAGGGCCCTTTCACACCACACACTAATATTGCTATGATTCCATTTTAACTAGCATGGAAACATTCTATGGAATCATGGGATTGGCAGTTTAAGGAGCATACCTCAACCAGAGAGTGATAGTATCTCACCAAACTACAAGCCCCAGGATTCAATAGGATGAAGCCATAGCAGTGAAAGTGTGACCACTGTGTTGTATAGTATGAAAGGATCCATAGATGCCCTTGTCAGAAATTACTATACAAAGCATGGCAGTTTGACAGTAAATGCCTAATGTGGAAGCACTTTGGGATAGAGCATCTATTTTGCATGCAGAAGGTCTGAGGTCCCATTCCTGGTGCCTCCAGATAGGGAAGGGAAATCCTGGAAAGCTGGTGCCAGTCAGTGTCAACAGTACTGATCTAGACAGATGAAAGTTCTGACTCAGTATGAGGCAGCTTCCTAAACAACTACCTTAGCTCAGGACTCTTTACTGCTGCTGTACAAGCAGAAGCTATATAGTGCTATGTTCTCACCGATACTCATCAATGTCCATCCCCAGCGTGAAAGGGGAAAATTTAACTTCTGAAACACAACGAGGAAATGATCATTAGTCTACATGTTTTTCTTTTAGTGAGTGTCCTTATGCTTTAGTAAACAAGTTTAAAAAATATTTTAAATTTCAACAGAGAACTGGAAGAAGAGCAAGTTATCTGCCAGATCTGGTGAAGGTATCACATGAAGGGGTACTTGTTTCTTGTTCCCCTCCAATACCACTCTGCCACATTTCAGTGAAGATTCTGTTTATTCCCACCTTCAGACTATTGCCTGACACCCATCCATTCTGAAGTTCTGAAAGCAGACAGAGATGGCGCTTCTTCCCAAAGATGGGCGGGGAAAGCCTCATCCTTTACACTGAGCTTTACCAAACCATGGGAAGTCTTAAATAACCCCCTTGTTATATATACATGACTTCCCAAGGCTTGATAAAGCTCAGTGTAAAGGATGGCGCCTTACAGACGGGCCTAAGAGGCGCTGTTGTTGTGCCAGGAATATGCGCGAGGGGCGGCGCTTCCGGACATGCCTTGCCCCTCACACGTATTCCGTACGGCAAGATGGCGGCGCCCTATACAGACGGGCACCGCCATCTTGACATAACGGGCGCACAGCGTCCGGATGTCTAAACCCGGAAGAGCTGTCGCGAGTGCGCGCTTTGGCACTTGCGGCGGCTCTTCCGGGTTGCCGGAAGGAGTGCGATTTCTGCACTCCTTTTTTGCAGCGCGGAGGAGTCGCGCGGTTTGGCTGCTGCGGCTCCTCTATGCTGCAACCGGCAGCGGCCTTTTGGGCGGTCTGTAACGGGCCGATGAGACTTTCTCCTTACCATCATGGTTCACAGCTTCATTTAAATCAAATAAGAGAGGAGAAAATCCCTTTCAGTTGAGTTTTCAGTGCTGAAGGGGATGTGAATGAGAGAAACCCCTCCCCTAAAGAGTATAAGCCATTTATCATACGAGAGGGAATCGGCCAAATCACGTGCAGAAACGGGATTTAAATCCACAAAAGCGGGATCGTTTTCAGATGCATTGAGCATTAATCCGAAATTAACCCGCACAGAAAGTGGACAAATCCCACAAAGGTGGGATCATTTTTAGACGTAGTGAGCATTAATCTGAAATTTACCCGCACAGGAAGTGGAGAAATCCCACAAAAGCAGGATCATTTTCAGATACATCGGGGACATTGATCATTAATCCAAAATTAAGCGCACAGAAAGTAGACAAAATCGGCCACTTTTTACTTTGGGGATTTTCCGATGTGTCTGAAAATGATCCCACTTTTGCAGGATATTCCTGGAATTTAAATCCAGTTTCTGCACGGGATTTGGACCCTTAGCCTCCCGTGTGATAAACTCCTAAGACTTGGGCAAGCTGGATAGAGGAATATGGACTTTCAGATGGTCTGTATCTAAGCCATCCAGATGTTTCGATTATATTTTTAGAAGAGGGGCTCCCTCAGGTATGAAAGAATCTGCTTATCAAAGTGTGCTATTTTTCTCTTCTCTATATTTTGCACTTAATGCGCTTTGTTTCGTGAATAGTTACTTGAAGTTGAACATACACTTAATTTGTGAGTCTCATTGCTGAGGCACATGAAATGCCAATGTGGATGGGAAAATAGTTAAACTGGGTTAATCACGTTCCCCTTAACGTCCCTCCGCTACAAGCATTTTCTAGGGTTTTCAGAGATAGCCTTGTTAATCTCTTCTAGTAAATTATTAAGATGGCAAAAGCATTCATAGACTGGAAGCCACTTCAAATGCATTCCTAAATATTAATCACAAATTCCACTTGACTAGGTTACTTTATCAAATACAATTATGGCATCTTTCTATAGGCCCCTGTGGAATCCCAAACAATTGCTTGCACCCCATTCCCGCATTTTTGTGGAAACATTAGCAGCCCAAGAGGCCCATCAACAGAAAAGAAGGCGGGGAGATTTATTTATTGATTTTGTTGGTCTCTTTTGACTTGACCAAGCTGACATCCCTTTTCCCAGTTTGCTGCAAATAGCCTATCTGAAACTCCTTCTATGTGTCACTCACTAAAGAAGTGAAAACCTGACATGGAAGCTTATATCTGTGGTTTTGTTATGATTATATATATACATATATATATATATATATATTCCTAAGTTTTCTCAGGCCACTTACTGAGGAATGGCAGGGCAGGCATTTATAAATAATAAGTACTATCAACTACTTTGAAGTGGTGAACATGCGGCCCTCTAGGCATTGTTGGGTTGCAATTCCCATCAGCCCTGGCTAGCACAGGTGATGGTGAAGAATGCTGGGAGATGGAATCAAAAAACATCTGAAGAACCAACATTCCACATCCATGAACTATTCATGAGTCATGAAGGACTTGGGAATATTGTTGTTGTTGTTATTTGTTATTATATGTTGCTATTATTACAGCCATTTCCCAGTTGAGGACTCAAGCCAGTTTACAAAGGTTTATTTATTTATTTCATTTTTATGCTGCTTTTCTCCCACAAAGAGAGCCATAGTGACTCACAAGATAAAAACACTTTTAAAACTTTACTACAAAAACGTAAAAAACAATTAAAACAACCCAGTTAAAACATTATAAAATTAACATAAAAACATGCAAAAGTTTTGTATGTGTTAGTTTCCATTGTTGTAGTATTTTAAGCTGTTTAAAGGTGTTGCCATGTTTAATATGTTTTATCCTATTGAAGCTACAGTTGACCCTCTCTATCCCCAGATTCCTTATCTGCAGATTGAACAACCCATGGCTTGAAAATATTCAAGAAATATATAAATTCCAAGAGGCAAGCCTTGATTTTGCCATTTTATATAAGCATATCATTTTATTACACCGTTTTGTTTAATGGGACTTGAGCATCCACAGATTTTGGTATCCATAGGGGGTCCTAGAACCAAACCCCAGTGGATACCAAGAGCCCACTCTATTTTAATCTAGAAATTGCTTAAAATTGTTTACTATTTTATCTACACTTCTCCCTGAAATCCCACAATACAGGGTGGGATATAAATAGTTAAAAAATTAAATTAAATTAATGAAACAACAACAACAAAAATTGTGATAATTCATCTGGAGTAGGGATGTCATTCTTCACTAATTTTACCCCTCAAAGGTAGCAACAAATAATTTCAGCAATTTTCTTCCCATTTGAAGAAAGCCTTCAAAAACTATGCAGTTTTCAAAGGCTGTTCACAATTCAGGACTTACTATGTGTAAAATTAACATGTGCTTTACTAATTCAGTGTAAAAAAAAAATCACAGTGGTTGCTTTGAGCAGAAAACAGCATTTTCTGTGCAGGAAACAGCTTTTTCTCTATGGAAAATACTTTTTCCTGCCAAAATATTAATTCCTGTGCCAAAATTGTTGTTTTCTGTACAGAAAAAAAGGCTGTACTATAATTGAAGATTTGTTTTGCGTAAAATTAGCACATAGTTTATTTGCACAATAAACAGTATTTTCTGTGCAGGAAACATAATTTTCTGTGTGGAAAATAACATTTCAACATAGCAATACTAATTCATGTGCGGAAAATGCTGTTTTCTATGTAGACCAACCATGTGCAAATTTTATGGAAAACGAATCCCCAATTACATCTTTTTTTTCCCTGCAAGAAATAATATTTCTACATTAAAATATTATTTTCCATCCTGCTCAGAGAGGCAACAAAAAGCAGTTCAGAATACAATTTGCAATTCTGTGCTAGAAATGAGTTATGCAAATAGCTCACTGTTGAAAACAACACATCGAATCCCGCAAAGATGCTGAGACTGAGAATCAAATCACAGTAGAGGTATTATATACATGATTCTCTCTCTTTCTTTCTCATGCAGTACATTAAGGTGCAGCATGCATGTACAGTAACACACAATCGGAAATCAGATTGTTTGGCCACCCTTAGGGATTCTCAGAAGTAATTCAAAGGAACAAATAATCCAGCAACCCTCCCACAGCCTCCAGTCAATCTCAGTTTTTGGAATGGCATTCCATTGCCTAATTTCTGGTTATGTAGATGTGAGACAGAACAGGGCTAACACCCTCTCAGCGACAATAGAAAAGGGTGTGAGAAAGAAGCACATGGAAGTACATTGCTGATGACCCCTTTCCTTGATGACTAATATTTTCCAAGCAAAGGGAGGGTGGAGAAAAACTGAAATGCTTCCCCCAGCTTTGCCACCCTTTTTGCATAATGTGAACCAGGAGGAAGAATTTCAGTGATGATATGTGTGGCAAGGGGGAAGATGTAAAAGTGGACACAGCATGTGATGAGCTTAGTGTTAGCAACAGTGGTACCCATGGGAGACATGACACCTGGGAAGTGTATTTCTCCTCCAGGTTGTTGAAAAGTTAGTGTTTTCTCCCACTACAACTCCGAGATTTCCTTCCAGTCAGTGTGATCGTGCATACTGAAGGATCTTGGTAGTCCATAAAAACTAATGGCACAACTGGATTGCTATTTGGAAGACAATGCACCTTGCCTTCACTCTAGAATGTGATAGACAAAAGGGATACCCAACAATCTTAAGGGATCCTCAAAGCAAGGATGGCAGAATGAAACACACAACAATGGCTGCAATAAAGTTGAGGTGGGAGAGGGAGTATGGTTTCAATAAACCCCATATCTGTCTGGATTTCCAGTTTCAGCTTGGAGAGGGGAAAAACTATTGACTGCAAAGTGTGAAATTGAAGGCTTTCATGGCTGGCATCCATAGATTTTTGTGGTTTTTTCAGGCTATGTGGCCATGTTCTAGAAGAGTTTATTCCTGACATTTCTCCAGCATCTGTGGCTGGCATCTTCAGACAATGCTGACCTGGAAAAGAGTGGGTTGACTGCAAAGGTTCATCTTTGTGTTGTTTTTTAAGTGCTGTGTGGAATTCAAATCTTTCATACATTTAGTATTTGCAGGCAAGAACAAATAATTTTTCCCATTTTTCTCCTCACCGTGAGAAAGTCATCAAAAATTATTTGCAATTCAAGACTTATTCTATTTTTAAAAGGCATGTGAAAATGTTGTTTTCTGTGCAAGATACTTGCAGAAAGTGCTGCTTTCTGTGAAGAAAGATCACATTTTTTGGGGGTGCAGAGGAAATTCCAAACTGATCTATGTACAATTCTCCTCACAGGGGTTTCCTGAAATTTGTGAAACACATACTTTGAATATTTTGGTCACTGAGGCACCACAAGTGGACAATGTAGCATCTGAGCTTACTGGACATGCTATTCATGCCTGACAATGGATCAAAAACCATTGTTCTGCTTGCATATCATTTAAAATGACCACTGAGTCACAAGAAAGTAAAAAAATAAAATAAAAATCTAGTGTTGCATTTAAAGGTTATGGTGGTTCCAGGTGCTGGACAGAATGGTAAAGAGATGGAGCCAGAGGCAGATGGATGTGCAGCTTGTTTTCAGTCTTTCATTCCCACAGCATCCGCCCCATCATTATTAGCCTGAGAAGCCTGAGCACAACTCAGTCCAGAGTGCAACCTAGGTCTGCTGCACCACAAACCACCACAGAGAGTTGACTGGAGTTGTACAACAGGACTGAGAACTGTGTGGCCTCTATACAATGTTGGAGGACAACTCCCAGCAGCCCTAGCCATCATAGCCAATAGGAGCAATGCCAGGTGCTGCAACTGAACAACACCAAGGAGGCCACACAATTCTTACCCCTTCTACATAACCCTTCAAAGGCTTGGAAGACTACTACGGGATGCATTCTGGTCACAGGGTTCTTCTAAACAATGGACTCCTGTGTCTCAAAGTGAAAGGATGCTGTGCATCTAATCTGCCTTTCCCCCTTTAACTGGTTATTTTTTATAATAAGGAAAGTGTGTATGTGGGGAAGATACCTCTGCCAAGTTTTCCCATTGTTTCTTCTTTCCCAAGAGACAGTATTGGGGACTTGGCATAAGCAAAAGGTAGTCATGTCTCAAGCAAGCATCCACTTGAGACTAGAGACATTACAGAATAGCTGATCTGACTCACCCAGTTGAGTGGGGGAAATCATGGCCATATTTTGACTACTAAAAGAGAAAATTCTTGAGCTGATAGCCCTGCCACAAAGGTGAACCTTCAGATGAGTGTGATTTCCTGTCTATAACGTCTTGTTTTCCTGGGGGCATTCACTCATGTCCAACCATTTCATCACTATTCCTGACATTCCTAGTGGTGGTAATGAATGGAGTCTTGATTTCTTTCCAATATGGGTGTAGGCTCAAATATTTGCTAGAGGCCTTCTTAGCTAACCTTTCTCTACCTTGGTTCTCAATCTGTGGATTGCGACCCCTTTGGGGGTCGAACGACCTTTTCACAGGGGTTGCCTAAGACCCAGTGTTGGCGCCATCATCTATAATACTTTAGTGCAGCGGTTCTCAACATGAGGGTCATAACGCTTTTGTGGGTCGCAGTATTAGGAAGGTTGAGAACCACTGGACTAAACAGACTCAAGGGGTTCCATGTAAAATAAACACAAAATCTTGCCAGGGATGCTGTGCATATAGCTTCATAACACAGTGCGACTGCATAGCAAAATCCTCATCTCTAGGAACACCAACAGACTATTTGTTATCTCCAACTCAAGAATGTTGGAAGAAGTAATTTTCAGTTGTAGGCTTAAAGATTCACTGAGGTTTCTAGAGGAAGAAGCTCCAGATGGCTGCTTCTGTAACCATCCCAGGCCAGCATGGTCATTATAGTGGATTAAAGAGTGCTGGAATAATCAATCCTGGTCTTGCATTCATCTTGAGATGTTTTTGTGATTATATATTCATGTTATACTGTTTGAAAAATAAGCTCAGCTAAAAATCTGGTGGAACATGGGCTGCATATCTCATAATATGGTCCTGACCTCTTTTAAGGCTAAACTGCCAAGTGACAGAGGTGAGTATAAAGTGGTGACCAGTTACAGTTTTGTGGAAAATAAATGCAACCAGAATTTGTGACCATGATCTCTGTGGAATATGGATTCTGAAATCCACATTCAAGTCTTAACACGAAGTGATATACCAAAAAACACACAAACAAACAAACAAAAACCCTTAAGGAATTGTGGCTGGCATCATGTTAGTAACTTATGCACCTGTAAATTCCCTTATGCATATGGATGTACTTGTTTGGCCATGGTAATTTTTCCATATTCAGTTGAAGACTGCAAAAGCAGAGAGTTAAGCATTCAGTGCAATTGCACATGTGGCGTGCCACTGTGCATTGCAGATGAAGATATGCATTGTGCATTGCATATACAGACATGTATTGTTGATTCCAGTTGTACATTTTATCTTGCTTGCGCCTTGAGGTACATAGTATAGCAATTCACTAATGCACATGTATCACATAACTCTGTGAATAGAAACTATTGCAGTGCACTCTACAAGACGACTTGGAAACCACAACTAGTGCAAACTGCAGCAGCTATACTGCTAACTGGAACACTATATGGAGATCATACCAGTTTTTGAAGAATTGCACTGGCTGCTAACATGCTTATGGTCAGTGGCATCACTGGGGTTGTGTGGTGGATGTGGACCCCACTGGGTGACACCCCAGAAGAGGAATGACACTTGGCTGAGTGCATCCCTCCCTCCCGAGCACCGGTTTACTTGTGAGTAAACTGGCATACAGGAGGAAGGGGTTGCTCTGGGCACCTTCCCTTCTTCCTGCCTGCCATTTTACTCCTGAGTAAAACTGCGTGCAGAAGGGAGGATGTTCAGAGCACCCACCATGCACTGGTTTATTCATGAGTAAAATGGCATGTGGCGGGAAGGGGGTTGTGCTCTTTTGGCTCCACCCCTGCAAGCTCTTCACCCTGCACTGGGTGACATCTGGTGCAGGAATGCCACTACTTCTGGTTTGATTTCAAGGTGCTGATGATTCCCACCTAAATGGCTTGGGACCTCCATACTGGAGGGGGCACCTCTCCCTATCTGTACTTCCCTGAGAACTGAGATCTGTCAAAGGGTGCCTCCTCTGTGTCCCACCAGTTTCTATGTGGGGTAGTGGTGGTAACACAAAGGCAAGGGAGAAGGCTGGGGCACCCCAGTTGTGTAATACTTTCCTGCTGGGGCACTAATGTTGTTTGGTATCAACTCAGAACATGGCTTTTTATTAAAGCCTTTGAGGTTTAAACAATTTTATTGAATTTACACATATGCTATTGTAAGTTTTATTTTAATTTTTTAAAAACTGGTTTTAAATGGTCTGGTCTTAAGTGATAGACAACCAAATATATATTTTAGTCTTTTAAAATTGCTGTCATCATTATTTATTGTACTAAATTAATTTTATTTTATATCACCCTGAGAACTTTGGATACAGGGGAAGATAAAGTCCTAAATACCCTAAAGGCACTAGATCTTGTCTGATTTTGAAAGCTAAGCAGGATCAGCCCTGGTTAGTACTTGGATGGGAGACTGTCAACAATAATCAGATGATGTAGGTTATATTTCAGATGAAGGAACTGGCAAAAGCACCTCTAAGTATTCTTTGCCTAAAAAACCCTTTTGAACTATGAAAATTGACCCTCAGAAATTCGTTCCCTCTGGACAAAGTGGGCTTTTGTACCCTAGTTAGTAGCAAGTCTAGAACTTCCAATAATAAAAAAGGACCATCCTTGTTGCTTTCAAGCCAAAGAATCGTCAGGACTGAGAATCCAAAGTTAACAGAACTTAATTGGAGAGGCTGCTTAGTTGCAATGAAGAATTACTGTAATAAGATTAGCAACTCAAATCTTGTAGTTCATACTTGACCTCCCTGTTTTGTCTCCAGATGTCCATAAGATGGCAGTATCCCTGAACAATGTGTGCAATATGTGCCGATTTATGGAGACCCCATGCATTTCCTAGAGTTTTCTCAGGCATGGAAGTCTCAGAGGTGGTTTTGCCATTCCTTCCTCTAAATATTAAATAGGTACAACACCGTTATTTTACCCTCTTAAAACAGATGCTGTGTTAAACACAGGAATCATTTATGCAAAGGCATTTTAGTTTCTTTTTTCTACTTATAAATAAGAATGGTAGTTCTAAAAACCATTATGAGGACAAGGGTAAAGAGGAGAAAGTAAAAGTCCTATAGAATCAGGATATTTATTTCCCTTTGTGTGAGCTAATTGGTGTTTAAGACATGGACAAGAATAAATAAATAAGCAACACTATCTAATATAATGGAACCACACTATGACAATGTTAAAACTCTCAAGAAGAAAACTAGGACTTTCCTGCAAGATCTCTGGCCTAGATATTCTTCTGAAGAGTGAACCATTTGCTAACTGAGCTGAGTGGAGTTCATCCATCACTTGTGGTCTTCTAAAAGTGCAAATTATACATTTCCAGGTTAAAGCTAAATTCTAGATTGTTCTTTACATTCTGTAAAGTCCTCAATGAAAATAAGCATCTATGGAGAACATACTATAAAGAAAATCATAGAATCATAGAGTTGGAAGAGACCGCAAGGGCCATCCAGTCCAGTCGCATGAGGATATCAGTAGCACCCTAATCATTTTTTGCAGTTTTAGTTAGATTAAGTGTTTTTGAAATTTGCTCTATTTCTATTTTAGGAGAATTATATCCACCATAGGTTACATCTGTATTCAGTGGTTCTCATACATTTTGCCCCATGACACCTTTTCCATCTATATATGGATGTTGCACCTCCCCAGCATAGTTTATGAATAAAAATATTTTGTTTGTGTGTAAATTTTGTTCACCTCGCAGATAGCACCCTATCGATAGTGCCTCTCTTTGACATACAGGCCTCTTGTGCCACAAGCATCCTCCACCTTAACCTCAAGCTCTTGTGTCCTCTGCCCCCACTTCACTTCTCTCAAGCACCAAAGACAAAGCATACAAAGAGGCTGAGCAAGAAATGTATTTTTAAAAATGAAAGCTGATTTTTGCTACCGTATATACTCATAGAATCATAGACTCGTAGAGTTGGAAGAGACCACTAGGGCCATCCAGTCCAACCCCCTGCCATGCAGGAGATCACAATCAAAGCATCCCCGACAGATGGCCATCCAGCCTCTGTTTAAAGACCTCCAAGGAAGGAGATTCCACTATAAATAGACCTCATGTATGAGTTGAGGATAGGTTCTGGGGCAAAATTATGGATTTTGATATGACCCGTGGATAAGTCAAGGGTAAAATTTAGCAGCATGTAACAAAAGGATGTAAACATGGTAAAGGATGAAGCAGAGGAAAATGATGCTAAAGATCTTTAAACATTTTGACAGGCATAACTCTTTGTGCTCACCCTAAAGGCTGGATGGATGAGATAGTAGAGGGGGTTGATGCTTCTTTTTGGTGCTACGAGAAGAGATTAAGCTCTCACCTTTCATCAGGGCATGGTTCTTTTATGGTTAAGAGCTAAAGTACAGTAGTTTTTTGTAGGTTTTTCGGGCTATGTGGCCATGTTCCAGAAAAGTTTTTTCCTGACGTTTCGCCAGTATCTGTGGCTGGCATCTTCAGAGAAGTACAGTACTTTGGGCCCATTCACATTACAAAAAAAATCGGTTCTGAAACCAATTCAATCACGTGAAGTTCCTACTCACCCCGAATCTCACACAAGCGAATCCGGGGCTTGCACACCCGTTCCGTGTTAAATGGCCCCTAGCGCGGTGTTTTTGAAATCGGCGCAAATACCGTTTCTTTTGGAAAACCCCAGGTCCTGGGAATGAGAACTTGGCCTCGATCACGATCGAGGCAAATTGAGGGAGGGATTTAGGTCAGAGGGTGGGCAAAGGGCAAGGCATTTCCTCCCCTCATCGGAGGGGAGGGGGAGGAGGAAAGAGCCCTGGGAAGAAGAGAGCAAGGGAAGGCATTCTTTAGGAGCCTCTTTTCCCTGCATCCCCTGCCCAAAGCCCTCTGTCGCTGGGCATTCCTTCCCTTGCAGGAGAAAAAAATTCAGGTCACGAACGGAGCTCACGTCAGGCAAAACCCCCCCTTTTCAAATTCAAACAATTTTTTTGGAGCAAATATGCGCATTGAATACATTATGTTTGTATTCCAGAGGCAGATGGAGCTGGGCTTGCACTTTATATCCTTGGATCTCCTTGCCTTCTGCAGAGGGGGAAGCTACAAATGTTGCAAACAATCAATGTTACATTTTTAACAATTTTTTTGGAGCGAATATGCGCATTGAATACATTATGTTTGTATTCCAGAGGCAGATGGAGCTGGGCTTGCACTTTATATCCTTGGATCTCCTTGCCTTCTGCAGAGGGGGAAGCTACAAATGTTGCAAACAATCAATGTTACATTTTTAACAATTTTTTTGGAGCGAATATGCGCATTGAATACATTATGTTTGTATTCCAGAGGCAGATGGAGCTGGGCTTGCACTTTATATCCTTGGATCTCCTTGCCTTCTGCAGAGGGGGAAGCTACAAATGTTGCAAACAATCAATGTTACATTTTTAACAATTTTTTTGGAGCGAATATGCGCATGGTTTGTCTTCTTGAGCAGATACAGCAAGGGAAGCAAAGGGAAAGCTAATGTTGCTTTTAAAAGCATAAAAAAAATGCATGGCAATCCCATCCTTTGCCTGGGACAGGGGCAGATCTGACCCCAAAGCCCACAGGTTTATAAAAAAAGAGAGAGAGAGAGAGAGAGGCATCTCTCTCCCTGCTTCAGCCGCTGAAACCCCTGTGCCTGGCTCTTTAAAAAGGGAGGACACTTTCCCCGATGCCCTGCAAACGTCACCATGACGATAGCTTGATTGGCAGCAGCCACCTCGCCAGCAGACACAGAATGCATTCGATTTCTAATTTGCAGGTCAAAATGCATTCGATTTCAAATTTGTAGTGGGCACTTGCTAACGGAGCGATTCGGGGGAGGGGCATCCGGATCAGCCCAGTTCCTTCCAGGTCTTTTAGACCAGTATGAATGGGGCCTTACATTGACCCGTGGTTAAACTGATCCAGGTTTTTGGGGTCAATTTTATGACTAAAATTTCTAGATTTATACATGAGTATGTACAGTATGCCTGAGGTTGGAGGATGGCTAATGGGGGAAGACACCTATCATCACTTTTGCAGGGACCAGCTTATGCTTCTTTTTGAAATTTGCTGTATTTGCAGGCTGGCTTCTCTTACACCATTTTCCAGCAACTATTATGCCCCCCCAGGGGATCCTGCCCCACATTTTGAGAACCACTGCTATAATTGAAAGCAGTGCTGCTCAAAGCAGTGCTCAGTGGATTGCTACCACTCTATGAGCCATCATCTGGTGGTCCATGTTGAATTTCCATGAATATACGTGAATACGATAATAACATGGCACAAATATGATACCTGTCTCTGGCATACTGGAGAGAGGAATAGCCTACTTGCCACAGTTTAAGAAGCACTAATTTAGAGTGTTTATTTGTCTGATACACTATACAAATCCACATGCTTACTCACAGTCCTTAGTATGTCATGTAATGGGGCTAAAACAAAGACCATAGCTAGGTTTTGGATCTTGGCCAGTCAACTTCATCTGCTACTTCATGAACAAAGACTTTGGATTTCAGTATATATATATATATATATTTAAATGCTATGATGCATATTTGTGAACCAGTTGTGAGTAAACTTGACTTTAGGATGACATCCTAAACATTTTCTTGCAAGTTTAGTACCAATCAATACACCTTGAGTGTTTTTTTGGGGGAGGTGGGGAATTGCTTCTTTTGGACCATTTTGCTTAGAACTTGATATAAAACAAATTTTAAGGATGGTAGGTCAAACTTGGAAATTGATATAAAACAAATTTTAAAGATGGTAGGTCATACCTGTCAAACTTTTGTTTCTTTCAGATCATCAGTAAAATCATTAACATCAAGTGGGGCAAAGCTGAGTAGATTTCCTAGTTTGTTATTGATTGATTTAGTATTAACTTTGATATATTTTATCAATATAGGGCTACATCCAGACTTAATAATACATGTGGACCATAGAGTAGTTATGAGAAATTCCACTAAATCTGGGGACAATCCATTATGTATTGATATTAAATCATGTGCTGTTTGATGGATTGCACTGTGATCTCTATTATAAGGGGTGTGAAGATGGAATGTTGTTTGTATTCTCAGGGCCTGTGTTGTCTGTAAGTCTGGGTTCTCGCCTACACTTAAATTGGCATAGGCACTTGCCATCCATGAGAAAAAAGAAGTAGTAGAATTCAGGAGAACGTTTATTAGGCACCCCATTAACATCATGAGTTGTCTTGAATATGCAGTCCAAGGCATTCTTCCCAGTCTGGCTGTAGGTCAGGTCTGAACAAAGTAAGATTAGACTATAGGGATGTCAGGCAGAATTTCCTTATAGTAGCTTCATTTATATACTGCTTCATACTGTCTAGGCAGTCTCTAAGCACTTTACAATTGTAAGATAATTGCCCCCAACAAGCTGTGTACTCATTTTAGCGACCTCAGAAGGATGCAAGGCTGAGTCAACCCTGAGCCCCTGGCTGGGATTGAAATCACAACCTTGAGGTTTGTGAGTGAGTGGCTTCAGTAATGTTATTTATCCACTGCACCACCAGGCCTCCTTTATTTCAATGCTTTATTTATTTGAACGCTTGCACGTGTGAAGAACCAAACTCGAAGAGATATGCATTGATGTGAATTGATGTGAATTGATGCGGTTCTGTAGTGTGAATTACAAACCTGGAAAGTGTGAGTGAGATGATTCGCACTGTCACACTAAAAAAAAAAAAGACATCTGAAGGACCCCCTGAGTTGCTCTCTCTCTCTTCCTGTCTACCTCTGTCCTCCCTAGTTCTCCTCTTTTTTTGTCCTCTCTACTTCTGTAGTTCTGTTGCTGTCCATTTCTACATCTCTCTTTTCCATTTCACCTCCCCAGTTTTTTTCTTGTCCCCTCCTGTTTTGTTCCGGTTCTCACCTCTAGATAAGCCACTCTCCTTCTGTCTGCTCCACCTTCTTGGTCACAGCTGTGATGCCTCCTATGTCTAGCTGATGTGCAGAGTTTGGTGATATCATTTACTGGTACCACCATCTCCCATAGTTTACAGCTGGTCTTGTCAGAGAAGGGTTGGGTCTTGCATTTCTGTGATTTTCCATTGCCAGTGCTGCCTGGCTAGAGTCTGTAGCAGCTATGGTCCAGTCAGAGCTTGAAAGTAAAACATTACATGTAACTATATAAATAATAAAATAATAAATAACATTTTTATTTATATACCGCCCTTCCAACAGATCAGGGCGGTTTACAGCAAGTTAAAAACAATACAACAAACAATAATCCATACAACAATTCAATAAAACAAAGACAGAAAAGCCCCAGATTAGCCAATCCCTTTGCCAGTGCGGAGGAAGGAGGCCTAAAGGACTTTAATCAGGGAATGCGATCCCAAACAGGAAGGTCTTTAAATCCCATCTGAATTGGGCCAGGGAGGTGGCTGAGCGGAGCTCTATGGGCAGCGTGTTCCAAAGGGCCGGGGCGGCGATGGAAAATGTCCTCCTAGTGGTGGAGACAAACCTTGCCCCGGAAACCCTAAGTAATTGCTGCCCAGATGTTCTGAGGGTGCGGGGCGGAATGTATGGGGAGAGGCGGTCCTTCAGGTATCCTGGGCCCAAGCCATTTAGGGCTTTATAGGTCATCACCAACACCTTATATTGCGCCCGGAAGCCAATGGGCAGCCAATGGAGATCTTTCAGCACCGGAGTTATATGGCTGGCCCTGGAAGTACCAGTGACCAGCCTGGCTGCCATGTTCTGCACCATTTGTAGCTTCCGGGTTTGGTATAAGGGTTGCCCCATGTAGAGTACATTGCAGAAATCCAGTCTCGAGGTTACCAGAGCATGTACCACAGTTTCAAGGTCCCTCTGGGCCAGGTATGGGCGCAGCTGGCGAATAAGCCGAAGCTGATGACAGGTGCTCTTGACCGTCGCATTCACCTGAGTAGTCAGGCGAAGGGACGAGTCAAGAAGCACCCCCAGACTGCGCACGGAGTCCTTCACAGGGAGCATGACCCCGTTCAGGACGGGTGGAACCACCGCCATTTCTGGACCAGGGGAACCTATCACGAGTACCTCCGTTTTCTCTGGATTCAGCTTGAGTCGGTTTTCCCTCATCCAGCCCATTACTGACTCCAGACAGGCCACGAGAGGAGAGACGCCATCCTCAGTCACTGCATCAGTCGGAGACATAGAGAAGATTATTTGGGTGTCATCAGCGTACTGATAACCCCGCGCCCCATGTCTCCGGATAATCTCTCCCAGCGGTTTCATGTAAATGTTAAATAGCATAGGAGACAGAATGGCTCCTTGAGGGACCCCAGTTTTAAGGGCCCTCTCATTGGAGCACACGTCTCCCAGCTGCACCATCTGGGACCTTCCAGAGAGATAGGAGCGGAACCACTGGAGCGCAGTGCCACCGACTCCTACCTCTGCTAGACGCCCCAGAAGGATACCATGGTCTATGGTATCGAAAGCCGCTGAGATGTCCAAGAGCACCAGCAGGGACACGCTTCCCCTGTCGATGCCCAGACGGAGATCATCGACCAAGGCGACCATGGCCGTCTCAACCCCGTAACCCGCCCGAAAGCCAGTTTGAAATGGGTCCAGATAATCCGTATCATCCAAGACCGCCTGAAGCTGGAGTGCAACCGCCCTCTCGATCACCTTCCCCAAAAATGGCAGCAGTGAAACTGGCCGATAATTATTATGTACCAGGGGGTCGAGGGAGGGCTTTTTTAATAAAGGTTTTACAATGGCCAATTTAAGATCGGATGGAAATTGCCCTTCCCTCAAAGATGTATTAATAATCCGGCGTAACAATGAAGTCACAGCCGGTCCCCCCTGGGCTGCTAGCCACGAGGGACAGGGATCGAGAGAACAGGTTGTCTTCCGAACACTTCCGAGGATCTTGTCCACATCATCGGTACTTACCAACTCAAACCGATCCAGTTTAATAAAGTCCACGGAGGCCCTGGATGCCTCTACCCTAGGTTCTGCTTGAATGTCGGCGTTAAGACCTTTGCTTATCCGAGAAGTTTTATCCGCGAAGAAGTTGTTAAATTGGTCACAGCAGGCCTTAGAAGGTTCAAGGATCTGGTTCAGGGCAGGAGGGAGCTGAGTTAGCTCCCTGACTACCCTGAACAACTCTGCTGGACGCGACTCCGCGGACGCGATACGAGCACCATAGAACGAATTCTTTGCTGCTCGTATCGCCTCTCCATAGTCCTCTAACAGTTGGGCTAGGAGAGTCTTGTCGTCTAAGCGAAGGTGTTTCCGCCAACGGTACTCTAGCCGTCGCAGCTCCCGCTTCCTTGCCCGGAGATCTTCCGTATACCAGGGCTTACGTTTGGAAGCGGGTCTGAGAGGGCGCTTGGGAGCGATACTGTGTATAGCCCTCGAAAGACCGGTATTCCAGATACCAGTCAGGGCATCAACAGAATCGCCGTCACTTCCAACCATGTGCCCCTCTAGGGCTTCCTGGAACCTTTTGGGTTCCATTAGCCTTCGAGGGTGGAACATCCTAATAGGTCCACCACCCCTGGGAGGGATCTGGGTAGAGACCTTGATTTTCGCCTCAACCAGGAAATGATCCGTCCATGGCAGGGGGGAAATATTAGTTATTTCCACCCACGGATTTTCCGCTTCCAAACAAAAGACCAAATCGAGAGTATTACCCGCACAATGCGTAGGACCCAATATCAGCTGGGACAGGCCCATGGCCGCCATGGTATCCATGAATTCGCGAGCTGCACCGGGTGAAACATAGCTGGCCGTGAGGGAGATGTTGAAGTCGCCCAGGACAAGTAGCCTGGGCGTCTCCAGCATCAGTTCAGCGACCAGCTGTGTCAGCTCGTTAAGGGAGTCCGTTAGCGCACGGGGTGGCCGATACACCAACAGAATCCCTAGATTGTCCCTCGCTTTTAGGGTCAGGTAAATACACTCGATATAGGATGTCTGTCGGATGCGGTTCCTAGTGAGGGACACGGTGTTCCTATGTATCAAGGCCACACCCCCCCCGCCCACCTAACCTGGGCTGGTCCTTCACCGAGAACCCGGCAGGCAGGGCCTGAGCCCACACAGCATCCCCTTCAGGCCCAAGCCAGGTCTCGGTAATGCAAGCCAGATCGCAACTTTGGTCCTCCAACAGATCGTGGAGGATGTGGGTCTTGTTGTTGATCGATCTGGCATTGCACAGGAGCAGCGACAGGGTTTGTGGCACGGTTGGAGTGACCCTCAGGTCCCTTAGGTTGGGAGGGGGACAGGAAGGGGAGATAGATATGAGGCATCGATCTCGCCTTCCCCTGGAACGCAAGCCCCTCCTCCCACCGCCATACCTCCCCCTGCCCCACACAACCTCAATAGGAGCTCCGCTCAAAGCGATGTTATCCCCTTCCTCCCCAGCCCATGCATCCCCCGCATCCATGACCTCCCCCCACCCTTCTCCGGCAATTTAAAGAGCAGAGGTTAGCCACCTCAGGCATCCTCTGCTCTAGGCCAGGAGTAGGCAATCTTTTTGAGCCAGGGGCCGGGTTGCTGTCCCTCAGACAACTGGGGGGCCGAAGCCAAAAACTAAATAATTAAATAATTTTTTTAAAAAATTAAATATATAAATAAACCAGGACAAATGTAGGACAAAATGTTCAAATGGAAGACACTTTTAAAAAAAATGGAGGACACGCGAAAAAATTTGCTGATTTTTTAAAAAATGTTAATATAAATGCATGTTTCTGAGGCTTCTATAGACAATTGTCCCCCCAAGGCTCCAGTGGCAATCAGCAGCAGGACCGGGCTGGGGCCGGTCCCAAGGCCTCGCCGGGCCGCATCCGGCCCGCGGGCCGCAGGTTGCCTACCCCTGCTCTAGGCTAACCCACAACCTCCCAAGCCCAGTACGAACTGCGCAACTGCGCAGCTGCGCGATGGTAGCGCTGCGGAGTCCCGCAGCGGTGCCCTTCCAGTCTGTGGGCGGCACTCCCGGGGCGGTGCGCAGTTGCGCACCTCCGACACCCCGGGAGGAGGCCACCCGGCAGAGGCGCGGCTCTGGCTGCGGAGTCCGGCGAGGAGGCGGAGGGGGCGTGGCAGGAAGGTTCGGGACGCCCGGCTTTTATGCTCGCCGCTCTCACCTGGCGAGCACTCTCCCTGTCTTCCCCCCAGATGTCCTTAAAGGGCCCACTCCCGGCTGCCGCAAAACGCCAAAGCAGCCCAGAACAGAGTCCCGCAGCGGTGCCCTTCCAGTCTGTGGGCGGCACTCCCGGGGCGGTGCGCAGTTGCGCACCTCCGACACCCCGGGAGGAGGCCGCCTGGCAGAGGCGCGGCTCTGGCTGCGGAGTCCGGCGAGGAGGCGGAGGGGGCGTCTTTTTGTAACATGCTACTTTGAGGGATAACAAGGATATCATGATCCTTGGGCAATTGCAGTGAGCCCGGGGCCCATTTTTTGGGTTGCAAAAGTGTTTAAGGGCCACCATTTTCTTTAGCTTTTAATTTTAATTTAGTTTTTATGTTTTTAGATTTCAAGGTTAAATGCAGAAAAATGAACCAAGCTTATTAACAATTAATTTCATCAAATTTATAGCTGCAGTTTATTGCCGGTAATATATATCTACTGCTTTGTGTTAAATTCATTAAACAAAATTCTGTAGTCAAAATCGTTCCAGATTAATCTGTTAGCAAAATAAAATACAATTACAGTAAAATAAAGTACAACTGCAATAACTGATAAAAAATAAAAGTTATAAAAATTGATTATCTGCTGAGCTGTAAGAAACATAAGGAGTTTAATTTTAACTTTTATTAACTTACTGTATCTACTCGAGTATAAATCAACTTCATGTATAAGTCAAGGGTAGGTTTGGGAGCCAAAATTATGGATTTTGATATGACCTGTGGATAAGTAGAGGGTAAAACATAGGGGCATGTAACAATGGATGTAAAGGACGATGCGAAGGAATATGACGGCAAAGAACATTTTGGCAGGCATAGCTGTTTGTGCTCATCCTAAATGCTGGATGGATGGGAGAGTAAAGGGGATCCATGCTTCTTTTTGGTGTTCCCAGGATGGATTAAGTTCTTGCCTTTTACCAGTCTATTCAGAGAAAGGGGATGCCTCATATATATATATATATATATATATATATATATATATATGAGAGAGTTAAAGTACAGTACTTATATTGACCCAAGGATAAGTTGACCCAGGTTGTTTGGGTCCATTTTTTGACTAAAAATTTTACACTTATACATGAGTATATACAGTAATTATTGGAAAAGGCACATTAATTGGCAGCTACACAAGGAATAGTTGGTAGTCTCCTTCAAGTGGCTCATAAATGTTTTGCAAAGGTCCTTGTAAAGTTTCCACAAGGGAGCCATTGGAGTGAAGGATGAGGGTTGCACCAAAGCAGAGTAAAAGCTGCAGTATAATGATCAGAATTTAACATTTCACAGCCTCTGTTGTTTTTTTACTTGATGTCTGGAAAAAAAAACCAGATCAAATTACATTTTATGAAGGGAAACATTAGGGTTCTCCCACTGCCTGATATAAGAGGAAAAGAGCTACCCCTATTATTGCTACCTTCTCTCCATCCCGCGTTGCTTCTCCTCCTCTAGATACTGTTATGACCTGCCTGCACTTTGCTCTAGCTCAATCGCCTCCTGTCCTCTTATCATGAAGCATGGGTAAAATTGCCTTGTATTGTTTTTAGCTCATTCTTTTGTGAGCTGCCATAGGTCCTGATCCTGGAGAAAGGTAACATATAAATAAATGAAATAAAAATATACAAGTAAAATAAAAATAATAAAATGTAGGCCTGTGACACTAACATCATCACTCCCTCCCCCCTCCTGTATGGTTTTAAAGACCATTGTCTGATGAAGAAGCCAGTGAAACTTCAAAAGCTTGCACTATATATTATGTGAATAATAAACCTTTACCTTTTCTTTTTAATAAAGGTATTTCTCTTTTGTGGATTTTGAATTTTGCCGTATTTCCTATCTCTCTCTGTCTGCATTAAATTTAAATGTGACAGAATGCATATTTCCTACAATTAATCCATTTCTTCTCCCACAATGGGATTTCCCCAGAGAGGGATGCTTCAGCAGTCAGACCTGCAAATCAACTCCTTATTTTCCAATAGCCAATCATAGAAAAATAGACTTTATGGAAGAAGAAACTGTACAAAAGGAACTTACTGCCTCCTCCAAGCTTCATAGAATCATAGAATCATAGTGTTGGAAGAAACCACAAGGCCATCCAGTCCAACCCCTGCCATGCAGGAAATCTCAATCAAAGCATCCCTGACAGACGACGTTTTCATCTTCCCTGCTTGAAGACCAAGACAAGCTAGAAGGGTGGGGTGTATGGATGCTTAATCTGAACTAGAGTGAAACTACTGAAGACAGGTGTGCTACTTCTCATAATTTTCCTTGAAAAGGCTGAGCAGGAATGTTTGTCTTTGCAAACATTCTGATCTCTAATCAGGATCAAATTAGATGATACAGGGAATGAATATGCCCTGTGATTAACCCATTTTCTCTCCTACAGTGAGATTTCTTTAGAGGTACATGCTCTAGCAATCAGGCTTCCAAATTAACCCTGTGTTTATTTTACAATGACCAGTTACAAAACAAAGGATGATAATAGAAGATATAGGTGTAAGGAAAATTACATGCAATGACAGCCATCTTTCACCACTGGAAGTAGCATCTCTTCTAAAGATCTTGCTAAACGTATCATTGACTTTGACGCTGAGATTTAGCCTCCTGCTTTTATTCCTTACACTTATTTATGCAGCTTGGGTTACTTGCTACCAAAATGCAGGATCATTTCCTTCTGTCCCTGCCACTGCTGATCTTTCCCACCCTTTGTTGCATTCTGTCATTCAAAAATGATTAGGCGCTGCATTTTTCTTGCTTTGTGTAGTACAATGTCTTGGAGAAACTTTGCTGGGAGTTTCCTGCTTCCCATGCCAGGCATCTTCTTTCCATGTATGTCCTAATTACCAGGGTATATCGGGAAACATCGTTCCAACCTTTATTATAGCCTGACAGAGGAAAAAAAAAAATCCAGCCATGAGATGAAACCTACATTATTGTGACCTCATGCCTGTGTGAACTAAAGATGAACCTGTTCAGCAAGAATAACTGGAGACGGTCAGATACTAGTTACTAGGAAAAAGCTGCAGGGTGCAAACAATGCCAGGTTTCTGCTTTGTCAAACTGCCACAGATTCTATTTCTCAGATGAAAAGATGATTAGATTCTTTGGAATCCAAAGGATTTTGTTCAGGAGGGAGGGACATAATTAAGAATAAAGGACTTAAGCACTTTGAAACTGACACATTTTGCATGGTGGATTTCTGGCTGAAAGTTAAAATTTGCTTCTGTGAATGTTTGCATGAAGTGTGAATATCCTTCAGCTGCACACATATGGGTTTTTTCTGTCTCAACAGCTTTGAATACATTTCTTTGCACAAGAGTGAATTTCATGTACTACACATTCAGAGTAATTTTATAGCTTGACAGCTAGCATGTCTGTCCCAATATCCTAGGAATTCAAGTTCTCTGATTGTGTCAATAATTCCAAGTGTTATAGATTGCAACGTTCTTATCCCAACAGTGGAGTCACTAAGCGGGTGGGGAGTGCAGGCCACACCAGATGATACCCTATGAGTGTGTGTGTGTGTGTGACACTACTGCTCCCATACCTTTGGCTTTTGGCAAAAATGGACTGTGGCATTCACATTTATCCCTTTAAATGATGCTGAAATAGTGTGAGTGGGGCAAGGCTCAGTGGGGAGAAAGGAGAGGCCCTAGGTTTTTTTGTTTTTTTAAAAAATTAAAATTTAACATTTTATTTTTTAACTTTAATTTTATTAAAAATATTTTTAAAATTTTTCTTTAAAAAATCACATCTTACCAAATTTCCACTTTAACCACACAAAAATATGTACATGTAAATACATTTAGGCTGTGGCTATGATATTGTAATTGAAACATATGGTTTTAATTTTGTTTATGTCACAACTGTTGCCCTTACATTAAGTGATATATGGAAATTATAATTTACAAATATGTTTAGTACAAAGAACATCACTAAGGATTTTGTATGGTGTGGTATGGAAAGAGGTCAATCGGTGTGTGTGTGTATTTGACACCATGAGTTACCATACTGGGTGATGACAAACTTGGAACTTTATCGCACCGGGTTCTCGGCCCGGCCTGACAGGAAATGGAAATGAGTGGGGGACGGATTTTACCGCACACATCCGTCCCTCACTCGTTCCGTTCCCCCTCTCTTCCCTACTCCATTCCGTTCCAGAGGGAACACTTTTTGAGAACTGTTCAGAACAGTTCTCAAAAATTTCCCCCTCTGGAACAGATTAAGAACGGAAGAGAGGGGGAATGGAACGAATGAGGGACGGGTGTGTGCGGTAAAATCCATCCCCCACTCGTTCCACACTCGTCCTTGCTCCTTCCGTTCTGTGCTCAGAACGGAACGGAAGGACCTGTGTGATAAAGTCCCTACTGATGCCACTGAATCCCAATCCTTTTTTTCCAAGTTTCATTGGAAAGGGGAAATGTCTATCATATTAATTTCTATTTAAATATGTATAAGCTACCTTTCATCCCAAATAGGACCGGACCCTCAAGTCTCTCAGTGCAGGCAATGGAGGGAAATGATGGGAGGGGTGTCCGTGTCTGTGCCGGCGGTAGGATTGAAGGGGCAAAGAGGGAGGGTGGCAGGGGGGAGAAGGCAGCCCTGCACACCTAAGAGTGGGGAGCGGGGTGAGTAGAGCATGAGGGGAGAAAAGAGAGAGGGAAAGACCTAAGGAAGCGGACATAGAGTAACCTGGGCATAAAGCTGGAATGGAGAACCTCTGTTCACCATAGAAATGTTAAAACCAGGCTTTTTAAAAAATTTAACAAGTTGACAGAATATGCGAACATTGCCGCTAGATTTTTTTTAAAAAGAGGGGGAAGCACCCCTGCCTTTGGCATATGGCTGCATGACACGTCACCATTGACAACAGCGGAAGTGAATATGCAAATCATTTGATTAACAACAAGGAGGCTCCATTTTAAATCACTACTTTGTGAACATCAGCGGGGTAAATTGCACTGGGGAGGTTTGATCAGGGTAAAGGTAATGGGAACATCATACCGGACAAATTTGGTATTGGGATTACCAGATCTGCCCAGATCTACCCAGTGTCCGGGAAAGCAGCCAAAAGGCTGATAAGGCAGCTAGTTCTCAAACAAACAAACCCCCTCCCAGCACAGCAAAGTCAGTGTAAGCTACACAGTCCTGGAGCTTCACAGTAGTTCTACCAAAAGGGATTACCAAGAGAATTGTCAGATGGTCCGAGGTTCAGGGCAACAGATAGGCAGGTCGATAAAGCAGTCCAAGGTCAAGGTTTCCGGGTAGTCAAGACAAGAAGCCAAAGGAGCCAGAACCAGAGTCTTTCCTCTAAAAGAGTCAGATATCCACTGGCAAAGAACCACACATGCTCCAGGTGCTTAAGAAGGCAAGGAGCCGGCCTTCAGCTGTGTCTGATTACGAAGACGCTTCTGATAAAGCCTCCGAGATCTTCAAAGGCCCTCTCTTTCTGCTCGACGCTCATTGAAGGTAGGCACACTGCCCAGATCCTCCTCCATGTCCACAGTCTCGGCACCAGGCAAACTTGACTGCTGAATATCTGGAGGGGCCATAGACTCTGCTCCAGCAGAACTAGGGCCAGCCTCTGGCTCCTCCATTACAGGTTCAAGCCCCAGGGGCTCTGGCTCCTCCATTACAGGTTCAGGTCCCAGGGGCTCTAGCTCATCCTCTGAGTCCTCCAAGCCGTCCTCCAGGCTGGGCATGACACCCAGGGCAAAAGCGCCAGTGTGAAAAGGGGCTTAACATTAAATCCCCAGAGAGTAGAAACAATCCTATGTTTAAAATCAAGTCAAACAGAACAATTTTTAAAATCATCTCTTTGAAACAGGACAAAGATGGAAAACAGCCTCTACAGTTTGAGGCGTAGATACATCCTGAGAAGAAAAGTTGACAATGAGCTTAGAAAAGTGCAGGTTAATGTAGTGCTTAAATATTTAGGTATTTTGGTTTAAGATGATGCCAGTTTGAATGCACGTCTTTTCTTATCTCTATACAAGTTTGCCTGAAATGTAAAAAACATCTGGAGGGGAGGCAGAGGCTGAGATCTTCTTTGGAAGGACTGTATCGTTCTGCTAGTTCTGGAGAACAATGATGGTGATGGATAGGAAGAAAGGTTCTCCCAGTGCTTCCATGAGCAATCGTTTGGGTCAGGGGCACAGCTGGCTCCAACACATGACCAGCACAGCCTGGAGAAAACCATTCTGTTTGTAAGCAATGGATACCTCCTTGCACAACTCTTAAAATGCATTTACACTTGTGGTACCCCTAGTTGTGCAAATGTAAGTTACCATGAGGATTCTGGCCATTATGCATTTGCAAAACTCCCATGATTGCGAATCCTGATAAAACAAGGTTCCATCATAGGAACTTTGTAAGTGCATTTCACCAAATATGCTTGTGCAAAACCCTTTCCAAAACGTCACATAAAATGCACAAATATCCCAAATAACCAAACGTATGGAGATGTTGCGGGAAGGGCTTATGTGAGCGTCTGCATTCCCTCCCTATAGAGGCCTGCCTGAGTTGCAGGTAAATACACTTTGTGTATATATGCCTCTATACTTCATGTATCATATTTTCAGAAGCCATGGGGCTTGGCTGGTGTCAACCTTTACTTCAGTTAAAGCCCTGCTTCAATCAGGGCTTTTTGTACTACATATCCCAGAATCTCCCAGTCAGCATGACCATTGGCTGGGGGCCATTTTGTAACTGCACTCCCAAATTAACTTTCCCAGGCTCTGATTTCAACCTTAGCAACAAAGCATTTATTTTGTTTTTAGTCCATGGATATCAATGGAAGTTCTACATGGTAGAACTGGGGAGGGGGGAGGACTATAACTGGGGATCATATTTGCTATGGAGCCAGCATGACTTGATGGTTTAAGCATTGGACTAAAACTCTAGAAACCAGGGTTTGAAACCCTGCTTGACCATGGAAACCCACTGGATGACCTGAGCAAGTAACACAGTCTCAGTCCCAGAAAACCCCATAGGAGGGTTGGCTTAGGGTCACCATAAGTAGAAAGTGACTTCAAGGTACACAACAACAAATAACAACTTTCCTATAGTCACAGTTATTAGAGCCCAGCCAAGCTACAGAGATGGATATCACAGATAAATAATAGAGTCAAAAAATTCAAAGACATAGCTGTATTAGTCAGGATCAGTATCCAAAAGGATGTTGTAGCACCTTTGAGACTGAGGGGCCATTCAGACTATTGTTTACCCTGGATCAGGAACAGAATCTTGCATGTGAAGTTCATATTAACTCTGAATCTCCCACAAGCGAATCCGAAGCTCCCACAACCGTTTCGGGGCAAATGCTGTATCTTTTGGGAAAAAAAAAACAGGTTTGGCAAATATGAACCTGCCCCCGATCATGATCGGGGCAAGTTTACCTTCATGGGAGAAGGAGTAGGAGGAGGAGGAGAAGGAAGGAGCCAAAGGGTGCCAAGAGAATCGGGGATGGAGGAGGATAAGGAGGAGGAGGAGGATAAAGGAGCCAGTGGAAAGAAGGGGGCCATGGAGGGCAATCAGGGTAACAGAGCAGGAGGAGGTTCAGGGTAGGTCAGAGGGAGGGCACCAAATGGAGCAAGCCTCCGCTCTCGCACCCAGGGAGCTTTCTCTCTCTCTCTTTTATTTTTTAAATTATTTTTGACAAACTATGCACATGGTTTTTGCTACAGATATATATGGATAGAATGTGGCTGGCTGCCTGTTCACTTACATGAATGCTATAATGTGAATGTTACAAACGTTTCTCTTTCCAATTTGGGAAATTGATACAGAATGCTTTTCTACATATGTATATTCTGGGGTGGCAATGAGGGAAAGAAAAAGATGCAGAGATGGCATTCCAAGGTGAAGAATTTATTATTATTATTATTATTATTATTATTATTATTATTATTATTAGGCATTCTGGGGTGGCAAGGAGGGAGGATGCAGGATGCAGAGATGGCATTAGATTGCATTTTGGGGTTGAAAACGGGGCCAAGGGACGATCCATAACCTGCAGTGACCCAAATCCCCACAACACACACAGAGGAGGTTTTTAAATTTGACAGCATGCGTGCATTCTAGCGCCTGTTTTTTTTATAAAAAGGAGGGGGTGAAGAACAGTTCCGATTGCTCAATGGCTGCAGGAAATGTCATGTCCACGAAGGTGGAAATGAATTTGATTGACAGAAAAGGAGCCTTTTTTTAAAACCACTTTGGGAAATGTGAACTCTCCACCAGAGCTGCATGGCATTCAGGGTTAAATTACCCTGATTGGATAGTGGGCACTTGCTTCCGGAGGAATTCAGAGGTAGGTGCAAACTGAATCTGCCCAGTTCCATCCAGTGCAAAAAGGTAAGTCTGAATGGGGCCTGACTGTGGGGCATGACAGGCCACTCTGAAAGGGTGGGTTGGAGCTGCCTGTTTTTGCTTCTGAGGGAGCCCGCAGAGGGCTCCCTCCGCACCAAAATGAACCCACTACAAGCAGGTTCTTCTTGTAGCCACCACCATAAGTGCGCTATTGGCACATCGTGATGAATCAATGGCGCAAGTGTGGCGCTGTGACATGCGGACGCTGCTTTGTGCTTGCATCATCATGGCAGCCTCCATGTGGACGGGAGGCTGTCATGATGGCGCTGTCGCTGTGTGCTAGGGCTCGGGAGAATGCAGATACTCTGCACTCCTGAGCCCTAATTTTGGCCTCCAGGGTGCCACAAAGCACCCGTTTGTACCAAGCCTATGTGAAAGAAAAAAGTTGGTAGCATAATGTTTTGTAGACTATGGGCCTGAACAGACAGCCCAAAATATAGCTGTTTCGGGTCACTTTGGAAGTATGCTGTTTAAATGATACATGTGTCCTAAGAGGCCGGAAGCCATGCCAAAGCTATGCTCCAGTCATAAATACTGGGGCACAGCTTTGGTGTAGCTTCTGGACTCTTAAGAAGCATGTGCCATTTAAACAGCATACCTCCAAAGTGACATGAAGCAGCTTTATTTTGGCCTGTTTGTTCGGGCAATATATCTATTTAATCAGTGCATGGAGTGAAGTGCCCAGGAAGAGACATTTATACCCCATGAGTGAGCAATAGGAATGCCATTGGTGATGAGGTGACAAGTTTAGTTTTAACAATGGTTGTTGGGGGACAAAGTTGGCAGGAAAGATATTGCTTAAAGCCAAAGTGAGTAGGTAATGATATGAATGGTGGAAGGAGTTATTGGAATGTAGTACTGCATGATGTAGGCTGGGAACCAGAAAGGAGATGTGATAAAATGAGCAAGAGAGCTCTCATGAGAAAGGGGTGTTGACTAGTATTACAACAGGTGCAGTGTGCCAGTACACCATTGTTACTTTTCAACCCACTGTTGATGGACTGGAGTTTGTGGATACATTTCCATTTTGCTGTTTCTATTTCCTTTCTTCCTTGGTATTTTTTTGTTTTTTTTGTTCAAGGACTGAAGCCTGAGATGGAATGTCCAAGAAAACTGAAGTGTTTGGCAATTGGTTTTTGTGCGTTTCCATTCCTAATTTCTGATGTATGTCCATTTATCCTTTGGTGCAAAGACTGGCCGGTTTGCCCAATATAGAGTGCTGAAGGACATTATTGAAAAAGGATTGCATATATCACATTTGAGGATGAGGATGAGCAAGTGGAAGTACCTCTAATATTGTGGTTGATGTGATTAGGTCCTGTGATGATATTTCCTGAGTAGATGTATGGGTAGAGTTGGCATCTAGGTTTGCGGCAAGGCCTTGTACCCCTCTATCCATTCATGTTATGAGTCCTCCTGTAGATAAATAATGGTTTGAAACTAAGAGGCTGTCTGTAGGCAAGTAAGGCCTGCCACCAAGCACCCCTGAGAAGGCAGCATTATTTTCCATAATAGGTTGTAGATCATAATGATATATCTGAATGGTCTCAGTTGGAGCTGTATGTGACCACTGGTGGGGATCTGCCATTTCCTGTCTTTAACCTATTCTAGATTAGTCCTGGGTCTAGCCTTGATTTTTTTAGCTTCAAGTGGTGGGTACTGTAGTTTGAGGAATGCCTGTTGTAATTCCATGTATTTGGCACCCCTATCTTGTGGGTCTGAGCATATGTAGTTGTATTGGAGGACTTGACCTATGCTACTAACTTCTTTAGTTAGTCTCAAGGGTTTTACAAGATCCGTGTGCATAGAGTTCCATTCCAAAGAATGGAAGAGATGGTACCTCAAGCCAGGACAGGGCAGGAGTTGGACACATGTCCCCCTCTAGAAGTTGTAGGAATGCATCTCCCAAACTTCCTCATTGTTGGCTATGATGACTAGCACTGCAGAGAGCTGCAGTCCATCAACATTTGGAGTTCTACATAATTTCCACCCCTAGAATAAAGGCACTGCATTAAAAAAATCCTGGAAAGATAATTTACAATTTATGACAGGAGCCTTTCCAGGAAATATACAAAGGATATTTCCAGAATTTTTTTTGTCTTGGGCTCCTTTCATACTGCACAGATATAGCACCAGGATTCTGCTTTAACTGCTATAGCAACATCCTGTGGAATCATGGGGTTTGTAGTTTGGTGAGGCACTAGAGCTCTAAACTAGAATTCTAAATACCACTCCCTAAATTGCAAATACCAGCAATTTAACACTATAACTGTGTAGTCTGTAAGGATCCCATAGCAAGCCTAATGATATACTGGATGTATCTTTTATGGGACCTGAAATGTAATCATCTAGTTTTGTTTCTGACACATGATCAGTGTGGCTTTTTGTGCATAAGTAGGAGTCCGTGGAAATTTGCAACAACTACTTTGCAAAATGAAAGTAACATTTCCATGCACACCCTCCAACTATAATGTGCACCTGCATCATATGTGGGCGTGCTATAAGCAGCTTCCACAATATGCTGGAAGCTGTGCTGGAAAGGATTCTCCCATGCCTCGGAAAAAATAATGGGGTGCACACCTGTGATGTGTACCCCGTAGTGTGCCAGGTGCACGCTGTGGGAATGAGCTCCATTGTTTCTAATCGGGCTTAAATTTACACAGTATTTACCTTACACAGCAGGGTCCGGAATGGATCCCCCATTTAAGGGAAGAGCCAACTGTACTAATTAGGTTGGGAAAGTCCCGATTAATCCTCCGTTATCCTACTTTTTCACCTTTTTTACATGTCCTAGTTTCTCTCATCCTTTGCTTGCTTCCATTGGTCAAACTGAGTTCAAAGTGCAGAAGTAATTTGTACTAGCTCAGTGGGTGATAGAGATGGTGGAGTCTTGCACTTCCCAGTAGATTCAGGCAAAAGCAAACTGCCATCTTGGCCATGCACTGATGTTGCATGTCCCGGTTGATGTCCCAGTTTTAATCTGTGAAATACACTGGAGAGGGTGTTCCATGTCTTTTTTCCCCTTCATTTTTCAAAGTAGCTGTTTATCATTGTACCTTGCTTTCAGTCCTGCTGTTGTTGACCTTAGAGCAGAATCTACTAAGCCTAAATAAGTATTCCACCTTCTAACTCTTCTAGGACTCACCATTAAGCTGGAAATACTAGACCTATGGCATAACATGGGCCCAGGGTTCACAGCAATGGTGAGAAAAGTCGCCTGTTGTTTCCCAGAAGTTTCTTCAGGAGTAAGGTTACATCACAGCCAGCCAATCAGGAGCCAAAATTTGATCCAGTTGGGAATCTACTTGTTAGTGGCTAAGCCTGGAGGCAAAAATAAGAGACTTAATGGGTGAAACAGGCAATACCTCAGCCTCAGTGGAGCCATCCAGTTTGCTTAACCAGGCAGTGAAGCTTTCTCAGCCTGGCCAGGTGAACTGGGTGGCTCCACGGAGGCTGAGGTATTGTTTACATCTTGGTCATATTAATTTTGCAACAAATAGGTCAAAAAATGGCAAGAGATGGAGGTAATTAACAAATTCTCCAAGATCTGGCTTGGAGGAAAGATGAACGATTCCTTCTCACCCACATCAGATCAGGAAAATAATTGGGGTTCTGGTGCCCCAATCTGAGCAAATATGGAGCTTGTCGTGCCCTGATATGGGTTGAAATCCCTCTCATAATACCTTTGCCGCTCTCTAAGCTCCCAGTCAATGATTTTCCCCTTGTCCATCTGGCAGGTCTGACCAGGTTTGGCCCTGTCATCTAGCATGACAAAGCAATGCCAGAGCTTGGAAACATTGCTTTTTAAGGCCACAACTCCCCAGAACCCCCAGCCAGCATAGCTAGTGGCTGGGAGATTGTGGGAGATGTAGTCCCCAGATAAAATTTCAAAGCAATCTGCTTCCAGAAGCACTATTGATAGATGAATAGTGCTCTTGCACTATTGCACAAAGAACTATTGGTAGCTGAAGTCAGGAATTGGTGTCTGAATGGTGCAAGAGGATTTTTAAAATTTCTGGCTCATGTTAATAAAAGTATCTGTGCACTACTTAAGCAGCAAAAAATCCTGTCCCAGCACTAGGTATGGCTGCCATGGCAATAGGTCTCCTGCTATCAGGAAGGAGACAGCTTTCTCTTCTCTTTCCTTTCATTGTTGAATAGGGCAGCTATAAAGAGGAAACTGGGGGGTGATGCCCTAAACGAAGAAGCAAATAGAAAAACACTGAGTTTAGGGGAAATGAAGCTAAAAAACTGTAATTTTATTGGAACAATATGTTGAATACTAAAATAAGAGTTAAAACCTGCTGTGAGGCTTAATCTGGCTCGTAAGCCACACTTAGTAAGTTAATAGGCAGAGCTGGGCTTGAAAACTGCAATTCCCAAAATAATACAAAACTATAACAATTCCTCTGCGTCTCACACCTTGTATAGAAATGAGTACACACAATATTATTATAGTTGCAGAGTGCACATACAGAGGCTTGGATGGAAAGGGATATACAGTATGCCCAAAGCAGATAAAAGTGTACAAAAGATTCAAAAAAAGACCAGACACGTTTCGACAATTGTCTTCATCAGTGGTCCAAAGAATTAAGCCACCTTGTAAGGTAGAGCATGTGGGAACCACCTGTCCTTTTGGTAAGTGGAAGGTCAACTCAGACCTTGAGCCGTGCCTAGGCTGGGGTGTCCCACAAGTGCTTGTCAGCTCATTGTTGAATAGGGCAGCTATAACAACAAGCCAACTGCCTGGAGTATGTGGAATTAGATACAGTTCCCCTAACAATCCTGATAGGGTGGGAATGTTGGAGTGCAATTCCCATCTTCTTTCTCCACATGGTATGCTTCTGGCTAAGACTGATGAGAATTGTAATCCACTGACATTGGGGGGGGGGTATGTGTATCCTCCCTGGGTGATAGATTATTTTCGGAGTCCAGCCACTTGCTGTGAGATGAACTAGGCCACAGAATCATAGCCATTTGGAGGAAGCAGAGGCAGGATTTCATTCCAAAGGATTTTTTTCTAATCATTTTTGCAAAATTTCAAATCCCTCCACCCTTGCACATGTCTCCCTCTTGTATGCAGTTGGTGTTGCTTTGACTATGTGGTTGTTAATTTTTGCTATAAACCTATACCAGGGGATGTACATTTCTCATGTAGCGATGTCTCCCAATGCTACCCTTAACCCATCTTGTAAGCTGCACCCTCCATGGCCATTTCTGGAGTGTTGGAGAGGGATCAGCAATGACATGTCCAGCTATTTCCCTTCAGTTGGATGTGCTATGACAGGCACCCATGGAGACTTCTAGAGATCTTTGGGACATCCCTGAAGTCGATATCCTTGCAGAAACTCCAGCAAAAGGAAAATTGCTGGACACATCGCTTTCCTCCAACTCTCTTCCAACAACCCAGCTCTCCTCTGACAACCCAGAAATGGCTTTGTAAGGGGGGCTGCACAGCTTACAAAAGGGTTGGGAAGGATTTTTAAAATCATTGTGCGGTCAGAACAGAATTCTATATAACCACCAAAAAGTGGGTTGCAATGATGTAAGTCCAGTGCATACCATCATATCTTTCTGACAGAATGTTAGCCTTTATTGGTATCCTCCCTTTCCCCCCCAAACCAAGGCTCAGTTCAGTGTAAACAGAGCAGAGGTTTTCTTCCACATACACATTTGTTGTTGTTGTTGTGCCTTCAAGTTATTTGACTTATGGCACCTCTAAAGTGAACCTATCACAGGGATTTCTGAGGCTAAGTGTGTGACTTGCCCAATGGGTTTCCATCGCTGACCAAGAATTCAAATCCTGGTCTTGAGAGTTGTAGTCCAATGCTCAAACAACTACACCATGTTGGTTCTTCATACACACATAGGCCAGTTGCAACTCCTGCCTTACTAAGGTTCAGTACTTGGAGAACTGTGACCATTTTGTAGTTGATGGTGATAACACTTATGATAAAATAATGAAAATTTCCCTATATGCTCTGCTGTCAAAAAAAGAGATGGCTTGTCCTCACACATTTTATTACATGATATAACCAAAAAGCCTATGATGGGTGTGATACTATGATGGACTAGACAGTATTTGTTTTTTGTTGTGTCGTGTCATCCCTATAGATGTCATATAGGTAGTCTGATGCCTCTGTATGTAGATTGACTCCTTCTGTGTATGACAAAACTACAGGCCCTGTCACCATGCTGTGTCATGGTTAGTGGGTGTTGGCAGTCTTTCTGCAAAAGACTTGTTGTGTAGCATTATGAAAAATAGCTTGTCTGTTGTTTAAAGTCTTTCAATCAACTTTGCTATAGGGGGTATATAAAGAATCCCAGCAATACTAAACTGAAATTAACGGGCCACCAGAAGCATATGTATTGGGGACATATGTGTGGTGCTCCAGGTAAATATGTAGAACTTCTAAAAGGAGTGCATATTTTGGGAAATATTTTAGGCAACTATTATGTCTCCCAAGACTACACTCTCTCCTGGTGCTAGAGTTGAAAGATATATATCGAATGTCATGGCAAGGGTGTCAAGACATGTCTTTGTTTTAAGATCGAATTGGAACACCGTAACTAGTCTTTGTAGTCTAATAATAATTGTAACCAGCCCATCCTGAACTGGAACCAGGGCATAATGTTAACACAGTTTTTAAAACATTAGGGGACATTCAGATGTCTTTTTTTTTTTAGCACAACAATGCAAATCATCTCACTCATGTGTTCCAGGTTTGTTATGCACAGTATGGAAATGCATCAATGTGCATCTCTGCAAGTTTGGTTGTCACACGTGCAAACATTCAAATAAAGATGGAGTCAACAATGCAAATTCATTCTGAATATGTTCAAGGCATGCAGCTTTTTATTCTGGGTCTATTCAGGTCTATTCATATTGGTTATTCATACTACTGACGATGCAGACCTTTAAAAAAAACCTGATATCAATTACCCCAGATTAAATGGGCTTTTTGGCAGCCCACCCCCCAAAACATAGTTGGATGCATTCAAGATTCAACCTGGGCTCATCTTGGATTATTTTCACAGTGTGAAGAACCCTTTACATGTTGCTCTGGATCTTCTGGGAAGATCTGGAGCCCTTTGTTTCTATGCCGTGGTGGCTATCTACATGGGTGTCCCACTGGGCCACCCAATGGTTCTGCCACCACCACAGATAACTCTTTCTGAGGTAGAACAAGGTGCCCAGCATGTGACCACCACTGTGCACCTTGTTCTGACCTCAGAAGTGAGCAACTTTTGATGGCAGCAGATATGCCAGGCGGACCAGTGAGACACCCATGGATGCAGCTGCCATAGTGTGGAAACAGAGGCCAAGGTAATGGGGTATGTCAGAGCAGCTGTGGGGCCAGGATACTCTGGGTTGCCCCTTGAGTATTCTGGCCCGTGCAGACAAGGCCTCAGTTGAAATAAATAATGGTGAGTGGAAATGGAATACAGTATCCTGACTGTTTGACTGACCAACTACTTAGCATTCTGAATAGAAGCCCTTTCTGTATCTGATAGTAAATTTTGTGTACTGACATTTTCTGAATTCTTGCAGCTATAATACAGGGTTATACCTGAGTATTTATCTCTCAGTCCCCTAAAAAAGCATGATGGCCAAACCTTCCTTCCTTTCTTCCTTCCTTCCTTCCTTTATTTATTTATGTTCAACAGTAATAAGTCTGCCTTACTGCCACAGGATTTGGCATTCCCAAAGTAAGAAAGGACCTGCCTCCCGATTCAGGCACATGCACTCTCATTTAACTGACCACTGAAAATATTGTCCTGACTTCTATTGGTGAGTTTCAGCTAAAGTCGATCAGTTGACTTGACTGCTGAATAGTAAGCCAACACATAGGAAAGTCCATTTATTCAAAGAGTTTACCTTAGTTGAGACTAACAACTGGGTTTGGGCCACTGCTTGTGTAGCTGAATCAGAACCTTTAGCGCTATGGAGAAAGTGCATTTCTGCTATCCCCTGGACACAGAATTATATCAGCAGTTCCACATGCTGAGCTAACACACTGTAGCCACCATTCAAAATACTATATAAACACATAAAAGAAGAAACAACAAACAATCCTTTGCCAGTTTAAAGAGTGGATCTTTCCCATCCATGGCGGTTCAGTTCTGAGACCCCATATGAATGGGAAAAACCATGAATGGCCATGATCCATGTTATTCAATGAGTGACAATGTGAATGCATCCATGTTGGTTGGTCCACATGCATATGCCATCACTGAATAATATGGGACACAGTGGTAGGCGATTGGTCAAATCCACAGATTACTAGCCTGCTGTGTGGCAGGGCTACTGTATAGGCTTTTGTGGACTGTAGCCTACTTGATCACGTGATTGTTTTCTCTGCTTCCTATCCTGTCTTAAATTCCCTCCCAGGGAGTAAGACAGAAGAAGAGGAACCCAATGCCAACATGAGAAAGTTCTCTATGGTCCCACTCCACTCTCCTGAGCTGGATGAGACCCTTGAGACCACGTATAGGAGACTGAAAAAATAATTGAAAATATTTAAGTAATGGAAAAAAGAACCCACATTTCTTGAGGAGAAGAAACATGGGCTGATGACAATCTTTGCTGTTCGATGTTGATATTTTGCACTGAAAACGTTGTTTTCTGCACAGGAAACATCATTTTCTGCATAAAAATATTATTTTTGGCACAGAAATTGCTATTTCCCAAGGGGACCAATGCAGATGTTGTAACAAGGGAGTTGTGTCCTCCCTATAGCCAGCTTCAGTTAACAACCTGGCTTAAGCTCTTTGGGCCAACTGAAGTTTCTGTGCACTTTTCAAAGGCAGCCCCATGTAGAGCACATTACAGTAGTCCAAATGGAATGTAACCAAGGTATGAACCACTGTGGCCAGGTTTGACTTCTCCAGGAATGGGAGCTCATAAGAAGACCAAGGCAAAGACCCTCTGGACAAATCTTGCCAAGAAAAGGTTGCCGCACATCAGAAATGACGCAAAGGCATGCAGCAACAATATATAAAGAGAATACACATGGTTGGAATGGAGATTACACACAATGCATTGGGGGGAAATAACATGTAGAAACTACTAATTGGAGCACTTACATTATAAAAGCTGACAATTTACTGAACTGAAACTGATATAAGAGTTAATGCCTTGGTCACATAGGTACAGATGCTATTTGGAGCCTGTTAACCCCCTCTAAATTAATGATGGGCAAAGTGTGACAATGAAGTTTATCGCACCGGGGTTAAAACGTTCCCTGGTACATTCCAAGGTGCACAAGCGGGGCAGCGCATGGAGTGTGACGGGAATGCGATGGGGCCCAGAACGCCATTTTCCTGCACAGCGGAACGCCGCCTTTGCTGCTGGGCGTTCCCATCGCGTTCCCATCGAGTTCCAGAGGGCGCCGTTTCTGGGAACTGTTTCAAAGCATCCCCAGAAATGGCGCCCTCTGGAATGCAATGGGAATGCGATGGGAATGCTCAGCGGCAAAGGCAGCATTCCGCTGTGCAGTAAAATGGCGTTCTGGACCCCATCGCGTTCCTGTCATGCTCCGTGCGCGGCCCCACTCATGCACATTAGAACACACTGGGGAACATTTTAACCCCGGTGCAATAAACTTCAATGTTTCTGTGGCCCCTGAAACCTCCAGAATCCTAAGACTGATCCTTTTCTAGCAAAAATAAAAAGAGGGTGGTTTGCTGCTCCTGGAAGTCTTCAGTGCAAGAATTTACCTTTTAACTCAATTGTAAGGCCTCCCTGTACAATTTAACTTAAAAAACAACACTCACAAACCATTTTTGAGAATCAGAAGCGCACAACCAGCCGCTCTGGGTGTCCATGTGGCCTCTGTAGGGTTTAGGGGCATAAAAGTAACTACTGGGCTTGTAGCAGTTGCTCATCCCTACTCTAAATTTTCTTCCATTCTAGATATCCCTGAACCAGACCTGTAGTTCCCCCTCTCTTTCCTCTTTGTGCCCGTTCCTGAGTTATTTGCAGCTCTGTCATGGAAATAAAACAGCTCAGCTTAGAGGGTGCAACAAGGAATATGGACTGTGGCATATTTGTGACTTATTCCACAAAGGGATTCCTTTCCACTTGCAATAGATATGCTAAAATCTGAACTGCAAGAGCTCTCACCTTGTGGTCCCAAATAGCACAGGTGAGAGACTGTAGGACTGTAGTGGCACAAAAAAGATCCACGGAAAGCTCTTACACTATTAGAAGGTTTGTGTGTGGTCCTAGTAAACACCATAAAGGGATAGGTTCTTTTTGTATATAATTGGTTCCTGAGTAAGTAGTACAAGGAGCAAAAATTGCATGGGAACCTCATTTCTGTAACTCATCTTTGTAACTGACTCCCAATGGAACTGAATATTGTTTTCTTCCACCTTTTGAAGTGATTTCAATCTAGTGACATGAGCCTTCTCTCAAAGCATTCCATGCTTGGCATCTAAATCTAGATAGTTTGTCTAGAAACAATTCCCAAGTCTCTCCATTATGTTGGAGGAGCTGGAATCTCCGACATCGCACTGTGATGTATTGTTTTGTTGGTATTTACCTCATAGTTTTGTGCTGATAATGTTTTGGAAATGTTTGGCTGCTGCATGCATTAACTATGAATAATGTTAATAACGTACTTTAGGGAGAAGAATTTCTGGTATGAGGCAAGTCAATTAACATATGTAGGTCTGAATCTTATTGTTACAACTGTGACAGTGGACCCATTGAATCAAAGGCTTTACCTATTTATTGACAGCAAAGGATTCTGTGGGTCTAACCTAGCTGGGTCTAATGGATAGGATTCAGTCCATACCATAAGAAGACTCTGTTACCTTGATGCAAACCTCCTGTGATGCTTCTTGATGAATTATAAGTGGCCTCTGTAACAATTATAACATATATAACAATATATACTTGAAATAGATAACTCATACAAACTGTATTTGGTGATAACATCCGAAGGTAATTGCTGATCTGTCTGTCTGTCGTATCTCCCTATGTGGAATGGTGAATGGATCTGGCACATTACATGGAGACATACCCCCCCCCCCTTTTTTTTTTTTTGTTACTGCTTATAGAGGTATGTACAAATGTGCCAATGCTTAATGTGTTACTGCTCCATGGCTTTTGGTTTACTAGTTGAGAGTGAAGCCTGAGGAAAGGAAGCACACTATTACAAATATACCACAATGATCTACCTTTTATCTTTCATGTAGCAAAAGTTTGTAATTACTATGCAATTGCACTCTAGCCTGCTTAAAAAATGATATTCTTTTATGCACAAACTGTTTTCTTCCCACGTGGCTAACACCAGGTGCAGAAGAAATACTAGCAGAAGTGCCAAATTGCAAGGAAAATAATGTGCCAGTGATGTAGATACAATACAACAAGGAAGCTGAAAAAATGTGAATAACTACATTATGAAGCATGTCAGCACCACCTGCGTCATGGAATACTCCTCCACAGAAAGCAAGACAATAGATCAATGCCAGTCTACACATTCAGGGCATGTGCTGCAATCTTGTGGAAAAGCAAACTAATTACCCTCACCCCTAAAAATAAAAAAATACCAGAGGGCAATTGGTGTGTGTGTGTGTGTGTATGTGACTGCATTGCTTTAGAAGTAATATTGCAAATATTAGAGGAATTGCTAAGTGACTTATGAAGCCATTTATAGCGAGAATGGCTACTGGAGAAGCAATCTCTGTAAGAAGTCTTCTCTGTATGCAATATGTGTACGTGGAGAAATAAGCAGAAGGTTTGTCTGAACTAGAGAAACATAAGAAACATGTGGCAATTTTGAGTTCACCTTATAAGTCCTCAGTTCTGTGCTCTCAAATGTTGAATGCAACATAAGATCATCTCTTAGTCCATAAGAAGTGAGGTCCTGTGGGGTTCAAAAAGGCACGTACTTCTCCTTGCCTCTTCTTCACATCAGTGGGTGGCCACATTTTGCTTCCAAGATGATTTGCCTGACACCACCATAGTTCACTATTAAAGAGAATTATGATTAGCTAGAAATGTTGTTTTAAAGTAAGCTTTGATGTATGCACATTCCAAATTAACAGAAGGTAGATATTTGCTTTCCTTAAATAATCCTTTGTTGGCTTAAAGTACTATGCGCAAGTGTTACACCATAACATCTTGACATCGACAATCTTTTTAGGTTGCTTATTAAAGGAATGCGAGAACAAAGGGAGTGTTCACAAGAACAACATGTCCAAAATGTTGTAATGGAAGGAGCACCTAATGTTACATTTATATACATAAAAAGGAAAAAAGTTATTATGATTTACAAAGAGACAGAACAAAAATAAACCATGAATCAAGTTGGAATGAAAAAATGTGCATAGGCTTGACACGGACATATGCAGCAATCTATCCATATGGGAAAAGAAAGCTGTAATAGCTTCAGAAGAGAAGGCTTGCATGATGGAGGCAAGAGTGGAAGAGAAAAGGGATTTAAAAATGATGAACTAGAATCCATGCACCCTAGAAAACAGGGTAGTTTTGTAAAGAAAAGAAAAGGAAAGAAAGAAAGAGAGAAAGAAAGAAAGAAAGAAAGAAAAGCAGGTGCTCATTACTAATGGGGGTGGGGGTGGGGGTGGGTTTAAGCTAGGCTATGTTATATGTTTAGTATTCAGTAAAACTTCATTTTTATATATATACAAGTAACTTGTGACATCCTCAGAACACATTGGGCCCACTATACATGGGTAGAGAAGACTGAATATCTCTCCAGCTATCCTCCCCATTACTTCCCACAGAACTATTTTTAAATTCCATTGGTACCCATGGAGATTCCCTGCTTCTTAGCACTGTTGTGTGTTGCACATATGGGCACACACACTTGGGGAGGGTGAATCTAGGAAAAAAGCAACTGTGGGCATTTCTGAATATTTTTAACAAAGTTAAGACATAGTGGGAGACTAATTCTAAAGAGAAAAACAACTGGGAAAAGAGGCTATTTGAGCTTCCCCTACACATGAGTAGGGGACCTGAATTGAATCATGCTTCTGCAACACTTGTGGGTGTGGAGAAAGAAAGTATGCATGGGATATGTATATGAAGTAGCTGGTAGTTTCCTTCACTTTGGAGGAGGAAATCAAGATTGGTTAAGAATGCAAAAGCCTTGCTGGATTGTGTTAACAGGAGCTGGCTGGATTACAAAGTTTACAGAAGACACAATGTTGAAAGTAAGGTTTTAGACAAATTAATCTTAATTTAATGGAATAGTCATCAATTATTGGATTTTAACATCCAGAATTCCTCAGACAGCCACTCGTGGTTGAAAAAAAGTAACTTTTCCAAGCCCTGAGTAGTGGAAGACTGAACATTGACCAATATCTCCTGGTCTCCTAGCAAACAAAAGTAGCACTACTGGCACTACCTTATATAAAGGTTGTGTTGTGATGAATACGAGATGCTGTATAAATGCTCAGATTATCTGATGTGGGAGACCAATAATTTCCCCCCCATATTTGGACCAGCACCACATTTGTTCCGGTTGTCTACAATTGTTTCTTTATTTCTTGGAAACTCTCCAGGGATTTCCAGGTGGTGGATCATGGGCCAGCATCAGTCCAGGGAACAGCATTTTGAGTGGTGGTGGTGATGGTGACTGTATGCCTTCAAGTTGTTTCTGACTTTTGGTGACTCTAAGGTGAACATATCATGGGACTTTCTTGACAAGGTTTGTTCAAAGGAGGTTTGCCATTGTCTTCCCTTAAGACTGAGAGCATGTGACTTACCCAAGGTGACCCAGTGGGTTTTCATGGCTGAGCTGGGAATCGAACCTTGGTCTCCGGAGTCATAATCTAACACTCAAACCACTACATCATGGTATAAAATAATTTGACATCTGTAAGTGCTCAGTATTACTCAAACCACAAATCTCCATAGCAATTTTCATGAAATGTACAGGTTTCCATTTTAAAAAATTCAAAACATTATGATCAACCCCACCACATCTCTATCTCTGAAGTAGGGGAGGGTAATCATAGAAATGCTTTATAGATCTCTATCTCATGTGAATTTTTGGATTGCACTCCTTTGATCTTCATTACATATTTCAACCTTCTGCAATAAAGATTTCCTGGCATAACTTTCAGTTTTGAAGTGGCAGCTGGATGACATCTGTCAATTAACAATACATTTCAGAATCATATACTAGAGGCTTGGGTCAGATATTGATCTGGATTCCCAGACGATTGCATTTATATTATAGGTTAATTAGCTGTCAAGACTGATAGTGAATACCGTGTGAGCACATTCCATTATTGCTTTGGGTTCTGGAGACTTTCAGCAACGTGGAATGAATGGATGTAGACTGAAAGGTGACAGGACGAAGATTCACTTATTTGAAATGTGGTGCTGGAGGAGCATTCTGTGGATACTGTGGACCCCAAAAGATAAGTCAAGGGGACCTAGAGCAAAAAATGCCTCTCACCAAACACCAAACTAAATGCTCACTAGAAGCCAAATTGACTGAATTGATAGTATCATACTTTGGAGGCATCATAAGACAACACAAATCATTGATGGGGGGAAAATGATAATGCCCAGTAAAGTGGAAGGCACTAGGAAAAGAAGAACTCACTATTATTGGTGAGTTTACACAGGCAAGGGAGCCACAGCCTGAGTTTGCAAGGGCTGAACAGGGCTGTTGATCACCGGAGCTCATGGAAGTCTCTCATTCATAGGAATGATGTAAGTTGAACCCAATTTGATGGCAAATTACGGCAGCAAGATTAAATTTGTGCACACCTTAACTACTTGAATTGTTGCAACACAGGAGGGGCAATCATGTGGCTTTGAATTCCTCAAATAGCTTTCCTGGCTAAGGTTGGTGGGAGCTGAAGGTCAGTAAAGGCTAGAGTACTACACAGTACCTACTCTTGATGTAACCTTTAGAAATAACATAATGCAGCATGTGGCATTCCTATAACTTCAGACCATTGGTCATATCCTCCGGGGGACAGAGAACAGGCCTCCCCCATCCTATCTGTGATACCCCTTGAGGTGCTTAAAGAGTGCAGCCATGTGACACCATCAGTCTTCTCTTCACCAAAATGAACATGCCCAACTCCTTCAATCTCTCCTTGTATGTTTTGTTCCCCATACCTTTTATTATTCTTGCTGCCCTTTGCTAAAGCTACACCAGCTTCTCTATATCCTTCTTAAAACAAAGTGCCCAGAACTGAAGGCAGGATTCCTTATGAGACCTGATTTTAACAGAATATAGTGGGACCATTAATTCCCTCAACTTGAAAGCTATGCTTAATGCAGGCTAAGATAGCATTCACCTTCTTTGCTGCAGCATCACACTGCTGGCTCATGTTCAATTTATTATCAACAATAATCCAAGGTCTTTTTCGCATGTAGTAGTACTGAGCCATGTGCCCCCATCCTTTACCTGTGCATTTGTTTTTTGTGGCCTAAATGTAGAATTTTACATTTGTTTTAAATGAATGTACATTTTATTAATTTCTGACCAATTTTCTAGTTTAGGGCCTCAAACAGATGGCCCCAAAGGACTGCCACCAGGCTCCATTGGGGGCAGGCTGAGCACATGATGCACCTCCCAAATGCAGCCGGAAGCTGCTGGCCCAAAACTAGCCCAAAAAGGAGCAGAAAAATCTGCTCCTTTTCAGAGGGCCAACCGGGGACCACGGCAGCACCCTGAATTGAGGCTGGGTGAATGCGGCTGCCACAGCCCCAACATGAATGGGGCCTGCATGGTCCTGAGGTGACCGTTTTGGGCCATCTGTTTCGCCCCTAAGTCCTTTTGAGTCCTGTTCCTATCTTCCAATTTGTTAGCCACCCCTCCCAGTTTTCTGTCATCTGCAAACCTGATAAGGAGTCCCTTCACTCCATCTTCTAAGTCATCAATAAAAATATTGAAGAGTAATGGCCCTAGGATAGCACTCCACTTGAGACCCCTTCCAGTTTGAAGTGTAGCCTTTGATAACTACTTTGAGCATAGTTTTCTAACCATTTATGGATCCATCCAACTGTGTTCCACATATAATCAGTTTGCTAATCAAAATATCATGGGCGACCTTATCAAATGCTTTACTGAAACCCAGAAAAAATAACATCATTTCCACCATGTACTAAATTAGTGACTAAATTGGACCAAGATATAGATTAATATGGTAGGTTTAGGAGATTAATAAGTTTAGATAGGAAAAGAAAGACGCTTTGAGTCTTGCACACTATCTACCTATCTTGACTCTTCTGTGACATAAACAGATACTCACTGGGATGTTTTTCCACCTCTTTTCTTCCCACCAGTTTCCTCTATCAGCTCTACTCTAGAATGCAGCTAGATTGGTTTAGTGCCTGAAGTGACTTTTTGATCATAGAATAGAGTTCCTATAATCATTCCTTTGCTTTCTATATGCTGCTGGTGTCATTGCTCCTTAATCAGGATCTCGACTGCTCCATGCACTCTCTCTTATTTTGCTCCACTCAGCCGATGATGTCCTAAAGGCAGCATTTTTGCCTTCTTATTTCCTTATCTAAAGTGCAGATAGGCATATGAGCAATATTCAGAGATTGATGGGAGCGATCATTACCCAAGTTACAGCAGTGTAATTTGCATCTCTCTAAAGAGGCCTAGATCACATTTAGGATGACTAGTACAACAATTAATAGACTTTATGGGAACATTTTCTGTCCAAGACAGGGCACATGAGGCACGTGTGTGTAGAAACATGTTTTTTTTTTTAAAGTCACTAGGTATAGGCATAAATCAGCTAACAGGGCCTTTGACAACGAAGCTACCTTTTATGAAGGCTTTCCCCATGTTTCCTGGCTCCACTTTCCTCCATGTTCTTCATCTTCCAGGACTTTTTTTTTTTTTGGTACACTGGATTTGTGGGGATGTTGAAGAAGGGCTGGAGGAACACAGACTTTTGTGCCAGGTTGCATCAATCTGTCCGCAATAAACAAAGCCAGAGCCAGGGATGCTACTCTAGTTGATCCCATTGTAGCAGTGTGTGTCTGCCAACAACAGGCGAGGTAAACAGCAGTTTCCTCCAGAATTCCTTACTGAGCAGCAAAACACAGAGAAAAGGGAAGAACAGATAAGCATGCCTCCCCAGTCCCCCACAAACATGTAAAAAAACAAATAGATGTATAACTTTGGCCACCACAATGAAAATCATAAGACAAGTGAAGGGTGGTGCATTTTGTTTACTTGTGCAAGACATATTTGACCTGGTTGATTCGTTTCACATGTACATACTGATAGTTTTAAATGAAAAGTTTGCCAGAACATGTTGAATTGCTCTTTTGTCATGGATTAGAAGATTATCTCAGTTCTTTCTGTGTTATTTCGACCTCTGATACTAAATTTTCTCTTAAAGACATAATGCCGAGGGGCACATCCACTGAGGTATACTTGTAATACACCACCTTCTATTATCTATATTTCTTTCATGTTTGCCAGTAAAAAAAGAGATCTGTTGCTCTTAAAAACAGATAGTTTGGAAATGGGTGAGATTATCTCACTGGTCACTATCTTTGTGATGTTCAAATGCTACTGAAAAGAGAACTTTTGTATATATTACCATATCTTGATGATATCATTATTTATTGATAATGTGTAAATTTACAGCGCTTTATAAATAAAGATTAATAATAATAATAATAATGATAATAATATTGTTCTAGCTATAGCAGTTAGGAAAACGAGGGCTAAAAGAGATAATCCACAAGACCATAAAGCTAAATGATGTTTGCTAACAATGACACAGCTATATCATTTTTAGAACTGCATGAACCGTTAACAGAAGTGCTAAAATAACTGGTGATTTTAATAATGTATTGGCTTGCTAAATGCATTCCACTGAAACAAACCAACAAAAAATTCTTCCTGTTTCCAGAAGAAATTAACCAGATTCAATCTTTAACAAGTTTCACAGCAAAAAAGAAATTTCTCTGTTGTTTATGAGTTAGGATTTCTTATAACACTCCTCCTCCATTTTAAATAAGCTAAATTACAATAAATTGAAAAAGAAAATCCAAGCATAGTTGAATAGATATACAAAATAAAGCCTTTCTTGATTTGGAGGAATATATAGTGGGCCCTTGGTATCCACTGAGGTTTGGTTCCAGGACCCGATGGATACAAAAATCCATGGATGCTCAAGTCCCGTGAAATACAATGGTGTAGTAAAATGGTGTCCCTTGTGTAAAATGGTAATATATATTGGATATGGAGGTCCAACTGTACATTATCAAAATGGACACTCTTCTTTAAGCAATGTTTTGTTATAAAATGTGCCTAGTATATTATTTCAGAGTTTCATGAACATGAAAGGATGCTAGTATACAATTAAACTGGCAGTGGTGAAAACTTTTATGCTTTCTTCTCCAGACCACTCCCTGAATGCCATCATACTGGACAATTTCCAGTGAGTCTCCAACTCTCCATTGCCTTATCATATGTGAAGACAACAGAGCCAGAGAGTAGTGGCTTTCTCCATGCCTTACTGCATGATATTGTAGCTCTTCAGTCATCTTCCCACAAGAAACAGTTGTAAAAAAATGTCTTTTTTCTAGCTGGAAAATCTGTTCAACAAAAGACACGCTTTTACAACCATCACCTATGGGAAGAGAACTGAAGCACTATATTGTCATAGGGTAAGCCACAAAGAAAGCTGCCACTCTCTGGCTCCATTTCCACTTTGTTTTCTTGTTCCATAAGAGTCTTGGATAAAGTGTGGAGGCATGAAAGTAGGGCAAATTACATTTTGTTTAGAAGGCCAGTTGCTGCTCTTGAACGTTTCAAGGGGCTCGTTCCCACTTACCGGAAAATCCTTTCCTGAACCAATTCTTGAAACTGGTTCTGAAAAACCATGGTTCCCCCTATGTTTGCGTCGGTTTCAGGAATCGGTTCAGTGGTGGTGGTGGTGGTGGGACAACTTGATGGCCTGGCCCATCTCTGGCCTCTCCTGGCCCCAAAATCCTCGGTCCAGCCACCTTACTGGCTTCTTTGGCCACTGACTGGGGGAAGCCGGGAAGGAGGTTGCAAAGCTTCCAGCATCTTTGCAACCTCTTTCCGGCCTCCCCAGCTGCAGGAAATTTTTTTAAAAGCCCAAGGGACCCGATCAGTGGCCAAAGAAGCCAGTAAGGAGGCTGGGCCGGGGATTTTGGGGCAAGGAGAGGCTGGTCCATGCCCCCTCCCCAGGCTGAGCTGCCAGTAGGAACCAAGGCAGAGTCAATTCCGATTCAAATCCGCCTGGTTCCCACTTGGGCTGAATTGATATATTTTGATTTATTTCTTTTTGACGGGGGTTAAATGGGCAAAAAGCATGGCCCTGTTTCTGAATTGATTTCTGAAATTGAATTCAGTGGTAACCATGCCTGTTTAACTTAGATCACGATCCGGATTTAAACGTAGTGGGAACAAGGCCAAGGAGTAGCAAGTCTCTTTTTCTTTCCATTTCCCCCTGCCATTTAACTTTTCAGCCAGTGGGATTTGGAAGAGTCCCAGTGACCATACAAACAGCTTTGGGGTTGCGTGTAGTCTCTGAGCCCTAAGATCTCTATCTCTGGCATAGAAGAAAGGTAGAGATGACTCACCTGTCTGTTTCCAATGAATATATGAACTGAGTCAAAGGTGACTCATACAGTCAAAGCAAACTATTTTTCAATCTGTGGTGGGACTGACAATGAGCGGATATAGAAGTTTGCCTTTACTCTACACAAAATCCCATGGTGCTGTTGGTTCCTCCAAAATCTGAGGAGGAATAAAAGTGTCAATCATGTGAACCCCAAACTTAGCATAAGCCTGCATATATGTGTAAATATATTCAGCTTTGTATCAGAGGAATGTCATAAGTCATCAATGATCTGTTTCTAAAAGAGACTGAATCTTGAGAAAATGCTAGATTCCATGTGCATTGAATCAATTGGATATACATAAGTGCTGACATACCATTCAGCCATTGAATTGAAGGGTCTACTCAAACTGGCATTAGCAACTGGATTTAGGCTCCTGAAACCTCTCCAAATGGATTACACATGCCTAACCAAGGAGATTATTGCACTTACAAAAAACCTGACTGCTCCCCAATGGGATACAGTTGGGTTGTGGTTGCTACCAGGTATTATCAGGCTTAATTTGCCACCGATTCCTCTGGGCGATTGCAACCCGGCTGCATCCTGGATACCAGCACTTTGGAGGCCAATTTTCTAAAATGGAAACAATGTGCCTGGGACCCGGGATGCAGCTGGGTTGCAGTCACTCAGTGGAATCAGTGGCAAATTAAGATTGATAATACTTGGTAGCAACCTGCAACCCAACTGTATCCCATTGGGGAGCAGTTGGGTTTTTAGTAAATGCGGTTATCACCCAAATCCTTTTCTCAGATTACCCACATAATTAATCTATGCATTTTGTACAATTCCTAGTTATCCTCACTTGCTCCTCCACTGTTAGTGGGACTGCACATTATTTTGCACATATAAATTCTCAATGTTACATCTACAAAAACAATACAAATGAAAGGGCAGTAGCCTGGGAGACAACGGACAGATATCTATACAGCTAGCCTTGGCAGGCATTCTTTTCTTTTGACCCTTCTAAGTAACCACTTGTTTATATGTAGATTGCTACATTCAGGCTTACTTCCTACTTATTCAAGGACACCAGTCTTTTTTCTCCCTTTCAGAGTATGCACACTGCATAATTACAACAGTTTAACTGGCATAGTTCCCTTGTATGCTATCCCAGGATTTGGTGAGGTACATAGAATGCCCTGTTAGAGGGCATTAGTTCACTCCACTGAATTCCACTCTCCTGAGCTTTCTAGGAGATATTGTTGGTACATCACTGAACTATGAATCCCAGAATTCAGTAGGATAGAGCCGTGGTAGCTAAAATTGTTTCAAACGGCTCTAATGCGGTGATGTGGATGCTCCTTTTGCTAAAGATAGTAGTTACACATGGAGCCCTGTCTCCCCAATAGTTGTCAGCATCCCTCTGTCCATAGAAGCCATCATTAAGGGCTTCTGTAATAAAGTCTAGGCCTCTAGAGTTCTTTTTAAAACAGATGCAGTAAATTACTATATAATAAATGCCCTTGGCTTTTTTAGCTACTACACCCATATTTTTTTTTATTTAAAATGATTTTGTCTATAGAAATTGATTGACTGTGTAGATCCATATAAATAAATTAGTCACCAAATCTAGAAGGGCAACTATCATATAATCCCCTCACAGTTATTTTGATAGGTGATAATCAATTATTTTTGTATTCCTAAACCCTTCCAGAAACATGGTTCAAAGTTTTACCCTTAACATTTGTATGTACTCATGCATTTAGATGACATGCTTGAATATAATGTCTATATGATATGCTGGAATATAAATGTTTCTAACTGGATGTAAGGTAATTTTCCTAAACATTTTATTACTTTATGCTAGCTGTATGCTGTAATAAATTCATTCATTCAGTAGGATAGCGCCATGGTAGTTAAAATGGTTTCAAACAGCTGTAATGTGGAGATGTGGATGCTCCTTTTGCTAAAGATAGTAGTTACACATGGGGCCCTGTCTCCCCAATAGTTGCCAGCATCCCCCTATGCATAGAATCCATCATTAGGGGCTTCTTTAATAAAGTCTAGGTCTCTAGGGTTCTGTCCTACCTTTGAATAGATTTCCTGTAACAATAAATGTAGGTTTTACTTTACTCCAAGCACTCAGATTAGTTGCTCCCATTTAATAGCCATAAATTCATAGCAGTGTCATCTGCTAGCAAAATTACCAGATATTCCTACAAATCCCCCACCCCCTGCAAGCTGGGCTGAGTTATTATTCCTCATGTAAAAAGTCCAGCCGGGGATAAATGCTTTAAAGTAGGCTGACCAAGCATCTCAAGAATCTCGCATGCTCCTGTGTTGCTTTTGTAATATTTGTCCCCAAAAGGGATTACTGACAGAAGTGAAATATATACTTTAGTATTTGTGTCCTCAGCTCCCATTTAAGATGGATGTCAAGCATCTGATTGGTTCAGTGAAATAATTGACTTAGCCTTATTCCTGTTGCAGGTGGTAGAGTGAGATTCTTCTTGTGTTTATATATGTAATAAAGTTAAACCTCCATAGTGCTGACTGGAGTGTCTTTTCTTTGATAAAGGGTTAATCGCTGGGTGTGTATTCATAACCTAGGTGGTAACAGTGCCTAAAAGGAGGTGCCTTCTTTTGTTCTCTTTAATGATTCATTCCTCAGGAGTGTGGTAATGCTTATGTACATTTTTTTGTTAGTAAGGAGAAACACCTGTATCATGTAACACTGGTTTGGTGAGAGCCTGCTAAAATTTCTCTGCACTTGTCTCTCTTTCTTTTTCTGAGAAAGAGAGAAAGGAAGCAACGAAATACCATGCTCATTTCTAAAACCTGGCAGAGGTTTCGTGCTACCAAATATACTATAGCTCTATGATTCCTCTTTAGTTATGATGGTTGAAACTTGTGGAATTCTAGGGTTTGCAGTTTGGCAAAGCACTAGAGCTCTCTGGTTGAGAATTTTAAATAGCCTTCCTCAAAATGCAAATTCCAAGATTCTAGGATGTTGCCTACATAATAAAGTACAGTCGGCCCTTCTTATACACTGATTTTTTAGACACAGATTTAAGCATACATGGTTTGAAAATGTTCCCAAAAAGTATAAATTTACCTTGATGTTCCATTTTTTATTAGGGACACCATTTTGCTATGTCATTATACTTAATGGGACTTGAGCATACACGGATTTTGTTATACACAGGGATCTTGGAACCAAACCCCAGCGTATAACAAGGGTCCACTGTAGAATCATAATACTATAACTACATAATGTGAAGGTGCTCCCATGTTTGAAGTTGCTGGTTCAGGACCATCACAGGCAGTGAGTTTTCAGAGCTGAAACTTGAGACCTAAGAGATTATCAGATGGGACAGGAGCGAAGCCTGTCCTTATCCCGTCTGTGACAGAGGTTGCATGAAAGACTTTCACTCTTGAAGCACTGATCCTGTCATAAACCTGTCAGTGAAGTGACATTCCATTAATGAGTTCTTCCGTTAATGCAAAATGAAGGGCAAGGATGGGACAATTCCACTTCACTGACAGGACAATGACAGGATCAGTGTGACGCCATACGAATGTCTTCTGCTTGATCGCTGTCATTTGTGCTTCATGAATGGACAATGTCCAGATCAGTACTAAGTAGTCTGAAAGTCCTTCCCGTGATTGCTCAGGAAGGACAGGACAAGGATGGGAAAGGGATGAGGCAAGGATGTCCCATTCCATTTGATAATGTCCTTCGAGATGGTCCCTGGTGATGTCAGGTGCTATGCTTTAATTGCAGTTGCTGACCATCTTGGGGAGATTAATCTAGTTTACTTGATTCTAACCATAAGAGGGACACAGAGCATGGAGAATCAGGGCCAGACACTGAGATCTGGCAACCCTACCCATGCAGCATGTGATCAAGACACACCTTTTAGACACACAGTTTATGAATGGGACACATCACACAGCTATAGTTAGCTGAGCCTGTGTGAATCTCTTGCTTGTGCTTGGGAAATCATTCATTTTTCTAGAGCTTCTTGCAAGGCAATCTGGAATTGTGGTGGCAGCCAGGGCATACATTTACAGCCCATGTCTGGTGTGAGTGAAACATCGTCCCTCTGCAAAGGCTTACAATCATGATCCCAAAGACCTAAGTTGTACAGTTTCTCTGAATTGACTATACAGTAATTTTGCATTAAGCATATGGTTTTAAAAGCATGCTTATTGTTTCTGGAGTAGGGTAGAGTGGGGTAAATGACTCTCTCTCTCTCTCTCGCTCTGTGTGTGTGTGTGTGTGTGTGTGTGTGTGTGTGTGAGATGTTGATCTGAATTCGGCTTCTCAGCTATAAAACACTGGTCTTTATATGATTAAAAAACAAAAGCAACACAACACGTTACAATGGAAGCTTGAGCATCATCAGCGACAAACATGGCAGCACATAACAAAGCTATTACATCTTAACTAACATTAACAGTTCAGTTGAACTGTCTTGGGTAGGGGAATCTAGAGAGGTCAAACCATGCAAACCACACTTGCAGCCCTCATTCTCACAGCTGCTGGAAGAAACAAAAATATAAATTCAACTTTTCTTTTTTTGCCATCAGATGGCAGGGCAGAGCACTTTACAATCATTTTTAGGTGCAATAAATGACTTTTGAAGTTTCCAGTTGAGATGTCATCTATTATAGAATTTAGTTTAAGTGATATATGTCTGCCATGAAAGCAAACTATACATACATGGAGTGAGAAAGAAAGAAAGAAAGAAAGAAAGAAAGAAAGAGGGGGAGGGAGGGGACACTTATAAGTCTAATCCAGGAATTGGGGAAGTGAACTCCATGCCATGGGTCACCTGCAGCCTGCATTGTACTTTTTGAAGATCCCATAGCCTCCAGAGCCCCCATTAAATAATAAAAAAGCACCAATTTTCTCCCCACATTTCCCCTAGTGTGTGTGTGTGTGTGTGTGTGTGTGTGTGTGTGTGTGTTTGGGGGCATGTGTTGTTTTTTGAGCCGGGAAAGCACTCTTTCCCAAACTGGAAGTAACCTACAAGTTGACTTCTGGGCAGTGGCGTCACTAGAGTTGGTGTCACTCAGCGTGGTAACTCATGGTGTCACCCCCGTTGACCTCTTCCCATGCCACACCATCCCATTTTTTCAGCTACTTTGAAATTCTCCTACTTTCTCTTCCACTTCCCCCTTTGTTTTCAGTTTACTTCAGTTGCTGCAAACTGAATTCAAAGTGCGAAAGTAGTTTGCATTCAATTACCTCAGCAGGTGGGAGGGGAGAGGGCAGTGTCTTGTCCTTCCCTTTTGAGTCATGCAAAAGCGAACTGCTGCAGCATCTTGTATGTTATGTGTACTTGCCCATTAATAGTTTCTGCCAACTTGACCACTGATTTTGCTTGGCCGCATGTATCCCATTTTTCATCTGTGAAATTCCAACTCGATGATTCTATGAGAGTGTGTGTTTTAATGGTATGAGTGTTGGACTAAGATTCTGGGAGATCAGAGTTCAAATCTCTGCTCAGCCATGAAAACCCACTGGGTGACCTTGGGCAAGTCACACTTTCTCCTACTCAGAAAGGTAAACTTCCTCCAAATCTTGCCAAGAAAAACCTCATGATAGGGTCGCCCTAAGTCAGAAATGACTAAAAGGTAGTCAACCATGTTATAAAAGAAATCAAAATCTTTGTATCTTCCACTGAGTAACATTTTTAGTGTAAATCATTATATAAATACTATATCTTCATTTGTTAAAATGGAAGAGTTATTACAGTATATTATTTGCAGAACTGGATGAAGTTTGCCAGCATAGCGCTTTGTGCAAATCCCTTCAAGTCTCCTGTTAACATCTCATAAACTTCATAGGGGTTTCTTAAGAAAAGAATACTCAGAAGGTGATTTTGCCAGTTCCTTCCTCTGAATTATAGCCCACGGCACCTGCTGTCCCATCCAACTACTAATCAGGGCTGACCCTGCTTAGCCTTGAAGGTCAGATAGGATCTGGTGCCTTTTTAGAGTATTTAGGCCTTTGCTCCTTAGCAGGGGATTATTCCTGACAAATGGGTCTGAAGTTTTTGGCATGCAAGTTTAGATTTTGATTTTTTAAAAAAGGCATCTGTGAATAACTTTTATATTTCTTAGCAGAAACGGATGACATTTGCATGGATAGTTGTCCCTTCTGAAAGAATGAAATAAGTGCAGTTTCAGGAGCTTGTAGTTTGGGAAATTTGTGCAAAAGCAATTTGTGCAAAAGCAAAAGAGATGCTACAGTACTATAGATATTGTTGAACTTTATCTCCAAGCCTTCCTTATCCTTAAGCTATGCTTCCTAGGGCTATTGGGAGTTCCAATCTGGAGGGCTGCACAATTCCAATCTCTTCTATATAGTTTGTGGGTCTCCCACAAGAGTGTGCTCAAATGAAAGAATTGCTTTCTAAGCAAGAATTGGTCAAAGAGACAATGATGCTTGTTTGTGAAGTCAAAGGCTTTCATGGCTGGCATCCATAGTTTTTTGTGGGTTTTTCGGGCTATGTGGCCATGTTCTAGAAGAGTTTCTTCCTGATGCTTCACCAGCATATTCTCTGAAGATGCCAGCCACAGATGTTGGTGAAACGTCAGGAATAAATTCTTCTAGAACATGGCCACATAGCCCAAAACCCCCACAAAAAACTAATGATGTTTGTTTAAATAACAGAAGTATGGCTTTTCCTTCTAAACAGAAGTTACTAGGCTGGTTCCCCAGGAATCCATATGGGATCTATCTTATACAATATTTTAATTAATAGCCTTGGCATCAAAGACAAGAGCATGTTAATGAAATTTCCTGATGCCACAAAGTTGGCATGCATCATTAAAACAGATGATCATAACGTTGTTATACAGGAGGAACTGGATAACTTTGTAGACTTGCATACCGGAAACAGAACGAAGAGAAACTCACAAGAGAAGAAATGCAAGATAGTACACAGCAGGACTATTTTTTTAAATGACTTTAAATGGAAACTGATGTGAATTATGTGGGTGGGGGGGGGGAGCAATTGGAAATGAAAGAGACTAGCTATTCCTATTTCCTAGAATCCTAGAGCTGAAAGTGTCTAGAAGGGCTATCTAGTCTACCCCTTGCAGAAATACACTGCTAAAGCAGTCCTGAAAGAGGCTCATTAAATCTCTTAGGGACTTCCAGAGAAGGAGAGTCTACAACAGTTTGAGGAAGTATGTTGAAACGTTCTTACATCAAAGGAGTTTTTTCTAATGGTTAGGTGAGTATCTCTTTTCTTGTAATTTAAAGCCAGTGGTTTATGTTCTCGTCTCTGGAGTAGCAGAGAATAAGCATGTTCCATTTTTTTTTGGTGTAATATCCCTTCAGATATTTGAAGATGGCAACCCTGACATCTCTCTACCCTTTCTTCTCCAAGTTAAACATACCCAGGAGTCAAGCAGACATGCAGAAAAGAGCAGCCCAAAGCTGCTTCTTCCAAAAGCGGGTCAAGACACTGCGGACTGCACTGTCTGCTCCCAAGGTGGCCGACCTGTGCACACCATGACCACACGGCACAGTGTCAAGCCGCACTACTGAGTAATTAAAAAAAAACTCCCCACCATCCCTATGTACCGTTACACAAACACACCGCCAGTGATTGCCTGCTACATAGATGCCATCCCATTGGATGGTCACCCCCTTTGATCGTGCACACAGTCGCACCTGCAACAGGGCATTGGAGCAGGGGTGTGCCCAGTAAAACACTGTCAGTGCACAATCTTGTTCCCCCCTCATATGCCCCCTTCACCCTCCCTTCATCCCATGCCCCATCTTGGACTATTTGGTTTGTGTAAGTTGTACGTATAGCCATTGGAAGTGTCACACTTTCCCTTTTTTGCATTACCATCCCGACCTCCGGCTCCATCCTTTTTATATGAGCACCTGCATCGGTGCATTTATAAGCTGATTTAGGGTTAGGGTTAGGATGGAGTGCTCCTTTCAGACCAGTCTGACATCAGGGTTTTTATATGTGTGATAAGAGGTGTGTAATTTCCAACGTAGAGCAGTTTATTTCTGCTTCTTTTCAGTCCGGTTTCACCCCTCTTAGAGCAGCTGCGGTGCAGTTTCTGGTTGCTTTTGGAGTGTGCATCATCTAAATGCAACACCCATTGGATTCCCCTATGGTTGGCTAGTGAGGTCAACTGATATCAGGGATCTGGGCCATGTATGAAAGCCAAAATTGCACTGAAGCTGCAACCAATAAAACTGGGGGCTTCTTCACCCCCACCCCCCAAAAAAGTGTGGTGTTGGGTTTTTTTTTTTTTTTTTTGCTTGTTTTGCATCCCCCCAGCTTCTCATGGAGGTCCACATTTCATTGCTAGGGGTGCAAAGACAGCAGGCACTAGGTTGTCCCGCTGGAAATTGTCGAACAGTGAACCATTGTCTTAACTTAAAGAGAATTTAACTCAAAGAGCGAACCATTGTCTTAACTTAAAGAGAATGCTCCTCCTGTGATTTTTATTAAAAAAAATTAACTAGACCAGTAATTAATCTTCATCCTTTTTAGTTCCAGGACCAACCTTGTACCTGAAAGGCATTTTCAACATGTTGACTGTTGTTTTTCTTTTCCCCATTTAGTGGTATGAAAGAAAAGAATAGTGGGTGACCCACCCTTGTTAATACTGGAAGGTGAACAAATTATTAATGGTTGTCTGTGTGTGGAACCACTATCCACAGGAAACACCATGAATCATTCAGGCTATAATACAAAACCTCGAATTGGTCTAGGACTGGGAAAAAGTTGGCCCTCCAGATATTTATTGGCCTGTTACAGACAGCCAAAATAAAGCTGCTTCGAGTCACTTTGGAGGTATGGTATTTCAATGATACATGCGTCCTAAGAATCCAAAGGCCGCACCAAAGCCACACTCCAGTCCTAAGGACTGGAGTGCAGCTTTGGTGAAGCTTCCAGACTGTTAGGACTCATGCATCATTGAAATACCATACCTCCAAAGTGACTTGAAGCAGCTTTATTTTGGCTGTCTGTAACAGGCCATAGTTTTATTTCTTCAGAATCTATGGCAATATTAAACAAACAAAGAAGCTGTCCAACTAAAAACAGTACTAATATGAAACAGCTTTTAACACATTTAAAAAGAAACCAAAGAGGATAAAAGCACAAATCATTCAAGCTTCTTCTTCAGCAACCAGGTAATAGTTAAAAGATTGCCACTAAATGGTACTTTGCTGCCAGCTGAAGATGGAGACAGCCTAGTTTCCCATGGAATACAGTTCCACAGCATGGGAGCAGCCACTGAAAAGGCCATCCCTCATGTCCTTGCCAAATAGTGATGTGACAGCAGTGGGAACAAGAGAAAACCTTACCCTAAGGAACTCAAAACTCCTTTCAGTCTATAACTCTTACAGTCTCTTTTTCTTGGTGATTCTGATTGGAGCTGAAGGGAATAGCAAATAAGATCTGGAGGGCCCACTCCTGCCCAAATCCATTCATTGAAACTGCAGCCTGAAGATTCTAATCCGTTCTGCTAGTATTAGTTAGACCCAGAGGAAACAAGTTCATTCTGAACTTTAAAAGCCTGCATCTTTAACAAGGTTACCATGGTTTAAAGGACAGGGAACCTCTAGCCAGTAGCGTGGTGTGACCAAAACAGACAGGAGGAGGTGGAGAACTATTAATTCTAAATGCTATTTGTGGCTTCCTTGAGACAAGCCTGTTGACACACTCAGGCAGCCTATATCGTTTTTCCTGTTCTACTTGCTCTTTCAAGACAGGGTTGGTGCACCATTGTAGAACAGTGTCATTCTGATGAGATGCAGGATGAGACTACCAAGCAAACTTGTAAGAAGTCTTAGGATAATGGCTGTGAGGAAGTTTCACCCCACACTGACTGAACTCAAAATTTCAGAGACGGACAAACTGTAACCCCTTCTTGTCCACTCCATGGACCCTCATCAAGTACTTAAATCACATTTTGAACTCATCCTCTAGACTCAGGTTTGTTTGTGAACAGTGACCTAAGCCATACTTACACTATATATATATGGATCTAGTTATTCTAGTTATTCTCTCGCTCTCTCCACCCTCTGGAAAACAGAGGAGAAACCAAGTGAGTAGCTAGGAACCTCTAGTACCCTCACTAAATGAGCCCTTGAGATTCTTCAGAGTAAGCCATGACAAGTGAGCAAATATAACATCAGGGGTTGTCATTTAAATGTATGTCCGTAGTATTCTTGGACAAAGTACTGATTTAAGAAGACCACAATAATTCAGAATTAACAAATACCAGCTAGCAATAAAAACTAAAGGCATTTGTGAGTCTATTTGTGTAAAAAATTTAATTATAAAATAAATAGGTCACTGAACTGTGTGAACAATATTAAATACAGGGACACATATTTACAATGATAGAAAACATCTCTACTTACATATTTACAAAGATAGCACGAAACTGTTTTAAGTACTGCTTTTGTGGTATCAACAATCCAATATACAGGCATTTGACCAACAGCACAATCCTATTTATAGTTATACAGAAATAAATCCTGTTATTCAGGAAGGCCTACTGAAAACTGTGCATAGGATTATAACTTGAGCTAATTAAGATGCATCTTTGTAAGAGGTTGTACCTGTGCAGAAAGGGTAAAGTCATCTTTGTCTACAAACCTAATTTAAGACATCTTTATACTGCACTTCCATAAGAATCTCCAGGGAAGTTTATATTTTTCTTAAAAATCCCACTAAAGTTGCTGAGTGTCATATTAATGTATTGTATTTTGTTATGACGATAATTTGTTGTTGTGTGCTTTCATGTCATTTCCAGCTTATGGTGAACCTATCACAGGATTTTCTGGGGCTGAAAAGCTAGCCCATGGTCACCCAATGGGTTTCCATAGCCAAGTGGGGAACTGAACTCTTATCTCCAGAGTCATAATCCAATGCTCAAACCACTACACCATGCTGGCTTTCAGTGATTATGATGATATATTAAGGCAATGTATCATCATCATCATCATCATCATTGAGATCCAGTGTGGTCTGCTTCATGGTAGGTAATCTATGGCCTGTTACAGACTGCCAAAATAAAGCTGCTTCGGGTCTCTTTGGAGGTATGCTATTTAAATGATGCATGCATCCTAAGAATCTGGAAGCTGCACCAAAGCTGGACTCCAGTGCTTAGGAATGGAGTGTGTCTTTGGCGCGACCTCCAGACTCTTAGGACCCATGCATCATCTAAATAGCATACCTCCAAAGAGACCCAAAGCAGCTTTATTTTGGCCTGTCTGTAATAGGCCTATAAATCGGCAACTTTTACTAAGAACTTCCCCTGGGGTCAGTCTGCATTCATCCTGATAGGGATTAAGAAGCAGCAGTTCTCAGCAGATTGAGCCAAGTATATTTTCTTTCAGATAGCAGAAAGCTCATTTAACTAATAGAAAAGTCGCAAGTCAACCGAAGAGTCAAAATTATGAGATTTTCTTCTCCATAAATTTTCCAAGGACTACTTGAAATATTGAATGCCAGTTTAGAGCTGATTGTCCAACCCGTAAGTGTAGTTTCCAATTTGATAAGGACTTCAGCATGGACTTTAAACGCTATTATTGCACATCTGTGTATCTTACACAAAAAGACAACCCCTAATGTGTCTGTTCCTAAAACATCAACCTTCCACCCCACCTTCAGAATGCTAAGGAGATAATTCCACCATCACTCTAGTATTGACATGCTGTAGATAATGGTCAGCAGAATATACCTCAAACAGCACAAAGTCACGAAAAAGCAACTTAGGTTTCATGACTGGATGCAATCTACCCTGAGAAGGCATACTTTAAAAAAAAATCTACTGAACCTTCCAAGACACTTGGTAAAAAATATAGCAGCAGAACCTTGGAAACTGCTCCAATTGCACTTGCATCTTCGAGTGAGATATCCATTATAAAAAGGAGACTGTGGTGAACGACGACATTCCTAGTCTGCTCCCTTTCCATACAGCCACTGGGAATCCTCAAATTGACAGAGGTGGAGGTGTGGGAGAAGAGAGGCACACCCTGTGCCATCTGTCCCAGTTGGAGTCACATAACTCTTTAAGCAGCGTGAGAGACTTAATGAAAGCCTGCTCTGTTTCTTTCATTCCCCTTTCACCCCTTCTGGGTATGTGGAAGTCAGTTTTTTTTAAATCTCTTTGCAGCCATGAGCATCTCCTAAAATGTTCTCTCTCCTAGATTCTTTCACACACACTCTCTTTGATTCTCTCACTGTTTGCCAAACACACATGTTAATTTCTTTGCCAACTCTCTCTGTAAACAAGTCTCTTGTGACAGATATACAGCAAGGCGCATTTGATGGTCTCTCCAGTACTCAGCAGCTCTTCAGTGGCTATGAAAACTATAGATGCTAATCCCTGAAAGTGCAGTGGCATGGTTTACATTCATTAGCAGCTGCCAAAAAGTAAATGGGAGTGCAAAATCCCTCTCTGCATTTTCTTCCATGTTGGGGCAAAGAGGATCTCGGCCTCATGTTCTTCCAGATGTGCCTCCATGGAATAGCAGGTGCTTCAGCAATAGCTTCTTCATCTTCTAAAAGAGACAAACACTGTGTAACTGGATAATGAACTTTGAAACAATCATGCTAACTTGAGATTAGTAACACGTTTCAGGAGAATTAAACATAGGAGACATTTGAAGACCTGTATATGCTAAACCTGGATTTTCTCACCAATCTATGGTGAGAGCTGCGAGCTGGTGGATTACTACAGGCTTTGCCCACAAAAAGATTAGACATTTGATCCTGGATCTCTATTTAACCTCTATTAAAGCTTCCTAGGCAGCAGGACCAAGTAAAGTTCCTATGTAAAATTTGGGAGGCCTGTTTCCAGTCTGGACAGTATATTCTTAGATAGCTTTACCAATGGCCTCACTAAATAAATGGCTGCTGCTTGTGTTTTGCAGCATAAGTGAATGATTTCACAACTGACAGCCCTGCACTGGATGGCCTAGCCAGCAGAGAATTCCTGCAACTCCATTGCCTGGTTCACTTCTCTGGCAGTTTGTCTCATAAAATTCTACCCATTATGTTTATAGTGTAAACAACTACATATCTACTCAGAAATAAGTCACAAGAGGCAAGTGGGTATCCACCTTTCACCGAGGATACTTCAGGAAACAGCCAACAGAGAAAGTGGAGAAAGAAGGGGACTACATCTATATTCCCCCCTCCCCAATTCAAGATAGTACAATCCTATACATATTTCCTTGTAACCAATCCTTATTTTGTCCATTGAAACCTATTCCCAAATATGTGTGCAAAGGACATATATACTGTGGAACAGTCTAAGGAATTCCTACCTCCATTTCTCTTTAAACTCCATTGCTGCAACTTCTATTTTCATGCCGGAGCTTTTTCCTTTCCTCTTTTTCATCATATTTGGGACATTTTTTTCTTACCCTGTGGATGACATATCGGACTCCGTTACACACCATCACAAAAAAGTGAACTCTTTTCCTCAAACCCACCAAAAAACTGTATGTATAAAATGAGTTTTAAACCACAGAGGTAACACAGCCAGATCAGTAAAAAAAGAAAACCAAACAATAATAACATTAAATAAAGAGTGTATATTTGTAAATAAAGAGTGTCTATACTCAAATATACACAGGGCAAACAATGAAAAACTTTATAAAATAGCTTCTCTGATAGCTATAAAAACACAGATTCCAGGCACAGCTTAAATTCAAACCACACTAAACTGTTACAACACTATTATTTCACTTTAACTGCTATGGCTGCCTCCTATGGAATTATGGGGTTTGTAGTTTAGTAAAGCCTAAGAGCAATTTGGCTGAGAATGTTGAATGCCTATCCCTAAACTGCAAATCCCAGGATTCTACAGGAGGCAGCCACAATAGATAAAGTGGAATAATACCACTATAACAATGTAGTGTGATGCTGTATAAAACTTATGTGAGATGTTCTCAATAGTAGATTTCCCAGAGTTAGTTAACTCAGTTTGACATTTAAACACTTGTGTCCTTAGCTGGTGAATGTGCTGCTACTTTTCAGCATCTCTGCAGGCAATATGTGAATTGCTTTTTTTAAATATTAGATCACTCTCCACTTACATCAGATGCATTAATGTAAGATTACTTTGTCCAAGTACAGGTACAATTAGTGAATGGTAAAGCAGAGGGGGGGGGATGATATCAGGAACATTAGTCATTGGCCTATATGGAGAGTAGCCATCATGTTTTGGTTAGTATTACCCACAATTCATCTTAATTTTTACAGTGACCATAAAATATATTGAACTTTGCTACTTGTCCACACAGTTTTGAATGAGATGCAGTTCCATGTTGCACTATTTGTCTGACTATATCAGGTATTACCTTGTTCAATTTAACACAAATCCCTACTACAACTGATATAAAATTCACTGTGGTTAGTAGTGTGGCAGTTGTTAAAGTCCTTTATCATGGGTTGGACTCCAAGCAGCTCAGCATCAATGGCATTTTAGGTATACATGGCTAACTTAAACCCCACTGATTTCAATAGGTCTACTCCAAGTATGATCAAGTTGGGGTCCAACTCATCATGTCCAGAAAAGATACAATCATCACTGCCCAGTACCTGCAGACCTGAATGAGATCACAATTTGCCAAGTGCATCCCATGACTTACATGAATTAGATGCTGGATGTTAGAAGTCCTATTCACTTAAAGCACAAATAGAGACTACATGCGTGACACACTTGTCACAGACTTCATATAGGACCCTTAAAACATCAAACTCCCAAAGCAAATAATGTTCTCAAGTAATTATAAAGTTATTGCCCTACAGGGGACTCAAAAAGAGTCAAAAGCATACCTCTGTATGAAGGCCAAGCCTTCACTAGGAAAATTGCCCTAATGAATGATTTCATTTAATTGAGGTTAAACAACTTCATTACTATGACTTTGCTCAGCTTTTCTGTGGCATGATAATCAGCTGGTATGTGGTCTCCTGAATAAGTAGCATAGCTCCATGTTGCCAAAGGATTTTTAAATGTATGTATAATATCATGTACGTTTCTATATTATACAATGGTTTCCTCAGCCACCTGAATGACTGAAATAGTGTTACTTACTGGACTATGATAACGATAACAATGATGGCAAAACAGAGGAGTGTAAGTCCAACAACTACTCCCACAATGGATGCAAGTAATGAGTTACTTGTTGCATTATCATCACTTCTATGTGTCTTCAAGAACTGTTCAACACAACGTTCACCAAAGTAATCTGGAAGGCACCTGAAAATTAAACATGCAAATTATTAATTACACATTTATTAGTGTACTCACTACAATTTTACACAAGTGGCAATCACTATTTCAATGCTATACTAGAAAATGCCAGGACGTGATTTTTTAAATCTTGAAATCCTTATTCATTCATTACAAAATTCATTTACAAAAACGTAGCTCTGAGAAATAAAACAAAACAAGTGTTCAAAGCTATTCCCCATTCCCCTAAAGATCATCAAAACAGTCTGTGTTAGTGCAAGGTTTGCTAAAAGTAGGATAAATAGTGATTACTCTGGATGGGATGCCTCTAGGAAGGCACTCCTCATTCTTTCTTTTAACTTATGATTGCATTATGGATTCAGTGGCCCATTATGCACCTTATAAATTCCACAATCATTTAAAATTTGCATAGCAGAAAGCTTTCTAAATGATGCAATGAACTGAGCAGGAATACTAACTTATCTGAAGTAAGTATTCCCGCATTCATGTCAACAGTGCCCTCACCTCTAGGAGCCATATCCCACCAAGAGCACAAAGCTCTTTCTAGTTCTTGGGTTCGTTACTCTGCACTTTATCCCCTGAACACTTTGGTTTATTGAGGAAATCAAATGAAACCAGTGCCTTTGGCTAGGGTTGCAAGCCTACATCAATAAACTTCAGCTGCGTCTGCACTACAGAAATAATGAAGTTTGGCATCACTTTAACTGCCATGGCTAAATGCTATGGAATACTGGGATTTATAGTTTGTTGTGGCACCAGAGCTCTCCACGGAGAAGGCTAAATAGCTCACAAAATTACAAATCCCAGAATGTATGGCATGGAGCCATGGCTGTTAAAACGGCATCAAATTACATTATTTCTGCAGAGCAGATGCAGCCTTTAATCAAAGATATCCAGCCCTCATCTCTAGGCTTCTGTATCATAGCAATAATACCTAAACGGAGGTTGCAAACCAACAGGTTAGCTCCTGGGAGTGGACCTATTTCCATATTATTCCCTTTTGAAATTCCCAGGGCTTTCCCAGCAGATTTATGAATCCTGTTTTGTCACTCAGTTAACAACTCTGTGCTTAAGTAGTGTGTTAAAAAGAACAAATGGGCAGACACTAGGAGTTTTATAGGTAAACTTACTTGCATCTCACTGCTTGGAGATTTTCAATGTATTTGCATTCACCATGAACGCAGAAGTTTTTAAATTCGCCTTCACATGGAGTTCTATTTTTCTTTTTATTCTTCTTCTCTTTATTTCCCTTCTTTTTTTGTTTGTTAGAGTTCTTTTTCCCACCTTCTGGTTTCTCTGGTTTCTTCAATTGCAACTCACCTGAAAAGATAAAATATTAATTTGAAGTTACTTATATGAATAACCTGCCCATGCTCCATAGAGCTCTGAGCAGCATTTAGCCTCACATCCATTCTACAAGATACATTGTACAAATAGCTCACGAATGAAAAAGGATTTCTGTATTAGGCACCAGTGATGTAGACTAAAGTCGATTCACTCAGACTCAAGTCACTTCAAGGTTTGACTTGGACTTGACTCGGCAATAAATGAGGCACTGACTTGACTCAACTTGTGACTTGTATATTTTTAGCAACCAACCTCCTGGCATAACTTCATCCAGAAATGTGTTAGGCAATGGGCTTGAGGCAGGGATTTAGGTTTACTCACCAGCCTGTCCCTGCTGCACATTAGAGGAGACTTCTAAAGCTTCTGAAAGGGTTTAGAAGGATCCTTCCTTTTTAAACCACCCTACAAGCCCCATCACCTTTTTTTCTGTTAAAGTTGGCTTGCAGACTCAACTTGAAAGTATCTTGCAAGAACTTGGGACCTGACTTGAGACTTAGAATAAGAGACTTGAATACATCACGTCACCCATTCTAACCAGTACACCACTTTGACTGCTGGTAAATTATGAAGAAAAGGGCCTTCAAGCTAGAGCAGGTATGGGAATCACCTTCCAGAAATGGTTAGACTGTAAATCCCAGCAGCCATAACCAATTGTGAGGCATGCTGGGAGCTGAGGCTCAACAATGGCTACAAGCTGGATGATTTGTTTTGTGCTAGTGGCCATGCATGCAGTACAACAGTAGATCCACTGAATCAATTGCCAAACAGTAATCCAACATTTAAAATAAATCCCACTGTTTTAGTAAAGGGACTAACAACTGGTTTTGACCCCAGAAAAACAAACACAGTCGCCTCTTGGCATCCGCAGGAATCAGTTCCAGACCCCCTCCCTCATGGATACCAAAATCTACAGATGCTCAAGTTCAGTTGTCCCCAATGGCAGTGCGTACACTTTCATTAGGGACAACAGGATTTAATGGCAGCATGGCTGCATGTACACGCCACCACAGGACAACAAGGGCTGTCCCTAATGGCAGTGCAGCCATGTACACACACCACCATTGGGGACAATGTGGGCTTGCCATCTGTGGATGCTTGTATATGCAGATGGCAAGTCTGCAGGTACCGAGGGCCAAATGTAGTACTACCTGCATGGTACAGAATAGGGATAGATGGCCCTTGTGGTTCCTTCCCACTGTTAAGATTTTATGATTCTATGAACACCATAAAAATATTCTCAGACGGAAGACATTTTGTTTGGATTTTGAAATGGCAGAAAATGAGACATAAAAAAGAAAAAGAGAGGAAAACAATATCTCAAGAAGCCCAAAATATGTAAAATGCAGTCTTGTGGCACCTTTAAGACTAACATTTTTATTCTAGCACAAACTTTCATGGATTACAATCCACAAAATTTAATGTGAAACTAAACCTGTTAAAGATGCTACATTACTTGTTTTTGCTGACACAGAAGTTGTTTGTACATTGGTCAGTGACACTGCAATCATGTCAGAAAATAAGTATGCAAGCCATTTTATCAGAGGTTCAAGGTTGTGTCCCAGTTCTAAGCTAGCAGTAACTGTTGCTTACTAATTTATTATAAACATTGTTACTCAGCATCAAAGGCAAATTAAGTAGTGTTGACTAATTATGCTTTGCTATTCTAATGAAGTGTGGCAATATGGTTAGCCCCAAAGTAACTGGTTAAACTCCATTAGAGAATGGAATTTAGAGGACAGAACAAACAACTGAGAAAGTGAAGTCAAATGCTTTCATGGCTGGCATCCATAGTTTTTTTGTGGGTTTTTGGGGCTATGTGGCCATGAATAAACTCTTCTAGAACATGGCCACATAGCCCCAAAAGCCCACAAAAACAATTGAGAAAGTTTTGAAGTGGTATCAAAACCATCTTCTAGTTTAAAAATGCATACTTATGGGATTAGGCTGTAGTTTTAACTCGTCTCACTTCCAAAGGCCAAGATCTTCAAGAGGTTAGAATTACAGTCACTCCTCCATATCCACAGATTCTTTATCCATGGCTTCAACCATCCAACAACTTCAATCTTCCATGGCTTGAAAATATTTTTAAAATACAATAATTCCAAAAAGCAAACCTTTATTTCGCCATTTTATATAAGGGACAATATTTTAGTATGCCATTGAGCATCCATGCATTTTCGTATTCACAGGGATCCTACCACCAAATCTCAGTGGATACCAAAGGCCGACTATATTTCACACATCGGCCATGCTCACATCTAGTAACAAGCCAAAAGGTTTGGAAACCGCATGGTAGCCCCTTTGCTGTCATAGTAGTGCATGAATCATTTTTTGCTTCCACCTGTAAAAACATCTAACTTGGCTGGGAAAAGAAACCTTGCAATATATCCTCTACCTAGCTCCTCCCTTGTTGTTGCCAAACAAACCATGAGCTGAAAAGCAAGAACAAACCCTGGTATTCAATTCTGGCTTGTACGGGGAACAACAAATCAGGCACTTCAGTTGGGATGACACAGTAAGCTTTCATTTTCCAATTGGTTTATCTGTTGCTGATAAGAAAACCGAAATGGAAATGCAGTCAGGATTCTCTGTTGTATCTTCCAAAAAGATCAGGACATGGCTCTGTATTTTACCCTTGCAACAATCATATGAAGCTGACAAGAGAATGACTTGTCTAACTAAGGTTTTGGTGGTGTATCTCTCTGACAATAATTTTCCTGAAATCATATTATATCCTACTGATTACCGTGTGACTTCCATGCATGTATACTCTGAATAAAGTCAGATCTGACAATGCTTACAGTGGTTTACACATTTATTGTTTCAAAGCACTGAAGGTGAGCTAAGTATACCTATTATATAAGTTCATTTTAACAGCTGAATTAAGTGGCTATGTTCCAGAAACTTTCTCATACCAGAATGCCATTTAGGAGTTTATCACATGAGCCTTTTTCTCACTGTGATTGTGTTAGTGAAGAGAACCAGATACATACTTTTTGAAGCATTCCCTCTTGCAATAACACCAATGGGGCTTTGTGTTCTCTTCCACAGTTTTCCACACTCCTCACTAATCCTGCAACCTTGCCCTATGCGCTGTCCAGTGTTTCTTTCAGGTTTTTAGAGTTATTTTAATGCAATTCTGGAGGGTTTTTAATAATTTAAAAATAAATGAATAAAAGAAAATTTAAAAAGGGTAAAAAGCCTGATATGGAATGACAAGGGAGAGGTGGTGCAGGAGAAGAGGACAAGACACTGGCACCATGTGACGGCTGAATACTGGAATTGCCACCAAAGAATGAATTACACCTGAGGACTATAGGGACAGCATTTGGGCATCTATTGATGGGTTTTCCTGTCAATGATGCCCTCTAACCACATTTGGATTACAAAGTAGCAACAATATGGAGACATTGTTCTGCGGTAATTGTCGCCAAAGAAGCTATTTCCAGAGCCACATGTGATAAAGTCCTTATTTCTTCCTTTTCAAAAGCAAGCATACAAACCAGGTTTTCAATTAACTGTGGTTCCCTACTGCATCCAAATGTGGAAACGCTGATTACTTTAAGACTTTCATCTTCTTAAACCATGATATGTGCATCAAAATGAACTAGTGTAGTAAACTCCAGTTACTGGCAAACTGCTTTAGGAAGGCAAACAGGTGAGTTTTACCTGCTGTTCTGTCACATAACAACATATTTTCTGCATACTGCTTGGCATATCACTGCTACATTGCAATTGGCATTGCTAACTATAATTTTGGCAGTAGAAAAAAGGGAATGTATGTACTGCCAGCCATATCTACCCCCCCCAAAAAAAAAACCCAGTATCTTTTACTGAATTAATATATGTTGTTGAAACACACGCAAGTGTCCAAACTCACAAACAACTTGTCATTCTCTTGCCCAGTTACACTGGCCAGATTACTCTGGGCTGTTCTTGGTGTATTCTTGCCCCAAAGCTACCCTGGATTCCCCCCATTACTCCATTTATACTTGTGTCGACACTGTGTCACCTGGCACCACCGCTGGCATGAGTTGCTCCTTCTGAGGTCAGAAATGAGGCTGCGTGCCTTGTTGTGACCTCAAAGGGAGCGACTCTTGCCAGTAGTGGCAGTGCTGGGTGACACAGTGGCGACATTCGCCTGGCACTGCTATGGAGCGGTCTGAGTTTTCTTGCAAAATCTGGAGCAAAAGGTATGGGGCAGATTCACTGTTGAACTGGCCTTATGTTTGAAGACAGTTTGCACTCAAATAGTGGAATTTGTCCCTGTATCAGGAAGACAAGTCGCCATGAGGACAGGGGTACATTGCTTCATTTGGCCCATGTAAATATGCTCTCTGCCACAGTGTTACCTTAATCAATGAACATGTCTGTGTTGTTGGTCTTACCAGTCAGTTGCTCCTCTAAAGGAGGAGGGACAAAATTCCCTCAAGTAACTGCCTACTGGCCCTTCTGAAATATTTTAACTGTGCCACAAAGGGGCAAAGAATGACTATGTTTAATTGGAGACAGCCTAGTCAAGCATCAGCAATATTTAATTGCAGTATAGGTATTCCCCTTATTTTCTGGTGCCACCAGCTTATTTCAAACAACTTGAACACAGCCTTAGCCCTCTCTTTAAGCACCCCCCAAAAGTGACTGTTAACAAGAGCAAAAAGCTATTAGTATAGGTCAAATTAATTTTTTAAAGGAAGATTAATGTTCAGTTTGATTGAATCAGAAAAGTAAATCATTTCTAAACCAAATTATAAAGGCTGTAAATACATTTGGTTCAGTCAGTGAGAGTAGATGCGCACTAAAGAGACAGCAGATTATATCCAATTGTTAGTTCCAACCAGAATAAATCCATTCATTCAAGTGATGACCCAATGGGTCTACTTTAGTTAGGACTAATAATTAGATTGAGACCAATGTAATATATTTCCATATCTGATTACACTCTCAGCACTAATGTCTAGATAAGAACTTTTCTTCATAATAATAATAATAATAATAATAATAAGTTTATTTATATCCCGCTTTTCCAATTTTAATCAAAGCGGCGTACAAGTTTAAGTACAAGTTACATCAAGATAAAAACAATTCAATTCAATATCTAAAAACAGTCACAATAACAATATTGTATTGTACTTCCAAAATGTTCTGATACAGCTAAACATAACCCCCCTAAACCCATATCAAAATATTTTAGTGGAATACATTGAGAAATGTATATATAAATGTGACCTTTCCATTGAGATTAGTAGAGAAATGAGATGGAACATGTTAATACATGTGATAATAACATGGGTGAGAAACAGCGATTTTCCCAGCCCTAGTATTATAGGAGAGGAAATAGCTCAAGCTTTAGTTGAGTTTGTCACAAAGTTAAAGGTGATAGTTAAGGACATGTTTCAAAGAGCACTACACTCTATAGTTCTTTTTGAATGCCACTGGCCCCTGCTCATCTCTTGGTTATGCGAGAGCATGAGCAAGAGATGTTTATGTTGTTCAGATTTTGAGAAATTTCAGTTTAACAGTACTAGTAATAGTAATAGAGGAAAATCATACTGAATTGACACGGTGTGTGGGGAAGAAATAACATTTTCTCATTTCTATTCAAGTATACAAACAACGTTTTGGTATTGGTTATGGGCAAAGTATCATCTTTGCTTGGTTACAGGTTGATTAACATAAAGCAATATAAATTCATGTAAACAGTAGGATAATTAAAACAGAATTGCAATACTGGATTTGAGTACTGTATTGGTCTATGAAAATAAAAGCCTTTAAAAGGGAAAGAAAATCTACTCCTTTCTTCCCTAATTAAGGCCCAAAATTGTAATCAAGAATGAGTTCATTATAGGACAGACTTACTCTATAAGGTACCCACTGGTTTTACAATATTAACTTCTATGATTTACTACAAAAATCCTAGAGGAAACTACCTGGAATTAGGGGTGAGCAGTGAAGTGGCCTGGTTTGCTGGTGACACCAAAATGCTTTGGGTGGTTAAAACAAAATCAGACTGCAAAGAGCTCCAAAAGGATCTCTCCAAACTGGGGGAAATAGGTGTTAAAAGTGTAAAGAGATGCATACTGGGGCAAAAAATTCCAAGTTCAGATAGCAGTGGTTCCCAACCTGTGGGTGGGGACCACTTTGGGGGTCGAATGCCCCTTTCATGGGGGTCACCTAAGACCTTTGGAAAGCACCTATTTAATTACAGTTATGAAGTAGCAATGAAAATAATTTCATGAGTTTGGGCCACCACAACATGAGGAACTGTATTAAGGGGTCACAGCATTAGGAAGGTTGGGAACCGCTAAGATAGAGGCTGAATGGATTTGAGGTGGTAGTGCCTGATGATGAAAAAACATGGGGTTGTGGCAGTTAGTTTGAAGGAGACATCAAGCCAGTGTATGCCTTCTATGAGAAGGGCAAATAAATGCATAACAAAATTGCTAATTCCATACTGCCTTTTTACATATTTGCAGTGTGGTCAGATTTGGAATACTGATTCAAATGGTTAAGGAGCTGAATCATGTGAATAAGATGAATCTAGGGTGAAAGGTATGACAGTTGGGATGGTTTAGATTAAGGTGAGTGATAAGATGCACGGCAGAGGTATCAGCATAAGAAAGGAGATCTTTCACAGCACTGGAACCCAGGAGCAGTCACTGAAGCTGAATGTTAGAAAAATCAAGACAAATAAAAGGATATATGCCTCCACTAAACCCATTGTTCAACTGCAGAAGTCAGGGTTATAAGATTCAGCCATGGCTACGAACTTTGACAGCTTTAAAAGAGGATTAGACAAACTGAAGGATGGTAATGATATCAATAGCTATGTAGTAATCATGAAAGCTATGTATTATCTTCAGTATCAGATACAATGTGCATCTGAATACCAGCTGCTGCTGAACATGAGCAGGTGGGTACTGAGTTTTTATTGACATCTGGTTGAACAGATTACTAACTCGGGCCCCATTCCCACTTACAGATAAATCGGTGTGCGATCCGAATCGATGGATTGATTCGACAGTGGAGTGTTGTTCCCATTACATTTGCCTCGATTGCATTTTTCCCTCCAAAATAATCCACTTGTGGTTCCCATTCACAAATGAATCGATTCAATAATAATAATAATAATAATAATATTCCCTTTAATCTTGAGGAATCCAAGTGGATTACAGCAGTAAAACAAGATACAATTAAAAGAAAAAAGCATTAAAAGTTCCAAGATTCCCATCCTTCCTCCAGTCATAAAAATATAATAAACGCTAAAAAGAGATTAAACCCAAAAAGAGATTAAAAACAATGGTGTACAATAACAATTAAAGTGAGATAAAATTTAAAGCGGAGACCGGGTAGAGTAAAAGATAAAGATGGAGAATAATGGGAGGGGGGAGACAGGGGAGGCAGGTCAACAAGGATGTTCTAATCTGGAAAGGCCTGCCAGAATGATTTGGTTCCAGCCGGCCGAAGGGGAAATTTGAATTGATTCCGATTTGAATGTGGTTCACACTTGCGCAGAATCGATTTATCGAAAAAGAAGCAGAAAAAGATCAGCATCAAAAAGATGTGGGTTAAATGAGTCTAGCACATGGCCCCCCTCTTGGAATGGATTAAGTGGGAACCAGGGCCGTTTGAATTGGTTCAAACCGATTCACGATCTGATTTAAAAGGTAGTGGGAATGAGGCCTAGATAGTTCTTTAATCTGAATCTGCATCTTTTTTTCTTATATTCTAATAAACTGCAGTTTTGCGAGAAGTATGAAGATCATCAGCTAGAGCTCAATGGATCCCCCCCCCCCCCCACATAGGACCATTGAGTTGCCAGCATTCACTGGGGAAGAAGGAAAGACTATTAAATCAGTTTACTTCTATCCTGTGTATATAGCCACAGCTGCACATTTGATGACCAATGTTCTCCAGTCCCCAACCTGATCCTTGCATGCTTTTTGAACTTTTTTTTTGCTTTACCACCATTATACATTTAGCCATGACACAGAAATTGCAAGTAAGATCCAGATTTTTCAGACAATTGCAACTTCATTTAGTTTGAAAAGCATGGGCCTGTTACAGACTGCCAAAATAAAGCTGCTTTGGGCCTCTTTGGAGGTATGCTGTTTAAATGATGCATGCATCCTAAGAATCCGGAAGCTGCACCAAAGCTGCCCTCCAGTGCTTAGGAATGGAGTGTGGCTTTGGCGCGACCACCGGACTCTTAGGACCCATGCATCATTTAAATAGCATACCTCCAAAGAGACCCGAAGCAGCTTTATTTTGGCAGTCCCAGGCCATGGTGTAAAATCAGGAACTATCCAGGCTATTAATGTTTATCACTGCTGTTTGACAGCTAATGTCCATTTAGCTTATTCTTTTCAGTAAAACAAAAAGGTTACATAGAATTTCCCATCTGCTATCTTGTTTTTTCCCTAACTTTTAACATCTCATAACTTGTTTAACCCAACCGAAGCCTAATAAAGAACTGACAGAAGGAAAGAACGTCTCTGTCAACTCCAGACCTTGTGTACCATTATACCAAACAAAGCTGGAAAATCGGAAGTTCTCATTTGATTGATTTTCTTCTTTATGAAAGACACAACCCAGCAGCTCTTTATCAAAACTCACATCCCTGCACCAGGTGTGTCTCTATGTGACTCACAATCAAGAATGAAGGATCTTTATAAGAAAAGAAAAAAAAAAACCCTTCACTTGAATACATACCTCTACCTGAGTCACTCACAAGAAACTGTGGTGCCATCACCTCCTTTATATCTTCCTCTTCATAGTCAACTCCAGACGAAACCATCTCAGTCGCAGGCTTGTTGGGAGTCCCCAAGGTAGGCAGATCTTGCTCTTGTTCTGTCACATTTAGCCCTGCTCCGGCAGCCTGCTGGTACACTGCAGACGAGAAATAAAACACATCAGGATGCCATTCTTACTAGTCAGCCAAAACTAGCAGAGAGATGTTTACCTGAAAATTACATTAAGCAGCTATTGCATATGTACTCTGGTGCAGCAGTGAGTCACTCAAGAAGCAGCTCTCAGCTTTTCTAATATGAATACATTTATGCTATCCCTGTATTTTAAATATGGTTCCCAAGTTCTGGATTCTTATGTACCATCAGCCAGAATCTTAGCGGGGAGAGGAGGAAAGCTGGTCCCTATACTAGACGAAAACCATGGGCTAAGTATGCTCTCACAACTTCAAGTTTAGGTGGTGAAACACCAGTGTGAGTGCCAGAGAATTTATCCACCAACTTTTCTCATCCGTCCAAAGATGACATGACCCAGCACTAATGTCCTCAGATAAACCTTCCCACCAATGACACTACTGAAACGAACAAGTCACTCCTGTACATTAGACGCTACTGGTTCTTTTTATTAGCCATAGCTTATAAAGACACAGTGGGTTTGGATCACAAAGCTTCGAATAAGCCAAAGTAAGGGGAGGAATTCAAAGACCATCTCATCCAGCAACCGTCACAACTTTTCCCTTCCTTTAAAGTCATAAAATGTTATGGAGTTGTAGAATAAAAGAGACTCTACAGAGTTCTAGAAGAGGACTCTGGCCCCATACAGACAGGCCAAAATAAAGCTGCTTCGGGTCACTTTGGAGGTATGCTGTTTAAATGATGCATGCATACTAAGAGTCTGGAAGCTGCGCCAAACTTGCACTCCAGTCCTTAGGACTGGAGCATGGCTTTGGCATGGCTTCTGGCATCTTAGGATGCATGCATCACTTAAATAGCATACCTCCAAAGTGATTTGAAGCAGCTTTATTTTGGCCTCTGTATGGGGCCTCTAAGAGCATAATAATGCTCTAAAAGCATAATGATAATGATAATGACAGAAGAGGAATGATAGTAACTACACCTTGTAGGGTAAGTTGACAGGCAACTTGAAGCACACACACACACATACACATCAAAGCCTATGAATGCTTATTTCAAACCATGTGAATGTGGGAGTTTATCACACGTGACGGTGTGCAGAAACTTTTTTTAAAGTGTGTAGAAACTTGATTTAAAGTGGAACACCCCCCCCCCCCCCCCCAAATGGATTGTTTTTTGCAAAATGTTCGGGGTTAACCCAAACAGAAATTAGAAATAAACCACGTTTATTTACACAGACAACGTTTGTGTAAATGAGAAATAACTGCGACATTAATCCGAATGCAAAGTCGACAAAACTTCCCGAAAGTAAAAACGGGTGTGTTTTGTTGACTTTGCATTTGGATTAATGTCGCGTTCTCTCTCATGGAAGCCACACATCTGAAAAACAATCCCAAAAAGCGGGTATTTTGCGGATGTTAAAATCTCGTTTCTGCACAGGATTTAACCAATTGGCCTCCGATTTGTGATAAAATCCATAGTGGGATAAGCATTCAAATACACTCAAGCAATGCAAACATGTTCATTCAAATAGTGAATTCACTATTTGTCTCAGCCATAAAGTGAATAAATGGCAAAGGGCAACCCAATATCATCTAACACAGTCTCTGGCCTCGTGTGTAATAGGAAAAGAGGACCGACACTGGTCTGCCTTACAGTTACAGAGTTGCTATGAATGGTAGATACTGTAGCCAACACTTTCACTGGCATGGCTCCACGGTATGGAATTCTGGGAATGGTAGTTTGAGGGGGCACCAGAGGGAGGACATCCAAGACAAACTCGGGACATTACAACATGGAAACTAAAAACCCTGATGTAAGTGTAAAGTCACGCTTCTTAGTCCTGCTGCAAATGGAGGACGTTTAGGAATTCATCTTGGACAGAAGGATGGAATGGAGGATGTGTCCTGGAAAAGGAGGACCTCTGGTCACCCTGCGTATCCATGTAAAGCCATGCTTCTTAGTCATGCTCAAAAAAAGGACATGTTGACATCCCTCCTGGGCAGAAGGTGGGAATGGAGGACGTGTCCTAGAAAAAGAGGACCCCAGGTCACCCTCCATAGCAACGTAAATCCATGCTTCTTAGTCCTTAGTGAAAATGGAGGACATTTTGGCATCCCTCTTGGGCAGAAGCTGGGAATGGAGGACGTGTCCTAGAAAAAGAGGACTCCAGGTCACCCTCCAAATCAACGTAAATCCATGCTTCAAAATGGAGGACATTTTGACTTAGTTTGGGTCAAAACGAGGGACATTTCTGACATCCCTCCTGGACAGAAGGTGGGAATGGAAGACCTGTCCTGGAAAAGGAGGACCTCTGGTCCTCCTGCATACCAACATAAAGCCATGCTTCTTAGTCATGCTCCAAATGGAGGACATTTCTGACATCCCTCCTGGGCTGAAGGTGGGAATGGAGGACGTGTGCTGGAAAAAGGAGGACCCCAGGTCACCCTCCATATCAAGATAAATTGATGTGCCTCAGCCATGCTCAGAGAAGGAGGGCATTTTGACACCCCTCCTGGAGAAAAGGTGGGGATGGAGGACGTGTCCGGAAAAGGAGGACGTGTCCGGGAAAAGGAGGACACTCCCCTCCCCTTTGAGTGGGAAGAAGTGAGAAGGGATCCTTAAAAGAAAGCCCCAAATTCCTTCCTCAAAGCCAGACCTTTGCTGGGGGTCTTCCTTTACCTGAGCTCCAGAGCAACAGAGGCAGCAGCAGGGACTCCAAGGCAGGCATCCTGGCAGCAAGGCAGGCAGAGCTCCAGCTCAGAGGACAGCAGCAGGGAGCTCCATCCCAGCCTCTGCCTCGGAGGGAGCTATATAGGCGGAGGCTCGACGTCACTGGGATGGGAACAGGTGCGCCTAGCCAGGGAAGGCAGGACACCACCCAGGAGGAGCCTCACAGGCAGAGGAGGAGGAACAGGACTCAGCCCAGGCTCTCTCTCTCTCTCTGTGGTTCCCAAGCTTTGGCCCTCCAGAGCTTGTGGACTCCACTTCCCAGAATTCCTGGCGATTGGCTAGCATTGCTGATCTTTCTGGGAGTTGAAGTCCAAAACACCTGGAGGACCACAGATTGGGGACCACCACTGCCCCAGACTACATCCCTGGAGACCAAGGTCCTCCTTTTCTAAGGCATTGGCCTACATTCAGGGGGACCAGGCTCCTCCTTTTCCAGGGCACTGTCCTACTGCAGCCAGGGAGTCCAGAGGTCCTCCTTTTCTAAGGCATTGGTCTACATTCAGGGGGACCAGGCTCCTCCTTTTCCAGGGCACTGTCCTACTGCAGCCAGGGAGTCCAGAGGTCCTCCTTTTCTAAGGCATTGGTCTACATTCAGGGGGACCAGGGTCCTCCTTTTCCAGGACACTGTCCTACTGCAGCCAGGGAGTCCAGAGGTCCTCCTTTTCTAAGGCATTGGTCTACATTCAGGGGGACCAGGGTCCTCCTTTTCCAGGGCACTGTCCTACTGCAGCCAGGGAGTCCAGAGGTCCTCCTTTTCTAAGGCATTGGCTTGCATTCAGAGTGACCAGAGGTCCTCTTTTCCCAGAACATTGTCCTACTACATTCAGGCTGTCCAGAGTCCTGCTTTTCCAGGGAATTGACCTCCTATATTCAGAGTGACCAGAGGTCCTCTTTTTCAAGGACATCGCCCTACATTCAGGGTGACCAGAGGAACTCAGCACAAAGGAAGACGAGGCACCACCAAATGTAGGACATTCAAGGAAAAATGGATGATGAAAGGTGGATTGATTCAAACAAGGAAGCCACAGCCCTGATTCTGCAAGATTATCTTGGAGGTCTTTCGTGCATACGGTCACCATAAGTAAAAACAGCCTTGGAGACCACAACAACGACATCTCAGCAAATCCCAGGATGCCATAGGATGTTGCCATGTTAAAGTGGAACCATAGTGCTCTAATTATGTATGGCGAAAGAGTCTCTTTTATGATTCAGTCATTGGTAGATCCAAATGTACCAGTTTCCTTTAAACTCTTCCAACTTGCAGTTTCTCAGTGGAGTCTGTTGAGGCACACAGTGTACATAAATAATTTGTGTGTGAGAGGGAGTGCGCACCGAATAAAATCCAGGCGCTACCATGCATAACCCAACAGTGTTGCAGCTGAGCATTATGGGAAGTGTTTAGCGATAGGTAGCCCACAGTTACTTATTACTAATAACAACCATAAATTAAGCAACTTTAGGAGTACTCTACTCCAGCCTCAATGCAGATTCTACAATGTTAGCTGCAGCAACAGTATCCCTGTCAGGTGTCACTTCCCCATCAAAGAGCTTGCCCCATTGAGAATGGTATCCCTCATGTTGAGTCTAAATATCTTTATCTGCCTTTTCAGCATCCTGATGCAGTGGAGGACATCTCTGTTCCATCTTCTGCATGGCTGTTTTTCAGATGTTTGAAGACATATCTATATAATTTTGCCTTCTCCAGCTCTTTCAACAACTAGTTTCCAGACTCTTTACCACCCTAGTTGATACTGTCTGGATTTTCTATTAATGTTGCCCCAAAATGCGGTGTTGCACCCAGAATATGACACAATATTTCTCATGGGGCCTGTCTGGTACAGCATAGATTACTGATATTAGTTTGTGTGATCAGAATGCTATGGAAATGAATACAATTTAATATTGCATTGATGCATTTTATTTTATAGTAGCCACATTATTCTGTTTCATGCTCAAGTTTGTGATCAACCAAGACAACCAGCCCATTTTCACATGTCCTGTTTCCAAAGACTGGTCTCCTCCATCCTATCCTACACTAGCACTTTTGTGTGAAGCTTTTGTACATAACTGTGGAATGTTAGCTATGTTTGTTTTATCAATTGGAGCACAAACTGGGGGGAAAGTTGGATATAACAACAACAACAACAACCCAGCAACAGCGATGGCACATCTATTACTTTTGAATTTCATCTTGTTGGTTTTGGGTCAGCATTCCATCCTGTCAAGAATTATGCCATTGGTATTACTGGTATCTTTTTGTAGTATTTACTATTCCTCTGAAATTGTTAATAAAATGTTGAACAGTGTATGTTCACCAAAGAGAAAATTGTTTGGAACACTCCTTGAGGCTTCCCTGCGTACTGATCTATAGCCATTAAATGAGCAACCAAGAGTATATAATTGCTCATCTAGCTGTGAATGCATCTGAGCATGGCTATCCAGCCTACTCTCTTACCATCTTATTTAAAAGCATATTATGAAAGACTTCCTCTAATGCTTGCTGAAATCAAGATATATTACATTCTATGTTCCCATGATCTATCAACCTAGTTGGTGGGGCAGAAGGAATGGGAAGGTTAGTATGCTTTATTCTCGATAAACACATGCTGACTCATAGTATTTATTGACCTGGGGTTTCCTGCACCACCATGAAGCCACTGTACTCTGGGCATTGTAACCCCTGCAACTGCCTAATAAATATTGGGTGCTGATATGAAGTACTGAGACAAGGGACATTACCACATGAACAGGGACGTAGCCAAGGGGGGGGGGTCTTGGGGTCCAGACCCCCCCTTCTGTTAGAAAAATGAATGGTGCGTGCTGCTGCTGAGCCGCACCCAAGCCCCAAAATAATGGTGGCACTTAGTCTGGACCCCCCCTTCTTAAAATCCTGGCTATGTCTCTGACATGAACCCTGTTCTTGCAGGAAGCACACCATTTTTTAAAGGTTCAGAGCAGCCAATATGGGCACATATTTGTAATTGTGTGACTGGGGCTGCTGCTGCTATCACACTTTCTGCTACTTAATCCCTCCTTCTTGCCCTATGCCCCACCCAGAGTGCCTTACAGTTTTTTAAACTTTATTTGTATTTATTTTCATTTTCACCTTTTAATGCAGTTTTAGAGCTTTGCTGCTGCAATGTAAGTTAAACAAAATAGGGGAAAAATAGAAATTCCTTTAAAAGCAATCAGCCTGATTGGGAATAGTGAGAGGAAAGGTGGACAAGGGGAAAGGAGACAGTAGAGTTTATCACACAGGAGGAATTTCTCTTAATTTCAAACGAAAAGAAAGTCGGACCAGAACACATTCACGTAAAGTCGTTAGTTTGCCGAAATTACGTGAATGCTCATTGCATTCAAACTGGCTCCCCATTGCCCGAAAATAGCATGCTATTGGCTGAATTTGCATGTGGCAGTCTATCACACAATAACATGAAGCCCCATGATTGCACTCAGACTGACTTCCCATTGCCCGAATTTGTGTGTAGTGGGTTATCACGCAATAATGTTAAACCCCATGATTGCGTTCAGATTGCCATTGGATTATACTTCCAATTTCCCTTGTCTGATAAACTCCAGTGATATTGCGTGACTGCCAATAGTGCTGCTGCCTCAGCAGCAACGTTTTATGCCTCAAGACCAGCGTGAATGCATTGAAACCCATCAATGAAAAGAGACGCTCTAACCACTCTTTGGAGACACAGCAGCTGTAGGCTGAAGGTGTCATCTCACCAAAGCCACTTTTTTCTGGATCTAATTGAAGTATAAAAGCCATGTGTAGTAATCTAAGCAAGGATGGTATGTCTTCTCTCCCCCCTCTGTAATTCAAGTATTGAAAGCAGAGTAGGTGAAACCACTACTTCTTTTAGGGTTGAGTAAATGCTTTGGAAGAGAAAATCGGTCTCTTTCCAGAACCCAGTGGGTACTGTACTGTACCTTCACTGCTGCTGAATTTGTTTTCATTTAGCAGTGACAAAAAGGCCACAATTTACTGTTAAGGCAAGGACCATAGGAGCACAGAACTGAGCAGAATCAGGCTTCTGGGAGTGCTATTCAGATTGAAAACCAAGTGCATATTCTTTGCGTGCCTTGATTTAAAGCATGGACAGGCACTTCTTTTGTTGCCAAGGGCTGTATATTCCAGTGAATTGGGGCCCTTATTGGATAGAGCTGGTGCTAGTCCATAGCCATGCCTTACCACCTCTTTCTACAAATACATTTCTTGCACCCTTTCACACATACAGTTGCTTACATGCATGGGAAAAATTGATAGATGGGCACGTCCTCTCAATTACAGTTGGGCTCCTTCCTATTTCACAGGTATATGGAAATATTTGTTGTTGCTGCCTTCCTCTGAGTCAGCCTTCACTCATGAGACACCTCCAAGAATCCCAATCTTCCACTTCTCTGCTTAGTTCCTGCAATCCCATGCCCATATCCCCCATGATTAACTAATTCCATGCATGTGGTCTTCTTTTCCTTCTTCTGCATTCTACCTTTCCTAACATTATTGTCTTTTGTATTCCATGCCTTCTCATTATACAGCCAAAGTTCATTGGTCTCAATTTTATCATCTTGGCTTCTAAGGAGATCTCTGGCTTGATCTGTTCCAAGAACCATCTGTTTGTCTTTTTGGCTGTCCATGGTATCCTAAGCACTCTTCTCCAGCACCACATCACAGATGAGTTGGTTTTTCTTCTGTCTGGCTTGGACAATTCTAACTTCAGTGCTCAGTTGTATATCTTTACTCTTCAGTAGTTTTTCTAGTTCTTTTATAGCTGCCCTTCCCAGTCCCAATCTTCTTCTTATTTCCTGACCGCAGTCACCATTCCTGTCGGTATTTGATCCTAGGTATGGGAATTGTTTATTCCGATTTCCTCATTGTCTAGATGGAATTTCTGTATTTTTGTGGAAGCATAGTTTACTGCAAAATTCAGGGAAAGTGAGCACATGTGGCTTGGGCATCTCCCACAGGCTGCCTGTGCTGCATACGCTGTGCTGCCTGGTGGTGAACTGGATTAGCTTTATGTGTTTTGTAGAGCTCTTGAATCTTCCCCAACAAGTACTTTGACATGACCTAATGTGTTTCAGTTCTGCCCATTATAACCAAGCCAAGGGTAGCCCAAATAACAACAGTATGGAGTAGTAGCTGAGAGCCAGGCTGGGCGTGAGGCAAGATGTCTGGGAACTGATCCTCTGCATTTTTAAGAGTTTACAGTAGCCATGGGAAGAGGGCAAGATTTAGATCAGCATCATGGAAGGGGGAATTAGGATAAAGGGTTAATCTGTTCACTTTGTCTTTCTCTAAATAGCATTATGCAGTGCTGTTCTCTGGGAACAAATCCTTTGGGAACAAATAAATGTTCTTTGGAATTAATTACAAATTAATTTGTTCTTGGGGAACGAATTAATGCGCTAATTATCCTGTAAGGAAAAAAAAACATGCAAGTGTATAATAGTTACATGTTTCATCTCATGGAACAGTGAATAAATAGCAGGAGGAAACATTAATGGAAAATGAAAATGGGGAAAACAGCATTGGGAAAAAGACACAACACAGTCCTGAGCTGTTTTCCTACATTAAAAATCCACAGGACTTTACCCACAAGTTTACCACAGCATGGCTAGCTTCATCTTTGGATTCCAAAAGGGACAATTCTGCCAAAGCCTCTTTCACTATTTGGAATTGGTAGGGCAGGAAAAACTGCATGCTAGCTAGGGTGTGAATGAGTGAGTAAGCGTAGTGAGTGCTATTGGGATTTCAGTCTTTTGCTCACTTAAAAATATGGTTTCTGTTTAAATCTAGTGGTTATCTAGAGCTTTGCAGGGTCCAGACATTACGCAAATTATTATGCAGAATAATAATAATAATAATAATAATAATAATAATAATGTTTATTTATATACCGCTTTTCCAAATTAGATCAAATTATGCACAATATATTTCTGTCTTTTTACTAAAAGCATTACTGAAGAGTTAAATAGCAATCTGTGAAACAGAGATAGCTGTTACACTAAATGTTATCTTTTGGTTTTGATGGGCAGACCAAGGAGTGACTGTTACCTGAATTGTACTGGTGCAAATGGACCATTTCTATGGCATTGCACATTACAGATTTGTGGCATACATTGTACATAATGAATTGATTTCTGTTACTTATTAAATCAGTGGCAAAATCCCAGCTGACATTAGTATGTCAACATTGACGAAAAGAAAAACCCAAAACCCCACAACCCCACAGTTAGCTGCTGTTCTTGTGTCTGAGCAAAATTCAAAATGCTGGTCCTGACCTATAAAGTCTTAGGCCCTCTCTGCATGGACAGAATAAAATGTCTTTCCCCTGTCCTGTCTATGATGAGTCCGGACAACACATGTACCAAACACTGAGTATGGTGTGAACAGTCTGGATGGCATCTAGCTTGTTCAAACCTGGAATGTAACACCCTTAAAATGAATAATAATAATAATAATAATAATAATAATAATAATAATTTTTATGTTTATACCGCTTTTCCAGAAGATCAAAGCGGTGTACACAAAATTTAAAACCAGTTACAAACACATCATAAAAAAGATAAAACCAATAACACAATATACAATATACAAATCTAAAAACAATCATTCGAAAGGGTGAGGCAGAAAGTTGATGGGATCAAAGTACACTAGTTCATTTTCCAGAGGGGAAGGCTTGACAGAAGAGGAAAGTTTTTAGCCTCTGTTTGAATGTTTCTAGGGGGGTGATCAGGCGGAGTTCCTCGGGAAGACTGTTCCAGAATTGTGGGGCCGCTACTGAGATGGCCCTCTGGGATGTAGTAGCTTATTTAGATGATGGGATTTCTAGCAAGTTCTTCCCGGTTGCTCTGAGTGTGCGGGGCGGATTACATGGGGAGATGTGGTCCCTCAGGTAACTCGGGCCCAAGCCATGTAGGGCTTTATAGGTAATAACCAACACCTTGTATTGTGCTCGGAAGCGAATAGGCAGCCAGTGCAGATCTTTCAGAATAGGTGTTATATCGTCAAACCTGGAAACACCAGTGACCAATCTGGCTGCCATGTTTTGTACTAGCTGAAGCTTCTGGGCTTGTACAAGGGTTGCCCCATGTAGAGCGCATTACAGAAATCTAAGCGAGAGGTTACCAGCGCATGTACCACAGTTTCAAGGTCCCTTTGGCCCAGGTAGGGTCGCAGTTGGCGTATCAGCCGAAGTTGATAGCAAGCACTTCTGACAGTCGCATCTACTTGAGATGTCAACTGCAGAGACAAGTCCAGAAGTACTCCTAAACTGTGAACGCCATCCTTCAGGGGAAGTGTGGCCCCATTCAGGACAGGTGGATAAACTTCCTTCCCCAGGCCTGGGAAACCTATCACCAGTACTTCCGTTTTCTCTGGATTCAAACTGAGTTTGTTTTCCCTCATCCAGCCCATTACCAAGTCCAGGCAGGCATTCAGAGGAGAGACCCCATCCTTAATCACTGAATCAGTCGGGGGCACAGAGAAGCATATTTGGGTGTCATCAGCATACTGATAACACTGCGCCCTGTGTCTCCAGATGATCTCTCCAAGCGGTTTCATGTAAATGTTAAACAAAGTGGGGGACAAAATAGCTCCCTGAGGGACACCAAATGTGAGTTCCCTCTTAAAGGAGCAAGTGTCCCCCAACTGCACCATCTGGAATCTGCCCGAGAGGTAGGATCGGAACCACTGGAGCACAGTGCCCTCAATGCCCAACTCCCTCAGGCGTTCCAGAACGATACCGTAGTCAATTGTATCGAAAGCCGCTGAGATGTCCAAGAGCACCAACAAGGTCACACTTCCCCTGTCGATACCCAGACGGAGATCATCGACTAAAACGACCACGGCAGTCTCAACTTCATAACCCGCTCTGAAGCCAGTTTGAAATGGGTCCACATAATTGGTTTCATCCAAGACAGCTTGGAGTTGGAAGGCAACCGCTCTCTCGATCACCTTACCTAAAAATGGCAATAGTGAAACTGGCCTATGGTTGTTTCTTATCAGGGGGTCCAGGGAGGGTTTTTTAAAGCAACAGTTTGACTGTTGCTAATTTTAAACTAGATGGAAATTTTCCCTCCCTGAATGATGCATTAATTATGCAGCACAATAATGTTACCGCATCACCACCTTGGGCGGCCAGCCAAGAAGGACAGGGATCGAGAGAGCACGTTGTCTTCCTAACACTTCCAAGGAGCTTGTCCACTTCATCGGTATGTACAAACTCAAAATGATCCAGTTTCATAGAGTCCACGGAAGTTCTGGACACCTCTCCTATTGTCTCTGATAAAGTGCCAGCGTCGAGATCAGCCCTTATCAGAGAGATTTTATCTGTGAAGAAGTTGTTAAAGTCGTCACAGCAGGCCTTAGTTGGTTCTAAGATAGGGTTCAGGGTGGGGGTGAGCTGAGTTAGCTCCCTAACTACGCTGAACAGCTCTGCTGGACACGACTCCGCAGACACAATACATGCAGCATACCTCAACACTTGCTCTGGATCTTCTTGGAAGATCTGGAGCCCTCTGTTCTGATTCCAGGTGGTTGTTTGCACAAATGTCCTACTGTTTGCACAAATGTTCCTGGCGCTGCTACCACTGGTAAGAGTTGCTCACTCTGAGGTCAGAATGAGATGCCAAGCCCTGTGATTGAAGTGGCCATGCCAGGTGGCACAGTAGGACCATGTGCGAACAGCCACCTGGCATCAGAATGGAGGACCAAGGTAACAGGGGGACATGGGGACAGATTCTTGGCCAGAATACTCTGGGCTGCCGCTGAGTATTTCTGGCCAGTGCAGAAAGGACCCAAGATCACTTGGGGCCAGGGTGTCTGAAGGACTTGATCTTACTATATGATAATAAGTGAGTAAATAATAATAAACTAATTTATTTCAGCTGAAGTACTACATAGCATACATACTTTAAAGGCACCAGATTCTGTCTGAGCTAAGGAGGGTCAGGCCTTGGTTAGTATCTGAGTGACAGAGTACCAATGAATACCAGGTGCTGTAGGCTATATTTCAGAGGAAGAAAATGGTAAAACCACCTCTTGAGTATTCCTTTTTTAAAAAAGAGAAACCTTTGAAATTCATGGGGTTGCCATAAATCAACAGGTGACTTGAAGACACATACTCACCAATTACTTAGGAGAAAGGGCCATTGAATTCACTGGAGCTGCATCTGAGCATTTACTGTTTTATTTAGTTGTTGTATTTATATCTAACCTTTCTCCCAACATAGGACCCAAGGCAGTTTAATATAATAGATTAAAACAAGGTTGTATTGCTAGTACATACAAAGACATTTGAATCCTTAAATAGTTCCAGGGTTTGTTAGGTCAAGAAAATATAAATGGATTGTGGCTGGCTTTAAGTCCTGGTAATATGTATGAGCATTGGTATTTGTAATGCGTGTGTCATGGGATTTAAAAGTTCATGCTTTTATTTCTCTGTGTGACCTCAAAAAGTCTCCAGTGCACACAGGTAACTCTGAAAGAGGCATGCTTAGGTCAGTAACATGAAGCATCACATTGACATGTTTACATTATGTTTGATGTTTCCAGTCCTTTGATGTCAAAATTATTCCTAAAAGCTATTGTTGAAGACTGGATTACCAGAGGAAACAGCAATGATGACAAGGCACCGCGACTTCATTTCCCTTCAGAAACTGCACAATAGAGACTGCAGATTATTAACTATCACTGTACTGCATGGAGTAACTTGCTTTTGCAGGAAAAATTAGTCCAATGCCCACCTTTAAGTACCACTATTCCACATAGGTTAAAAGCTTTCTGAGCTACAGCCATCTGGAAAATCTTAGCTATGTGGATCCAGCCTATTGTTAGTAGTATATTAATACTCCAGACTGATTTGATTGGATATCATTGGTAGTGATGACACTCAGTATGTGAGTTAAATGTAAGAAGCTTTAAATAACAAATAGGGAAGACAGGGTGGATTTTTTTTACCAGATGCAGAGATGACTGTGGTTTGAATGTCTGACAAGGGTTTGCCCTCTTCTGTAATCTTATTATAAATAGAAACTACTGTAAAGATAAAAGAGTGCTTAAATTTTTAAAAGAAAATTTGCCCTGAAGTCTCCTGTGTCGGGCATGGTGCCTGGCTTAAGTTTATTAGTGAACAATTATTTGACCTTTGTATTTGTTTCTTGAGAGAAGGGGAGGGAAAATATGAAAATATGAAACAGCAAGAGAATTGGGCGGGGGGGGGAGGGCGGGGGGGAGACTGAATGGATTTGTCTGAAACAAATACAAATACAAATACAAACAATTTATTATGGCACACATCCAGCACAAAATGATAAAACCTTTACAAAAATTATATTGCATTGCATCCATTGGAAACATTATACAGTGTGCCCGTGTTATACGTGGGCGCGCTTTACGCAGACTTGAGTGGATGCGCTCAAGCCGTGGGGAGCGTGGGGGGAGCATGCAGGGCAAGGGGCAGTGTGTCCCATTCAAATGAATGGGGCATGCACCTGTGACGCCCTGCCACTCCCGTGCCACACGAGCCCCATTCAAATGAAGGGGGCTTGAGCATACGTGCAATTAGCCTTACCAGGGGGTGGGTGGGTCTGGAACGGGCTCATTGTATTCTAGCATATTGTATCAATAGATATATACATATAAATGTCAAGGATAAAATCCAGAGACATGCACCTAAATGGATTTAACAGTATACTAAATATATGGGATAACAAAGATAATTGACTATCTACTATCAAAATATCTCCTGAAGGAGTTATATGATATCTCACTTTATATTTAGTATGTATGGCGCAGTACAGACCGCCCAAAAAGGGTGGTCTGCCGGCGCCTGTTTTTCTGCAAGAGGGAAGCCTCAGCCACCAAATGGCGAGGCTTCCCACCGGTGGAAAAAGAACCTGCAAAAAGAGATATGCCCTATTACTAAACAGCAGGTTGAAGCTGATTCAGCAACAGAACTCTTGGCATTTTTGAGATCCACCAAATGTATCCTGCATAAAGAACTAATTGGATTTCATGCTTTATTATTCCAAGTCTAATAAAACTTGACCTCATTCACAGATACTGTATAGTGGACCCTTGTTATAAACTGGGGCTTGGTTCCATGATCCCCCATGGATAACAAAATCTGTGGATGCTCAAGTCCCATTAAATACAATGACATAGCAAAATGGTGTCCCTTACAAAAAATGGAAAATCAAGGTTTGGTATTTGAAATTTATACTTCTTTTGAATATTTTCAAACTGTGGATGCTTGAATACATGCATTAAAAAAATCAGTGTATAAGAAGGGCTGACTGTATATAGAAAATATATATACCTTGACTCTCTACTAAAAGTGTGAGATTTTATTTTGTTTTCCAAAGGATCCAAGGGATCAAGGCGAATAAATTATAATCAACTCAACTATGCCTTTTGTTAAGTCTGTGATGTAGTATCTTGGACAGCATTTCCAATTATTACTATTAACTATATTTCACTGACCTGAAAGTGTTATGAAACCTCCCTGTTCTATATAATTCCATGCTCAAATTTGGAAGCATTTGGAGAATGCTGAGTTTTCTGTAAGGTTGCCCATTTGGCTCAGAGCTCCTATGATGTGGGTGTTTTGAGGCTAAAACATCTTTACCGTCAAAACTATTTAATATTTTACGTAGAAAATGAAGATCCCATTATTCATTCTACATACCTTTGGAATGCATGAAATGTGTGAGCTGAAAGGAAGTGAAACAAGTGCATACAGATAAATTACTCTGGCTGCGCAGATGAGAGTTGGAGTTCTGAAGGTGTGGCACATGACCGATCTGGGCATTCAAACATGAGTTATTCTTCCTCACTATTCTAGTTAAGGGCACACGATAACAAGAAACCTGCTAAAAACTATGACTCAGAGTTGCAGGTTCTCTGGGTGTCGCCAATCTTCCATTTAATTTTTATTTCTTCTATTATAGTCTGGGTGTAAGATGGTGAGCTTAATCTTTAGAAAGCTTCATCTTTCTAGAAGCACTTGTGAGGGGAGGAAAATTTATGGGGAGGATCGAGGTGACACAATTTTCCCATCTGAGTTTGGGAGAGCCTAGTGTGTGTAGTAGTCTGGAAGTTGTCACTGTGTGAGAAGTATAGGATAGAGTGAATGTTGACTTCTGGTCCACTTTGGTTCTTTTTAAAATGGTCTCTCTTTCTTGGGTCTAAAGCAGGGGTTCCCAACCTGTGCTCTGAGAAGCCCTAAGGCACTTCTCAGGTCCTCTGCAGCTGCTCCAGGGGAATGAAAGAAATAAAAATTGAATTAAAGAATAAGAATATATTCTTCTATATACTCATAAACACCATTAACTCTTAGGAGCTCCACCATAGAAATAAGGGCAAGTTCCCCCCAGCCACGAGGAGACATTTTGGAGCAAACATTTTCCCAACGTTTTGCTGGGGTTGGTGGGTGGTGGCCCATCTTCTATACAATTCCTATATGTGTTCAGTTTGCTGCTAAGCTACCTTTTGTTGTTGTGTGCCTTCACGTCATTTCTGACTTATGGCGACCCTAAGACAATTGTATCATAGGGTTTCCTTGGTAATGTTATTCAAAGGGGGTTTGCCATTGCCAGCCTCTGAAGCTGAGAGAATGTGATTTGCCCAAGGTCACCCAATGGATTTCTGTGGCCGGGCCGGGATTTGAATCCTGGTCTCCCAGTGTCCTAATCTAACATACGTAATAGAATGTATATACCACTGCATTCTCCCTAAAATTCTCAGTGCTCTTCTAGTGTATTTTCTCAGCTCTTCTTATGCCTACTCTGAAAGGTAGATCAATACTTTCTAAATCTGCATTTCACATTAGGGTGGGTGGAGCTGAAAGAGAAACTCATTTGCTGAAGGCAACCAGGTGAATTTGTACCTGATACTTGATTATTTAACACAAGTAATACCAATGTTATTTGTTATGGAGGGTACTTTATACATTCTTTCATTCTTTTCCTCTTTCACAAAATAATATTAATGAATTTCAAATCTAATAAATGAACAGCTATTTTAAAAATTAGGTGAATAGCAGAGTCAGATGTTTGCATGTCAAGTATATTGTCCATTATTACAGATGTAGTTATCAGCCATTCAAAGCTTATTCATCAGTCGACGAAGAAGCTTCCCAATAAAGTGAAGTCTGCAGTTCTTAACAAATCTTAACAGCCCAGTAGTAATGATAAGGAACACTTTACACTGAATCAGGGCCTTGAAAGTTTACTCTTCTTCGACTACAATGGATATGTCTGATTATATAATACTTATCAGTCAAAGTGTGAAAGCACAAATCCGTCACAATAAGGTCACATAATAATTTAATATTACTGGAATGTCTCGTAATGACATTACGTTTATTATTATTTTTTAGAATTATGTATTAATCAGTAATTATTGTATGATGACTAAAATGTGATGAAGTTCAACTGTTAGAAGTGGCATTAGATAGACAATGAACTAAGAGAAAATAGATGTAATGGATTGATAAGAAAATAACAATAGATTACACTTTCAGAATGTTAAATGAAAAACCAGGAGGAAGTAGTATTATGAGAGACGTCTAAGAGTGAAAGTAACCTGAATGTTGGTTTTATGTTTTGTAAGAAAGAATTATATGTATACTGTCATATGTATATAGACAGTTGTAATAAAGATATCTATGGCCTGTTACAGACTGCCAAAATAAAGCTGCTTCGGGTCTCTTTGGAGGTATGCTATTTAAATGATGCATGGGTCCTAAGAGTCCAGAGGTCACACCAAAGCCACACTCCATTCCTAAGCACCGGAGTGCAGCTTTTCGTGCAGCTTCCGGATTCTTAGGATGCATGCATCATTTAAACAGCATAACTCCAAAGAGACCCGAAGCAGCTTTATTTTGGCAGTCTGTAACAGGCCAACATATCTATATCTATATCTATATCTCCAACTGACATATGAACATTTTCTTAATGACAGTTCCATAATTCTATCTTTAAATACATAGGAAACTATTAAAAAGACATTGCAATGGCATCTCATAATGTTGTATGAGTTTGCTCCACTGCCAGGCAGCAAAGAGTCTGAGGGGTCCAGCACTTACCCAAGATGTGGTTGTCTTGGAAGCAGGTCAATGGATGCTTATGAGATTTCTGGGATATAGAGACATTTAGAGGCATGTACAAGCTGAATGTAAAATGATGGTGTACAGGTTTAACATATCAATTAGAAAACTAGGGAAGCCAATAATGAACAAAGCTCTCTGATGCCTTTGGCTTGATCTAGTCCAATTTACAACACAGCCTGACCACTATATATAGAGACTATCTAGTCTCAGTTCTTCTCTCTGACTCCTGAATTAACACATTTATAGCTGTGTGGTGGTGATACATAATCTTCACACAAGACCTATGATTTCTTGACCATCACTTCCATTTAAATCCCACCAACAAAACTTGAGTCACTCATTGTCCCTTGTCAGGCCTTTGAGAAATTTGCCTCCCTGCATTTACAGTGATAGCGGTATGTACAGTATTACAAAAATCTTAGTGTCTCTCTACAATGCACAGTTATAGCAGACTAATACCTCTCCAGCTGTCATGAGTTCATCCTACAGAATCTATAATCCAGTGGCAGGAGTTGTAATTTGTTGTCAATTCAAATTTGATTTACAACAACCCTATGAATGAGAGGTTTACAAGAACTTCAGTCACCGAGTGTTTCAAACAGTCAAGACCATAGCTTCCTTGATCAAATCAACTCACCTGTTCTGGATCACAATTGGACAATATTTTTATGCGGATCAATAAATCAACACTCAGTGCTACATATGTTTATTTTTCATAGTCAATGACTATCTGCATATCATGCTTCCAGTCTTTCCCTGCCCTTACTTTTAAGGGATTAAAAACACTAAAGTTATTTTCTATATCTAATCTAATCTGTTTTTTTCCAGAGGAGAAACACTTGAAGCCTAGAGCTAGAATCCAAAGAGTTATTGAATTTGTTCTATGAGATGCTGGAACAGTTCTAGATTTTGGAACAGTACCCTACTTCCTCTCCCCAATGCCAAATTACAAACTTCATTTGAAACCGAGATTTTTCACCAGCAGGTTGTGAAACCACCTTTCTTTTTAAAAACTGGGACCAGTGAAAACCAAGATTTAAAACGTTCCTTATCTGTCTCCCTGTTTAATGTTTTTTTTTTAATTTGTTAGCAAATAAATTTCTCCTCTTTCCACTTTTACAATGGTATCGTCTGACAGCCCTGTCATCTGTATACAGTTTTCACTACAGAAGTAAATCTCCATAAATGTTCGTCTTGCAGGCAAAAATGAATACTTTAATCATTTTTCCTCTTGCTGTGAGATCTGAGGATTTTTCAAAGTCTATTTACACTTATTCTGAGCATATAAATAAATAAAAATACAGGTGATTTCTCCCCTAGCAGAAAATGGCATTTTATACACCAAAAATGCCAATACAAGTTTCCTGACACCTGAGAAACCTGTTTTTTGTTAAATGGAATATTTTTGAATATCATGGCCATTGCAAATTTGCACACTTGAACTGGGCCGTGACGTTTGCCACAGAAACTGAGTGCCACTCTCTTTAGCATTTTCTAATTTAGTAGCAATGAATCATCAATCCTTTGTAAAAAAAAAAATCTCAAAGGGTTAACTTTGCCACCACGTCTGTAAGAAACCTGCCATTCCTAAGGCATTAATCATGAACTTTTGTTCCAGTTGTCTCCCACTCCTTCCTGATGATGATTTAATCTGTCATTTTCATTCAAGGTTTGCTTTTGGCATTTGGGGAATTCTACTTCTTTTCTGTAGCAGCAGCAAAACTGTATTCATCAACCCAGCAGCACCCAGTTGTAAGCAGTTTTTCAGACCCATACCCTATACAATATAAGTAAGAGCTGGACTACATTAGTTAAAGGAGTCAAAAAGATTTGTTGTTGTTGTTATTTAGGGGTCATCTTAAATAACTTAAAAGTGGGCTGCAATAAACACAGAGATTGGAGAAATTACTTTTTAGACTACAGTTCCTAGAATCCTCAGTGCATGGCACTGTTGTCCTAAATATGATGTTCTCAAGCTTTTAAGTGGGCAGCATTCCTAAATATATAAAAGTTTAAAAAAACCCACAAAGCTCTTTATTTTGGAGAGAATCATTAGTTATATCTGTACTACAGCTACATCAGATTTGTATTGTTTGACCTTTCATGGTTTCATCCTACAGAAACCTGGAATTTGTAGTTAGAAAGGGGTACTTAGAATTCTCTGTCAGAGAGCTCTAGTGCTCCCCTTTGAACTACAGCAAAAAGCTCTAGTTACTCCAGCTAACTATAAATCCCAGGATTTCTTGGGATGTAACTGTGGCAGTAGGGTTGCCATATCCCGCTGGGGGGGCGGGACATTCCTGGTTTGGGTGGTGCCATCCCGGTCCCGGTCCGGTTTGGCGCCCAAACCGGGACGGCCCCGCCCACCGCGGCCACCTCAGCCCCCGCGGCGGCTCCAAGGCCTTGCTGAGGCCTGGGAGGGCTCTCTGCGGTTGGAGCTCCAGCTGCGGAGACGCTCCCTCCCGGGCCCCAGCGAGGCCTTGAAGGCGGCTCTGCGGTCGGAGCTCCGGCCACAGGGTCCTCCAAGGCCTCTGCGAGGCCAGGGAGGAGGAGGAGGCCACTTCCCACCGCGGCGATCGCCACAATGAGGGGTGGCCCCCGCCTCTTTCCCGGCCTGGGAGCCAGCCGAGGCTTCCTCCCAGACCGGGAGGAGGAGGAGGCCGCTTCCCACCGCGGCGATTGCCGTGATGAGGGGCAGCCCCCGCCTCTTTGCCAGCCTGGGAGGAAGCCTGGGCTGGCGATCGTGGAGCCCTGGAAGGCCTCGCCAGGGCTTGGGAGACACTGTCTCCCAGGCCCCGGCGAAGCCTTGGAAGTGGGCTCCGCGATCGTGGAGTCCTCCAAGGCCTCGCTGGGGCCTGCAAGACGCTGTCTCCCAGGTCCCAGCGAGGCCTTGGACAATGTTTTGAAATGTAGGACCTTTTTTTTTATTTTCCTGGCCAGGATTTTTTTTTTTAAAAAAAAGGTCCTACATTTTAAAACATTGTCCTACATTTGTCCCGGTTTGGAGGTCCTCGGGGATGGCAACCCTACCCTAGTGGCAGTTAAAGTGATGCGACACAGAAATATCTGTATAATGCTGATGGAACCAGATAATCATTCATCTTCAGTACAAACCCCCATCTCAAATGCTGAACAAAGCAGGGGCTTTGAAAATCCAGGTAGAAAGACTGACTCTTCTGCACTGTTGCCTGGCTCTTTATTGTTGACAATTGGACACACCACGGGTGGGAAGTTCTCCAATGCAAATCCAGTAGTTGTGCAGCCCTATTCATTTCATTGAAGTTTCTGCAAAAGACCTTCCTACCAGTTTGCTAAAAAACAAAACAAAACCCTTCTCTCTATGATTCTATGATGTCTAACTGCTGACATGACACATTTCTGAGACGTAAGTTGTCAGTAAAGAATGTCTGCACTTTAAAGTTTCAAAGGAGCTCAAAACCTCTAATCCATCAACTATAAAATCACAAGAATCTATTTTACAAGTGTTTCCCTGCAGTTTTAATTTGCAGTTTTATTTGATATGGATTGTCTACTTTGTTTAATCTCTGAAATTTATTTCAGTCTCACAATCAGGTCAAATATAAACATATATGTTAGTGAAACCATGGCTTTAGTGAACACCTGAATCTTTAACTGATAGATCAACATATATACACACCAAGTTGGGCCATAGCACAGACATGAGATTTGAGAAACAATTCAATAAAAGTAAATGTGAGAAATAAAGGAATTAATTGATTGTCACCAGCATCACACATTGAAATTATTGAATTAGTTAAATTGTCATTGATAATTCATTATGAAACATGTTCATTGTGGAGCATATTTTGTTATTTGCGCTTTCAAAAGTGCTCTTTCAGTTGTTTCAAACTTGCTTTTCTCCAACCTAGATATTTCCCTATGGATGGATTACAAGGCCCATATTTTCCCATGGATGATTTGCAATTGTTGCTTGGGGATGATAGACATTCAACACATCTGGAAATTATCAGATTGGGAATGGCTGCCCTAAAGTTTACAGACATTTTGTCACTGATCTGTAATTCTACCCCATCCCATCCTCTCCAGCATACATTGTACCATGTCCTTCAAACACCTTTTTCAGTACAAATTAATAATAAGTGATGTTAAATTTGTTTAAGTAATTATGACTTTATTTCATCTGGAGAACACTGATCTACTGCAAGTGCAGCAATAAATGGTTGACTGAAAATATTTGTCAGTGAATCAAGAATGGAGAATTCACAATTAGAAATGTTTTGTGTGTGTGCATTTTTTTCTGCACAACTGAATCAGTACATAATTTCTGCCTCCCACTCTCTATCGAAAGCATGATTTGCAATGGTCAGTGGCAGAGCACATATTTTGTTCATTTTCTCAGTGAGACTTATGTCTGAATTGATTTTTTTTAAAGAAAGAAAGCTATAGGGAAGAATAAGAAGGTCCGAGCTTTGGCTCCAAACTTTTCAAGTGTGTAATCAATTCAAGAAGAGGGTAAAAAACAGAATGAGAAGAGGGAAGAGTAGGTGGGAGAGGGGAAAAAGATGAGAGGAAACAAAATTTATATGTATGTGTGAGGAAAACTTTCCACTTAATTATCCAAGTGTGAACACTGTGTGAACAACAATAAAGAGACTGTGGCCTGTTACAGACTGCCAAAATAAGGTTGCTTCGGGTCTCTTTGGAGGTATGCTGTTTAAATGATGCATGCATGCGAAGAATCCGGAAGCTGCACCAAAGCTGCACTCCAGTGCTTAGGAATGGAGTGTGGCTTTGGCGGGACCTCCGGACTCTTAGGACCCATGCATCATTTAAATAGCATACCTCCAAAGAGACCCAAAGCAGCTTTATTTTGGCAGTCTGTAACAGGCCTAAAGGATTACAAATAGGTTCAATAGGAGATATTTTGGGGAGGACATATGTTCAGCTAAATCAGTGATCCCAAAACTATGTCCTTTAAGGGATTTTGGACTTCAGCTCCCAGAATCCCAGACTATTTGCCAACATGGCTGATGCTTTTGGGAGATGAAGTCCAAAATCCCTTGAAGGGCACAGTTTGGGGATCACGGAGCTAATGAATCTTTTAAACTCCAAATGAATGGTTCCAACCTTACCAAACCTCTCAAAGTGTATGAACCACTGAATCAAAGGGTGGGAGAAGAGAAAGAAATGGTGGGAGAAACCGAGAGAGAAGGGAATGGGGATGAGATTGAGGAAAAGTTTTCACATCATTATGAAATTGCCTTGCACTGTGAGATTAGTAACAAATCCACTAAAGGATTACAAAAAGGTTTATTATATTTACCGCAAATAATGATAATCAATAACATAATAATAAGCAATCATAACCATGGTTTATTGTAGTTACCCCAAATAATATTCAATAATACAATAATATATCAACACAACCAGAATAAAATCAACCGTGGAGGAGAACTGAAGAGACTCACAATGAATCCTCCCCCAAAAGACTTACAGGATAATTTATTTTGGTGGTGGAAAAATACCAGCCTTTCAGGTCTAAGAGGCCTTAGAAGAAACATGCTACTGGAAGGTTAAGTAGACAAATCAGTATCATACTTAATTCCAGATCAGGACTATTTTTCTTCTTCATTGCCATTTCCCCCCCCCCCCCCCCCCCCCCCAATTCCAGAGTTTCAATTGCTTCCCAGCTATTCTTGCACTAGGTGCTGTTGTCTAGTAACAAAGCCATATGCCGTATTTCCTCCAGTCTTAATTTTGCTCCCTAGGTTTCCAGTTTTAACGAAACTGACCAAGGAAGAACCATCTACTTTAATGAATTATACTTTTCTAACATTAATTAAACCAGAGGATCAACATCAATGTTGATCACAAAATGTCATAAGATAAATCACAATGGTGAAAATATTCAATGAGTTAATAACTGAATGAATTAACTGAGTTGTTATTCCAAAAGTCTCATGCGATCTATCTAGTTTATGCTCCACAGTTCTATACTGCAAGGGACAGAAGGAAAATAAATGAAATCATGTGTCCAGTCCTGCCTCTATGTTGGCCAAAGAAACCCATTTTGGAAAGAAAAGAGGAGAAGAAACAAGAGACAAGTCTGCTGTCTGCTAAAGTCATGATATGACTCTTGCCTGACTTTGGGATTTAACCCATTGTGGATGGCTCCTTCCAATGCTTTGAGAATTCGGAGATTTGCCCTCTCAATTGATGAGGGATCTGTCATTCAAGCCCCCACAATTGTTGCTACAGCCCCTCCATGTACATAATGCTTCACTTGACAGCTTCAGGTTGGTGAACAAGAGTCACTAGGAGGTGCTGAGGACTGAGGCTGGCCTAGCCTGAAGACAAGCAGTTGTGCAAGCAGTTGCACTGTGCAGTACAGATTTTGTTACTGGAGAGATTGGCACCTAAGCACCTTAGCCCACATCATTGACTAGTGTGGAGCTTGGAAAAATTTCTTTTTGAACTATAGTTCCCAGAATCTGCAAGCTGGGGAATCCTGGAAGGTACAGTCCACAAAAAGACCATTTATTTTATTTTATTTTTTAATTTTTTTATTTTGTCCAATAAAATCAACATATTATAGAAAACAACAACAAACAAACAACAAGAACAAACCAAAAACAAACAAAATTCAATAGCATACAACCTACATTAAAAACCCCATCACCCAGACATCCAAACATTTACACTCTTTACACATATTCGACTTCCTGAGTTTCCATAAAAATCTTACTAGAAAAAATTTAAATGATAAATCAGATTTAATCAACGTGCGTTTTTTCACTCACTTTTTCCTTTACCTATTATGACTTGCGCTGAAGAACAAATCATTCCTGAGCATCTCTTTTCACCTCCTGACTACAGTCAATCCAGACTTAAAGATATATTTCTATAATAGTTCCCATATTTTTTTTGTTTTCTTCCCATGATTTCCCATTCAATAAACAGGTAAATTTGTCCATTATCATATAATCTGTTACTTTTACTAGCCATTTGCCCATGCATATTTCATTTTCACTCTTCTAATATAATGCAAAGGTCCCTCTTGCTGCAATAATGACATAGAACAAATTTCCCCCGAAATATCTATTTTGTCATTTGAAATAATATTTAGGAGACATATTTTCGGATCCAGAGGAAATTTACAATCTATAATTATTTGTAGTATGTTGTGTATCTTTTTTCCAGTATTTCCCCACCACTTCACAGCTCCACCACATAAGGAAAAAGGAGCCCATCAACTTATGGCACTTCCAACAAATGTTGTTTGTTCCCTTGTATATACTATTTGCTAACTTTGTTGGAGTAATATACCAGCGATTTTGCAATTGATAATAATTTTCTTGTATATCATACCCCGCTGTAAATTTCAATCTTATGTTCCAATTTCTTTCCCACTGTTCAAGAGGGATATTTTGTTTGAGGTCTTGTACGCATTTTACCACTGAAGGTTTTATTACCTCCTCCTGCATTTCAATACTCAGCAAAAAGTTATAAAATTTGGCTAGAGCATGTGTGTCTCCAGAACAAATTAAATGATCAAACTCTGTATTGTCTAGCTCAAACCCATATAAATTTTGATCTTTAAGGAAATTTTACCTGAATTGTCTATATAGGAACCAGTCAATAGAAAAAGACCATTTTAAAGCTCTTCTGGTGTGGGGTTGGGTAAACGTACAGCAAAAGAAAGAGAACAACAAGACTAGCATACTGTATGTTGTAACATCTAGAACCATCACAACATGCAGATTCACTGGAGTTAATGTAGAAAGGACCACTTGTTTTCTTATGTTAAATGCAACAGGTCATTCTTAGGGGAGTTGCACTTGGCCTCCATAGAGTTCTTGAGCTGACCCAGGTGGACTGCCAGCCAACTGTAATGCTGCTTTGCAGACACCTGCCAGGAAGAGATTTGCCCTGGGGTCCTCCTTCGCCACATTCTTCCTTCTGGAGACATGTGCTCTCTCGCTTCTCCTCCTCCCACATCCGGGTGAGTCAGAGGTGCAACAGGGGGTAATACAGAGATTTCCCAAATCGAGTGTAGCTCAATGCAGCCCTGTCTATGATCCTGGGAAGATAGGAAGCCACTTGAATCAAGAATTAAGATTGTCAATCTGCAGTTTACCCAGGTTTGAGTAGGAGTGAAGAACAATAGTCGTCTCCCTTGCGTTCTCCCACTCAAGTATTAACAAGGCTGAACCCTGCTTTGCTTCCAAGATTGGACAAAACCAGTTGTGTTTGGGGTGGCATGGTGGCATCCTGGACACTCACTCATGGTCATTATGATAAATTAGAACTGCCTCCTGGCCAATAGGAACATGTTTACAAAAATTGTTTGTTGTCCCTTCCCTCCATTTTGAGCATCAATGTTTGCAGAGGAATTTTTTGAGCAGCTGGGCTACTAAATTGATAAGAATAGTTATGAACTGCTTTGGCTTTATATGTGAGGGTTTGCTTTATGTAGCTGCAAGCAAAGATGCTCACCAGTATAAAACTGTACTGACATAGTGATTCTGGCTTTGCATAGGCTGCCTGTGTGAGTACTGTTTGTTCTTTGACTAGTGAAATTACTTCTGGTTTACACTGCTATGGGTGAGCTGTGGTGCTGTAGAGCAATCTTATCACCACCTGGAGTATACGCATGTATGGTAGAGGAATGCTATTACCCTGAATGCAAATCAATTGTAAACCAATATTCACCAGAAAGTATGTCTCCCTTGATGGCTAATCTGTGCCACCTTAAACATTCCAGTCTGTAATATATGTTTTGTTGTTGATCTTAAATTGGCACTGAAATGCCATGTACAATATTCCTTTTAAAATACCAACAACTCTGATTTTTCTTCTTTTTTTTAAATCCAAAACACCAGTGGGTTTAATTCATCTGGTTGAATTTTATGTGCTCAGAAACCATGTATCACAAAAGGAAGCCCTGAACAAATAAAAATTCCTTTCCTCTTTACTCTTTGCCAAAATGAGATTTTCATACCAGCTCTTGAAATGTGTAAACTCACAAGAACAAAGCCTGGGCAAGCCTGTAGACACAGTGATTACACACATCTTAGAGGAGGTTCACCCTCCTCCTGCATGCAGTGAATAAGCAAAGAAACCCATTAATCGTTTTCTTTTCTTGTTGTTGCTGGTATGTTTGTTATGCCTCCTTAGGAATCCTATTGTTTGCTAGGAACACTTGATATTGCTATTGCTCTTATGATGTCAGCAGCAATTTTGCCATAGCGCTAGCAATCTTTCCACAAAGGTAGGTCCTGTATCCTTGTAATTTTTAATTTTTTTTAAATACTTGATCTCTTTCAGATTTGTACTATATTCCCCAAGTGGCGTACATGACCACATCAAGCAATAAAATCACAATAAATTACAAATTCCATACAGAGCTTGGAATTTTATTTTCTTTGAAGTCACTCATTGCTTTACTCTTTGCCACTCAACAAGTCATGACTTGTTATTCTCAGTGAGGTCCAGAAAGATGACCCCCAGAGTTACTTATTATTAACAAGTTACCATTACTGTTACTGATATTCTTTCTCCCTTTGGAAAATACAGGGAAATGCTCTCTGGTTCCTCGAAATGGACAATTCAGATATTACACTTTGGAGTTTATCACACTAGCAAGATCCTGCGGGGAAACGGGAGTCAAACATGATATAATGCAAAGATAACCCGGACATGCCCAAAGTTTATCACACGTGAAGTTAATCCGAATGCAAAGCAGAGGAAACCAGCAGCTTTTAAAATTCGGAAGAAACCGAATTTAAAAAGCTGCTGGTTTCCTTTGCTTTAACTGCAGATTTAACTTTGCATTATTTTGTTTTAGCAGCAAGTAGTGTGATAAACTTTCTGAATTTGCAAGTTCTGTTTAAATTTGAATTTAACTTAACTCTCGTTTAACTCCCGTTTTCTCACAGGATCTCGCTAGTGTGATAAAGCTCTTTAGAAAGATTGAGAAAAATGTAGAAAACATTACAAAGCAATCCTTCGCACCCGAAGAACAAGGCACCCAATTGAAGACCCCCTCCTTCCACTTCTCATTGCTCAGACTGTGATCATATATCATACAGTGAGTAAAAGGCAGAAAATCCATTTCTGTTCTACTGAAATGTGTTGAATTACAGCCATGGCTATTAACAGGCAAAACAGTGATCCATTTACAATTCATTGCTGCCAACATACAAGTAAACACACTTGTCAAAAACCATCTTGTGATGATATCTTTATTGGGCCAAACAAAAATGGCAAAATGCACTTGCTTTCAGAGATCAGGCAAAGATGGTAAAATAGCATGCAGAAGAGGGAAAGTGATGTTGGAGTCACCAATGCTGGACAGACACACCGCTGTTTGCGCACTCTTCAATGATTTCTTGCACTTTGGGATTAATTCTTTTGGCTGAAAATTTGGGGGAAATCTTGGTTTTTCACACACACACACACACACACACACACACACACACACATTTCTGAATAAAAAACTTGACCAAAAGAAAGTTTTTACACAGGAAAGTTTTTTTGCCCAAACCCAAGCTTTTTGCATTTTTTTTGCAAAATAATAATAATAATAAACAACCAAAATGTGAAAAATCTTGTGGTGGCTGGCCATTTTCTTAACAGGATATTCTTTCATGTACCAAGATGTCCTTTCGCACTGAGAGTAACAGAAATTGTGACTACTATTTCCTTTATAAAGCCCTAAATGGCTTGGGCCCAGGGTACTTGGAGGACCGCCTCTCTCCGTACAATCCGCCCCACACACTCAGGTCGGCCGGGAAGCAATTGCTTCGAGTTCCGGAGGCAAGATATTCTACCACCACACAGAGGGCCTATTCCACCTCGGCCCCTAAGCTCTGGAACTTGCTTCCCGGCGAGCTCCGCTCGGCCACCTCCCTGGACCAATTTAAAATGGGGCTTAAAACATACCTCTTCCAGCATGCATACCCCTAATACCCCCGAAGTAACTCCTTCTTTCCCCTCACTGTTGCACTATTGTGCTAGTTTGGAAAGTTATTGTACTGTAGTATGTTTTAATTGATGTTTTATTGCTTGATGCTTTTATTGTAATTTGGATTGTATGGTCTATATGCTGTAACCCGCCTTGATCTCTGGAAAGGCGGGCTAAAAATAAAGTATTATTATTATTATTATTATTATTATTATTATTTCTTTATATCCAGCCTATTATTTTCCTAATCTGCTGCCAGCCCTACAATGAAGTGTGAAGGTGCATCTTTTCCCTTCAAGAGCAGAAATCTGCATACTACAGAAGTGCAAGCAAAGCAAAGGTGATAGGTTTCCACTAAATACAGTGATTCACAAAATGTGAATGGAAAAAAAAGGAGAAATATGATGACACCTTTTTGAATGGCTAGTCTGGAAGCCAGATGATAACTTTTACTCTGTAATAGTGAATGTTGGGAGACATGGTCCTTTTAGCTTTAATTGTTTTTTCTTTCCTTGGTGCTTTGATATTGTTATGGCGGCCTCTAGTGGAAGAATTTCCATTCATCTCTTTTCTGGAGTAGTGTATTAATAGTCCTTGTCCTCATTTTGAAGGATGGTCCCTGCTCATAGGATGTGGTAACATACCGCAACAGTAACATAGATGAATGTCTGTACCTCTACAATGAGTTGGGTGTCTGCTGACAAGCAGATGATTTTTGGAGAATGCATCGACTTCATTGTTAAATGTTAACAGTTATCCAGAGGCATGATAGGCTTAATTTGTATTAGTGACTTTGATACTTTTTTCATTTGTTTGAGACTATGAAAAGATACGAAGGCTAGGAATGGACTAGGGGATTAATTTTCCTCTGGTAGTAACCTGTTGGCACAGTTCTCATAAGTATCGGAAGATAGAGATAGGTTACACTTGTGCACTTTCATTTTCTTTGTTTCTGCATTATATAATCTTTGGGAATCAATCTTCCATTGGTCTCAGTCAGGCAAGGAGCGGGAGTGCATATAAGCACATGGGGCCCTGTGTAGCCAGATATGGCAAATGAACTGAATCACCGGTTGGGGATAGTCTGAGTAGAATTAGTAGTTTAGGGACTTATTTCCACCATTGGCTAGACCTCTTCAGTGAAAGGGCTGGAACGCTTCTCTGCTGTGTACCATCCATTGCATCATTAGCCACAACTAAAGCTTATGTTAGGTTAGCAATGTCTATCATTCTTTGGCACAGAAAGAGCAATTTGGCATGTGGGCTGGGGACTAGAACGGCACCCATTTCCAGCACAGAACAACCTCACAAAATTGTTGTGGGGATAAAGTGGGAAGTGATCCTTGACCCTTGGGGTGCATAGAGTGCAACCAGGAGGCTGCATATAGCCCTTGGGGTACCAATTTGTGGCCCATTAAACCCACCAAAGCCATCAGACCCCATAACTATTATTTTTTTAATTCAGGCACTTTTGTGCCCCTAAAGGACCCAAAATTATCACTCACTACTGCCATATGGCAACCTGAGACCATTGAAGAAGAGTGAGATATACATGAGAGAAATGCTGGGCTCAATACTGTGGCATCATGTTGTATAAAATAGGACACTCATAGTTCAGGATGTCAGGAATGGAACTAATTATGTGCACCATCTCCAGGTATTTATTGTGTGAACAAACTGTAAACAGTTCAACCTCAGAGATGTGATTACTGATATAGGTGTAATGTATGTGCATAATACCAGCAGGCAGTGTGTTGTTTTGGAGTTAAAGTTTCCACAGATGAGGCAAAGCAATCCAGGTGCAAGACACCATGGGCATGGCACATCCAGAAGGAATATAGCCACGCAGTGGTGTCCCCATCCGGGATGTCACCCGGTGCAGGGGAGCAGGGTTTCCGAAGGTGAGGCTTTCAAGGGTAAGGGCAAAAGGGCACTCCCTCCACCTCGCTGCCATGGGACATAGAATGGCACTGCAGCAGCAAGGTAGGAGGCATGCTTGGTTTCTCAACCCTCTCCCCAGCCTTTCAAGTTGGCCACATGGGAACCGGAAGGCAGTCGCCCTCCCTCTCCAGCCTTCTGAATCCCACGTGGTGCGGGAACTGAAATAGAAATCTTTACAGAAAAAAATAAAATAAAACAAGCTAACTACTGCCCATCTTTCCACACTGATCTAGGAAGAAGGGAAGTGTGTTTGTTTGTTTTTAAACTGATGCTTATTCAAGTTAGGGTTCCCTGTTCTGTTCCAGGTCTAATCTGATAAGAATGTTAGTGATCAAAGCAGCACATCTTGGCCCAAAGGTCAAAGCCAACCTTTGGAGGTTCCCCATCAGCTCAGGGAGTTTCTTCTCTCCTTATCTGTGATCAATGATGGAAGACTGGAGATAAGGACCTATTTAAAGGCTGAGAAACATTTTGGAAAGGAATGAGCTCAGGTTTGCAGCCCTTGATTAGTCATGGAGCAGGAGCTCTCATTTGTATGGAAAAGGAGCTCTGATCTGCAAGCCAATACATTTTTGCATGGAAGCTTTTCCAGGGCACAAGAGCTCCACCTCTAGACCAGCAACATTTTGCATGGACCATCTGGACTGGCACGGAAGTTTTATGTCTGAAAGTTGATGCACCTTAGTAAGACCCACTTGTAGCCCCAACCATTTTGCCTTGTCCAGGGCCCTTATCTCTCCTCACGTCTAGAATACAGCGTCCAAGACCTTTTCCCCTCCTGGAAAGAGTTGTTGCCTCTTCTCCACACACTCACGAGAGAGAGAGAGAGAGAGAGAGAGAGAGAGAGAGAGAGAGAGAGAGAGAGAGATCCTCCATCTAATAGTCTAACTGCACTTTTGGTGTTTCCATAGAGGGAAGAGCTCCTCCTTTCAATTCCTCTTCTCCCATAGGGGGCATATTTTGGGGGCCCTGCATTCTAAACCTGGATGTCTTCACTATATCCCATGGTTTTAAGGACCACTTATTCATTGATGACCTCCAGCTCTCTGCCCCTAAACTTTCTCCCTATATCTCCCACATCTCCAGCTGCCATTTTCTGATATTTTCACCTGGATGTTTCATGGTTGTTCCATACTCAGTTTGCCCAAGAATGAACTCTTCATCTTTCCTCTCAATGCCTTCTCTTTTAAAAGAATTTGTTTAACTAGTGACAACATCATCATCCTTCCTGTTGAACTTAGCCTTATCAATGATGCATCTCTTTCTTTCTTCTCCATATCCAGGCTATTACAAAGTTAGGCCACTTCTCACATTAAAACATGCAAAAATAAGGCTCTTACTTTCTGTCCTTTCACCCAAACTTTTGGCTCATGTCCTGGTTATCTCTTACCCTGCCTAATGTGATTTTCTTCTTTCTGGTCTTCTGTTGTCCCATCTTGATACTCTCACATCTATCTAGCTTTTCCTGTCCACTTCCATTGGAAGCTCCTCAAATTCACACTCAAAAGCTCTCTGTGGCCTTAGTTTGTTGTTGTTAAGTGCTGTCAAGCTGACTTCAACACATGGTGATCCTGAGAGACCTCCAAGTTATTTTAGATTGTCGCATTAAAGAGTTTTTATAGTTAAAGATAGTGTCAGCATGGTTTAGTGCTTTGAATGTTAGATGATGACTCTGGAGACCAGAGTTCAATTCCCTGTTTGACCATGGAAATCCACCGGGTGACCTTGGGCAAGTCACACACCCTCAGCCCCAGAAAATCCCTTGAATGGTTCATCACAGGCTTGCCATAAGTTGGAAATCATTTGAATGCAACAATGACATGGTTAAAGACATTTAGAAGTCATTTACTGGTGCCTCCTTCTGAGAACTGCTAAGAAGCATTAACAATGGTTCCACTGCTGTTGTTTCTGAGATCCTTGCCAACATCATCCCCACTACTGCTGCTGCTCAGTCACTGTTTGGCACACTGAGTCTGGCTCCTCAGCAAAAGCCTGTCTGGGAGGATGAGGCCCTAACAGCAGTGGTGCTACTATTAGCATAGCCTGTTCCCTCAAAGGACCATGCAGTACCACTGTAGAAAGGTAGTGCCATTGTGGTGTGGCCTTGACTGTCCCCTCTCATAGCTCTAGTCCCATATCTTGTTCTTCTCTAAGGCAGGGATGGGCTTACACCAAGAAACGGGGTCCAATTTCAGCTCATCCTGATTCTCTGTGGGGAACACTGGTATTCGTTGTGGCAAGTAGCACTGGAATTTGTGGGAGCTAGAGTCATTTTGTGACTGTCACACTGGTTTTAGAATCATAGAATCATAGAATAATAGAGTTGGAAGAGACCACAAGGGCCATCCAGTCCAACCCCCTGCCATGCAGGAAATCTCAATCAAAGCATCCCCGACAGATGGCCATCCAGCCTCTGCTTAAAGATCTCCAAGGATGCAGACTCCACTACACTCCGAGGGAGTGTGTTGCACTGTCAAACAGCTCTTACTGTCAGGAAGTTCCTCCTAATGCTGAGGTGGAATCTCTTTTCCTGCAGCTTGCATCCATTGCTCCAGGTCCTAGTCTCTGGAGCAGCAGAAAACAAGCTTGTTCCCTCCTCAATATGATATCCCTTCAAATATTTAAACATGGCTATTATATCATCTCTTAACCTTCTCTTCTCCAGGCTAAACATCCCCAGCTCCCTAAGGTGTTCCTCATAGGGCATGGTTTTCAGACCCTTCACCATTTTAGTCGCTCTCCTTTGGACATACTCCAGTTTCTCAACATCCTTTTTGAATTGTGGTGCCCAGAACTGGATGCAATATTCCAAGTGGGGCCTGACCAGAGCAGAATAGAGTGGCACTATTACTTCCCTTGATCTAGACCCTATACTTTTATTGATGCAGCCTAAAATTGCATTGGCCTTGTTAGCTGCTGCATTGCACTGTTGACTCAAGTTCAATTTGTGGTCTACTTGGACTCCCAGATCCCTTTCACATGTAGTCTCATTCATCCTATATCTGTGCATTTCATTTTTCTGCCCTAAGTGCAGTACCTTACATTTCATTGTGTTGAATTTCATTTTGTTAGCTTTGGCTCAGCTTTCTAATCTATTAAGGTCTTCTTGAATTTTGATCCTGTCCTCTGGGGTATTAGCTACTCCTCCTAGTTTGGTGTCATCTGCAAATTTGATAAGTATGCCCCCCGTTCTGTCATCCTAGTCATTGCCCTCTGTTCTGTCATCCTAGTCATTGGCTTTAAATCTGATCCACATTTTAGTCTGAATGTTACCAAAGGGCTGAATCCTATCATTGAGATAGGTTCAGCACATTGAATAGCTCTTTTAAACTTTGGACTAAACTTTAAACTTTGGACTAAAACCCAGAAAAGATTAATCATCCCACTGAAATGGAAGCTACTAGTAACCATCAGAGCAAACGCACCCATTTCTGTCTCAACTACTGGAAGGATTGCGGCTAAGCTCAAAGAGTGAATGCTATACATTTACAACACTGTGATCCCACTTTAACCTCGATGGCAACATCCTATGGAATTGTTTGGTTTGCAGATTAGACAGGGGTATTTAAAATTCTTAGAGTGCTCCTTTAGTGCCTCACCAAACTACACACCCCAGGATTCCATAGGATGGAGCCAAGGCTGTTAAAGTAGAATCATAGTGCTATAGTTGTGTAGTATGAAAGGGTCCCTGGTTCTTCTACTTCACTGTTGCCTGCACTGCACACTGAAAGGCACCACAGTAAAGATTAATGGTTAGTCATCTATCACATAGGGATGCAGTGGTTTAGTGGTTAAGATGCCAATTCTGATGATTGTAAGGTTGTAAGGTTGGCAGTTCAATGTCCAAGTGTCACATAATGGTGTGAGCTCCTGTCACCAGTCCCAGGGTCTACCAACCTAGAAATTCAAAAGTATGCAAATGCAAGTAGATAAATGGGTACCACTTTGGTGGGAAGGTAACAGCAGTCCATGCAGTCATGCTGGCCACGTGACCATGGAGTCGTATTTGGACAACGCTGGCTGTTTGACTTAGTAATGGAGAAGAGTACTGCCCCCTACCATTGGTGACCTTTACCTTTACCTTTACCTCTACCACTTAATGAACCCACTTTTAAGAGAAAACAACACAATCTGAATGTTTAGGTAGATTTAATCCTCAACATCAGAACTGAGTTTCTTCAAATGAACAAAATACAAAATTATGTATTTCACAGTGCATTAAGTGAAGCAGTGAGAAGATTACATTCTGTTGTATTATACATATATACGCACACTCATGAACAACTTTTTACATGGGGTATGAATGCAAGACACCTCTACATTGCATTATCAAAATGCTGCACAGAAATAAAATAGAATAAAAAAAACAAGAGACAAATACAAATATAATTTATAAAAAAATAGCCCTTTTGACCTGTACATGTACTTTGATCAGCATCATTTTGAAATTCTTTTGCTTAGAGCATAAATATTATTAATAAAATAAGTATTTAATGATATTAAATAAATGGCTTTTACAATTCTCTTTTTTCACACATGAAGCAGCTTATTGTCTTTTTCAGTATCTCTGGCGACTGCTTGGTAATCTCTGCTTGTAGCTAATCTTCGCTTCTTGTTCTGATACCTGGGAAAAGTAAAAAGAGAAGGACCACCTTTAGAAGACTAAAAAATATATTACAATGGGACCAGTAAGCAATGAGACATACTACAGAGTCTATTAACCTTAGTATATTTTGTTACTTCAAGGCAATAAACAGATACAAGGGAGATGGATGGAGACAGCAAAGGGCAATATGCAAGTATGGCCCTTTATTTTAGAATTATTTCAGTGCTGGTCTTTTAGTTCTAATAGGAGAATTTCTAAAATTAATTTTGGCAGAGTATTCGCTGCAGGTTTCTAGTTGAATTTTTATTATATTCGGTTGTGTCAGTTTTTATTTTTGTGCAGCATTTTATTTGGTGTTCATAGGCATTTGCTTATTTAAGTGTGTTTATGTATGTATATGTGTTTGTGTGTATGCGTGTGTGTGTACATATGAACTGACAACTGGCAAATTCTAGATATCAAAACTAATAGAACAGCGGTTCTCAACCTGGTGTCCAAATCATCAAGCCTTCAGGACCCCTTTTGTCTGTTCCATGGGAATCCATCAAAGTCTTTGCTACACAATTGGGTAACATCAAGCACCCATCAAAGGTGTGAAATGGGATATAAATATCTATCCCAGCCTTAGCCATTTGGTTCACAAACCAGGGCACTGTTCCACTCTCACTGTGTAAACCTCATATTCTGTCTGAGCCACTCTCTGTTTTCCATGGACCTCTCTCCAGGACTGTACTGCCCTCTGACTCCTGATTCCTCTCTATCCAACCTTTCGCACCTTTCTTTCCAATAGACTTGTATGGTTCTTAAGGTTGCATTGGGTTTGAATGTACCCTTGCACATTTCTAAATAAAACCTTTATATTCACTGGAACTGGAGTGCTCTCTACAGTTAGTACTGGTCTACATAAGTTAAAAGATCTCCCAAAGTTACCCAAAATACATAAAGCTACACATATGTAAAGCAGGTTAAGACTTAGCTGAAACCAATTAAAATTAATTAATTCATTATTATTAAATTCATTAAAAAAACCCTCATTGTTTATAAATAAAATCTTCGTAGCTATACATGAATAATAATTATTACAGGACATTTATATTTATATGTACAATAACTTCAGATGTACGTAAAGTGATTCTAATTAACCTGAAACTTACTACTGATATTGACTATCCCATTGACTATAATGCATTTAGTGGTTTGGTTGGCAAACCATTGTGCAATTTTTAAAGAATTTTTTGGGGAAAATGACAAAAAAGAGCTTTTTGGACTGTATGTGGTCTGTGGGCTCTGCTTTATCCATCACTGATTAATCGACTAGATTTCCACTAAAGGTCACTGGAGACATAACAGGCAAGTTAAAAAAAACACACAGATTTGCCAACAATGGTACACTCCACAAAAAGCCATTACCAATTCCATCTCACTTACAAATGCACCTCTATGATATTTGCCACGTTCTTAAGATATTTTGTTAGCGTATGTGTAAATATAATGTGGAATGCCATGTTGGATTTGCAAAACTGTAATTATGTTGTCTCTTTTATCCGAGTTACTATTGAGGTTTATTCATCTGTAATGCCTGTCCCATAAGATAAAACAAAGAGAGAAGGTGCTCACCATCTGTAGTAGTAGTAGATTGCCACTGAAATTGCAATGAAGAAAAGCAGAACCAAGAGAATAGTGAGTGCCAAGTACTCATTGCTGAGGGGTTGATGGACAGGCTCAAGATTGGAATGGCCACACCGGGCACCAACATAACCTGTATTACACCTGGGGAGGGTGAAAAGACACATTTGAATACATATTATACACACAACTTACTGTCTGCTCTCAGACATGCATTGCAAGGGGAGAAAATATTAGAAGGAGAGCTATGTTCTATAGACTTAAGTCTTACAATACACTGGTTCCTAACCATTTCCTCATCCAAGGAAATCTCAGCAGACCAATGAAAGGGATTAGGAATCTTTTATAGAACCTTCAACATCCTCAGTAAACTGAAATTTCAAGAAGTCATTGAGGAGACACCATGTCAATTAAACAAAAACAAATGTAGAATATATTTATCAAATAGGCCTTAGAACATCGGTGAAAAAAAGTCTGGTCTGTAGGCCTCAGGCTGCTCCAACCCCAATTTTGTACCAAACCCAGGAAAGCAAGGTGATGCCTGCTCAAAAATGACAAATTTTGTGAGCCTTCCCTTGCTGTGGGACCCTGGAACATGTGCAACCACACTTTTAGTGCACCAGCCCCACTGTCCCCCACAACAGCCAATCGGATTAATATTTTGGACATAGTAGGCCCCCTCCACATGCTGTATGGTAAGCTATTTTTGAAATTGTGATATGTGATATGAAAGTGTGAATGGGAGAAAAAGAACCTCAACCACTGTGAGGTGATGCAAATAATTTTATGATTCTGCAACGTTTCATTTTACCTGCAGGAATGTTGATCTAGCTCCACAAGGTACATGCACTCCCCATTGAAGCAATAACTTTCCATGCCAGACTTGCATCCTGTGATCCGAACTTGAGCCACCCGGGGACTTTTTTCTGTTCGAACTGCAATGAAGAAATCGGGGTTAAATATTGTTCAAGTTTCCCTCCTGCACAGTAGAGTGAAAACAGGGCTGTTGATGTTTGGGTCCTGGGGGTGAAAAAATTGGAGGGTGAAGGGGCAGATGTTCACCAGCAGTAGATACATGAGATGGGTGAGGGCCAGTGATGGATGACTGTGGAGTGGCTGGCCAGGTAAAGGCCTCTGGGCCAGGGAGGTGGCTTTGGGCTAAGTGAGAATGGGCTCTTCTGCAGTCCCCCTCCATTCCTCCATGACTTTCTGCACCCTGGAAGAGACTTATAGACCTGTTGCCCAGGGCACATCTAGTGGATGAACCTCACTCTCAGCAGCATGGGAGGGGGCAAATGGAGCAAGTGGGGAAAGTAAGGTGGCTGTTTTGTAAGGTGTGTGGAGAGAAATGGGGGAGAGTCTCTGGCACCTTGAGTAGCCTGGAGCGTGGCAGGAAGACTTTCTCGCATTGCCCCCATAGAGTAATTTATTCATTGCATCGATTCTAGTTGGAGCAGTAACTGCATTTTGGCCATTATGGTTAAAGTATTATTGACTGTGTATGAAGTGTGAAAGCCAGGGCAGTGTAGTGGTTTGAGTGTTGGACTATGACTCTGGAGACCAGGGTCCGATTCCCTGCTTGGCCATGTAACCCATTGGGTGACTTTGGGCTAGTCACATGTTCTCAGCCTCAGGGAAAGGCAATGGCAAACCTCCTCTCAACAAATCTTGCCAAGAAAACCCCGTGACAGGGTCACCATAAGTTAGAAATGACTTGAAGGCATATAGTGTCAACAAAGTAGATGGCATATTACAGAGGAACTTTATCAAAAAGAGCCCTTGCCCCAAGGAAAATACAGTCTACATTTTGACAAAAGGAACACAGGAGTAAGAGGAAGGAAGCAAAAGAGCACGGAGTATAAGAAAGGATGCTAATGTTTTTACATGTACTTTGTTAATTTTAACCATAAAGGCACAGAGGGAATTTAATAAATACTTTATTAAGTTTTAAAGGTCATTCAAACTCACCCAGAGCAGTTGTACAGTTAGTCTGATTGACTCCACATAGTGGGATCACAGTTGTACCAAGAACAGCTTGGAACAGGTGCAAACCTGGAGAGAAAGAATATGTCGATTTAAAATAAAGACACTGGGGAATGGGGTAAATTCCTAACATCTTTCCAGCATTGAATAGCCCAGTCATTCTGCCCTGTCAGTGGTTTCCTACCATCCTCCTTCAACTGAAAGGAGGCACAACAGGATGTTCCACTTGTGTCAATACCACTCCTGTTGGCTCTTCCAATGCCAAAACTGCTTCAATCAACTCTGATGGAGAGCTGATTCATCCATCTACTGTTTGTTGTGGGTGGGTGGGAGAGTAAAGTGAAAGTGCAAAACCGGAATGTGTGTGTGAGTGTAGTGGAGATTATCATACAAGGGGCTTGCCCTTCGAAACCAGAACCAAGCAGGATTCCCCAGTGTTTACCAAGCAACCCCCCCTCACAGATTTGTAAACATGCATTTTCACTGTATACTTCTTTGATGCACATACACACATGTGCTTAGAGCAGCAGGCATCCCTGCCACACGTATGTCTTAGAGAGACACACAGTTGATTTTATCATGAAGATAATAATGATAAGATTTAATGGAAGCTAAGGAATATATGGATTGCCATCCTTGATCACTGCCCAGTTGAAAATACAGGTTTAGCAACATGGGTCTGGAGTAAGTGTGGGCAAAGAGTGGACAAAGTGCCCACATATACCCCCAACCCATTTTGAGGCCCTCAGGATTCCAGATTTATCCCCCCCCCATGATTTTTTTCAGTAAAAATGTGAATTGCTAAGTCTGGATTTAAAGCAAGAATTGCTCCAACTCTTCCTTTAAATTCACTGCAGATCTATTTAAAACCATCACTGCACACGCACAAAGTGTTTTACAAAACCAGAAGTGGACTTTTAGTCATGCTTAGTTTTATTTTAATTTTGTCATTTTGGGCAATCCATGTTGCCCCTGTACCCACGAAAGCTCTCCATCCCTGATCTAGAAAGTAGCCTCTACTCCAGCCTCTCCTTGGTAAGTATTTCAATAAAAATTGTGAGAAATAGTCTCCAGTAAATCAGTTATCAACACAGTTGCAGAGTCCTCTCAGATTTGGTGCAGGGTATTTCAACATCAATCCAATTGAAGGCCATGGGGGAGGGGGGAATTACATAATAACTGGTTCTTATATTAATGCTACACTTCAGTATTAATGGAAAAGAAGACCTTCCATAGGTGCCAGTTACCTATTATGCAACAAAAGGCTTATCTGTATTCCTTCTGATTGCATGGGACTATGGAGTGAATATTGGTCTAGCCCTTTGGCTGGATTGGCACAGGTGCTGAATGAGGGAAAGGTTGGAGCAGTGCTTCCAATGAGGTGAACGGAGATTTCCTGAGAATCCAAATCACAGATGGAAATAATAACTCAGCAGCTGGAATGTTTTCTGCTGACTCAACATGGGCCACCACCCTGCAACTGTATTAAATAAATACCACACTGTATGGATTGTGGTTTTTGTGGAGATTAATGGCTACACACAACAGCAGATACCCTGCAAGTGAATGTATGTGAAACAGTCCTTAACAGACAAAAGTGAACTGAGGACTCGTTTGCACATCATTTGCTTCCTCTGCTCTTTTCGGCTGACAGACAACTCTGTGAACTGACCCCACTGGAAAACAGATTGCATTTGAGCCAATAAGTATTCCTTTATTTACTGAAATGTTATCTGTGATACTTGCTCTGGGTCAGCCTATTCACACAGGCCAGGCATGTGAAGGGATGGAACTCATTGTTCATGGGATGTCAGTGGGTAGGGATAGGGTAAACTGAGAGCGGATGACACTGATCAACTTTAAAAAGTCATTTTACTACCAATTGGGGTGCTGGATGAAATAAGGAACAGACTTGTTTTCCATCAATGGTTGTGCAGAGGAATTTCAGCAGGGTTTGCTTGCATGATGACAAAATGAAGAAGCCCTGCTCCTTATTTCACTTGGCAACCTTACTGTTACAAATTCCTTTCCTTGGCAATTGCAGCCGTCCTGGCAGGTAAACCAAGTGCCCAAGGGTGGTTGGTATGGATGAACATGTTCACACATTCTCCTTATCTTCTGCCTCTGCTCCAAAATCGCCTTCCCAAACTGCACTGCTTTCCCTCATTTCCCAATGACGTTAGTGAGAGGTCAAAGGAGATCCCAAGTATGGATAAGGTATCTGCACTTTGTGGAGCAGAAAGGATAGTCATTCCTTTAATCATTATCCATTGGGGAGTCTGACACGCCTGTGTCTCTCCTTGCTCCCAAGTGCATCGAATGGATTAGCCAAGACTGACGAAGGTGGGGCTGTGTTTGCATTAATACGACTCCCTGGGTCATTAAACAAATACTGTTATCTTATTCTTTATAAGTAAGACGATGGCTACTTATTATTGCCTTAGTGGAATGTTATGGTTATTGTTATTGCTGTGCTGGTGAAATGTTAATGCAATATGCATTCCGGCTCTACAGGAAAGTTAGCATTGCTTAATGTTGCAAGGAAGCTACCTATACAGTATTGGAATGCAAGCAGCGTTACGTGTTCATGTCTTTCTTAAGGGAGACTGCTTCACTAAGAAGAGGTGCATTAAGGAGAACTTAGGCATATTGACTTGAGGCTGCAGACAAGGTTCTATGCCAGTAAAAGCCAACACAGTCCTTGGGCAGAGGGTATGCCAAAAAGACTAGGAGCCCACTAACAAAAATAATTGTTTGATTTTTTCACCAACAGGAGATCCAGCTCCATCACATATGTGAGACTCCTAAAAGCATAGGAGCCTCTTGAGGTCTCAGCCTGGTGACTATTCCTTTGTGCACATTGCTTTCTGCAGAGCTGAACATGTTCCTCAGCCTTCTCCTGATTTTTCCATCCACACTTCCTTCAGGTTTTTGAATCTCATTCCATGGCTTTGTTCCTTCCTTTGAGCTTCCATGGGTACATCATTCATGGGTACATTTGATGCCACTAACTGCCATGGCTTCATCCTGCAGAATCATGAGATTTGAACTGTAGTTTTGTGAGGGACCAGCACTCTTTGGCAAAGAAAGCTAAAGACCTTGTAAAACAACAAACTCCAAGATTCCATAGGATGGAGCAATAGCACTTAAAATGGTGTCAAACATTATTTCTACAGTGTAGATGCACTCCATGTCTCTGGCTCTTTTATGCCCTTGAAACCCTAAGTATTGAGAGTTTGTCTTAGACAGATTTTCAGTCCTTGAACTGATGCATGCAGCTCCTCCTTCTATAAGAGCTGGGTGAGGTTTTAATCTCCACCCAGGTCTGACCTAAACATTTTGCTACTTGAGACAGAACAGCAAATAGTGCCCCTCCTCCAGTCAGGTCACATAGCATTCAAGGTTTACCAAGGTATTTTGAGTCAGGAGATCCTACAGGCATCTCTCCATGGGACTAAAAACATGGTACTAACACAGCTCTGTGGATATTTGGTTGTTGAAATCTTTATTTCTTGAGAAGATGGACGTTTTCAGACAATGCACCAGTTCAACCAGACAGTGCCCAAGGCTCCACTGTCACTCACACAATAGATTCGAAGGCTGATTGCCATACATATAGTTCTATCTCACCCCTCAACAGCATGATAGAGTTCAAAGTCATTGCTATGTTTTCTGGATCAGTATGCAAAGGGATCTTGTGGCACCTTTGAGAATAACTGTTCAAAACATGGTAGCATATGGTTTCTCATCGGATGAAGTAGACTCATAGTCTGCAAAAGCTCATGCTACCAATTTCTTTCTCCCTGTTAGTCTCCAAGGTGCTAAAAGAGCCCTTTGCAGCATGCTAGAGTGTGCACATTGGGCTAAGCACCACAAAAGTATTAGAAAAAATATATAGTTCAAGAACTTCATAGCGGATTGTATCCATGACCATGCCTGATTATCTATTGTATGTGTACTTCTGCAAATCATGGGATTCCACCAAGCATGCTGTAACTGAATACTGAATAGGTTGTAGCTGAATGAAGCCCTTGAACAGCATAAGAGAGATACCAGCATGCTTGGTGGAATCCCATGGTTTGCAGAAATACACACACACACACACACACACACACACACACACACGGAGGGGAAACAGAAAGGGGGGGAATCAGACAATGAAGACTGCTCACTGCTAAATCTCTGGACTTTGTGTGTAAAACAACTCATAAGGACGTCCCAACTATTCTGTACACTGGCAGTTGAATCTTACTTCAGTCTAGGTGGAGAGATAGTGTTTTCCATTGCAACCGAGGGCAGCAGAGTAGTTTAAAGGATTAAAGATAGACTGTAGAACACAGGGCCAAAATACTGCATTCTATCCACTCCTTTCCTCAGTTTTCTGAATGCAGTAGTTTGGCCCTGTGTGCTACATAGTCTATCTTGAATCCTTTAAACTACTCTGCTGTCCTCAGTTGCAATGGAAAACACTGTCTCTCCACCTAGACTGAAGTAAGATTCATCTGCCAGTGTATAGAACAGTTGGGATGTCCTTATGAGTTGTTTTACCCTCTCTGGCAATATATCTTGCACTTTTTCTTTATTTCATCCAAGCACAAGGGCCAATATAGACGAGAAGGCAAGGAAAACATTGTTCTGCAAACCTACAAAGAGAAACAGAGGTGGGCACCACTCTTCTTTGTGCCGATCAGAGTTAGACAAAGTTACATTTTTTGGACAGCAAATCCCAGAATCCTCCAGCCAGTATGGTAACTAGCCCTGTTGGCTGGGGGATTCTGAGAGTTGTAGTGCAAAATTGTAAACCACATACACACCCAATTGTGATACAGACTAGTGCACCTGTCTTCTTGAAATGGAACCCTCTCCTTGGCTGCTGTCAGAAGTCCTTTGGCTACTGAAGTTGTCTGAGAACATTAGCCAGAAAATAAAGCTATAGAAATGAGGAGGGATGCTTTCCTAAAAAGTCTTCCTCCACAGGTAAACAGTAGAAGCACAGTTCTCCCAATTTATGCCAAGCATGATGGCCCACATTCCTGTAAGTTGCATATAGCCATAATTTGTGCCAAAAATATTCCCAGGAGTGGCACAATGTGTTCAGCAGCAACCTGGTGTCATCCAAAGTCCCTTCCCCCTCCTGCCTACTTTTCAAGTGTCAGCCCAGAATGTTATATGAAGGCAGGAATGTCAGGTGGTGGTGGGGAATTACCTGACATGGCATTTAAAAAAAAAAACAGAAACCAAGAAGAAGCTCCTGTTGAAATGGGTTTGGCAGGTGAAGAAACACCTGCCCTGTAATTAGGAAGTGCAACCAAGTGACTGCGTTTCCTTGAGAAAAGAGCAGAATCACTAGGCAGAGGGTGACAGATAAAGGCAACTCTTGGGCCATGGAACAACTCAGTTAGGAAATCTTTGGCAAAACAAAAAACAGGAGAGAGGCGTAGTCCTATGCAAACACCTATTTCTTGCACATTGTTGCACATTTCAAAATGCTCATTGCTTCCCTGATTTATACTGTGTCCAACTCCAGTCAGATGACTGTGTTTGAACTTCCATAACAGCACACCACCATACAATCTGTCACTTTGTTACATAAGACAAGAGCAACTCATGGTTCAAGGGGGAGCAATCTACCCTGATATGGTCAGGGCATTGCCCTCCTATTGTCTGTGCCCGAGACTTTCAAATGTTATGGGAGATGTTGTATCATCAAAGAAAAATCCAACTACCTATCCAGTTTGCTTATTTACATGGAATGGGAGTGAGCACCATTGCGTTCTTAACCTCAGGCAGCAAAATGTCTTGAGCCAGTCCTGACAAGGATGCATGCACCTGTGGCCAAAGCCACCATTCAGAATCACTCCACCTTCTGCCCTTGCGATATTACAGGCATCTTACAGAGTTCTGAAGAATTAAAGGTAGTGATCCAGCAGGGTGTTCTTCCGAACAAGCCCCACTGAAATGCATGGGAAGCCCACAAGGGCATTGCTCATGTGCATTCATGCTTAACCAAATCCATAAAGTGGTTACTGCAAGTAGAGACAGATTTGGGAATGGCATGCATGAAAACTCAGCAGAGGCAGGATTTGTTTGTTCCCTTTCAGAAAATAGACTTGTGAGTCGCAAGAGACTAGCAAGAGAATCTGATAGGAAGCCTAACCTCTCCTCTCACTTTCTTCTTACATAAACCTCATTCCCAGGGTCAAAGATTAACAGCACTGTAACTATTACAAAAGCCCTGCACCTTGGGCAGAATAATTTCAGTGGAAGCAATTCTATACATCCATGATTCAGCATTATTGTGACTTTTAAACACCAAAGCCAGTCAGTAGCAAAGGCTTAGACAAGAGCAGACATTGGTGCTGGCACTATCTTGGGTACAAAGGATGGCACCAATGGCTAGGAGCACCTCTTATCAGCTTGGGATGATATAGCATCTGCATAACCATTGAGATCATACAGATTGTTCCCCGTCTACTTATGCTCTGGCCACCAACAAACTAGACTACTGTAACATGCATTATTTAAAGTTGCCCTTGAAGACAGTCTGGAAACTTCAACAGGGGCAAAATAGAGCTGCCCAGATTAATCTTTGGGTCATATCTCACCAATTCTGGATCAGCTAACACTGACTTTTAAAACTCTGAATAGTTTATAGCCAAGTTACATATAAAACCACACACATCATATGAACCTATCTGACCATTATAGTCCGATATAGAGAACTTGCTTGTGTGACCCACTCCCCTGCCCCAGAAGGGATAGGCTGGCAGATGTTCAGAAACTAGGTCTTCTTAGTGGTGGCGGAACAATATGTAAAGAGCTATCTATCACAATAAATATTATTGGCTTCCCTCTTCCTTTTGGGTGGTTCATTTTGATTAAAAGAACTACAGTCCTCCACATTTGCTGTTTTGATTTTTGCAGATTTGACTATTTGTGGCTATGATTAATAGGTTATCTCTAGGAATCTCTAGGCCCTCCAGCGCGACTCTATGGTCAACCACAGAGTTGCACTGGATGACCTGAGAGAACATGTCTCTAGGCATTTATAGGCTCTCCAGTGTGATTCTGTGGTCAACTACCAATGGATCTAGATCTAGATCTTCCTAGAGAGATGTTATCTCAGGTTAAAACAATAATGATTCTTTTTATTTGTGGTTTTTCCACTTTTCATAGGGATCCTGGACCCCCAGCCCTAGCAAATATGGAGGGCCCGCTGTAATTTAGATCTCATGGCAAAATGGCTGCCTTGAAACGATCATACCTTCACGGCTCATTTTCTTATTATAGCTATTGATGAGATCCCCTATCCACTATCCTATTATAAACCTATTATTCCACTTTAACTGCAATGGTTTCCATTCTATAGAGTCTTGGGATTGGCAGTTTCGAGAGGGACACTTACAATCCTCAGCCAGAAAGCTCTAGTGCCTCTGTAAAATAATAGTAGTAGTAATAATAATAAAACTCCCAGGATTCCCCAGGGTGGAGCCAAGTAAAAGTGGAATCATAATGCTATAATTAAAAGCCAGCATGGCTAGAGGTTTGAGTGTTGGACTATGACCAGGGTTTGATTCTCAGCTCAGCCATGAAACCCATTGGGTGACCTTGGCCAAGTCACACTCTCTCAGCCTCCAAGGAAGGCAAGGGCAAACCCCCTCTGAACAAATCCTGCCAAGAAAACCCCAGCAGAGGTTCTCTTGGGTCCTTCAAAACACATTGCAGAAATAATCATTCAGTTGGAGACTGCTTTCACTGCCCTGGCTCATTGCTAGGGAATCCTGGGAATTGTGGTTTGTTGTGGCACCAGGAGTCTCTGACAGAGAAGGCTAAATGTCTTACAGACACTACACTTCCCAGAATCCCCTAGCACTGAGCCAAGGCAGTCAAAGTGGTCTCAAACTGGATACTTTCTGGAGTGTGTTTTGGACCATAAAAGAGTTGCTGGGAAGTCTGACACAATGTGAAGGCACACAGCAGCAGCAACAACAACCACCTTCAGGCATTATTAGCAAAGGGGATCATTTACTTGGGGATCTACTAAAACAAATGACAATACTTCCCCATAGGGAAACCATACTTGCCCATAGGGGATCATTGGGGAATATTTGTCCATAGAGAATCATTGGGGAATACTTGCCCATAGGGAATCATTGGGGAATATTTGTCTATAGGGAATAATTGGGGAATATTTGTCCATAGGGAATCATTGGGGAATATTTGCCTATAGAGAATCATTGGGGAATATTTGTCTATAGGGAATCATTGGGGAATAATTGTCTATAGGGAATCATTGGGGAATATTTGTCTATAGGGAATCATTGGGGAATAATTGTCTATAGGGAATC